>CM069923.1:14264855-15555093 GCA_036172225.1 Cryptocoryne crispatula var. balansae | reverse complement strand
TAGGCTATAGCTTTTCTTTGATTTAGTCGGTCAACCCTTCTCTCAAAATTAAAGAGGGAAGAGGGATTGATGGTAAGTCCTTAAGCAGCTAGAGATTAGGGGTGTCGAATTTGTTTCTCAACTAGTACCCACGTTGCCGTTTGGGATTGTGGCATCCCTTAGGTTCCTTCCTTCTATTACAGCACTTTTTCTTTGATGGCCCACATTCAAAAAGGTCTTTTCTTTGCTTGATTTTTGACTTGAAAGTTTCGTTGCCCATCTTTTTGGAGCCTTTTCTTTTTTTGGGCTTTTATTTGGTACGCATTCGGTAGAGGTCCTTCTTTTCTTGACGTACGAGTGGTCATTACCCATCTTTTGTTTCCTTTTATTTTAAGAAGTAGGACAACAGAAGGCATCCTCCTACTAGGGCAATGGGTACTTACGATGCTCACTTAATACAACCCCTTTTATCCCTTACGGACAGAAATAAGAAAGAGAATAGAGAGCCCGAAGTTTGACACTTCTTTGCCAAGTGTTGCCTAGCTTTCACTCGGACTTCCAATCGTCGAATTCAAAACCTAGGTGTGTAGTGTGTGCAGGTATGATGCACTTATCCTTATTTATCTAAGTGATGAAGTTGGAGCACCGAACAAGCAATCGTTCATTCTTCACACCTTTGGTTTTATAAAATTTTTACTTATGTTTTTTTGTGATTTTTGTTTTAAAGGAAAATATTTTTTGAAATTATACATCATTCTAGGGATGAGCTAGTTCTTCTCCTACGAATTAGTTAGCTTATATGAATTACCGGGATAAACCACCGAGATTACGTATGGACCCTCCCAATTAAGTTAAAATTTTGGAGCGATACCACTTGACTTAATGAATATTCTTTTAAGCACAACCTCATCAATTTCAAATTTTCTCTCCACCACCCTCTTCGATAAAATATTTTAAGCCTATTTTGATAAGAACTAACGTGTTCGATAGCGGTCGACCTCCTTTCGTCCAAGAGTTCGAGTTGCGCGAGAAGGGAATCTCGACGTTGCGTCTATCGGGATGTCTCGATCGATACCGAACTCGGAGGGAAGGGATGAGTACTTTGCCTATAGTACTCTCTTTGCCTCCCATCTCAAATGCCCAGGCATAGGGAGGTTTGACTTTGTTAGATTTCCCAATAGAAGTGCTTGATGAGCCCATAGAGCATCGACTAACTTGCTCTGGCCGGTCAGTAGACTTGCTAGACTTACGAAGTCTTCTTAATGATTTTTATCGAGTTTTATTTGTGGCTATGCAGCAAGACCATTGCCTTGAGGATAATATGGAGATGAATGATTGCAATCCGATGCAATACTGTCGCAAAAGGTCGCACGACTCTACGAAGATGAATTGTGATGCAGTGTCGGTGATGATGTTGCACAGGATCTGAACACGGCAATGATGTTGTGTTTGATGAAGGTGCGAACTATTGATACCTTGATTTCCACATGTGCTTAACATACCTTACGCCCACTTGGTGAAGTGCTGTTGCCGTTAGGATGAAAGAAGACTTGGTTTTTTGTGGAGTTTGGGTCACCAAGGGGGTCCCGATAACTGTTTATCAGCCCACATGGCAAGAGAGCCATGGGGCATGAATCGGGTGAAGAGGAAGATGTGGGAGAGTGAATCTTGTCGGCGTCGAAGTGTGACATTGATGACGAGTGCCCGGACAAAGATCGAGCAATCTTCTTCTAGAGTGAGCCAATAATACCACTTGCACAGTGATCTTCTTGGCGAGGGCTTGGGCATTTACATGGCCTCCGCCATGCAAAATGTGCTTCCTTGAGCACCCAATTCAGCCTCTTCTTCATCTATGCATCCTTAATAGAATGCCGGCCAGGACTCCTTTTAGCAAGCACTCCCACCTAAAGATGGTGTGTCTGCAGGGAGACTCTTCTTGTAGCTTTCTTCTCTTCGACGGTTGATCCGGGTGGATATGTACGATCTGACGAGTAATTCACAATCTCGACGGTAACATGGTTTCTCACCCTCTTTATAATTTCTCCAACTGCGACCAAGAATGCTTCTTCCTTTTGCTCGATATGCCTATTTCCTTTCAAACTCTTCTTTAACCTTCAAGGGTTGTGCATCAACCTTCTCCGCCGAGAATGGTACCGCGAGCGGATGTAGATCGTTCTTAACTGTCGACCTAGTGGGACGGAGTAGTGAAGATGCCAAAGAAGAGCGAGAGCATCGGCAAGAATATTTTAAGCACGAGGAGCATGAATGTTGAATTCGAGTTTGGAGAATAGCTTGATGTAACTTGATGGTAAAGAGTTCTTGGTATGGTACCAGAGCCTAGGATAAGATGTGCGGTATTTGGCAAGCACTTAGCGGAGAAATCAGCGGAAGCTATCACCGATCACCCATAGTTCGATGACACCATAGAAGTGGCGGCCTCTAGTCGGAGCCCCGATGAAACTTCATGCTCAGCCCTATATTGTTTGTTATTCTTTGAGAAAATGGAGCTGCAAAAGCATGTGGAATGGTGACATACCTTCGGGTGATAGAAGAACAATCCCTAATCCCTCTACCCTGCAAGGCGTTGACGTAATGCCCCGTCAAAATATAGAAATCTATAGATTGGAGAAGCATCGAATGGATATCAATTCTTCATTGAGAAATTATGATTGGATAGGGTCAGAATTGGGGATGGGATGAGTGGGCAAGGTGTTCGACAATCGCATAGCCCTTGATCGCCTACCATTGAATGTGGGTGATGTCAAACCCAGAGAGAAAGCTCTTCCAACGTGCCAGCCCACCGTGTCGGTCGGGATCTGATTTTTCAAGAAGAAACTTGATGGGAGTTCATACGAGCGGTACAGGATTAACCTCGTGAGCCGAGAAGTAATATTAGCGCTTAAGCACCGGACTCACCCAAACCGGGGGCGGCACAAGTTTTTTCCATGGTTGTATACTTTTGCTCACAAGGATCGAAGATCTTGGACAGATAGTACGCTACTTGCTCTTTCCCTTCATCATATAATTGCGTTAATACTGCTCCAAGGGATCCTCCCAAAACAGAGATGTATAAGATTAAGGGTTTGTCGGGAACTGGAGGCTTGAGCACAGGTGGGCTTGATAAGTACTTCTTTAAACCATTGAATGCCTCCTGGCATTTTTGAATCCCATCATGAATTCGGCCTTCACCTTCGGGTTAACTCATGAGAAAGGTTTGCAACTTTGGGAGTGTTGTGAGATAAACACGGTGAACAAATTATATCCTACCAATCAACCCTCTTTCTGACTCTTTTAAGTTCTTTGGTGGAGGCATATCAATGATGGCCTTGGCCTTGTTGGGATCGATTTCAATACCTCTTTTGCTAACGATGAACCCAAGTAATTTTACGGATGATACTCCAAACACACATTTATTGGGATTCATTTTAAGCTTATATTCTGACTCGTTGCAAAAACCCTTTTAACACCTCGACATGCTCATCTCGGGTCCGAAGGACTTAACCACTAGATCATCCACATACACCCTCTACAAATTTATGCATCATATCATGAAATATAGCCACCATGGTCCCTTTGATAAGTTTGCTCACGGCATTCTTTAGTCCAAAGGGCATAACGACGTAGCAAATAAGTTCACTAGGGTGTAGTGAATGAGGTCTTTTCACGATCCTCTTAACAGCTTGATTTGATTATACCACGAATATTCATCCATGAATGATAGGGTTTCATATCCAGCAATGTTATCAACAAGGACATCGATATGAGGAAGGGGGAAGGGGGAAATCATCTTTAGGACATGCTCGGTTTAAGTCCACTGAAGTCAATGCAAATTCGAACCTTTTCATCCTTCTTCTTGACCAGGGACTATATTTACCACCCATTGCAGATAAAGGATGACTCTAATGAATTTTTCTTGGTGTATCTTATCGACCTCTTCCTCCATCTTTAATGCTATGTACGGGTGGAATCTTCTTAACTTTTTGCTTGACAGGGGTAGCTTCAAGTTTTAAAGTTAATCGATGCTCAACCAATGACTTGTCTAACCCCGAGCATATCTTCATATGTCCAAGCCGAAACGTGTCCTTCTATTCTTGTAGTACCCCCATTAGATTCTATTCTTCTAAAGGGGTGAGGTTGGCATTAATGAGGATATTCTTAAGATCTTCCAGTGTTTCAAGATTAAGTTCCTTAGTTGGTTCATCCACCGTGGCTGATGGTTCTTCGAATCTCTTCAATCCAAATGCGTAAGCATCAGCCAAATCCTCTTCTTCATCCTCAGTATCAGGATCATTTTAAATACAACCTCGTAAACCCCTAAAGTTGGATCGATGTTGTCCTTCTCCTCATATCGAATTTCATCCAGCTGGATTGCATTTCCAAGATATTCTGGTAGCTTGGCACATTCTAAGCTTTTCTGAGCTAACCGATGCAAGTATCTTTCTGGAACTCTCCTACCCCTGATTTTTTGTTTTGTTTTTATTGAAAACTAAACCTAAAGAAGAAGAAGGTAAATAAGGGGAGGAAGAGGAGGTTGAGGGAGTAGAATTTATTGTGGAGGATGAAGGGCAAAAGTAGATCGATCAGAGACCGGGTGGCCTCCCGATTTGGATCATCCTTCAGAGTGAGTTGGGATGTTTCTTCGATTGAAACTTGGGTTGAGAACAGGACGTTTTTTTTATCTTTTGAGGAGTACTAAACATGAACACAGAGGGGGTTTGGTCGGTTGTGGTTTCTAGTGTGGGCTGGGATATTGACAGGGAAGGAAACAAATTGAGCAAAGATGGGTAAAGAGAGCATCCATCCTTGCTGCCTGGTGAATCTGATGGTGAACTTGTTGGGAATGGGTCTGTTAAATCCGTGGATATGACAAGAGGTGAATGCCCCTAATTCTGATTTCCAGAAGGCTTGCTATGGAATAATTCGCCACTTGACCCTTCTTCAGAGAACAACCATGATATGTCAAGACACGGCTCATCTTCTAGGCTGTCAACCATCTTCCTATTTGCCTATTCTTGTGGTTCTTGTTCTTTAATCATCTACATTGTCTCCCTCTTGTCGAAGAACTTGTGCAGACACCCCTTGAAGTATTTTTGACTAATCTTTTGGCCATTATCGCATGTCCCATTGTATCCTATCCCGTTCCTTGATGTTGTCTTTACTAGTTGGATGGGCTCTACGATGCCCTGCAATTCTCTTCCCAACCCTTGGCCTTCTTGATATCCCAGATTTTCCATCATACACCACCCAAGGTTCTTGGTAGCATCCTTCTTTCTTTTCCAAACTCGCCTGGGCTGCCTTCCATCCTTTGGCAGATCAAGGATTGTGAAGACCGGTTGATTTGGCAAGCCAGGAGGAAGAGTAACCAGGCAGTCCACAGGCATGCTTACCACCTTAATGACTTGGCCCTTGAAGGGAAACTTGATGCACTGGTGATTGGTTGAGGCTACAGCCTCTAGTGCCTCAAGGTAAGGTCTTCCCAAGATGGCTTTGTAAGTTGGGTCCATGTCCAAGATGTGGAAGTCAACAATAACATCTCGGGGTACGAGCTTGACTTCGAGTGTAACCATGCCATGGGCGGGCCTCTTGGAATTATCATATCTTTGTTACGGTGATCCGTGATGGCCGAATATCCTCTTACGGGATTCCACATAGTTGTAGCATTTCCGGTGGCAAGACATAGATGGAAGCACCGGTATCAACTAAACAAGACTTGATGTCTGTTTTGTTGATGCTGACAGTGATACAAAGTGCATATTTCCTTGCTTCTGGTTCGGCCAACTCTTCTTTGGTGAAAGTGAAGGCAGGGTGTTCACTTCTCGGAGTCAAGACTGATGCAATCTTCTCAGGGGGGAGGGTTTCATTGACCATTACTCTTTGTAAATATTGTTGAAGAACTTCCTGGTGAACCTTGGACCTTTTGATCAGCTCTAGAATGGAAATCCGTGCAGGGGTTTTGTCGAGGTTTTTCAGCAAGTCGTAAGATGTCCCTGGCACTGGTTCTTCTAGGTGTTCTTCTTCTTCTTCTTGTGATTGGCCTGGTTGACCGGTCTCGGGGAAAATTCTTCGAAACATGCGCCAGCTTCTAAGCACCGTGGCAAGCTGAGGGGCTATGGTTGGTGTAGTGGAGGTGGGTGGAGGGTTAGGTCGGATGATGGGAGGCCTCAGTAGGGGCGTAGTGATGATAGTTCGGGATGTAGAGATGTAGGTAGGTTGTGATGGCATGGTTGTACGAGTCGGTATGATGATGGGTCCTAATGGTGACGGTGTTTGTGGTGGCTCAATCGAGTGGATCAGAGTCCGGCCCGGCTGGAGTTGTATAGCCGGTGGCGTTATGGTAAGTCGTGACAAGGTGCGAATGATTGGTGGTTGGCTTCTTCTGGTGGGTATAGCTCGTGGTATGGAGTGAACGGTTCGGTTAACGTGGTTCGAAGGGTTAATGTTCATGAAGGAAGCAGGTCCCTCGATTTGCCAATTTTGGCCTCTATCGCGGGGTTCATCGGTAGAGGTCAGAATGGGATTAACCCTTTGATTTTTTGGTACTATTATGGGTGCATGTGCAGGTAGCGGGTTCTGAATGATCCCCTAACTGGATTCCTGTTGTTGTTGTTGTTGGACTGGTGCCTGCTACTACTGCTGAGGCTGGTTCTTTACTGCGTTGATGTATTTGCCCATCTGACCCCAGTCAATGCTTCCCTGCTCGTGGAGGTCATGGATATAATCTTTAAACTGAAAGCAATTCTCCACTGTGTGTCTCGGGTATCTGTGGTATAAGCAATATCTATCTGTATTGACATTTTATGGCCACTCCAGGTTTTCTCTCGGCAATGAAATCTGCCCTGCCGCCATAAGAGCATTGAAAATATCTATGAGAGAGTACGGTAATGGCGGGCAATGGTTTCTTCTAGGCCCTGTTCTTTGTGGTGCGTAGGCAGCGGCGGGGAGGTGCCTGGTTATAGGTGGTCGGTTGGCGTGGTGGTTGAGGTGCAAAGGTTTGCACGGCCAACTGTCGGGATTGCTGGGGGACTGGAGTCTGTGTTGGTTGTTGGGGATATTGATTTGGTGTTTGGTGACAGAAAGGTTGGGGTTGGATCTGAGGGCGAGGTGCCGGTTGGGTTTGGCGAGGGTTTCTGTATTGGGGGTTTCTATACTGTTGTTGGTGGTTGTTGGGCGGGTTTCCTATGACGTTGATGTGTTTGTTGGTTACCACGCCTTCGGTTACTGGCCCAGTGGTAGTGGTGGTTGTTTTCTTGGTGACTCAAGGCCTAGGGTCGAAGAGGTTCATGATATGAGAGTCTCGGAGTTGTGTTTGGATATATCATGCTCTCTCATAGAGTTCGCTCATGGTGACAGGGTGATGCAATGCCAGTACGTTCTTCAAAGCTGGAGTGGCGTTAGTGATGATCATCTTGACTTTTTCTGATTCTGATAGTGCATTTGTCAGCCTTTCCGCCATTGCTCTCCATCTGCCAGCATATCTTATGAAATCCTCATCATTTCTCATCTTCTTGGCCATGAAATCTGTGATTGAATATGTAGGGCCGACTCGATCTTGGTAACTTTGCAAGAATTTCGCTTTGACAGTATCAAAGTTGCTGGCTTCCAAAGGGTCGAGGGAATAGAACCATTCCAATGCGGAGCCTTCTAGTGATCTTCTAAACAGGTATGCAAGGGCCTTCGGATTGTTTTGCCACATGACAGACTCATAAAGGAAATCTTTGATGTGAATGAAAGGATTCCCATTTTCGTTATACCGGCGGTAAATGGGCATTTCGGAAGGAGGAAGATGGAACATAGGGAGAGAGGGAAGGTATATCTCGGGGAGAGCCCTCGTGTCAATCAACCGCTTGAGCTCCCGATATTGTTCATCCATTTTGTTGATTTTGTTAAGCATAGTTTGATCAATGGAGGATTCACGAGCAAGAGGAGGGGGAAGGACAGATGCTTGATTTGCCGGCATAGCCATTGGAAAGGCCGAGCGGCCGGGCAAGGAGGGTGTATTGGGTGGTGCATTTACGGGTGGGCTTGATTAAAGTGTTCAAAAGAGTAGATCGGCGGCCCAAGTGGAGTGGTGTCATTTGGGTCCGGGTGGTTCAAGATGGCCACTAGATGGGGTGAGTTTGGAATCAAAGGTCCATTGTGAGAATGGCCCGACACTGGTGCACCGGGTTGGTTAGTTGCTAATTGGGGGGTAGAAGTGTGGTGGCCACCTTCGGCATGGATGTGATTGACAGGCGATTTTCCCTTCAAGATGGCCTCAATGGCTTGTAGTTGAGTTGGGTCGGCATGAGTGAATGCCTCCCATAGAGAATCCAGTTGGAGTCGGGGTGAGCTTGTTTTAGAGAGAATTTCGAGTTCATTAACGGCACATACGGCGTCCGGGTGGAGGTAGGATTGATCATACTCCAGCTGCAGCGGCTCGTATCCTTGGTCCGTCATCCCGATGACTCGCCCTGATCTCAAGTTCATAAACGCAAAGGAAAGATGACGAATAAAAGCACAAGAATCTTTTTTTTTAGTTTTAATCTTTTCCTTTTTTTTGGTGGTTTTGATTTTTGTTTGAACAAACAAGTTATCAAGCAAATTAACCTCAAGCAAATATTTCTTTTGGTTTTTGTTGAGCGTTTTCAAAAAAATTTTTGGTTTTCAATTTTGATTTGCAAACAAGTAATGGCATAGACTTAAAATGATTACCATAATTTTTTTATGTTTCAACCTTAAATTAGTGGCTTTAAGAGAAATAATGTCCACTCAAATAAATGGGTAGGACCCTATGCTCTCACAACGCCAAGCAATCTAAGGTTGCCACTCTTTTCACAATGATAGGTGATAGGTACTCCGGGTTTTGGGATAAAATGGTACAACCAGCCCGAACAGTGAAGAATCCTTCATGTATGGGGACTTACGAAGGTCTTGATGGAAGCTACCCAGTCCTTCCAAGAGGGAATCCCCGGAGGAGTTGGCAACTACCAAGAGGGGTGTTTGGGTGTGTAGGGCTTTAGGAGGAGAGAGCCTCCCTTCTCAGATGACCTAAAGGAGTCAAAGAAACCCCAATGCAAACTTAATGCAAGTGAGATATCAAGGAGTGAGAAGCAAGCAAGAAGAAAGTAAAAGCATGCAACGAACAATGGAGTGTTGGAAAATAAGGATATGAAGTCAAACAAGGATGAAAGCAAGTACTAATTCAACTAAAGATGCTTAGGAAAGAAATTAGACTTTTAAGAAAAATAGGCAAATATGCTTAGCAAGATAATTCCTAAGGTGCAAAGTTGGAGCAAGTTGATAAAACAAGTCTAAAAATCAGATTGTGCTTTCCTTTTTAAAAGAGAAGGACCAATGGAAAGTAAGTAAACCAGAAGAAACTAAATGATGTTCAAAGGAATCAAGTAAACAAGCAAGCAAGTAAGTAGAAACACCAAGAAGATGTAATAACTCAAGCAAGAGCCAAAGTAAAGATGAGCATGTTGGACATTCTTTTGAAGGGATGAGAAGAGCTCACTAAAGCAAGAGTAGTCACACCGTGGTCGCCAAAAGGTGTAGGCACTCGGAAACGGCCCGTATGGCGGTTCGCCCTCTTTCTTTCTCTTCTTGGAGTGAAGAGTTAGTGGTGTGTGTGGGTGTGGTCGCCAGGAGCCGAAGACTCCGAAATGTGATTAAGTGTAAAGCAAACGGAATGAAAAGCAAGTTTGACCATCGTACCTTTTGAAATGGGGAGATTGCTACGTTCTAACTTCTCCTCTCTTGGCCAGCCGAAAGAGGAGAGCTTTAGTGAGCTCTTTCACTTCCGATCGGGTTGAAGCTTCACCTCGATCGGGTTCACCTAAGAATGTCTGCGGAAACACGAAAACAAGTGAAGATCATTAGCCCCGGCGTGAGTATAGTATCATGCTTGGTGTGAATCTTAAACATACAAAAGGAGATGAACTGACCGGATTGGGAAGAAATCCCAACCCCTATTTTTGATATGTTTTCAAATATATGGAAGATGTAAAATGACTTAATGCATGTTAAATGAAGTGATAATAGATTATAAGATGAAAATGGAGAACAAAGATCCGATCGGACAGGTGATCGGACTCCGAAAAGTGCAAAACCAGCTTCTGCCCCTGCTGGTGCCCTATAAATAGCGCGCTGGCTGCAGGTGCCCCCCTATAGGGTGCGTTTACCAAGGTCAAAGTGCCCTGTATATGGGGCACTAAGTCTGGCTCGGGCAGATTTTCTTCCCCTCTTCGTGATGCTGCTCTGAAGCACTGGGCAGCTTCCGGGATGAACTAGGGGCTCCTCCTTGTAGCCAATATGTAAATGAAGCTAGTGGTGGGTGGTTTGAATGCTAGATGAAAGAGGAGAGACGGATAGAGGCTTTCAAAGTGGAGGAAAAACCATGTTTTTGGATGGCAGAAACAACAAGTTTTTGGGATTTTTAGGGGGTGAATTTGGATTGATTTGAAGGCTTATGGGAGGTGCAAATGGCTTAGAAATGCGGTATTGGATGAGCTCTAGGGTGGTACAGAGTTGGAACCTCCTTCCAGCTTCAAATGGGGGTCTATTTATAGCCCAAAAGAGGGTACTTTGGCCAATTCCGAAAAGCAGTTCCATACGTCAAAGCGCCCTATATATAGGGCACTAGCATCATGAGCTATGTCAAATCAATAAGATGAGTCCCTGTGAGTGGTCAAATCGACCGGTCGAGTCGATTTGACCAGGTGCCAGGCGCCCTATAAGCAGGGCGCCTGGTGCCCTATAAATAGGGCGCCAGGTGCCCTATATACAGGGTGCTTTGACCCCAGTCAACATCCTATCGATCTCCTTCGGAATGTGCCGAAAAACATGATTCTTCCAGAAAACTCGATTCTCCTGAAAGGTTACTCAAATATTCTTCATGAAAACAAGAATTTAAGCTCTTTAACTAGGCCAAAATTGCGTGTCTACACCGACTTCCTCATTTTCAACCTATCAAAGATGAGAAGCCATTCAATCTAGTTCAATCTGTTCCTACATGAATCAAAGGCTAGAAAACCAAGCGAAAAGTGGATTAGAACAACGAGAAATGTAGAGTCTATAAAGAAAATAGTATAAAATAATAATCAAGTTATACTTGAATAGATTGGGGTTAGCTCTAATCCATCTTTTTTATATTTTTGGAATATAATATGCTTAAAAGTAAATAAAAATGATGTTAAGTAAACTAAATATGAAGTTAGAAGTGATAGAAATAAAATATAGGCGAAACTAGTGAAGAAACATGGTTTACGACTAACGTGACCACAACGAGAGAATTTGTGTGGGCATAGTCTGCTTCAAGGGCAAGCGGGTGCATGACCTTGATCAGATGAGTGTGAGCATGTGCCCTCATTCAGGGGTATGTACTTTAGAGCTGTCATGATTGCATTGCAGAACTCGCTATGGGAAATTGGGACGGCAAAATTCATTCATGTTTGTTGTAAATGGAAGCTAACAAGTTGAATAAGCTCATCCTCTAGATGGATTAAGTAAAAAACATGTCATATTTTCTATATGGACTCTATAAATGAACTAATGACAATAGGCATGAGTCAAACTTTCTCTTTCTAATATCACTTTAAAATATCTCCAATGCGTATGAATGGGGTGGGAAGACATGCTGGATCACCTTGGCCCCTTTTTATCTATGTTCAAAGGTTGTCTCCTTTAAAAGGAGAATGGAAATCAAATCCGAACTTGAATTAAACTTCAAAACTAAGGTAAGTTAGAGGACACAACCCTAGTTGAAGGTGCATGCACCCTCAACCCAAGGTGCATCCAAGTAGGATAAATATTCATTTACTAACCTTAGAGATCTCCAAGATCACAAAAAAATAGAAATTCAAGTCGCAAACCCAGTCGAGGGCACATGTTCTCTCAACCTAGGTCACATGGGAACTTACCCTCGACCTGGGTAGCATGGGAATGTGCTCATTACCAGTGTCATTTGATAATGTGCCCTTAGATGAAGATGCATGAACCCTTGACTAGGGGTGCATTCTACCCAAAAAATCAAACCACAGATCTGACTTGGATCTTTAAAATTTGGAAGTTTCTTGCATCCCCAATCAAGGGCCTACACATCCCCACCCAAGGGAGTATCCTAATAAAGCAAGAAATCCTTAAAACAAGGTCTGGAGATCATCCAAAACTAATTCAAAGAAAAAAAATATATAAATTGGTTCATGTGACCCTAGTGGAGGATGCATGCACCTCCATTGGGATCATGTCCTCAAATTTTTGATGATTTTGCATGGTTTCACTCAAAAAACTCTTAGTTCGGTCTAGAAATAAGACGACATGATTTTAAATGATACGAACTCACATATTACTCATAGAACAAGAGTTTTAAGCACTAGAACTAAGCCATTTTTTCATGTCTACACCTATACCATGAACAATGTTCTTATGATAATTTGCATTTCTTTAAACCCTATATGCATGTATCATTTTTTGTGCATCTCATATCTTATTATATTTTAATCCATCATGACAAGTTTGTCTCACCTTTTACATGTTCGACTATCTAGGCTTAGCATACCATCATGGTGTCTTGCCTTTCCCTCATCCCACCATGGCTAATTGACCACCCCATTGTGTTTTACCACTCATCTCACTGCAATATTCTTTCTTATTCTACCATGATCTTGTCTCACCATGTGTTTATCCCACTATGTGCCAGGCACACCATGGTTTTATCATTAACCTATCCCATCGTGGTTCCCATAAGCACTTCTCATCCTTCCAGTAATCTTATGATGCTATCTCATTTCATTGAGGACACTCTTGCCTTGCTTTAAACTTGATGCATCTATACTTAATTATAGATTAATTATGTACTTAATACCTCTCCCTCCCTCTATTTCTATACTTCTACTTTTTTATATTTCTTTTTCCTCACTCCCTGTGCCCTAGTTTTCCCAAAATGCATTTCTCTCCTTTCCTCCCTCTTTTTCTCCTACTGCATTGCAGTTTTTCACCTATCACCCGCTCTCTAGTTCCTCTTCTTCCCCTTGGCTACATGCCATTTTTCTCTCCGCATATTGTCATTCCCATTGTTTTTCATCGCTTCGATCACTGTGCCACACCAATGAGCACGCATTGTCGCTGTTGCCTCCCTACGTCAGCCGCCTTGTCCTCCACCGCGTGGCCAACGTACATTGTTCGTCACGGGTCATCACCCATGCATGCGCGCCCACCAATGAGCCTGCTACATGTCATCTATTGCCCAGCTGCCCATGCCACGTCATCTCCCTCTTTATCATGCATGCTCTCCAGTCGTGCAGCCGACGCCTACCTCCTTGTCGTCGCCATTGACTGCGCACCCGTGCAGTGAGCATCATCCCCACGCGTCACCACCTAGTTGACCAAGTGCCTATGCGACATCAGCCGCGCAGCCCGTGCCTCTGCATGTTGCGCTGTCGTGCGCCGGCTCCTCCACCTGCCAGTATCTCTCTCCTTTCGCTATCTCTCTGTTACCACTCTGTCTCTCTCTTATTTTCTTTACTTATCTCTCTTTCTATCCTATTTTTCTCCTTCTAGTAGCTTGTTAAAGGGACCCCAACTTGGTTTTTACCGTTGCCGTGACTGCCACGTGTTTATCACCCAGTCAATTCTGTTTAGAATTTCATACGTCGATCATTATCACTGTTGAGATAGGTGTCTCGGCTATAGTTAGATTAATTTGCATAACCATACATGTTGAAATATTTAAATAATGATATATGTTCACCATGTTAGATATTTAGGTAATGATGCATGTTAGCATGTTACATTTTTTTTCTATGATTGAATCTAGCTAGTATAGTGTGATTAGCATTGTGATAATCTTAAAGACAACCTGATTTATTAAATAGCCGACATAAGGGTTAAAGCATATTATTGAAATTCGGTTTTATTATATATAGGTAGTAAGTAGTTAGTTGTTGTTATCGAATAGATTGGACATGTTAATTTTGTTAGATTGCATGATTCTACATTAAAATGTATCATGTTGTTAATCAGTTCTAGTTTGTGCTAAATGTGGTTCAACATGCATGTATGTGGTACATAGAGCTAAGGTTGTTCATCTATGTATTTCATGTTTAGATTTCAATTTACATGTCCATTGTTGGTTGTTTGAGTTAATTATATGTTTTCATTTTAAGAGATGTAGTTAATGTAATGAGTTGAATGAAATTTTACTTCACCAGACTATGTTGGTGGTGTAAGGAATTGTCGTAAAAAATTTGGTGCAGCGAAAATGAGGTTCCTATGGCTTTATGAAGAACATGTCTTAATTAGAACCGAACAATGAAAATCGAAAATCAATCAAAATAAGTTTGAATATACCTGATAGTGATTCATATAATCCCATGGAGAGAAATAAGATGAGCATCTAAAGCTCTAAAAACTATTCAATTGTGTGTCTCCAATGGTATCCACATGAACTTCATCCACAATAGGTTCTCCCTTCACGCCAGTCTCAAGAACTCTTCACGAGTGGAGCTCCACCGCCCATGGATGGCTTATAGAGAAAGAAAGAGGTAGGGAGGAGGCTGAGAAAGTGATTTTCACCCTTGGCTTGATAAGATTTGACTAAAACTATTAGTATTTATAAAGAACTTAGAATTTTTTATAAAAATTTAAAATCTCCATAAATTACACTCTTGCCTCTGAACTTATGGATAAGTTCTTTTGTATGTGACCCACTAGGTCCAATAGCCTATTTGGTTGAGGCCTAATTAAAATAAAATAATTCTATTTAATTTAATTAAAATTGTTATTCGATAATAGATTAATCGACCAACCGATCAAGAAGGGTACAAGTCACATCTCATGATCCCAACTGGCTATGGGAATTATCTTACCTCTATTGAGCCTTTTCATTATCAATTATTGTATGAATATAAACCCTCATTTATTCTATGTCTCAGTTGGAAAGAAGTATGGCATCAACTGTCAACTTCTTGATATACCGACACTATAGGATCCTGTACTCGGAATCAAATCAATTGAAAAACTTTTTTTCCAATTATCCTCTTTACTCTAGCCAGAGATTTTGAGTACCATCTCATATGACATTCATTCTTACTCATCAAGAGTGGACGATCTCTTGTTGTTTACTTAATTATCTCCATTAGGTTTTTCCTGTACACAATCCATTGCTATGCTAGACCATCTAAATGGTTATTCATACGTTAATGGTCAAAGCACAAGTTTCACCCAACAAGACATCTTTGGCGACTCAAGTCAAAGGTTCAACCATGCAACCATAATATTAGAAAATCTTGATTGACAATTAGGTAAAATACCATTCAAGGTTTCCAATTTGGTTAGTTAAGTGAACTCATTTAACTAATGAGCACTTGTATATGTATCTTAGTGTCTCCACACTAATGTCAAATGAGATCGATCATTCTCATCATATAAGAAAGCATCACATACACTAGTCTATCCAGATTATTGATGACATGTCTCAAAGATTCTATGATTAGGAACATTTAAATCACATATCTCTAGATGATCAATCTCATTATCATCATCTCATCATGATTCAATCATTATCGTATGTGATCAAGGACTTCATTATGATATACGCATTAGAGTTAGCAATGAAGATTTGCCTAATTAATTGAATGAGATATTTTTGGAAATGTTAAATCATATCATATATGATTAACTTATAAGGTATACATTTCTATCAAGTGGCTCATGGACGACAAAGATTACTTCAATCCGAATCATTCTTCCATCCTGGATACCATAGTTCATCCTAAGTACACCTTTGCCTTGGTGTACTATAAAATTTAGTTATTATATGTTACATTCTACTATATGGTAAAATTAGTGTTAGTTTTGTGACATGACTACAATGTCCAAATAGAGCATGTGTTTTACTCAGACAAATATCTTAATTGTGTATAATGACATGTACACTAATAGTCTAGATGTGTCTTTTCATTTATGTTAGGTCTATGTGGTGCATGCATGTCTAGTCAAGTTAGATGATCATGTTATGTTAGGATTATTACATATAGAATCATGTTGGTCTTCTAAATAGTGAAAAAACACCTTATTTAATTTAATTGAAGCTAAAGAATAAGTGTAATCCTATGTATTACAATCTAAATTTTAAGTTTATCATCTTTAATATTAGTAGGTCCTAACTAATATAGTAGGGTAGTTCGGGTGTAAGTCCTACCGAGTCTTTGATGACTAACCCATTCTCATTATTAATATTTTTCAGCAAATTTCAAGTAGCCTCTTCTTGAGTAGGACTTTAAGAAAGATTTTGACGAGGACATTGGAGATAATCTTGTGCCACTTGAGGAGAAGTTTGGTGACAAGTGATCACTGTTTTATTTAGGTTGTTCGAGCTTCTTTTTAATTTGTTAGCTTGTTATTTTATTTGGAATCGTTATGTTATTATTTGTTGGACTATGTGTAGAGTCCTGCAGGTTGTTTGGATGTGGTTTGCGTTGATATTTTATGGAGGTTTGAGTTTGGTTGAGACTTCATAGATTGTTTGAATTGTTCTAGGTGTATGATGTTAGATTATTTTTGTTCTCCAACCGTCCCGAACTGGATTATTTTTTCACGCACTAGATTTTTTCCGGTCATGACATTACTAGATGTGTTTGATTTGGTTGACCAGTTGATTGTTGAATTTGAATGGAATTGACCCATTCGTGGACTTAAACCATGATTGCATATCGAGAGGCCATGTTTGATGTATTTAAGAAATAAAATTTCGTATGTATTAATCTTCAGAATTATTTATATTCAAGAATATGTATCTATAACACCCTAAAATTTTGATAAATTCTTAAAATATTATATTTCTGAAGCATAAGTCTCTGTGACTAAAAATCTTTAAAATTTTGCTACTTGCATATTTAGCTTAGCGCAACAATGCACCTTCTTATCCATATCTTTTCACTCTTTTTATCTATCATGACAAGAGAAAAAAATTTGTCATAAAATTTAAAAATACTTAATCAATGGTAATGTTGAGATGTTATGTGATAAAGTTAACTATTTTTTAAGTATAATATAAAAAATATAAATATTTAACTTATAAATATAACGTTCATGAGAAGTGACACATAAATATGAACTTCAAGAATATTATGAATCTTTAAACAATATCATTTTGCACCTGACTTTGAAATAAAATGTCAAACTTCTATAGAATCAACCGATATAGAGGACGAATTTAACTTTGAAAAAATTAGTATAAACACTACTGAAGAAATAATAAAAAATCCCTCAACTGTTGAACAAGGAGAATCATCCAGAGCTCAAGCTTCATCTCTAGTCAACAAACTCCAATAAGTCAAACATATAGAAAGAGACCAGCAACTTGGGGATAGAGTGGATATTATAGTTGGAATGACTATAATATTCCTACGAGTTTCAAAAGAACTGAAAATCCTTAGTATGGAAAAAATATACAATTACCACAAGAAAACACTACACAAACTCTCATAGATAATTATTTTAATATTGACTCTATTTCAATTCAAAATAGAGCAGATTATATAATACAATGGTGTCATTCAATTTTTTTTTACAATTTCCTTACCCAAATTTAACCGTAGAAAATTTAATAGAATTCATAATTAGTAAAATGAGAGGTTGTGCAGCACTAGTATCTCATTATGAAAAAGAAATTTTTAAAGAAATAAGAGAACATTACCATTTTAAAGGCTTATATATTTATCATGAATTTAGAAACATAGAAATGACCTCTAGAAGTAAACCATTAACAATAACTACTAAATTATTAGCAAGTTTATTAGAACATAATGATATGCCAACAAGATCCTTAAATCGAAGTATAATAATGCTGGAAGATCAACAAATTTACTCAGAAGTAATAGAGCCTAAACTAAATAAAATTAGTCTACCGAAAGAATGGCATATAGCTTTAGAAGAATTAAAAAATATATATAAACCTCAAATTAGTAGATAATTAATAATAGATAAAAAATGATTAAATTAAAAAGCTTAGAATACCCTTCTATTAGATTAACAATAAAAGATATCGATGAAGAAGATATAGAACAACCCAGATATTCTTATTGTATAGATAAATATCTAAAAATGATCAAAATAAAATAATGACTATAGCCAAAAAAATATACCTTAAATTAACTATGATAAAAGTACAAGTAAAAATAAGCCCGATTAAATTTATTTGGATTAATGCTATCATGAACACTTTGGAGCATATATATCTCCAAATAGAAAAAAGCAAATGTATAGGACAATATATAACATTTGACGGTAATATAGTAACTTTTGAAAATATTGCAACAATCAATGAAATACGAATTGAAGATGTCAATAAAGACTTACATAGTCTTGAATTCAATAATACCTTCCCAGATGTAGTAGCACTAATAATTGGAAATGATATTCTAAATCAACACATTCCAATTACAATAAATCTCTACACTATTATTTTTACATTTAACTCAAAACAAATAACAGAAGAAAAAATCCTAATAGAATCATCCAATATGATTCCCAATAGAGAAATAAGAGAATATTTATTCAAAGATTATAAAATTTATGTTATCAAATATGATAAAAATGTAGAATGGCTAGAAAAATCAGAAATAGGTTTTACACTTCTATCCAACGAGAATATAACTTTGCAACCTACAGAAAAGAAAATATTATATACTAATTTAGGATTTATGATACCAAAAGAGTTTTATAGAATAATAAAAAGAAAAAATGGGTGGTTAAAAAATGTAGATTTACAGATCATAGAAGGATCCATAAAATATACATATAACGGAGAAGTAACAATTATAATTAAAAGTTTTGAAAAAACTTCTATCATAAGAATTAAAAAGAAAAATAAATTAGCCGATCTTATAAAATCTACAATTTCATTTAATGGAAACCATAACAAGATAGATAAATAGAATATGTATTAAAATCAAATTAGAAAATGGGCAAAACTATAAGGCGTTGAGGAAGAGAGCGAACGTTGCTTAGGCGAAGGCGATGTTGAGAACGAAGGCGTTGAAGACAAGAGCAAACGTTGAGAAAGAGAACGTTGAGGAGCACATGTTGAGGAAGAGAACGTTAAAGCGTGAGAAGTTGACACTCAAGGATCACACTAAGAAGATTATTCTTACAATCGAAGCTTCCAAGTGTCCCCCCTAGACAGACTTATACGTCCTTATATAGGGCTTGAACTAAGACTATTGCGGACTCCAATCTCTTTGAAATCCGAAAACCATGGGCTGAAAACCAGGTGTGCCCATGGTTTTACAATAGTTATCTGATCAGCTCCTTAAGGCTCAGATCGAATATATTACAATATTAGACTAGACTGTAAAGGTTGTATTTATCAAAGCAGGTGCATCTTTGGGCCCCCATTGTCCTTTGATTTATACCCCTTATCAGTCTTTACAAGAACGACATATTAAAATAATGCATAAAGTTTACAATTATTTGGTTATATCCTTGCTCCATCTCATCCACCCATCTGAGAATCATATTCTGCCACATTGTTTGTCTTTGGTCCAAGAATCTCTATGTCTAGCTGTTGTTGGTAGCCAAGTCCATGGCCATGATGGCTTTTATGGACTAGATTTCCTTCATCTCGAACCATTATCCTTCCATATGTCTAACTTGGGAATTGTTATTGGCCATTTACTTTCATTTTTCATTCCTTTGATATTCTTGAATTGTTCATCTGCTTCGTTGATCATGCCATCAAATTCTTTGTAATTGATGTCATGGGAATATTGTGGATGTACTCGCCATATTTGGATTGAAGGAAAGGTATTTTCAATTTATTTTCTAGAAGGCAGTTATATCTATTTTAAAATCTTGTATTATTCATGGAATCTATTCAACTATTGATTTAATTATCATGGGAAAGTTTAAGTTAACTATCTGCATTCTAGTTATTATTAATTTATTTATTACGCCTCTTTCTAAGGCAGATATACATTGATCATCTATTTCTTGGTGAACTAAAGTTATTCTCTATTTATCATTATTCTCGGTTATGCCATCTTCGTATTCCATCATAAGTGCTAGAAATTGGTTATCCCATATTTTATCATCGATTATTTCTTTAATTTCTTGTAGGAAGTTTTTATTTACGTATTTATAGAGAGCTATTCGCTTTTCTTTCTCTAAGATTCTAAAAAAAATAGCAGTATTTTCTAAACAGTTTACAATATTGAGTTTCTCTTTAGGTTCTTCTTTATTAATATTTTTCTTGAGGAATGGAAGCATGTGATTATTGAAGATATTAATATAGTTGCTTTGCTCTATCAAGTTTTGTTGTTTTAATTCCATTATTTGGTTTTGGAAATTAACTATTATATTTTTATTATATTTAGAGTTTTATTTTAATGCAAGAAAATAATCTTCAATATTTCTTATAGATGTTATATATTCTAGATTACTTTGTAAGCCTACAGTAGTTTTCCATATTTTATTTAGACTTTCATATGTTTTTTTACTCAAATTATTATTGCTTCGATAGAAGTTTCTGGCTTGGGTTATTTGATGTATCGCATATTGATTTTGTGCCTTTGCCATATCTATTATAATATTTCCTTCTGCAAAATTTATATTTATTTTTGGTTATCCTTTATTGATAGGAGTAATATATGATGGTATTGCAGATATATTTTTTGGTGCTTCTGGACTATTTTTAGCGGACTTTATTGCTTGTAGTGCAGAAATAATTTTTGAGAAACATGCTCCTTTATTCTTCATGGCTGCTTAAAGGAAATTATTCTACATTCTGAAAATGTCAAGATAAATAGTCAGCAACCACATTTTGATGTCCTGACAAAAAATGTATTCAATAACTAAAATCTTCTAGCTGCATTAGCCAACGTATTCTTTTACTACTTTGATCTTCCTTTCCATTTTTAATATAATGATATAATCCTTTATTATCGGTATTGATTCGAAAAGTGGTTGGAAGTAACCAATATTTAAAACTTTTAATAGTTTTTAATAAAGCCAAGAATTCTTTTTCATATGTAGAATAATTTATTTCGGGTTTAGAGAATTTTCCAAAGGTATATCCAACTACATCTTTTTCTTTTTCTATTGTTAATATTCTTGCCCAATATAGTTGACTAGCATCTGTTGATAATACTAGTTTATCAATTTCTTTGGGTATCATTGTTTTCGGAATCTTTGTTATTATAGATTTAATATACTTGATTTCTTCGTCTTCTTCTGGAGAAAATACAATTTTAATTTTGTCTGTTTTCGATCATGATACAATTTTATAATTTTATCTTTATATTTTTTATTTTTAGAATTGATTTTTTCTTGTAATTTTGTTCTCAATTTACTTACTCGAGGAATATATCTTCTTCTATAATTTAAAATTTCTATAAAGTTTTGTAATTGCTTTAATGTTGTAAAGGTATCAAGAAATCCCTTAATTTTGTTTATAATATGACTTTGAAGTTCTATAGAACCTTGATCAATAATTTTCCCTAGATATTCTATTTTTTGTTTACATAATTCAATCTTTTTAGGTGATAATATTATACTATTTTTAATGAGAATTTCTTTTATTATTTTTAAACGATATTTATGTTGGTTATAAATATCAGAGAAAACTAGAATATCATCTATGTAAACTATAACGAAGTTATCAGTCTTTGAAGATTAAATTCATCCATTTTGGAAAAATTTGTGAAGCATTTTTTATTTCGAATGGCATTACATTCCATTCAAGACCTTCATATGGTGTGAAAAAAGAACTTAATTCTTTGGATTCTTGGTCTTCTAATTTAATTTGCCAAAATCCAGATTTAGCATCAAATTTACTAGATCATTTTTTATTTTGTAACCGTTTTAGGATACTACCACATTTGGGTATATGGAAGCCATCGAATTTTTTATGTTTATTTATTCTTTTATAATTTATTACCATTCTTGCCTTTCCTCTTTTTTGTTCTAAGCGATTTCTTACCATAAAGGTAGGAGATATGTGTGGACTTCTACTTGTTTGAATTAAATTCATTCGTTTTAATTCTATAATTTGTTTTTGGAAGTCTGTTACATCTTGTTTGGAATAAAGTAAAGGTTTTGTTCTTGGATTTTTTCCTTTATGTTCTGGCATTAGTTCTATTTTGCAGTATCTTGGATTTCTCTCAAATAGTTTTAAAGGGTTCTCAGAGAATAATTCAATTAGACTATTTATATATGTGTCTTGAAAGTTTTATTTAGAAATATTTATTAGAAATTTAAAGATCTTTGGTACTATAAAGTACCGAGGTACTAGTATTTGTTTATTATCTTTAGTAACGGTGTTAAACATTTTATCAATTGTAATAGGTGAATATTTGTTTATAAAATTGTTACTTAGGATCATATTTTCTAGTCCTTCTTTTATTATATATACTTCCGGAATTATAAATTCTTCTTCGATTTCATCTTTGTCTAAAATTGATATGGATACATTTCTTGATATTTTATTAGAGTTGGTATTTCCAACTAATCCACTAAACAATTATGGTTTTTTTAACTCTTCATTCTTTGTTAGTGGCCAAAATTTTTCTTCTACAATACTTTTTGTAGCTCTTGAGTCTAGTAGAGGAAATAGATTATAGTTTTGCCCATTTTCTAATTTGATTTTAATAGAGATTCTGTTTATCTGTCTTGTTATGGTATCCATTAAATGAAATTGTAGATTTTATAAGATTGGCTAATTTATTTTTCTTTTAAATTTTTATGATAGAACTTTTTAAAAAATTTTAATTATAATTGTTACTTCTCCGTTATATGTAGATTTTATGGTTCCTTCTATGATCTGTAAATCTACATTTTTTAACCACCCATTTTTTTCCTTTTATTATTCCATAAAACTCTTCTGGTATCATAAATCCTAAACCAGTATATAATATTTTCCTTTCTGTATGTTGTAAAGTTATATTCTCGTTGGATAGAAGTGTAATACCTATTTCTGATTTTTTTTGCCATTCTACATTTTTATCGTATTTGATAACATAAATTTTATAATCTTTGAATAAATATTCTCTTACTTCTCTATTGAGAGGTCTTTCCATTCTAATCATATTGAATGAATCTATTAGAATTTTTCTGCTGTTATTTGTTTTGAGTTAATTGTAAAAGTAAAAGTATAGAGATTTATTGTAATTGGAATGTATTGATTTAGAATATGATTTCTAATTATTAGTGCTATTGCATCTGGGGAGGTATAAAAAGTTTTGAATTCAAGACTATACAAGTCTTTATTGACATCTTCAATTCTATTTCATTGATTGTTGCAATATTTTCAAAAGTTACTATATTACTGTCAATTGTTATATATTGTTCTATATGTTTGTTGTTTTCTATTTGGTCATCTAATCTTACTGTTAATATGAGATATAGATGCTCCAGTGTCCATGATAGCATTAATCCAAATAAATTTAATCGGGCTTATTTTTACTTGTACTTTTATCATAGTTAATTTAGGGTATATTTTTTGGCTATAGTCATTATTTCATTTTGATCATTTTTTAGATATTTATTTATACAATAAGAATATCTGGGTTGTTTTGTATCTTCTTCATCGATATCTTTTATTGTTAATCAACTTGAAGGGTATTCTAAGTTTTTTAATTTAATCATTTTGTTATCTATTATTAATTCTCTACTAATTTGAGGTTTATTTTTTTGTTTTAATTCTTCTAAAGCTATATGTCATTCTTTTGGTAGACTAATTTTATCTATTTTAGGCTCTATTACTTCTGAGTAAATTTGTTGATCTTCCAGCATTATTATACTTCAATTTACTAGTCTTGTTGGCATATCATTATGTTCCGATAAACTTGCTAATAATTTAGTGGTTATTATTAATGGTTTACTTCTAGAGGTCATTTCTATGTTTCTAAGTTCATGATAAATATATAAGCTTTCATTTATATTTTTATCATTTAAACTTATCGAGTATTGAGGGAATATTCTAAATTACAGATATTGATAGATTAAATTACTTTGAATCATTTATATTATTGATTGTGCTAGATTTATAAATCTTTTATCTACTATTATAATTGTCATTGGAGAGTCAATTCCTTTTCTAAAATTTGCTTTGATGGTAATGTCTATAGCTCCTAAATGTAGATATTTTATTTTATATTTTCTTTTAGAATGTTTTTGTATTTGGGTTATTTTTTCTTTATTTATAATATGTATGTTAGTGATTGATTCATTAGTTTCTACTGAATCTATTGTTTGTTCAAACATTTCTATCAATAATTTGTCTTTTCTACATAGATTCCGTTTTAATTTACATACTTTAATTTTCTCTATTTCCCAAGGTGCATTTTGAATCTTGTTATAGATTTCTTCATTAAATATTATTGTCTGTCAATTTTGATTGTCTTGATTTTCTTAGGTTCTATATATTTCAGAAGTTGATTCCTCATCTTTGGTTAATTCGTGATTGGTCATCATATAAATATATTTGATGTTATTTTGTTGAAAAGGGTCATACTCATCTATAAGTTCATCGATTTCACTATTGCTATCATTGTATTCATCTTCTATAGAATTATATATTGTATTGTCATCTTTGCTATCTGTTAATAATACATATTCATAATGTTCAATATCCGATAATTCATTTCCTATCCTTATATAAAAAAAATTTCGATAATGTTCATATATACAATATTAATTTGTCTTCTTTTAGGACACATATTATCGTAATGTCCTTCTTCTCCGCATTTAAAGCATTTACATTTTTAGTAGGTTTCTTTTTCAAGTATTTTCCTCTGGGATTTGTTGTTGTTGGTTTAGATTTAACTTGAAAATTTTTATTTTTGTAAGGTTATCATTTTGGTTTATTGTTGTAATTAGGTTCTTTAGCTATTTTCTTATATGTTTTTACTTTGTTTTTATTAGGTCCACCACACTGGTTGTGCGTTGGCTTACATCCATAAAGTAAGGTTGGTAAGAGTTTTTCACAACCACTAATCATGTTTGTTGATGTTGAATATTTTTGATATAAATGCTTTGATTTATTAAATGATTGCATAATAGATGATTCTTTACAATAGTTTCTAAAGTAATTTATTGCACAATTTATTCTTGTTGATAAGCTATTAGTTCCTGCTCTTTTTGTTTTTGTTTCTTTTAAGAAAGTGTGATAATAATCTTTTAGTTTAATATTCCAAAGGGATGGGAATTTATTAAAATATTCAAGTTCCTAGTGATTCCACTTAGTTGGTGGTAATTTCCATGCATATGTAGAATAGTCCATAGAGAATTTCGTTAAATAACATATATTGCATAATTTCATTTTCCTAATATTGTTTCTATATCATCAACATTTATAGCATCTGTTCTAGTTGAGGATGTAAAGAATTGTAGTAAGATGAATTGTAATTGCATTAAAGTATTTTCAAAATAAGATTGTTCTCTTATTTCTTTAAAAAAAAATTGCTCATATTAAGATACTAGTGCATATGCTGCACAACCTCTCATTTTACTAATTATGAAGTCTATTAAATTTTCTACGGTTAAATTTGGGTATAGAAATTATAAAGAAAATATTGAATGACACCATTGTATTATATAATATGCTCTATTATGAACTGAAATAGAGTTGATATTAAAATAATTATCTACGGGAGTTTGTGTAGTGTTTTCTTGTGGTAATTTTATATTTTTTCTCCATCAAGGATTTTCAGTTCTTTTGGAACTCATAGGAAATATTATAGTCATTCCAACTATAATATCCATTCTGTCCCTAAGTTCTGGTCTCTTTCCGTATGTTTGACTTCTTAGAATTTGTTGACTAGGAGATGAAGCTTGAGCTCTGGATGATTCTCCATATTCAATAGTTGAGAGATTTTCCATTATTTCTTCGGCAGTGCTTATATTAATTTTTTCAAAGTTAAATTCGTCCTCTATATCGGTTGATTCTATAGAAGTTTGACATTTTATTTCAAAGTCTGGTGCAAAATAGTATTGTTTAAAGGTATCATAATTTTCTTCGTAATATTCTTAAAGTTCATTTAAATTTTGTAATTCTAGATTCATTGTATAGTAATCTATTTTATTTTTTAAATTTTTTTTATACTTTAAGAATTGTTGAAATTCAAATTCTAAACAAACTTTTATTGTTTCTTGCTCATTATATTATTTTTTGAATAGATCTTTATAGTTGAAAATAAAATTTAGGATTTCATTACGATTATATTTGGGAGAATATTGTTGCGGTACTAAAGTTGTTACCTTTGTTAAATTTATTTTGTTTTCAATTGATTTAAGTATTTTATATGAATTAATTTTGTAGTCTAGTTTTGTTGATTAAATATATTTTGAAATTTTTGTTTTATATCACTTGTAGCTTCTTTATCTTGTATTATAAGCTGATGACTATCTTGACTAACACATAAACTACAATATAGACAGATATCTTCATTTCGTTCGTTAGCCATTATTATTTTGGATACTCTTGATCTTCAGCAGATATTCTCCGTGTGCTTAATCTTAGAGCAAAGTATACTATCTTCATTTGTATTTTTTCAATTTATTTAATTTATCATCTCATCTTCACATCATTATTTAAAAGTTATTATTTTGATGAGTAGTATTGATCACACTTTATTAATATAAACATTGCTGAAGAAATAATTGAAAATTCTCAACTGTTGAACAAGGAGAATCATCCAGAGCTCAAGCTTCATCTCCTAGTCAACAAATTCTAAGAAGTCAAACATACAGAAAGAGACCAGCAACTTGGAGACATAGTGGATATTATTGTTGGAATGACTATAATATTCCTATGAGTTCCAAAAGAAGTGAAAATCCTTAATGGAGAAAAAATATAAAATTACCACAAGAAAACATTACACAAACTCCAGTAGATAATTATTTTAATATTGGCTCTATTTCAGTTCAGAATAGAGCAGATTATATAATACAATGGTGTCATTCAATGTTTTCTTTACAATTTCTGTACCCAAATTTAACCATAGCAAATTTAATAGACTTCATAATCAGTAAAATGAGAGGTTGTACAACATATGCACTAGTATCTCAATATGAACAAGAAATTTTTAAAGAAATAAGAAAACAATCTTCTTTTGACAATGCTTTAATGCAATTACAATTTGTCTTACTACAATTCTTTACATCCTCAACTAGACCAGGTGCTATAAATGTTGATGATATAGAAACAATATTAGGAAAATAAAATTATGCAATATATGTCATTTAATAGAATTCTCTACAGACTATTCTACATATGCATGGAAATTACCACCAACTAATTGGAATCACTAGGAACTTGAATATTTTAATAGATTCCCATCCCCTTGGGATATTAAACTAAAAGATTATTATCACACTTTCTTAAAAGAAATAGAAACAAGAAGAGCAAGAACTGATAGCTTATCAACAAGAATAAAGTGTGCAATAAATTGCTTTAGAAACTATTGTAAAGAATCAACTATTAAGCAATCATTTAATAAATCAAAGCATTTATATCAAAAATATTCAACATCAACAAACACGATTAGTGGTTGTGAAAAAACTCTTACCATCCTTACTTTATGGATGTAAACCAACATGCAACCAGCGTGGTGGACCTAATAAAAACATCAAATATATTTATATGATGACCAATCACGTATTAACCAAAGATGAGGAATCAACTTCTGAAATATATAGAACTGAGGAAAATCAAGATTACCAAAATCGATAGACAATAATTTTTAATGAAGAAATCTATAACAAGATTCAAAATGCACCTTGAGAAATAGAGAAAAATAAAGTATATAAATTAAAATGAAATCTATGCAGAAAAGACGAATTATTGATAGAAAGGTTTGAACAAATAATAGATTCAGTAGAAACTAATAGATCAATCACTAACAGACAAATTATAAATAAAAAAATAACCTAAATGCTAAAACATTCTAAAAGAAAAGATAAAATAAAATATCTACATTTAGGAGCCATAGACAATTGACTCTCCAACGACAATTCTAAAGTAATTAACTCTCCAACGACAATTATAATAGCAGATAAAAGATTTATAAATTCAGCACAATCAATAATAGGAATGATTCAAAGTAATTTAATCTAACAATCTCTTAAATTTAGAATATTCCCTCAATCCTTGATAAGTTCAAATGATAAAAACATAGATGAAGGCTTATATATTTATCATGAACTTAGAAACATAGAAATGACCTCTAGAAGTAAACCATTAACAATAGCCACTAAATTATTAGCAAGTTTATCAGAACATAATGATATGTCAACAAGACCAGTAAATCAAAGTATAATAATGCTGGTAGATCAACAAACTTACTCTAAAGTAATAGAGCCTAAAATAGATAAAATTAGTTTACCGAAAGAATGGTATATAACTTTAGAAGAACAAAAAAAAATAAACCTCAAATTAGTAGAGAATTAATAATAGATAGCAAAATGATTAAATTAAAAAACTTAGAATACCCTTCCAGTAGATTAAACAATAAAAGATATCGATGAAGAAGATATAGAACAACCCAGATATTCTTATTGTATACATAAATATCTAAAAATTATCAAAATGAAATAATGACTATAGCAAAAAATATACCCTAAATTAACTATGATAAAAGTACAAGTAAAAATAAGCCCAATTAAATTTATTTGGATTAATGCTATCATAGACATTGGAGCATCTATATCTCATATAAACAGTAAGATTATAGATGACCAAATAGAAAAAAGTAAACATATAGAATAATATATAACATTTAACGGTAATATAGTAACGTTTGAAAATATTGCAACAATGAATGAAATACGAATTGAAGATGTCAATAAAGACTTACATAGTCTTGAATTCAAAACTCTTTATACCTCCCCAGATGCAGTAGCACTAATAATTAGAAATGATATTTTAAATCAATACAATCCAATTACAATAAATCCCTATACTATTACTTTTACATTTAACTCAAAACAAATAACAGTAGAAAAATCTTAACAGAATCATCCAATATGATTAGAATGGAAAGACCCCTCTATAAAGAAGTAAGAAAATATTTATTCAAAGATTATAAAATTTATGTTATCAGATATGATAAAAAATGCAGAATGGCCAGAAAAATCAAAAATAGTTTTTACACTTCTATCCAATGAGAATATAACTTTATAACCTATAGAAAGAAAAATATTATATACTACTTTAGAATTTATGATACTAGAAGAGTTTTATGGAATAATAAAAGGAAAAAATGGATGGTTAAAAAATGTAGATTTACGGATCATAAAAGGATCCATAAAATCTACATATAACGGAGAAGTAACAATTATAATTAAAGTTTTGAAAAAACTTCTATCATAAGAATTAAAAAGAAAAATAAAATTAGCCGATCTTATAAAATCTACAATTTCATTTAATGGAAATCATAACAAGATAGATAAATAGAATATGTATTAAAAGCAAATTAGAAAATGGGCAAAACTATAATCTATTTCTTATACTAGACTCAGGAGCTACAAAAATATTGTAGAAGAAAAATTTTGGCCTATTACAAAGAATGAAGAGTTAAAAAAACCACAATTGTTTAGTGGATTAGCTCGAAATACCAACTCTAATAAAATATCAAGAAATGTATCCATATCAATTTTGGACAAAGATGAAATTGAAGAAGAATTTATCATTCCAGAAGTATATATAATAAAAGAAGGACTAAGAAATTTGATCCTAGGCAACAATTTTATAAACAAATATTTACTTATTACAATTAATAAAATGTTCAACACCTTTACTAAAGATAATAAACAAATACTAGTAGCTTGGTACTTTATAGTACCAAAGATCTTTAAATTTTCAATAAATATTTCTAAAGAAAACTTTCAAGACACATATATAAATAGTCTAATTGAATTATTCTCTGAGAACCCTTTAAAACTATTTGATAGAAATCCAAGATACTACAAAATAGAACTAATGCCAGAACATAAAGGAAAAAATTTAAGAACAAAACCTTTAGTTTATTCCAAACAAGATGTAACAGAATTCCAAAAACAAATTACAAAACTAAAACAAACGAATTTAGTTCAAACAAGTTGAAGTCCACACATATCTCCTGCATTTACGATAAGAAACCACTCATAACAAAAAAGAGAAAAGGCAAGAATGGTAATAAATTATAAATAAATAAATAAACATACAAAATTCGATGGCTTCCGTATACCTAATTGTGATAGTATCCTAAAAAGATTACAAAATAAAAAATGGTATAGTAAATTCGATGCTAAATTCAGATTTTGGAAAATTAAATTAGAAGATTCTGAATCCAAAGAATTAAGTTCTTTTTTCACACCATATGAACATCTTGAATGGAATGTAATGCCATTCGGAATAAAAAATACTCCACAAATTTTTCAAAAATGGATGAATTCAATCTTCAAAGACTATGATAACTTCATTATAGTTTACATAGATGATATTCTAGTCTTATCTGATGATTATAAATATCATTTACAAATAATAAAATAAATTCTCATTAAAAATGGTATAATATTATCACCTAAAAAGATTGAATTATGTAAACAAAAAATAGAATATCTAGGGAAAATTATTGATCAAGGTTCTATAGAATATAAAAGTCATATTATAAAGTAAATTAAGAAATTTCTTGATACCTTTACAACATTAAAGCAATTACAAAGCTTTATAGAAATTTTAAATTATGGAAGAAAATATATTCCTCGACTAAGTGAATTGACAAAAAACTTACAAGAAAAACTCAATTCTGAAAATAAAAAATATAAAAAATAAAATTATAAAATTTTATCATGATCAGAAACAAACAAAATTAAAATTGTACTTTCTTCAGAAGAAGACGAAGAAATTAAATATATTAAATCTATAATAACAAAGATTCTGAAAACATTCATACCCAAAGAAACTGATAAACTAGTATTATCAACAGATGCTAGTCAACTATATTGGGCACGAATATTAACCATAGAAAAAGAAAAAGATGTAGTTGGATATACCATTGGAAAATTCTCTAAACCCGAAATAAATTACTCTACATATGAAAAAGAATTCTTGACTATATTAAAAACTATTAAAAGTTTTAAATATTGGCTACTACCAACCACTTTTCGAATCAATACCGATAATAAAGGATTATATCATTATATTAAAAATCGAAAGGAAGATGAGAATAGTAGAATAATACGTTGGCTAATGCAGCTAGAAGATTTTAGTTATTCAATACATTTTTTGCTAGGACATCAAAATGTAGTTGCTGACTATTTATCTCGACCTTTTCAGAATGCAGAATAATTGCCTTCAAGCAGTGTGGTTGCTGACTATTTATCTCGACCTTTTCAGAATGCAGAATAATTTCCTTCAAGCAGTCATGAAGAATTAAGAAGCATCTTCCTCAAAAAATATTTCTGCACTACAAGCAGTAAAGACCGCTAAACATAGTTCAAAAGCACCAAAAAATAAATATGTAATACCATCATATATTACTCCTATCAATAAAGGAGAACCAAAAATAAATATAAATTTTACAGAAGGAAATATTATAATAGATATGACAAATGCACAAAATCAACATGCGATACATCAAATAGCTTAAGCTAGAAGTTTCTATCTAAGTAATAATAATTTGAGTAAAAAAATAAATGAAAGTCTAATAAAATATGAAAAACTACTGGAAGTTTATAAAGTAATCCAGAATATATAACATTTATAAAAAATATTGAAGATGTTTTGTGATAAAATTAACTATTTTTTAAGTATAATATAAAAATAATTTTAAATATTTAACTTTTAAATATAAATGTTTATGAGAAGTGACATGTAAATATGAAATATTCGAGAAAAGTTTAAACTAACACAATTTAAATTAAAAAATATATATTTTTATGTTATATTATATATTTAATATTTTTATAATTAAGTATATTTTTAAATAAATATTAATATAAAATTTTAAATACTTTTTAAATAAATTTTATTATCTTGTAATATTATTTATTACAAAGTATTTTTATACTAAAATAAATATTACAATTATTAAATATTATATTAATATTATATTATATGTTATCACATCTTATTATGTTATTTTAAATTAATATAAAAACAATATTTATAATATTTATAATTAATAAATAAAATGTAAATGAGATTGGGTGTAAGTTGTGAAAAAAGAAAAAAGAGAAGTCGCTACATTTTGGAGAGACTTTCACCCTATTATAATATTTATTACAAAATATTTTTAGAATAAAATAGATATTAAAATTATTAAGTATTATATTATTTATCATCACATTTTTAAAAATAATATAAAAATAATATATATTTTTTATAATTAATACGTATAATGTAAATAAGGTGGGGTGAAAATTTTAAAGAAAAGAAAAAAGAAAATATGGTGCAGTGACTTCCACCCCATTGTAAGAAAAGTGTGTAACTCTATTGTAAATTAAAATAATATAAAAATAATTTTTATAATTTTTATAATTAATACGTATAATGTAAATACGATGGGGTGAAAATTTTAAAAAAAGAAAAAAGAAAATATCGTGTAGTGACTTCCACCCTATTGTAAAAAAAAGTGACTCTATCGTAAAAAAAAGAGAAACAAAGAATTCGTCATGTGACTTCCATTTATAATTTAAAAAATAAAAAATGTAAAAGTTTTTATGTTTGACGGTCATTTCAAGAGGATATGTCACGATCTGAATTTTTAACATGCACAACGGAAAATAATTCGACGACGTAACATGGAAGAATATCGGTTTGGAACCAAATAAGACTAAAATCACAATTTGATTTCAAACCTTACAACTTATTAACACAACAAACAAACATCTATTTAAACAAATTATATACTAACATTGAATAAGTATTCTACTAGCTCCTCAGATTCTAAAAACACCAATACATTTCTACTACGCTAAACTTGCAATCTTGAAAATGTTAACAACGGAAAGGGTGAGTCACCGTAGACTCAGTAGGTTTTACACCTGAACTACCCAACTATAATAATGATTCTTTGTTGATATTAAATATAATAAACCTAAAAAATTTAGATTATAATATATAAAGTTTAAACTAATTAGATTCTTCAATTATGGTGATTACAATGTCTGTCTCATCGTCACATATGTTAATATGACTCTATATGCACTAAAACTAACATATCTTGCACATTTTACTACTCTAGGTATGCTCACAACACACCTATCTTAATACAAAAGACTCCATTAGACCACTAATACATATGCCAAAATGTACAACTAAACACTTGTCTGAGTAAATATCATGCTCCATTTGGACAATATAACTATGTCACAAAAACTAGCACCAGATTTACCATATAGTAGGAAGTAACATATAATAACTAAATCCCATAGTACCCCTAGGTAGGGGAGTACTTAGGATAAACTGCGGTATCCGAGATCGAAGGATGCTCTAAATTCAACTAATCTCCACTGTCCACGGGCCACTAATATAGTCTGGTGAAGTAAACTTCCATCACAATGCAGTTCACTACATTAACCACATATCACACAATGCAAGCATATAAATAACTCAGACAAATAACCATGAACATACAATCGACAATCCAAACATGAAATACATAGGACACTCATGGCTCTATGTACCACATATTTGCATACCATACCACAGTCTAACACAAACTAGAACCATTCAATCATATGATACATCTAAGTAGAATCATGCAAATTACCAATTAGACATATCAATCACATACTTAGACAGTCACTACTACCTACTGCATACATGAAACTAAACTAAACTCTTACATCACTATGTCTAATCTTTACATCGACTTTTTAACAAATCAGGATATACATATTAAATATCATCGTAATGCAAACATGCTAACCTAACTAGACTCAATCATAGTAAAACCTAACATGCCGATTAACATACATGGATAATTAAATCAATCTAAACATGTATGGTTAAACAAGTTATTCTAACTCTATCTAAACATGCCAATATGCCAGAAAAAAACTCATTAATTATATCATACCAGTCATGGTCATCTACAAATATTTTTATGATTTAATCGATCATATAAAGGTGCTAAGAATAGCCGAGATGACTACCTTTACGGCGGCGACGAACGGCACACGGAATTCTAAGAAAACCGAACCGGGTGACGAGAATGCCGCACTCACGACGGCGACAAAAAACCATGCTAGGTGGTAATCTGACAGTCTGCTGGAAGGAGAGAAAAATATAGAATATAGAGGTTAAGAGAGAGGGGGCGATATGAGAGAGGAGAGAAAGAATACCAATGCTGGAGGGGCGGCGTAACGGAGGTGCACGGGGGCCGAGTACAGGATGACTTGGGGGGCTTCGATAGGCAGCGGCGGCTGAGGGCACTGATGAGGGTAGAAGGCGGTGCTGGGCGGAACCGCGGCGCATGGTCGCACGGCCGAGGTGGCGGTCGATGGGGCCCGGCGGGGTGGCGGCTGGCGGTGCACTGACGGGCGACGAGGTCAACGGGGGGGGGGGACGTCGCGCGGTGACGGTCAGCGAGGGTGGTCGGGTGGCGCGTGGGTTTTGCCAGCGAGGCTGACGCGGCAGGGTGGGCAGCGGCTGCCATGGCGTTGGTCAACACGGCGGCGGCCGTGGCTGAGGCGGGCGGCCGGGCGAGTGGTGGAGGGGCTTGATAGTTGGTGATGCGACCGAGGGCGGCTGGCGGGATCGCGGCCGGTGGCGGACACACAACAAGTGGTAGCTGGGTTGGGGTGAACACGTGGCCGGGTCGCGGAGGATCTCTCGTGTGGGCGAGTGCTCGGGTGGGCGACGATGGGGTCAACGCGTAGTGACGGGGCGGTGGTGACAGCGACGATGAAGGAGACACACGGATGAAGCAAAGCGGCGGACGCGAGGGAGATAGGAAGGGACGGTCTTCGCTAGGGTATTCGATGGAGGGAAAAAATGGAAAGAATGGGGGAGAGATAAAGAAAGGGAGGCGGCGATTTCGGTAAGATATCTGGAGGGAGAGAAAAACGGAAATAATCGAGGAGGAGAGCATAATTAGTATTATTAAAACTCATAATAAATATAATAATAATTTTTTAATTAAGTAAAATATCTTAACTGTTACAGGTTAAATCGCCATCAATGATAACGATTTTGACCAAAATATGTTAATTTTAGAATTTTTTTATTATGTTATTTCTGTAAAATTTATTTTGAAGTGTTTTAATTTAAAAATTTTCGATGAAATATTCTTTCTCCGCACCCTTTTCTCTCCGCTTTCCAACCCCGGGCAGCCTGCGTGCATCACCTGCTCGGAGGCGTTCTCATTTCTTGTCTTCCAGGTCAGCTGCTGCGAGGCGTCTCCGCAGGAAAGGTGACTGACTCGCTTGCTTTCCGTGTGTGCGGATGTGCTTGTTGCTAGTCGTTATCACGATGTAAGAACTTGAACCATTCTGATTTCGCGCTAATTACGTGTGATTATATAATAGTGGCGAACCATTCCGGGGAGATAGGGGAGCAATCGACCAAGCTGGTTGATGGTGGGTGGGAGTAGTAACAGGAATAGCAATGAACCATAGGAAATTGAGGTAGTTACGTAGTACGGCAAGGCTGGCACCAATGATATTCCTTCAAGTAAAACTCGCTTATGGATCAATGAATTGGATGCGAAATCTTTTTAATTGAAAGTCATCATCAAAGGCCACATGCCAGGCAATATAACATCCTCTTAGGACGAACAAGCAGTAATATTTTTAGACCTATTCCTAAAACAGACCTCGGTGAAAGGATTTTTTTCCTGAAGTTAAACCAGACAATTGAAATCTCTTGATGATGAGGTTCCATGCAAAGAAAAATGAAAAACTAAGCAACTGGAACCAAGACCATAAAAACGAACTAAGGACAAAAAAAATACCCGTGTACCATTCACATCAACTATGTACGTTGTAATCTTAGGCCATTACAACACCTTCGGCCAACTCACAGAGGTTAAAAAGAACTTCATCTCTAGCTAGTAGCTCCAGTTAAAAAGAACTAAGGAAGATGATGGCTAAAATCAGAATTGAGCAGAGGACTAGAATAGCACATACGTACAGCATAGCTGAATGGAAGAGTGCAGATGAACTACCTGCCTGCTGTCTTGTTGTTTCTTATATATTAAAATATCAGGTTGTTGCATTGAGTCTCATGCTCCAACCATGGGTGTCAGGGGATCAAATGCTACCAGGTTCAGTTCAAGGAATCTTTCAGAAAATTGTATGAGCATGGCTGTAAAACAATGATTATCAGCTTATCACCCCTAGCCTCAAGCTGGTGACATGAGATGTTGCTCAAGCATGTGCTGTAAAGTTTGAAATTGCTTCCTGCTGTCCAGAGCTTTGGTGAAGATATCAGATGGTTCTGATGAACAAGGTATGCTGTAGTCTTCAGAAAATGTGATTGAATTTTCCCTTGGACAAGATGGAATTCTACTTCTATGTGCTTTATTCATTCATGAAACTTATTAGCAGATATACATGGCAGCCTGATCATCACAATACAGAGCATTAAGTCTGGGATCAGTTGAGAAATCTTATAGAAGATAACATAGCTGTCAAACCTCACAAGCAGCAGCAGCTATACAACAATGCCCAGCTTCTGCAGAGGAGTGAGAACCAATTGTTTGCTTCTTTATTTCATGAAATTGAACTTGACTGGTTATTGATTGATGTTTGCCTATGCAGTCAGCCAAGTCCACATTGCCAAAGATATGTAATTGCAAATTTTTATTGACCAGAAGAAAAATGCCAGTGGCCCAATTATAGGACAATTCTTTAGAAATCAAGCAACAAGATATGCAGTTAGACGGCAAATCTTTTTTTGGTATGGATAGAACAGAATTTGCTTTCAAAAGTTGGTCTTTGGAGGTTGAGGTTGACATTGCTCATCCCTTTCGGAGCTGGGTTTCTGTTTCGGGCTTGCTTGCAATTGTGTGGTCCATGCTGGCAATTGCTGTGTTGGCTGAAAATCTGGGGGCTCTTATGCAGGTGGATACAGAGCATGTGGTGGCCATTTGAGAGAGGTGTTGGCATTGATTGAAACTTGGCCTCCCATGGAAGATGAGATCAAATTTATGGCGTCCTTGGCTGGCTAGTGATTTTCGATCATAGTTTGTAGAACTTGCCGGATGGAATTGCTGGCTCTGGAGAAGACAACTTTCCAGCCGTGTCTTTTTTCTTGATCGGGCTGCGGTGCTGTCGCGAATGAAGGAGAACCGAGAAGGGGAGAGTTGGAAGAACGGCGCGGAGGCCGGAGGGAAAGAGAGAAGAAGGACGAGCCGGCTAGCTACCGGAGGGGTTGGAGAAGAATCGGCGCACCTCGCCGGAAGAGAGAAAGAGAAGAACCGGCCTCATTGCCGGAGGTGGGGAGGGAGAATGGCGCTCATCGCCGGGGTGGGGGAGAAACGGGGGCCGCAGCCCCCTGCGCGGGAGGAACCAGGCCCGTGGGCTTCCAAAAATTCTATCTCACTGTGTATTTCCATGTACATCGACCCTCCTTATAAAGAAGGAGTGGGGAAAATTTAAAGAAAGGACCTCTAAGCAACCTATTTACAGACTTGTCCTCATATGGACACAAAAATAAAAGGGAGACCCAAAATTATCAAAATATGTCCCCATCAGACATCTTCCAAATCACATCAAACCTTAGATTTTGTTAATTTTTTTCTATCGCTGTGATTTTGGCCATCGAAAATTCAAAAAATTACAAATAAATGCAATTAAATTCTTCTCTTGATCAACTTTTAATTTCATTAATCAATATTCTCGAGACTAAAGTCTTGAGCCAGGAAATTAAAATGTTCAGCTTGTAGGCCAGCTTAATAGTTGATTGGACCATTTTACCCCTGGGTGGCGGGGCACAGACTCCCGTCCAAATTCAAATTTTCTTGAATAACTATCCGACCGTTGATCGGATTCTCAATCCATCTTGAGTGTTGTCCAGCTCAATCTTAGACGGACGTTGTGATGAAGTCGGAGTTTTTCGATCCTACCCTGATTTGTTCCGATGTACTAGGGCAAAACAATCATTTTTGTATTCCAATGTCAGTTTTTCTTTGGGCATTGTTGTGAAGGGTATGACTTGGACTATCTAATGAACCCATTCCCTTGACCATTTGGGCCCATTAACCTTTTCAAAGTCGTTACACTATTTTGTCTTTAATTTACCGAATTCGAGTCAGATTTCCAAACCGACTTTGATTTTTTTGCTCGAATTAGAGTTGAGTGGGCTGAAGAATGTTGCTTAAATCTCTTTGGGCCATAATTGGACATATCAGGCCCATTAAGGCTTATTGGGCCTAGCTGGCCCATTGGGCCACTAAGGTGCTCCCCACAACCACTTTCTCTTTTATCCTCTTTTTTGGTGTCCAAATTTTTTACCATTTAATTCTCTTTTAAAATTTTGATGCCAACAACACGGTAGAAAATGCTCATAAATGGTGGATGCCAGAACATGAATTTTGGCTTGCTCAAAGTGTCTTGAGCCTATTATATCTATTTCTCTATTATACGTTCTCAAAGAGATGATTTTGAGAATCAGTTGCTGCTTCAGATATTTGAGTGGTATCTAGATGTATACTTTTCTGATGATAGCTTTTCCCATCTTGCAGTGAAGTTTTTGCTGTGTTGCTGAAGTATACTGAGAAAGATTCTGCTAATCTGGACGTCATATGATGCTATGATGCTTACAGTTGGTAGAAGAAACATATTTAACGTTATTAATGATAGATGCGTGCTTGGTTGTTTTGTTACATCTTGCAGCTCTACACGTGCTTCAAAATTTAGTTATCACATTCTTAAAAGTAACAGAACAAATGCATTCCTTGGATGTGAAGTATGGCCTTCACTCAACGTGTCAAAAATGTGGCATAGTGAAGTATTACGTCATATGCATCCTTTGGATGTCCGATGCTTGCTCTCTCTGGAAAGATCCAGCATAGATGTACAAAACAATAGTTCTGTGAAGAATATGGTCCGTTCAAGGCATTCTCTATTTCCTGCTTGTGCAAGCCCCATGTCCATTAGAAGATATTCTTCACATGCTAGCAAAAGTCAGGATCATCTAGAACCTCCATCATCTACTGCAGCAGGGGATTCACCCATGCAGAACTCAGATACTGGAATAAGTGATTGGATCGATACTATTAACCGCTTATACCAGTCTGTCGTAGATGCTGCTATTTATGGTGGAAAAATGCTGAAAGATGCTTCTGATGAAGCAGGTCCTTATATCAAGCAGTTGCTTGATGCAAATCCTTATTTAAAGGACATCATTATTCCTGTTGGTTGGACTTTATCAGCAACTGTTTTGGCATGGGTTGTGCTTCCAAGGCTTCTAAGGAGATTTCATTATTATTCCAGCCAAACTCCAATTGCATTATTGTCATTAAAGACACCTCAGGGCCCAGTTCCATATGAGAGAAGCCTATGGTGTGCTTTGGAGGATCCTGCAAGATATCTAGTTACGTTTATTGCTTTCTCACAACTGTAAGTTTTACTTTCATGAGCTTGCTTTTAATTTTTTGCTTATTTTTGGATTCTATATTTTGAACTCTACAGTATTAAGGGAAGCAACTTTGAAACATCTTTTGCTGGTGTTTTATGTGATTACATCTTTCTGCAGTTACCTTGTTCAGGGAAAAGCATTCTACTTGAGCTGCCTGCTGATGCATATAATTTATTTGTTTTGTACTATTGTGCTCCATGCTGTGCAGCTTTTCAACCATAGGTGCTAGTAAGGGTGTTCATTCAAACTGGTCAAACCAGCAAGCCAAACCAAACCGAAGTGACTGGTTCAGTTTGGTTCAGAGATTTGACTGTTCTGTTTTTTTAAATTGATCTGAATCAATAAACTTTTATCGGTTTGGTTTGGTTTGACTTTTCCCTAAACCAGACTGAACTGAACCGGTGAACTGGTTGATGTGGTCAAAGCCCGTCATTCGCACAGATGCTTCTGGGATGGAAGCTGCACCCTGAGCTGGATGGGCCACCTGGCCGGGCCCTGATGACCTGGCTGGTAGCTACGCTGGGCCGTTGGCATTGTAAGCGTGATCATAGTAATCCCATGTGCAGCTCTGATGTGGGACAAAGGGTTTTGACTGACGTGAGCTCTTTTCTGCAGGCACGTAATGATTATCTTGTCTCCTGCTTTATGATGCCGAAAAGGGCTGGGTACTTCTTTTGAGCAGGCAGCGACATTGAATCTCTACTGAGCCAATTTGACACAGTCAACTGTTGGATCTCTGCATATTTGCCAATGCCCCTGGGCGGTGCATGGTGGTCCTGGAGATCCCGGTGTAGTAAGGTCCTTTTACCGGTCAAGTGGTGTGGGCTGCCGGCCTGCCTCCCATGGTGGCTTCCTACTGGTCCCGTCAGCCATCAATTTTATGGTTCCTGGCTCTGTGCGCAGTTGTGGTAATCCCACATCGGAGGTGTTGAAAGTTGGCTGGCTGAGGGTTCTTGTAAAGCCCACACCAGGCTCCCACCTGTGCAACGCTTCACCGCTTTCTCACATGGACTTCACAGCTTGGGTCAAAGTCTTTCTTTAAAAGTAATTAACAATGAGTTGTTAATAAAAGAAATTTTGGTTGTGTTAATCTTTTTTAAATATAATCGAGCTTAAAAAATCAACCATGTATGATAAAAACCAACGGTTTGAACCAAACTGAATGGTTGGGTTCATTTTCTGCTTAGAATTTTATCGAATTACTTAGGTTTAAAATTCTATTTGGTTTCGGTTTGGAAAAAAATAGTTTAAAACCAGACCGAACCAAACCATGAACACCCCTAGGTGCTAGTGCTGTAAATGGAGTGAATATGCTAATTTTGTTTCAGCTCTGCTTAGTCTTTCGGATAATTGGATATCCGGTCCGATTGGAATCTTAATGCAAAGAAGATGGTAAATTTTAGATACCTCTTAGAGTGTAGTGGATGTGGATAATATCCGCTTTGCATGAAATCTGTAAAATCTCGAAAGCCTGCAAGGTCTTTGTCAAACCACTATGAAAAACTTCTAAAAAGCTATTAAAAAACTTTAAAAAACCTGTTAAAAGATTTGTAAAACATTAAAAAGCTTGTAAAATCTCAAAAAGTTCTGCAAACACTTGTGAAATCTAAAAAACCTTGCCAAAGATATACAACTGTAATCATACAAAACGCGTTAAGAACCATAATCATACAAACGTGTTAAAGACAATCTCAAAAAGATCTGCAACAATCCATTAAATCTAAAAAAACTGCAAAAGTCATACAACCTGTAATCATAAAAAACCTGTTAAAAACTTCTAGAAGACTGTAATCATACAAAACTGGTTAAAAGCCTGTAGAAAACCTTAATCATACAAACTTGTTAATAACAAAATCCCAAAAAGGTCTGCAAAAACTTGTTAAATCTAAAATTTGCAAAAGTTATGTAAACTACAATTATACAAAATTTGTTCAAAAATATAGAATACCTTTAAAAGCTGTGAAAACATATGAGGAGCATGTTCTGGAAAGCTTCACATACAAGTAAAACATTGTGTGAATCTCTTTTTTCTGCGTCTGTTCTTTAGAAAGAAAGACATCTCCGGACTTTTTCTAGGAAAATATGTGATATCCTAAAATATTAGGTAGTCCAGTGATAGTTTTAAAAATATTAGAACCGAGGTTCGGGTTCTTTGAAAATTTCATTTTTGACCCTTCTCCGCCGGATGGTGCGAGTATCCGGCGTTAACTTACATCGAGCAACGGCTCGAACGCCTTTGATTAACCGTCGCGGCAACCTGTTTTCGGAGACATGCACATCCATAAAGTAAAGAACTCAAAAGGGCAGCGGCCTATTGGGTACGATCAGATGCAAACCGTTTTGTTTGGGTTTGTTTTATTTGTTATATTTCTTTTGGATGACTTTGATCTTTTCTGATTTTTTGAGTTCATCTGCTTTGGATTTGGTCAAAAATCTGATTTTTTACTTGAGGGCTGATTCGGGATTTCACCGGGCCACAAAGGGGCTGGAATGAATAGATTATGGTGGGCCGAAATTGGCCTGCACAGGAGGCTGATTTGGAACCGGTTCTAGGACCTGAACGTGGGCTGAGCAAGGGCAGCTTCGGACCTGCTTAAGGGGTCTGTTCAGATGACTTTGAATAAACCGGTCGGGGATCTGTTTGAGATGTCCTTGATGGGCTGAAACCGGGTCACAAGGGGACTGGTTTTAGGCTCTGGACATAGGCCTGCAGGTGGGCCGAAATATGGGCCTGACAGGGGTGCCTGCTGGAGGGCCGGAATATGGGCCTGTTTGAGATGTCCTGGATGGGCTGCAAATGACCTATGCAGAAGGCTGAACAAGGCCGAAAATGGGCTTGCAAATGACCTGTTAGAGATGCTCTAAATGGGCTGAAATCAGGTCGCAAGGGGACTGATTGCAGGTTATATTGGACTGGACCTGGGCCAGCTCTTGGGTCTGACCATATGGGTTCGAATTGGGCCTGAAAAAGGGGCAGCAGGTGGGCCGAACAGGAGGCTGTTCATGGGCCTGGATTGGGGTCCGCGCAGGTAGTTTTAGGTGGGCTGGAACCAGGTCACAAGGGGACCGACTAAGGGCCTGATCAGGGTTCTGTTCTTGGGCCGAACTGGGCTCTGGTTGGTGGTTTCAAGACCTGCAGGCGGTTGGGAAAATATGGCTGTAAAATCCCATTTCAGAACCTGCATTGTTTTATTTTTGATTGTTTGAAAACAGTTTGTTTTTTGCATCTGATCGGGCACATTGGGCTGCCAATCGGTGCCCACTTTCATACATCGAATTGACTATGAATTTCATTTCATTGAAAGATGAGGTGAAGTACATCGGTGTACAAAGTGATTGGTCCTCCCCCCAATATAGGTTTATCCCCACTACCTTGGAAAAATTTTGGCATTACGACGGCATGCCGGCTATTTTTCCAACTTAGTGAAAATTTACCCATCCAAAATAGCCAGCCTTAGCTTAGCCATATTGGGGGAAGGAACCGCTGGCTACGGGAGCATGCCCGCGCCACCGTCCGGATCGACATTCCGGGGCGGACCCGGGGGGAGTCGTCCATTTCTTTTTAGTTTTATTTCTGTTTTTGTTATTTTTTTTAAAAAGGGGCACTTGGGCCGGTTTTGAGTTCCATCGGCATTCAAAGCCGGTCTTCAATCTTCATGGGCCCACTGGGCTTGTCTTGGACTGTCTTTGGGCCGGATGGGCCCGTTGAGAAGCTGCTGCTCTGCTGGCCCTGCTTGGAGCTTCCGGGACTGCTGTCTTGCTGGAGCTTCCTGATGGAACCGGCTTAGAAGGCCACCCGGCTATGCCCTTGGCCCGTCGGACGGTTTCCAAGGGGTGCCGGGCCGTCACCTTCAAGCCGGCCCACTTCTGGCTGCTGTAGAACCTGTTTTTGGAGCACCTCCCTTTTGCTGTGGCGGCAGAACCATGGGCCAAGGAGGGGCTGTTTTGGTTTGGTTTTAGGTGGGCCGAAATGGGCCTGCACAAAGGGCATTTCAGGGCCTGATTTGGGACCGGTTTTGGGGTCTGAATTGAGTGCCGAACATGGGCTGGAAATGGACCGGTTTGGGGTCTGTTTAGAGTGCCTCTGGATGGGCTGGAACCGGGTCACAAAGGGACCGGTCATGGGCTGTACATGGGCCTGTTATGTGGGCTCGGTTGGGCCGGAATGGGCCTGGCGAGGGCCTGGTTTGGAGCTGTTTTGGGGTCCTGGTTTGGGCTGGACAGGGTCCTGGTTTGGAGACCGGCTGGGGCCTGATATGGGCTGTATGTGGACCTGTTTAGAGACCAGAGAATGGGCCGATTGTGGACCTGAACAGAGGTCAGGCTATGGGCCTGCAGCAGGGGCTGTTTGGCAGGCTATATCGGGGCCGGATTTGGGCCTGAAATGGGGTGTTCGGCTGGGCTGGAACAGGCCCGCGCAAGGGGGGTTTTCAGGGGGTCTGGGCTAGGTCCGAACATGGCCATGCATGGTGACTTCTGCAGACATGCTAGAGGCTGGAAACGGGCCTGGAATAAGCAGAAAAGAAGGCCCCCTCGAGGGGGCTACATGGGCGCACCAAGCAGGCTTCTTTACCTTCTCTTCTTTTCTTCTTGTCCTTCCTTCTCCTGGCGGCAGCAGGTTGCAGGCACAGATGGCACAGTTGGCAGCAGATGCAGAGCACAGTCCGGCAGCCTCCCGGCGTCTGAAGCAGCCCCCCCTCTGGCTGGTGCGCCCCCCTCTTCTTATAGAGGCTGGAGGGGGAGGTGAAGAGCCAGCAGGTGGCCTGTACGTAGGCCTCTTGGCCTCCCCCATGCAATTACTCCATTTATTGCAATTTATTGGCTGGCTGTCCCTTGATCTCTCCCTGGCCTCTTCGGTTTCCCCCCTCCATAAACTGACTAATGAATGGGCTGAGGTGGCAGGTGGCTGGTTTAGTGCGTACAGGGCTTGCTGAGGTGGCAGGTGGGTGCGGCTGGGCCTGTTCCCATTGGCATTGAAGTGGGCCTGGCCCATCATGGGCCTGGTTTCTGGGCCAGCAGGAGGCAGCGGCCCAAGCCCTTCTATGGGCTGCGCACAAGGCCTGAATTTATCCGATTATGGGCTGGCCGGCCAGAGCTGGAAATGGGCTGCCAATTGGGCCCAAATATTGGCTGAATTGTGGGCTGTATACCCTACACTTAAGCCCATTTTTCTTTGGCCCAATTGTCCCCCCCTTTTTTTTGAAAAATTTTGACGCCAACAAATGCCCCCCACGGACGATTTCTTGGAGATGAAGGTTGACAAGGAGTCGTCCGTGTAGTTGGCGACTGGTTTCTTCTTCTTTAAAATTTCTCTGGATCGAGAAGGGCTTGGGCCCTTGGAGACGAATGATCCTTGTCATGTTGAGCTCCGTCGTTGCTCTCCCTTGATTTGTGGGGGCCTTGCTCGAAGTTTTCCCACCATGGTTGGTGCGGACTTGTCGCCGTTTTCTTTTCACCCAACATTTTTTGAAATTTTCTCTTTTTGGTTTTTGTTTGTTTTTTTTTTACTGACCCGACTGCCTATTTTTAGGTTTTCACCTGGGTCAGCCTCCTTGATTTTTTTTGCCTATATGCCTCCGAGGAGGTTTTCGTATGGCAGAGATGCTCGATTTTGCCTAAAGCGCCCTTTCGGGTTTTCACTTTAAGAAGGCTTTTTTCTTTTCTTTTCTTTTTCTTTTTTTTTTTTGACTCTTTTGCTTTCTTGGCCGGTCGCTATTTGGGTGATCGGCCAAGCCCGTCGGGCACTTTTTTTTTAGCCCCTTTTGTTTTGTTTTGTTTTGTTTTTTTTTCTTTTGTGGGAATTAGGGCTTCCCTCGAACGCGTACGCGGTGGATTTGACTATGTATGAATTTCAACGTGGTCGCATGGAATGTGGGGCTTTCTGTGAGTGTGGATTTCAACCTGATGTCAGAAAATTCAATGGTGAATTTGACCAAGTATGATTTTTTTGTAACTTGATGGTAAAAGGCCTGCCGAGTATGGGTTTCAACTCGAAAACAGGGAATCATTTTGGTATGGATTTTTTTGTACGGGTATGAATTTCAACTCGTGGTCAAGAAAGTCTCATTGTGGGTTTGACCAAGTATGGATTTCAACTTGGTCAGTGGCATGAGGACTTTGCATCTTAAGGACCTTGCGAGTGGGGCTATGTGTCCACTCGATCCATCAGATGGACTTGAGTTCAACTTGTCAAAGAGACCCGAATTGTAGGAAAATAGGGCTTGTTCGGTCCGACCAATGGCTCGGAGGCTTTTGTAGACCGTGGCGGGCCAGAGTGGCTGTCACGGTGAGACTTGACAAATGTAAAGGCCGAAAGGTCAGGACGGTGGAGACTTTGAATGCCATCAAGAGCGAAGGATATTTCGATGGCAAGGAGGTTTTTCTTTTTTTCTTTTTTTTGAATCGTCAGGATTGGAGGAATCAAGACGATATGAAGTTTTCGATGGTGCCATCAAGACCGGGATGATCAAGAAAGTGTAAGGTTTGTGAACCATCTTTACCGGAATGGTTAAGACGGTATGCAGTTGTGTTTGCTCCTTCTTTCTTTCTTTCATCATTTTTTTTCCATTTTTTTCATCATTTTTTCTTTTCATCATCATTCATTTCATTTTTCATTTTTTTTTTTGCAGGGAATTAAGGCTTCCCTCAAGCCGTATGCGAAGATTTTGGATGGATTAAGTCAAGAGTGAGTTCTTGACTTGACTTTGGATGTTTGGAAGTCCTATGGAGCATTGAGGTCCACGGGATTGGTGCTTGGATTCCTGAGGAACCTATGAGTGGGGTTATGTGTCCACTCGGTCCTGGGAAGTTGGTTTGATCCTAGGGAACATGTGAGCGGGGCTATGTGACCACTCGATCCCCTTGAAAAAAAAATTGGGTCAAGTATGGATTTCAACCTGACCTATGCATTGTGGGGATCTCTTGCCAAGTCTGGATTTCACCTCGTGGGGCAAGGGTTGAAAGATCCTAGGGAACATGTGAGTGGGGGATACGTGCCCACTCGGTCCTTCGGAGAATTTTTTGATGTCAAGGAACATGTGAGCAGGGTCATGTGTCTACTCGGTCCTTTTGAGAAGGTTTGAATCCTAAGAAACATGTGAGCAGGGCTATGTGTCTACTCGGTCCTTCGGAAGAGGTTTGTATCCTTCGGAACATGTGAGCGGGGCTATGTGTCCGCTCGGTCCTTCGGAAAAATTTTTTGGATCCTACGGAGCATGTGAGCAGGGCTATGAGTCCGCTCGGTCCTTCAGAAGAGGTTTAGATCCTTCGGAACATGTGAGCGGGGCTATGTGTCCACTCGGTCCTTCGGAAGAGGTTTGGATCCTTCGGAACATGTGAGCGGGGCTATGTGTCCGCTCGGTCCTTCGGAAAAAATTTGAATCCTAAGGAACATGTGAGCAGGGCTATGTGTCTACTCGGTCCTTCGGAAAGATTTTGGGTCAAGTATGGATTTCAACCTGACCTATGAGTTGTGGGGGGATCTTGCCGAGTCTGGATTCCACCTCGTGAAGCAAGAGTGAAAAGTTCCTAGGGAGCATATGAGTGGGGGATATGTACCCACCGGTCCTTCAGAAAAAATTTGATGATGGGAATCTTGGTAGACCATCGAGGCTGGAGTGGCCAGGATGGTGAGAATTTTTTGTTTAAAAGAGTCCTAAGGAACATGTGAGTGGATTTATGTGTCCACTCGGTCCTTCGGAAAATTTTGATGATAACTTTGGTGGACCATCAAGGCTGGAATAGCCAGGATGGTGGGAATTTTGTTTGAAAGAGTCCTAAGGAACATGTGAGTGGATTTATGTGTCCACTCGGTCCTTCGGAAAATTTTGATGATGAGAATTTTGGTAGACCATCAAGGCTGGAATAGCCAGGATGGTGGGGATTTTTTGTTTGAAAAGATCCTAAGGAACATGTGAGTGGATTTATGTGTCCACTCGGTCCTTCGCAAAATTTTGATGATGAGAATTTTGGTGGACCATCAAGGCTGGAATAGCCAGGATGGTGGGGATTTTTTGTTTGAAAAGATCCTAAGGAATATGTGAGTGGATTTATGTGTCCACTCGGTCCTTCGGAAAATTTTGATGAAGGGAATTTTTGTAGACCATCAAGACTGGAGCAGTCAGGATGGTGGGGATTTTTGTTTGAAAAAAAGTCCTAAGGAACATGTGAGTGGATTTATGTGTCCACTCGGTCCTTCGCAAAATTTTGATGATGAGAATTTTGGTGGACCATCAAGGCTGGAATAGCCAGGATGGTGGGGATTTTTTGTTTGAAAAGATCCTAAGGAACATGTGAGTGGATTTATGTGTCCACTCGGTCCTTCGGAAAATTTTGATGAAGGGAATTTTTGTAGACCATCAAGACTGGAGCAGTCAGGATGGTGGGGATTTTTGTTTGAAAAGGTCCTAGGGAACATGTGAGTGGATTTATGTGTCCACTCGGTCCTTCGGAAAATTTTGATGAAGGGAATTTTTGTAGACCATCAAGACTGGAGCAGTCAGGATGGTGGGGATTTTTGTTTGAAAAGGTCCTAGGGAACATGTGAGTGGATTTATGTGTTCACTCGGTCCTTCGGAGAAGTTTTGACGACTGCCAAGTCCTGAAGGGTCAAGACAGTGTGAAAATTTCGGTAGACCATCAAGACTGGAATAGTCAGGATGGTGAGAATTTTTGTGGACCATCGAGACTGGAATAGTCAAGATGGCGGATTTTTTTGAAATGACCCAGAACAAGGGTTCAGAGGGTCCTAAGGAGCATGTGAGTGAGTTTGTGTATCCACTCGGTCCTTCGGAGGAGTTTTGTTTGATTTTTTTGGTAGACCATCAAGACTGGAATAGTCAGGATGGTGAGAATTTTTGTGGACCATCGAGACTGGAATAGTCAGGATGGCGGATTTTTGAAATGACCCAGAACAAGGGTTCAGAGGGTCCTAAGGAGCATGTGAGTGAGTTTGTGTATCCACTCGGTCCTTCGGAGGAGTTTTGTTTGATTTTTTTGATAGACCATCAAGACTGAAATAGTCAGGATGGTGAGGATTTGGGTTTGCCCTCTGCTCTTTTCAAGGTAGATTAAGGAGAAGAACCCATCCATCCTGTTAGGTTGGGGGGGGCTCGACCAGGTTGCTGATTGTTTTTTTGTTTTTTTTTTGTTTTTGATTTTTTTATCGCCCTGGCTGCTCATTTGCGGAGTTTTCACTCAGGTCGACCCCCTTTGTATTTTGCCTGTGCGTCCTTTTGTGGGATTTTCACACAGCGGGGTTATCCGATTTTACCCGAGGTGCCTTTGCAGGTTTTCACCTCGACTGGATTTTTTTTTTGACACTTTTGCCCTCGGTTAGCTGTTTATGCCTGGCTAACCAAGTCTGTCATTTTTTTGTTTTTTTTGTGTTTGTTTTTTTTTGGCGACAACAGCGGCCTATGATGCACTGGCCGACTCTATGTCGTGAGGACATGATGGCTGGATGATGTTTTATTGACTAGCCTGCAGACACCGATGATGTATCATGTTTACGATGTAGTTGCTTGGTTGCCCAGTTTTGGGTGAACCTGAGGAGGGTATACCAGTTGCTCCCCTATGTTGATGACCTTGTCGCGGATCATAGCTTCGGCCAAGTCTTTGAAACAAAAGCAGCCCTTAATTGTGTGCCCCAACATTCTATGGTAGGGACAGAAGTTGGGCTCATCAATCCCTCCGGCCTCTTGGGGGCGCTTGATTTGTGGAAGGTTGATTAGGTTGCTCTCCATACAGGCATCGAACAACCTTCTTGTGTATTCTTGTCGGAATGAATATGGCTTAGACCGACGTTCCTCCAACGAGATCTTTGTCCTCGTGTTGTCAGGAGTTTCTGAAGTAGGAAGAGATGTCATGGCGTCTTTCCTGCCCCCATTGTTGTTCTTGTTTCTTGAGGAGGAGAAAACATTGACTGTATTGACATCTGTCGATTGCTTGTCCTTTGTTGACTTTGACACATTTGTTGCCGTTGGCGGACTATTGAAGTAGAAGCGTTCGATTTCGGCCACCGTGATATTTAGGTCATCGAAGGTCTGGATTCTGGTTCCCAAGACCTTCTTTTGGATTTCGGGCCGTAGGCCCCTTTTGCAAAGTGCCACTGCCTCTTCATTTAACGGCGGATTGGCACATTTCATGCAGATGTCGCGCCACCGCCGGATGTAGTCGACGGCCATTTCGTTGCGCGCCTGCGTCATTGTCGCGAGCTCGACCAATGTGTGTGGTCGCTCGGAGAAGCTGAATCTCTCCACGAACTTCCGTTGCATATCTGCCCAGTCGGCGACGGAGTTTGGCTTCAGCTTTGAGTACCACTCAAACGCTGTGCTGGTGAGAGTGGTGGCGAAGTATTTGAGTAGATATGACTCATTGTATGCCAGCTCTCCCATATGAGTGAAATAGAGAGCCAGATGTTCCCTTGGGGACCCGTGCCCATCAAATTTGGAACATTTTGGAACTTTAGAAATTCCCTGGGGCAGCCTCACGTATTGGTGATGCAATGGGTAGGGAACTTGATATTGACCCATCATGATGGGGCCCTCGTTATGTTGTGCCAGCCTAGTGGCAATGAGTTGCTCAATCATATCCCGTTGAGCGGGCTCCAAGAAATTCTGCGGAGGAGGCGGCTGGTAATGGTGCATTACCTGCACATCGTCGTCCCCAGGCATCCTCGGTGTCGGTGGCTGGTGAACATGAGGTTGTGGCGGAGGAGGCAGTGACCCGACCTGGGCGACACAGGGGTCGTCAGCAGCTTCATCTGCCCCTGAATCTTGAGTCGACTGAGGTCGAAGTAGACCGGCACTGGCAATAAGAGCCTTCAACTGCTGATTTTCTCTCAGCAGATCCTCTAGTGTGAGGGCGGAGGGTGCGTCCTCATTGTTATCATTGTGTCGAGGAGACTCAACAATTGCAGCCGGCTGTCGTGTTGAATGGCCGCGTGTTGCGGGCCCTGGTTGGGCTATGGTCTTGGAGGCTTCCAGGTCATCGTCATGACGGTTGCTTGCTGAAATAACATGACAGGCAAAAATACGTACCTTGTTTTCTGCCCCCTGTGGTTGAGATGTAGTGGCTTCGGGTTGGGGGTGAGTTCGGGATTTTGACCCGCGAAGGCCCATATCGGGGCATCGCGGATGACTAGATTTCAGAGGGGATGGTCCTGTCGGGGAAACATCGACTTTTGGAAGCCATACTTCTTTGAGTCTCGGGGCAGAGGGTTTGGGACCTTGCCCCCAGTTGGCACGAGTATTGTTTGATTTATTAGCCCGCTGTGGAGTGGGCTTGTTCGGGAGTTTGCCCCCCGTCGGCAGGACGTCTGCCGAGTTGTTGACCCGGTGTAGAGTCTTGTTGAGGGATTTCCTATCATTTGGCAATATGAGGTGCCGATAAGATTGGTCGGCGGACTGACCGCTTGATGGAGTTTTTTGGATGGCAGGCGACTGCCCCTGTCGATTTTCCTTGATTTCGACCGCTGGTCGGCCCGTTTGTAGAATAGGGACCAAGGGCTGGTCCCTTGCCCTGGCGGCGTTTTTCCTTTGAGTTGATGGCCGGCTTGAGCTTTGGTTGTTCATATGAAAGGGCTGTCCCCTTTCCTTTGCTTTGTCGGCCGCTGGTTGGCCGGTCTTCTTGGAGTGAACAGAGGGCTTGCCCCTTCCCCGAGTGTTTAGTGCAGCAGCTGCTATGGGTATTATGATGCCCCCGTTGATCCCTTTCAACCGATCTAGGATGGAGAATCGGTTGTGCAGCGGTAAGGTACTGAGCTGTGGTTGGCGGCGTTTGTCCTTCACGAGCACAATGGATGTTCCATCCAGGGTTGGAGGGCGTGCCTCACCCCTTGGGTATTGGATGTCCCTGACTTTGAGGGTTCGGCGGGAATTGTGCTCGATCTTGAGCTTCTTGATGGTCCATTGTTGTGGTGCGGGCGCAGGCCCGGAGTTGTCGATGGCTTGGTCCACCGGAAGTGACTCTTGTGGGGGAGTCAGTTGGAATGCCCCCGGTTGTGATGTCTTTGTAGGCAGGCAGGGTGCCCTGAAGGTTGCCCGGAGCAGCCGGAAGGGATATATCTTCTCTTCGTTGGCGATCGGAGTTTCCAGCATTGCCCCCAGTCGGTTGGGGAGCAAAACGACCCTCGGGAAGTTGCCGAAGGCGATGCCGGGAGTGACTGCACCGATGTCACGTCGTTCGACGTATGCCTCAGAATGGGCGACACCGCTGTTGACGTCCATAAGTCCTGTAGACAACAAGACTGGCTCGATCAAATGCAGAGATTTTTTTTCATTGAATTGAAGATAGTGGATGTGCATATCTCCAGGTTGCCACGACGGAGAGATGAAAGGAAAGAAAGGTCCCACCGGGCGTGCCATTTGTGTGAACCTCTTTTTTCTGCGTCTGTTCTTTAGAAAGAAAGACATCTCCGGACTTTTTCTAGGAAAATATGTGATATCCTAAAATATTAGGTAGTCCAGTGATAGTTTTAAAAATATTAGAACCGAGGTTCGGGTTCTTTGAAAATTTCATTTTTGACCCTTCTCCGCCGGATGGTGCGAGTATCCGGCGTTAACTTACATCGAGCAACGGCTCGAACGCCTTTGATTAACCGTCGCGGCAACCTGTTTTCGGAGACATGCACATCCATAAAGTAAAGAACTCAAAAGGGCAGCGGCCTATTGGGTCTGATCAGATGCAAACCGTTTTGTTTGGGTTTGTTTTATTTGTTATATTTCTTTTGGATGACTTTGATCTTTTCTGATTTTTTGAGTTCATCTGCTTTGGATTTGGTCAAAAATCTGATTTTTTACTTGAGGGCTGATTCGGGATTTCACCGGGCCACAAAGGGGCTGGAATGAATAGATTATGGTGGGCCGAAATTGGCCTGCACAGGAGGCTGATTTGGAACCGGTTCTAGGACCTGAACGTGGGCTGAGCAAGGGCAGCTTCGGACCTGCTTAAGGGGTCTGTTCAGATGACTTTGAATAAACCGGTCGGGGATCTGTTTGAGATGTCCTTGATGGGCTGAAACCGGGTCACAAGGGGACTGGTTTTAGGCTCTGGACATAGGCCTGCAGGTGGGCCGAAATATGGGCCTGACAGGGGTGCCTGCTGGAGGGCCGGAATATGGGCCTGTTTGAGATGTCCTGGATGGGCTGCAAATGACCTATGCAGAAGGCTGAACAAGGCCGAAAATGGGCTTGCAAATGACCTGTTAGAGATGCTCTAAATGGGCTGAAATCAGGTCGCAAGGGGACTGATTGCAGGTTATATTGGACTGGACCTGGGCCAGCTCTTGGGTCTGACCATATGGGTTCGAATTGGGCCTGAAAAAGGGGCAGCAGGTGGGCCGAACAGGAGGCTGTTCATGGGCCTGGATTGGGGTCCGCGCAGGTAGTTTTAGGTGGGCTGGAACCAGGTCACAAGGGGACCGACTAAGGGCCTGATCAGGGTTCTGTTCTTGGGCCGAACTGGGCTCTGGTTGGTGGTTTCAAGACCTGCAGGCGGTTGGGAAAATATGGCTGTAAAATCCCATTTCAGAACCTGCATTGTTTTATTTTTGATTGTTTGAAAACAGTTTGTTTTTTGCATCTGATCGGGCACATTGGGCTGCCAATCGGTGCCCACTTTCATACATCGAATTGACTATGAATTTCATTTCATTGAAAGATGAGGTGAAGTACATCGGTGTACAAAGTGATTGGTCCTCCCCCCAATATAGGTTTATCCCCACTACCTTGGAAAAATTTTGGCATTACGACGGCATGCCGGCTATTTTTCCAACTTAGTGAAAATTTACCCATCCAAAATAGCCAGCCTTAGCTTAGCTATATTGGGGGAAGGAACCGCTGGCTACGGGAGCATGCCCGCGCCACCGTCCGGATCGACATTCCGGGGCGGACCCGGGGGGAGTCGTCCATTTCTTTTTAGTTTTATTTCTGTTTTTGTTATTTTTTTTTAAAAAGGGGCACTTGGGCCGGTTTTGAGTTCCATCGGCGTTCAAAGCCGGTCTTCAATCTTCATGGGCCCACTGGGCTTGTCTTGGACTGTCTTTGGTCCGGATGGGCCCGTTGAGAAGCTGCTGCTCTGCTGGCCCTGCTTGGAGCTTCCGGGACTGCTGTCTTGCTGGAGCTTCCTGATGGAACCGGCTTAGAAGGCCACCCGGCTATGCCCTTGGCCCGTCGGACGGTTTCCAAGGGGTGCCGGGCCGTCACCTTCAAGCCGGCCCACTTCTGGCTGCTGTAGAACCTGTTTTTTGGAGCACCTCCCTTTTGCTGTGGCGGCAGAACCATGGGCCAAGGAGGGGCTGTTTTGGTTTGGTTTTAGGTGGGCCGAAATGGGCCTGCACAAAGGGCATTTCAGGGCCTGATTTGGGACCGGTTTTGGGGTCTGAATTGAGTGCCGAACATGGGCTGGAAATGGACCGGTTTGGGGTCTGTTTAGAGTGCCTCTGAATGGGCTGGAACCGGGTCACAAAGGGACCGGTCATGGGCTGTACATGGGCCTGTTATGTGGGCTCGGTTGGGCCGGAATGGGCCTGGCGAGGGCCTGGTTTGGAGCTGTTTTGGGGTCCTGGTTTGGGCTGGACAGGGTCCTGGTTTGGAGACCGGCTGGGGCCTGATATGGGCTGTATGTGGACCTGTTTAGAGACCAGAGAATGGGCCGATTGTGGACCTGAACAGAGGTCAGGCTATGGGCCTGCAGCAGGGGCTGTTTGGCAGGCTATATCGGGGCCGGATTTGGGCCTGAAATGGGGTGTTCGGCTGGGCTGGAACAGGCCCGCGCAAGGGGGGTTTTCAGGGGGTCTGGGCTAGGTCCGAACATGGCCATGCATGGTGACTTCTGCAGACATGCTAGAGGCTGGAAACGGGCCTGGAATAAGCAGAAAAGAAGGCCCCCTCGAGGGGGCTACATGGGTGCACCAAGCAGGCTTCTTTACCTTCTCTTCTTTTCTTCTTGTCCTTCCTTCTCCTGGCGGCAGCAGGTTGCAGGCGCAGATGGCACAGTTGGCAGCAGATGCAGAGCACAGTCCGGCAGCCTCCTGGCGTCTGAAGCAGCCCCCTTTTGCTGGTGCGCACCTCTCCTTTTATAGGCTGGAGGGGGAGGTGAAGAGCCAGCAGGTGGCCTGTACGTAGGCCTCTTGGCCTCCCCCATGCAATTACTCCATTTATTGCAATTTATTGGCTGGCTGTCCCTTGATCTCCCCCTGGCCTCTTCGGTTTCCCCCTCCATAAACTGACTAATGAATGGGCTGAGGTGGCAGGTGGCTGGTTTAGTGCGTACAGGGCTTGCTGAGGTGGCAGGTGGGTGCGGCTGGGCCTGTTCCCATTGGCATTGAAGTGGGCCTGGCCCATCATGGGCCTGGTTTCTGGGCCAGCAGGAGGCTGCGGCCCAAGCCCTTCTATGGGCTGCGCACAAGGCCTGAATTTATCCGATTATGGGCTGGCCGGCCAGAGCTGGAAATGGGCTGCCAATTGGGCCCAAATATTGGCTGAATTGTGGGCTGTATACCCTACACTTAAGCCCATTTTTCTTTGGTCCAATTGTCCCCCCCTTTTTTTTGAAAAATTTTGACGCCAACAAACATGTTCTCATACAAACATCATCATACTTGTCCCAAAACAAATCTGGATTATAACAATACATGTCTTATCAATTTCAGTTACAACATCATTTTTAAAACAACACAAACATTTTCAAACATCCAATCCATGTAACATATGAGTCTTCAAAAAACACCTTTGAATCTTCAGCTTAAAACATATATCTAATACCATAAATATACAAAACAACATAAAAAGAATATTAAGTTTAAACTCACATTCTCAAAATTGAACTATAAATAAAGTCACTCACCAAGCTTTTCTTTTCCCATATTTAACTTCTTTCAAAGTGTAATAGGAGAATAATCATCTAAAAAATAAAGAAATAGTAAGTTACTAAAAAAATTATAAATGTCATATTCATAAATTTTTTAAAAACTCACTTTCTTTTTTCGTTGAAGACAACTAATCTTGTTTACCAACACTAGTAACTGAAATTGTAAAAATGTCTAACTATTTTTGAGAGTAGAATTTTTTTACCATAAGTTAAGGATCAAATGTTCCTTCGTCAGGTGAATGGGCTGCCTCCAAGTATACATCCAACTTTGATTTTTAAGAAGAGATAAAAAGTTTTTTCAATCATACATTGTTTGAAAGTTCCTTTTAACTCATTTATTCTGGTAGCACACTCCTCTAATATGTTAGATTTGCTACCAACATGGAGGCTGTGGGAACCTCAAAATCTTTTTGTTTTTGGAAAAAGACTTTTGAATGTTTGAAATGTCGATGTCCGAATTTTTTAGTAAAATAGGTGTTATCCTATAAAATAATTAGATAGTCTGGTGATATTTTAAGAGTATAGAACTAAAGTTTGGGTTATGTGAAAATTTATTTTTAACCTCTTATTGTTGGATGGTGCAAGTATCCGACATTTAGTTACATCGAGCAATTGTTCGAATACCCTTGATTAGCTACCATAGCGATATGTTTTGAGAGCGTGCACATCCACAACATGAAAGGAACATACAAAGCTCTGGCCTTTTGGGTCCGATCAGATGCAAACAAATTTTGTTATTTTAAATTTGTTGAGAGTTTGAATTTTGTTGTTTGGAGTTGGTTTAAGTTTTGATTTGAATTGTAAACTTCATATTTGAGTTTAATTTGGATTTTTGAATGCTGATTTTGATTTGGCTTCGGTTGTTTTTATTTCAATTGGTTGAAGTTGTTTTGTTTTAAGTTTGGATGAGTATTTGTTGTGTTAAGCAATCTAATTTGTTTGATTTAGTTGACATGTGTTAAGTCATTTTTATTGTTTTTCATGTTAGTTGATGTGTTTTGATACCGATTTGAGTGTGTTCGGTATGTTTTAACTATTTTCAGATCCTTATTTAACTTGATTAAGCTCATGTTTTATATTGTTAGGTGATCTGACTTTTTATGTTTTGAGATGAATTTTAAATGTTTTGAAGTGTTTTATTTGATTGGTTTTAAAGTATTCGGTTTCCACTTGTTTAGCAAGTTGAATTCCATTGAATTAAGTGTTTAATTAAAATTTCTAGATTATGTTAAGTTCTGATTTTTGTTACATTTTTAAAGTTTGATGACCTGTTTTAATGAAATTCTTAGATTTTGTTAAGTGTACTTTCAGATTTAATTAACTCTTTATTTATTCAGGTTCGGTTCACATCCCATCTTGTCTGTCGGGTTAGCATCGATGCCTGGTCACATGGAGTTGAGTCAAAACTTAAAGTCCATTCTATGGCAAGTTCATGTCGATGTACATATCAATCGGCAGTTCTTGTGCCATGTTCTTGCTATCCAATGTGAGTGTGTATATTTCTCATGATATAAACTTTCATGAGATCAAGAAAACTTCAACATCATGCTACTTTATTTTTCAATCAGTGTAGAAATTTATTATCCGGTAAGAAGTATGTGATGTGACTTGTCGCATCATGGGAATGATCGTTTGCAATGGGAACCGGCCCACCCCCACGTCCGGGTTAGCTTACTGGAAGTGTGTTTGGACTAGCCACTTAATTGTGGAAAGCCCACGAAGTGGTTCAAATCTCCTTATTTAATTTTGCTTTTGCATTCATATTTGTTTAAATTAATTTCGTTTGTCCAAGGTCCAATGGACCAACTTCATGTGTCATGACCCAATAAGGCCGGCTTCATGTCTTCTCGGCCTGGTTGGCCCATTTTAAACATTTTGGGCCCTAGCGGTCTGTTTTGCACCCTGTTTGGATTGGAATTGAAGACCGCCCTTTCAACCCTTAGGCCATTATGTGAGCCAAGGGGATCAGGTTGTCATCCCCAAACTGGTCCTCACAAGGACCTATTTTGCCTTGTCCGAATCAACATCTGTTTTAACATCAATCCGGCACCTGTTTTGGGACTGAACCAGCACCTATTTGGGGTGATTTTAAGGGTCCGTGACAGCAGCCTGCATGGGCCAAATTGGGCTGAATAGGGACTGTTTTTGAAGACCGAACAGTGAGCTGTGCAAAACATAGATTTAGGGACTGTTTGGGTATCCAAAAAGGGGCTGTTTTAGAGAGAGTGTGGGGTAGAGAGCCACCTGAGTGACGATTTGGCCCATCTCACAGATTCCAAATGGACTCGGGCCTTCCCCTCATCCCCACACACGAAGGGAAGATTGCAAATTTGATAAATCACAAAGGGGCTGAAAGTGGGCTGCGCAAAGGGCAGGCTAAAGGTCTGGATTGGGTCAGTTTAGGAGGGCTGTTCAGATAGACAAAATGGGGCCACAAAGGGGCTGTTGAGAGGGGCCTGCTGTGGGGCTGAGACCGGTTTACAGGAGTGTGCAATTGAACTGCTCGTGAGGGACTGGTTAAGGGGTTTGCAGGTGACAGTTTTTAAGGGCCGCAAGGGGGTCCTAAAGGCTGTCAGCAGGGGCTGTTTGAATGGCCCAAACAGGGAGGCCGAAGGGGCCAGTTTAGGTGGCCAGAAAGGGGGGTCATACAGTCTTTAAAGGGGACAACAATTGGGCCTGATTAGGGGAGGCCAAATAGGGCACACAAGGGCCTATGGAGGGGGACGGCAAGGGGCCTGTGTAGGTGACATAAATGGGAGCCAAACAAAGGCCTGTAGGGGGATTTTAAGGCCTGATTTAGGGGCAGCTTGAATGGGTAAAAGATTAAGTTTTTTAAGTGGCCAACAGAGGTCTGCACAAGGGGATGCACAGGGGCATTTAGGTGCACAAAGGGCTGCTGTTCGGGGGTTTAACAGGGGCACATATGGGCTGATTGATGGCAAATTCGGCCATGGGAAGGGATGGAGAATAGAAGAGAAGAAGATAAACAGAAGGCTGCATCGGGCCTGTTTTCTTTGTTGTCGATGCCGTTGGCTGCTACTGCTGGAAGGAGACAGCAGGATCCAGGATCCTTCTTTTTCTTCCTCTCCTTGGTGCACACCTGCTGCTGGAGAAGGGGAGGCTGCAGGGAGAAGAGAACAAGGCTCCTACGGTTGCTGTTGCGCGTGTTGGTCAGGTCCAGTAGAGAGGAAGGTTGCTGGCCTTTCTCCTTCTCCTCCTCCTGGCGCTGCTGGCTTTGGCTAGAGATGGGCTTGCTGTCGCTGCTGCTGGAGAAGGAAGACTTCTCGTCCTGCTGGTGCTAGTACTGCTGTCGTTGGAAGGAGCATGAGAGAGTGGGAGGGAGGATGGGGTGCTGGAGTGAGGAGAGGCTGGCTGGTGCGCACAGTTGATGGTGAGGAGAGAGGGTGCTGGCTCACCGGCCCTTTTTGTTCTCCTAGTCTCCTTTCAACTACGGAGTCTAACGGATAAGCCTCGAGATGAGATAAAGGTAAGAGTTTTAATCTAAGAAGTCTTTCCCAAGAGGAAAGTCTATTCAAGGAGGAGTCCCACCGGAGAGGGAGTCCGGAAAGGGAGTGTGCGCGCAGTTGGATTCCTAGGAGAGGAATGGGATGCACCAGCTTTCTCTCTCTATTTTGCTGCCAATGGGGATAAAAATCAAGAGGATAAGCTAGCCTGGATAAGACTTGGGAGTTATAACCCATTGAAAATTCTTCTTCAAGAAGAATTCCAGCCGGAGAAGAAGTCCTCCAAGGAAGATGTGTGTGGCCAAACCTATGGGGAGAGAAAGCTGCGCCATCTTCTCCTTTACAGCTCCTGATTCCCATCAAGATGCTCTTGATCGGATGGTTAACCTTAATTTTGATCGGAATTAATTAAATAATCTTTGAATTCACTTGAAAAAGTCCATAATGTGCTCCGATGACTGTTGATCTTGTGTTTTATCAAGATGTGTGGCCAAGATCACTTAAATTATATCAAATCTTTGATTTTGTCGATCTCCCTGATTGGTGCAATCTTGGCCATTGATAATTCTTAAAATTTCAATTAAATTTAATTAAATAATTTTGTTGGCTGAATTTTATTTCTGATACATTAATATTTCCGAGGCTAAAATTTTGAACCGGGAAATTGCAATTTTCAGCCGGTGGGTTGATCTGAAAGCTGATCAGACCATTATGCCTTTTAGGTGACGAGGTATGGACTCTTGTCCAGATTTGATCTTTTCTAAATAAATGTTCAATTGGTGGTCAGATTTTCGATCCGTCTTGAGTGTTGTCCAGCACTATCTTAGATCGACAATGGGGTGAAGTTGAATTTTTTGACTGAGTTTTGATTTGTCCTGATGCTCCGGGGGGGATGGTCATTTTGATCTTCCGATGTCCATTTTTTATGTTTGGGGCACCATTGCAAAGCTCTCGATCCTGATTATGCAATGTACTCATTGTCTTGACCATTCGGGACCATTAAGCCTACCGAGGCATTTTCAAAGCTTGTTTACACCATCTATATTAACTTGACTTTGATTTGCTAAATTCGGATCATATTTACATACTGACCTTAGTATTACTCAAATCTTAGTTGAGCGGGCTAAATGGAGTTGTTAGGACTTTTCTGGACCATTATTTGACTTTTCAGGCCTACTAAGTCCTACTGGGCCTAGCTGGTCCATTAGGCTATTAAGGTGGGTCCCATCACTATTTTTCTTCTCCGGTCTTTTCTTTTCATTTTGGATTCAAAACTTTCTCTAATCCCTCTTTTTTGTACTCCGGAAATTTTGCGTCAACAAAGACATTGTGTACTCATCTATGCTCAGTTTCAATGCATATTCAACGTAAAGCACATGAAGAAATAATTGTACTTTTCAATATAAATATATGAATTATCGACATATATTTGCTCATAAAGAACAACAACAAATTCAATTCCAACGAAGATCAAGAATTTGTAAATTTGTAGATTTTAAGAACACCAAGAGTATATAAGATCACTATTTATGCATGAGTGCAACTTAATATGTATATCACAAATATTAGAAAAATTGAAATTTGTACTCATATTTAGTTCCAAAAAGTATCAACGTTGCATTGTAAAAGGCTTTTAAATATTGAAAAATATTTGAAGTAATTTCCCAATCAACTAAAGATGGACAATCACAATAATGATGATCAATTTTGACAAGATGGAGAAAACTATACTTCAACTTAAGAGCTATCAAAAATATCCAGTATGCTGATTCCACCTTGTTGGCACAACCAGTCAAAGATCCTTTTGATGTTGGCAAGTGTTCATTCAAAAAGTTGTTTTAAATATTTCTTAAAAGTCTTTCTGACATAGGCAACATTTTTCTCAATGAATTTAATTTAGATATCATAGTTAATCAATCTTGCACAATATGAACATTATATGGGATGTGGAAAAATACCCTTTGGCATCACGACAAAGTTTTCACTAAGCCAAAATTTTAAGTTCTATATCCATTGCATTATTGATTGAGGTATTATCTATTGTGATAGAACACAACTTGCTAGGTTAACATTTGATTTTTCACAATTTTAAAATGAACTTTGGCTGTGAGTAGAGTTGGGGCATATTCAAAGTAAAAATTTTCTTTCGTAATATCTATTCATCATCTATAAATTGTGTTAGAAAAGCATAAGTAATAGTTTATCTTGAAGTCCACAAATTTGTCGTGATAACAATTTGAGAGCCTAACTTATGAAGAGTTCTATACGTTTTCTCTCTTCTTCTTAAATTTTCATCACCTCATTTTTAATAATAGTTCTAAAACAATGTTTGAATTGAGGTTGAAGATTTCAAAGAAAATTACCAACGTACTCAATTAAACTAAATGGTATTTCATGCTTGATGATAACATATGCAAGGTCTCTACGACAATGTTTCTAGTCAAGTTTAAAATTTACATGTTTCATTGTTATTTAATTCACTAACTTGAACATTGTCAACAAACGTCACTGATGGGGATCCGGTTGAAGAGTTTTGAATTTATTTTGCATTTTCATTCGAAGGGAGTTTATTACAAATATTCAAAGTTTCTTTTTAGTCTTTTATTTACATTGTAGTCTTTAAAAGGACTTGTTTGCAAAGTGGTCTTTCAATTGTCTCTTTTTGTAATTGGCTTCTTCTTATAAGTGCCTTGTTGGCGTACATTTTTTTCAAAAAAAAGGGAAGAAGACAAATGGGCCAACAAGAACCAAACCTGAAGCAGGGGGAAAGAGCCCATAATTGAGTCAAATCAGGCCCAATTGGGAACCCCAATTTGTGCCCAATTGACCAGCCTATGAGCCAATGTAAATCATAAAAAATACAACCCATAAGGAAGCTGGCGTACAGCCCAGCAGGAGCAGGGCCTGGCTGGGCCACGGCTGCCCACTGCAGGCCCAAATCAGGCCCAGCCCACTTCAGCTCCAGTGTGAACAGGCCCAGCCGCACCACCTGCCACCTCAGCCCATTCATTAGTCAGTTTATGGAGGGGGGAAACCGAAGAGGCCAGGGGGAGATCAAGGGACAGCTAGTCAATCAATGGGATTAAATGGAGTAACCTCCATGGGGGATGCCAAGGGTCACCAACGTACACACACCTGCTGGCTATTCATCTGCCCCCCACTCTCTATAAAAGGAGGGGCGCACCAGCCAGAGGGGGCTTCTTCAGACGCCGATAGGCTGCCGGTTTGTCCACTACACCTGCTGCCCACTGCGCTCCTGCTACCCACTGCACCTGCTGCCCGCGGCCAAGAGGAAGAAGAGGAAGAAGAGAAGAAGAAGACAAGGTAGGAAGGAGTAATACGTGCTAGCTATGTAGCCCTCTAAGGGCACTCTTTTCAACCTGTTCCAGCAGCCCTCTTCTGCCTTTTATTCATCTGCAGAAAATGCCTTATCTCGGCCCAACTAAACCCCCTTAGAGTGGACTACACTGACCTCTGGACAGGCCATTTTTAGGTCCCCAAACAGGTCCATTTCCAGCCCATACTCGGCCCCAATCCAGGTCTATATACAACCCATGTTTCGGCCCTCCTACAGGCCCACGTTCAGACCCCAAAACAGGTCCCCTGGTGACCCGGTTCCAGCCCACATGCAGGAGCCTCAAACTGACCCCAATCCAGGTCCATTGCCAGTCCAAATTCGGCCCCCAATCCAGGCCCAAAAAAAACAGGTCTCCTTGTGACCCGGTTCCAGCCCACCTGCAGGCTCCTTAAGTTGACCCCACATAGGTCTATGATCGGCCCATCTCCAAGGCCCAAAACAGGTCCCTAATCGGCCTCCTCTCAGCCTGCTGTCCAGGCCCTCCTTGTGGCCCATTAAACAGACCCCAAACAGGTCCCAAGCGGTCTCCAAATCAGACCCCTACACAGGCCCTGTCCGGTCCCTAAATCAGACCCCAACCAGGTCCTGTTCGGTCTCCAAATCAGACCCCTACACAGGCCCTGTCCGGTCCCTAAATCAGACCCCAACCAGGTCCTGTTCGGTCTCCAAATCAGACACCCACACAGGTCATTCTCAGCCTCTTCTGCCCACACTCCAGGCCGCTGCAGCAGGGGAGAAAAACTCCCAAAACAGGTTCTGTAGAGGTCCAATGAAGCGGTGGACAGCAGTTTGAAGGTGGGCCGACTTGAAGGTGACGGCCCGGCACCCCTTGGAAACCGTCCGACCGGCCAAGGGCACAGCCGGGTGGCCTTCCAAGTCGGTCCCACCAGGCAGCTCCAGCAGTGCAGCGGCTTCCCAACAGGCCCTTTCGGCCCAAAACAGTCCAAGACAGCCCCGGTGGGCCTATGAAGATTGAAGGCCGGCTCGGAACGCCGATGAAATCGAACCGGTCTCCATGGCCTTGTTCCAAAAAAATGAACAAATAAAAATTCAGATTGCGAAAGCAATATTAAATTAAGGAGATCCACCCTTCGCGGGGACTCCAACCTCGGACGACTCCCCCCGGGTCCGCCCCGGAATGTCGATCCGGACGGTGGCGCGGGCATGCTCCCGTAGCCGGCGATCCTTCCCCCAATATGGCTAAGCTAAAGCTGGCTATTTTGGATGGATAAATTTTCACCAAGTTGGAAGAATAGCCGGCATGCCGTCGTAATGCCAAAATTTTTCCAAAATAGCGAAAAGAAACCTATATTGGGGGAATGATCAATCACATTGTACACCGATGTACTTCACCCCATCTTTCAATGAAATGGAGTTCGATGTCGATTTGGAATACATGAAATCGGGCACCCGATGGTAGCCCGATGGGTCGGAGGCGATGCAAACCGCCAAACAAAAAAAATAAAACCATTTAAAAAATCAATCTGGAAATTCAAACAGAAAAATTAAAAACAGAAAATCAAATCTGAAAGTCAAAAATAAAAAATCAGAATTAAAAAAAATCTAAAATTCAACTTATTCCGGTTCAACCAACAACCGATCTTCAACAAGAATGAACCGGTTTTGAAACACATCAAATCAAAATCAGATTTTTATTAAATCAAAACAGATCAGCTACAAAAAATCAGATTTTGATCAGATCAAAACAGATAAAATTCAGATTTAGATAAAAATCTGTCAACCACAAAAAACCAGGTTCCAATTAAATCTGCAACCAAAAAATCCAGATTGAACAATCTATCAAAACAGATTCTAACCGACTTCAAAAATTTGATTTTTGGCAATCTGAAAATTCACTTAAAACCCACTAAACTTCTCCCAAAAGAAATTAAATAAACAACATTCCAAACACCCAAAATGGATCAAAATCAACCTAAAACAAAAAATCCAGAATCAGTAAATTCAATAAACCAATCAAACAACAAATATCCAAACATGCTCAAAACTTTAAGCACATCAAAATTGAAATCAAAACAAAAACTTGGACCAATCAAGTCCAAAATTAAACAAATCAAAACTAAACCAAAACAACAAAACCAAATCAATCAAAACAAATTGATTCAAACCCCAAAACTCAAAACCGACTTTCAAGTCGACCCAAAAAAATCACAAATCAACAAACCTAAACAAATCGGTTTGCATCTGATTGGACCCAAAAGGCCGCTGCCCTTTTGAGTTCTTTACTTTATTTTGTGGATGTGCACGTCTCCGAAAAACAGGTTGCCGCGACGGTTAATCAAAGGCGTTCGAGCCGTTGCTCGATGTAAGCTAACGTCGGATGTTCGCACCATCCGGCGGAGAAGGGTCAAAAAATGAAAATTTCAAAGAACCTGAACCTCGATTCTAATATTTTGTAAGCTATCACCGGACTACCTAATATTTTAGGTATCATCTATTTTCCTAGATAAGTCCGTGGTATCAAAAAATGCCTTTCTTTCAAAAGAACAGACGCGTAAAAAAAAGGTTCACACATGCCTCTATTGATCAATGAGCCAAATAGACTTATAATTTTTGGAGAAATGCTTGTGCCTTTGCTGGCACCTAAAATGTCATGGCACTCAAAAATGACAAGTTTTGAGCAAAATGTACATAAAATCAAACAGATAGGTGGAACCCATTGTTCAACCTATCTACAAAATATACTACAAGCGCACTCCGGCTTTCGAGCCTAGATGGCCCTCTCACCAAGTGCCCACCTCCTCCCCGGCAGCAATTAGCGCTTCAGTATCAAAGTCTTCTGCAGAACCAATAAGTTATATTGGACCTGCCCAACCGGACAACGTCTTGATAATGATTAAGCACCACCTTCTGGTCCGTACATCTTAAACTTTAGTAACATCGAAGATGAATCAAAAATCCGACTTGTATTTGGCAAGTTACGGCAAAACAGTGAAAAAAGGCTTCCAACTAGCATTTGGAAGACTTAATGGACTCAAATGACAAAACAAGTTGGTGTACAATATTGTACTGTTCAAGACCTTTGTAATGTTGTCTTGAATGCCAAAATTTAGTTACAGGTGGTAAAATAACCATTTTGCCTCTGTTGTGTTCGACCGATCAAAAGTTGAGCCAATAATAATCAGACACCACCAGAAGGACCACTTGACTTTCAAATGAACAATGTCAAAATCGGATCGAAAATCTAACCTATATTTGGGAAGTTATCGAAAAAACACTGAAAACTATTTTTTAGATAGCCTTATCAGGTGCATATCAGACCCAAAAGACAAAACAAGTGGATCCATGAGATTGTACCGGTCGAAAGCTTTGCAACAATATCTCGAATGTCAGAATCTAGTTTAGGACATACCTCAAACGGTAGATGACCTCTTTCTCTCTTGGTAGGTTCAGGCAATTCAGAGCAAACTCGATAACATATAGGCGCATCGGTAGGTCTACCTAATTTTAACTTGAGCAACATTGAAGTCCGATTGAAAATTCAACTCATATCTGACAAGTTATGATAAAAACAGTCAAGTGAACTTCTGGATAGTCTTTACAAGGCTTAATGGACCCAAATGACCAAGCTAGCAGGCCCATATTATAACCTTGGTCATAAGCTCCACAACAGTGTCCTAAATGTCAGAAATTGACTCCAGGCTGTAAAATGATTGTTTTGCCCCTACTAGGTCCGGTCAAATTAGGGCAAGCACATTAACATCGGGCACCACTAGAATGTCCGCTCGACTTCTAGAAGAACAACACTTTTGTCGGATCAATAATCCGACTCGTATTTGAGAAGTTTTGAACAAATTTCAAAAATTTACAGTGTGCACACATCCCAAGGTAGAGGCAAATATGTCCAAGCAATCCCTGGATAGGTTATTTTTACATAAAAATCAAAGGTCTAGTGCACATAAATTTGATTGCATTTTACATGAAATTTTTGAAATTTTTGAGGGCCATGATCGCACCGATCGAAAAAATCATCGAATTGGTGAGCTCTTGACAAATTGGAGACCCCTGATCGTAGATTCGACGGACATAGGATTGACGACCATTAGTGCATTCTCTGGATAATTTGAACAATTTTCGGGTTCATTTAAACAATATTCACCTAGAATTAATATTGAACATTAGATCGGTGACCGTTGTGATCGAAATTAGGTCAGTCCTAACCTAAGATGAACCAGCCGTCACACCCTCTCTCTCTTGCCAACGTATAGCATTGTTCACCATTCCTACAATCTAGGAAATAATTAATGAGAGCATTTATTCCTTGTTATCTCATTTCTTAGAATAAGGGAAATAGGAAGAAAATAGGAGAAAAATCAAGAATCTGACCGGCCAGAGCAACGGTACAACACATCTTCCCCCTCATTTTTCCCCTTCAATCTCTCAATCACGTACACAGTTGGCTTGCTTGCAGCATATGAGATATATAAAGAAAAAGGCAAGAGAAGGAGAGGTTGGGCAGCTCGCTACCAACAAGAGAAGGGAGAAGACTCCTGCATGCGCCAGCGACCAGAGGAGGAAGTCCAACATCTTCCCCGTCCGTGAGCGAGATCAGCTGGAGAAGAGAAAGAGGCAGCCAGGCCATCCTCTTCCGGTTGCTAGCATTAACAGCCGAGGTCTTCCTCTTCCAGTCACTAGCGTCAGCCAAGGGAGGAGGATCAGCTGGTCTGTTCCAGTCGCCGGCGCCTATAAAAGAAGAGGACAAGAAGAAGGGCAGCAACGTACCCCCCTCAACCTCCCATCCTACTTCTTGCAGAAGCAGCCGCTGGTCACCTGCAGAAGAAAAAGATTTTTCCCATCTCTCCCTTCATCCTACTGATCGCAGCACCCTCCATCTGCCCATCCTGGTTCAGACCCCTAAACAGATCTGAAATAAGACCACCTTAAAATTCTTTTGGCCTCCCCTTTGCCTGCCACTGTTCCCTACCCCAATCAGGTCCTTGAACCCCTTGATTTGGTCATGACAAGAGATCCCTAAACATTAAAGCAGTCCTTGTTATCCAAAGAAAAATCATCAAACTCCTTTGCCCTACTTGGCTAGGGGGATGAGAAGAGGGTTGACATTCGGACCTTTTACCCACAAGATCATAGATGGGAGAATTGGTCGGATCGGATCGAAATCGGCCGATTCTGGAATCGGATCGGTCGTTCGATTCCCTAGGGGAGGACCAATTCTAGGGAGAATTCCCCAGGAATCGGATGGGATAGGTTGATTCGGTCGGAATCAATCCAATTCTAACCAATTCCGCCTGAAGTCAGACGGTCCGGTCCTTCTCATTATGAGAGGAACTGGAGTACATTTAACCTGATATATACAAGAGGAGGAACATGTTGACCTCAGATAGGCTGGAGAAGCTGGTCTTTTGTCATTACAACATGTGGCTGCGCGTCAAAAATATTAGAGACCGTTAGAAGATTTTAGAGGAGAGATTTGCATGGTTTGCAGGTGGTCCTTATGAGCAGAGGTATAGATCAACCATACCACTACCTGAGGAGGTCGACATGAATCACATATTCCAGTAGGACCATGTACTTGCCTCCTGGATAGAAGAGAGGGCAGTTAGGGATCATCCAGTTGAGTTTGAACTCGATGATCGTCCATGGGTAGAAGAAGAGTTGGATGGTGTAAAGGCCGAGGAGGATGCTCCACTTACTTCTCAGGCTTAGGCAGACTCTTTTTCTACTCCAACAGTTGTACAATAGCCACCTCCAACGTCAGCCCCTACTCTGGCCCAAGCTCTAGCCTCAGCCCCAGCTATCCAACCCATTCATAATCAAGGCAAAACTAAAACAAAAGTGACAACACGAAAAATGGGTGGATTTTCAAAGTTGAAAAAAATCTTTGGGTTGTGGTGGGACATCAGAGATGGCTGAAGAAGTGAAGAGGAGGAAGCTAGAGATCAGACAACGTCCTGTGAGCCCAGATGACAGCACACAAGTTCCTTCTCACTTCTTAATTGATAACGACAAGGAGTGCATACCAACCACCCAGCCATCAGCTCCGCAGTCACCTGATTCATGGCAGCCAAAACCATATTTCATGCTGGATGAATAGACACCACAACATCATTATATGGAGCTAGAATATCTAGTATTCTATGATCCTCGGCGGTATGCGGATTCCTCCACCTGAGCCTATCTACGTGTCACAGTCCGATGCCTACGATTTTGATGACATGGCATTGTCATTGTTTATTTATGGATATAGTCCTGCACTAAAAAGAAGCGTAGGCACAATTGAGGAGTGTTGAAAGCAGCTGGAAAGAGGATGAAGGGCCATGGATATTGGTGAAGATGTCACTTGTATGTATATTTTTACTTTTTTGTTTACATGTGATATAGTTAAAATTTATTATAATTTTTGCATCTTACCATGTACTTAACATCTTCTCATGTTTATTAATAATTATTAGTATGTTCTATTGTTATAATGTTACAATTAATAGGTTCTTTACCATCTTCTTATCATAAATTCTAATATTACATACGTAAGTATTAGGAAACAACTTCATGTTTTCAGAACTAGCCAATTTCAATTCGACTTGGCTGATTCCATACTTCAATCCATGTGGATGTATGCTAATCTTTGTTTGTTTAATTTTTTTTCTAAATCATTTCCTATTTTTCAGAATTTATCCTGAATTTTTTGAATTTTTTTGATGAAAAAAAATCAATTTATTTTCCAAGAATTGGCTTGGCCGATTTCGATTTCACGGAATTGGATTAGTCTGTACTGATTCCGATTCCGATTTCGATTCCGAAATTCTTGCACATGATGGGTTGAGGAACCCCCCAAATGGGTCATTTCTCTACCCCTTAGTAAGCTCCTGTGCCAATTTAAAAAGGAAAAACCCAAACTGGTTTTTTAAACAACCTGGTTTTCACCCCTTAAAAATCCCGCTACTTCTACCCCCGTGCACAGCCCACAAAATAGATCACCAACGGTCCCCCTTTGTGGCCTAAGACAGCCCCACAGCAGCCCCTTAAATGGCCCAATTCAGATCCTAAACTTGTCCATTATATATCCCCATAGCCGGCTCGCAAACCAGTCCTGTTCAGTCGCCTTACAGCCCGGTTCGGCCCACTTCATCCCGCTGTCATAGCCCTTGAAACATCCCAAAACAAGTGCTGATCTGGTCCCAAAATAGGTGCTGGATTGATGTCAAACCAAGGGCTTAATTGGCATTCCAACATAAGCTGGTTTGGTCAAAGGCGAAGTGGGTCAAAAATCAGATTTTAGCAAAGAAATCAGAAATTTCAGATTGTTTTCTCCATGCGCTGGTGGGTGGAAATGATGTCCCGGATCTTCTCGGAATCCGTATGATGGGTTGATTGTCCACCCGGGCGGGTTTCCCGCCTCACCAGCCAAAATTTCAAAAATCCCCAAAGCCGGTTTGCTGCAGAAAAATCAGAAATGGCGAAGTGAACTGAAAAATGGGCCACCCGGGCCCACATCGTACAAAAAAAGCTGCCGTTGGCATCAAATTTTTTCGCTTAGCTTGCTTGATACAAATTTCAGCAATGCCGAAGCCGGTGCAGAAAATCTGACCCAGATTCGAAAAATTCATGAAAAAATGATGTAAACAGGATTTGGAAATACCTTAGCATGGCTTTACAAGTTACAAATGGTCGAGATAACGTGCTCATTGCATAGCCCCGGTCAAGAGCTTCGCAACGGTGCCCAAAACATGGAAAACGGACACAGGAAGGCCGAAATGACCATTTTGCCCCCGACACTTTGGGACAAATTGAGACTCTAACATGGAATTCCAACTTTACCACATTGTCAAGGTTGGATAGAGCTAGGCAACGCTTGAAACGGATCGAAAATCCGACCCCCGGATGAAGAGATATGCAAGAAAGAGCAAATCTAGACGGAAAGCCGTATGTCGTTGCACCGAGGGCATAATGATCCGATTAGCTCCGGATCGACCCATGGGCTGAAAATTTCAATTTTCATGACCCAAAACTTTGATCTCATGAATTTTGATGCATGAAATATAAATTTGGCCAATGGGAGAAGGTAATTGCACTCAATTACAGTTTTCGGCATTATCGACGGTCGAGGTCGCACCGATCAGAGAAATTGGTAAAATCAGAGATCCTGGGCAATTTTGGAGATCTCAGCCACACATTTGTATGGATCATAAGATCAATGTTCATCAATGATTGTCCCATATTTTTCTAATTTAATTTTGGCTGTGTTTAATGAATTTTCGGCTGAAATCGTCGGATCGGGAGTTTGTTAGATAAATGGTCTAGATTGGATCACTCTCTCTCTCTTCCCTCCACTTGGCTGGCCGAACTCCTCCCCATCTGCCATGTGCACAATCCCCTACAAGTTAGGGAGCTGGCCGAACTCCCCATCTGATGACATAGCTAGTAACTTTGGCTTATCTCTCTTAACCACCTCAACAAGCTCAACTACCCCCATGGTTTATCCTTATCCCTCTCAACAACCAACTATGGGTTATCCTTATCATCCTCAACCTCCCTTGAGTTATCCTTATCTTCCCTCAACAACCTCCAACCTTATCTCCTTCTGCACGTGGCGCCATCAACTCCTATATAAACCCCCTTACTGGCCATATGGAAGGCAAGCTGATCACCCTGTGGAAGCCCTGCCTCTACTCCCTCTACCTTGCTCCAAGACATCTTATCCTTGCTTGGACGTCTTCATCAACAAGTCAGCAACCTCTCCAGCCCCTTTGTGGTGTGCCAAGTGAAGAAGGAGGAGAAAAAACCTCCCTCCAGCAGGTGCAACCAGCCCACCTGATTGGTGTGCCAACTTCAGCAAGTGCAGCAAGCTCTCTTCATTCCTTTGCTCCATCTATCAACATCAGCAAGGAGAAGACCCCCTTTTCTCATCCAAAAGCAAGAGAATAAGGGTTTGGTGGCACCTTCAGCCCATCATCTTCAACACCACCTGCAGTGCAAGAGAGAAGAAAAAAACCGGTGAATAGGAGAAGCGTGCTCCGATGTAGTCCTTTAATTCTACTCTTCCTCTTCTCTTCTCTCCCCATCTCCATGGTGGCATACCCTCTGAGTAATGCCCATTCAGTCCCTTTGAGTGCTCTTCACGTTGGTCTTTAGAAAGCCATCCTTTAGCCCCAAAGGTACCCTCTATTTGGCCATCACGAAAACAGCCCCTTGCTGTCCCTTAAAACAGGCCTTTGAACCTGCCCCCTTGTGCACCCTTTTGGCCCTCCATTTCGGCCCCTAAACCTTCCATTATCATGCCTTGTTCAACCCCACTTATGGTCACTTGAACATGCACCTCCTGCCTCCCCCAATTATGCCCCGAATGGCATCCCAAACAGGCCCCCTTGTTGGCCCAAGTTCTGCCCCCTTGTGAGCACCCATGTCAGGCCCCTTTGACGGTCACCTAGTTTGCCCTATGTGCAACACACCCAATACAGCTCCTACAGCACCCCTAAACAAACCAATCACCCTCTTTGATATGTGGAAGGAGGGGTGATAGCCCGGGCCTCTTGGAATCCGCCGGACGGGTCAAGAAGTTAAGCCGGGTGGCCCTAATTTCCACTCATCAAATACCTTTTGCTCAACCCCTTGACTTCCCTATTTGGCCATCTAAATAGTCCAAGCTCTGCCCACCTGAGTAGCATCCGAACATAAGCCCCCTTTCAGCCCATGTTTGGCCTATCAAAACATACCTTAATCAAGTCCTTGTGTGCCTCCTTGATGGCCCTTCAACATAGCACCTGAATGGCAAAAGAAGTCAGCTCATTGGCAGCTCTCAAAACAGCACCAAAACAGGCCTCTCTTCAGCTCTCTACATGGAGGCTTGCATCACCTGCTGCTGCTGCAAGAATAAACAAAAAATGACAAAGGCATACAGGGTTTGAAGCTGGCCATCTTGGTCTTGAAGTGCTGCAAACAGGCCATGCTGGCCCTTGAAGAGCAAATCAAGCCGCCAGGGCCCAAGATGTTCAAAACTGGCCAACCAGGTTGACAAGATGTTCAAGACCGGCCTTACCAGGCCGACATAGCATGAAGACCAGCCCATTGTGCTGATGAAGCTGGCCCATTGGGTCTTGGACACTTAAAAAGCACGCTTAACTAAATCTGAAGGCGAAATGCCAAAATTAAATAAGGAGTTAGCACCACCACGTGGGCGCTCCCCCTTGGGCGGCTCATCCGGCATACACCGGAACGCTGACACGGATGTAGGCGCGGGCCAGCTCCCGTTGCAGACGATCCTTCCCACTACTTGGAAAGTTAAAAGACTATGCCATGTATGACGGGTAAAAATTCCACACCGATCGGAAAATAAGGCGGCATGTTGCCAAAATTCTCCCGGTCAAGTGGGATTTTACACCAAAGGGAAGGACTTTGACACTTCGACAAGCATTATTCATGGCATATGAACTGCCACATCTGATGTACACCAGCATGAACATGAATATTCAATGAACATTCAATGTACATCAGCCAAATTTGAAGTTAACTTAATTAAATCTGAAAATACATTCAAACCAACCTTAAAACATGCTTAAAACATATCATTAAAGCTTTAACATTTAACAAAAATCAGATTTAATACAATCTGGAAAAATTGATTCAATACACTTAATCCATTTGAATTCAAATGCTTAAACAAGTGCACATCAAATAATTTACAACCAATTGAAATGAAAACATTTATAACGCATTAATGCATCTGAAATTTATCTTAAAACATGCCAAATTCAGATCATTAACAATTTGAAGTTCAAGTTTAATCAATTTGAACCAAACTTCAAAACATCAAAAACATACCGAACACACCCGAATCGGTATTAAAACACCAACCGACATGAGAAAATCACATGAAAATGACTCAACACATGTCAATTAAACTTAAACAAGTCAAAATTGATCAACACATCTAAAATATCAAGTTCAAACAAAAATAAAAATAAACTTCAATCAATTGAAGTAAAACAAGCCAAACAATTCTAACAAGCTCAAAACAAATAACATTGAAATCCAAGTCAAATGGAAATCTGAAATCAACATTTCAAATCACATCAAAATCCATTCATAAATCAAACATAAATCAACTTCAAACAAAATCTAATCAAACTTGTTTGCATCTCATCGGGCCTGAAAGGCCAGGGCCCTTTGTGTTCTTTATACGTTGTGGATGTGCACGCTCTCGTCAAACAAGATCGCTATGGCAGTTAATTAAGGGTGTTCGAGTGTTTGCTCGATGTAAATGAACATCGGATATTCGCATCATCCGATGGAGAGAGGTCGAAAAAATTTTCACAGAACCTGAACCTCGGTTCTATACTCTTTTAATATCACCTGGACTATCTAGTATTTTTATGGTCTATCACCTACTTTACTAGAAAATTCGGATGCCGATATTTCAAAACATAAAAAAACAAAAAATCTTTTCAAAGAAACAAAATGATTCCTGAGGTTCCCACAGCTGCCAAGGCCCAATATGCTAACAATGGGTCAATTATGTTATGAAGACATGAAGCGGGCTTTATTGGGCCATGAGACTTGAAGCCGGCCTTATTGGGCATTGAACAAAACAGAATTTAAATAAAACTTTGAAATGTGAAAAGCAAAATTAAATAAGGAGTCAGTCTACAATTGGATGCTCCACATTGGGCGGCTAGTCCGGACTAGTTTTCGATATGTCAACCTGGGCGTAGGCATGGGACATGCTCTCATTACAGACGGACCCTTTCCACTACTTGAAAAAGTTAAAAGACTTAACCATGTAGGACGGGTAAATTTCATTTATCGAGAACGGGCGGACATCCCCTTGTAATGCCAAATTTTGTTCTCGATATTATGGAAATTGCTTAAGGGAAGGATAATGACCAAAGTTCAGATTTTCATACATCCAATGTAAACCAACATGAAATAAAATCAATGTAAAGTTAAAGTGGCTAATGTGGACCATTGCAACCGGCATCGATGCTAGCCCGACGGATTTGGATGAGATGCGGATCGAATACGAATAAAATAGATAAATCAAATCTGAAAAAATGAAGAGAAATCAGATTTATAATAATATGAAAATTCAAATTAAAATCACATAATTAAATGGAAATCAACTGTGAAAATTTAATAATTCAAAGCAATTAGATAAATCGCGTCAAAAACACTTTAAAATACTAAAAATAAGTCATAAAACAAAAAATTTAGATCATTAACAATCTAGAATTTAAAATTAACCAATTGAAATCAAAGTTCAAAACATTTAAAACATACCGAACATACTCAAACCGACACTAAAATGTCAACTGATATAAAAAAATAACAAAAATATCTTAATTTATATGTCAATCAAACTAAATGAATCAAATTGCTTAAAATATCAAAATCTATCAAAATTCAAACTCAAACAAAAAATATAACTTCAACCAATTAAAATAAAAGCAACCGAAACCAAATCAAACCGAAATCAAATTAAACAATTCAAAATCAACATAAAATCAAATATAAAAATTCACAATTCAATCTAAATAAAAACAACTTCAAATTAAATTAAAAATCAACTCCAAAACAAATAAAATCAACATACAACAAATTTAAAACAACTTGTTCACATCTTATCGGGCCCAAATTAGCCCCTTTGAGTTATCTTTTGTTACATGGAGGTGCACTTTTTCTCACATTAGATTGCTATGGTTGTTAATCAAAGGCATTCGATTACTTGCTTATGTAAGTTAATGTCAAAATCAAATTTTTAAAGAATCCGAACCTTGGTTCTAGTATCTTTAGATGTATCGCCATATTATTTAATACATTTATAGGCTATCATCTATTTTTCTAAAGGAGATACCGAAAATCTTTCGAAAAATACAAAACGAGATTCTCACAGCCTTCTTAAGGCTTGGCTCCGTACGTGCCCCCACCCCAGCATGGTTTGTAGAATCGGCCGATTCAGATCGAGATGGCCGATTCTTAGATCGGATCGGTGAGTACCAATCCGATTCCTCACCAAATTACTAATCTAACATGGAGTCCCGACTAGTTTGGTTGGAATTGACTGGATCGGTCGTCTCGGATCGATCCATTTGGATCGATCCGGGAATCAATCGATCCAGATCGATTCCTCGGAAAATCGGAAGTTCCAAAATCGATCTTATTCCGAAATCGATTCCGGACCCTTTTAAGGGCCGATCTCCCCCAATTTAGGGGAGATCGGACCGATCTAGTGCCCCTTTGCCCCCTTCAACCCTTCTCCCCCTCCCCTTGGGAGATCTAGGGCTCCCACCCCGGTGATCCTCCTGTTTGAAGGCCGATCCAATATTTTTGGGGCCGATCCTACCCTACAGTAGGTAAGTAGGGGGGGACGTCCGATCCCCCCTCCCCCTCCCCCTTCTCCCTCCCCTGGCCCTGCACCTGGGCTCCCACCCCGGAGTCCCCCCTCCCCCTTCCCCCTTGGGGGGGGGGGTTCAAGTGCAACTCCGAAGGGGTGGTAATCACCCCTTCGGGGGTGATGAATAGTCACCCCTCTGTACACCCCCGAAGGGGTGACTGTTCAGGTAATCACCCCCCTTCAGCAGGGCGGTGGGCTATTTAATTCCCCCCACCCCCCAATGGGGGTTCAATTGCACCCCCGAATGGGTGATTACCACCCCTTCGTTCGGGGGTGATGAAGGGTGACTGTTCAGGTAATCCCCCCCTTCGGCAGGCGGGGTGGGTTTATTTAATTCTTCATTGGGGGGGGATTAAACCCCATCAATGGGAGTGACTGTTCAGGTAATCTCCCCCTTCGGCAAGGGGGTGGGTAATTTAATTCCCCATTGGGTTCAATTGCACCCCTGATTGAGGACTATTTAGGATAATGATAATCCCCCCGAAGGGGTGACTGTTTAGGATAATGATAATCCCCCCCTTCGGTAGGGGGGTTGTTTAATTCTCCGTTGGGGTAGATTTCATTGGGTTAATTTTGTGTATGACTTTATGTGGTGTAGATAAGATGTCGGACGAGGAGCATGACACCGCCCCGCTGAATTTCGCGACATTGGATGGCAACATGGCTATCTCCTTGATTAAGAGAAGAAAAGGGTTAGATGCAAGTGGTGTCAGAAAGATATGAATAGAGGTGTGTATCGGGTTAAAGCAACATATAGTCGGGACAGGTGGCAATGTAAAGACGTGCAATAAAGTGTCGACTAAGCTTAGGGAGGAGATGAGGGGTTATTTAACTGGAATGGCATCACAGAGGGAGGTGAGAATTGGTCAAAGATAAGAGCTACATGACGAGTTGCTAGGTCGGAGAGACACTGATCTTATGGCTATAAAGAGTAAGAAAGGGAAAGGACCAGCACATGAAAGGGTCCAAGTTGTTTCTTCATCTTCATCAAATCAGGAAGAGGCTAAGGTCAGGAGAGCTGTACACGAGGGTAGGGCTTAGGCCCATGAGGATAATGAAAGAAGACAAGGAGCAGGAGATTCGGCTGCTCCTCCTCCTGCTAGACATTTTGATGTGGGGGCGGTTACATGCCCTGTTCGAGAACTTGAATTCTGTTGAACACATTCTATTCAGCCGACGGGAGACACCGCCATGTATAGGGAGAGTGGCAGAGGCCAAAGGGGTATAAAACAAGCATTTAAAGGAGTGAAGGTCTTGATTGGAGCTACAAAGAAAGCCTTAAAGCATATGGTGAAGTTCTTTCTAAATGCATGTAAATATTTGATGAAGATGTTGATGGTTTTTTAATGACTTAGACAAATCTATTAACAAGGATGTCTTCTTCTCTTGTTTTTGTTTATGTAGGTGTCCAGGCACATGCAGCCATGAGTCCTTATTTTCAGACTATGATCGATGCCATTGGTGAGGCTAGGCCGGGGTTGAAAGCTCCCATATTAAAGTACATATATGAGATAGGCTTGGATGAGGAGGTCGATGAGTTGACCTCATGGATAGATGGATTTAAAACTTTCTGGAAGGAGAGAGGATGCACTATAATGTGCGATGGGTGGACTGGAATCATAAGGAGGTCACTTATAAACTTCCTTGTGTATTGTTCTAAGGGTACCGTATTCTGAAAGTCCGTTGATGCATCGGGTCGTGTAAAGAATGTGTACTACCTATTTGGTTTGATGAACAGTGTGGTGGACTAGATAAGAGAAGGCAACATTGTGTAGTTTGTCATATATGATGAGGCATCATATATTGCTGCAGAGAAGAAGCTCATGGAGGCTCGACCACACTTGTTTTAGGTGCCCTGTGTGGCACATTCTATTGATTTGAAGTTGGAAGACATTGGTAGGGATCTTAATGTCAAGTCCTTAGTCAACCAAGGACAACTGATCACCTCCTTTATCTATGGCCATCCACAACTGTTACATATCATAAGGTAGCACACTGATGGTCATGATTTGAACGGTTCCACTAAATTTGCCGCCCACTTTATTGTATTAGAGAGTTTTTATAGGTATAAGGCTTGTTTGAAAGATTCATTCTCTCTACTACTTATAAGGACTACATGGATACCTACAGGAGCTCTTTGGATCAGTATGAAGTACTGCTAAAGATGGAACAGCTGATAGAGGACAACAAGTGGTGGGAGAAAGTGTAATACTATTTGTCTGTCATAGAACCTTTGGTACAAGTACCTAAGTTGGTGGATTCAAATGATAAAAATCAGATGAGGTATTGGTATGATGCTATGGATAAAGTAAAGTTGAAGATTAAAGAAAAGCATCCCAACGGTTATCAAAAGTTGTGGAAAGTGATAGACAACCGATGGGACAAAACACTACACTACACTGTTCATGCTGTAAGTATTATTTTGTAGTGTAATTTATTGTGTATTACAACTTGTATTCTGTGTATTAGCTTTATTCTTTCATAGTAATGGAGTATTGATGCCGTTACAGGGTACTTCCTGAACCCGAGAATACAGTATAATGGCCAAGTATGTAATGATGGTGAGGTATTATCAGGCACACTACTTTAATTAAGCAGTTTTGTAAGACTAAGGAGGATAGAACTTGCGTTGAGGTTGAAGTGAGTACTACCTTTAATAAGTTGTAACCTTAGAACTTCATCCTAAGCAATGAACTTAACTGCTTTATTTTGGATTTTCAGATGACTTCATATAGGCACAAGATTGGGGTGTACGGGGATCCTGATTTGCAGTACTCACATGATAGGATTCCTCCTAGTAATTTGCTTACCCGAATTTAAGTCTATTTGCTTACCCAAATTTCTTAATAAGTCACTAATGCATGCATTTCTTGTCTTCTTTACAGTTGTGTGGTGGATTATGGTGACCAACAGATTCTGGAATCCACTGGCATCCACTATAATTCGGGTGCTAAGTCAGAGCACTTCCTCATCCCAGTGCGAGAGAAATTGGAGCACCTTCACCTTATTCACACGAATAAAAGAAATAGGTTGAAGACAGAAAGATTAGAGAAGCTTGTCTACTGCCATTATAATATGAGGCTGAGGATCAAAAATATTAAAGATAGACAGAAGACATCCGAGCAAAGATTTGCACAGTTTGCAGGCGGACTGTACCAAGAAAGAGCCCAAGCTCAAGTTACTCAGGACTTGTCCCAAGGGGATGTGGACTTGGAATACCTATTCCAAGAAGAACATCCACTTGTAGCATGGGTGGAAGAAAAGGATGCTGAGGAAGAGCCAGAGTTCGACCCGAATGATAGATCATGGGCCGAAGGCGAGCTTGATAGTGTTGTTGGCGAGGATGAAGAAATGCAAGAAGGACAAGAAACTCAAGTTCCGTGCACAGCTCCACTTCTTAATCCACATCCACCCCGGACTATAGCTTCTCTAGAGCGACATCTAGCTCCCGCTACAGCTCTAACTCGGATTCCAGTTGTGGGTCTATCTACCACCACCACCAACAAGAAGAATGGTAGCTTATTTAGGGCTTTAAAGAAAGTTTGCTTGCTTTCACAGCAAAGTAGTCAAGGAGATACTGCATCGAAGAGGAAGAAGTTATGTATCAAATGTCGACATCATCTTCTTCACATCGAGACCACTCAGTCACCTTCATCAGATAAGGATGAGGAAGAATTTGTCCCACCCACACAACAATAGCGTACGGGGGGTGGAGGTGGAGGTGGAGGTGGGGGTGGAAGCATAGGTGGAGGCGGAGTCTCAGGTGAGGGTGGCTCTACTAGTAGTGCACGTACGAGTGGAGCAGGACCAGATGATGTGAGTGACAAAAGACATTCATGTTCGAGTGGAAGGAGCAGCGGACATTGGACGAGGATGAATGTTTTCGACAAGTTCGCATCTTCCTATCCAGAGTCTGCTTTAGACACTGAGCCTTAATATCCACCTCCACCATCTTTTCCAGCTCCACCTCCGATTGAGGATGGACCTTATGAGTTTAACTAGATAGCCCAATCTTTATTTTCCTATGGATACGGGCTAATTATTACTGACCAAACTCAATGGAGATTTCAAGACAACAAGGATGAGTAGGACAGATATCCAGATCTAGGATAGTACCATAGTTGGTGGTGATGGTAGTTGTATTTGTTTCTTTATTTAACGAAATGTAATATAAGTGTTAAGAACACCATGTATTTTGTGGTTGAGTATGATTGATTGTATGATATCAATGTGTTTCTGATTTGATGTATGATGTATCTCATGTAGTCAATGTTAATTGTTAAAGTTGTCTTGAAATGTCCAAGAGCGAACAATGTCTCTATGTTCTTCTTCCCTACATATTTTCATATTTTTCCTGACTTCTATGTAGTTTTTTGATTTTTTGGCAATTTTTCCATTCTTTTCGGAACGGGAAAAAAAAGACCAATCCAAACCGATTCTAGATCCGTTCGGCACGGGGAATCGACCTAGATTGGACCGATCCGATCCGATTCGGATCGGACCCCACCAATTCGGGGACCGATTCCGATCCCACGATCCTCGACCTCCAGAGAGCTTGATTATCCCGAGGATTGCATGATCGGGATTGGTACCTAGATCAGTGGGTACCGACTGATCGGCCAGAATCGGCCGATCCTTTGTACATCTGGGTGATGCAGGATCGATCCAGATTAGCCGATTTTTTATTTTTTATATTAAAAAAATGCAAAAAGTAGAAAAAATCATGAATAATTATAGAAATGATAAAAAAATGAAAAATTATAAATGATGTGCTATCAAACAATGTCATACAAAGTAAGTTCATTTAACAAATTTTTATATAAATACAAACTATCATCACAAACAACTTATGAAGACACCCTAGTAACAAAATATAGTATATCATAATACACCTCATAATGATTACAACACATGTGACATACATAACTTAGTACAAAATACATCTCACTGTCACGACTGATAATCACCACCAACTCCGGAATTGGCCTTCTTTGTGATGCTTCTCATCATCCTCGGTCTCTCAAATCGTCCACCGACCTTGGTCATTCATCATACCTTCGTAACAGTAGGAAAACAATGGCTTTGCCAGTGCACTAAAATCATAAATGCCACTATTGGCTGGAAGTGGAGAAGGTGGATAATAAAGCTCGTAATTTGAAGCGAGGTCCAGTTCAGATGTTGTATACTCCTCGAAGACATTCATTTGACTTTAACGGCCACTATTCTGTCCACTCGTCGAATGCCTCCTACTAGTCAAGTCATCCGGCCCAGCTCTACTCTGTGTACTAGCACTACTGGTAAATCCACCTTCACCTCCACCTCCACTTAAACCACCTCCACCTCGTAATTGTGTGAGTGGAATAAACTCTTCATTCTCCTTAGATGATGAAAGTGACTAAGTTCTCTCTATATCAATCATATGTCGACGTTTTCGTACTCAAAATCTTTCTTCTCTTGCCACCTTCCTTTGTGCTTTGGCGCGGCTCCCCTCGGTTGACTTCTTTCTTCAATGCCTTGAATAACGAAGTAGGAGCCTTCTTGGTGGTAAAAGGCCTTGCAAGTCTAGCTGGAGCTACGACTGGAGCGATATGCCGCTGAGTGTGGTGGATCGAGAATTGGAGCTGTGCATAGCACCTAGGTGTCTACATCTTGTATCTCATCATCATCCACGACACTGTCAAGCTCACTTTCAGCTCATGATGTGTTATTGGGGTTGAACTATAGCTCTCTCTCAGCATCCTTCTTCTCTATTCAGGTTATAAATGGATGTTCTTTTTTAGATAGACATTTCAAGTCAACTTTATTTTGAGTGGATTGACCTTGATATCTCTACTGGTACAATCTACCTGCGAATCTTACAAACCTGTTCTCTGATAGGTTCTGCCTCTCTTTGATATTTTTATTTCTCAATCTCATATTGTAATAGCAGAAAACTAATTTTTGTAATCTTACTTTTCAACATGTTTTTTCTCTTCGTGTGTATGAGGTTGAAGGTGCTCTAGTTTCTCTCACGTTCGCTGGAGCTGGTTCTCTGACTCAGCACCTTGATTACAACACCAACAAGTAGATTTCATCCACTAGTCAGTTGTAAAAACACAAGTACACATGAAATTACTATATGTCAAATATTTATATAATATTATTTGACATAAAAATGTGTAGTGGCTTACTAGGAGAAACTTTATCATATGACTATTGTGAATTCTGATCTTTGTAGACTCCAATTTTATTTCGATATGGTATCATCCGAAATACCATTCGAAATATACCTAATTTTTATGACAAACTTTTATTCTTACTAAATTATTAAACAATACTCACCTCAATCTCAACTTTGGTCCTATCATGCAGAGTCGTGCACAACCTCTTAATAAAAGATAAGGTGCCAGAAAACACTATGTTGGGCCAGAGCCAAACTCGAACCTCTTGCACCCCCTTCTTCTCTGCTCATCCTCACGGTCCGAGCTCTACTAGCATCTGTGACCCTTCTAATCTCAGCCGCTTCCTCATCATCACCATCCGAAGATGATGAGTCAATCCGGACATGACCTTCTACTTTTCCCTTTCCCTTCTTACCCTTTCCAGCCATCAACTCAGTGTCTCTCATTGATTGCAGAATCGGCCGATCCGGATCAGAATCGGCCGATTCTTGGATCGGATCGGACCCCTCCGATCCGATTCCCGGCGGAACTAAATCGGTCCGGATCGGTGTTTGTAGTCCGAATAGGTGCCGGAATCGACCGAATAGGTGCCGGAATCGACCCACAGACCGCCGCGGCGGCCCTCTTCCCCGCCTTATCGGGCGGGGAAGACGGGGCTACCGGGTCTATCGGGACCCGGTAGCCCAGGATCCGGTGACTTAAGTCACCGGACCGGTCCGACCGGTCCGGTCCAGTCGATCCGGTGACTTAAGTCACTGGATCCGAGCTACCGGGTCCCGATGGACCCGGTAGCCCCATCTTCCCCGCCCAATAGGGCGGGGAAGACGACCGCGGCACCATTTTGGGGGCGATTTCAGGCCGATTTCTCCCCCAAAATGCTCTAGAATGGATCAGAATCCTGCATGGAGTGTTATTTTGGTAATTTTTTTAGGTTTTACCACTGTTTTAAGGACCGATCCGGAACGATTCCGGATCGTTGTTTCTTCCGGCGGATCGCTCAGAATCGGACCGATCCGATCCCATCCGATCCGGATCGGATCGGTACCCACCGATCCGGTGGCCGATTCCGATCCCGCGATCCTTGGTGTCTCTCCTTCCCATCAATTCGTCATGAAGATCTTGCCAACATCCAATTCTAACCTCCCTCTGTGAGGTTCTCCCGGTCAAGTATCATCTCATCTCCTATACAAGTTCCGTTGGGACTTTGTCACATTTCTTAATATTTCTGCCTACACCAGCTATATGTTGCTTGAGCCTGTAGACTCCTTCATTCATGTCCTTAATGCACCACTTGCATCTCTTTCTTTTTTTCTTCACATTCAATAAGAAGCCATGTTACCATCTACTGTCATGACCGACAAAAACATCAACCTCCTCATCCGACATTTTTCTACATCCAAATGCGTAGAAAACATTAGTAAATACTAATATAATTACTAATTATTCAACAGTCACCCCCAATTGAGGGTGACAAAATTAAAAAAAATCACTTCCAAAAGGATGATCCTTATTGTCACCGCTTCGGGGGTGATAGATCATCACCCCTAAACAAGGATCGTAAGATCGGGATCGGTGACCACCGATCAGATCCGGATCGGGATCGGATCGGTCCGGATCGGCCGATCCTCTGGAAGAAAGGACGTCCGGGATCGGTCCGGATCGGGCAATTTTTTCAAAATTTTTAAATCATAAAAATCCTCAAAAAATCAGGAAAAATCATAGAAATAAATATTTTTTTTAAAAAAATAAAAAACAATGTGGATGACATTCTATCAAACAATGCCATACAACGTAAGTTCCTTTCAAGAAATTGTCATCTAAGTATAAATTATTATATAAAAGAGAGAGAGAGAAGAGAGTTAAATAGATCTTTATGTAAATTTATGTATATAATATATATTTATGATTATGAATCTTCTATATATGTGATAGTATAAGTGATAGTGAAATATATTAATGTGTTTATACTATCATCAGCGGGACGCTGAGTAGTCGCGGATCGACCAATGTTCAAGGTGGATTATTGGGGGAGGGGTCTAGGGGGAGCCCTAGACAATGAAGGGGAGGGAGGGAAGTGAGAATGAGGGGTGGGAAGAGGGAATCGGTCCGATCTCCCCCTTATTGGGAGGGATCGGACTAGAAAATGGACCGGAATCGGGTCCTGAATCGATCCGATTCTGGACCCTTCTGGGTTTTAGGAATCGACCGATTCCAGATCGATCCACTTGGATCGGTCCAGGATCGACTGATCCGGTTGATTCAGACCGATCCAGCCAGGAGTCCCAGCTGGATCGGTAGTCCCGACTGAAATCGGATCTGTGGGTACCGATCCGATCCAAGAATCGGCCGATCCCGATCCGGATCGGCCGATTCTGCAATCCATGCCCCTAAAGGGGTGCCATACCTCTTCGAGGGTGATGATCTGTCACCCTCGAAGGGGTGACATTGAAACACCCGCTAAGGGATGCTCTTTGAGGGTGAATTAACTGCCATTTAAATGCTTGAGGCACCCCTTCGGGGGTGAATCAACACCTCCAATGGGCTGCTCATAGCAGCTGCCCCCTTAGGGGGGGTGTCTGGTCGATCATAGGCAACCCTAAAGGAGTGTCTGCTACTGGAGGGGAGTCGGAAGGTGGGGAAAGGTATGAGGGAAGCAGGGATCGGGGGGTCCCTCCAAGTTTACCTGTTTAGGGCGGATCGGCCGCCTTCCACACTTGGATTAGAGCTTCCTTGTGTTGGATCGTTGGGGGGGGGCTAGATAGGTTGAAGGGGAGGGGGGAGCCATGGAGGTCAGAATTGGGGTGGGAAGGGAAAATCGGTTCGGAATCGGATCCGAAATTGATCTGATTCTGAACGTTTCCGAGTTTCGGGGAATCGACCAATTCCCAATTTGATCTTGCTGGATTGATAGATCATCGATTGATCTAAGTGATTTCAACCGATCTGACCTGAAATCCGGGCCAAATCGGTAGTTCCGACCAGAATCAGATCGATGGAGTCCAATCCGATCCAAGAATTGGCCGATCCCGATCTAGATCGGCTGATTTTGCAAACATTGGACTACTCTTCATTCTCTAGCACCGGCCAACTTCCAATCACCTCTAGCATAGGCTGATCCTGAGCTCCGCCTCCCCTTCCTTCTAGCCTCTATGTCGTTCACCCCTCCCTTGCCCCTTCTAGTTACAACTTTCGGTTCGACCACAATACTCGACATCATCGTTGATGCTTTCTTGGTTCCTCTTCGATGATGTCGATTGAGCCCGGTTTTAGTACATTACATCTATTGTGGGCTTGTTTGGCATTGGAGATTATTTTTATGGTACCTTAACATCATAATTTAATTGTTTGGAGGGCCTGCTTAGTCCGATATCTTTGGACCTTTGCAAGCTCCATTTGATTGCTCTCGCACCTCCATGACGTTCGAGATCACCCTGTCTCCTTTTCACACCTCTATCTCCCTTTTCCTTTTCCTCTTGCGTGTCCACCTTCTCACTTCCGAATTCTTCCTTATTTGCCTCTCCATCTCCACTCACCCTCAACCATGCAAGGATGGTTTGACTCATGCCTAACCACCCCTGTACCTCCTCTGTTTTGCCATGCCATTGGACATGTGATGATGATGAAGGAAAAGGAGGAGAAGCCGCTGCCTGCAGATGGGGAAGAAGTTGACATCTCTATGCTCTTTTTCTACTCCGTCTTTGCTATCCGGACGATGAGGTGACAAGGAACCTTGTAAGTATGAAAGAGCCCCCCTTGACTGCCGTCCTCTATTTCTTGGGTGCTACAATACACCACATAGAAACTTTAGTTAGGGCAGTTTTAGAGCTACAATGCACTTTTGGGAAGCTCTTACACACTAGGAAACTTATCACGATCCCAGGCAAGATCGGTGGCCTCTTGGAGCCTCCGAAATTCCCATAGGTCTAACACTGGCTAGACCAATAGGCTCAGCATGCGTCGGTGCCTTCTCGCACTATCAAGCATGATGATGATCGGCCCTGAACCCGCCATGTTTGTCTTATGTGCAGTCGCACGCATGCCTAGGTGGCCATGGCTTCCTCATCGTTATGTGCCACCAGGCACCTCCACATACCCCCATGGGGTTCTTTGCACAGCACAACCATGACTTCCACTCGGGTCTTAAAACGACACTAGTCACTCCATCCGGTTTGGTGGACAATTGATCCAGCTTAAATGCTAGTTCAACCTGGTCTTAGGTTCCCTCGACCCGGTTTAAGTTAGTTTATGACTCGTGCGGTCTGGTTCATGGCGTCCACATCCAGTTCAGTGCTTTCAAAACTGGTTTAGGGAGGTTCAAACCCTGTTCAAGGAGGTTAAGTGAGTTTCTACCCGGTTCAGCTTGGTTCGGGGCCAGTTCAAGCCATTTCGGTACATCTATAGGCCGGTTCAACAGGTTTCAGCTCAGTTAAGTGGATTTCAGCATGGTTCAAACTTGGTTCGTGCCATTTTTGGTTCGGTCAGGCATATTTTAACTATTGGGTGACACTTTGGGGTTTGTTTTGACATGTATAGATGGCATCTCCATCTCCATCGTGCATCAATTAGTTCTCTATGAACCTTTTGTGGACATTTCTTAATATGATCATTCAAATGAGTGGTGTATTTTGGGCTAGCACTATCTGATACCTTTTGGGATGGAGGCATGTAGCAATATCTAAACCATCAGTTGTTCTACTTTTCTCAATTTCATTCTAAGTAGTTAAACATAACTTTCTCTTATTAGGTAAAAAGGGATTTATCTCTACTCCATTATTGATTCGGACCCATCACCTGTAGGAGGTTTTTACTCTTGTACGTGACGATCTAACATTGCTATCCACATAAAGAGGTAACTATTCTTGTTCTCTTGAGAATCTAGATCTATTAAACACAAAATTAAATTTGACACATAATATAAAGATGGATTTATAATTTTAAGGTTTAGTTAGATGCATAATCAAACAATCTAAAAGATATATGGTGAAGATATGGTTGAATAAAGAATATTTAAACTATACGAGTTAAAATATCCTTTGAGTTAAAAGAAGATTTAAACTATCCTTTACAGTTGAATAAAGGATATTAAAACTATTCTTTAGAGTTAAACTAAACAAGTTAATTTCAAACTAACAATGAAATAAAAAAGCAAACCTGATATATAAAAGATACCATGTCAAGGTCTGTTTACTATAAAGAAGATTTGAACTATACAAGTTAGATTATCCTGTAGAGTCGAAGAGACTTAAACTATCCTTTAGAGTTAAACTATACAAGTTAATTTCAAAACTCACAAATAAAAATAATCAAACCTGATATATAAATGATATCAAGCCAAGGTATGTTTACAATAAACAAGATTTAAACTATTATTTTGAGTTAAATGATATTTAAACTATTTTGTAGACTTAAACTTTACAAGTTTGATGCATAATCGAACAATCCATAAGATATCTAGTCAAGATATGTTTGAATAAAGAATATTTAAACTATATTCGTTAAAATATTCTTAAGAGTTAAAAGAAGATTTAAATTATTCTTTAAAGTTGAATAAAGAATATTTAAACTATTCTTTAGAGTTAAACTATACAAGTTAATTTCAAACTAACAATGAAATAAAAAGCAAACCTGATAAAAGATACCAGGTCAAGGTTTGTTTACGATAAAGAAGCTTTAAACTATACAAGTTAGACTATCCTTTTGAGTTAAAGGTGATTTAAACTATCCTTCAGAATTGAATAAAGAAAAATTATGCTATCCTTTAGTGTTAAACTATACAAATTAATTTCAAAATTTACAAATAAAAAGAATCAAACCTGATACATAAAAGATATCTAGCCAAGATATGTTTACAAGAATTAATATTTAAACTATTTTTATGAGTTAAATTGTATTCAAACTATTTTTTAGATTTAAGTTATACAAGTTAATTTCAAAATTAACAAAGAAAAAAAAACAAACCTTATATATAAAGGATATCAGGTCAAAGCAAACCTGATATGTAGAAGATACCAGGTCAAGGTTTGTTTTCAATAAAGAAGATTTATACCTTACAAGTTAAACTATCCTTTAGAATTAATGGAGATTTAAACTATCCTTTAGAGTTGAATAATGAAGATTTAAACTATCCTTTAGAGTTAAACTATACAAGTTAATTTTAAAACTTTTAAATAAAAAGAATCAAACCTTATATATAAAAGATATCAAGCCAAGGTATATTTACAATAAACAAGATTTAAACCATTCCTTTGAGTTAAATGATATTTAAACTGTTTTTTAGACTCAAACTATACAAATTAATTTCAAAATTTAACAAAGAAAAAAAAACCAAACCTTGTATATAAAGGATATCAGGTCAGGACATGTTAAGAGTCTTAAGAATAAATAAAAAATTTAAAAATAGGTGTCAGAAAATTCAAAAGTTAAACTATACAAAGAAAAAACAGCTTTACGTAGAATCTAAGGTATGTAATTGTTGGCACCGAATTTTTTTTTATTTTTAATTAAGCTCATGAGCTTTGTCTTAGAATGGGCCCACTTCAAGGCCAATTTACTGATCGGGTAAACATGCCATTGGATCGGTTTAATTCAAGTGCCAAATTGGTACCAATTTTGGCCCATCTATGCCTTACGACAGGCCTGTTTTGGAGGAGGCCACGCCATCAAAAAATTTTAAATAAATGGAAATAATCGGAAGGGGAAGGTTTCGATGGAGGAGAGAAGGTGGAGATTGATTTCCCGATCGGGTTCCATTCTGAGACTAACTCCGATGGAAGGAGTCCTGGTGAGGAAGGATCTGTGTGAGCCAAGGAAAGGAGGCAAGTCGATCCCATATGCCTCGGGGTTGCTCCGAGTCCATCTCGGAGCCGGAATCCCCATTGCGGAAGGAGTCCCAACGGCGGAAGGGCCGGTCGAGGCCTACATAAGCTTGACCAAGTGCTCTGCCCGCAGTGGGGAAGGGGGAGGGCGATAGAGAGAGAGGGAGAAAGCCAGCACGAGAGGGGGGGGGTTTACCGGAGTTGTATTGCCTAGCGCCGTCGCTCGAAGCCCTTCAAGTTCACCCGTCCGGAGCTGCCCCTCTCAACACCTTCTTCTGGAGCCTCCAAGCCCACCGGAGTCAACTTCTAAGCCCCCCCGGCACCTCCAAGCCCGCAGGTCCGTCCGGAAGCCTCTACGGAGGTCGCCTTCGCCGGAAGCTCCGTTGGAAGCTACCGTCGTCGTCGCCTTCCTCGCCGGAGCAACCCTCCACCGGCCTGCTAGCATCGCCAAGGCTTCAATCTTCTTCCACCGTCGTCGAGAGGAAGAGGAATCGCGCACCGAGTGCCCGGAGACGCCGTCGAGCCCCGCCGTGCCGTCGTCCGAACAGGAGGAGGAAGAAGAGTGCCAGCCGGAGTATTTTTGCCCCAACTATACTCCACGGTGGCATGTCGTGGGGCCCGTTGGAGGGAGAAGCCGCGGGGAGGTACCACGTGCGCGGGCCGAGCGCGCGCGTGAGGCGCTGGACGTGTGAACCGCGCGTGTGCCGACCGCCGAGGTGGCCGGTGAGGGTTGTTGACCCTCGGGTCAACTAGACGTGGGGCCCACCTTGTGAGAGAGTTTAAAAAAAAAAGAGGAGTCTGCTGGACCAGCCAGCAGACGCAAGGAGGGGAAAAATGGGCCGGGCCCATTAACTTGAAGTTTGCAAAAAAAAAAAAAATCTCTCTCTTTTAAAATACACAATCAAGTGAAAATTTAAATAAAAATACATTTAACTAATTAAACAAACCGAGGCAAGCATAAGGCCGGTTCTAAACCCACCTCATGGCTTCGGCTCAACTTAAAAGAATTCAAAACAATTGGGAAACCAGGAGGCCGGTTCTAAACCCACCTCCTGACCCATGATTAATTTCAAAAAAAAATAAAACAAACACTCAATTTAAATTAAATAAAAATTCATCTAATTCAAACAAACCGAGGCAAGCATAAGGCCGGTTCTAAACCCACCTCATGGCTTCGGCTCAACTTAAAAGAATTCAAAACAAAGGGAAACCAGGAGGCCGGTTCTAAACCCACCTCCTGACCCTCTTCCTAAGGTGGACATCCAAAGGTCTATAAAAACAGACCCCAATGTCTTACCAGTGCAGCAAGCAGTGCATCAACTCATGGAGTCATGAAGATCAACATGAGCTAATTTCCCACAAGTCTATCAAAGACCGGGATATGCTCAGTTTCAAAACAGTGAGATGAGTCCCCACAAGCTTATCAAAAGCCGGGTGTATTCAATCTCAAAACAGTGGAGGATGCCCATAAGTCTGTCAAGACCGGGTACATGCCACCCATGAAATGACGAGTTCATCAAGAACTCAAGAAACCGGATTGCTGGTCAAGTTGTAAATCCTGTCTCATGTTGAGAAAAACAAATGAAAATTCATATTCAGAGCACATGTTTATGATACAAGGAGAGGACTGCAACATGAAATTTTGGAAAGCAAGACAATAAAAAAAAATCTGAAACCTGTAAAATATGTAATTCAACTGAAACAAAAGATCTGAAATTGTAAAATCTGAAGAATCCGAAACTTGCAAAGTCTGTAAACTTAAAATTCTGAAGGTTTGAAGCTCATCAAACCTGCAGAGACCGAGAAATCAAAATCTGCAACCAAAATCTGAAATAAAAACACAGCAATTCTGAACCTGTAAAATCCGAAATCTGTTAAATCTGCAAAATCACAAGCTAGAGACCTAAGACTTGAAACTGAAATTTAAAACAGAATCTGAAACCTTAAATCACCTCTGAAATTCAAATTTTGAATTGTAAAATCTGCAACTGGAAGCATCCGGGGTTTGTCATCTAAAAATGAGAATTTGAAACAAGACAAAACAAATCTGAAAGCCTGAATCTATGCAGAACTGCCGTTTTAAAAAAAAAATCTGAAATCTTAAAACTGAAAATCAAGAAATCAGGAGTCTGAAGTCTGGAGTAAAATCTAGAAATCAGTTGGCCAGAGACCGAAAATGTGAAGTTGTAAAATTCCGTAAGAGGGTCGATTCTGAAAATTCTAAATCTGAAAATTGGAACGCACAGAATCTGAAATCTGAATCTTCATACAGCCAATCAAAACACTCCTAAACCAATTACAAATTCAATTAAACTCATAAACAGAATCTGAACTAAAGAGAAACCCAGAATCTGAACTAAGTCATAAAACAAATCAAATCCAGCAAATCTCAAAACAGAATGTTAATCAATCTTAACTAAATCAAACTTGATAATGAATTTGCCAAACAAACTCCAAGTCTAAACCTGTTAAACACCAAAATCCAATTTAATTTCAACTAAACAAATTCAAAGGGATTCAAATTAAGTAAATTCAATTTAAACCAAATCAAGTTAAATCTGTAAACCAATCTGCTCAACACATGTAAGCCAACTTTAACCAAATGATTAAAATGACAACCCATAAGCAAAGCCCAACTTCTTAAAATAAACCAAGCAAATTTTAATAAAAAAAACCAAATCCAAAGAAAAACCATCGTCCTGTCATGCAAATTTAAGTCGAACTTCTTAAATTAAAAGTCAATCCCAAATTCAATCAATCTGCTACAGAATCAACCTTTTTCAAAATTCAAAATTCAAATTTCCCAAACAAATACAAATCAATAAGACAAATCAAATTCAACTTAAGTCAATCATAATCAAGCAAATTTAATAATCCATTGAAACATCCAAATCAAATTTTCAAACTTAAATTCACTCTTTCAGATACAATTCAAAACAAATTAAAGCCCACATTCCAACCACTGAATCTAGAAATCAAACAGATTCCATTGAATTTAAAACAAATCAAATCCTGAACAAATTCGTTATAAGATAAATTCAAGTCAATCTAATTCAAACCAAATCTCCCAGGTTAAATCAATTTCACTCAATCCAAGCCATTCTCTTAAATCAAACCCTTAAAACAAATTAACTTTAAACTCAACAAATTCAAAATAAACCAAACTTAAATCAATAAACAATTGTTTCAAGCTCAAACCAAATTCAAGTCAACAAATTCAAATTAAAACAAACTTAAATCAATTAATCAACTCAAATTGAATCAAATTCAAATCAAATTAAAACTCACACACTAAAATCCAAATTTCAACCAATTTAAACAAACACAAATTCAAATTAATCTAATCAAACTTTTCAAATCAAATCTAAATCAAACTTAATCAATTCAATTCAACTTAAATTCAAACCAAATTCAAAACCAAATTAAGTGCTTGCCTTCCATCAAATTCATGAGGTTGTTTTCCTCCTATGTGTGAATGTTTATTTTGTGGATGCATGTCTTCTACTTCAATGGATTGCTATGACGATAATCAAGGGTATTCGAGAAATCTCGATGTAATTAACGTCGGATCTTCGCACCATCCGACAGGGAGAGGTCAAAACAAATTTTCAAAGAGCCTAACAACCTCAACACATAATTTTGACCCTAGTTAGTACTTTTATGGAATACCATCTATTTTCCTAAAAAGTCAATGCTAAGGTCTAACCAAATCTAATTCAAATTCAAAAGTAAAATAAATTTCCGAAAGAAAAGAATTAATCTTTTGAGATTTTTGAGGTTACATCAGTTATGTTCACAACTATCTAAACATATATTTTTTAACTAAATATTCTAGGTAGAATTTAAGGTGAAAGTTATGTTTACATCAATCTAAACGGATAAAAGACAATCAAAGGCATGTTTACAGCATTAAAAGGTACAATCTAAGTATATATTAACATCTAGGAAGAACAAAATGCCTTCATATCTCTGGTAAAATGCTAAATACCAATTAAGATAGAGATTCTATACCTTAATATGTCTGGATTTTCATCTATGCCCAATATCTACCCATGGTGCACGCTACCACTGATCCTTTGAAGTGGGGGAAACACGATGGCATTCAAAACTGTTGAGAACTCAAGCAACCAAGAGAGAGAACATTGACATTGAGAGAGGAAAAATAGACTACAGAGTGCAAGAAATCTGTAGCTGCTTGAAAAATAGAGAGGAGATAGCCCATTACCAAGAGCCTTGGAAAGGAGAACCACCGGAGAGATCACGGATGAGGGAGGGTTGCCAAACCAAGTGCCATGGGAGCCCGCCATTGCTGACTATCAAGCAGAGCTTCCAAGGCTATCGTTCTTGCTGACCGTCAAAGGAGGACGACAGAGCAGAGATGAGGCCAAAGCGGCGAGGTGGGCATCAGCCATCAGATGGTCAGAGGCTGAGGGAGAGAGCTATGAACAGCCTCCAAAGTGAGTGGCTGGGAAGGAGGGAGACTTGGGACTCACTTTCGCTGGCGGGAGGCTCAAGAGTGAGACTTGGGTGTCTTTGTCATGCGACGATGCTTCAGGAGGGAGTTAGTACATTGGAGGCTAGGTGGGTATCAGATATGCCATTGCCAATTCTCATATATGGTTTTTTTGTCAATGCTTGGAACTAAGATGTAGCGGTCTTTGTCAAAGTAGATATTAAATAGAGCGGACCGTCCTTTCTGAATCTGCTCCATAATAATCGGATATTATCCATATCTGAGAAAAATATCCAGCATAGTATTATAATCAGATATTATCCGATAAATTGGATACGAATCTGAATTGAATATCAGGATCCTTTTAAAATCCTAATAGGTGCTAGTAGCCGTGAGTTCTAGGCCATTTGAATGCTACTCTTTTTGTATGACCGTGTTCTTTTATTTGCTAAAGATGGATGCATCAAGTTTTGCATAGGCCTTCCTTTTTTTCTTTACAAAAACCACTCAGTTTATCAACTCTTTCATCTCCTGAAACAGGTGTCTAGTTCCAATTAATCCTTGAAATGTAATTGAATTAAAATTATCTTTGTAGTTTATTGAAGCTTGTATCTTTATGTCAAAGTGTTGTGGTGCATCATAGTACATTCTTCCCTTCTTTAAGATTTGAAATCTTGAACAATCCAAGGAGCCTGAAAAATATGTGCACATCATTGCCACAAATGGGTGCTTGTGATGATGTTTTTTTCTGTTTTCAAGAAGCTTGATATTAATCTAGACCCACATATATAGTGGTTAACTGTTCCAGAACCATGAAACACAAATTAATCAGAACCAAGGAGTTCAGGAACTGTTACCATCCCATATTAAGATCAGCTAATGTCATTCTGTTGATAACTTATAGATTTGTTTGATTTTTGGGTCCCTAGGAATGTATAAAATCATAAATAACTCCGTGTATTGTAGGAATCCATCTCTTAATTCAAGCGAATCTTTTAAAAGGTAAATTTAGGTCTGCAACAAAGAGTATCTCTTACAAATGGACCAATTTAGTTTGGAATCAGCTATTTGTTTATCTTTTTTTGAGTCCCTAAAAATATGGAAACTTAATAAATTTTTTTTTTCAGGTATTTCTATTTAGGTCCCTTTAAACATCCGAGAAGTTACATTTTAGATCCCGGAGAGGGGATTGTTTTTATAATATAAATTAGAGATAACGTTTTATTAGGAATTAATAGGATTTTGTAAAAATGAAGGGGAAAACACAAGTTTGATCTGCCTTGTTTTTCCCTAATGATTTTAAGGCAATCGAAAAAGGATTTTTATCTCAATCTGTTTGGGATGGTGGAATGGCTGATTTCTAGTGTTGGTCTGATTCTTCCACCCTTGCTTAAAGCTGAAACTGCATTACTTTTGTGTCTAACAAGGCAACAATGAACAGGCGCATAACCGCAACCAAGTACCTTTTGCTAATCTGCTCTTCCAAATACATGCTCTTGTTGCATTGATAATTCTATTCTATCTGTTGATTCTGAAAAGCTGATTAGCTTCTCTGGACCAGTACCCTGGATTACTTCTTTACATTTTATATCAACTGAATATGTTTTAGTCCCTTTCTATCGCTTGCTGCTTTTTTGGAAAGTATGCCTTGGAATGTTTTATAACACAGTAATGATGCATTTTTAACTTATGCAGAGGGGTCATGATTGCACCAACTACTTCCCATTACCTTCTCCCAGCATGGAGAGGTGCCCTTGTTCTCTCAGTTGTTTGGTTTCTCCAACGCTGGAAGTCAAATGTGGTGGCTCTTTCTCTGTCCAACCAAATCACATTTGGGTTGGAACGCGATAAATTGCTTGCTTTGGACAAGATGTCATCTGTAGGGTTGATTATACTAGGGGTGATGGCTTTAGCTGAGGCCTGCGGTGTTGCTGTTCAGTCAGTTTTAACTGTTGGTGGAATAGGGGGTACATTCATCTTATATTTCCTAAAGCATTTTGTTGCAAGAGGGTATTATTGTGACATGCTATTAAATTTTTTCTGTTCCTACAAGTCCTAGAAAATTTCCTGGCTGCCACCAGTGGATTTTTATTTTGCCTAGAAAGAATGAAGTTGTCAAAACTTGATACCCATGCTAATTGTTACAAAGCTCAATATTTGGCTTGTTTTTAAGGCCTAGAGTCTTAACATCTAGCAATGGTAGTCTCTGTGAGGAAGCCTCATTTCCTCCCTCATATCGTTAGGATCATTTAAAATGATATGTGGGTATGATATGGACATATATAGATTTGATTTAATGTGGTATGTATACAGGAACATGGATATAGTTCCAAAAACTCTCTAGGTGTAAACATAGGGATTTCCCTACAACTTAGGAAACTACCACATTTGAATCATTTAGGGTTGTTGGTGTCAACTTTTTGCAAAAAAAAAGCATAAAAAAGGGAATGGAAAAACTGAACCAGGCTCCAGCTGGCCTAGTTCTTAATTGGGCCAAAGCAGGCTTCAATTTGACCCATGGGTGCCATTTCCAGCTGGCCCAGACCTTTATTTGATTTAATATAATTATTTCTCAGCCCCCTTAAAGCCCACCTACGTACAGCCTATGGGAGGAGAGAATTGGGCTGCGGTCAAGGCCAATTGGCCCAGTCAACAGGCCTAGCTGACCTGTCCAGCTCAGCCTGCACCTCAGCAGGTCCCTCCGCCCTGTCCACATCAGCATCCACCTCATCTTTGACCCTTTATGACATGGGGAAGGTGAAGAGGCTGGTCAACATGAGAGAACTCAAAGGATAGGTCAAGGCATTAAAGTTCTAGGAGAACTCAAGAGTTAAAACTCCTATAAAAGAAGGGAGGGCGCCCAAGGCCAGACCAGCTGCTGGAAGACGCCGACAGGCTGCTGGACTGCTGCTGCCCCTCTGCGCTCCAGCTTCCAGCAGCCTGTGGCCAAGAAAAGGAGAAGGAGGAGGAGAAGAAGAAGAAGAAGAAGGGGAGGGAGCTCCCTTGGCGCCACTTCCCCTTGGAGGAGGGGTGCCCACAGCTTCATTCTACATCCTCATTGCATCCAACATCAAAGAGAACCAGGTGGGTGGAATATATATAAAATATAACTATCTAGTCCTTATGGACACCTCTCCCTCCCCTTCTAAGTTCTCTTCTCAACCCCTCCAATGGCCTGAACCGGCCTTCATCGTCATCGGCAACCTATGGCCTTAAACAAGCTTCTTGCCAACCCCATTTTGGCCAACCAAAATACCTCTTAACCGTCCCTGTTCTAGCCCTTTGCGCACCCCTCTGAACAGGCCATCTCCAGCACCTGTTTGGCCCGTCAGGTCCCCTACAACTAGCCCTGTTCAGCACACCTGAAGTTTTCTTAAACAGGTCATCTTCAGATCCATACACAGGTGCTCTCAACCCCCGGTCGGCCCACCTAGAAGGCCCCCAAACAGGTCACTTTCAGACCACTTAAACAGAGCCTGTTTAGCCCACTTGCGCAGTCCCTTAAACAGGCCATAAAACACCTCTGGTCTCTGTTCAGTCTGCCAGAAAGGCTCCAAAACAGGACCTAAATCAGGTCATTTGCATTTCCTATCCCAACCCCTACGCTGGTCCAAGAAAAACAGGTCATCTCAACCTATATTGAGACCCCAAAAATCAGGTCACTTTGACCCCCTGTTTGTCTCCTAAAATGGCCTTCAACGTACCCTCCTTCCAGCCCCTGTTCGGTCTACTGAGCCAACCCCAAAACAGGCCCCGGCTGGCCCTTATGCAGTCACTTGCTAGACCCCTAAATAGGTCGCTGTCACCCTCTCAAAAAACCCTTCCTACACAGGTCCTGTTTGACTCCTTTTAAATAGCCACTGTTGGCCCATTAAACAGCCCCATGTTGGCTCCCAAATTGATCCCAAAACAGATCATCAACTGGTCCTAAACATGCCTAACCGGTTCCTTGACATCCTTTTTGTCTCACAGCCTATCTCTTGAGGGCCTTAGGGGAGAGTGATGACCCGAAGATTATTGGAATCCGTCCGACGAGCCAAGTCTACTTCGGGCGGCCTCTCAATCTCCTAACCAAACAGCCCCCTTGTGGTTCCCCCTTAAAATCGCATTTCATCTCCCTTGTGGCTCCTATGAAAAACCCACTTCAGCCCCCTTGTGGTGTTTTTAAACCCCCCTGTTTTATTGCCCCTTGAGCAGTCCCGAACATTTCACTACAAGAAAATAGGTTACTAGGGACGGCTGTAAGCCGTCCCAAAAAACCAAAAAGCCGTCGCTAATACATATTAGCGACGGCTTCAAAGCCGTCGCAAACGCGTCGCAAATAACGCCGTCGCCAATAATATTAGCGACGGCTTTTGTTAAGCCGTCCCTAGTACATTTATTGGCGACGGCTTATGAGCCGTCGCATAAGTTATTAGCAAAACGACCATTTATCGGAGACGGCCAGACGGCCGTCGCCAATAAGTTTACTAGCGACGGCATAAGCCGTCGCAAATGATAAGAAGATTAGACGGCCGACGAAGTTATTTGGGACGGGTTAAGCCGTCGCGAATAATCTTAGTGGCGACGGCTAGCGAGCCGTCGCCAATAAATTTATTTGCGACGGCGGCAAGCCGTCGCAAATGGCAAGTAGAAACCCCACGCCATCGTCGCGGGAATTTTTACTCGGTATTGCGACGGTACAATATACCCGTCGCGCTAATAACTTTATTGGCGACGGCTACGGCCGTCCCTAATATTAAAAACGACCGTCGCAATACCAGAGAAAAAAACCGGGTTCCGGATTTTCCTCCGGTATCGCGACGGTCGTTTTTAATATTAGGGACGCTTTTAGCCGTCCCAAATAACTTTATCGGCGACGGCTATACACACCGTCGCTAATAATCAATTTACGAAAAAAAAAATAATTTGATTGGCCGGATTGGAACAATTATACGCTCCAATCCGGACAATCAATCATTCTCGAAACTTTCCCAAAGATCTAAAATCGGATCTACCAATCCAAAAATTGAATTATATTAATAATTTCGGTGCCGGATTGCTCGTTTCAAACTCGGAACGGACACCGAATTAGGATGAAACAACACACATTAACATACCAAAATTGAAATTCATCAAATTTAAATTCATATTCACATACCATATTCGTTATAACATTCATACACAAAATGTTTTGATACATATGAATAACATTCATAGAGAGTAAAAAATACATCTTCTATTCATCTTCTTCATCTTCATCTTCATCATCATCTTCACTCTCCTCGGCATCCTCGTAGTCCTCGTCGTCATCGCCATTTCGTCCTCTCGTTTGTTGAGGCGGAGGATGCCCCGATGTGGATGGCACATCAGAGTCGGGAACCTTTGAGTCAAGCCTTCAATGATCGGATTGAGGCGATCGAAATTATCTTGAAATGATTTCGTTGGTTGTCCAATTGTTGTTTCAATGAAGTTATTTGTTCTTCATAACGTTCATTGATTTCTCCTTGCCTCGCCACCGATCTCTAAGCTCTCGAACTTCGAGTCGAGCTAGAAGCACCTCCGCTCGACTCACCATACCAAGTGTGGCGAGTTTCACCTCGCCCACCACATCGGATCCGTCCCGGTCGATCTCTACCAAACACGGATACGAAAGCTTCCTCCGCGGTGAGTGGAGAGCTGCGATACCCCAGCATCCGAGGATTCAGATGCTGGGGGATTCATCAATCCTTGCATATTTTCCTATAAATAATATGAATAAAAATTAAAATCCCACCGTGATGAATTGTGGATTATAAAGAAAAATAGGTTATGATAATCAATAATTACCATCATAAGACGACTTTGGTCATTATCCCAAATGCCCGCTCCATAGAGTTCTTCATGCGTTTGACTCATCTGGAATACCTCCGGACGAGTTGGAGGTCGACCTTCTTTTCGTACCTTACCAAAAAATTAAAAATAAAGATAAGAGATGATTACGTAATAAGAATCAACTAATATGAAATTTTAAGTTTTAACTACTTACAAAGTCTCTTTCTAATCGATGTATATTTGTTCTTCCTCTTACGTACGGCATTGTTAATTGCCGCCTATTACCGGCATTCTTTTCACTCACTGCCTACATATATATATAAAAATGAAACAACATTAAAAAAATGCAAATGAAAAGAATAGGATCTAATTATAAGAGGAAATAAAATTTGGAGTTACTCTAACATCATTCGACTCCATAAATGGCACATATGGTGCCATTGTTCTTAGTTGCACTGTGGAGGAATGTTGGCACGAGCTTCCTCATTTGATCGTCCTGTAAAATACTGTACACAAATATTGTTAACAAAAAAATAGTTATCTCGAATTTACATTCTAAATTATATTTTACCTTTCTTTTCAAATGATTTCTTTGTTTTCTTTGCATCTCTCCCATACGCCTTAATATCTCGCGCATCCGATCGAGGATTCCGCTCAAAGGTAAAATGTTGCCGCATTAATATAAAAATGATTAAAAAGTTCACCAAAATTTAGATAAGATGAAGCTACTTGAATGTTACCTCTAAATCACGGAATATGGCATCCTTTTTCTCTGCGGTAGAGCCATGTAATTACGCTCCCACAAATCGCAATAAACTCGTTCATAACTCCTAAGTACGAGGTAAACTCCTGTCCAGGTGATCCAACGCCGGATCCTCCTACTAGAACGACGTTGTAGGACTCATCAGGGCCAAGTGTTCGCACACTGATGGCCTTTGCTGGACCTCTCCCACGTCTAACTGATGTAGCTAGTTAAGTATAAATTAAAAATTACAATTAGACAACGACGATTTTTTAAAAAAACTTTTTACTAGCATTTATTCAAATATTTACTCGAAGTACGGGAAGATGGACTACTACCATGTAGGAGGCGTCGTCGGAACCGGTGAGAAGGAGTCCGAGATGGACTAGGCTCGTGGGTGCCTCCCTAATCGGCTCGGAAGCAACACCCCTGGAGGTGGAAGGTCGATCCCTAGATGCTTGAGATTGACCCCGAGGTCCACCGCCCTCGACGGTGTAGAAGTCCGAGATGTCCTACGACTTTTCTTGAAAATTCTCTTCATCCGTCACATAAAAATATTAAAGCAATCCCGGCTTATAATTGTGCAATAAAAAATTTAGCGAATCCGAGGCCGGATTGGCCAATCCGAGGCCGGATTGCCCAATCCGAGACCCGTTCCGGGTTCCGATCGGGCAATCCGGCTTCGGATTGAGAAACTTGGATTTTTTGCCCAAATCGACGCCGGATTGCCCAATCCGAGACCCGTTCCGGGTTCCGATCTGGCAATCCGGCTTCGGAATGAAAAACTTGGATTTTTCGGCCAATCGAGGCCGGATTGCCTAATCCGAGACCCGTTCGGGTTCCGATCGGGCAATCCGGCTTCGGATTGTGGGACTTAGCTTTTGGCCAATCGAGGCCGGATTGCCCAATCCGAGACCCGCTCCGGTTCCGATCGGGCAATCCGGCTTCGATTGAGAAACTTGGATTTTTGGCCAATCCGAGGCCGGATTGCCCAATCCGAGACCCGTTCCGGGTTCCGTCGGGCAATCCGGCCGGATTGCGGACTTAGCTTTGGCCAATCGAGGTCGGATTGCCCAATCCGAGACCCGTTCCGGGTTCCGGGCAATCCGGCCGGATTGAGAAACTTGGATTTTTCGCCAATCGAGGCCGGATTGCCCAATCCGAGACCCGTTCCGGTTCCGACGGGCAATCCGGCCGGATTGCGGACTTAGCTTTCTTGGCCAATTGAGGCCGGATTGCCTAATCCGAGACCCGCTCCGGTTCCGACCGGGCAATCCGGCCGGATTGAGAAACTTGATTTCTTCGCCAATGAGGCCGGATTGCCCAATCCGAGACCCGCTATGGTTCCGATCGGGCAATCCGGCTCGGATTGAGAAACTTGATTTTTCGGCCAATCAGGCCGGATTGCCCAATCGAGACCCGTTGCGGGTTCCGATCGGGCAATCCGGCCGGATTGAGAAACTTGGATTTTCGCCAATCGAGGCCGGATTGCCTAATCCGAGACCCGCTGGGTTCCGATCGGGCAATCCGGCCGGATTGAAAAACTTGGATTTTTCGCCAATCCGAGGTCGGATTGCCCAATCCGAGACCCGCTCCGGTTCCGATCGGGCAATCCGGCCGGATTGAGAAACTTGGATTTTTCGCCAATCCGAGGCCGGATTGCCCAATCCGAGACCCGTTGCGGGTTCCGATCGGGCAATCCGGCGGATTGAGAAACTTGGATTTTTCGCCAATTGAGGCCGGATTGCCCAATCCGAGACCCGTTCCGGGTTCCGATCGGGCAATCCGGCTTCGGATTGAGAAACTTGGATTTTTTGGCCAATCCGAGGCCGGATTGCCCAATCCGAGACCCGTTGCGGGTTCCGATCGGGCAATCCGGCTTCGGATTGAGAAACTTGGATTTTTTGGCTTCGGATGAATTCAAGTATTCTAGACTTTTGATCGTTGCTAAGTTTATAAATTGCATCTGGAAACTTTGATGAACCCTCGTACGGATGTAACTCGGGACGAATATTTAAATCTACTAAATCTTTCCGTGAGTTCAAATTGTCCTTGTCAATTCCTGATAGGTTAAACATCTCTAATATATTGTCGCACACATTCTTCTCAATATGCATGACATCCAAATGGTGCCGAATGATAAGAGATGACCAATATGGGAGTTTCTCAAAAAATATACTCTTCTTCTTCCAATTTTTATTCTGACAAATTTTTCCTTAAGTTCTCTAAATCTTTCTTAAACGGTTTTCCGAACCTAATAGTGTCCATCTCCTTTTGTTGCCTCCATAGGTCATATCCCGTAAGTATCTTTGGTGCTCCCTTCACACATCGTCGACCATCAAAAAGATGCTTATACCGGTTCTTTCTCCACCGATGTGCTACTGGTAAGAACCGACGATGACCAAGGTAGCATTGTTTTCGACTATGGGTAAGTCGAATGGTATGTGTTTCTTCGTTACATATAGGACACGCCAATTTTCCTTTAGTACTCCATCCAGATAAATTTGCATATCTCGGGAAATCATTTATCGTACTAAAAAGTAGGACTTTCATTATGAAAATCTCTTTCTTTTCGGCGTCATAAGTCTTCAATCCAATCTCCCACAAATCTTTTAGCTCTTCCACCAATGGTTGTAAGAATACATCAATATCATTTCCGGGAGCTTTCGGACCGGGTATTAATAATGATATCATTGTGTATGTGGCTTTCATACACATCCACGGTGGTAAGTTGTACACCATTGTAACAACAGGCCACACACTATATTTTGAAGACATTTGACCAATGGATTAAAGCCATCTGAAGTCAATCCAATCCGAATGTTGCGTTTCTCTAACGCAAATTCTGGATAAAGTTCATCCACCCTTTTCCAAGCGGGAGAATCGGCAGGATGACGCATTTCACCTCTCAATTGATATGATCGTGATTGACTGTGCCATGTCATCCACTTAGCCGTATTGGATGATATGAATAAACGCCGCAACCTAACTCCTAATGGAAAATAATGTAAAACTTATTGTGCTATTTTTTTACATTGATTTTTAGGCTCATCTTTATATATGGAGGGGTCAGAATATCGAGAACGCATTTCATCTTTAATCTCTTCCTAAAATAGAATACAATCATTTTTACACGCATGAATTTTCTGATAAGTAAGTCCCGCTTCCTTAAGTCATTTCTTAAGTTCGTAGCAGTTATCGGGAACACACGCCCCATTAGGTAAGACATGCTTAAATAAAGATAATATCATATCCATACATTTTCTAGTGAGACCATTAATGGACTTAAGTTGAATCAACTTTAATATAAGTTTTAATTTAGATACATTTTTAACACCTTCATATAGAGCTGTTTCAGAATCTTTTAATAATTTAGAATATTGAAAATTATCTTCATTGTGTTCTTCCTCATTATGTCGAATAGAAGATTCGTTATTTTGAATATCTTGTAACATTTCCATTACCTCATCATCTACATAATTATCTTGTGGTTCATTTAAAATTGAAATGTCCTCATTTATCATATTGACTTCAATTTCACCACGGCATATCCATTTTTGATAATTTAACCATATACCATTGCATATTAGGTGTTCTTTGACACCATTTCTTTTAACATTAGATGTATTACAACATTTTTTACAAGGACACCGTATTAGATCGTTATGTTGTCCATGTCTAAATTGTATTCTAGAATCATGAAAAGAATAGTTTAAAAATTCTTCGATTCCTTCAATATATCTAGAATCTAATCTATTAGGAATACGCATCCATGATTTGTCTAAGTTACTCATCTTAATTTGTCAAAAGATTGAAATACAATAAAGAAATGTTAATTTAATAAATAAATCAATATATAACCGAACCTCCACCGAAAGAAGAAACTCTCAAGAATATATCTCGATGGAAGATTCATAAAAAAGAGATAAAATGATCAAAATTAGACTTGTTGTTGAACAATAAATGTTTATACATACCAATTAAATATTTTTATCACAAACGAATAGTTAGACATGAAAACTAAGAATTCAGATTTGTTATATTAAGTTAAAACAGAAACAAAAAATTATACAAAATCAATAGTTGGAAGTCCAAAGGTCCTTAAAATAAGTAACCAAATCAAGAACTAATAATTCAAAAATTGAATATCCTTAGTCTGAAGACACTTTTGAAATCTAAAAAAAAAATGCAAATCTGAATTCCCAAATTCACAACTCTCCAAACTGAAAGTTCAAATCCAAAATCTCAAACTTGAAAAACTCATCAAGACAAAAATTTCAAATCTCAAACTTTAAAACCCGCAAATTTCAAATATGAAACTCCGTATATCAAAATCCCAAATCGCCAATATCACCAATAAAGAAATCTCCAAGTTCTAGAATTTGAATCAAGAATCCCAAATCAACTCTTAATTTGAAACTTCAATCTGCGAACCTAAACCTAAATCTCCAATCCGAAATTCAAAGCCGAAAATCCCAAACAAAAAAATAAATCCTTAACTTGAAACTTTGTGGTTCGATCTATATACCCAAATATCCCAAATCACTTGAAACCGAAATGTCAAAGCCCAAATCAAACAATTGAAATCTTAAAATTGCCACTCTGAAATCTAAAACAGAAAAATCTGAATATTTTTTTTCGATCTGGCATCACAATCAAATCTCAAGCTCCCTCACTCTGAAACTTCATGTTTGAAACAAAAAAAACGACATCTCAAACCCTTCCTTGAAGTTTAAGCTCTAAAATCTCGTGTTTCGGCATCCGAAATTTTCAAACGTAAATTATTCTAAGGCTCATTCCATGATTAAATAAATTATGCACCTATCTACCTTTGTTCTATCTCCTAAATAATTAAAGTGATCAAGGTGCTACATAATTGGTTTGAGGAGGTCCTAACCTATTAATTTGTTAGTATTATTCGGCACATATATGCTTTGTGATGTATATAAAAAAAATTAAAATAAAATTCGGTTGTTGAAGATGTATACCTCAAAGGAGGTTCGATTAACCCTAAGTAGGGTTTAAATCTAGGACAAAGGGGGTGGCGGCGGCGGCGGCGGCGGAGCCAGCGACACCCGCGGCGGTGACGGAGGTAGCTCTCCGTGCCCTACGCAGAAGGGGCAAGCCGGCGGCGGCGGCGGCGGCGCGCCGGCCACGGCGGCGGCGACGGCGACCGGCGGCGGCGGCGACGGCGACCGGCGGCGGCGGCGATGGCTGAAGCGGCGGCGACCGGCGGCGGCGGCGCACCGCACGGTGAGAGAGAGAGAGAGAGAGAGAGAGAGCGGCGGGGGGAAGAAAGGAGGGCGGCGAGGGCTTTTTAACCCAAACTTATTGGCGACGGCTTTTGAAGCCGTCGCCAATAACAGATAAGTTACATTGGCGACGGCTTTCGCCGTCGCCAACAAAAGTCGACCGTTCAACGGTCACCGTGGATTAGTGGCGACGGCCACGCCGTCGCCACTAATATTATTAGCGACGGCGTATGAAGCCGTCGCCAATTTTCCGAGGGAAAAAATCCGCACGGGGCGTTTTACGGGTATTGCGCGACGCAAGCCGTCGCCACTAATATTGGTAGCGACGGCGTATCAAGCCGTCGCCGCTTTCCGAGAAAAAACCCGCACGGTCGTTTTACGGTATTGCGACGGCTTCGACCGTCGCAAAAACCATTATTTTCGACGGCTTAATTGAGCCGTCGCTATTTACCAAATATTAGCGACGGCGTTAATTTAGCCGTCGCTTTTATCATTATTGGCGACGGCTTATAAAAGCCGTCGCAAATAACCCGTCGCCAATGACCCAGTTTCTTGTAGTGTTTTCAGCCCTTTCCGAGGCACACATATTGCCATCTCCATAGCCGATAGAGACAAGCACTCTCATAACAGGTTTCTGCAAAAAAAGAGAAGAGGACAGCAGCCTTTTACATAGGCTGACTTGAAGGTGACAGCTCGGCACCCCTTAGAAACCGTTCGACGGGCCAAGGGCATAGCTGGTGGCCTTCTAAACTGGTCCCATCAAGAATGCTCTGGCAGGTGACAGATTTCCAGCAAACCCTTCCGGCCCAAGAATGCCCAAAATGGGCCCATTAAGCCCATGAAGACCAAAGGCCAGCTATGAATGTCCATGGAACTTGAACCGGCCTAAATGGCCGTGATAAAAAAATAACAAATAAAAAAATCAGAATGCGAAAGCCAAACTAAAATAAGGAATGAAACACTCTTCCACAGGTACTCCAACTTTTGGACGGCTCTCTTGGGTCCGCCCTGGAATGTCAATCCGAACGATGGCATAGGCACGCTCCCATAGCCGGCGATTCTTTCCCCAACACGGCAAAACAAAATTGCCGGATTGGATGGGTAAATTTCATTAAGTTTGGAAATGACCGGTGTTCCTTTGTAATGTCGGAAATTTCCTTAACTTTATGAAAAACTTACTTTGAGGGAAGGAATGCCTACGCATCATTGTACTTCTCACCAACGAAATGAAATGTCTTTCAAATGGCACCACAATTGCTTGAGATTGGGCATCGATTGGTAGCCCAATGGGCCGGATAGGCCACAAACCCAAGGTGACCGAGATTGGTCCAATGCGACATCAAAATACAATAAAAATGCATAAGCAATCAGATTGTCACTTATATGAAAATTCAAGTAAAAGATGCTCAATCCGACTCAATTGATTACTTAAAACAAGTAACAAACAAATCAAACTTAAACCAACATTGGAATATCATAAATAATATCAAAATCTGTCAAAAAAACAGATTTAAGATAAGCCTTAAAACTTAATTAAATCTTTTCTAAGTTCAATGGTAATCAAGCTATAATCAAATAAACTTCAAAATTAAACACCGAACAAAAATTCAGATCCGGCAGGACCTGTTTAAAAAAACAGATTTAAAATAATTTTTAAAAGTTTAACCGAAAGCCTTCTAAACCAACCAACGTTCAAATGAAATCAAGTCAACTCAAGGTTTTGACATTAAACAACAAAAATCAGATTTCACCCAAACTGTTCACACATCAAAAATCAGATTTTCAAACACCCAAAACTCACTTTAAAAACCACATGAACCTTGCCAAGTTAAGATATAAATCAAGCAACAAAAGATCAAACTTAAAAAAAGGACCAAAATCAACAGCATTTCAACATTCAAAACACATCAAAATCAAACTCAAAAAACCAAAAAAATCAGATTCTCAAATGAACCTGAAATCTAAGAATTGATTCAATTAAACCATACCTCATGTTGCCCAAAACATCTCTAATCTCACTTAAACTGAAATTGAAACCTTTTGAACCAACAAAATCCAATTAAAACTAAATCAAAACACTTAAAAAATTGATGAACCAAACTAGATAGAGCTCAAAACCAAAAGCTTTGATGCCAATGAGTCAATCTCAAACCAAAGGTTTGCACCTAATCGGGCCCAAAAGGCCACTGCCTTTTTGAGTTCATTACTTTTCTATAGATGTGCATGCTCTCCAAAATAGATTGCTATGACAGCTAATCAAGTGCATTCAAGCCATTGCTCGATGTAAGTTAACGCCGAATATTCGCACCATCCGACGGAGAGGGGTCAAAAAGTCAAAATTTCAAAGAACCCAAATCTCGGTTCTAATACTTCTAAAATATCATCGGACTATCTAATATTTTTATAGAATGTCACCTATTTTGTTAGATAAGTCCGGGACATTCATATTTCCCCCCCAAAACACAAATTTTTTTTCCAAATCAAGAAACGGAAAAAACGAAGTTCACATAAGAGTATAGGGTATTATGCGAGTATGAAAATATCTTTAGACCTCCACCGAATTTGCGAAATTTCGGTGTTAATTATATCCACATTCATATGAAGCCATTCATCCACATAAACATTAAACATGAAACATAAGGAAATCGAGAATACATCCTCCATGGCCTTTTATGTTCCATTTTATTTATTTATTTAATTATTGTTGTTTATTGGCAAGTGGTCAATCTTGTCATGCTTTTATGGATTCATTATGACGGGGTTAATTCTATTTCAGAGTAGGGTTGATGTGCATTGGTTGTATTTTTTTTCTGGCTGTATAATTTATTGAATGATGGATTTCTCTTGTTACCATCTTTGGGTTTTATTTTTAGATTATGGACTGTTTTGTTCTCTCTCTCCCACCTCTCTCTCTCTCAATCTTTGATGTGTCTTTAATTTCTATTGTTTGTTTATCAACTTTGTGTTTCGTTATTCATTTCTATTAAGCCTACCACCCCCACCCCCATTTTTATTCTTGTTCTCTTGTCATTTATGTTCTTATTTCCGTCTTAGTTTTTTTGTTATCCGTTGCAATTTTTTTATCCCTGTGCTATTTTGTGTTTTTTTATTTTATTTCAGTTAAGTTTTGTCCTTCCTATTTATTTTTTATTGTTTCCTTTTTTCTGTTTTAATTTTTTATTCTTATTTTCCATGTCATTTATGTTTTTTTGTTATCTATTTTTTTGTTTTGTTTGTGTTTGTAATTATATTTCATTCTTTATTTCTGCCTCATCATTTTTTTAATGCATGTTTATTATTTCTGTTAAGCCATCTTTTTTGTTATTCTTCTTGTTTTAGCATTGGCCCTATTGTTTGTTACTTCATTTGTCCTTTTTTTCATTCAATAGCCCTTTTTGTTACTTTTCATTTGGTTTTGTCACTCATTCCTTTTTTATTTCTTTGCTTCAGCTTTATCACTTATATCTTTTTTTATTTTATCCTTTATTTTATGTTTTATTGGACATTTCTATTTATTCTTTCATCATTAACTCCTCCCTCTTCTTATTGGTTCATTCTTCTCTTTTGTATTGTCATATTTTATTTTTTATTATTTCTGGTTTCTGCTTTCAGGTTCAGTCCCATGGAATTGATCCCCATTTATTTGTTGATTTTTATCTGATTTATCTATTTTACTGTTTATTTACTAGTTTATCATTAAAATGTTATTTGTTTATATGTTTGTTATTTTTGACTGATGCATTTTTGGGTTTGTTTATCTGATTTAGCTAATTTTATGTTTAGTTGCTAGTTTATCATTAAAATGGTATTTCTTACTGATTTATTTATTTGATGTTTATATGTTTTCTATTATTCATTTATTCTTTGAGGTATTTTGAAGATCATATGATTGTCTGATTATTATGCCTTTTTATTATTATCATTTAGTTTTCTTTTTATCAGCTGTTTATCTGTTTGTTTGATTATTTAGGAATCCTCAATCAACATGAGGCCAGCATGTTTCCCATGCTGGCTTCCCCTGATGTTAGCATGTTCTTAGTCACAGTAGTGGGAATGTAGCTGACACTGTTACCATCGCTGCCATCCCGAAGGTGGTAACCTTTGTGGCCCTCCTCCTTACTGTGGAGCAGTGGTTGTATCTTTATGTTGGCTCCTAAAAATTTCAATTCATTTGGTTGTAAGTCAAATACCGGTCGAGGATATAAGGATAAAAGCAATCAGAAAGGAGGGGCCCCATTTGTCCCACATTTAGGCCCAATGGCTGGGTAGGCTCAATCAACCTTATTGGGCCCCAATAGTTGGAAGTTGACTTGACAACAAAATGATAGTGGCATATGATCTGGTGAGCTCAGTACTGTTGAACATTTGAATTGGATTGAAAATTTGATTTATATTCGGTAAGTTATGCTCAAAAGATCAAAATTTGAACTTCTCTGGAAGCCCTATTGGGGCTTATGGGCCAACAAGTTTAGCAAAGTGGGCTCATACGTCAGTAACAGCAGAGGTCTTATAGATGGAATCATAAATGCCATGACATGAACCCAGGTGGAAAAATTCCACTTTCGGTCCTTATTGGGCCCGAACAATTGAGGGTCGGCCTGATAACAAAAGATGTCATTCGTTTGACTTATAGCTGATGGTGGTCAGAATTGGATTAGAAATCAGGGCAATATTTGGCTAGATATATCCAAACTATCAATTATAAAGTATCTTGGAATCCTAGTCATGTCGGGGGCAAAATAGTTAAGAATCAAGATGACCCAAGGATAGGCTCAGAGGCCTAGGTCAGCGAATATTTTAATTATTGGGTCAGATACCATAAAATAGACTCGGGTGGCAACATTTCACTTTCGGTGTTTATTGGGTCCAAATAACCGAGAGTTGGCCCAATAACAAAATAACATTGGCATAAGGCCCATCCAACTTATTGTTGAAGAATGATAGTCGGATCGAAAATCTGATCAGTATTTGACAAGTTATGGGCAAAATATCAAAATTTGAGTTTTCTCGAAGCCCTTTTAAATAAGCTGGATTATGTCAATTGTTGATCTTATGATCCAAGGGTCATGGTGGGTTAAGAATTTAACATATTAATAAGTCCAAGTTCATCTTGACAAGAAGGCTATAGTTTGATGGATAATTGATTTAATTACATTTTTAATGCAATTTTTGCACTAATCAAGGGTTGAGATTTCACCGGCTGATGTAATCACATAAATCATGATTTTGTCGCAAATTGGAAATCCTAAACCATAGATCTTGATGGGACATGTGATCTACTATGATTGGAGCACATTCTGAATAATATCCAGTCACATTTAATGGATTTAAGTAATTCCGAACAAGAACTATTTTTTGCTATCAGATTGGGAGCATCTTGATGGGAATTAGATTAATTTCTTAACCTAATCTCCAGCCGTCATAACCGACCAGTCAATTTACTTCAATGCTAAGTCATTGCCCGGATAAGCCTTCCTACAATCAAGGAGAAAATGCGGATAAGGAGGCTCCAGGCTGGTCTAGGGTTGGCGATCTATGGAAGAGAGAAAGAAAGAGAGCAGCTACCAGATATCCATCCGCACCCAGGAGCTCCAGAGATCCAAGGAAGAAGAAGAGAGAAAGAAGGAAATGGTGAGGCCTACCCCTTAAACCATGTAGCCATTTCACCTTTCATTTTTTTCTCCTTCTCCTCCACCCTTTTCCTTGGTCGAACCCATCCCCACCTCTCTCATTTCTCCTCCTGCCGACATCCTTGCGCAATCCATCTGTCGGACCCCAAACAGGTCCTAAAAGACCCTGTTTCGACCCCTTGCGCAGCCCCCCTCCAGCCAGCTTAAGCCGACCCCCAAACAAGTTGAAAACATACCCCCTTTCAGTCCCTAAACAGGCCCCTTAAACAAGCCTACCCACACGATTAAACAGGCCCTGTTTTGACCCTCAACAGCATCCTGCGCCCCTCTTTGGCCAGCCTAAACAGGTCACCTGCAGAGCTTTTCCACGGTCTGACAACAGCCCCTCAACAGTCCTTAAATGGACCCCTAATCAGGTCCTGTTCACTGCTTAAATCGGACCCTACATGGTCCCCTTATCGGTGGAGAATCTATTTCTTATAGCAAATTGGTGAAAAGATTGGGGGCGTAAGGTTCCTCAATTGCAAAGATTCACCATCAGGATTTTAAGCCTCACTTGTAATACTTCTTGTTGTGAGCGTAATTGGAGTACCTTTGAACATGTATGCACTAGTAATAATATTCTCTTTTTTAGCATGTTTCATTTGAAAATTTAAAGTAATTTTCGACTTTATATTATTGATGCACACAAAGAAAACAAATATGTTACAACAAAAAATCATCAACCACCCCTATTAGCTTAGGGGTTGGTGGCCCGGGTCGCCTCGGGTCAGGTCACAACAAACGGCTTGGCCGACCCGGCGACCGGTTTATTCTAACCTGCTCGGGCTTCTGGTCCCAACAGCCAGGTCGACCTCGCCATTCCATGCATGCAGCCATGCAGACTCTCTTTTTCTTTTTCTTTTTATTTTTTTTAAAGCCATGCATACCTATTTCAGGACGATCCTCGTTTATCTCCTCGAATGTTCATAACTGTTAATGTCGAATCAATGTTGCCCATCATCTCCTGTAGGGGTGGGTATATCATTCGGTTCAAACCGAAAAAAAAAACAGCCAGCTTTGTTTAAGCACATCTATCCCACGTTCCCTACAGTCAGCTTTCGTTTAAGCACTCGATACAATTATTCCAATGCAATCAAAGACTTTGAGATCACCATTTTAGGATGAAGAAGTTCATTTATAATTCTATTTCTTTGGATGATATTGATGAGACTGAAGAGTGGATTACTAGAAATGTGGAGGACTATGTGCATGCTGGAGAGGACCTCACATAGAAGGAAGTTGAGCTAGCAGGTGACTTTGAAGAAGAGGAAGGTCCATCTACTAGAGTAGAAGCCTTTAAATGGCAGAGACTTGAGATGGGAAAAAGTGTGGCCATCGATGAAGATACCTCAGAATCGGATGGGAAAATTCATGTTCATCTTACTGATGAGTCTTCCGATTGATAATTGTGTTAATCGGATAGAAACATTAGTTGAATGTACTTTTTATTGGTGTTTTGAACTTGTGGTTATTTATGTACTTTTTATGCTTGTTTTATAATTATTGTTCAAATGTCATCCACTTTACATATTAAATTTTTTTATTGTCATGTATTCATTTTTCTCATAGTCTAATAGAAATGAAATGGAAAAGGTGCATCTTTTTTTATTTTTTGATTTTTTAAAATATAATTTCTGTTGTTTTATGTATTTTATGCATTTTTACATATATTTCAGCATTTGTAGATGTATTTTTCTGCATTTTCAGATATATTTTGTGTTTTTCTACATTTTTAGATATATTTTGTGTATTTTTATATATATTTTTTACATTTTTGTTTTATTTCCTATGTGTTTACATATACTTCCAGTTTTTTATATATGTTTTCTACTTTGAAAATAAATATGATAATAATAAAAAAAATGTCACCTTGGGCACCTGAGGCACCCAACCTCAAGCACCGAAGACGAGGTGGGTATTCGAATGTTAACCCAATAGATTCGATATGATGCAAACTCAAACAATATAAATAAAATGAAAATGAACATAAAGGACACTTCATTAAATCTGGAAAATACATTAAAACAGACCATTAAATCTGAAAATTCATTTCTAAGTTACCTAATCTATGGAATTAAATCTCTAACCAGGTGATATTTAAAATGGCTTCAAGAAAACCAAATAAAGAAACACCTAAAACACCCAAAACCTCAAAAATTAGTCACCTAAAACTAGAATTCAGATTTAAAACTGAGAAGAATCCAAACTCTTAAATACACCTCAAATGTTCAAACCACTGTTCAAAGTTAAACAAATTAAAATCGACATTGAATATGTAAAACCTTATAAGAGAGGTAATGAAGAAATCCTAAAAGTTCATCTAACTAAATCTAAAAATATATCAATTTCTAATCAATTAATTTTAGAACACCTTAACTCACTCACTAAATAGAACCAAAATTCAAATTGAAAATAAACTTGAAAATAAATTCAATCAACATCAAATCTAATCACAAACTAAACCAAAGTAAAATAAGCATCAACCACATCATAACTCAACATGTTTGCATCTCACTAAGTTTGGGGGGCTACTGCCCCTTATGTGTTCATTCTTTATGTGGATGTATGTCTTCTATGAATAGATTGTTATGGCGGTGTGAAACCTCGAAGATTTACGTAAATATAAAAAATATAGGTCAGATGTGTGATATATGGCATGGTTTGAAAATTCATTTGATTTCCGTGTATTTGGGAAATGAACTTTCGATATCCTATCTTTGGCTACTATGAAAATATATGATATCTCATAGAAAATATTAGCCAAAATATGTGATATGCATATATATAAAACATATGTCGAGGTTAGGGTTCATAAAAATTTGTCTTTGGACCTCTCTCCATCAGAAGTTGCGAATTTCCGATGTTAATTACACCGAGACTCTCGGACACCCTTGATTAACTGTCGTAGCAATTCGCATATTAAAGAAAACATTCATCCACAAAATATTAGTTATCTAGGGATTATGACCCATAAAAGTAATGGAATACAAGCTGAATCATAACGACCATATAAGGTCAAACTCAAAGCTTTGCAAGAGATTAGTCTCTCAACCCGATGTCTTATATTAAGACACGAGTTGGATTATTGAGGCTAACCAAGATCCGAGCATATTCAGATCAAAATCTATATTGATTCCATATAAGTTCTTTTATTTCGAACAAAGTGAAATCTTGGCCATATGTACCAATTTTATGATTCAAGTCCCTATTCTAAGTTCTTGATACCCTAGACTCGGTGAGATGGCATATTGCACCGAACCATGTCCGGAATCCAATACTTAGAAGCCCTTGGACCCTACACCTCATATGCTCGGCCCCCTCTGGTTTGGCCCAAGTTATGCGTAGGGTTTTGTCATATTCCTAAGTTATACCGGATTTAAATCTGGTTTATGGTCCAGATCCACACATGGTTTCCATTGAAGAAATCTTCTAGTCTCTATATTCATGAGACCGGACCTAGGACTTGATATATATATATACACCTTGTTTTTATAATCTGCATGGGGTCAGATAGGGGATTAATCTTAACCATAAATGAGGCCCACATGTATCATACGGGGGACTGATATATGGTCCTGCATGGGGTGTTGATAGGAGACTGAATGGGCTATATATGACACCAGTCGGAACCTGACCACTTGTCCTACAAGTATAGCCCTTACCTAGACCCAAATCTGATCCCACTACCGTCCTTGGGTTAGTCAGAAATATGCACTGAAACCTGCCTTAAGTTGGGATTTATCCGGTTCTGAAATTTCCATCTTTCAAGCCACTCAAATCTGGTCATAAGCCTGCCATATCGGACCCCTTAAAATAGGCTAAGGAATAAAGTCCCTAATGATCTAACTATTGCCAGCACTAAGGCTATTTGTATGCCGAGGGACTTACCCGATTTCTGTATAAATTCTGGACCGAGACTATCATCTTAGATGATCAAGGACTAAGGTTCAGTTTGGCTTGGGGTTCATGTGACCCTATTTGATATAAATATCAGCCTGAACATAAGTCTTTAGCTCACAAATATAGCCGGGATCTAACTCCTAAAACTGTCCCCAATCATGGCCTTGATCAGAATCCTACTTTTGATCATGTCTTAGGCTCTGTCAACTGATAGAGGTTATACCCATCATGTCACGGAGTCTGGGATATGTCCATATTCAGACCTTTGTATAGCCCACGGAGTATTTATTTTAGTCTCCTGTATAAGTTCTCAATGGTCTGCTTTCATTCGGACCGAAGGACAGTCGAAATTTCATCTTTATATGCCTCTCAGATAGGTTACTCCTAAGACTATCATTCATGGTGCTATGTTAAGTGGTTTATGGGTGAATGACCTATATTTAGCTTGTTATAGCATGGGTTTTAAATACCAGACCCTATGAAACAATTGAAATTCCCAGACCTGAAAAGCCCCGGACATAATCCCATGAACCTCTTTATAACATGATCTGAATCTCAATATAGAGGGCCAAATTTGGAAATCTGTTTCAGAGATGAATCTCATGCCTCTCATTCCCCTAAAATGTATGCTAATGAAGACCTCTGGCCTAGGCCACCCGCAAATAAGTTACATGATATGAAATTACATATCATTTCATACCATAGACTTTATCATATGAAATGGGCAGGTTCAGCCTATATGTTTCATGTGCTCGGTCCCCAATATATACATGAGGTCAATCTCTTTCTATTTAGAATCTGAATGTTCAGAATCAAGTCAATATATGCTTGGAATCCGGGAGTTAGAGCTCAGTCCTGTTCTTTATTGGACTATACATATGCCTCACTTTCATTCAGATTTAACCTTCAATCGGCTTCATGATTATCACAAATTGTATACACATATGCATACGATGATACTTGATCACATCTCATCTATACCATATGGTGCAGGACACACCTCTGTATGGTGAAGTTCAGATTAGTCATATCGGGGTTACCTTGACCCCCTTGCATTAGGACTTGGTTCATATGTATAAGAGGATTCCTTCCTCACTGTCATATGCCCGGTTGAAACCATTGGGTATGATAGAGGAATCAAAATCTGACTTCATCGTATTGAAGTTATATGGGTCTGTCTTATAGCCGACCTTCTTTATTATGAGATAAGCCAAAAGGCTATACATGATCTTACTTAGAACTGGGCTAACATTAAGCCTTCACGATGTTCTGTTATAGGCACAAGTCAGCTTTATGATCCAAACTCTGGGCTGTATGTGTTTCTTACAACCGGCACTTGGATATATAGACATATAATGATCTTTCCTCACATATATCAATTATGCCATATGGCATGTCTCATATCCTCATATGGTGGGATACAATCACAGCCTCATTATGTTGAGACTATCCTTCCCCTCTAGGGAGTACATATGGAGATGGACAATAAGGACTGTATGTATGGTTTCAGTCTTGTCCGAGATAAGTTCAAGGGGTTAGGCCCAGTATGGGGCTCTAATTATACCCTCGGCCCTCTGATTTTATAATCAGAGGGTGCTTCATCATATCTTGTTCAATTGATAGTCGGATATTATGACTTCTTCAAGGCCCGGTTGGCCATCCTCTTCCTCTGCCTTGTACTTTATCTAAGGCTACCCGGGGGGTATTTGGACCATCATGTGGGTTCCAAATAGACCGGGTATAACCTCATCCTCACATGCCTTACTCCACTTCTGCTGTAGTTGAGCTTTGGGAGATCTTGATCATAATTTCCAGGCCGGAGGGGGACTGCCATGGAGGGAGTAGGGGCAGGTCTGTTTAAAAGAGAGAGGTTTATAAAAGTGATGCAAGAGGGGATCCGGGGAGCAATATGGGCTCAATTATGGGATCAGTTGGAGCATTTGGACATAGCCTTCCCCCTGCCCCGGGACTAAACTTAGATATGTCCGAGAAGGTGAAGGAAAGGGGTCTGCAGGGTCCTCGGAATTGCAAGCTCAAGTGGGATGATAACCCACTGATATGGGAGAGTAATTGAGGGGATTGAGCTGCTGATGGCCATATTATCTAAAGGAGAGGGCGGCTTGGGCAAGGGACATGATATCTTACCATAAATTTCTCAAGACTTGCCCTTGATCTTCCTGCAGAGCCTCCCTTTCCCACTGCTCCTTCCTTGAGCTGCGTGGATGTTCTCCTTGGCAAGATTTCTGCAGAGCTTCCCTTTCTCCTCCTGTCCTCTCTCCGACCTCTGTTCATGTGCGGGGCTGGCCCCATTTATAGGCTCTTGGATGGGTGCTGTTCACCCGGGGGAGAGTGGGAGATCATGGGGTATGCGTGCCATAGGGAGTGGAGAGAGTGGGAGATCATGGGGGGACAGGTGGCAGTCCCCCCTTCCTATATTCCCTCTCACGAGAAAGAGCATCCAATGAGGCATCTCTCATTGACTCTCGGCCCCTCATTTGATGGAATATTGATCAATCGATGCTTCATCCAATCATGGCCCTTGATCTTGTTATTGGACATTAATCCACTAAGGATCCGGTTGATCCATTGCATCACACCGCTGGCCATCCAGGAGATCTATGCTCCATTTGACTTGTTCAACCTTTGACCCCGGCCCTTGATCAAGTGTCTCTCCATTTAATCCAAGCCTTTGATCTCTTAATGGACATTAATCCTATTAAGGATCCGGGATGACTTGACAATCCGGTAATCATCTTGCTAATCACTTGCCCATCGGATGCCCCATTAAGGTGGATCCATTGAATATTATCCTATCAAGGATCCGGGAGGCCTTCTTAATGAACCGATGAGGATCCATTAATATTAAGATCCAATTAACCCATGAATCATCCAATCCTGGCCATTGGATCAATCCTATTTGAATTCTCCCATTAGTTCCCTCGCGGATTGCCTTCCTTCCCCCTTTTTTGCAGGATTCTGTTAAGTCTCTTATGGGAGACAGATTCCTCCCACCGCGAGCCTTCTTCTAGCCGGCCTTCTTCTCCCTTTCATCGCACTCTTCTTATCCAATAGATCCCTGTCAGCTTGGAGGTTGCCCAAAGGAGATCAGTTCCCTGCTGTTTGGAGCTCCCGGGTGCTGCCTCTTCCATTTGGGATCAAGCCGAGGAGGTGAACATCCTCCTATCTCTTCCCGGGTAAGTGAAGTCTATGCATTCATCTTCTCAACTCCATGTATGGCTATCAGATTATCATAAGTGCTGGGTTTTCTCACCCATTTAAGCTCGGCAGCATCCCAATTGGCATCTATCATATTTGTGTTTTACATATTGATAGATGGTCGATTGTATGAGAATGTCCCTATGTGTGCATCCTCTTGATCTATGTATAAAATCTGGCTTCTTTCATGCTGAATTGGATCCTATTGAGTAGGTCTATTATCTGCCCTACTCCCGCTGCCTCCTTTCATCTGTTTTTTTTTTTGCTGATTTGAGCATATATGTGAAGACCCGACTTTTCTATGTATTGATTGGATCTTCTCTCAAACCCCGGGCCATATGGCTACCCTCTGCATGTGTCTAATCCATGGACAGCATGTAATTGGAGTGGTTACTGCCGGACTTGTTAAACAGGAGCCAGCTTGGCTTATGTTTGCTGTTTCCGGCCCTCCTCTCTTCAAACTTCTGCTAGAAGCATGTTTTCTCATTTCTCACAAGCATATGCCTGCTGGTCTGGCTTCTCTATGGGCCATCATTGGCCGGAGTCTTCATTACCTCCCCCCTCCTCTTTGGCTAGACAGGACATATGTCCTTAAATATGTATATATGAAGATGAGGACCCGGCTCTTCAACATGCTGAATTGGGTCTTTTTGAGAGGGTCTATCGGCTGCTCTTTCTCTCTTTTCATATGTATATGTGTGATCGAGAGCTTTCCATTGGCAGCATATGACTTAAGTAAACATCACCAGACCTACTAAATAGCAGCCCATTTACCCTTGTGTTTGCTTTTTCCGGCCCTTCCTCCCTTCCAAAGGCCTTCCCATATGGCCTTCAAACAAGAGGTCATTATATGTAGGGGGCTCAATTTCTTCATATGCTATATTGGGCCGGTCTTGGGTATGTGTCCTTGGGCCCCTCCCAATCCATATACCGGTGGTGGGCCATAGGGAATTAAGTATTTTCACTCCCTATTCACATATGCTTGTATTTCATATAGAAATTTTGAGTGCCAACAGGCGGTTAATCAAAGATTTTTGAATAGTTGCTTGATGTGATTGACATCAAATCTTCACATCATCTGATTGGGAGAGGTCAAAATTAATTTTTCATTGAAATCAATAACCTCGGTTTATATTTTTACACATTGATGTAACCTCAAATTTAAGAAATGATTCTTTTTATTTTGGAAATTCATTTTCCTTTTGAATTTGAATTTGATTTGATTAGACCTTAGCATTGACTTCTTAAGAAAATAGATGGTATTCCATAAAAGTACTAACTAGGGTCAAAAATTATATGTTGAGGTTCTTAGGTTCTTTGAAATTTGTTTTGACCTCTCCCCGTCGGATGGTGCGAAGATCCGACGTTAATTACATCGAGATTTCTCGAATACCCTTGATTATCGTCATAGCAATCCATCGAAGTAGAAGACATACATTCACAATAAACATTCACACAAATATGGGAGAAAACAGCTCCATGAGCTTGATGAAAGGCAAGCAATTTAGTTTGGTTTTGAATTTGATTTGAATTGAATTGGTTGAATTAAATTTGTTGGTTTGATTTAATTAGTTGAATTGCTTTTTAGTTTGGATTTTGAGTTAAAATTTGATTTGTTTTTGATGAGTTAATTGCAGTTCTGGGATATTCAGATTTTGAATCTTTCAATTCTCAGATTTTGTAAAGTTCAGGTTTTGAATCTTTTAGTTTTTTATACATTCTCATTTCCAGATTCCTCTTCTCCCGGATGTTTTTCATTTGCAGATTTTTACATTTCAGAATTTTGCAGATTCTGCACTTTTCAAAGATTCTCGGACTGCAGGTCCTGACTTCAGATTCTCAGATTTTGTTCATGAATTTAATTGAGTTTGTGATTTGTTTGGAATTGTTTGATTTGGACATTATGTGAAGATTTAGATTTCAGATTCTGGACTTTACAGATTCTGATTTCGGATTTTTTACAATTTTCTGGATTTGCAGATTTTCCTTATCTTTGGATAGACATTCAGATTTAAATCCTTGGAGTTCAGATTTCTAGATTTTCAGATTCTGCATTTTATCGATTTCCAGATTGCAGGTTTTAAATGGGTTTCTGCACAAATTCAGATTTCAGATTTTAGGGCTTGAATTTCAGATGTGATTTCAGATTTTTCGGATCCTGCCTTAAATCCCAATTTCAAGTTTTAAACCTTCTGATTTTGTATTTTCAGACCCGGTATGGCTTAAGAGACCTCTTTCTTTTTTTTTGTTCAGATTGCCTCATTCTATTTTATTTCATTATCCTCTTTTTGCTTGCAATCCTCTCAATTTCATGGGGTTATTGATCCTCCACTCAAGATTACTTATACACCGGACATGCCATCTCATTACTTGGTTCCATGTCATTACAACTTGATGGTTTGAGACCATCATCACTCAATCCTCATCGGATATGATGACCTTGTCAACTTATGGGGGAATATACCCGGTCCTTAGATAGACTTATGGGTATTTCCTCTATTCCTCTCCTTCTTTTAGCATATAATCGGCTTTATGGCATGTTGATCATGCACGGCCTCATATATAGCTAGATGGTAAGACATTGGGGTCTTTTTATAGACCTTTGTACGTCTACCTTAAGGACGTAGGGGCAGATGGTTAGTCGACCCCCCAACTAGTCCAAATTTTGGATTCTTTTAAGTTGAGCCGAGACGTAGGGGCGGATGGTTAGTCGACCCCCCAACTAGTCCCGGTTTGTTGAATTAAATGTAGATTTTTATTTATTTTTATTGGATTGTTTATTTTAAATCATCTCTTTCTTTTGTTGAGGAAGAAGGCCCCTTTGCTGGTGTTTTGCGCATGGCTCTGCTTCAAAGGACCCGGTCCTGTTTCAGACCAGCTTCAGCGGAGGGGAGGTTGGCCGGCTTCACCCGGCTGCGCTTGCCCTTCTTTCTTTCTGCGCCTTCCTTCATCGGTGGGCTGAGCAAGTTCTGAATTGGGCTGGGCAAGGGCCAGATCTCGGGCCTGATGTGTGGGCTGATTTGAGCTCGCACAAGGGGGTGGATAGGGTCTGATATGGACTGGTTATGGGTCTACAGTAGGGAGTTTCTCATGCTGAGGGGGGAGTATTTGGCTGGGCCGAGTGGACTTGCAGGGGGTCTGCTAAATGGGCTGCAAAGGGGCCTGATTATGAGCTTGGGTAGAGGCCAGAGAATGGGCCGAACAGGGATCAGGTTATGGGCCTGCGATAGGGAGTTTTCTCCTACTGTGGGGGGAGTATTTGGCCGGGCCAAGTGGACCTGCAGGTGGGCTAAACAGGCCTGCTAAATGGGCTGGATATGGACCTGCAGAAGGGTCTGAGCAGGGGCCCGCAGGAGGGCTGTTCAGCAGACCATGTTGGGGGGGGCCGGATTTGGGCCTGGATTGGGGTGTTCGGTTGGATTGAAATAGGCCTGCGCAGGGGGGCTTTTAGGGGCCTGGTTTGGGTCCGAACATAGGCTGTACAAGGGGATTTTTCTGGAGACAGACCAGGGGTTGGAGATGGGCCCTAGAACAGGTAGAGAAGAAGGCCCTTTGAAGGGCTACATAGGCGCACCAAGTTTACCCTGTCTTCCTCCTCTTCTTCTTCTTCTCTTCCTCTTCTTCTCTTCCTCTGGTCGCAGGCAGCAGGTGGCAGCAGGTGGAAGCAAGATAGGGCTCAACCCGGCAGCCTGGCGGTGTCTTCCGCCTCTCCTCCAAATGTTGGTGCGCACCCCTCCTTTTATAGGAGCTGGAGAGGAGGTGAGGGGTCAGCCAGGGGTCTGCACATGGGCCTGGGGCGGCTGCATGGTGCGCAGGGGGCTGGGGTGACAAGTGGCAGGTTGGGCGCAGGTGCTTTGGCCTCCCCCCCATGCAGCCAGTGTATTTAATTGGCTGCCCCCTCTTTCTCCCCCTTTCTTGGGCTGAACAAGGGTCTGGATTGGCTGCAGGGGGCGGCTGCATGGTGCGCAGGGGGCTGGGGTGACAAGTGATAGGTTGGGTGCGCAGGTGGGCCAGTGTGCGCAGCTTTTTTCTCCCCCCCATGCAGGGCTGGATTGGCTGCATGGGGTGGCTGGCGGCTGGGGTGACAAGTGGCAGGTTGGGTGCGCAGGTGGTCTGCTAAATGGCAGGGGGCTTTTTAGGTGCTGTTCACACCTGGCCGCAGGTGGCAGCAGGGCGGTTGTGGGCCTGCAAGTGGGCCGCGGCCCAGTCCCCTTCCCACTGTTGTGGGCTGCGCAAAAAGGCCTTTTCATGGGCTGTATTTATCTGGTTATGGGCTGGCCGACCAGGGCTGGAGATGGGCTGCCAATTGGGCCCAAATATTGACTGAATTGTGGGCTGTGCACCTTACACTTAAGCCCATTTTTTCTTTGGCCCAATTTTCTTCTCTTTTTTTTGAAAAAAACCAGACGCCAACACACATATCACTGGACTAGTTTTTTTTTATGAGATATCACTTATTTTTTTTAAGTAGTTTGAATGTACCAAATTCTTTAAAAGGAAAGATATGAGGTTTCACACTATATAAGAGTGACAACTTACTAGAGGCATCCAAATCTGAACAGTAGTGTAAGAAGAGAGAATGTGTGGTCATAGACTCCCCTACCTGCTTTCAAAATGAAGGTAAAGCCAAAGAGGATATGAGCAGCTTTGACAAGGTCACATGTAGATGGAGAAGCAAAAAAATGCCTTCTTACTATTTATACCATGATGCAAAGCTGTCAAAACTTGTATATTGAACTACAAAGTAAGGTCGTGTGTTATTGGGAACCATAATTTTCAAGGTGATCAAGGTGATGTAGTACCGTTGTCGCTTAGGTGATAAGACGAGATTTAGGCGATGTTTTTTTATAGTAAAAATATTAAAATAACAATTATGAGTGACAAATAATATATAAAAAGTAATAAATACCTATGATAACACCTAAATCAATTTGTGCAAGTGCATAGTTATAAGTAAGGTAAGTTGGGTTTGGGGTCGCGATTGAGTCAGTCAGACCCCAGACCAACCTGGTCCAACTAAGTCGCAACCATTATTTTATTATTATTTTTAAATAAATTGATTTTTTTAAAAATACTAAAAAAGACAAAAAATTTAAGAAAAATAAGTGACACGATTTCAACAAATAATTTATCACTTTATTCTAATATGACATGATCTACATTTTTTATGTATTTTATGTACTCTCTCCATATCATTCGAGTTGAGCACATGGTATGGTACAAATAAACATGTTGATTATACTCGTCACTCTCTCGAACAATCATCATAAGACTAGATCCTAAAGAATCATCATAACTATCATAGTCGTATCCGTAGGTCGATTGGATCAAAATGTCTAATGAATCCATATAATTCATTTCATAATGCTTTTGGTCATATATAGAGAACTAAGAGCTTTGGGATGAATCATATACATAATTGGTGTTGTCCTACAGCTGCATTTGGGTATGTTGAGCTCCTCCACGTTGTGGCCTTGCACTATGATTCGTGTCTTGGGTCATATGGGTGTATTACTCTTCGTCGGTAAATCGTTCAACCGTTGTAGGAGCTCTCCTCAGTCCCCACATCTTGGGTCCCTTATCTTTGTGAAGCAATGTCACCCTCATATATAGCACTATCGTCGCTAATACTCTTTGAAGATGATTGAAGTTTGGTACTACACTTGGATGTTTGGCTCTGACGTGTCTTCTTGATCCTCCTCAATCGTATCAGCATTTACAATGTCAAGGGAATCAGTCATAACTTGTTTACCTTTTCTTTTACTTTGCGTACTTCGACTAGATATTTCTCTGGTCTTCTATCACTTTGTTAGGGAGAGAGGAATCTGGAATTTTTTGGCAAGAGGGACATTATCGAGCACTACTTCAGCCCATTGTTGGTCTTTCGAGTTGAACTCCGGTTCTCCAAACCCTTCTTGGTTGTTGACCAAAGCTTTCAACAAGTCCTCATGTTATTTTTTTATCCAAGTCGATGTTCTCTTCTTCAGTTGTCAGCTCCTCGATTTGTCGTCCGGAAGCCTGTGATATACAACTTCTTTGTTCCATCTGGTTTTGCTTTATTCTCTCCAAATTTTTTAACTTTAACCTTATGTTGTAGTGACAATAGACGAGATCTTCAAGTCTTTGTGATGTCAACCTATTTATTTGTTTCATGTGCATCAAGCTGAATGTTGACCAGTTTCTTTCATAGCCCGAAGCCGAAGTCCTCATAAGTTGGTATTTTTCTATGGTTCATCCACTAATCAACTACTTAAATTCAATGTGTTAAAAATAATTATCTTTTACAGTTAGATTAATTAACTAAGTGATGAAGAAGAATGTTATGTACTCGGACTTAGTAGCATCATAGCTCGCTATACTCGTTCCAAAGTGAAATGTCTGTGATATGTAATCGTACATCTTGTTGTACGCGATAATAGATCGGTCGTCATTATTGAGCATCCATCGGATGACGCGCTTGATATCCTCAAATAGCTTGTTCATTGTCTTAAAATGTGAACTATAGTAATACTGTGGGTTGAAAAATTAATCTATTAAGGAAATAATGTTAGTAAATAACTTATATATATTTGAAACATAAAAAAAGTAAGTAAATGACTAAGAAAATATACCTGCTACATGTATGGGTTGATATAAGGTATGTTCCCATCGACGATCAATGATGTCTTGCCACTTGGTGAAGTCGGACACCGTCTTCGAGATTTCTTCCTTTGCTCTTTCAATTACATCATTTAAGTATATCATGTCTACTTTTCTATTTCCCTCAACTATCCTAAGTACCTTCACTATAGGTTGAACGATGCTTAAGGTCTTCTTTACAACATTCCTAAAATCTCCACTCTTTGTTGTCTATTCTACTTTTCTCCCATTTCTCTAATCTGAGAGGTTATGTCTAGCTATCTAACTACCCCATCTCGATGAGATTACTATTTGGGTTAAAGGTCTCCTTTGACTTAAAGCACTTTTTAACGAAATATAATGGGCGGTGAACCGGGTTGCACCGGGCCGTAGCAACTCTCATCTCTTGGTATGTTTCCTTATAAGACTAATGACGAAGTTATGGTTGTAAATAAAAGAGGAAATAAACTGAGTTAGCTTAACTACCCTATCTATTTGAAGATCCTTTCATATATCCTCCAACATAAGTTTAAGGAGTAGACGAAACAAGGTATCCAATACAACTTTGGTCCTTTGATAGTCAGCATCTGTCTGGCCGATTTATATATGGCTGCATTGTTTGTGACTACTTGGACTACCTATTTCTTTTTATCTCTTTGATAGCTCCATCTATCAAATGGTAAAGGTACTCGGCATTTTTTATCTGTCCCGATGCATCAACTGACTTTCAAAAGACCATGTCAACTTGACAGTATATTAGGAAATTGATCATCATCTTCCTAGTTATACCTGTTAAGAATAAGAGATTAAGTAAGGTATATTAAAATGAATATTTATAAATGTACTACTACAAACAATTTTACTTATCAGTCTATCCATCAGTCATTAATATGTAATCTCGTTCCTCCCTAATTCTTTCAAATGAACTCGCATAATTTCTTATATCTTTTATCTCCATAGGAAGATATATATTGTATATCACTTTTGAGTTTGGCTCAGGAACTTCTCTCCCGATGTCTATGATTGTGTCAATCATTTTTTTGTAGTACGGTCCTCTTGCAACATTTACCAATATGTGTTGACGTTGCTGGGTGATGTAACATTAAAAATCTCTTTGATTTTGAAAATTCATTTTCCAATTTTAGACTTCTTAAGGAAATAGGTGATGTTTCATGAAAGTACTAACTATGGATCATGATATGTATAAAATTATAGATTGGGGTTTATTAGGTTCTTTGAAAATTGATTTTGACCTCTCCCCGTCGGATGGTGTGAAGATTCGACGTTAATTACATCGAGAATACTCGAATACCCTTGATTATCCATCATAGCAATCCCTAAGAACAAAAGACATACATCCATTAAAATAAACATTCACATACACAAGAGAAACAACCCCATGAACTTGATAGAATACAAACATTTAATTTATCTTTAAATTTGGTTTGATATAAATTGGATTGATTTAATTAAATTGGGTTGAATTTAGTTTGTTTGATTTAATTGAGTTTGAGTTGTTTAATTATAATTGACTCAGATTTGATATTTTACAGGTTGTTTGAGCTTGAGGTTAACAGGTTGGAAATTGTATGAATTGTGGCTTTTGTTTAAGATTTAACTTCTTAGTGAATTACCTTAAGTTCTTACTGTGGTTCAATTTTAAATGTATCGTTTGGATTAAGTTTAGTTTAGGTTGAACTGGTTTGGGTTGGGTTAATTTGAATTAAAGTTGATTACGAATTGTTTATTAATTTAAGTTCAATTTGTTTTAAATTAAGTTTGTTTAGTTAAAGTTAATTTGTTTTAAGATCTGATCTAGGAGATTGGTTTGGATTTGGTTTGAGAAATTGGGATTGAGTTTGATTTGGAAAATTAAATTTCTCTTAAACCTGTTGTTCTCAGATTTAACGAGCTAGTGACATGGATTGCAGAATCGGTGGAATCGGTCTGATTCCTACCGATTTCGGAATCGGATCGGTGGATTCCGATCCGATTCCAGGCGGAAGGACCGATTCCGGGAAGAATTCCGCGGAATCGGTATGAATCGCCTGGAATCGGTCGGAATCGATCCTTGTGGAATCGGTCGATCCGACCGATTCCGTCGGAAGACCGGGTCAATTGGCCCGGTTCGATTCCCGGTTCGATTCTGGACTGGGAATCAAGGGCCGGAATCGACCCGCGGCGGTCGATTCTGTCGATCCCGCGGCGGCAGAAGGTCGATCCGGCGATTCCGGCGCGATTCCCGAGCGATTCCGGCGATTCTCGGCCTCGATCCCACCGGCATCGATTCCGGGCCGATTCCGTCGATTCCGAAGGATTCCACCGATTCGGCGATTCTGGCGGCGATTCCGGCGATTCCAAGCAACGTCTTCAAGGGATTCCGCCGATCCAAGCTCGGATCGGCCTCGATTCAACCTCTTCTTCGATCTTTATAAGGTTTTTGGTAAGATTTCTTCGCCGAAAACTTCGTATGTCCATTCTTACGCGTTTCCGACGAGTCCGAGCGTCGTTAAACGTTGTGATTTCCGACCGAACAAGTCCGTCCAAGTTTTGAACTATCCGTTTAAGTCCATTTTGCACGGGAAAAATTCCGGATATCCCGTACGTTAATTTACGACCATTTACGGCAAATACGTAACCCTTTAGACATACCGACTGGTGTATTATTTGGGTTGTACGCTTCCCGAACAACGTCTAAATCAATTTTTATGTTATCTAATCATTTTTAGTGCATTGTTTACAATTTTTGCAGACATAAACAATCGCCGATCAAGGTGATGGAGCACCAGCACGGGCTTCCGACGTGGGTTGGGAACACGGGCACGTAGTAGACCTAGTCGGGGAAGAGGGTACGGTCTGAATGGTGTGGGAAGGAGATGAACGGGGGGGGGGTGTTCCGGCTGAAACAACATATTGCCGGAACATGTGGGAATGTCAAGAAATGTGACAAGGTGCCGAGGGAGAAGAGTGAGGAGATGAGAGGCTACATGACAGGTAGAGCCTCTCAACGGGCTATTAGGATCGAGCAGAGGGAGGAGTTGCACGACGAGCTACTACAGAGGAGGAGGGACCGCGATTTGCCTATCTCGAAAGGAAAAGGCAAGGGGAAGGCACCAGCTGAGCCGGAGCCAGAGAGCGAGGACAAGTCCACAGACTTCGAGCTTAGACGTGCTAGGCACGCTAGCAAGCGTGCATTTGCTGAGGAGGAGGACAGGAGGAGGGGAGCAGGAGGGTTTGGGTCCAGAGTTGACCCAGCTTTGGGCCGATCAGCATCAACTCGCCCTACCTCGGGCTGGGACCAAGGATTCTGGAATCGGAATCGGAATCGGAATCGGTTGGGACCGGGCAAAGCTGAAAATAAAAGAAAAAAATACCAGAGGTTACAAAAAGTGGTGGAAGATCATAGATGACCGATTGGACAAGACCTTGCACCACGATGTCCATGCTGCAGGTAACTTGGTTAAAAAAATATTTTTGCTGAATAATTGTCTTATTCGCGGTGTTATCTAATAAAATCTTGCAGGATATTTTTTGAACCCTCGCATCCAATATGGAGGACAGATGGTGAACGACAACGAGGTGATGCGGGGTACACTTGTTGTTATTCAGCGTCTGTGCCGATCTCAGCAGGACAGGATAGAGGCTGAGATAGAAGTAAGTTAGAGTTTATTCAATACCTTAGAGTAGCCTTACCAGGCAACTAATGTTTGTTTTTATAAAATTTTCAGATGCAGAAGTATAAGATGAGGGTCGGCGTATACTCAGATGCTGATCTGAAATATTCAGTTGACAAAGTGTCACCTGGTATAGTAATAGTTTGATGAAGATTTTATTTTCTTTTCATATAAGTTATGGTAAATGATGAGCTAATTGTTTACCTTTTCTCTTCTTGTTTTTTTTTCTTGCAGCTGAGTGGTGGGTTCAGGTGAACACCAGGAGTGGATGGAATCCACTTGCTGCCATCGGTATCAGGATACTCAGCCAGAGCACCAGTTCCTCCCATTGTAAGAGGAACTGGAGTACATTCAACTCCGATACATACGAAAAGGAGGAACGAGGTTGACCTCGGACCGCCGGTGGAAGGCGGTCTTGTCGTCATTACAACGTGAGGGTCGCGCATAAAGAACATCGAGGATCGACGAGAAGATCGGCGAGGAGCGATTTGCATGATTCGCGGGTGGTCTATACGAGCGAGAGGCATTCCTCCGCCACACCACCACCCGAGGAGGTGGACGTGGATCGAATATTCCGGGAGGAGCATGCACTTGCCTCCTGGATAGAGGAGAGGAAGCTAGGGATCGTACGGTGAGTTTGATCCCGATGACCGTGCGTAGGTGAAGGAGAGTTGGATGGTGTTGAAGCCGAGGAGGATGCTCGGCTCCACCTCCATCTACTTCTCGAGCTCGAGCGGGGCCTTCTTCGCCCGGCGGCTATGGAGCGACCACTGCGGCTTTAGCCCGGCCTCGGCTCCGGCTCGGGTCCCGGCGGCCGCTACTCTAGCCCGTTCGCGGTCGGGAAAACGAAAACAAAAGTGACTGCACGGAAAATGGGAGGATTTGCAAAGTTGAAAAAAACTTTGGGTTCTGGACCTTCTGGTACTTCAGAGATGGCTGAAGAGGTGAAGAGAAGGAAGCTAGAGGTCAGGCGTCCTGTCAGCCCAGATGACAGCACGCAGGCTCCTTCTCACTCCTCAGGTGATGATGACGAGGAGTGCATACCAGCGACGCAGCCATCAGCAGCAGCCGAGTCTCCTGATTCACGGCATCCAAAGCCGTATTACACGCTGGATTCGGATACACATGATTCTTATATACAGGAGCCACAGTATCCAGCATTTGGCCAGGCTAAATAGCAGTGGATTACACCACTAGCTCCACCATCCTCTGCTTACGTCCCGGTCGTCCCGCAGTCCGATCCGTACGACCTTGATAGCATGGCATCGGCATTATTTTCATATGGATATGGTCCCGGACAGTATACGGGCGAGCACGAGGGAGGAGCTCAAGCGCAGCAGGGAGATGAGGAAGACCCATATTTATATCCTAGATTTTGGTAGTAGATTGATATAATGTAATTTTTTTTTTCATGATGTATCATCTCTTTGATTTTTGAATCAATGGAATTGGAATATGTACTTAACTTCAAGTCTTCAATTGGAGTTCATTAGTATTTATTCGATGTGGTCCTGTGGATGAATGCATTGATTATTTTTAAAATTTTTTCTAATTTATTTCCTATTTTTTTAGAATTTTTTCTGAATTTTTTGAATTTTTTTGACGGAAAAAAAATTCAAACAAAAAAACCGATTCCTGGCCGATCCGGAATCGATTCCCTTCCCAGGAATCGGCCGATTCCGGCCGATTCCTGGTATCGGTCGATTCCGATTCCGATTCCGATTCCGGAATCCTTGGCGGGTGATTTCTTTTAGTTTGAATTTTCAGATTCAAAATCTTTTGTTATGATGCCTTAAAATTTTGAATTTGGCTGTGATTTGATTCAACATGACTTGATTAGAATTCGCTTAGTTAAAATCAATAAGTCTGGTTTGAAAAAAAATGAATTCGTGTTGATGTTGATTTGAGAATTAATTTTAGTTCTGTCGTTCGGTCATGTTTTATTCAGATGCTTACAGTTTGATTTGTTTTCAGAGTTTTTTTAATGCAGACTTATTTGAATTTTGATTTAAACTTGACTGATTATTTGGTTCAAGGTAATTTAATTTTATTTGAATTAAACTTGGTTCAAGGTAAATTAAACTTATTTAAATTTGACTGATTATTAAGTTTGATGTAATTTGATTTGAGTGAGATTTGGTCAGCTAAGATTGATGAGTTTGATGTGTTTTGAATGGATAAGAATTTTATTCGAGATGTGTTCTTCATAATTGAAATTATTTGAACGTAGTTTAATTTGACCCTGATTTCTTTGAGAGTTAAATCCTGCTGAATGTTAATTCTCAATTGGATTTTTGCAGTTTTAGATTGAATATGTTTTAAGTGAATTTGATTTGGTATCTTTTAATCTTAAATTCGCTTCCAGGAATTAGTGAATTTTCAAGTTTCTGAAGTCTGTCACATTTTTAATCGTGTGGGTTTTGAGTTTGATTTGGCTTGATCAGAGGATTTGGTTTGTGATTTAAGGTTTGAGTTTATTTGAGAATGTCTTGATTTGAATTTTTTTTTTTACAATCTTCATATTGCATTCCAAAACTTAAGATTCTGGCTGATTGGATTTGATTGAATTTGGAGCATGTTTTGACTTGGAGTTCTTTACTTTAAGTTTGTCTTGACAGATTTGTTATTTTGGGAGTCTGATTTACACCACAGAACTGTCAGATTTTTTTGATGTCCTCCAATTTGAACTACTCAATTTGGAACATGATTTATGTTAATTCAAGAATCTCTTGAAACTTCTAACAATTTGAGAAATCTGGGTTTATTTCAAGTTAATTTTCTGTTAGAAGTGGTCTTTCACACTACACACCAATGAATCCTGCACATCCTGGGCATTTCGCTCTGCAGAATCTGCACCTAGAAACACAGTTTCTTTTTTTGAGACGACTTCTTAAACAAACTTGCTTAATGATGATAGGGGATTTCAGATTTTCTGCCTTGAGATCCTACTCGTTTTTTTTACTTGAAGGACTTTTAAGGCTCTGGGTTCTTTGATTCAGAATTGAGAAATCTTTTGTTTGCTTTTGTTTCTTTTTTTTTGAATTCTGTTGGAACTTCAGCATCTCGGAGTCTCTTTTGATCCTCACGAATTTAGCTCTCCAATTCTCGGCATTCTGTATGTCCCAAGGATCGCGGGATCGGAATCGGTCCCTGGATCGGTGGGGACTGATCCGATCCGGATCGGATCGGATCGGTCCGATCCAGGCCGATTCGTCGGAAGAAAAGTTGATCCGGATCGACCCTTAAAAAAATTCTAAAACACAAAAAAATAACTAAATAAGGTCTCATTTTGGGGCAATTTCGGGCCCAAAAGTGGCCCGGAATCACCGCCGCGGCGGCAGCTTGCCGCTGTGACGTCTTCCCCGCCTTATCGGGCGGGGAGGACGGCCTTACCGGGTCCTAAACCCTACCGGTTTGCGTATCGGGTCCCATGGACTCGATACGCTTAAAATTGACGGATCCGGTGACTTCCTCCAACCCTTGATGTCACGATGTTTGTCAATTTATGGGGAAAGATACTTGGTCTTTAGTAGACATATGAGTATTCCTCCATTTTATTTTTTGAACTTTGTCAGCATATAATCGGCTTAGCGGCATGTTGACCATGCACGGCCTCATATAGCCAGATGGTAAGACATTAGGATCTTTTATAGACTTTTGTATGTTTACCTTAAAAGGACGTAGAGGCGGATGGTTAGTAGACCCCTCAACTAGTTCAAAATTTGATTTCTTTTAAGTTATGCCAAGACGTAGGGACGGATGGTTAGTTGACCTCCCAACTAGTGCAGATTGTTAGATTAAATGTAGATTTTTATTTTTTTCTGATTATTTATTTTAAACTATTTTTTGATTGATTTACGTTCTCCTAGCACCGTTCAAACTGAAGCCGACAGTCACCACAGCCCATTACCGTGTTGCTTTACGCAGCCACGCGGCCTTCTCTTTTTTTCACCGTTTTTGATGGGCCCCACAACATGGCCATGCTGGACCAAAGTGGGGGAAAAATCGTTTCTCCCCCCTCCCCATGATGTTGTTTTCTCAGCAGATTTACTCGGTGCTCGATCGCGACAGAAGCTGAGGCCGACGGCTGGAAGAGAAGTGGAGGCCCTCTACAACGACAACAAAGGGGGTAAGGGACTCCACGGCTTGTCTAGGAGAGGTGGGTGGCTTTTACAATGACGACAGAGGAGGTTAAGGGCTCCCGTAACCTTCACGGTTGTCCACAGACGCGGAGGAGGCGGAGCCGGCGACTTCGGAGGTAGGGATCTTGCTGACACTACTCGACGAGAGGATTGAGGACTTGTGGAAGAGCTGAGAGTCTCGACGATGCCGGTGAGGTGAGTAGTCGCTGAAGACAATCTCTGGGTAACCTCCTTCTCTTCCTCTCAATCTCTCTTTTCCTTGTCCAGGCTCTCAATCTTCTGTCCTTCCTTCTTCTGATCTCTTCCTTCTCTTTTTCTTTAAATCTCGTGACACCCTCAATGCTTGCCGTGGCCATCCTTTTATAGGCTCCCGGTGGTGAGGACACCCGCGGTCGAGACCGGTTCGACCCCGCCTTTGTTTACCGACGGCGTCGACGACCAGTTGTGTCACTTTGGATTGATGATTAGGTGCTATTTTTGTTTATTTTGTGTAGCACACACTTCATTTTGGGTTTTTTTTGGGACACATTTTGTATGTATTTTGGGGATCTTTATATGTTTTGGATGTACACACCTTACACTTAGAGTTGGGGGTATTTGGAAAATAGGTGTCTTTTGGGGTATACTTGTAATGGGCTTGGGTTATATATTCCTACACTTGTATGTTCATATTATGATGGAATGAAATGAATGGAGCAATGACAATCTTGTAATTCCCCCTCTCTTCACCCCTCCCGATCCTCTCTCCTGCGCGCGGCGGAAGCAGCCCGGCCAGGCGGCAGCGGCCTCCTTCCTCCACTCTCCGGCGGCGGCGGACGCCTCTCCAGGGCCCTCCTCCTCTTCTTCTGCGGTGGTAACGGCACCTTCGCACCCCATCACCCCACGGTAGGGGTTCCCTTCTTCCCTCTCTCCTTCCTCCTTCGCCGGCGCACGTTACGGAGCCACCTTCCCGGTTTCTTCCTCCGGTCCTCCCCTCGGCTCTCCCGCCTACCTCCGGCACTCCCGGCGGTCCGTGCGGACTGTCCTCTTCCCCGCAAACCCCCACATCCCCCCGTGGACCTTCTCCTCTCCACCCTTATTCGGTTCCCCCTATTCCGGCGAACCGGAACCGGAAGCCCATCCCGGCGGTCCTCCTCCCTCCATCAGCTTTCCCCCGCGTCGGCCTTCCAAACGGGACCGTCCGGACACTGTTTTCACCCCCTTCAGCACCCTCCGTCCCGGCTGGAACCCAACCCCACCGTTCAGTCCCTTTTAGTGCGGTACGCCCTGCTTGCGGCAGCCCCTCACCCCACTTCTCCCATTCCTCCGACGGACCAATCACCAACACCATTTCCCCTTCCTGCAGCCGCCCTCCTCCTCCCTCAGCACTCCCTCGGCCGCGGCCGCGGTTGTTCGACGGGTTCTCCATCGCGTGGCGGACAGCTCGGTGAATCGGGCGACTCGGTAAATGTTCCGTAAGGAGCGGGAAGGCAGCGTTATGATCGTTGGCGGATGACATGTGCTGCAACTAGCCGCGTGGAGGACTTTGACGGTGGTCGACATCCCACGCTTAGGCGTGGAGGTATGATTTCTTAATCGAGGTTACTTGCTCGTTTATTATACTTTGATTGCCGTGTCGTGAGACGCTAGGTCTCCTAGCTACTTTCATTCGATCGCTGTCCGATGTGAGTGGAGTTCCCGTCCCGAACTACTTAGATCGGTTACATCGGTAGTCGGCAATGTCCTATCTCGGTACCCCACTTGGTATCCGATCCTTTCTCTAGTTGGGATCGCTTCTCGGGCTGGATAAACTTGATATAATTGTCTACCGAGGTGTCTTCTTAGCTAGTCAATTGCAAAGTCAACGTGCTGCTAGGCCTTCATAGCTAGCTATTAGCTTGGTGCTCGGTCGGTCCCACATCAGTTTGGTATCAGAGCCGGTGCCGACTTGTTTCCACGAGTCGGGATCCTTACATTGCGCGGGACATCGGCACTTCAGTTTTGACGTCACATTACCGTTGGAGGTGCATACCACAGCATTTCTGTCCAGCTCTTCATGCAGCGTCATCTCGCAGTCTCTTTTCGAGTTGATCGCTCCAGATTATCAGGTGGTCGAGGATGGTCGAGCTTACATCCAGTTTGCTCGTATTGTCAGAGGCCGACTTAGACCATGGACAGTGCGGTATGTAGAAGATGCCTGGTGCGAGATAGTTCCCTACGGCACCTGTCTCGTCCCGGGTTCGAGTGGTTGGGCGATCGGCGAGCAGATTTGGACACATTCGCTCGAGAGCTTACTTGCGGCCCAAAGAGTACAGAACGCGAGAGAGCCGATGCAGATCGGCAACACTTACGCCCGGTGGCCTATGCCGAGGAGCGACGACACGCTTATCGAGGTAGCTTATGAGGCCGGTCCGGAGCTTGCCGCGAGTACGAGCGACGGTGCACCATCGATGCCGAGGCGGACGAGCCATCGAGGTTGGTGCGGACCGAGCGCCTTACGGTGTTCTTGTTTGAGCCGACGACGAGCGACGACACCTTGTCGAGGCCGAGACCGATCGAGCCATCCCGACCGAGTTGACGGCACGAGGTTATGGAGGCGCCGACGGGCGACCACCGAGGTCGTTCGGAGGATCCGCGCATAGTTGACTCGACAGAGTACCCGGACACGGAGCTTGACGGCATTTACGACACCGTCCGGGTCACCTTCTCGCGGTCACATGGAGCTTCCGGTCCCGCTTCATCATCACCCGAGCTGCCCTACCGCCGCCTTCAGTTTCGGTAGTCACCATGTTGATTATACGGCACTACAAAACTCGAGGACGAGTTTTTCGCAACCGGGGGAGAATGATGGGGACCGGTACGGACCGGATCGTCCGTTTGTTTGGAGATAGCGTCTTTCTTGAGGAGAGGATGTATTTATTTCTTTTATTTCGTAGTATTAGATTTTTATTTTTATGCATTTTATTTGAGTATTTAGAGTCTTTTGAGTCCTTCTCTTTTATTTTAGTCCTTTAGAGGACATATATGTAATTAGGGTTTTTAGAGGTCCATTTTGTAATGTCCAGCTCTATTTAAAGAGCCCAAGTCCTTGAATGAATGGAGATGGATGTTTGAAGTCAAGGAGAAGCTCCTCCCGTCCCCCCCTGTTCCCCTCCGACGATGTCGGCGTCGTTCCATCACCTCCGGGTGCTCCCGGTTCTCCCCTCCCCTTCCCGGTGTTCCTCCCCACCTCCGGAGTTAGGTCCGGTACCCCCTCTTCCCCTATCCCGTTCGGTGTTCCAACTTTGCGTCGACATCTCCGTCGACGCCGCCCTAGTCCGTCCGGATCTCCCACCTCGATCCCTCGCCTCCCCTCGACCCCTTCGGCAGCCCCCTTCACCCCTACGGTCCCCCTCCCCCGGAAGTCCCCGCGACGGACCCCCCCCGTTCCGGTTCCGTCCGCCCCCCGCGAGCCCTAAACCGACCACCCCACCCCCCGGACCCCCAATCACGAAGCCCCTCCCGCGGGTCCATTGCCCCCTCACGGAACCCTCGCGACACCCCGAGCCCCTCCTTCGCCGCTCCCCCCCTCCCGCGGTTAAACACCCCTCCGGAAGACTCGTCGGAGACGAAGACGGAGAGGAGAGAAGAAGAAGAAGAAGACGGAGGCGACGACTTCGGCTGTGAGCCCCTCCGGCCCCTCCCCTCCGGCAACGGCGGCAACCGGCGCCGCTTCCAACGCCTCCGCCTCCGCTCGCCGCGGCCGCCGCGGACGACGCCCGCGAGCCCTCGCCCGCGCGAGGTCGACGACGAGCCTCCCCCCTCGATCGGGATACGCGGCAGCCAAGCCGCTGGCCGCGTCTCCGCCCCGCCGCCAACCGCGGGCGGCCACGAGCCCCCCCGCCTTTAAGTTCGGGCGGCCATGCGACCGGCTCAGGCGCCGGTTCGTCTCCGCCCGGCCGGCCTGCGCGCAGCCCGCCCACCGGTTCGCCAGCCAACGGTCCAAGCGCCGGTTTAGCGCCCAGACCGGGTCCGACCGCCGGTTCGAGGCCGGTTCGACGCTGCAGTGGCCCGGTTCGGACCGGTTCGAGGCCCGGTTCACCCATCCAGAGGCCGGTTCGGGGCCGGTTCAGCCTTCTGGACCCGGTTCGGACCGGTTCAAGGCCGGTTCAGCCCTTTAAGGCCGGTTCGGGGCCGTTTCGGACCGGTTCGGCGCTTGTGGGCCCGGTTCAACGGCCGTGGGGTCCAGTTCGGTGGATTTCAAGCCCAGTTCGGCAGTTTCCAGCTCCGTTTGAAGCGATTCAGCACGGTTCAGGATCGGTTCAGCACCCCATCAGTTCGGTACATCCTCCTCGGGCCCACCAGGATGGTGGCACCTCCCTTCCCGTCCCGCATCAGTTTGGTATCAGAGCGGGTTGAGTTAGGACATTGGTCTAGCACCCATTGAGAGTCTAGGTCCTATTTGCATGCGCACCCGTAGTGGTACCGTTTATGACCCGGAGTCTCCCATGTCTAATCCCCACCCTGAGCTTCCTAAACCCTCCATGGATCCACACACTGCCCAGTTGACACATCGAGTCGATACCATTGAGGAACTAGTTAGGGAGCTTAGGGATAGGTTCACTTATCTTGAGCAGACCGTGCACGAGCTTTCCGATCGGGTTGCGACTGCAGAGGCACCCCCTCCTATCGACCCCGTCGGTCGCCGACCCGGCCTATGTTGTTCCCGACCACAGGCCCCATCTTTCCGGGCCGACCTCCCATTCCCCCTCTTGTTCCCCATGGGGCGCCCGCAGCGGCATCCCCCCCACGTGTTGGCTTCCGTGATCGTGGTCCGGGACACCGACATCACCACGATCGGGCGGAGGCCGAGGAGCGGATGCTTCGCCGTGTCGAGTCGATGCTCCCGAGTTTGGGGGAGCACTCGATCCAAGCTTCTACACGGACGGGAATGCGGCGTGGATCACTACTTCGAGTGGTACGACATGTCGGATGCCCGGCGGGTGAGGTTCGCTAAAATGAAACTCGCGGGGCAAGCGAAGATGCATTGGAGCAATGTTGAGGCCCTCGTTAGGCGGCGTCAACAAGAGCCCATCCAGACTTGGGACGAGATGAAGGCCAAGCTTCGCGAGAAGTATTTGCCTGCTTCATATCGCCAGCGCCTTCTCACCCGTTGGCATGCTCTGGCCCAGGGGCAGAGGTCTATCTCCGCGTACGTAGCCGAGTTTGATGAGTATATGCTTAAGTGCAATGTACGCGAGGAGAGCGCGGTGACACTCACCCGATTTAGAAGAGGGCTTCGGCCTGAGTATCAGCGTGAATTGTACCGCCGAGGGGTCGAGACCCTCAAGCATGCTTACGAGGTAGCCACTGAGTATGAGCAGTTTGAGACTCTGTACGAGCAGCCTGCTCGCACTAGAGCTATTCCGCCTACCCAGGGCGACGCTCGGGTTACCTACTCCCCTCCGACCCGCCCTTCTTTGCCCCGTGGTCCGGAGTACCCTCCTCGTCTGGCTGCTCCCTACCCCGCCAGAGCTGCGGGTCAGCCAGCGCGACCCCCCCCTCTTCCCTTACTACCCCCTCCTGTTCGGCCTCCTGTGGCCGCCCCTCTTCCCCCTCGACCGTATGACAAGGGCAAGGCCCCAGTTGTTGGTGAACCCTCCCGCCCTATCTCTCGGGGCAACCGTTTCGGATGCGGGCAACCGGGCATATGCGCGCCCAATGCCCATATTCTGCGTGCCTTGATGGTCGGCCTGCGACCCCTCCTCAGACACCTTTGAGGAGGGCACGTACGTGGCTGACCCTAGCCTCTCTATTGAGTTTCAGTTGGAGGATGAAGACCCGACTGACCCTCATTCTGTTGTGCCTCAGACAGGGTCAGGTGATAGTGCACTTGGCATAGTCCATTGTGCTTTCACCCAGCCCGTTCCGAGTGACGATTGGCGCCGGACTACTATCTTCCACACATATTTTCGACTTGGGGGCAAGGCATGCAAGGTTATCATTGATAGCGGGAGTTACATTAACGCTATTTCTGCTCGTCTCGTATCATGCCTCGGGCTGGTTCCAACCAACCACCCTCATCCTTATCGAGTGTCATGGGTGGATTCTACTTCCATCCCTGTCTACACCCGATGCTTGGTTCCCATCCACTTCCCTCCCTATTCTCGGGAGACTTGGTGCGAAGTTCTACCTATGGAGGTTGGGAGTCTTATCTTGGGCCGGCCTTGGCTCTTTGATGTAGATGCGACCCTCCGTGGTCGGTCCCAACACGTGTGTCTTTGAGCACCGTGGCCGGCGCATCATTCTTTCTCCGTCTCCCTCCTCCTCCCAAATCTGTCGGTAGCTTGCCGCTCCCTCTCCCTTCGGCGGCCAAGTCACCACCTCCGACTTCCCCGACAGCTGCAGCCTCTACTCCTCCTGTTCCCACCGACATCACTCCTTGTGCTGGTGGACACTTGCAGCTAGTCATTCCATCCTCTACTGACTCTGACTCTCCTGATGAAGTCAAGGAGGGTCCCGTGGCACGTCCTTCTATTCCCGATGCATACCTCGCTCGACCGATCCCTACCGTTGATTATCATGAGCTTGAGCGTTGTATTCGGAAAACCCTCCTCTTGGCGGTAGTCGCTCGTGAGACCCCTCCGACCCTGGAGACCTCCCATCCACCCGAGATCGGGGCACTCTTGCAGGATTTCCAGGGTGTGTTCCCTGACGAGCTTCCCCTTGATCTCCCTCCGATGAGGGACATACAGCATGCCATCGATCTCGTCCCGGGGTCAACTCTTCCGAACTTGCCTCGTTATCGCATGGACCCCTCTTCCCACGCCGAGTTAAGGAGGCAAGTCGAGGAATTATCGGGCGAGGATATATCCGGGAGAGCTTGAGTCCTTGCGGCGTGCCCGCTCTCTTGGCACCCAAAAAGGACGGGTCTTGGAGGATGTGTGTTGATAGTCGAGCCATTAACCGGATTACCGTCAAATACCGGTTCCCCATTCCCCGCTTGGATGACATGCTTGATATGTTAGCGGGAGCCACATTGTTCTCCAAGATTGACCTTAAGAGTGGCTATCACTGTGTCCGCATTCGACCGGGTGACGAATGGAAAAACGACTTTTAAAACAAAGGATGGGTTATATGAATGGATGGTGATGCCATTCGGGCTATCCAATGCCCCGAGCACTTTCGTGAGGTGATGAACCGTGTTCTTCGGCCATACATCGGGCGATTTGTGGTAGTCTACTTTGATGACATCCTTGTTTACGCCCGGTCCCGTGATGACCACTGAGCCATCTTCGCCAGGTGTGTCTCGCTCTTGACGAACATTTGTTTGGAAACCTCAAGAAGTGCGCTTTCACGACCCCTTCGTTGCCTTCTTAGGTTTCATTGTCTCGGTGGACGGCGTCTCGGCCGATCCCGAGAAGATCCGGCGATTACCGAGTGGCACCGAGCCATGTAGCGTTCATGATGTCCGGAGTTTCCTTGGTCTCGCCGCCTTTTATCGCCGGTTCATCAAGGGGTTCAGTACCGTCACTGCTCCCATTTCGGATTGTCTTCGGAAGGGTGCATTTTCTTGGACCAAATCGGGCACTTCGGCCTTGACCACTCGAAGGAGATGATGACCCGAGCACCGTTCTTCGATTGCCCGATTTCACCAAGGTGTTCGAGGTTGCGTGTGATGCCTCGGGGGTGGGCATTGGTGGAGTCTTGTCTCAGGAGGGTCATCCGGTAGCCTTCTTTAGCGAGAAGCTATCGGATGTCAAGTTGAGATACTCCACTTATGACAAGGAGTTCTACGCCGTCGTGCAGGCTTTGAGGCACTGGCGACACTACCTTCTTTCCCAGAGTTTGTCCTCTACTCGCACTACGAGGCCCTCCGCTACCTCCATTCTCGAAGAAACTTAACCCTCGACATAGCCGATGGGTTGAGTATCTTCAATCGTTCACTTTGTTCTCAAACACCGTCTTTGGGGTTGAGAACCGAGTAGCCGATGCCTTGAGCCGGCGAGTGTCCCTACTCGCGGCCGTCGGCATCGAGGTGATCGGATTCGAGAGGATCGGGGATGAATACCACGATTGTCCGTACTTTGGCCCTATCATTCTCGCTCTCGAGTCCGACCAGCCCTGCGATTCTCGCGGGTACCTCCTTCGGGACGGGTACCTTTTTCGGGATCTGAACTTTGCATTCCTCGGACTTCGGTCCGTGATTTCCTTGTCTCGGGAGCTTCGTGCGGCGGCTTGGCTGGACATTTCGGCCGGAACAAGACAATCGAGCTCGTAGAGCATCGATTTTATTGGCTAGCTTGAAACGCGACGTGGCCCGCATCGTTGCCCGGTGCCGCACTGTGCCGCGTCTAAACGAAGAAGCGAATACCGGTCTCTACACCCCACTTCCCGTTCGGAGTCCCCGTGGCGAGGATGTTAGCATGGACTTTGTCCTTGGGCTACCGCGCACCTTGCGCCGCCGCGACTCCATTCTTGTTGTTGTGGACCGATTCTCCAAGATGGCCCACTTTATCCCGTGCTCGAAAACTTCGATGCGTCGGTGGTAGCCCGTCTTTTCTTTGCGAGAGATTGTGCGCTTACATGGGTCGCCCAAGACGATTGTCTCCGACCGTGATGTCCGGTTTACCGATTATTTTGGAAGACCCTTTGGCACCTTCTGGGAACCAAACTTAAATTTTCCACAGCTTACCACCCCCAGACGGATGGCCAGACTGAGGTCATCAATAGGAGTTTGGGTGATCTCTTGCGTTGCATAGTGGGGGACCATGTTCGCACATGGGACCTCGTTCTTCCTTTAGCGGAGTTTGCATATAATGATTCGGTCAATAGGTCTACTGGTTTGAGCCCCTTTGAGATAGTTACTGGCCAGAGACCTAGGCGGCCTTTAGATCTCACCCCTCTCCCCCATGCCACCCGTGTGTCAGCCTCAGCCGAGTCACTTGTAGAGCATATCCAGAGTCTGCATGGTCATGTTAGGCGCCAAGTTGAGGCTAGCAATGAGCGATATAAGCAGCACGGCCCGACTTGCGTAGGCGAGCCCGAGAGTTCCGGGTAGGCGATTATGTCGTGGTCGGGGTTGAACACGAGCGATTCCCCTCGGGGGTCGTCGAAAACTCCAAGCTCGAGGGGCTGGTCCTTTCAGAGTGATTGAGAGGGTGGGGACCAACGCTTACGTGGTGGATTTGCCTGCCGAGTACGGCATTAGTTCTACTTTCAATGTTTCCGATCTAGTGGCTTATCGGGACCCGGCAGCGATTCCTAGTGAGATTTCTGACCTACACCCCCTCCCTTCGAGTGAGCCTACACCGGAGTGTCCACCTTCAGCCTCTCTCCCTACACGACACGAGCATATCGAATGTATAATGGACGAGCAGGTGATTACAACTCGGGAAGGAGCCTATCACCGCTACCTTGTGCGGCGGAGGGGTCGACCACCTTCGGAGGACTCGTGGGCGACGCGAGCGAGCTACGGCGCACGGACCCGGATCTTTTGGAGCGTTACCAGAGTGGCAGCGACCCCTACTCGACGGGGTCGAGTTCCTCCCACCCGGGGAGGATTGGTGAGGACACCCGCGGTCGAGACCGGTTCGACCCCGCCTTTGTTTACCGACGGCGTCGACGACCAGTTGTGTCACTTTGGATTGATGATTAGGTGCTATTTTTGTTTATTTTGTGTAGCACACACTTCATTTTGGGTTTTTTGGGACACATTTTGTATGTATTTTGGGGATCTTTATATGTTTTGGATGTACACACCTTACACTTAGAGTTGGGGGTATTTGGAAAATAGGTGTCTTTTGGGGTATACTTGTAATGGGCTTGGGTTATATATTCCTACACTTGTATGTTCATATTATGATGGAATGAAATGAATGGAGCAATGGCAATCTTGTAATTCCCCCTCTCTTCACCCCTCCCGATCCTCTCTCCTGCGCGCGGCGGAAGCAGCCCGCTAGGGCGGCAGCGGCCTCCTTCCTCCACTCTCCAGCGGCAGCGGACGCCTCTCCAGGCCCTCCTCCTCTTCTTCTCTGGTGGTAACGGCACCTTCTGCACCCCATCACCCCACGGTAGGGTTCCCTTCTTCCCTCTCTCCTTCCTCCTTCGCCAGCGCACGTTACGGAGCCACCTTCCCGGTTTCTTCCTCCGGTCCTCCCCTCAGCTCTCCCGCCTACCTCCAGCACTCCCAGCAGGTCTGTGCGGACCTGTCCTCTTCCCCTGCAAACCCCCACATCCCCCTGTGGACCTTCTCCTCTCCACCCTTATTCGGTTCCCCCTATTCCGGCGAACCGGAACCGGAAGCCCATCCCGGCGGTCCTCCTCCCTCCATCAGCTTTCCCCCCCACGTCTGGCCTTCCAAACAGGACCGTCCAGACCTGTTTTCATCCCCCTTCAGCACCCTCCGTCCTAGCTGGAACCCAACCCCACCGTTCAGTCCCTTTTAGTGCGGTACGCCCCTGCTTGCGGCAGCCCCTCACCCCACTTCTCCCATTCCTCTGACAGACCAATCACCAACACCATTTCCCCTTCCTGCAGCCGCCCTCCTCCCTCCAGCACTCCCTCCAGCCGCAGCCACAGTTGTTCGACAGGTTCTTCATCGCGTGGCGGATAGCTCGGTGAATCGGGCGACTCGGTAAATGTTCCGTAAGGAGCGGGAAGGCAGCGTTATGATCGTTGGCGGATGACATGTGCTGCAACTAGCCGCGTGGAGGACTTTGACGGTGGTCGACATCCCACGCTTAGGCGTGGAGGTATGATTTCTTAACCGAGGTTACTTGCTCGTTTATTATACTTTGATTGCCGTGTCGTGAGACGCTAGGTCTCCTAGCTACTTTCATTCGATCGCTGTCCGATGTGAGTGGAGTTCCCGTCCCGAACTACTTAGATCGGTTACATCGGTAGTCGGCAATGTCCTATCTCGGTACCCCACTTGGTATCCGATCCTTTCTCTAGTTGGGATCGCTTCTCGGGCTGGATAAACTTGATATAATTGTCTACCGAGGTGTCTTCTTAGCTAGTCAATTGCAAAGTCAACGTGCTGCTAGGCCTTCATAGCTAGTTATTAGCTTGGTGCTCGGTCGGTCCCGCATCACCCGGCCTCATGGTTCCGGAAGGATTTCGAAATGGCTATTTGAGTCCTCGTGGGGCTGGCCTTCCTTGCAATGGCCGGATTTTCTTGCAATAGCATCTATTAAAGGACTTCTACCCGGATTCACACTGCTCGATAGCCACTGACGTTGCTCTCCTGTTGCGGTAAGTGTCCTGGTTACGATTCCTTTGGTGGCATCAATTTTATTTCATTATCCCTTCCTTATATAACCTAGTTGACCATTTCTTTCATCCGATGCCCATTTCTAATTGATTTTCTACAGCCCATAAGCCTACTTGATTCGGATCTCAATTGCCTGCTTGCCACATTGGCGTATCCCCTCGTCAAGGACATCGCCGCCTACCTGAACGTCCGCAGCCATTGACACTCCACGGTTAAGCCTTTTGTGGTAAATTCTTCCGCCTTCGAGCTATTTGTTTTGTTCCTCCCTGTTTTGATGCCGCACATGCTTCTCCTCCCTTTCTTCACCAGATCATAGAGTATATGTGCTAGCTATGCACAGCTTGTGTATTTTCCCATTTCTAGTCAGGCTTCTACAGGTTCTATATTGCAATGCCTATTTTTATGCTTGAGTTCTTTAATTTTCTAGAATTATGTAGGAACTCATTCGAGCTGAATTTATTCCTTTATTTGAGATTGATACCATGATATTTTTTCAAAACTTAGGTGTCAACAGTTGGCTAATTTTTTTCTTGCACAACTTGAGGTTCTTTGTTGTCGTTGTGATGGTGCTTTAACATTGTTGTGGTATAGTGATAATAGGATCCACTGGACCTATTGTCGGGTCATCCTCTTGAGTGAGATCATGAATCTCTCTTCCAATTTATTGTTGGATCTTCTTCCACTTCCTCGTCCACTCCTACTTCCCAATCCTTGACTCTTCATTCGGTCAGTGCGTCGATTAGATCTTCATCAGCGAAGAACTTTGACTTACTTACATTGCTCAAAATAGATGATCTATTTACAAAATATTTAACTAATTAATGATAAGTAAAATAAGAGAATGAACTATTTTTATGACTAATACTATCGTATCATCATCGAAGTCTTGGTCTTGACAAATATTCGGTCGATCTTGTCCAAGCTCATAATACGTATGAAATATCTCGTTGGTTGTGTCAAATCTTCCCGAACGGTCTCCTTATGCCGTTTGGAAGTTCTCTTCACTTATTTTATCACTTGTAGTTGCTTACAAAATTGGGCTCTTAAATCCAGTGGAGTTTGTGTGTAAGGTGCAACATTGCTCTTCATTCTTGCAAGATGAAATTTCAATCATTAAATAACATCAAATATAATTTTGTCATAATATTTATATTACACTTTTCTTTCCACCATGGAGATTAAGTCCCCCGACAGGGCGTTTGATCCCGGGTTCGAACCCGGCATGTCCATGGATTGCAGAATCGGCCGATTCTTGGATCGGATCGGACCCGATCCCCAGCGGAACTTCCGATCCGGATTGAAGATCGGTCCGGATCGATGTTTGTAGGTGGAATCGGTGCCGGAATCGACCGATTCGGTCGATTCTGGATCAATTCCGGCGATTCCCTCGCCGGAATCGACCCACAGGCTGCCGCGGCGGCCATCCCGCCGCGGCAGCCCTCTTCCTCGCCCTATCGGGCGGGGAAGATGACCTTACCGGGTCCATCGGCCAGGATCCGGATCCTCAACCGGTAGGGGTATAACTCTACCGGTTTGCGTATCGGGTCCATGGGACCCCGATACACTAAAATGGCCGGATCGGAATCCGATCTACCTTCTTATTTAGTTAATTTTTTGGTGTTTTAGGGTTTTTTAAGGGTCGATCCGGATCGATTTTTCTTCCGACGAATCGGCCTGGATCGGACCGATCCGATTCGATCCAGATCGAATCGGTCCCCACCGATCCTGGGACCGATTCCGATCCCGCGATCCTTGGGCGTGTCTACCCCGTCATGGGTGGCTTCCCTGCGCAGAATACCACTGCACCATGTCCAAAAAAAGTTACTTTTAATACTTAAATTACATTGATTATTTATAAATATCTATGACATTAGTTAATTCTAATTATTATTCTTTAAAAATATATATTTATAATAAATTCAATGGTTATAATTAGTTATTTTTATTTCAGAATCACTCAATTAAGTGATAATGATATTTAATTAATATTATTTATTCTTAAATTAGATAAAATAGAAAGGTAATATGCTGGTCACCTAGGTGCCCCTTGTCTTGACATGTGACGGCGCCTCGTGGCCTAGGCATCATCTTGAAAACAATGTCACGAACACAATGGACATGAATGTGTTAAGAAAAATGTGAGGACCGTTCTTCTCTCTAAATACATTAATTCAGTGAATTTTATAAGTGAAAGGTGAAAGCTGAATGGTGCACTTTGAAAAGGGTAAAGAGCAAAGGAGGAGGTATATAGTGCAAACTGCATGTGGGTGAGAAAGATGCCGGCATGGAGCACCTGACATAGCTTCACAAGAAGGCCCATCTCCTTCTTAACACTGGTTGTCCCCTCGTGATCCTTTACCTCACCAGCTACTGGTGTTGGCTAGTCATCATTCTCCATCCTAATGGTGCTACCCACCGTCACTAAGCCCTTCCTCTATATGCTAGTCTATAAAAATTTATTCCACTGTCAGATTTTAAAACCATAACTCTTTTAAGTACATTTTTGGGGTGAAGTGTTTAATTTTCAGCTCCTGTTATATCAAGAAACTCCCACATATTTGTTAACTCGTATATGATTTTTGTTTCCCTATAACCAAAAACAATTTAATCTTGGTGACCAGTTCATCTATGTGACCTTGGAATGACAAGACATCTATTATTCTTTCTCAATGTTTATGTTACTGTTTAGTTCAGCAAATTTCATAAATTTTACTTTTTCCAAATGGCATTTTGACTCTATTATCGCCATAATTAGGCTTGTTAGATTATAAAATCAACTTGTACTCTTATAAGATTAAATCAATAGAATTTTATGGCACAACACATTCTTTTGTCACCCAACGTATTTTTAGGTTTTTCATTCTGTGGCACTAACAATTTTCATTTTCTTTTGAGTGTTTTTCCGCATGGGTTGAAATGGATGGTGCAATTTATGCCAAAAGAATTGCATTGATGCAGGAGTAGCTACCGCTTTTGCTGCTAGGGATATCCTTGGAAATTTTCTAAGTGGTCTTTCATTGCAGTTTTCACAGCCATTTTCTATTGGTGATAACATAAAGGTACTAACCTAGAATTACTTGTTATTTTTAATTTACTGTTGATTCATATTTCTGGATTCTGTGCATAAGGTGAAACCTGGTGACCGTTCATACTTCTAGTGACCAAAACAGGGAAGCACATTAATGGCTATAAAATGGCAATGTGATGTGCGTGCATCATCTCTTAGTAGGTCTATCAGACTTATGGATAATCAGACGCAGCCATTGTATATCCAAAAGTTGGGTTGTCCAACTGTTAATACCATACAATCTTTAATGCAGTTCTGCTGACTTTACTTAGTTGTACTAGTTACTAACTAGTAGTTAGATGCATTCTTATGCCTTGGATCTTGCTTTAATTATTTTGCTATGAGCATATGAACCTCTTAAGACAATATAACTCATTCTTTTATTATTACATATGCAAATTGTACCGAGTCATGCTAGCGATATTTATTTTGATTGTTTTGAAAGTGGCTAACCTAACTGATAAAAAGTGCTTCCATCTTGTGCATTGATTGCAGAGTTAGCCGGATTGGATCGGGATCTACCAATTCCACTATTGGATCAGTTGGTCTCAATTTGATTATCATCTGGAGGATTGATCTTGACTAAATTTACAGAGAAATCGGTTGATTTCTCAGAATTGGATCGTATTCGGCAGATTCTGCCAGGAGAATGTAAGTCCTGGTCTAGAATCAATAGATCTGATATCACCCCAATAAGGGTGTATTTACCGCTGTTGAGGTCATATGGGGTTAGTTATGCGGCCGACTATAGAAGCATGCTTACGCCGACAGGGTCACAATCTATTTGCCTCAAGTCAAGGAGAAATTATGTATGCTTTAGAACAACATAAAAGGGCAGCAACTTGCATGAACTTGGCTAAAGAAGCTTCAAGAGGACAAAGTCTATGTATGGAAGAACATTGTTGGTGCCAAACTTTTTCATTTTTCTTGTTTAACTCAGATTTGGGCAATACCGAAGTCCAACCTAGACGTGGTAAAACAAGGATCAAATAGTATAAACAAGCTTTGGAAATACCTTGGCATGGCTTAATAGGCCCCAAATGATCAAGACAATGAGCTCATTGCATAACCCTGATCGAGAGCTTTGCAACGGAGTCCAAAACACAGAAAATAAACATCGGAAGGTCAAAAAGACCAATTTTGCCCATGACACTTGGGGACAAATCAGGACTCTATCAGAAAGGTCCAACTTCACCACATTGTCGGTCTAAGATGGAACTAGACAACACTCAAGACAGATCAAAAGTCCGATCACCATTTGGAGAATTATTGTGGAAAGATCGAATTTGAATGGAAGTTCATACCCCACCACCCTAGGGGCAGAATGGTCAAATCAACTTTTAGATCGGCCCATCGGCTGAAAATTGCAATTTTCCAGTTCAAGAATTTAGTCTTGAGAATATTTATGCATCAAAAATAAAATTCGGCCAAGGGAATGATTTAATTGCATGTAATTACAATTTTTGGAATTATTGATGGTCCAAATTGCACCAATTGGGGAGATCGATAAAATCAGATATTTGATGCAATTCAGGAGATCTTGGGCACATATCTTGATGGAGCACAAGATCAATGGCCATCAATGGCCATCAAGTGAATTCGGAATAATAGATTCCAATCGGAATTAATCATAGCGGTTGGATTGAGAGTATCATGATGAGATTCCGAAGAGAGCATCTGTTTCTCGTGGCTTGCGCGCCCAACCCTCTACCCGGTTAGAATTCCTACGGAGGAAGACTTCTTTGTAGGATAGAGCTCTTATCCTTGTCCCATCTCCAACTTATCCCATAGACTCCCTACTTAAGGGGAGACTAAGAGATCAAAATTAGGTCTGCCAACCTCTTTCTCATCCTCACCTGTGCGCACATCACCTATAAACTAGTACCCCATGTGCACAATTTTCCTGGTAGGACTCCCTCTCCAGTGGGACTCTCCTTGGCCAAGACTTCTTCAAACCATGGGACTCCTCAACCTTATCTCTCTCAGCTCTTGTCCCTTAGACTCCTCAATGAGTGGGAGACTGGGCTAACAAAAAGAGAAGGCCGCAGCCCTCTCTCTCCATCCATCAGATTTGTGCACCTCAGATCCTCCCTCTCTTGGTACGACAACAGCTCTCTCTCCTCTCTCCTGGTGCGATATCAACTAGTAGCTCTCACCTCTCTCTTCTCCAAGGTGCAGCAGCTCTCCTCCGACATCACCTGCACAAGAAGATGAAGAAGGAGGAGAAGAAGGAGAATGCGCCATCCTCTTCTTGCAGCACCTGTAGCACAAGGAGAAGAAGGCTTGGCCATCCTCTCCTGGTGCGCACTCAACAGTAGCAGAAAGCTCCTCCTGCTCTTCCTTCTCCTGCTCCCTCCATCAACAGCAGTAAGAAGAAGACCCTTTCTCATCCAACAACAAGAGAAGGGGACTTGGTGGCCTGCTCTCCTTCCATTTCCAACAGCACATGCGCACCAAGGAAAAGAAGGAGGAGGCGTACCCTCGAGTAGTCCCTGTGCCAAGACAAGAAAAACAAAAAGAAGAAGGTAGGGAAAAGGGTGCACAATATGGTTTTTAATTTCCTCTTCCCCTCCTCTTCCCATCTTCTTCTATGGCCAAGTGTCCCTTTAGACAGCCCTTGTGTGCCCCCCTCTTGGCCATCAAAAAAAAAGCCCATGTTCAGTTCTCATTCTGGCCACATGATCAGCCCAATTTTGCTCCTAACCAGGCCCCTACGACAGCCTCTTGCTGGCCCATGTCCTATCCATCTATGCAGTGACTGAGCAAGACCTGTACCTGTAATCATCCCTTTTCAGTCATCCAAACAGGTCCTCTAAGCCACCTGTTAGCTCTTCTTGCGCAGCACCCAAAGTCTTCTTAATAAGCCCCCCTAGTTGGCCTTCACAGACCACTTGCTGTCCTCCTTAGTAGGGGTGTCAATGGGCCGGGCTAGGTCAGGCCCGAAGCCAGCCCAATACAAGCTCAGTTCAACATATAACGGGTCGGCCCGGACAGCCCACATAAAATTTAAATTTGGCCTAATCTGGCCCGGCCCAGCCCGATCTTTCTAATATAAAAATATATATAAAGTTCAGAATGAAAATTTTTTGTATAAATGTGATAAAACAATTGAACTTCTACAAGTTATGCATCAGCATTCAACAACCTCAGCTTCAGCTCGTTCTATGTAGTCAAGGATCAACAGCAATAGATAGAAAAAAATGAAAAGAGGAGAGAAGAAAATGAAAACAAATGCGAAATACACGGTCGCGTATTTTGTAATTTACACTGTATTGACAATGGCAGGCAGAATGCTCAAGCAGGGCAAAATACCAATTATGCAGTCCAAAATATTATTCCAAAGCCCCTAGTATATGGCTGTAAGTATTTCCTAACATGGAAAAAGCAACAGCCTGATGACATCAAGTACCTATGACAAGTAATTTTCTCCATCCAAACCTTGCACTTCATTCTTCCGTGAAGGAAAAGAAAGAATTCTTCGGGTAGAATGAACCCCAGGCTTTATATAAACTAAAATATTCAAGATGGTGAATTTGAAGCCTAATGTTGCACTCCTTTCTTTGATGCTCCAGCAACTTTAAATTCTTTTGTGTCCATTGTGCCTTTTGTGTGTTGTTGTGTGCATTTTGCTACAGTTTTTAGCATTCTTTGTATCTGTGTGGACGACCTACAAAAATGTAGTGTCCTCACAACAAATATGAGGTACTTTCATAGTGGCAATTCAATTGGGATTGAACCATTCCAAAGCATTGCCAGTTATGTCCGTCCAAAGCGAAGTCCAGAACCATTAACATACAGCAATAAGAAAAATATTCATTATGCAAAAAAATGGAAAGGAAGAGATAATAAGATTCATAACAATATAATACAACAACATTGTTCAACTAATAATGCATAATAGATTGGGACAAGAAGATATCTGTTGGGCTCTAAGTTGACACACCTAATCATGCATGTGAAACTTAACGACCATGACTCGATGAGATTTTATAGTATGAGCACCAAATTGAATATCCGGCATGTTTCCTAAGTACAAAGAAATAGTAATTAAATTAAATCAGCATAACCAACATGTAGGTGGTTTTAGTACGTTAAAAAAACTCTTAAAGTAAAATAGCGGATTTCACTGATTTCTTTTAAATTGAGCATTTAATTATGCACCTTTTATGTACTGGATCAAGCAATGTTTGTAATCAGCATATCCTGTCAATGACTAACAGGGAGAGGAAAATTCTTTCCATGGGAACAAGAATAAGCTTAAATTGCACAGTATCTGAAAGTATCTAATCAAAATAAATGCCTATCAAATACTGACAGACGATCAACCTCAGCAGATTTCTAAAAAAAATGCCAATCCATAATGCACAATCAAGGAGTAAATCATAAATTACAAAGAACAAAAAGATGATTTACATTTTCTGGGGAACATTCAGGACATCATCCATGAACCAAGCAAATTTATGAAGCATCCAGAAGCTAATGTTGCATTGTACTCAACCAGCCACTGAAAAACAAACAATGAATAAACAATAAAAGTGGCCGTTGCACACCAGAACGAAGATAAAAGAAAAAGTTCTGAGCTTGATCGCTTTGTCTTTCGATTTTCCGACTAAGTTCCGCAACTTTGGGTGTTGGGCTATTATTTATTTTCCGAACTGTCTGAAACCCACGACGGACAGCAGGACAGGAGAAGAAAGGAACGAGGTGATCGGCGGAGAAGCCCTAGAATTTGTGTATACCAGAAGACACCGCGGCTGCTGGAGGAGTCTCTATCATCGTCGGGCTGGACGTAGATGCACTCATTGATCCCCCTCTACATTGCCTTGTAGACCAGTGTGCCAATGAAGTGGTAGTACTTGCCGAGCAGGTAGCCTCAGTTGCCTCCACGACATGGTAGTGCAGCACGGTGGGGAAGAGGTGGTGGACGACGTGCGTGTCATTGATGTGGCAGAACACCCTGTTTAAATGGGGGCAAAATGGAGAATCTCGTCTCTGCCTTCCGGACGAGGCCGACTGACCTCGAGCTCCGCCGCTACTGCTGAAAATCAAAGGACGAAGAGGGGAGAGGAGAAGCGAGAAGGAGATTGGCAACCGCTCGCCCACGCCTTAGGCCAAGCTTGCATTGCGTCGGGCTGTTGAGCCGCCCTCGACCTGCATAGAACCTGCCGTATGCCCGCGGGCTCAAGTCGGTGGCCTGATATCAAGTCCACACTTGGCCCGGCCTGATGGCCTGTAGGTCAGCCTGACACGTTGACACCCGTACTTCTAAGTAGGCACAAAAACAAGCCCCTTGCTATTTCCTAAATAGCCTTTTATGCACCCCAGAACAGGCCCTTGTCTGGTCCCTCTCGGCCTACCCTAATCAAGCTGGAAATGGCACCCGATTACACCGCACACAGCCCTTTGTTCAGCCATTAAACCTGTCTACAATCACATCCCCTGTGTGCCCTTAAACCTGTCCACAATCAGGCCCCCTCTGTGCCTTAAACATGTCCTTAATCAGGTCCCCAAGCAGCATGCTGTCTAGCCCCTTTTAGCACTTAAAGCAACCCATTTTTTTGCATACATAGCCCTCTTATCCAATGAGGAGGAGGGAGTGATGTCTCAAGCATTCTTGGAATCCATACGACGGGCCAAGTCTCCCTCGAGTGGGCTCTTGATTCTTTGTTTTGGATAGAGGAGAGGGTGATGATTTGGGCATTCTTAGATTCATAAGATGGGCCAAGCCTCTCCTAGGCAAACTTTGAAATCCACAAAGACAGTCCCCTTTATGTGTCCTTTTAATCAACCCTAAAATAGTTCCTTTGAGGCTTTGAAATCCCTACCTCCATGTCCTTTGCACAACACCTATTTAGTCCTCCCAAACATGTCCTAAATCTGCCCTTTGTGTAGTTCCATTACAAACCCATCCAAGTAGCAACTCCACATATTCATGATAGCCCCTTTGAGGCCCATTTTCCCATTGCTACAACAAGAAAGAAGGTGCTAAAAGTTAGCTCTTGCAGGTTGCAAAAACAAGCCATGCTGGCCCTTGAAGTGCAAAACAGGCTGCCAAGGCCCAAGGAGTTGAAATTGGGCCAACCGGGCCAACATGACATGAAGCCAATTTTATTGGGCCATGAGACATGAAGCTGGCCCATTGGACCTTGGAAAAAAATTAGGTTAAACAAATTTGAATGCGAAAAGCAAAATTAAATGAGGAGATTCGCACCACTTCATAGGCTCTTCACAAGTTTGTAGCTAATCCTGCTTTCCTTCTAGAACACTAACCCTGGCATACTTATGGGATACGCTTCCTATGTGAATAGACCCTTCTCATTAGATAGAAAAGTCAAAAGACTTAACCATGTAGGTCGAGTAAATTTTCACACTGATAGGAAAACAAGGCAGTACGATGCCGAAATATTTTTGATTTTGTGAGAGTTTGCATCATGGGAAGGACATGCATTCACGTCTACACTTGAACAACAGGAGACATTCCATATGAACTACCAAATCATATGTACGCCGACGTGAACAAGTGCAATGCATTGAAGATTCAAGTGCTGATTCGACTACATGTGACCAGGCATATTGATGCTAGCTTAACGGATTGAATGCGATGCGAACCGAATTGAAATAAACAAGAGTTAATCCATTATGAAAATTTACTTAATGAAATCTAAAAACACATTAAAAATAGTTCACTGAATCTAAAATGGAAGTAAAAATAAGAACTTAAAGTAAATCTAAAAATTTAAATCGAACACTTACGTCAATGGAATTCAACTTCCTTAAGCAAGTGAAAATCAACTAACTTAAAACCAAACAAATAAAACACATCTAAATCAATCTCAACACATAAAAAAATTATTTTATTTAACAATACGAAACTTAAACTTAATCAAATCAAACCAAAGTCCGAAAACACTTAAAACATACTAAACACAGTCAAATTGGTATAAAAACACCAATCAACAAGAAAAACAACAAAGCGTCTTAATTTAATATCTACTAAGGAAGAAATTTAGATTGTTAAACACATTTGAAATTCACCTAACTTAGACAAAACAAGGCAACTTCAACCAAGTAAAATAACAGCAACCGAAACCAAAAATCCAAATTGAACCAAAATCAACAATCAAATCAAACTAAAATATGAAATCTACATTTCAAAATCAAGCTTAAATCAACTCCAAACATAAAAATAAACTCTCAACCAATTTAAATAACAAATTTTTTCGCATCTCATCTGGCTAAAAAGCCAGAGCCCTTTGTGTTCATTTCGTGTTGGGGATGTGCATGCTCTCGACAAATAGGTCATTATGTCAACTAATCAAGGGTATTCAAGTTGTTACTTGATGTAAATGAATGTTGGATATTCGCACCATCCGACGGAGAGGGGTTAAAACGAAATTTTTATAGAACCCTAATCTCAATTTTATACTTTTATAATATCACTCGGACTATCTAGTATTTTTGTGGGTTATCATTTATTTTGCTTGAAAACTCGGATGTTGATATTTTAAAGCATTCTAAATAAATATTTTTTCTAAAAATAAAAAAAGATTTATAAAATGAGGTTCCCACATACATTGATCGTTTGAACAAAGAGTTTCTTTGTAGCCAATGTTGAGTATACCAGGATGGCGAATGAGATGACATATGTGGAATTAGAGTCCATGTATCGAGTTGCGATTGAAGAGCACTCGAGGGCATGATAGAGGAGTTGAACAAAGTTCACCCAGCCGATTGACGGAGCTTCACATATATATCTCTTTATCTATCATTTGTTGCATTCATTCTCATCATATTAGTTAGCTTTAAGGCTTGTTTTGAGCATTCATTCATTATACTAGCTCTTTCATTCATTGATCATCGAGATTCATTCATTCATTCATCACATTGGTTTGCTTCGAGGCTTAGAGGAGTTGGACAAAGTTCACTCAGTCGGTTGATGAAGCTTCACATATAGATATCCCTTCATTTGTTGTTGGTCACATTCGTTCATTCATCATATTAGTTAGTTCCAAGACTTGTTTGGAGCATTTATCCATTTATTATACTAGCTCCTCCATTCATTTGTCATAGAGATTCATTCATTTATTCATTACAATGGTTAGCTTCAAGGCTTGTCTATAACATTCATCTATTATGAAACAAAAGTTGGGGATTTTTAGGTGTTGGAATGTATATTTATAGGTGTCGGAATGCTGCCATCTCATAGGGGGCACAACTTTATTCTCCTCGTGACATCATTTGCCACCTTTTGGGTCCCTTATGCGGATGTTGGAAGGTCACTGGTTCATAGGTGTTTCCTTTTATCTAATCATAGCATTTTCTTTGTCACATTATTTGGTATCTCTTAGGTCTCTTGTATGGATGCTAGAAAGGCGCTATCTCATGGGAGATGTCATTTTATACAGGCATTGTATTTTCCATGCAACATTATTTCATACGCCTTAAGTCCCTCATGTGAATGCTAGAAAGGCACTGACTTACAGGGGATGCCATTTTATGCAAGCATAGTAATTTTTTGTAACATCATTTAGTACCCTTCTGAGTTCCTCTGGGCTGTGTGCTGCAAGATCATTTTATGGAATTCACTTGATTCAACCAAATGAGAGGTTCAACATCATAGGGTGCTGGCTATATTATGACACTTTTTGGTTATGGATTAAGGCCTCCCCTAAGCTATACGGGGAATTTATGAGCAGTGAGGAATTCAAGGTTTTCCCTGGGCTATGGGATTGTATGGGTAGTTCCTTGGGTCATGGATTCTATGGGCTTTTCTACCGGTGAGATATTATGAAGTTCAAAGTATGTGGACAATTATGCTTTTGTTGATCCAAATATGGTATTGAGGCTTCAGCCTACAACCCCCATGGATTATTAGGCTACAAGGCAATGAAAGCTAGTTAAGAGGGTTAAGGCACACCTCTGGGCCATAGTGTTTAAATTTTGTAGGTGGGACTTGAGACACGAGGAACATAGAAGGTTTTGTGCTTACACCTATTGGCACCATAATTTGGGGCTGCATAGCCCTGAAAATTATGAAGATGTGGGATTTTAAGGATATGGATTAGCATTTTAAAAGCCATGTAGACCTTTGCCGGACATGACTTATGATGGCATGGGGACATGAAAGCCATTTAAACCTAAAGGGCAAAGTTGGCATGAAGAATTGTGGGAACCACATAGTCTGAATGGGTCATGGCGATATGGTAATTTGAGAACCATTTAGATCTAAAGGATCATGATGGTAAAAACATGAAAAGCATTGTGGTTAGAAGCAAGGATTGCCATCTCGGATTTCGGCTTCATCTCGGGAGGGGGGGTGTGAAAGAGAAGAGATCTCGGAGAGATCTCAAAAAAATCTCGGGAGATCAGATCTCGAATTCTTGGATCAAAATGTATATATGTATGAAACATAACATAATATTTTATAAAAATAGGAGTACATCAATGAATTTACAAAATGTATATATGTAACATATTTTGTACATCAACTGTGTGAATGAACAATTACAAAGCACTTTCAATACTAAAAAGATGATTTTTGTACTTTTAAAAGATTTAAACTTGTATATAATCTTATTTAAATACTAATATGGTATTAAATTTGTAACACATTTTTATGTGATAGTATAAGTGATAGTGAAATATATTAAATGGGTTTACACTATCATAAACAGGATGTAGAGTAGTCGCAGATCGACTTGCGCAATCAGGTTGCGGGGGTCAAGGGGGGCAGCGCCCTTATGGGGGGGGGGGTATCAGGGGGGCAAAGGCCCCCCGAATTTTTTTTAATGAACCAAGCTATATGGGGCGAGATCTCGGCGATCTCGTATCTCGGTCCCTGGCGAGACCGAGATCTCGGCGAGATTGCATTCCATGGTTAGAAGGCCATGATGGTGCTATCATGAAAACCAAGAAGGATGACAGGGCCTTGATGGTATAAATATGAAAACTAATAAGGCCATTAGGGACATGATGATATGTACATGAAAACCATTGAGGCCATGAGGACCACGATGGTATATGAATTATAAAAATTATATAGGTCAGAAAAGACTATGATGATACGATATAAGCATAATGAAAACTAATAAGGTTGAAAGGGCCATGATGGTAAAATATGAAAACCATGTAGGCCAGAAAAGCCATGATGGTACAAGCATTATGAAAATCGATAAGGTCTAAAGGGCCATGATGGTATAGATATGAAACCATAAGGCTTAGAGGGTTTGGTATAGGCATGAAAATTGTTGAGGCCAGGAGAGTCATGATGGTATAAGCATTATGCAAACCATGTTGGCCAGAAAAAGCCATGATGGTATGGTATAAGTATTCTGAAAACCAATAAGGCCGGATGGGCTGTGATTGTATACATATGAAAACCATGTAGGCCGAAAGGTCATGATGGTATAAACAGTATAAAAACTATTAAGGTTGAAAGGGCTATGATGGTATAGATATAAGATATAAAAACTAATAAGGTCTAGAGGGCCATGATGATATAAACATGAAAATCATTGAGGCTGAGAAGGTCATTATGCAAACTATGTGGGCCAAGAGGGCCATGATAATATATATATGAAAATGATGTGTGCCAAAATGGTTATTACAGAATAAATATCATGAAAACCATGGGGGTCAAAAGGGTCATTATGATGTAGATATGAAAACTATGTAGGCCGAAAAGATCATTATGTTGATATGGAGACCATGTAGGTCGCAAGGGCAATTATGGTATAGAAATGAAAACCAATAAGGCCAAGAGGGCCATGATGATATAGTTTTGAAAACTATATGGGTTGAAACTTGAAAGGGCCATATGGTAGGTCAAAAGGGCCATTGTGGTATATATATAGAAACCATTTGGGGACCGTTAAGACTCAAAGGGTTACTAGGTCATGTGTCATTCAACATTGAAGATCATTTAAGCCTGAGTGGTTATAATGTTGTGGATATGGGGGCATATAAACTATTAAGGCCCGGAATGTCATTATGATATTGTTAGGGGGAAAGTAAAAAACATTGAAGCTAGGGGGCCATTATGACATGAATATTATGGCAACTTAGAAAACATTGAAGTCCGGAGGGCCATGATGGTATGAATATTGGAGGCAATATAAGTCGCATAGGCTTTGACGATACACATCATTAACATAAGGGGTGGTAGGGTTTCATTCTTGTGAAGTAGCATTGAGATTTCCCATAAATTTTGTAGGCGGGAGATGGTCTTCCTCGTTGTCTCATGTGAGAACCCAAGCATATGTCCACTATAGGTGGATAGGCTTTAGAGGGCTAATTCCTCATTGACAACTTATATATTCTCTCTAATAATATTAAGGGAAAACTCACCCATCTTACCCATTGGATAGGGGAGTTGGCTAATGATGCGTTCTTTTTTCATTTTTATTTTACCATGACTATCTTTTGCAAGGTTTTCACGTCCCTTTTATTTTTTTTTCTATTCACCCCTTTGTTGAGTTTTCACATAACAAGGTTGCTTGATTTTGCTTAGAGTGTCTTTTCAAGTTTTCACTATAACCTGATCTTTTGACATTTTTGCCTATATCCTACTAATGATGGACGATCGGTTAACACCGTCAGGCATATCTATTTTTATCTCATTTTTATTTTTCATACAGGGTGTGAAATCATTCATCTTTTGGCCAGTTCTTATGAAACTCATACTCTTAAGGCATAACATCTCTTAATATGCTTGTTGTTGAGTGGAGGAAAAGGAACTTATCCTTTGCTATCTACTACAGTGTAGTCACTACCTTCAAACACCCTATCAATAACATATGGGCCAAGCTAGTTTGGTAGGAACTTATTCTTGGGATAGGTTGCCATGGCGTCTTGTTGCATAATCATAACAAGGTTACATTTATGTAATGTCATCTCTTTAACTAGTTTGCCATAGGCTCAAGACATTCTGGCCTGATATATCTTGAGGTGTTCATAAGTTTTCACCCTCTCGCCCTCCAAGTTACCTAGTTCTATGAATTGTCTCTACGTTTTATCAGGTTCATCGGAGGGAAGACCATGATGGATTGCCACTCAATAAGAGGCCAGCTCAATTTCTACATGTATGGCTGCTTCACTCCCATAGACTAGGGAAAATGGGGTGCAATCCATAGGAGTCTTATATGTGGTGCACTAGATCCAAAATTGTTTTTTGTATCTTCTCGTCTTAGTTTCGCTTCTGATTCCTGACCACCTTGACTAAGAGCTTGCATAATGTTTTATCGAAGGCTTCAACGATGTCGTTTGTTTGAAGATTATAAATGGGTAGTGTCCTCCAATCAATGTGGAATTTGGTTGTCATCTTATATACTGTTTAATTCCTGAAAGGTGCACCATTGTTTGACATGAGCAAGCTCGGTACACTATATATATACATGATATGTTGCCTGACAAACCAAGCAACGACTTCTCTCGTGACTTCCCTTGCTGGTATAGCCTTGCCCCATCTTGAGAAGTAATCTATGGCCGTCATTGTGAACTTACAACCCCTAGTAGATGGCTTGAAGCATTCTACATATCCATTCCCTGTTTTGTGAAAGGCCATGTTGGGGTAGTAGCATGCATGGAATGCCATCTCGTTGAGATCTCGTGAGATCTTGGTCTTACCAAGGGGGCCGAGAAACGAGATCACCGAGATCTTACCCCAGGTAGCCTAGTTCGAGAAAAAAATTTCTTCGGGAGCTTTGGGTGCTGCCCCTTTGACCCTCGCGACCTGACCGTGCTGGTCGATCCACAACTACTCTGCGTCCCCCATTTATAATAGTGTAAACATATTAATATATCTTACTATCACTTAACTATCACATAAAAAATATACAAGTTTAATACCATATTAGTATTTAAATAAGATTATATACAACTCTTAATTTTTTAGAAATACAAAGATCATCTTTTTGATATTGAGAGTGCTTTGTAATTGTCTATTCACATAGTTGATGTATAAATGTGTTATATATTTTCATATATGATGTACTCCTATCTTTATAAGATATTATGTTATGTTTCATACATATATACATTTTGATCCGAGAATCTAAGATCTGATCTCTCAAGATTTTTTCAAGATCTCTTCTCTTTCACCTACCCCCCCCCCCGAGATGAAGGTCGAGATATGAGATGGCAATCCTTGGTAGCATGCATCTAAGCTAGAGGACACCTAAGGATAGGCCTGAATGCTTGACATTCATGATAGGCCTTTGCATACTTCTCACAAATGGCAAACATGTTAAACTAGTGATATTCATTATTCTTGATTACAATTTTCACCTTTGGGCCAATTGGACTAATGTGCTCTACATAGTCCACTATGGACTTCCTTCATCAACCGCTATGCTTTACTCTTGAAAAGACACTTATCAAGGACAACATTTTCCTTCTCTCGAACGAGTTGATAGAGCTCCCCGTTTATGATTTGGTATAAAACTACCCTTCTTAGGAGTCTCATTCGGCTCACTTAGGCAAATTACCGTTCTTAACATTGATGTTGTGTTGCCATCAATCATTTTATGGTGGTTGATCATCCCCACATATATCTAGGGTATCTACCTTCCAACCAGTAAGCCTTCTCTTCTTAACCATGAGTGTCAGCTGAACCTTCTATTCCTGACTGTGATATTCAACATCCTCTCAAGTGATAACTTGATCACTGAGGCCAACTTGGCTAAAGCACTTGTTTGTCAGTTCTACCTTCCCTTGATATGTTGGATGTTGGAAATATAAAATCTCTTTGCCTGCCGGGTAGTTGCTACATGATAAGCCACTAGTTCTCTCTTCTAGACTTCAGACACTCCAAGCACCTGTTGGACAACTAGCATTGAGTCTCTAAAACTTTAAGGCATTGAATACCCATATCAAGGGTAATCTCCAAGCCTATGATGAGAGCTTCATATTCAACTTCATTATTGATGAGAATTTCTATTATGACAAATGAATTATGAAGCTTCCCTTCTTTTGGGCTCAAGAAGACTATGCCGGCATTGGCCTTTGGCCTTATCTTGCCATCAGATCTTCTCTCCATACTAGCTGTGCCATCAAAATATAGTTGTCAATCGTTTCATCAACTTTTTGGGCTTCATGTATCTCCTCATTTCTCAAAGTTTTCTCATCATGCAATTGGAGATTGAGGGGAGAATCATTAGGAATAAGATGTGTTGTGAGAAAGTCCGCCATTTATTGTCCTTTGATAGCTTTTTATGGTATGTATTTTATGTTAAATTTCATCAACATCAATCATTTGTTGAGTAGCCTTGACGGGATGGCCTCAACATATATTTAAGAGGGTTAAACCTAGGTATCAGGCTGACCTCATAAGAAAGGAAGTATTGCCTCAACTTCTTTGCAATGAACCTTACACATATTTTTTTCATAGGGGAATATCGGTGCTTAAGACCTACCAATCATCTACTCTGGTAATATAATGGCTGCTCCTTGCCCTCTTTATTTACTTGGGCTGATATAGTACCCAAAGATGTATCTAGAGCTGTAATATGGAGGATCAAGGGCCTACCTTTCATAGGTGCCTTAAGCACCGACGGATTCAACAAATATTGTTTAAGCTTATCTAGGTTAGCGTCGTAGCTATTGGTTCTCAAAACCTAATAAATAAATAATAATTCACTTCAATTTCTACTTCTATTCTATTACGTGGAGTTCTAGCTAAACATTGTATCACTTACAACATACCATGTACAACCACTACATCATTACATATTTTACCATTGTATTGCATCCTTGGTTTCAAGAAATATCCCAAGTGTAACCCAACCATTAACATATTACTACAACAATTGAATAAAATATAACATGAAATAAATATTGCTCCATGAATATCTTGGCAGATGTCTTATTCGATATGTTGTCTGTAATCTTCAACTATTTTTTATAACCTTTGAATGTTTCTCTTTGATTTAGATCTTTCTTAGTCTCATGCATCATACAAGTAACCCATTTGATTTTTATTGTTGGAATTAACCAATCTCAACACTTGTACAAGAGGTTCTATCATAGACAAGTAGCATCGTATCCTTTCCCATCGTCTATTGTCCTCAATAATATGCTTTATCTTAACTAGGATCTCAAATTGGTCAATTTTGTCATGTAGGTCAGTCATGTAATCAATGTATGTTGATGAAAATATGAATCTCTTCAAGTCATGTCGATATCTTTGTAGATTCTCTAACACAATGAAATGTGTGACAAATCTTGTAAGACTAGGTCGCACTATATCATGACCATCAGTATGCTATCTCATAATATGTAGTAGCCTAAGATACCTATGTATTGATGATGTAATCAATTGACCTTGTCTCGCTAAGGACTTCACAGATGGTTGCTTCACAATATTCTCTAACATCAAATATATAGAATGTACCATACAATTAACCTAAAACAAGTTTATTTTGATATCCACCAACTTTTTCCTTGCAACCTTATAAAATACTTCATTATCCGTCACAAAGTGTACAATGTTGTCTTCACCTGTTTTCTTGACAATGTCGTTTATGATACCAAACAAGTACTCCACACTTTTGATTTGACATGATGCATTAATATACTTTAAAAATATGGTGCCTTCAGAACAATACAAAATAAAGTTGATCATAGATGTCCTTGTAGTTGTTGTTCATCCATCATCCGTTATAGTGCAATCCCCTTTCACACTGTCTTAAATCATCTATTCATAAAGTCAACTCATCGACCTTTGCTTCCAACTTATTCTTATATATGTACTTAGATATTGAAACTTTTACTATCGGTTTAGTACTAGTAATAGCATCAATTATCATATGAAAATATGGACAGGTAACTACATGAGTTGAGACACCTACATCAAGGAAAAATAAGGTAGAATTATTAATTTTTTTAAAAAATATGTAAGATATATTTAAAAGAATTAAAGTTTATATATATTTGTATGTAAAAACCATTTATAAATATGCTTGATTGCTTTCTTTGCATTCCCTATTGTAGTTTTAACTTCTTTTAATGCCTACTTGATTCTTTTGACTTTTGTCACTCTACCATACATGGGATGTGTCTATTGGTCGAATTGACTATGACTGACGAAATTCACCATCTTGACATAATTGATGTGTAGGTGGAGTGCTTTCCACATCTAAATGTCTAATAGTAGATTCTCATGCCCCTTCTCTCCTCATCTTCTCGAGTTTGAGTTTTATTATCATGTATTTATCTTTTTTATCACTTTTGGATTTAAGATTTTTATCTCTTTGTCTAAGCAACTCATCACGCAGGTTGGCTCTCTACTCAATACTCCCTCTGTGATGCTCTCTCAATTAAATATGCACTTATTTCTTCTCTAAGCTCTACTGATACTTTCTAAGCTTTATTCACATTGCCACTAATCCCACCTTTGCGTTATTTAGCGCGGTAAACATCTCCATTAATTTCTTTTTTACACTACATGATGCGGGACGAAATCGGTTAGAACCGAACTTAAACAACTAAACGCTCAAAAAACATTTGAAAACAGATAAAGACCAACTAAAATTTCTAATTTAAAATTAAAGCAACGAAATCAAGTTTTATTTTGCCGCACTGGGCCCGATCAGCGCTCTTTAGGCCCATACGGATGCTTCGTCGAGCCAACTCCAAGAGGAATCGCGACACGTCAGGAGGTCGCGGAGGTGGCCCCCGGTGAGGATGGTGTGAAACAGCTTCCAGGGGAGTCGTGGACATAGTTATGAGATCCACGCAACCAAGCTTGTATTGGCGGTGGCTATTGAGGTTCGTGGCTGAACAAGATGCGTGAAAGGGTCGTGCAGAGGTCGCCGCTCAGCCTTCTGTAGACGGTCTCGCCAATGCGGGATTCACAGAACAAGACAAGGGAGCATCGCAAAGAAGGTGGAATGTGCGCGCGTGAAGAGGCTGCGTAGGCCAGTGGAAGCTGGACAACGCATTCGTGGCTCTGCAGACGTCCCAATAGCACCAGAACAGGGGAGATCGGGGCAGATCATCTGAGGTTGAAGCTGCTGACGCTGTTGGTGTTGTGAGAGTCTGGGGATTGCCAGAATCCTTGTTTTCTTTCAGATCTGAAGATCCTCATGCGGCTGTTCAAATCTGAAGGATTCGTTGTCGCTGTCGCTGAAGTTGATGATGTCGTGAGATGGGAATCACCAGGACGGTGGAATAGAATCGGGGATCGCCAGATCTATTACCACCGTTGTCATCCAACTGACAGCAGAGGATGGACAGGTGCGAAAGCCATTGATCTACTGTCGTCTAGATTTGATTGGGAAGAATGTCGATGTCGTCGAGTCGTTGCCATCGAGGAAGAAGAATCGAGGAGAGGGTTAAAAGAACGGCTCGGAGGCTGAAGGATGAGGAGGAGGGGTAAACCGGCCACCTATCTGTAGACACGCCAAATTGGCTTGATTCGGAGCCCTAGATTCTTATTCCGTAGGCGATATCCTTTATTTGACCGTTATCTGATCCGGACTACCTCGTGGAGATGAGCTAACGACATTGGTGGAGCCCCCCTTGTTAGTTGAGAATGGACCAATGATTTCCGGAATATTGCCGTAACTTTCAAGTGAGAGCCGCACGTGAACTGTAAAAACACGAAGCCTGCTCGATGACCGACCTTGAATGGTCCATAATTGAAGGTCTCGGGAGTCCCGCATGTGTTCCGTAACATTCAGGGTTTCCGAGAAGTCATTTCGGTAGGCGTCGGTCAATGACGGCATTCGTTACGACTTTTTCGATCTGTGCTGACACGGCTATCCCGGACCATGTATTAGGCTTTTCCGGTCATCACCGGGTCGTTTCGGGTCATCCGGGTCGATTCTAGCCGAATATTTTCATCAACCGGGGCCATACATCCGGTTCGGTCAATTTTAGGGTTTCGCGGCTTTTACGACTTTCGATTCACGTTTACCGGGTTAATCTCAGATTTTTCGATGACTTCGGATTGTCCGATCGTACCGAACTTGTTCGGTCATCATTTTAAGTCATCCCAAGTTGACCCGAGATTTCTCGATTGGAACCGTGCTCTTTCGGATCTTCGTCCCGAGTTTCGGCATTCCGCGAGAGGGTAAACCGGTAGAAAGCCCCGTGCGAACATATCGGGAGTCACACCGGCTGGTTTACCAACTTGAGGAGGTGCGGTTGAAGGCCCTCTTTCCAACGCAACAAACGGGAGCCGAATTGGACATCCCATTTGCAAGATACGGCTCGCGGAACACGCGCGCAGGAGAGAGAGTGTACCGCGCCCCCGCTCCCTTTGAAAGAGGAGGGCGCGCCCTGCGCGCCCTCAACCCGGGGGCGCGCCCTGCGCGCCACCGGTTCCTTTGAAAAGCGGGGGCGCGGTCAGTTTCTTTAAATCGCAAATTACCCCGATTAGCACCTTCTAAACCGGATTTTTGGAAGGTTTTCGCGGAGGATTTTTGATTATTTGTACCGCGCCCCCGGTTCGGGGGCGCGTTACGTATGTCAAGTCGATTTTTAGCAATTTCCGGAAGTTTCCGTCGATTTTTAGCAGTGAGACGCGTAACGCGCCCCCGCTTCTTTTGAAACAGGGGGGCGCGCAGACCGCGCCCCCGAACTGGGGGCGCGCCCTGCGCGCCCCTGGTTTGAGGGCGCGCCCTACGCGCCCTCCTCCTCTTTCAAAAGAGGGGGCGCGGTCGGTCTAGTTTTTAAATTTTGCACCGGCTTCCTTCCCCTATAAATTGAGGGTCATTCTCAGCGACCCAAGGTTAATCCCCGGTGCCTAGCTCGTCCTGAGGTCGTCCAAGCTCTCTTCCAAGGCTGTCCCGACGTCCAAAGTCGATCCGACGTCGAGAGATCGATCCAGAGGCGAAGGAGAAGCCCGATCCGTGTGTTCTGCATCAACCATCTTCAACGACTTCTGCAAAAAATCTGGGGCTCTTTCTGCAAATGTCTTCAACATAGAAGTTGTTCCTCTCTTCGTCCTCTTTCATCTCCAACTTACGGCATTCAATTCCGACTTACCGTTTGTTCGTGACGATTGCTGCACTGAGGGCGCGCATCCAGGTTCTGTTTTCTACATCCGCCCACTTTCAAAATTTTTACAGACTTCTAAAAGAGAATTTCGGAGAATTCATCAACATAAGAACTCTTCCTCTCCAAGTCTTCTATCTACTCCAACTGACGGCACTCAATTCCGACTTGCCGTTTGTTCGTGGCGATTGCTACACTGAGGGCGCGCATCCAGGTTCTGTTTTCTATATCCACCAACTTTCAGAATTTTTACTGACTTATACAGGAGGATTTCGGAGAAGTCATCAACATAGGAACTCTTCCTCTCTGAGTCCTCCGTCTACTCCAACAAACGGAACTCGATTCTGACATCAGGGTTGTCTGTAGCATCCTCTGTACCAAAGTCGCGCCAGAAGGGTGCAAAGCTACCCGAACCGGCCTTTTCTCAACCAACTCGGCTTCAACTCAAGCCGATCCATTCCATAAGCTTTCTCAACTCACTTAACTCAGTTCATTTACTGTTTTAAAGCATATTTCAGTTTATTTGCATCATTTTTACATAATCAAAAAAATACAAAAAAAGGGATTAAGGCTCACCCCAATCCGGTGAGTTCGATTCCAATTGTCTCTTTCTCATCTTCTTACTACAGTTACTACACCTCCCATAGTTCTAATTATTTTCTTCACTTGGTTTATTTTTCTAGTTGCACAGGTTGAACAAGCTAGCATTGATTGGAGACTCTTCTTCATCGGCCGGCCGAAGAAGAAGAAGGTTGAACCCATATCCCTATCTCCCACGCTAAGGTACACGGTCAATTCAACTCAACTTCTTAATTTACATCCCATAAAGCGGAGCCCGCGGCTCCTGGCGACCACATTTTTCATGTTTTAATTTCATCTCCTCCTCACTCTCCTCCCACGTGACCCGAACCATCTCCGGTGCTCGAGCGACGCCGTGAGATGAAAGTTCGGGGATCAATGTGAGTGTGGGATCGAGGTGAGGACATTTTACCGCTTTCCAAGTGTTTTTCCGATTCACTCCTATTCCCATATTCCATCTATCTTTCACCTTCTTATCTTGAGGTGCCGATCCGGAACCCGTTTCTGGAGTCGACACTATCGGATATGGAAGGTGGAAAGGGAAGGCGTGACGAGGAGGAAGAAGATCGGGCCGCAGGCCCTACGCGCGGGAGAAACACCCGAATAAGCTCCAAAAATTTCAATTCACCACTCTCTGTGCGTACATGACTCCTTATATAAAGAGAAAGTCCTGCCCTATTACAAAATGACCCTGCTATTTTAACTATTTACAAAAATGGTAAACCGATAAAAGCCTCGATAAAAGAGCTATTTACGTACATGGACTCAACGTAAAAAAAATTATAAATTATTTTAAAACTCTAAAAAATGTTCCTACCATTCTCTCCGACCGGGAGAAAACTCAATCTCGAGTTTTAACTCCTCAATTTATTTATTTACGGTCGGGAACACCCAAGACTCAACTCGTAAGAACGAGTCGAACCTAGCTCTGATACCAAATTGATGCGGGACGAATTAGTTAGAACCGAACTTAATCAACTAAATGCTCAAAAACCATTTGAAAACGGATAAAGACCAACTAAAATTTCTAAATCAAAATTAAAGCAATGAATCAAGTTTTATTTTGCCGTACTGGGCCTAATTAGTGCTCTTTAGGCCCATACAGACGCTTCGTCGAGCCAACTCCAAGAGGAATCGTGGCACGTCGGGAGGTCGCGGAGGTGGCCACCTGTGAGGATGGCGTGAAACAGCTTCCAGGGGAGTTGTGGACGCAGTTCCAAGATCTACGCAGCCAAGCTTGTATTGGTGGTGGCTATTGAGGTTCGTGGCTGAAGCAAATCGCATGAAAGGGTTGTGTGGATGTTGCCGTTGAGCCTTCTGTGAATGGTCCCGCGAATGCGGGATTTGCAAGCCAGAGAAGGTGGAATGTGCTCATATGAACAGGTTGCGCAAGCCAGTGGAAGCTGAACAGCGCATTTGTGGCTCTGCAGACGTCCCAATAGCACCAGAACAGGGGAGATCGGGGCGGATCATCCGAGGTTGAAGCTACTGATGTTGTTGGCGTTGTGAGAGTCTGGGGATCGTCGGAATCCTCGTTTCATTGCAAATCTGAAGATCCTCATGCGGCTATTCAGATCCGAAGGATTCGTCGTCGCCGTCGCCGAAATTGATGACATCGTGAGATGGGAATTGCTGGGACGGTGGAATAGAACCGGGGATCGCCGGATCTATTACCACCGTTGTCATCCAACCGATAGCAGTGGATAGACAGGTCCGAAAGCCACTGATGTACTGTTGTCTAGATTTGATTGGGAAGAATGCCGAAGTCGTCAAGTCGTTGCCATCGAGGAAGAAGAACCGAGAAGGAGAGGGTTGGAATAACGGCTTGGAGGCCGGAGGATGAGGAGGAGGGGTAGACTAGCCACCTACCAGATCTGGAAGGTGAAAAAGGAAGGCGCACAACCAATCGGAGGGAGACGAGGAGGAAGAAGACTGGGCCACAACCCTTACGCTCGGGAGAAACACCCGAATAAGCTCCAAAAATTTCAATTCACCCCTCTCTGTATGTACATGACTCCTTATATAAGGAGAAAGTCCTGCCCTATTACAAAAAGACCCTCCTGTTTTGACTATTTACAGAAATGGTAAACCGATAGCCTGATAAAAGAGTTATTTACAGACTTGGACTCAATGTAAAAAAAATTCTAAATTGTTTTAAAACTCTAAAAAATGTCCCCATCACTACATACATCTCACTCTTTTGTTCACAACATCTAATATGTGCCCTTATTGCCATCTAATATCATGATGTGCAGGGGCGCTTTACTTCTCGTTCGACACTTTCCTTACACGTAGAAGAAATAAAACAAAAAATTTAAATTCATATTAAATAAGGATTTTGGATATAGGGAGACACTTGGAAAAAGGATATGATCCAACCTCCAAAGAGGTGAAGGCTAGCCAACTATAGTAGGTGGGGGGGTGGAGAAACAAATCAACCCTTTAGGGCAAAGCCAATAGGCAGGCTAGGTATGAGAGGAAATAAATATAGAGTTACCCTCTCAGGATGAAACTAGGGGAACAGTTGCAAATGAAGCCAAGGGAACAGTTGCATAGTCACCTTTTCATGTTGAAGCCAAGAGGGCGGGGGGAGGAAACAATCATTCCTATTATACACAATCACCCTAAATAGTCACCCTCTTGGGGTGACTTCTGTAGGGGTTCCCCCTATGGAGGGGGAACAAGCCGTCGGAAGGGAGGAGGGGGAAATCTCCTCCTGATCGGCTTTAGGCCATCATGAATGGAGAGATGATTGGAGGGAGAGGAAGAGGAGGAGGGGGAATCAAATCAAAATGGGGAGGGCGAGGGTGCTTCTCACCGTAGGGGCTGCTAAAGGGGGGGAGGGCTGGGGGTGGATTTGGGGTGAGGGATGGGAAATTGGATAAGAATGGGGGGAGTTGGGGGGTGAAATCGGGGTGTGGGAGGGGAAATTGGATCAGATTCGACATTCGAGCCTGATTTCGATCTTTCTAGTTTCCTAGGTCGGCTGATTCCCGATCTGATTCTACAAAATCAATCGATCTATGGCTATTTCTATCGATCCTTACTTCGGGAGTCGACCTTGGATTGGTTATTCGATGGTAAAATCAGATTGGTAGATGTCAATCCAATCTATGAATCACTTGATCTTGATCCATATCGGCTGATTTTGCAAAGTATGCATAAGTGGGTCGACGGGTGCATGAGGGACCGAAGGGGGGATCAGAGGTTCTAGCATGGGTGTATACGATGGGCCAAGGGACTGGGCTGAGGGGTGCACAAGAGGGGTTGTAGGGGGGACAGTTGCTCTAGCAAGGTGCATAGGAGGAGACCAAAGGCCTTGGTAAGGGGTGCATAGGAGGGGACGAAAGGGTGGTGGTAGATGGACCTGCAATTGAAATCTAAGTTGGAGCTGTAGCGGGAGCTGGATGTCGCTCTGGAGAAGCTATAACCCGGGGTGGATCAAGAAGTGGAGTTGTGCATGAAACTTGATTTTCTTCTCCTTCCTGCACATCAAGGACAGTGTCAAGTTCACCTTCGGCCCATGATCTGTCATTCAGGTCGAACTCTGGTTCTCTCTCAACGTCTTTGTCTTCCACCCATGCCGTAAGTGGATATTCTTCTTGGAATAGTTATTCCAAGTCCATATCCCCTTATGACAAGCCCTGAGTAGCTTGAGCTTGGGCTCTTTCTTAGTATAATCCACTTACAAAATGTGCAAATCTTTGCTTAGATGTCCTCTGCCTATCTTTGATATACTTGATCCTCAGTCTCATATTATAATAGCAATAGACAAGCTTCTCTAATCTTTTAGTCTTCAACCTATTTCTTCTCTTCGTGTGAATGAGGTTGAAGGTGCTTTAATTCCTCTCGCATTGGGATGATGAAGTGCTCTGATTTAGCACCTGAATTGCAAAGGATGCTAGTGGATTCCAACCTGTCCTATTTGTCACTATAATCCACCACTCAACTGTAAAAAAGACAAGAAATACATGCATTAGTAGCTTATTAAGAAATTCTTACAATGATCTTTGATATGTTTAAAGTTATTTAGATGAGTCAGCTTACTAGGAGGAACTCTGTCATGTGAGTACTGCAAATCAGGATCCCTATACACTCCAATCTCATGCTTGTAAGAAGTCATTTGAAAATCTAAAATAAAATAGTTAAGTATATTGCTTTTTATAAAGTTCAAAGCTTATTAAGATGGTAAGAAGTACTCATTTCAACCTCAGCGGACGTTTTATTCTCCTAAGTCTTACAAAGCTGCTTAATAACTAGTAGTGTGCTTAATAGTACCTCACCATCATCGCATACTTGCCCACCATATTATATCCTCGAGTTTAAGAAGTACCCTGTAATGGTGTTAACACCAATTTAGTATGAAAGACTAAAAGTGGAAAAGAATACAAGTTCTTATATACAACAAATTAAAGTATACTGCGTATGAATATCGTGGTGTAGTGTTTTGTCCCATCTGTTGTCTATCACCTTCCATTACTTTTTATAACCCTTGGATTGCTTTTTTTTAATCTTTAATTTTGCTTTATCCATAGTATCATATAGGTGCCCTATCTAATTTTGATCATTTGAATCTACCAACCTAAGCACTTGTATTAAAGGTTTTATGACAAATAGATAGTATTGCACCTTCTCTCACCACATGTTGTCCTCTATCGGCTGCTCCATCTTCAGCAATACTTCATACTGATCCAAAGAGCTCTTGTAGGTATCCATGTAGTCCTGATAAGCAATGGAAAGGATGAACCTCTTCAGATTAGCCTTGTATTTGTAAAGACTCTAATGCAATAAAATGGGTGGTAAATCTAGTGGGACCCGATCTGATCAAATTATGAACATCAGTGTGTTGTCTCATGATATGTAATAGTCTTGGATGGCCGTAAATGAAGGAGGTGATCAATTGTCTTTGGTTGACCAAGGACTTGACATTAAGATCCTTACCAATGTCTTCCAACTTCAAATCAATAGAATGTGCTGCACAGGATATACAAAACAAGTGTGGTCTAGCCTCAGTTTGTGATTGCACAATATTCTCTACCCCTATATCGTCCACCACACTGTTCATCAAACCGAATAGGTAATCTGCATTCTTGACTTGACTTGATGTGTCAACAGACTTTAAGAATATGGTACATTCAGAATAATACACAAGGAAGTTTATAAGCGACCTCCTTGTGATTCCAGTCCACTCATCGCACATTACAGTGCACCCTCTTTTCTTCTAGATGGATTTGAATCCATCTATCCACGAGGTCAACTCATCGACCTCCTCATTCAAGCATTTCTCCTATATATACTTTGATGTGGGAGATTTCAACTCGGCCTAGCCTCACCAATGGCATCTACCATTGTTTGAAAATGAGGACTTGTAACTGCATGTGCCGGAACACCTACATAAACCAAAACAAAAGAAGAAGATATCATCGTTAACACAAATCTCGTAAAGATTAGATATAAGCAATATCAATAATAAAAGACTATCAACATCTTCATTAAGTATTTACCTGCATGTAGAAAAGTACTTCACCATGTGCTTTTGGGCTTTTTTCGTAGCCGCAGTCGAGGCCTTCACTTCTTTAAATGCCTGTTTTATATTCCTTTGGCCTTTGCCACTCTCTATATACATGGCAGTGTCTACTGTTGGCCGAACTAAATGTGTCCAACGGAATTCAGCTTCTCGAACAGGGAGTGTGCCTACCCCAACATCAAAATGTCTACTAAAAGCAGCCTAACATCTTACTTCTCGTCTTCTTTCCTCATCATCACGGGACTGGCCCCTACTCTCATCCATGGCTCTTCTCACCTGAGCCTTCTCTTCATCTTCTGAAGAGAATGAATCAACTTGGACTTGGATATGTGCTGATCCTTTTTCTTTTCTTACTCTTTCCAAACATAAGATCGACGTCTCTCCGACCTAGTAACTCGTCATGTAGATATTATCTGTGCCTAATTCTCACACCTTTCTATGAAGCTCTTCTTGTTAAATAACCTCTCATCTCTTCCCTAAGCTCAGCTGGTACCATATCACACTTCTTGACATTGCCACCCATACCGGCTATATATTGCTTTAGCCGATATACACCTCAATTCATATATTTCTGACATCACTTGTATCTAACCCTCTTATTCTCAAAATTAAGGAGATGGTCATGTTGCCATACAATGTCGCGATATTTCACGACGCCATGCTCCTCATCAAACATGTTCTCTACATCACATCAAGTCATATATAAAAAGTAAATATATTAACAACTTGATCAAAATTAAACCATTAAGTGAATTATATAACAACCCCCTAGCATGGGTTAGGGGTTCCATTCCCCCCCCCCCCCCCCCCCCAATGAGGGTGAATTAAAGCCAATGGGGGTGCATACTGTCACCCCTTCGGGGGTGACTGTTCATCACCCCCCAAAGGGGGGTGAATTAAATTTAAGCCCCCCTAAAAGGGGCATACTGTCACCCCTTCGAGGGTGACTATTCATCACCCTCGAAGAAGTGATTAGCACTCCTTCAGGGGTGTGTCACCCGAAGGGGTGACCCTGTTGACCCCCTACAGGGGTGAATTAAAGCCCCAAGCACCCCTTCAGGGGGATGTCACCCGAAGGGGTGACCTTGTTGAAGGCGGAAGGCACCCCCCTATAGGGGTGCCGTGGAGGGGGAATGGGGGATCGAAGGTTCCTCCCCCCCTCCCAACTTACCTACTGTAGGGGCGGATAGGCCTAAAACCTCTAAGGATTGCCTTGGATTTGGAGGATGACCGTAGTTTGGAGTCATAGATCTCACAAGAGGAAGGGGAGGAGGGTCGAAGGGGGTAGAGGCTTCAGGAATCAGTCCGATCTCCCTCAATTTGTGGGGAGATTGGACCTTAAATATGTCTAGAATCAATTTCGGAATCAGATCGATTTCGGAAGTTCCTATTTTCCGAGAATCGGTCAAGGATCGACCGATCCAGTTGATTCCGACCGATCCATCCGGGAGTCCCGTCTGGATCAATAATTCTGTGTGGAATCGGATCGGTGGGTACTGATCCGATCCAAGAATCGACCAATCCTGATCTGGATCAGCCGATTCTGCAAACTATGAGTGGTTGAGACACTTGAACAAATTGAGCTCTTCTCGTGTACCAGATTGAGTGCTCACTCTTTTCATTTGAGCATCTGGTCATTGAACTGGGTAAACAAGTTAACTATATACTTCTTAATCTACCCAAAGTACTGAAGTACCCTGCATTTGTTTCATAAGCAGGCACTACTTATCTGAAGATGAAAGATCATGTGTTATCAAAAGCAGTTGGGGCGACCACCTAGGTGACAAGGGTAGGTGATGTGGCCTTTCCTCACCTCATTTTATTACCTAGGCGATTGTTGGTGTTTGACTCGGGCATTTTGATGCCTCTAGCACTCAATGGCACATGGGGCTCATTGGAGATATTATAGGGCCACCGGTGAGTAATTTTGGGCCTCTTCACTGCAACCCTCCTCTCTCCCCTGCCAAGTATGGAGGTAGGTGTGGCCAATGAATTCCAAATCAAATCAGATGGGTCGGATTTGGACTGATTCTTAGGAAGACAAATTGATCCGGAATCGGGTATTTTTTTTAAAAAATTAAACAATTCCGACCCAGATTTAGGCCAATTCAGTCCGATTCCAGCTGATTCAGTCTGAATCTTTTTTAAAAAAAATCTAAAAAATAACAAGATTTTTATTCCAATCCTTTTTGACTGATTACGGTGGAATTCAAGTTAGAATCTGTCCATCCATCAATGGGAATCGGATCGAAATTGACCCGATTCGACCGATAATGTAATCCATGGGTGTGGCACTCCGGTGGCTTTCGGAGACTTCCTCTGACCTAGAACGATCTTCTCCATCATTCCTATGAGGTGAAGAAGCCCTATTTTGGCCTTTATCTGTTCACCTCTACACCTCTACTACCTTAGGTGAGGCAACTTCTTCCTTATTTCAGGTCTCTGGCAACATACGAATGATTCAATACGGGTTTGCCTTTTTTGTAAGGTTGGTGTATTGTTTCTACTGTTCCTTTGTGTGTGCAGTTGGAGCTTTGTTCTTGATGGTCCTCCTTTTTGTAGTTGTCAATGTTTTGGTGAGTCCATAGTGGTTCCGCTTTCTAGTTGGTAAAAATAGTTTTGATAGGTGTTGCTTGACTCTTACTTTTTCTTCTTTTCTGTTTGTAATTTTCATTTTCATTCAAAAACTAGACCTCAGAAGTATATCAATGGATTAACCTAATGATATCACAATATCACCAATGTTAAAGTGTGATAATAAAATGAAGCTCAAAGCTGTTACTGAGATGATATAATGATTAAACCTTCCAATCTGGTCTGGTTTCTATTAATCTTTAAAACTGTTTCAAGCACAAATGATCACTTTCTTTGTTTTCTTGTTTTCGCACATAAGAATCATGGAATAGGATTTTTTATGGCTTGATGTTTTTGCATCAATGAATAATAATCTTTTACAGGCTGGTTCCATAGAGGGTCAAGTTGTGGACATGGGTCTTACAACCACATCCTTAATTAACTCTGAGAAGCTGCCTGTTCTTGTGCCAAACTCTTTGTTTTCAAGTCAGGTTTGTTTTTCTTGCATCATTTTGATTTCTTTCTTCGATTATTTTACTGATGATTGTGTTTTGTTTGTTCCTTCTAAAGGAGGCTGTATTTGTGTTACTGATATTCTTGGCAAGCATTGTTCCTTTTCTCAATTATGCTGCCAGTTACTTTTGGTAGATAAAATTGGGTAATATGACAATTTTTTAGTTAAACAATGTGCACTATGCCCTACTGGTCAGTTTCTCTTCTCCTTACTAGAATGTACTAGCTTATGATATGTTCTTAATTCTTTTATATTACATGGGAATATTTTTTTAGTTCAGACAAACTGTATCCGCCTTTCCAAATTTTTATGGGTCCGAGTGTCATGCTCCTAAGTCTTGCTAGAACTTAGGCTGCTTCGTTGGAGACAGGGTAGTTAATGATGTAACAGTGTCTTGTTTTACATTATGGAAGCAGAGAGTGGACTTGACTTTCTTCGTTAGGAGTAAAAGGTAGGATAGAAACATAACATTTTTGCCTAGTTGAAAACAACATTTGATTATATTTATATTCAATTTTTTGTTTTCAGAGATTAAGTCACATGAGATTTCTGAAGGCACAAGTCTAATAGCCTTCATAATAAAGAACCTAAACTTATGGCTAAACATGATTTTTTAGTAGATGACATATCCCTACATTTAGCAGCGATATCTAAGTTGGTAGTTTTTCAAAAATATTTCATATAAAGGGATATTCATTTTTTTTACCTTTAGCAGCACTTCATTACCACAAAGGCACAAAGAGAACAAAGTCCTTAGATTTCAAATTATGGGCACTTGTCATCCTTGCCATTGTATTTTAACTGCACCGTAGAAATAAAATATAAGCCAAAGGGAGAATACTCCTTGTTATGTAGAACCTGAAAATCATTCCCATTGATGCAAAATATGCAGAGCTGACGTTAAAAAGAGACCACTTTCTGAAGGAAAAAAACAAAAGAGAAGTAAAAGACATAATAGTGGCCTTCAATCTTGACAAGACAAGGGGATTTGTATGATAGAAATTTTTACTCACGAATTCTGAAATGAGGGGAAACACACAATCTTTCTTCTCTTTGAATGCTACTTATTAATTGGATGAACCACATTTCCCAAGATGTGAGCAGAAGAACCATTCATTAAAGTACTGAATAGATTTTCTTCTGAGAAATCCAGTGTAGCAGGATGGTGTAAATCCTGCAGTGCTATCTTGCAACACCATTTGACAGAAGATCCACTGACATCAAACTGTGGTTATTAAACTGTGCCAGTCAACAACATGACAAGAGGACCTAGTCATATCTACACAGTAACAAACTTAAATAGAAAGATGTACAAATCTTATCTAACTCAACTCAACTCGAGTCCTAGTCCCAATTATTTGTGGTTGGCCAAATTGAATTACCAAATCACGTCGATTTTGAGTTATGTGAAACCTTGTTTTTATCATGAAAACATATTTATTTAAAATATGGTTTGAAAATTTATTTGATTTTCATTCATTTGGAAAAAAATTTATTATCTTTGGCAATCATAAACTACTGTGAAAAATAAATGGTATTTCATAAAAGTATTAGTCAAAATACTTGGTATATATAAAAATATATATATCAAGGTTCAAGATTCGTGTTAATGTCTTTGGATCTCTCTCCATCGGAAGGTATGAAGTTCTGATATTATATCGAGATATTCGAATACCCTTGATTAACCATTACAAGCAACTCATAGAAATGACATACATCCACAAAAAATACACATCGGAGATATACCCCCCAGAACTCAGTGGAATGCAAACTTTGTACATCAAGTTTGATTTGAGTTTTATTCATGTTCCTTAATGAATTCTTTATTCTTAAGCATATTTGACATGTTTGATTTGAGTTAACTCTTTTAATTTGATATCTTAGTATTTGAATTATTGAGTTAAGTTGGGATTCGAAGTCTAGAATAAACCTGATTTGGATCAGACACTTCATGTTGGAATTGTGTTTTAATCATGAGAACTTCATTTTAATTTTTAATTTCAGTTTCATTTTTTATCTCCAAATCTTCAGCATTTTTGCCTTAATGAAAGTTTCCTTAAATCAGATTTTTATGATATCTGACCAAAGCAAGTTTATTATCACACTTTCGTTATGTTCTTAAGTCATTATACATTTATGTGTATAATGTTTTTAATGGAATTGTGTTTTTAAGCCTTAGCGTCATTTTGGACTTGGAGGTTTTGATGGATCTGAAACCACCATGTTGGGATCTGATCACATGGCATATTGATATGAGGATCGGTTGCATTTCACCAGAATGGTAACCCTAGGGCTCAGAATATGAGAAGTCCTCATCTCGGCCATCCTAAACGTTAGGACTTGGTGAATTTTAGGCCATCCTTGTTCATATTAAGCCATCTCACATTTCATTAAGCATATTAGGATCAATCAGATTCCAATTCATTTTTTTTAATGGCATTTTTCAGGCATTGTAAGATCGGATTGATTTGATTTGAGCATTAGAGTTAGGTTCTTTCATTTAGGATATGAGCCATTAGACACTTAACATTAAAGTTCATTGAGCATGCATAGGACTGAGCAACCATGCTTCAGTAAGATCTAAGCTTATCATGTCCATAGGTTAACATCTTATGAGGTGTTTGGTTGTACAATAATTTTTTGTACATTTTCATAATAAAATGTTGTATTAAAATATAAAATATGAACTAACCAATGACAAAAAATTATCTTGCTTGGAGGGATATGATAACTAAAAAGGGTAACTACCATATATGACCAAACAAAGTGGGGGACCACAAGACAAAAAAAATTAGGTGAGATCTTTTTTGTCTAAGAAGGAAATCACTTTAAAAACATAAAATTGTCATGGTTGCCAAACACTTCTTTTAACAAGTTTTCTTTCAAAAACATAAAATTGTAGCAAAAACTCAAATTATCATGCAACCAAACACCCCAAAGAGATCTAAGATTTAATCTTTGGGGTTCATTCTATTGATCACATGCATTAAAATTTCATATCATGATCTGGGTATCTACAAACCTTAGAGCTTCCTCATTTTCAGAATTGACATACATATCCATGCTCCATTCAAATTTCAGTTTCTTAGAAGTGAGTTCAACGACTGTTGGCACCGAAAATGTCAGTAGCTAGCGGGAGAGATCAGGTATAGTTCAATCTCTATTAATTAGGGGTTTAATGGATCCTTAACAAGGTTTGGATCATACTTAAAGCACCACGGCTGAGATTAAAAGATGAGATGAGATGTGTTGATTTCGTGCCAGATCCAAGGGCTAGGATGTGTTTTCACTTAAGTTTTGGATCTAGAGCTTCTTGGGTCCTTAACGGAATCAGATCCCACTTAAGTGATGAGCAGTTGTGATTAAATCAATGGGAATGAGATCTGATGGATGAGATCTCACTATCACTTAAGTTTCGTATCCTATTCTTTTTGTGTCCTTGTAAGGATTGGATTCCTACTTACATGAATATCAATATGAGCCATTGGATATATGAGACATGATGAGATTGTGGGTCAAATGCGAAGCTTTCTGCGATCCTCTCTCCCCAGCAGCCAAGATTTGGTCAAATCTCTCATTAGATGTGGAGAAAAATCAGGCGCACCTATCCATGAGCTGGTGCATGTCCCACGTTCTGACCATTGATTGGGTCTCTCTCTCTCTCGGCCCCACTCGTCCTATCTTCATGTGCAAGGAAGACTGCAGCCATCTCCCCATAAAAAATCAGACCTGCACACAGATCAGGGGGTTTGGAAAAAAAATCCCGGATGGCCTTCTCTGCCACTGCCTCTCTCCCATGCTCCCCCTTGCTACTTCTGCGACCAAAGGGAAAAAAGTGGCAGAAGAAATCTTCTCTTAATGCTGCTGCTCCTCCTTCCTTTCTCCTGTCTCCTTGCTGTTGCACACTATAGGAGAAGAAGAAAAGGGGAAGGAGGAGGAGATGCCATGGATTGCAGAATCGGCCGATCCGGATCGGGATCGGCCGATTCTTGGATCGGATCGGTACCCACCGATCCGATTCCAGCCCGAATTAGCGATCCAGCTGGGAGTCCCGGCTGGATTGGCCGGAATCGGTCAGATCGGTCGATCCCGGACCGATCCACCCGGATCGATCCCGAAATCGGTCGATCCGGACCGATTCTCCGGAAAACCGGAAGACCCGGAATTGGACCGATTCCGGGATCGATCCGGGTCTGTTTTAAGGCCCGATCACCCCCAAATTGGGGTCGATCCGGACCGATTCTCCCCCCAGCTGAGCTCTTCTTGCTTCCTCTCCTTCCCCCCAAGCCTCCTTGGAGATCTAGGGCATACTTCACCGGCGATCCAGCACTTGGAGGGCCGATCCAGCCTTCACAAGGGCCGATCCACCCTACACAAGGTTTGTAGGGGGGGGACCTTCGATCCCCCCCCCCCGGCCGGCAGGCCGTAGGCCCTCCTTGGGTCTTTCCTCCCCTTCCCCTTCCCCCTCCCCCGATCCTAGGCCCTGCAGCTGCAGGTTTGGGATCCCCCATTGGAGGATTATTTCACCCCCAATGGGGGTGGAATTGCACCCCCGAAGGGGTGCTAATCACCACTTCGGGGGTGTTGAACAGTCACTCCCGAAGGAGTGACTGTTTTGACAGTCCCCCCTATAGGTGGGGGGGGGTTGGTATGAAATCCCCCATTGGGGGGGATTATTTCACCCCCCAATGGGGGTGGAATTGCAGCCCCGAAGGGGTGCTAATCACCCCTTCGGGGGTGTTGAACAGTCACCCCGAAGGGGTGACCGGCCCCCCCTAGGGGGGGGGGTTGGAATGAAATCCCCCATTGGGGGGGATTATTTCACCCCCCCAATGGGGGTGGAATTGCATTCCTGAAGGGGTGCTAATCACCCCTTCGGGGGTGTTGAACAGTCACCCCCGAAGGGGTGACTGTTTTGACAGTCCCCCCCGGGGGGTTGGAATGAAATCCCCCATTGAAGGGATTATTTCACCCCCCAATGGGGGTGGAATTGCACCCCCGAAGGGGTGCTAATCACCCCTTCGGGGGTGTTGAATAGTCACCCCCGAAGGGGTGCTTTAGCACCCCTTCGGGGGTGTTGAATAGTCACCCCCGAAGGGGTGACTATTTTGACAGTCCCCCCCCACCCCCCCCCCCCCCCACGGTGGGGGGGGGGTTGGAATGAAATCCCCCATTGGGGGGGGATTATTTCACCCCCCTAATGGGGGTGGAATTGCATTCCTGAAGGGGTGCTAATCACCCCTTCGGGGGTGTTGAACAGTCACCCCGGCGGGGTGACTGTTACACCCCCCCCGGGGGGGTTGGAATGAAATCCCCCATCGAGGGGGTTATTTCACCCCCCAACGGGGGTGGAACCGCACCCCCGAAGGGGTGCTAATCACCCCTTCGGGGTGTTGAACGATCACCCCGAAGGGGTGACCGTTTGTGATCCCCCCCTAGGTGGGGGGGGGTTGGAATGAAATCCCCCATTGGGGGGATTATTTCACCTCCCAGTGGGGGTGGAATTGCACCCCCGAAGGGGTGCTAATCACCCCTTCGGGGGTGTTGAACAGTCACCCCCGAAGGGGTGACTTTTTGGACAGTCCCCCCTGGCCCTTTTAGGTGGGGGGCGGGGGTTGAATTACACCCCTCCTGCCCAAGGCTGGGGGTGGATTTCCTTGGTCTAATATTGTGTATTTTTTAATTCCCATTTGTGTTATAGATAAGATGTCGGACGAGGAGCATGGCACCGGCCCCGCGGAATTTCGTGACATTGGATGGCAACATGGCCATCTCCTTGATTCGGAGAAAAAGAGAGTTAGATGCAAGTGGTGCCAAAAAGATATGAATGGAGGTGTGTATCGGCTAAAGCAACATATAGCCGGGATGGGTGGCAATGTAAAGAAGTGTGATAAAGTACCGGCTGAGCTGAGGGAGGAGATGAGGGGTTATTTAACTGGAAGGGCATCATAGAGAGAGGTGAGAATTGGTCAGAGACAAGACCTACATGATGAGTTGCTAGGTCGGAGAGACACCGATCTTATGGCCGGAAAGAGCAAGAAAGGGAAAGGGCCAGCATATGAAAGGGTCCAAGTTGATTCTTCATCTTCATCAGATGAGGAAGAGGCTCAGGTCAGGAGAGCCGTACATGAGAGTAGGGCTCAGGCCCGTGAGGATGAGGAACGAAGACGAGGAGCAGGAGATTCGGCTGCCAGACGATCTAATGTGGGGGCGGGCACACGCCCTGTTCGAGAGCCTGAAATCCGGAGGACACATTCTGTTCGATCGATGCCGACGGGAGACACTACCATGTATAGGGAGAGTGGCAGAGGTTAGAGGGGTATAAAACAAGCATTTAAAGGGGTGAAGGCCTTGACTGGGGCAGCAAAGAAAGCCCTAAAGCATATGGTTAAGTTCTTTCTACATGCAGGTAAAGATTTGTTGAAGTTGTGGTTAGCATTTGCTTGTTGATATGAATTTGTTGTTACTTTAGTTATTATTAACAACCCTCTCTTCTCCCTTATCTTGTTTTTGAATTTGTAGGTGTCCCGGCACATGTAGCCACGAGTCCATATTTCCAGATAGTTGATGCGATTGGTGAGGCTAGGCCGAGGTTGAAAGCTCCCACATCAAAGTATATATGAAATAGGCTTGGATGAGGAGGTCGATGAGTTGACCTCATGGATAGATGGATTCAAAACCATCCGAAAGGAGAGGGGGTGCACTGTAATGTGCGATGGGTGGACTGGAATCACAAGGAGGTTACTTATAAACTTCCTTGTGTATTGTTCTGAGGGTACCGTATTCCTTAAGTCGGTAGATGCATCAAGTCAGGTGAAAAATGCAGAGTACCTATTTGGCTTGATGAACACTGTGGTGGATGAGATAGGGGAGGCCAACATTGTGCAGTTTGTCACAGACAATGAGGCCTCATATAAGGCTGCAGGAAAGAAGCTCATGGAGGCTCGACCTCACTTGTTTTGGGTGCCCTGTGCGGCACATTCTATTGACCTTATATTGGAAGATATTGGTAGGGATGCTAATGCCAAGTCCTTGGTCAACCAAGGACAGCTGATCACCTTACTTATCAAAGGCCATCCACGACTTTTACATATCACGAGACAAAGACACCGATGGTCATGATTTGATCGACCGGGTCCCACCAGATTTGCCACCCATTTTATTGCATTAGAGAGCCTATACAGTACAAGGCTAGTTTAAAAAGGTTCATTCTCTCCACTCGCTTATCGAGAGTACATCGATAGATACACGAGCTCCTTGAATCAGTATGAGATATTGCTAAAGATGGAGCAGCTGATAGAAGATAACAGGTGGTGGGAGAAGGTGCAGTACTACTTGTCTGTTATAGAGCCTTTGGTGCAGGTACTTAGGTTGGTGGATTCAAATGACAAAAATCAGATGGGGTACCCGTATGATGCTATGGATAAAGCTAAGTTGAAAATTAAAGAGAAACATCCCAATGGTTACAAAAAGTGGTGGAAGGTGATTGACAACAGATGGGACAAAACCCTACACCACGACATTCATGCTGCAGGTATACTTTAGTAGTGTAATATAATTGTATTACAAGTTATATTTTGTGTATTACCCCCACTGTCTTTATACTAATGGAGTATTAATATCGTTACAGAGTACTTCTTGAACCCAATGATACAGTATGGTGGCCAAGTATGTAATGATGGTGAAGTATTATCAGGCACACTATCTGTAATTAAACGACTTTGTAAGACCCAAGAAGACAGAACCTGCGCTGAGGTTGAAGTAAGTAATACGTTTCATATCAATTAAACTTAGAACTTTATCTCAAGAAGAGAATATAACTGATTTATTTTGAATTTTCAGATGACTTCATACAGACACAAGATTGGGGTGTACGGGGATCCAGATTTGCAGTACTCACATGATAGGGTCCCCCCTAGTAATATGCTTACCCGAATTAATGACTCTTTGGTTACTTGATTTTTTTTACATAAGGTTACTGATGCTTGTAATTGTCTTGTTTATGATTACAGTTGAGTGGTGGATTATGGTGACCAACAGAACTGGATGGAATCCACTCGCTTCCATTGCAATTCGGGTGCTAAGTCAGAGCACTTCGTCATCCCAGTGCGAGAGAAATTGGAGCACCTTCAACCTTATTCACACGAAGAGAAGAAATAGGTTGAAGACAGAAAGATTGGAGAAGCTTGTCTACTGCCATTACAATATGAGGCTGAGGATCAAGAATATCAAAGATAGGCAGAAGACATCGAGCAAAGATTTGCACAGTTTGCAGGTGGATTGTACCAAGAAAGAGCACAAGCCCAAGCTACTCAGGGCTTGTCCCAGGCGGATGTGGACTTGGAATATTTATTCCAAGAAGAACATCCACTTGCAACATGGGTGGAAGACAAGGATGCTGAGGGAGAGCCAGAGTTCGACCCGAACGACAGATCATGGGCCAAAGGAGAGCTTGACAGCGTCGTTAGTGAGGATGAAGACATGCAGGAAGCTCAAGAAAGTCAAGTTCCGTGCACAGCTCCACTTCCTGTTCCTGATCCACCCAGGACTACAGCTTCTCCAGAGAGACATCCAGCTCCCCCGCCCCCCCCGGCCGCTACAGCTCCAGCTCGGATTCCAGTTGCGGGTCCATCTATCACCACCACCACCAAGAAGAATGATGGATTATTCAGGGCTTTAAAGAAAGTCTTCTTACCTTCACAGCAAAGTAGTCAAGGAGATCCTACATTGAAGAGGAAGAAGATAAGTATCAAACGGCAACATCATCTACTTGACACCGAGACCACTCAGCCACCTTCATCAGATGAGGATGAAGAAGAATTTGTCCCACCCACACAATAACAGCGTACAAGGGGTGGAGGTGGAGGTGGGGGTGGCTTCAACATAGGTGGAGGCGGCGCCTCAGGTGAGGGTGGCTTTACTAGTAGTGCACGCACGAGTGGAGCAGGTCCAGATGATTTGAGTGATAAAAGACACTCATGTTTGAGTGGCAGGGGCAGCGGACGCTGGACCGGGACGAGGATGAATGTTTTTGACGAGTTTGCATCTTCCTATCCAGAGCCTGCCTCAGACAGTAAGCCTGGCTATCCACCATCTTTTCTAGCTCCACCTCTAACTGATCAGGGAGTTTATGAGTTTAACGACATGGCACAGTCTTTATTTTCTTATAGATACGGGCCAATTATGACTGACCCTAATCAATGGAGATTTCAAGACAATCAGAATGACCAGGACAGAGATTCAGATCCATCCTACTCCGGACATTACCATAGTTGGTAGTGATGGCATATGTATAATGTATTTGTTTATTTATTTAACGCAATGTAATATGAGTGGTAAGAAGAATGTGTTGTACTATTGTGTGATTGGATATGATTGTTTGTTTGATAAAAATATGTATTGTATTTGATGTATGATGTGTTCTATTGTATGATTGGATATGATATGTGTTCTATATGATTGATTGTTAATTTGTTATATGAATGATTGTTCCCTATATTTTTTTCACATTTTTTCTGAGTTCTATGTATTTTTATTGATTTTTTGGCGATTTTTACAGATTTTTTTTACAAAGCCCAAAAAAAAACCCGATCCAGACCGATTCTGGATCGGTCTGGCTCCAAGAGAATCACCCTGGATCGGACCCCACCGATCCAGGGTCCGATCCCGATCCCGCGATCCTTGGGAGATGCTGCCGCTAAACCAAGCATTTGATTTCTTCCAAAACTGGATGGGTATATCTTTTCTCAATTTTAACCACCTCTCGGCCCATTAACCATGCACGTATGCTCTTCCTTCTTTGTTTTATTTGCCATGATCACAATTAGGCATCAAACACAACTAGAATTGGGGATGGTATATGGCCCACTTGATCTGAGCATTTTATTAGCCTTATCAAGGCCATAACTTCCTGTGTGTTGGGCTTCAATTTCCTGTTCATGCAACCGTCAGCAGTATATATATTCTTTTTTGTCCTTGCTCTTTCTTTATGGTTTATTAGACACATGATCAAGCCTCTGTGATTCTAAGTCTAAAGAAGGGGCATTTAAACATATTTCAGATCTTAATGAATTGGATAGGTTCAGGAATGTTGAACCTTGACTATTGGTTATGTTCAAATTGTCATGACACTCTTATCCAATGTACCAGAACTGAAGAGGACATGATTTCACAAATCTGATCACCTATCGGTCACCCTTAGACCTTATCATTTTTATCTCATGGTCCTTTAGCTATATTTGGATCTCCACATGCCCATTGGGGCTGTAAGGCACCAATTCGCATTGCATTGGCAAGCCTTAAGCCTATCAGGCCCAGATCATCACCTCTTTCATCTTATTTTGATCAGTAATGCCAAGCATTGGCATGTATATCATGATCACCCTTTATTTTGCTTATATGGGACTTAGCATATGTGCAAAGTCCATGGGCAACCTCATGCAGATCCTTATTTTAATGCGAAGTGTTAACATCCATGTAACATAGCTATTGATAGTCCAGTCATATATATAGGACATTCCATTGGCGAAAAAAAGAATATGTAGATCCTAATTTATCTAGGACCTAGAACCATATAAGATCACATATACTTGCATGTAAATATTAGGTGCCAATATGTTACTTCAACAATATTTAAATTAACCAAATCATGTTGAATTATTCTCCTCTAAGTTAACTTAGGTCTACTATCTCTTTTTATGTTTCTATTATTTTAATATCAATTGGCATGAAACATATGCCATATATTCATCGATAAATCCTTAAATATGATTGAAAAATCTAGTTTTCAGTTATGGTGGATTTTCTTCTACGAAATTCAAAACTAAAATTTGTAAGTAATAGTTGAAAATTAGCATTTCAATTTGATGAGTCCTATTCACAAAATTCATTCACAAAGGAGGATAAATATCACTGAAAAACAAGTTTTCAGTTATAGTGGGTCGCATGAAATTCAAAAAAAGAAGAAGATAGAAAATAGAAACTTTGGCTAGTGAGACCATTTACACTAGTAGGGAGTTGCGTAATTCCCTAGGGATTGTGCACACACTCTTAAAATTTAGAACTAGTGGGACTTAGACCTCCACCATTCATAACACCTCCCTACTCTATAAGTAGTCTACTCTAGGCTCATTTGCAAGACACATTAATGTCTTGCCAAGAAGGAAGGAGAATCTCCAACACAAGTTTCAATTAAACTCCTCTAAGAGGAGAAAAAAAAGTGCCAAAAATATGAGAAGAAATAAGAAAGATGCAAGTATACAAGGCAAGACTTACATGATACAAAATCATTCTTGTTATGAGCTATGCTAGGACATTAGACCTAGTTCATGTCCTATTATGCAAAATGTTCTAATCATGCCAACAATGTGAAATTAAATAGAGATCAACTGTCTAAGGGTGTATATCCTTTACATCCTTCCAATTTTCTCATTCAAAGTCATACTATATGGCTAAGGACATGACATTAGCGGGTCAAATGACCCTCAACATGTCAAATCAACTCCTTATTATAGCTCTAGAATTTTAAGATTTTATTTAAGAAGAATTATGGCTTATTCATCCCACCTCACTTATGTAAGTTGTATTTCATGGAATATAAATGAAATTTCTATTTTTATATTTTTATGTATGCTGAGCAATGGTAAATTTAGCACCCCCATGGTCTTTGGAATTAAAGAAAAAAATTAACTACAAATAATAAAATAAATAAAATATTTTTTACTAAATAAGGTCAAAAAATTGCCTAAATAACATTTACATCACTAATATATTTTTATATTTTTAAATAATTAAATAACAGTTAAATAATGAAATAAATAGACAAATAATTATTAAATAGATAATAAAATAATTCGATAACCAAATAATTACTAAATATCTCAAGGAATAACGAAATAATTGAATAAAAGATAACAAACTAATAAATGAGTCAATTCATCTACATACCGAAAAAGAGAAAATAGTCAAACTATTAATTCACATGAACACATTGTATAAACGTACTGCCCCAAGGAAATGTCTCCTAACTCAACTATGTTTTATCTGAACCATTTTCATATCTTATGTGAATGAATGGCTTAATATTAATATGTTGTTATGGTGGTTAATCTAAGGGTACTTGAGTAGTTACTCGATATGAGTAACACCTAATTAATATTAATTCGATGAGGATCGGTGCAAACATATCTTCTTAAAACTCACATGATAACCTCAATGTTTTAAATGTTAGATTTTTCTAAGTCGTAAGGGTGTGCTTACAATTGGGAAATTGTGGAAACTCACAATTACATGTTCCTTTGTATACATGTTCCATATATTTTCACATCACATCCTCATCATTTCATAGATGATTCCATGATGTGGAAAAATTATGTTTTCACAACATGATAATATATATTTGCTTCTCTTAGTTTTGGTCTCATATTTTTAAAGCAGGATGGAATTTAAGTGCTCTGCTGTCCATTTATTATTATTATTTTCTGTGTAGACAAACAGGTATTTTATTGCTAATCGTATGGTGTAAACTCTGTAGGTGATTATAAACAAGACAAGAGCTCAACTTCGTGCTTTTGTGAAAACAATTCCTTTTTGCATTGACGACTTGGAAAAGATACCAAACCTTTCGGAAGTGATAAGGAACATGTTAAGTAGTCACCCAGCAATTGTTTTGGAAAGGGAAGCTCCTTACTGTTTTCTTTCACGGATAGAGGATTCATATGCTGAACTTACCATCGGATGCAATCTTAAGAATATGGTAAAAGAACCATTGTTTGCATGTCTCGCATGCTATTTATTTTGCATTAAGAGCTGCCAACAAAAGTTTATTACTATTTGCTTGCGTTTGTGCTTTTGTAAGTAGCTTTAGTCTTTGGTAAGGCCTTTCTCTCAGATTTTGTTCTTAAACTGAAGGCCAGGGAAATCAAAGTATATTTAATATTACTGATTCTGAACTAATGCATATCAAGGCCTTCACTATCTATGGCATCCAACCAATCAGCTTGCTTAATGATGCTATAGAATCATTATGGAAGTTCTAACCAACTCAATAAGGCTATTGATAAATCTATTGATGCAACATTTACCAAAAGTTGTTTAGGCCTTAGGGCTTAGCTAGGTGGGAATCTTCATCTGAGAAACCTGGTTACAGTGGTCAACTGGAGCTGTGTTGCAACTCTGCTCACCCTTGCCTCTAGCTTTTCTGCTTTGAACTCCTTGTTGGCTGAATATAAGGTTCTGGAAGTGGCAGGTGATCAAGACACATTATCAAGGCTTAATGGAGCTGTTAGAGAAGGTGGCATATGGTGATGACAGAGGTGTGGGAGGTACGGTAGTCTTCATTGGAGAGAAACCTGATCGGGGTGATCACCTGAAGCTGTGTTGCAGCTCTGTCACCCTTGGCCATGGTTTACGGGATTGATCGATCCCGGATCAGGATCAACATAGGCCTACACAGTACTAAGGGGGAAGCCTGGTCCGTTCTGCAATTTCTGTACATTGGGATTGCCCGATCTGGGGCAATTCTTTAGGAAGGAAAAGAAACAATACCAGGCTGGAGTAGGTCATGCCAATCAGCCTGATCTTGTAGGATCTAGAGGGGAATCAGGAATTACAATCCTTAGTGCTGTGTCAGTTGCAGGAAGCTCTCTCTCACCTCCATTATGGCTACCTGAATGTTGCTGGTGAGGGTCATTTGTCTTTTTTATCTTTTTCTTATAATTTTTTTATAGAGGAGTCTAGATCTAAGGAATATTAAGTTGCTTTTACCAATTTTAGGTTTTTGAACTAGAAAGTGCAAGCATTTTGTTGATTTAGTGCTTTAGCTACAAAATCTACAAGGATCTAGCGTTCTTTCTTCATTAAGTTAATTTAGTGTATTTATTAATGTTATTCTCTTTTTGGATTTTAAGTTGTCTAGAGGCTCTTTGATAGTTTGTAAATTTTAATCATGGTGCCTGAACGAAGTAATGTTCAACTAAAAAACCTTAATTGTGGTTTTATATTAAGTTTTTTGTAATTAATGTTATTTGATTTGTGTTCTATAGGAATATGACTGTTGAAAAGCTTGATGTGAACTTCTATGGCTTGTGATGTATCCCATAGTTTTACTCCGCCTGCCAAACATAGAACAAGCACAAGTGCCTTGAAAATCTTTAAAGCATAAGTTCATCCATTCTGAAAAGTTGTTCTTAAAATAATTTCACTTGGTTTTTTTCTTTAATTTTTTGCATATCTGTTGATGTTAGGTTTCTATCTTTCAAAGTAAACATTCTCCTCATCTCAACTTCGTATTTTTGTAAAAGTTTTCAAATTGAGGTAACTTGTGGCTAAACATGTACAATAAATTTTTTCATCCGTGAACTTCCTCGTCATATCAAGAAATTTTGTATGCCAAAAATATAAGTGGTCATGTACTTGAAATGTTGAATGGCAGTCTTAATTAGAGATAGTTTTGAAATATCTTCTAACATCAATGTAATGGGAAGCCACATGACACCTCAAGGAATGAAGATGTGCAGACATCAACAATCTCCTTGAAAGTAGATAACTCAGCATATTTCAGTAACATTTTTAACACCTTTTTTGCACCAACTTTTAGCACAACTTTAACTAATAAATTATCAAGCAACCTTGCACCATTTACTTTTGACGACAACAACCGGACATGAGGGAAACGGCAACAACGGCATGTGGTGGAGATGGCGGCGGTGACTGGAGAAGGAGGAGGAGGCGGCAACAAGACGCGAAGGCCATGATGGTGGCCAGAGGGGAAAATGAGGGTGCTGGCGGTTTGGCAATAGACAATGAAGTCGACAAAATCAGATGTGGGAAGGCGACGGCAACAAGACTGGCAGCTGCAAGAGATGGTGATGGCGACTGGAGGGGAAGATGGAGACGTCGACAGCAACAAGATGCGGAGGAGCTGGCTGGCAGCAATCCGGTGCTAAGCAAAGCCGACGGCTTGAGCGAGGGGAGAGAGTAAGAGGAAAGGAGAAACCGAATAGGTGTTCTTCCATGGAGGGAGGAAGGAACCGAACAGGAGCACTTCCGAAGGGATGGGGTGCCGAACCTGGTCTGGGGAAGGAGAACACACAACAGCTCAAATTTTCTTTTCTCACAACTATTTGTCATGCGTACATCAGGGGGTGGGGGTCCTTATATAGAGGAAATGACACATAATTTTAAATTAACCCAAAATTTTTTTCACAACTGCACAAAGACCCTTACTTAGCCTAAGTTGCCTAAATATATTTTTTAATAACACCCGAAGTCGACTATTCATCTTCAATCCATAGGGAATCTTTGATCGGAAGGTGACATCAGTATACTCGGTTCGGATCAAAGCATATCCGAGCTCAAGTGTTCTCACCAATTCTCCTTGGCTGGGAAGAACTCGACCTAGTCGAGTAAGGGTCGCGGTCGCTCTTATAGAGCTCTAAAAGATCTAGATCCCGTTGTTGAAGCTCTTCTCGTGTCATCCAAGTATCCTCGGTGGGAGGTCGACCCTTTCAGTGTACTAAATAGCATTGGTATGCTCCATCTTACATCGTTACTAGTTACTACCTGCTTATCTATTATGCATTCGATTTGCTCATGTCACGATATTGTAAAAACTGGACGTGGACACTCAGGTGTGGGTTCATTGGAAAGAGGGGAAAGTGTCTCTGAAATCTCACTAAGTATCACTGCCGAATCTCAATAGGCTACTAGATCGGAGACATTGAATGTTCAGCTAATCCCATAATCAGACAATTTTTGAAAGGACCAACTCCTTGGGCCTGAAGCTTCTTAATGGCTTCTATAGGGAATCGCTCAAGTCTAACTCTGATCATAACATAGTTGCCAACTTGAAATTTTTGTGCTCATCGACATAAGTTGGCATGCTGCTTGTATTGTTTATTGTTGTCCTCTATATGATGCCTAATGTGATCATGTAGACTTCTTATATGTTCAGCTAAGGACTCTGCAGAGGCTGACACACAGGCAGAAATGGGCAGACTGCTAAGTTTATAGGTTGCCTGGGTCTATGGCCGTTAACTATCTGTAAAGGACTCAAACTAGTAGACCTATTAACCGAATTATTGTAGGCAAATTCTACTAGAGGGAGGATGGGATCCTAAGTATGAACATGCTCACCGACTAGGCAACGTAACAAATTCCCTAAGCTTCGATTGATAACTTCAATTTGACCATCAGTTTGTGGATGATAAGCAGTGAAGAACTTAAGCTTGGTTCCTAGGAGATGCCATAGGGTCTTCCAGAAATGGCTAACAAATTGCGCATCATGGTCCGAGACAATTGTCTTTGGTAGCCTATGTAGCCAGACAATTTTTGAAAAGAAAAGTCAGGCTACTACCATTGCATCAGATGTCTTTGAACATGGAATAAAGTGGCTATTTTGGATAATCGATCAACTACCATGAAGATAGAATCGTGGCGGTGAAGGGTACGTGACAATCCAAGGACGAAATACATGCTAACGTCATGCCAAGGAGAATCTAGGACAAGAAGTGGTGTAGTGACCCGTGTTTTGCTTTCGTTGCTTGGCGACAGTGCAAGGACGACATTGGGCGACAATACGCACAAACATCACGCTTCAAACTAGGCCAGTAAAATTGAGCTTCCATAATCTTTATTGTCTTATTCTGACTAAAGTGACCAGTAAGACCACCTGTATGTAATTCCCAAACCAAAAAGTCACGAATAGAAGTTCGTGGAATACATAATTGAGATTTTCGAAAAAGATAACCATCTTGTAATAGATACTCGTTGTAGTCACTAGATGGTCCTGATTGAAGAGTTGAAAAGATGGAGCTAAAATTTGGGCAATCAGTATATTCTTCCTTAATTCGTTCAAACTTGATAACCTCTACTCCTATTTAAAGTTTATTGAAACATATGTTCTTATATAGATTACTCTCATACAACTGACTGGTGGATAGACCATGACAAAACAACAGGGTATGAGGACCTAATTGTTGTTGCAATAAGCGATTTTGAGCCAAACAACACTGGCATTAGGATAAGATAGAAATTGGTTGATATTTAGCTTTATATATACAAAACAGAGAAATAGGCTAACATCAAAGAGGTTAGAGAGTAGTTAGTATATCGTCACTATAAAATGAGGTTGAAACTAAGGAACTTGTAGAGATTGAAAGACTATCAAACAGTTGTAAAGATGGAAATGTGAAACTGTTGACACCCAATTTGGAAAAAAAGGAAAAAATATATATGTTGACAAGGCCGATTAAAAAAAAAAAGAAGAAGAAGGGGAAAACAAAAGGGAAATGGCATGTCCGGTCTCCCCAAAAATCTGGGTTGTGTACGGCATGTACAGGCCCATAACAGGACCTTGATCGGCCCAATTCAGCCCACCTGCAATGCCTATCGACATAGCCCAGAAGGGAATTCCAATTAACCCAATTCGGCCGGCTGGAGAGGCCCATTTGCAAGCCATCTCCAAGGCCCACGGGCCTACTCAAAAAGAGGGCTGGACAGTCTTCTAAGTGGGCCAAGGAAGCTGCCTGCGGGTCTGCTCAGACCTGGGTTCGACAGAAAAAAAGGAAGAAGGAAGGAGGACTATGTCGAACAAGGCAAGAAGTCGGAGGAAGGAGGGAATCCGGATCAGGAGACCAACAAGCCACTGAATCCCCGTCGATATCCAAATCCAGGGAAGTTCCGAATCATACTCGGAGACGGCTGAGGACGGCGGTCGACGGAAGCATCCTTCATTTTAGCAGCCGACTCGATCTCCTTTCGGGATTGTGGGGCTAGCAGTTTAGCAAGTTCCGAGTCCCTCTCGGACCCGGAACCACCTTCCTAGCTAGGCACGGAGTCCTCCCGACGCATATAAAATCACAGCCGGTGCCGCCACGCAAAAAAAAAAAGAAAAGGGGAGAGACAGAGGCGGACGAGGCGGAAGAGCAGAGCGAGAGAGAGAGAAATCCGGGGGATTACCGGTCTTTCCACGGCTTGGTTGGAGCTATACGGCTCCGTTTTCCTCTTCTTCTACCGTCTCCTTCTTCTTTTGCTACTGCCGGACGCCGCAACCCCCCCTTCAAGTTGCCGCGCTGCCGTCGGACGCCGTAGAAGCCAGAAGCCCTTCCCGTGGCCACCGGTGAGGCCTCCTCCCTCTTCCCCTAGGGCCGCCGGATCCTTCCCCTCCCTCTGCCAGCGCCGGCGTCGTCGAACAAGGCCAGGGCTCTCGTCGGAGGATGCTGAGCCGCCGTCGGGTGCCGTAGAGAGGCCGAGCGGGACACTGTAGCGGAGAAATATGTTCCTCTCGAACCATATGCCACCGTGGAAAAGGCCGCGGGGCCCACCGGGAGGAAAAAGCGCAAAAAAAAAAGGAGAGGAAGAGAAGCGCGACCGGGCGAAGCCGGCCGGCTCTCTCCCTCCGCTGAGTTGGCCCGCCGGTCCGGAACAGTGTCCGGCCCGGTCCAACAGTGCCCGAAGCCCCCTCTTTCCAAACAGTGCCCTGCGCACAAGCGCAGGGACCCTTCTTCAACAGAAAAAAAAGATTTTAAAATAAACAAAACAGTGGAAAGTAAATAAAAAAAATACATCTAATTCAACAAACCGGACTAGTTGGGGGTCGACTAGCCATCCGCCCATACGTCTCGGCTTAACTTAAAAGAATTCAAAATATGGACTAGTTGGGGGGTCGACTAACCATCCGCCCCTACGTCCTTAAGGTAGACATACAAAGGTCTATAAAAGACCCCAATGTCTTACCAAGTTCACCAAGCTATGCAAGGCTCAAGCATAATCAATATGCTATCATGCCGGTCATATGCTAGTGAAATCATCAAAAAATAGTGGGGGATGCCCATAAGTCTATCAAGACCGGGTACATGCCGCCCACGGATCGACAAGTCCATCAAGGACTCGGGGGACTGATTTTCCGGTCAAAGTTACAAATTGTCTCATGAAGAGTGGAGGGAAAATCCCCATAAGTCTATATCAGACCGGGTGTATTCCTTTCAAAAGATTGACAGACGTCATCAAGAGTGGAGCAAGGATATTCTCAAAACAAGTTGTATTTTCTGGACTATGAACATCCAAGACAGACATCCAAGAGATTGTACTTTTCAACATATCATTGAAAGGAGTCAATGATCTCATTGAACCGATGGGATGTCAAGCACTTGAAAAAAAAGAGAAAAAGAGGAAAACAGAACACAAATCTGTATAAACCTGGAATTAAATTCTGTCCAATCCGGTTCAGTTTCATAAAAAATTTAATCTCTGTGAAACCTCGAAGATCTTATATATATAAAAATATATGAATATATGTTGTATGACATAGTTTGAAAATTCATTTGATTTCCGTTTATTTGGGAAATGAACTTTCATTATCTTATCTTTGGCTACTATGAAAATACATGATATTTCATAGAAAATATTAGCCAAAATATATGATATGTGTATATAAATATATGTCGAGGTTAGGGTTCATAAAGTTTGTCTTTGGACCTCTCTCCATCGGAAGTTGCGAATTTCCGATGTTAATTACACCGAGACTCTCGGATACCCTTGATTAACTGTCGTAGCAATTCGTCTATGAAATAAAACATTCATCCACAAAATGTCAACATTTAGGGATTATGACTCATAAAAGCGATGGAATGCAAGCTGATAATATAACGACCATATAAGGTCAAACTCATTGCTTTGCAAGAGATTAGTCTCTCAACCCGATGTCTTATATTAAGACACGAGTTGGATTATTGAGGCTAACCAAGATCCGAGCATATTCAGATCAAAATCTATATTAATTTCATATAAGTTCTTTTTGTTTCGAACACAGTGAAATCCTGGCCATATATACCAAGGTGATGGAAAAACAGAATTTTATTTGAGTCTTTACTTCCTGATTTAGTATATGTTTGGGACGTGACCTCACCTACAGAATTTTGGAGGGGTTTCAGCATAACATATGCTTGGACTTGGGAAGAGATTATGTTCTACTTCCAAGGGTGTCTTGGGTTACCCTAGATCGAGAGGGTTAAACACCCCCAAATTCCAAGTCTTGATATCCTGGACTTGATGAAATGGCACATGCACCTTACTGAGTCATAATCAGATGTAAACTACACCTTATATGCTCAGCCCTGTCTGGTTTGGCCCAAATCATACATAGGATTTTGCCATAATCCCAAGTTGTCCTGGATTTAAATCTGGTTTATGATCTGGATTGAACCAAACCTAGGACCTACTATGTATAGGCTGCCTTATATGGGGTCAGGTAGAGGATTGAATGTAGTCATACATTAGGCCAATATATGTTGTATGGGGGGACTGCTGTATGGGCTGATCAGGGGTTATGTATATGAACATTTGACCTACAAGCAGTATTGTGCTCCGGGATCTCCTTTTTCCTTAATCTTAGGGTCCATCCGCTCATATGTGGGTCTGAAATTTCCCTCCCTATTTTAGATAGGGATCTCGATTGCAATTATATAATTGGTATGAATACCAACCTAAGCCTAGCTATCAAGCCCCCGAATATCATTGGATTTTTTTTAAGCTAATGATCAGTTATGGACCTGATTTCGAAATGATCAAAATGTCAAGTAAAATGAGGCTTATATAAGCCTGAAGTATACGTCACCTGAATTCTTCATATTATACACTACCCCAGATGTTACTTGGGACCCGAGATGTAAGTTCGGCTAGCCTTCAGGAACCTTGAATACATGCTAGTTATGATGCCATTGAGGCTTCCAAAAAAGGGGGAGAAGAATTGATTCAACCATTGACCTTGAACAGGCCACCTTCCGGTGTTAAGTTATGGACGAGAATTCAAGTCCATATGAGCCCGAGGCACAGGCCATTTGATATGCTTAAGTCCAATTACCCAACTCATCCTAGAAGATCCCTGCATATGCAGGAGGACATTTATACAAGTCTCCTCCATAGTCCGATCATATCCGGCCTTAAAATCTACTGCTTTTTCTATGTCTGCCCCTATACATTATGGCCAAGAATCTTATATCATCAAGGTCAAAACTGAGGTCCCTACAGTATAGACCCTAGGAGTTAGGGTGAATCTAGAGCATCAAAGCTCATGATGCCCTGGAAGTTACCAAAATATGTATGTATTAAAACCTCCCCTTGTGCTAGGCACAGATCTGCTTTGGATGGAGCTAAGGACACCATATAACACTAGGCTTATATAACCTGAAGATACTCAGTGTGTGGGCTGTCCGAGCTCGGTTATAGGTCTACTATATAAGGCCTTCGTATACATCATATGATACCCATCTTGATCCCTCCTATAACCTGATTATGCTCAGGTCTAAGGATAGCCAAAACATCCAGGCTCTGCTTGTTTATAGATTATGGACCCTTACCTGTATTCTTGGGTCCCTGGATATTCAAGACTTATGTGATTGAATTTCACATTTATAATTTAATAACATGAACTTATGCTTAGGGCCGGCCCTGCATTTAACCTTAGATTGGCCAGAATTATACCAAGCAAGGCATGCTGGGATGCCATGCCACATAAGGCTTGTATAAGCCCAAAAGATTTATTTTAGGGTCTCCTATCAGTCCTTCATTCAAGTCCTTCCATAAATGAGGCCTGAAATCTGGGCTTACATGAACCTGAAATGATTATCACCTAACCCACCCACACTCGACTATAAATCTGCCCTATTAAACCCTCGGTTTGTCCCCCTGAACCTTTTCTCCATATTCTGATTAGGCTGCCATGGATATGGGTTTCCCGGGTGTGAAAACTCCACTGTATTTTGGAATAACTTAGCCCTGACTCATATGTCCGGCCTCCAATTCTTTTTATCTACCCTTAGAGCAATATCCTTCTAATCCCCTGGAATCAGGACCATATACCTGAAATCCGAAGGTCAAAATCCAGCCCCCTTATCATCAGACTGAACCTTCAATTGTATGTATATGATGGCATTGGATTACCTAATCCATATGGTACAAAACATGCCCTCTTTGTATTTCTCAAGGGTATAGGTTTATACAGACTACCCTCCCCTCTTGGTAAGTAAGATCATTAGCTTCTTCTCCATTGAGAGATAGACCAAGGGAATAGAGGTATGGCTTCGGCTGTTATCCAGGATATATGGATATCATCCGATTATGAAAATTCTTTTGTTCCAATCCTTAGCCGAGCTCATAAGCTCTCTCAATTATGGGATAACTCAATAAGGAAAGGGCATATTGCCTCAACTTTTGTCCAGAAAAGCTGTATTTTATCCGAGGATTGGGGCATATGGGTCAGGCTATGATCCATCATACTTAATCCCGGACTTGATTTTTGCATAATATATTGGTGATTGACCTTGTCCAATTATGTCCAGACCTGGTTTCCTCTTCTTTTTTTTTATGGATCACCTATATATAAGGGAGGAGATCCCTGATCACTACCCCTTGACTTGGTTGAAATCATAGGATATGTTGGCAAAATTATATATATATATATAGACATATGCACTGTTTTTTTTGCTCATCTTTATATGAGTATCATTACATAGATGCTGATCATGCCATATGGCATCTTATACATCCTCATATGGTGAGGTATACATGTGTCCGCAGCCTCTTTATTCAAGGCTCCTTGTCATGAATTCTGTCCCTTACTTGGTCTTCTTTACTGTAAGATAGACCAAAAAGACCATGTGTATATTTGGTCTTGTTCGGGGCATATTTATGGAACTGTGCTTCATATGGGGCTCTGGACAGTCCCTTGGCACTCTCGGATCCTGAATTATATGCCTTTATGGCCGGATGCCATAGCTCTGTCAAAGGCCCGGTTGGCCATCCCAATTCATTTCTTTGGCTTTGACTAAGGCTACCCGGGGAATCTTTGGTCCATCATGTGGGTCCCAAAGAGGCCGGATATAACCTTGTTCTCCCTGATGATATGCAACATCTCTGAATTCTTGCTTGAATGATGCGGGTCCTTTCTTCAGATTTTTTTTTTTTTGAGGCCAAGGATGGTTCTAAAGAGAGGGTCAGGGAGGGAATCAAACATGTCCATATATGTGTCAAGACAGGCTTCAGCTGATGTCCCGGAAGAGGGATTCAGACATGGTCTATATCACATCTGACATGAGGCTTGTATATGGAATAGGATGATTATGAAGTTGATGACTAAAAGGTCACTCAAAGGTCCTACCCCCGGACAGATTTCATTGAGGCCCGGGGAAAGGGGAATGGCTATAGTCCTGTCCTATAGGCATGTTATACTGAAATGAGGGGAAGTAGAGGGCTGGACTTCTGGCCTATAACTGAGAATTGAGTGATCCTCCGAAATCTCAATATTGCCTGGGCATTTCCAGACTGAACCAAATGATATTTTGGTATCATAGGAGGGGGATTACAGGGGCTGAGCTGATAATGGACATAGTGTTTGAGGGGGGACGAGTAAGATGATGGATATTTGGTCAATTAGTAGTCATGGAGATTTGGACGGATGAGAGGACATAATAATCTCACCTTATAACCTTCAGACTTTGTTCCTTGGTCTTGTGATGCTCCGGTGGCCACTTGGTGTTGAGATTACCTTGGCACAATCTCCTTTCTCCTGGAATAGCTCCGGCAGTATCCTCCCTCTTTTTGTTCTCTGTCTTCTTCCCCCCTCTCCCATGTGCGGGATTGGCCCTATTTATAGGCCACTGATGGGTGCTGTTCACCCAAGGAAGAGTGGGCTGCAAGGGAGTGTGCGGGTGGAGGGAGTGGGGCCATGTTCTCCAAACGTGGGGAGAGTGGGGGCTTGACTAAGTCTAGGCTGTTAATGGAGGATCTGGACCCTTGATTGGATGCCCTCGGATCCCATTTGATAGCTTCATCTGAGCCTCTCTTCCATTGATCCTGTCGATGGCAGATTATTGGCCATCCGGGGCTTAATTGAAGCTAGGCTTTATTGCCTACGCCCAAAGGATTAATCCATCTTAATCAAATATCCAATTAAAGATGGATCCAATGGATATTATCCCACTAAGAATCCAATTTGGCCATCTCAATGGACCGGGGAGCATCCATGCTCCAATAATCTTGATAATTGGTCAATCCCGGCCCTTAATCACATGTTATCCCAATCAATCACTTAATGGATATTAATCCTATTAAGGATCCAAGAAGACTTATCATCCGGTAATTAACTCTGCTTATAGGCAGCTACCAGATATCCCATTATGAGGGATCTAATGGATATTATCCCACTAAGGATCCAATAGGGTCACTTCAATGAGCCGGGGAGATCCATCTCACTGCTCCGATGAGGATCCATGGATATTAGGATCCAATTAACTTAAAAAACAGCCAATCTTGGCCATTGGATCAATCCCATTTGAATTCTCCAATCAATTCCCTCGCGGATCAACCTCTCTCCCTCTTTCTTTGCAAATTCAGTTGAGTCTCCCTCGGGAGACAGATTCCTTCTCCCGCGGGCCTTCTTCTAGCCGGGCCTCTTCTTCCTCCTGTCGCACCTTCCTATCTTCAACAGTCTTAGCCGCAGCTTGAGTATTGCTAGGAGAAGCCACCGCACCTGCTGATTGGAGCTCTCGGATGCCCTCTCCTTCTTCTTGGTATTGATCCGTGAAGGTGAACATCCTCTTAGCTATATCCGGGTGAGTAGAGTATATGCATTTGTGATTCCTTTTCTCTCTTCCGGCCATTGTGATGCTATGCATGTGTACATGATCATCCTTCTGTATTGTACCATGAATATGCTTGCGGATCTAACTCTTTTCTTCTGTTTTATCAGTCGACAGCCCATTGATTTTTCCCATACCTTGCATTTGCATGTAGATAGGTGGCCAATTGTACTGGGATGTCCTGATTTCAGAGGGCATATTTATAGTGTGCGGAGGCTTGGCATTTTCACATGCCATTCTTGGTCGGGGATGTCATCAATTCCCCCTCCCCCTCCTGTTTATATACACATATGGATGTGTTAGAGGATCCGGTCTTTTCTATGCTGGATTGGACCCCTTGGCTGGTCCATTGGCTGCCATCTTCCTGTGTTCAGCCGGGCATCAGTAACTTCTGTGGATTGTCCCCGGTCTCCTCTCATCTGTTTTGTGCTAATTTGTGAAGATCCGGCTAATCCCCCATCTGTTTGTGTTGAATTGGGCCCTCATTGCCCGGGGTCTTTATCATATCCCCCCCTTTCCCCTCCTGGTTGTCATTAGCCGCATATGCTTCATAGTAAGTTTTGTGCCATGAATATGCCAATATATCTAGCTCCCTTTTTCATCCTTCTGTCGACAGCATGCTGATTACCCCAATTATGTGTGGCCGGCTGTATTTAGATGCCTGGCTCTCAATCTCCTAGCTGTTCTTGTATTAATCTGAACATATATATATGTGAAGACCCAGCCTCCTTATGTGCTGCTTGGGTCTTCATGGGTGGGGGGTCTAATTGGCTGCCCTCTTTCTTTCTATACATCTAGATGTGGGCAGCATATCGCCAGACTGATCATAGCTGGGTGTTTTAGACAGGAGCCAATTTGGCTTCTGTTTGTTACTTCCGGCCCTTTCCTCTTCCAAATCCCCATCGGCAGCCTGCCTTGGGCTCTATGCTATGTCCTGCTTATAATGAGATATTCTCATCGGGACAGCCCATTCACTTCTCTCCCATGCTCTTATATTATGGGGTCCGGGTGCTGTAGAGGGTGTTGATTGTGAGCCTCTTTTGTGCTCACTACCTTCTACCTTTTTTTTGGACATATGTGTACCGAACTCATCCGGACCTAGCCTTATGTGGGTTTGCTTCTTTCATGACTTTGCCCTCCTCCATTCTCTGGATTCTTTGAAGTTCTGCCCATATATGAGCTGATTTTCATGTACTTGCATCCATCCTAATTTGCTCCATGTAATGGTATTGGGGTGGGGGGAATTAAGCATTTTTTAATTACCTCCCTCTTATGTCTATGCTTCGTATGAAATTTTGAGTGCCAACAATCTCCCAAACCACTTTCCGTAGAGGAACTGAAGCAGGGATTCTGGGATTTGAGGCATGCAGAAATTGGAAGAGAAACAAAATCTGGAATTTAGCCCGCAGCTGGGATTCTGGGAATCTGGAGGCTGAGAATTTGGAGAGAGATCAAAATCTGAATTTGGAGTGGTGCAGAGTCTGAATTCTGGATCCGTACACAAAATCTGAATAATTTTCAAATCTTTAAGGCCAGACTCAGATCTGTGACTCAAATTTGAAACATCAGGGGTTAGAGCCTGGGCGCCAGAAGCCAGAACCCATTCCAAAATCTGAAATCTAGAAATATGGAATAAAAAAAAACCTGCAATCTAAAATGTAAAAATCTGCAATTGAAATCTGGAAAATTTGAGTGCACCGAACCGAAAATCAGAATTTATACTCAGAACCCACTTCAAAGGAAATCAGAAATTAAAACTTGCTAATCTGAGCTTCACAAAGAAATGGAGGCCTGTAAAAAAAAATTCCAAAGGTCTGAAGTTGTGCAGAGCCTAAAAAGATCTGAAAATCTGAAGATGCAGAAAGCTGGAGTCCGGAGTTTGAAATCTGAACTTTGCAAAAATGTGCAGAATGTGTGAGAAAAACTGAAATCAGTAGGGGATCCGAACTAAGAAATTTGAAGGTTCAAATCTGAATTTCGGAGTGTCAAAATCTGGGCTTTACCAGGACATTGCAATCAGGTGATCCCAAACCATTCAAACCCATAAGAGAATTCAAATTCAAAACCGTCCCAAATCATTCAATATAAAATCTGAAATTGCAAAGAGGAGAACCCAGAAACTCTGCTGAATTAGATAAAATCTGATTGAACCAATGAATTGAATGAACTCAATCCAATCTAATCAAAATTGAACTCAAATTAAACTCAATTTCAATTCAATTCAATCCAAACCAATCAAATTCAACTAAATCAAATCTGGAACTGTAAAAATCAGAAATCTGAAAATCTGTACAAAAAAAATCTGAATTTCTGAAATCAGTAAGAAATCCGGAATCTGAACTTCAAAGATCTAAAATTCGAATGTCATTTTTAGAGGATCAACAAACAAAGATAACAAACAAAAAATGTAAAATCTCCTACTCAACTTCAGTTCAGCCGAATCTGCAAGTAAAAAATCAAATTTCCAAATGAACCTTAAATAACCCAAATTCAATCAAACTTCAAGTTCCGATAACTCATGTTCTGGCCAAAACTTAAAACAATCCAATTTCATAAGTAAAAATTTTAACCAAACTCCAACCAAACAAGTTGAGTTTAAAACAAACAAACTGAATTAATAAACTAAACCCAGCCTTCTGGCGAATTCATGAAATGAAAATTTTGAATTTAACAGAAATCTGATAAGGCCAACCCAATCCAAGCCAACTTCTCAAGTCAAACATGAAAACAAATTAAATTTAAATCAACAAATTCAAAATAAACCAAACTCAAACAATGAATAAACTGTCCTAAACTTAAACCAAATTCAAATTGAACCAAACTTAAACCAATAAGCAACTCAAAAAGAATAATCAAATCAATTTCAACCCAAACCAAAAGCAATTCAACCCATTAAATTCAACTCAAACTAAACTCAATCAAAATCAAACCAACAAATTTAATTCAACCATTTCAAATCAAATTCAAACTAAATTGAGGGCTTGCATTCCATCAGTTTATGGGATTGTTTCCTCCTATGTCCATGTGTGTGTGAATGTTTATTGTGGATGCATGTTTTCTGTTCCAATGGATTGCTATGACGCTTAATCAAGGGTATTCGAGTTTCAATTCAATTCAATCCAAACCAATCAAATTCAACTAAATCAAATCTGGAACTGTAAAAATCAGAAATCTGAAAATCTGTACAAAAAAAATCTGAATTTCTGAAATCAGTAAGAAATCCGGAATCTGAACTTCAAAGATCTAAAATTCGAATGTCATTTTTAGAGGATCAACAAACAAAGATAACAAACAAAAAATGTAAAATCTCCTACTCAACTTCAGTTCAGCCGAATCTGCAAGTAAAAAATCAAATTTCCAAATGAACCTTAAATAACCCAAATTCAATCAAACTTCAAGTTCCGATAACTCATGTTCTGGCCAAAACTTAAAACAATCCAATTTCATAAGTAAAAATTTTAACCAAACTCTAACCAAACAAGTTGAGTTTAAAACAAACAAACTGAATTAATAAACTAAACCCAGCCTTCTGGCGAATTCATGAAATGAAAATTTTGAATTTAACAGAAATCTGATAAGGCCAACCCAATCCAAGCCAACTTCTCAAGTCAAACATGAAAACAAATTAAATTTAAATCAACAAATTCAAAATAAACCAAACTCAAACAATGAATAAACTGTCCTAAACTTAAACCAAATTCAAATTGAACCAAACTTAAACCAATAAGCAACTCAAAAAGAATAATCAAATCAATTTCAACCCAAACCAAAAGCAATTCAACCCATTAAATTCAACTCAAACTAAACTCAATCAAAATCAAACCAACAAATTTAATTCAACCAATTCAAATCAAATTCAAACTAAATTGAGGGCTTGCATTCCATCAGTTTATGGGATTGTTTCCTCCTATGTCCATGTGTGTGTGAATGTTTATTGTGGATGCATGTTTTCTGTTCCAATGGATTGCTATGACGCTTAATCAAGGGTATTCGAGTTATCTCGATGTAATTAACGTCGGATCTTCGCACCATCCGACGGGGAGAGGTCAAAACAAATTTCAAAGAACCTAACAACCTCAATATATAATTTTGACCCTAATTAGTATTTTTATGGAATACTATCTATTTTCCTAAGAAATCAATGCTAGGGTCTAAGCAAATCGAATTCAAAATTCAAAAGGAAAATGAATTTCCAAAATAAAAGAGATAAAATCTTTAAATTTGAGGTTACATCAATTGGCACGCCCGGTGGGACCTCTCCTTCCCTTCATCTCTCCGTCATAGCAATCCAAGGAAATATGCATCTTTTAAAATGAAACTAAACTCTCTACATCTAACTAGTTTGTCTCGTCCATTTCAGGTGAGAAAAGCTAAGATGTCTTGGAAGGGAGTTTTCTGGATTGAAGAGTACGTTGATGCACGTACCAACGGGATACTGGCGTTTCCCCCATGTCCAGTGATGTTCGGGACGTGCCCGGAGGTGTTCCTACCACCACACTGCCTCGGTGTGGAGCTTGTCACCCCCGTCGTGGATTCGGCCGACATCAACCCCATCAGCCAGATCATCCTGGCTATTCAAATAGAGGATGCTGAACAAGACAAAGAAGAAGAACCGGTGCCAACCTTGGCACCGATTTCCGTCAATCAGGTCTCAATCACTGAGGAGGCTCCTGAACCACCCAAGCCACAAAGGTTCCGGGTCGGGAGGACTCCTACTTCATGCTTCTCACGGCGCTCATTCATAATGGGCTCCATGAGGATTTACTGGAAGGGTCGCTCTGCCGTCCCGATATATACTCCAGCTGAGCTGAGGCGGATAAGGCCTAGGCTCGCCATATTGCCACTAGCCAACCGCTTCGCCACACTGGCAGAAGCGGAGGAGAAAGATAAGGCTGCTTCCCAACCTTTTGATAAACTCACTGCATCTGCACGGGGGGAGAAGAAATCTTCCGCCCGCCAACTCACCATTGACCAATCAATGGTCCATAAGAGGGGGCAGCCCTCTTATCTGAAAACTGATGGAATTAGCCAGTCACCGGCTAACTATACTACTCGGGTGAGGGACCCGCCATCAACTCCTCGTTTTGGTTGGGCCAACCGAAGAATGGTGCCGCCCCCATACACTACTTTCAAGGTGAGGGGTCAACCCTCAACTCAACGTTTCCGGAAGGACAACCGATCAACGGTCTCGTCCACCAAAATAATTCAACAGGCTAGGAATCAATCCTATGCCCACAGAAAGCAAGAAGACACTAAGTTACCGGTCCAATTCGGTGACGTACCCTGGTTTTGGAATCAATCCAATGACCATGATAAGATTCGGGGGCAGAAGCAATCTGCGGCCCGATATATGCCAAAGGTTGATCGGTTTGCCAGTCAACCCTCACATGTTACTCATCCGACTGGGGGCAAGCCTCCGGGTCAGTCCAACATGGTTCGGACAAAGGATCAACCCGATGTCCGTCATACAAACAGGGGGCAGGGGAATAAATCCTCTACCCAAAAAGTTAAACAAATATGGGTGCCCAAGGCGAAGGTTCCCACCTCGGGGCCTCTGCCTAAAGTTATCCATCCTCACCATGCAGCCGGCTGCTCTTCCAGCTCCCGGTCTGTTAAAACTTCACAACCAAAGGCCGCTCCACCTCGGCCGGCGGTCCAGTTTGCGCCACCATTCAGACGCTGTTATGCGTCATATTATCATGGCGGTCAATTCACGGTCCCCCGGACCTTACCAGAAAGGGAGTTGGTCTCTACCCGGCTCATGCCTTCCCGCAAAGCCCCGAAAAGACATGTGGTACAGGGGGCAGGGGGCAAAATGAAAATTTTCTCCTGCTTAGCTACTTTAAGCACAAGCCGGCGTGAAGAGGGTGCCGAGGCTCCACGAACTGTAGTCCGGACTGGGGCAACTAATACCCGCAGTCAAACTGCTCTTCAAGCGACAAATCCTCCAAGGCAGCCCTTGGTAATCGATCCTCCACAACAGGAAGAAGTGGAGGAAGGGGCACACCAAGACAACCAAGAAGCTGAAGTTGCACCTCCGAACCTCGACCTAGCTGAGTTATGGAGGGAGAATCAGCAATTAAAAATGCTGCTAAGGAACTTTGGGTTGTTACAACCCCAACCGGCTCAAAATTCTGGGGTGGCAAAGGCTCCTGAAGAACCACCTATGCAGATGGAACAGCCTCCTATGCCTCGGATGCGGCCAGTAGTATACACGGGAACAAGATGGCTATCATGCAGCAACAAGATGGCTATCATTCTGCAGCAACAAGATGGCTATCATGCTGGGAGTACACACGGGAAGTGATGCCGAAATCGGCATTCGATGGAATGCCCTGATCGTACCCAAAGTTCCTGCCAAATCTGAAAGGGTAATAAGGCTCCAGAATGGTGCGACGGCCACATCGGAAGACCAGAACACTCATCCGAATGGATAGAAACCACTCTCAAGCAGCCCACTTACGGGGCTTGTTCAGAAATGGATCCACCCATAAAAAGTTGTCACCATGCTTTGTAGCAGAATGTGGGCGGTGGCCAATGGAACTATGGCTGAACCGCAGGCCGCTAGCACCCTCTGCGGGTAAGGTGGCAAGTAATCTCCTGGCGGTGGTAAGCTCTTGCTGCGGCTGAGATCTCGGATTTTTAAGAAATCTGTACATCAATGCGCAGAATGGATCAAAGCCTGCCCGAAGGGAGGGAAGTCCATCAAACAAGAAAGAAGCCCATGCACTAACATAATGGGTGGCAAATACAACTTTACAATCTCGGGGCGAGGGATGAGAAGAAATAGCCCCAAAAGAGTGATAGATTGCGACAAGGGCAGCCGGGGCAACAGCAAGACGGACCCCGCAGGCTAGTCTACAAGCTGGAAACAACACCTCTGGCCGGATGGCAGTAGCATCCTAAAAAAAAATCACAAATGTGACTAGCCAGTAGGCAAGATATGCAGCCAAGTGGGTGATCTCCCCGAGCTCCCACGGGTCCTCTGTCTCTGCACAAGCCTCCATGTCAGCATACCTCCTGTCAGAACAAGGTCTATCAAGCCGCGCATAGCTGGTCCGCTGTTTGCCTGGTCTGGCAAAAGTATGATCATAGCAAAAAGGGCCGCCATAAAAGAAACGCAGCCAGGCATCGCAGCTCACTCTATGTCTGCTATCAGAATGAGTATCCCTGCCGATCAAAGACAGATCTCGCCACACCTTGATCAAGTATCGGTGGCAATAAGAAAGCCCATAGTTGTCATACTCATCAGTCTGGCATCTGTGAAGATCATCAAGAACAACCTCTTCTTATGGCTCTCCATGAATAAGAAGTCCAGAAAGCATGTGGAAGGACCACAAGTCCATAGAAGTTTCACCCTCCGCGGTGACAAAAGTGTTCCAACGCCTGTTGAAACGCTCCGCCAATGCCTGGAATCATAGCAGGGGTATTCATACAAAGCTGCCCCTACTGCACTCTTCAAGCCAATGCGCTCCAAACGAGCACCAAAGTTGGCCAAAACATATTCGAGCCACTCGCAAGCTCCGAGCCGTGGACAATGAGAACGCTCTATGGATAGGCGGCCATACCAGCTATCCACATTGTGGGCCAAAATATCATCAAGAGTACAATGGCCATCATAGCCCTCCTCGCTGAAGCGGGAGCTGTTTGGCAACAAGAAAATGCCACTGCGTCGCTTGGACCAATCAGAATAACTTGGCCGGTTCAGCTTCCATATGCCAGGCTGAAAGTCATGAGAAAAGAAATACTCCTCCTGAAATTCTCCCAAAAGGCCCAGCTGATGGCGGAGTGGACTGCGCTGATGGTGAAGCAGACCCAAAGGAAAACAAGGGTAGGTGCATGTCACAGTACCCTGCAAACTGTCCCTGTCTCTCAAGATAGCACCCTCCAGCCGACGTCTCTCATCTGTGGATAAGCGGTCAGCATCAACCTCCCCCAGTGGAGAAGGCCTCCGGATGAACTCCAATAATGCCTCGTCGGAGGGGTGATGTGCAGCATAATGGGCTGGACGGTTATAGCTGAATTGCCCGTACGCCGTCTTGGATAAGTTGAACATCAACGTGGGCGGCACCAGCCGTAGTCCATAAGTGCTCCCGAGCAGACAAATGGTAATCATGTTGCCCAAACTTGCTTCGAGCTAATGAACTAGGAGCAGGCATGTGAGAGGTCACGACAGTAGTGGGATCGGAAGACAAAGATCTCCCACTCGAAGAGCTGGCCTCGACTGCGCCCTTCTTAGCCATGGTGCACCTCTCAGAAAAAAAAGGAAAGAGAAAGAGGACAGGATAAGCAATGAGATGACATAAACATGCTTACACGGGCGGTCCCTCGCCGACTTTCATCATTGAGAAACCACCCGTGGGGGGCACTTGTTGACACCCAATTTGGAAAAAAAGGAAAAAATATATATGTTGACAAGGCTGATTAAAAAAAAAGAAGAAGAAGGGGAAAACAAAAGGGAAATGGCATGTCCGGTCTCCCCAAAAATATGGGTTGTGTACGGCATGTACAGGCCCATAACAGGACCTTGATCGGCCCAATTCAGCCCACCTGCAATGCCTATCGACATAGCCCAGAAGGGAATTCCAATTAACCCAATTCGGCCGGCCGGCTGGAGAGGCCCATTTGCAAGCCATCTCCAAGGCCCACGGGCCTACTCAAAAAGAGGGCTGGACAGTCTTCTAAGTGGGCCAAGGAAGCTGCCTGCGGGTCTGCTCAGACCTGGGTTCGACAGAAAAAAAAGAAGAAGAAGGAAGGAGGACTGTGTCGAACAAGGCAAGAAGTCGGAGGAAGGAGGGAATCCGAATCAGGAGACCAACAAGCCACTGAATCCCCGTCGATATCCAAATCCAGGGAAGTTCCGAATCATACTCGGAGACGGCTGAGGACGGCGGTTGACGGAAGCATCCTTCATTTTAGCAGCCGGCTCGATCTCCTTCCGGGATTGTGGGGCTAGCAGTTTAGCAAGTTCCGAGTCCCTCTCGGACCCGGAACCACCTTCCTAGCTAGGCACGGAGTCCTCCCGACGCATATAAAATCACAGCCGGTGCCGCCGCGCAAAAAAAAAAGAAGGGGAGAGACAGAGGCGGACGGGGGGGAAGAGCAGAGCGAGAGAGAGAGAAATCCAGGGGATTACCGGTCTTTCCACGGCGTGGTTGGAGCTATACGGCTCCGTTTTCCTCTTCTTCTACCGTCTCCTTCTTCTTCTGCTACTGCCGGACGCCGCAACCCCCCTGCAAGTTGCCGCGCTGCCGTCGGACGCCGTAGAAGCCAGAAGCCCTTCCCGTGGCCACCGGTGAGGCCTCCTCCCTCTTCCCCTAGGGCCGCCGGCTCCTTCCCCTCCCTCTGCCAGCGCCGGCGTCGTCGAACAAGGCCAGGGCTCTCGCCGGAGGATGCTGAGCCGCCGTCGGGTGCCGTAGAGAGGCCGAGCGGGACACTGTAGCGGAGAAATATGTTCCTCCCGAACCATATGCCACCGTGGAAAAGGCCGCGGGGCCCACCGGGAGGAAAAAGCGCAAAAAAAAAGAGAAGAGGAAGAGAAGCGCGACCGGGCGAAGCCGGCCGGCTCTCTCCCTCCGCTGAGTTGGCCCGCCGGTCCGGAACAGTGTCCGGCCCGGTCCAACAGTGCCCGAAGCCCCCTCTTTCCAAACAGTGCCCTGCGCACAAGCGCAGGGACCCTTCTTCAACCAAAAAAAAAGATTTTAAAATAAACAAAACAGTGGAAAGTAAATAAAAAATACATCTAATTCAACAAACCGGACTAGTTGGGGGGTCGACTAGCCATCCACCCCTACGTCTCGGCTTAACTTAAAAGAATTCAAAATATGGACTAGTTGGGGGGTCGACTAACCATCCGCCCCTACGTCCTTAAGGTAGACATACAAAGGTCTATAAAAGACCCCAATGTCTTACCAAGTTCACCAAGCTATGCAAGGCTCAAGCATAATCAATATGCTATCATGCCGGTCATATGCTAGTGAAATCATCAAAAAATAGTGGGGGATGCCCATAAGTCTATCAAGACCGGGTACATGCCGCCCATGGATCGACAAGTCCATCAAGGACTCAGGGGACTGATTTTCCAGTCAGGTTACAAATTGTCTCATGAAGAGTGGAGGGAAAATCCCCATAAGTCTATATCAGACCGGGTGTATTCCTTTCAAAAGATTGACAGACGTCATCAAGAGTGGAGCAAGGATATTCTCAAAACAAGTTGTATTTTCTGGACTATGAACGTCCAAGACAGACATCCAAGAGATTGTACTTTTCAACATATCATTGAAAGGAGTCAATGATCTCATTGAACCGATGGGATGTCAAGCACTTAAAAAAAAGAGAAAAAGAGGAAAACAGAACACAAATCTGTATAAACCTGGAATTAAATTCTGTCCAATCCGGTTCAGTTTCATAAAAAATTTAATCTCCCAAACCACTTTCCGTAGAGGAACTGAAGCTGGGATTCTGGGATTTGTGGCATGCAGAAATTGGAAGAGAAACAAAATCTGGAAATCTGGAATTTAGCCCGCAGCTGGGATTCTGGGAATCTGGAGGCTGAGAATTTGGAGAGAGATCAAAATCTGAATTTGGAGTGGTGCAGAGTCTGAATTCTGGATCCGTACACAAAATCTGAATAATTTTCAAATCTTTAAGGCCAGACTCAGATCTGTGACTCAAATTTGAAACATCAGGGGTTAGAGCCTGGGCGCCAGAAGTCAGAACCCATTCCAAAATCTGAAATCTAGAAATCTGGAATAAAAAAAACCCTGCAATCTAAAATGTAAAAATCTGCAATTGAAATCTGGAAAATTTGAGTGCACCGAACCAAAAATCAGAATTTATACTCAGAACCCACTTCAAAGGAAATCAGAAATTAAAACTTGCTAATCTGAGCTTCACAAAGAAATGGAGGCCTGTAAAAAAAAATCCGAAGGTCTGAAGTTGTGCAGAGCCTAAAAAGATCTGAAAATCTGAAGATGCAGAAAGCTGGAGTCCGGAGTTTGAAATCTGAACTTTGCAAAAATGTGCAGAATGTGTGAGAAAAACTGAAATCAGTAGGGGATCCGAACTAAGAAATTTGAAGGTTCAAATCTGAATTTCGGAGTGTCAAAATCTGGGCTTTACCAGGACATTGCAATCAGGTGATCCCAAACCATTCAAACCCATAAGAGAATTCAAATTCAAAACCGTCCCAAATCATTCAATATAAAATCTGAAATTGCAAAGAGGAGAACCCAGAAACTCTGCTGAATTAGATAAAATCTGATTGAACCAATGAATTGAATGAACTCAATCCAATCTAATCAAAATTGAACTCAAATTAAACTCAATTTCAATTCAATTCAATCCAAACCAATCAAATTCAACTAAATCAAATCTGGAACTGTAAAAATCAGAAATCTGAAAATCTGTACAAAAAAATTCTGAATTTCTGAAATCAGTAAGAAATCCAGAATCTGAACTTCAAAGATCTAAAATCCGAATGTCATTTTTAGAGGATCAACAAACAAAGATAACAAACAAAAAATGTAAAATCTCCTACTCAACTTCAGTTCAGCTGAATCTGCAAGTAAAAAATCAAATTTCCAAATGAACCTTAAATAACCCAAATTCAATCAAACTTCAAGTTCCGATAACTCATGTTCTGGCCAAAACTTAAAACAATCCAATTTCATAAGTAAAACTTTTAACCAAACTCTAACCAAACAAGTTGAGTTTAAAACAAACAAACTGAATTAATAAACTAAACCCAGCCTTCTGGTGAATTCATGAAATGAAAATTTTTGAATTTAACAGAAACCTGATAAGGCCAACCCAATCCAAGCCAACTTCTCAAGTCAAACATGAAAACAAATTAAATTTAAATCAACAAATTCAAAATAAACCAAACTCAAACAATGAATAAACTGTCCTAAACTTAAACCAAATTCAAATTGAACCAAACTTAAACCAATAAGCAACTCAAAAAGAATAATCAAATCAATTTCAACCCAAACCAAAAGCAATTGAACCCATTAAATTCAACTCAAACTAAACTCAATCAAAATCAAACCAACAAATTTAATTCAACCAATTCAAATCAAATTCAAACTAAATTGAGTGCTTGCATTCCATCAGTTTATGGGATTGTTTCCTCCTATGTCCATGTGTGTGTGAATGTTTATTGTGGATGCATGTTTTCTGTTCCAATGGATTGCTATGACGCTTAATCAAGGGTATTCGAGTTATCTCGATGTAATTAACGTCGGATCTTCGCACCATCCGACGGGGAGAGGTCAAAACAAATTTCAAAGAACCTAACAATCTCAATATATAATTTTGACCCTAGTTAGTACTTTTATGGAATACCACCTATTTTCCTAAAGAAGTTAATGCTAAGGTCTAATCAATTCAAATCAAATTCAGAAGGAAAATGAATTTCCAAAACAAGAGAATAAAATCTTGAAATTGAGGTTACATCAGAAACTATGGGAAGGCAAAGTCAATTGGTCACCATAGCAGATGAAGACATGGACTTGGACGAGATATTCGACGAATAGAATACACTACAAGCTTTAGGTCAACGATAAACGAAGGACGCAGTGAACCTACATTCAACGTAGAAGATAAAAAATAGGTTGAAGGAGAGCTGGTCAATGTACCAATTTTTTAGTAATTCTAAATTACTCTTTCACAGACCAAGAGACAAAATATTAGAGAGTCTTCACGTTAAGGTAACTAGTTATCTTATAAAAAAAGCATGTTTAAACTCATCATTTCGATATTGTAGATCAAGATACAATGGACTTGGACATCGCTGTTCAAGATACAATTGACGAGGCATGAGAAGACACACCAAAACCAATTATAAGAGTTCAGTATAAGATACTCGATGATTTGTCTTTGAAGAGTAGCATCAATGGATCGTACAACAATAAATGAGCAACCATTGTTACAAGGAGGTCTACAAATGTAGAGATACAACCTTCACCGATACACTTCACGGCCGAAGAACAATACACTGTGGGAACCTCGGGAATCATTTTGATTCTTATAAAAGATTTTTTGTTTTTGTATGTTTTGAAATATCGACATCCGAATTTTCTAGTAAAGTAGGTGATAGACCATAAAACTACTAGATAGTCCGGGTGATATTAAAAGAGTATAGAACCAAGGTTCGAGTTCTGTGAAAATATTTTTGACCTCTTCATCGGATGGTGCGAATATCCGATGCTCATTTATATCGAGCAAACACTCGAACACCCTTGATTAACTGCCATAGCGATCTTGTTTGACGAGAGCGTGCACATCCACAACGTATAATGAACACAAAGGGCCCTGGCCTTTCAGGCCCGATGAGATGCAAACAAGCTTGATTAGATTTTGTTTAGAGTTGATTTATGTTTGATTTATTAATAGATTTTGATGTGTTTTGAAATGTTGATTTCATATTCCAATTTGATTTAGATTTCAATGTTATTTGTTTTGAGTTTGTTTGAATTGTTTGGTTTGTTTTATTTCAATTGGTTGAAGTTTATTTTATTTTTGTTTCAGTTTGATATTTTAGATGTGTTGATTACTTTGACTTGTTTAAGTTTAGTTGACATGTGTTAAGTCATTTTCATGTGATTTTCTCATGTTGGTTGGTATTTTAGTACCGATTCGAGTACGTTCGGTATGTTTTAAATGTTTTGAAGTTTGGTTTAAATTGATTAAACTTGAACTTCAAATTGTTAATGATCTGAATTTGACATGTTTTAAGAAGAATTTCATATGCATTAATGTTTTCTTTATGTGTTCTTTCAATTGGTTGTGAATTATTTGATGTGCACTTGTTTAAGCATTTGAATTCTAATGGATTAAGTGCATTGAATCAATTTTTCCAGATTGTATTAAATCTGATTTTTGTTAAATGTTAAAGCTTTAATGATCTGTTAAGCATGTTTTAAGGTTGGTTTGAATGTATTTTCAAATTTAATTAATTAACTTCAGATTTGGTTAACTATTGTTCGGTTTGCATCACATCCGGTCTGTCACGAGTGTGTCGATGCCCAAATACATGCAATCAACTCGGCACTTGAAATGTTCATTGAATATTCATGTTCATGCTGGTGTACATCAGATGTGGTAGTTCATATGCCATGTTCAATGCTGTCAATGGTGCAAATGTGTGAATGTCCTTCCCTTAGTGTAAAATCCACTTAATTAGGAAAATTTTGGCAGCATGCCGCCTTAATTTTCAATCGGTGTGGAATTTTACCCGTCCTACAAGGCATAGTCATTTGACTTTCCAAGTAGTGGGAAGGGTCCGTCTGCAGTGGGAAGCGTGTCTCATGCCTACGCTCGGGTCAGCGTTCCGGTGCAAGCCGGATGAGCCGCTCAAAGGGGAGCGCCCACATGGTGGTGCTAACTTCTTATTTAATTTTGGCATTTCGCCTTCAGATTTAATTAAGTGTGCTTTTTAAATGTCCAAGGCTCAATGGGCCAGCTTCATCAGCACAATGGGGTGGTCTTCATGTAGGGGTGGGCACAAAACGGTTCAAACCGAGAAACCAAACCGAACCAGCCTATTCGGTTCGGTTTGGTTCCAGTTTGGACCCCCTTTCGGTTTGGTTCGGTTTGGAAAATCTCCAAACCGATTTAAACCAAACCAAACCGTTTAAACCGATTTAATCAAAAAAATATAAAAAAACTATTATAGTATTAATAAAAATGATACTTTTATAAATTTTATAATAAAATAATATTTATTTTTATTATTTTTAACATAAAATTTAGTATATATATGTAAAAAATAATTAATTTAAATATTTTTATTTATTTTCGGTTTAAACCGAACCAAACCGAATTGATTCGGTTTGGTTTGGTTCGGTTTGGGAGGGTGATTCGGTTTGGTTCGGTTTGGAAAAAAAATGGTCTAAACCGAACCAAACCGAACCGTGCCCACCCCTATCTTCATGTCATGTCAGCCTGGTAAGGCCGTCTTCAAGTCATGTCAACCTGGTTGGTCTGTTTTGAACATCTTGGGCCCCGGCGGCCTGATTTGTTCTTCAAGGGCCAGCATGGCCTGTTTGCAGCGCTTCAAGGCCAAAATGGCCAGCTTCAAACCCTATATGCCTTTGCCATTTTTTTATTTATTCTTGCAGCAGCAGCAGCAGGTGGTGCAAGCCTCCATGTAGAGAGCTGAAGAAGGGCTTGTTTTGGTGTTGTTTTGAGAGCTGCCAATAGGCTAACTTCTTTTGCCATTCAGGTGCTATGTTGAAGGGCCATCAAGGGGCACACAAGGACCTGATTAAGGTATGTTTTGATAGGCCAAAAATGGGCTGAAAGGGGGCTTATGTTCAGATGCTGCTCAGGTGGGCAGAACTTGGACTATTTGGATGGCCAAATAGGGAAGTCAAGGGGCTGTGCAAAGGCATTTGATGAGTGGAAATTAGGGCCACCCAGCTTAACTCTTGGCTTGTCTGACGGATTCCAAGAGGCCCGGGCTGTCACCCCTCCTTCCACACATTAAAGAGGATGTTTAGTTTGTTTATGGTGCTGTTTAGATGACTATCAGAGGGGTTAAATAGGTGTTGGTTTCGAAGCCATCAAAGGGGCCTGATTTCAGGGCCAGCAGTGGGGCCTGATTTGGGTATGTTCTGAAGTCTGTCCACTTGGGCAGCAAGGATGGTCAAACATGACCTGATTAGGAGCATGTTTAGGAGCCTAATTGGCTGCTAGAGGGATGGCAACAAGGGGCACGGTGTTAGGTGACAGCATGGGGTTGCTTGGGGATGCCAAATGGGCTGTTTACAGGCCACCTATGGGCTGTGCACACATGGACAACAAAGGGGGTCTGAAATGAGGGGCCTAAAGGGCTGATCAAAGAATGCTTATGAAGCCAACATTGGGAGGTCTAACATGGCTTTAATGGTACCAACACGGCTGGGTTGTTTTGGAACATTTGAATGGCCAAGGAGGAGGCCGAGGGGAAGAGAAAGAAGAGGGGAGGAAGAGAACTAGAAAGTACTACATCTTCCCTCACCTTTTGGCACAATTCTTGTTGGAGATTGAAGGGGAAAGTGGCTGTCCCTCCTTTCTTCTTCTTCTTCTTCTTCTTCTTCTTCTTCTTCTTCTTCTTCTTCTTTTCTTGCTATGTATGGAGCTGGAATTGGTGCACCAAGATGGAGCACTTGCTGTTGAAGTTGATGTATCCTAGATGGACTGCTGCTGGCGCACCTGCAAGAGGGAGAAGATTTCTCCTTCTTCTTTACTTGGAGCACCACAAATGGGGGGGAGAGGTTGCTGACTTGCTGGTGAAGACGTCCAAGCAAGGAGAAGATGTCTTGGAGTAGGGTAGAGGGAGGAAAGGCAAGGCTTCCGCAGGGTGATCCGCTTGTCTTGCGCACATGACAACAGGGGGGATTATATAGGAGTGGGGGGCGCCATCTCCAGGAGGAGATAAGGCTGGAGGTTGTTGAGGGGAGATAAGGATAACTCAAAGGAGGTTGGGGATGATAAGAATAACCCATAGTTGGTTGTTGAGGATGATTGTGTGCCAACTAGAAAGAGAGGGAGAGAAGGGTGCGCACCTTCTCTTCCTTTCAAGGAGGTGTGCGCACATGAAATGTGTCAAGGAGGCTAGTTCGACCAAGGCTGGGATGAGGATAGGCTTGGTTAGTTGTAGGATTAGTTAGGATGAAGATAAACTAAGGGAGTGGTTGAGGGTGATAAGGGTAAGCCATGGGAAGTTGAGGTGGTTGAGGATGAGATAATGATAAACTGAAGAGAGATGGAGAGAGTTGGGAAAGCCTTGCACACCCTCCCCTACATTCTAGGGCTGTTTGCGCACCCATCAGATGAGGGAGGATGGTAGGTTCGGCCAAGACAGGTTGGGTTAGCCCATTTTGGGTTAGGTTTAACCCTGGTTTGATCAGAGTGCTCCCGATCCAAAGGCTAGCATTAATTCCTTCCAAAACCAATTAAATAAATCCCAAATTGACTTCAAAAAATTTCAGAACATGCCCTGATGGCCATTGATCTTATGCTCTATCCTGATGTGTGGTTGAGATCACTTGAATTGCGACGGATCTCCTGATTTAGCTAGTTTCTTCGATCTGTGCGATCTCGGCCGTTGATAAGCTAGAAATTGCAACTAAGTGCAATTAAGTTATCCAATTGGACAAATTTTATTTTTCATGCATCAATATTCAAGAGATCTATGATTCAGGCCAATAAATCAAAATTTCCAGCCCATGGGTCGATCCGGAAGCTGATTGGACCATTATGCCCCTGGCATCATTTAACACAGACTTTGGCCAGATTTGATCTTTCTTTCATATCTCTTCAACCGGTGGTCGGATTTTCAATCCGTTTTGAGCATTGCCTAGATCTATCCAATATTTACAATGTGGTAAAGTTGGAATTCTATGTTAGAGTCCCAATTGGTCCCAAAGTGTCGGGGGCAAAATGGTCATTTTAGCTTTCCGGTGTCCGTTTTCCATGTTTTGCGCACCGTTGCAAAGCTTTTGACTGGGGCTATGCAATGAGCACATTATCTTGGCCATTTGTAGCATGTAAAGCCATGCCAAGGCATTTCCAAAGCCTGTTTACATCATATATTCATGAATTTTACGAATCTGGGTCAGATTTTATGCACCGGCTTCGGCATTGTTGAAATTTGTATCAAGCAAGCTAAGCGAAAAAATTTGATGCCAACATACACATACCATATAAGATCAAAATCATGGTGTGCGAACACAAGGTGAAGAAGACACGCAAGGAGGTGAAGCCTCAGGATGACATTTTATGCATTATTATGAAATTGAGTCATCTCATCGCTCTTGGGTTCCTACTTTTAGCACGAGTATTATGAGATGTCCAAAGAGAGTTATGAGTTTTGATAATTCACCTATGGGACGAAGATTGGCGAGTTTATCTTCGGATTATTGAAGAAGAAAGTGAGGAATACAATGAATATGTATGTTTTTTCAATGTTATGTACCTTTTCAATATCTTAGGGGAGAGTATATAAGTCATGTAAAACAACCGCAAAATGTAAACTTTGAATAGAAATGGCTAAAGTTTTTTTACTTAAATTTTTAGTAATTTTTTCAAAAATTCCTAATTTTTTTGAGTTTTTTAAAATTTTTATGCTTTTATCAGTCTAGTTGGAAGTCCAACCTGGGTTGAGTTTGGTCGCGGGGAGCTGGTCCCAACTCTCAACTTGGCTTACTTGACATAACTTACCCCAACCCATTCCGAACTGGTGGAGAGATGTCCAACCAACCCATACAAGACTCTCATATTTTCATTAAATAAAAATAAATATATTTTTTATGAAGATGAAAAATCTGAGGCTTCAACAACTGTTTTATACTATCTTCAGCTGGCAGTACATTGAAAATTAACACATCTCAATAAAGCTTGAAAGTAGAGGTGTAAATGGATCCAGAGAACCCATGATTTTGCCTGAATCCAAATGTGAGAAATGGGTTTAGACATTCTGTTGGTGGCCCGAAATAGGTCTCACTTGCGGGTTCGGGTGTACCCGATTTGAAGCAAACCCGAATATTACATCCCGGGTTATATTTGAGAACCCGATTGGAGGTTTGGTAGACCTGATCGCTCCCCCGACGGTCCGCTGATGGCTCATCATCGACAATCGGTGCTTCACTCGCTTCGTGCTCTCAGGCCATGCGCTGCGGTGACATGCCCTACCTAGGGTTCCGATGTGTTCGTCGCCTCCCAATTCTGGCATTTCGTGGAGCGTTGAGGTGTGAGGCTGATTTTAGGACAGAACAGGGGAAAAGGGGCCACGGAGTAGGCTTGGAGGAGCCAAAGGGGGGGCGAGGGCCTCTGCATAAACCCGGATTGGGTGGCCGGCTGCGGAGGTGTTGGAGGAAGCCGTGACAGAGAAGTTGCGATAGCGATGATCAATCGGTGAGGACTCACCGCCGCCGTCGTTGAAGTCGGGGCCTTCGTTGAAGTTCAGGGCGTAGTTGAGGGGATCATACTTGAACTCCCGGGGAAGACGGCCGTGGGGGCGGCCGATGTGGAAGATGAAGTTGCGGCACTTCTCCTTCAACTCCGCCGGGATCTCCTGCACCTTGGATCGAACCCACGCGGAGGACGACCGCAGCATTGATGGCCGTGGGACCTCTCCGGCAGGATGCAACATGGCGGCATCACTGCCACAGCCGCGGAAGCAGCAAGAGAAGCAGTTGGAGGAGCGAATCCGCCGCTTCAGAGATGCCGAGGAGGAGGAGCCACGGGAATCGTCCATGCGGATTCCTGCGGATGGGGTTTCGGACGAAGGATTAGAGGGTGGTGCACACTATCAGGTGGTGATGGCGGTGCCGTCATTGTGGGAGGGTGGCCAGAAGAGTGCGGGGGAGAGGCGGACAAGACATTTAATTTAATGTGCATACGTTAATGCGTTGCGCGACCAGTGTAACGGGTTGATTCGGATCCAAAACTACTTTCGGATTCGGATATGAACCTAGACCCGAAATCCAATAGCTTATCGGATTTGTTATTGGATTCGGATATGTTTTATCAGATTCAGGTTTGGATCCTGAAATATCCGACCCAATGTGACCCATTTACAGGTCTACTTGAAAGTAAATTGACCGCTCCGCTATTATCCTTCAATTTATCCTTTCCAAATTATATTTGTGCTCCCCATTCCTTCCATCGTTATTTTTTTATTAGTACTTATTCCTTTCTGAAGGAAAATTTGAATGTTGTTATTAGCTGTCAAATGGATTTTTTTTGGGTCAAACCACCACATCGCAATTATCCAGTTAAACCTTTATCCATTCCATGAACACCCCATGTAGAGTATGTTGCCATATACTGGAGACTTACCTGTTTTGCTTAGGTACAACTTCTTCTTAACGGCCTTAGACTAGACTCTTGTCCACAGCAGTGAAACTTGCCATGACTAATGCGGCTAGTCTGTTGTGTTTTCTTCCAGCTAAAGGATACGATGCCAGTTACAGGAAGCATTTTTCATCAATTAACATGGTACTTAAGATGTCAACAAAGAGTCAATATTCTTACACTGCTTTATCATCTTATTGTCATCATATATAAAGGTGATGTAGTATGGATAAGTATAACACATCTTTGTCTTAGTTCTGTAGCATTTTAAACAAGTCATGCATCTTGACGACAGAATCCGACATGCCATATTTTCAACCCCCAACTGTCCATTCCAGATTACCTCAGGTTGTCTGAACTACTAATCTAATCTGGATCAACATTAGCTAACTCTATTCCTGCAAACTGTGATGCTTGTACCTTTTAGTGACGAATTTGGAAACTAGCAGAAGCTACTGTGTTGTAGAGATCCCGTTAAATGGACTTGAGAGTGAGTAAGTTCCCAGAAAATGTCATTTCGCACTGAGTTTTTTCAGAGATCCATCAGGGACTTGATGCTGCTCCTGATGAGTTCAGTTATTCAAGTTCACATTGGATAAAAGCAGAACAGTAGATGACAAAATGACTATGCTGGTACTGCCAAATCCTTTATTTAGGACTTGATTTCCTATATTTTTCTTCTGCTAAAGTTTCTTGAGCTTTTCAAATGCTGGTTTTGTTCTTTTCCCAAAATCCCCCTATGTATGTGCCATGGCAAAAACCCATCATTAATCCATGTTAAGCAAGTGGTGATTTCCACATCCACCTGTTCCTCAATCCTATCTATTATGATTGGATTATTGATAGGCTGTTAAGTTTTGCACCAGATGTCTTGTACAAAGTACTTTCATGCAAGGTAAGTCGGATCGTGGGTCGGGTCTGTCTGCTTGACTAAACCCGACCTGGACAAACTAGGTCATGGCCCAAATCCAATGCGGGCCAGCCCCATTTTTTAATATTAAAGAATGAAAACAAATCAGGAAAACGCAAAAAATCTAGAAAATATTATAAAAAAATCTGTAAAAATAGAGAATATAATTAGAAAAAAAATTATTGATTTCTATTCAAATATTGCATACTATTGTTCGTCTACTTAATAAAGATACTCTTCCCGAGACATTTAAGAATAGTACATTAGATTATAAGTGTATAAACACTCGTACCACTCTGCACTCCATTTACAATCACTCTACTATCATATCCTTAAGATACATTATAATTGTTATAGGTGGAATATATGGAAGTGTCGTATGAAGGAGGATCCATAATTAGGTTGAGTTATCCCATAACCCTTTCGATGATAATTATGAAACAAAGAGTCTTTAGATGACTCAACCTCCCAAATGATAATATGTAGTGTTGATGTCCATCTCATTACGTGCATTCTCCTCCTCGTGTCTACCCACTATGATCTTCATCTTGAGTGGAGTGCATGTAATGTTATTCTCCCATGAACTGTATCAGTTGAGGTTATGATTCTGCCTCAATTATACATGTTTAGGATGGTTGCTTCACTATTGTTCAACTCTCCACTACTATTCTTTGATGTCGAATCGGCCGACGTCTAGTATTAAAGTTTGATTTTTGACTCGGATATGTCTTCTTGTGCCTTGTGAACAGTTTCTTAATATGCAAGGTCCAAATGATCAGTTCTAATAAAAATGGACATAATAATAAGTGAGAAAATTTCTTCGGTGACGTAATAATCGGTAATAAAAATAGACGTAATAAAATAGAAGGCCATCCCAATCCAATTTTCCATGGTTTCACGAGGTAGATTCGGTGCCATGTCAATCCCTCGTCAATTTTGTCTATTTATGTAGTATTAACTGTCTCAGCACTATACCATTTGACATCTACGTTTTTTTTCCTTCAAATTTCAGAGAAAGGAGGAGTGGTACTCCACGGAGCAGGATATTTTGCTTCAGGCAACTCGGATAATCAAGGAACATGGTGCTGAGCTGGGTAGTACTTTAAGCAGGTTTCCTTCTCGTTGACTTGAATAAAAGAACACCGTGTCTGATGCTATTTGCCTTGTATTTGGAGAGTTAATATATTTACTCTTCGTCAATATCTTCGTACGTTTAATCGAAACTTAAGTTTTTCAAGAACTTAAAGTATGCATGTTTTGTGGGCTTTTCTATTTCTGTTTCTTACAAATTATGCCGTTAAAGATTTTCAACATTCCTCAAGTCATTGTGAGTGGTAGGTCAATCTCAAGTCATTGTGAGTGGTAGGTCAATGTTGCATTTGTAGTACCTGAATTATTTTATGTAAAAATTTGATCAAAAGATTATTTGAACCATCTTAATGAAGCGTGCATCTCTTAATTCTGTATGATTTGGCTCAGAGCTTCGTTTGTCTGATTTGATTCAGAAATCCTGTCACAAAATTGAACTTAACCCTGTCGGGAGTGTGCGAGACAGCGGCCAACCATGGTCGATTTCTTTTCTTTAAAATTGAATTTGAGGACAATCATTGGTAATTACCTTCCGTCTAGTTGGTGAGCCGCCTTATGGTTCATTTATTTTCCCACTGGTCGTCTGCTCTACTACATTCTTCACCTACCGTGACTGAGTTGTGCAACGTCGCTAACCTCCAAGAGGCACGTGAGCCACGTGACCTTCTAGGTTAGATGAGAGAAAGACAAACTCAATCTCACCAACAGAACGCAGCAACACAGGAGAGGGGCACAACTGCGGGTAGGGGTGGGCACAAAATGGTTCAAACCGAAAAATCAAACTGAACCAGTCCATGCGGTTCGATTTGGTTTGGTTTGGACTCTCTTTCGGTTTGCTTTGGTTTGAAAAATCTCTAAATCGATTTAAACCAAATTAAACCGTTTAAACCGATTTAATAAAAAAATATAAAAAATTTTATAGTATTAATAAGAATAATATTTTATAAATTTTATAATAAAATAATATTTATTTTTATTATTTTTTACTTAAAATTAGTATATATATGTAAAAAATAATTAATTTAAATATTTTTATTTATTTTCGATTTAAACCGAACTAAATCTAATTGGTTCGGTTTGGTTTGAGAGGGTGATTCAGTTCGGTTCGGTTTGGAAAAAAATGGTCTAAATTGGACCAAATTGAACCGTGCCTACCCCTAACTGCTGGTGCGGTAGAGGTTGATTATGAACAAGGGAAGAGGGCAGAAATGTCTTCGGGTTTTTTTTCACAACTTTTAAGAGCTTTTTCATCCCTTGCATCTGGTTTAGAGAGTTTTACCCGAAAAGCCTAGATGTGTGATTTTTATTGATCTTATGAAAATTTTGACTCGTCATTTTATACTAGTTGGTGTTGACTATTAATTGTTTGGTAGATTGGATTTATCTTGTATTTTTTCAGTTTTGAGATTTTTTACGTAAATCTTGTGTCATCTCTTGTATTACATTTAATTCGTTCAAATTATTTTGCTTGTGTGGACATTGAATTCATCTGTATATTTATTCACTCGAGTGAAAAAGGTTGTTTGGATCAATTGCTAATCAAAATATTTTTAAAACAGGACATTAAAGATCTAGATAAATATTATATTATCACATCTTTCTCATTAGTTATTAGTGTGGATATATTAGGATATATATATAAATGCTCATTAATAGAATGAGTTATTTGAACTACTAATTTAGAAATCATTAAAGGTATCTTACTTAAAGTATCAATCGAGTTATTTTATCATCACAATTACATGGTTATATTTTTGACATGAGCAACCAAAGATATCTTGTTGAGCATGTCTCGTATTTTGATTTTTGATTTATGGATCATCAGTATGATGGTTCAATATGCTTGATCAATTGAGTATTAAAGAAACTCGATGGAGATAATTACGTGGATAACATGGGATTGTTCACTTTAAGTGACAGACAAATATCATGTGTGATAGTACTATAAATTCTTAGTCAACGTATATAGGATAATTGGAAAGTGCTTTTCAAATTGATCCAACTTTGAGTATAAAATCCCATATAGTCAGAATATTAAGGGTTTGATAGTCAGTGTTGTACCCCCTATCCAACTAGGATATTGGATGAATGAGACTTTATTTTCATGTGGAAACTAATGTTGAAAATCTCAATAGAGATAAGAATATCCCCAAAGTGTTTCGGGATCATGGGATGTGACTTACATTTTTATAATAGGAAAGTCATTAAATCAAAAAAATTGATTTTTTTATTAATTTTCAACCAAATAAATTATCAAGCCTAATATGTCACATATTAGATTTTATTCATAATATAGAGACATAGTTGTAATTTATAAAAATTGTGAATTTTATAAAAAATCAATTTTTTTATAAATAGTATTGAATTGAGTCAAACTTTATCAAGACAAGGGTTTTAATTTTATCCTCAACCTCCTCCTTTCATCCTCTTCTCTTTTGAGAATGTTTTTATACGATAGAGCTTCATTCGGGACAAGTTCTCGAGTCCAATGAGTGGGAGAACTTATCTTTGGAGAAGATTCACGTGGATACCACTAGAGGTCATACACTTGGGTAGTTTGGACATCAAGGAAGCGTTCAATCTTTGTTAGGCTTGAGAAATTTATCAAATTTCATAAAGGTATAGTAGTTGTTCTTCGAATTCAATTCTTGAATACGTCGTTTATGTAACGTCAAAGAAAAATTTTAGAATTATTAATATTTAATATTATTCATATGCTCTCTTCCTATCCCTTCCGTTTTTATCTCATCCGGATGCCCTAGCAAAACCGTCATCTCTCTTTCTTCATCATGTTCGCGTCCGTTTTTTTTTCTCTCTACTTCGACCGCTGCCAGCCGCCCGTCCCTCGTTTGTAGCCACGGCCTCCCTCTTCCTCTCTCTCTTCTCTCCATCGCCGCGCGCCTCATGGTCCCTCTCTCTCTCCTTGCGCTGCCCCCCTCCCCTCGGACGCCGCCGCCTTCCCGCCGCGCGCGACCACGCCCAGCCAACCGCGGCATAGGACAACGCAGCAGGCGCCCGCCGTCCCGCGTCGCCTCGTCCCCTCTCTCCTCGTCGTCACCGACCCGCCGAGCGACGCCAGCGCGTGCATCGTCAAACCGCCAGCCTTGCAGCACCTCCTTGCGTGTTGTCGTCCCTAGCCAGCCACCGCGCGCGGCCGATCAAGCACCGATGCCCCCCTGCGCCACGTCGCCGCGGCAGTCAACCGCCACCGCTCGTTGACGCCCCCCCCTCGCCTGCGCTGTCCGCTCCACGCGTGCGTGCTGCCCGCTAGCGCGGCCGCGGCTTCGCCAGCCGTCCTCCGTGCGCCGCTCTGCCTTGCGCCACCTACGCCTGGGCTCCCCCTACCACCGTGAGCTCTCCTTCTCTCTCTCCTATTCTCTTCTCTCTCTTTTATTCATGGTATATATTACTCTAATTTTCTCTATCCCTTGATCCTATGGCCTAACCCCCCCCCCCCAATTCTGTCCTTCTCCAGCAACTTTAGTGGAGGGAGATATCTTATTAGAGTTGCTTGGATTGTGTGCCGCGTCACCATGTTCGGTAACGCTTTCGGTCACCAATTCCCAACTTTCTCCGACGTCGATCCAGTAGGCATCCTTGACATGTCTATTATCATTAAAATTCATATTTAATCTTCCATGACTTGTAGTGATTATTATTGATTTAATTAATCGGGTTAGCATTGTATGTTGTGGTTAGTGTGGTTAGCGGCGTTGTTTCGTTCGTATGTATTGGAGGTCGTATTATGATTATTTTAGGTTGTTTACAATATGCTAATCATCATGTTCCTAACTGATTTTAGTCTCTCCTTGATAACCTATATCTAGTTAGTTTACGGTTATTCTTTCGAGTTGATTTCATTGTATATGTAAGGTGATAGGTAACTAAACTAGATATTGTTGAGCTAGTCTCATTAACTACTTGATTTTCATCCATGTTTATGTCTTTAAACCAAAAGATATGGTTTGATTGGGTATGTTCATATCATGTTTTGATTGAGAGTATGTGGTGGTATCATACTAGCACATATGTATTATTGTCATTTTATGGTTATAGCATCATGAACATATTGTTTAGGTGTAGTTGGTCATGGTATTTGCATTGATGGTATATTTGTCATAGCATAGTATGGTGTATGTCATTTATCTTTTAAGTGTGATCATGGCATGGCATGATCGAGGTGAATGCATGATGCATTGAAATTATAATGAAAACAGCTACACCAGACTAGTTAGTCATGACCCGATGGCAGCGGAGGTTAGAACAGTCCGGTGCGTCCTTCGATCCCGGATACCGCGGTTTGTCCTTGTGCCACCACTGCCTAGGTGCACTATGGGATTTCGTTTAGCTATATATGGTAGATCTGGTTGTAGCTTGTTAAGGTGCAAAACGACGCTTTCCTTGCTAATAAGAAAAAGGTGTGATTCTAATTAGAGGATAGGTGCATTTACTTCATAACATGGTATAGGTGTTTAAGTAATGCATTTTACTTTGTTTATCTCTTATCATATTATGTTGCATTGTGTGAAGTAAATGTCTCGGTTATAGTCCATCATTTTATGGAGCATATACAGGTGTCTATACATATGTTCATACCATCTTTTAAGGTCAAGTTATAGTGCATTTAGGTGCTGGTTGAAGATTTATAAATGTGTGATTTAAGTCAAATACTTAATATATTGACTAGTTCTATAGTTACATACAAAAGGTTTAGGTTTGGGTACATATTTAATTAACATCTAGGGCCTTTTAGCTATCCGATTTGGCGGATGATGGGGTGTCTACTGAGTCGTCGTACTCATTCCAATCCTCTTATCAATTTTCAGGTAATCAGGTTTAGCGCAGCAGAAGCGTGGTGGATCGATTCCCGAGAAAGCAATTGGATGATATTTTTGTTGAGATGGTATTTAGCTTTGTTTAGACTGTAGCATAGCATTGTATTTAATTTGAGATCGTGGATGTATGAACTGGGACCTAGTTGTCTTTATTTTTTTTCAAACCGATGTTATTACGGGGTTAATTTTTCCTGGTCGCGTCGTCGGATTATTCCGCTGTGCAAGTTAAAATCCGGGGCATGACAGTTTACTTTCAATTTAGACAAAGATTAAAATTTTTTGAGAAAACAACACTTCCACTGAGTTTAATTTAATTTTTTATAGTAGTATCAAAGACAAGTTAAAATCTATATTGAAATTGACATCAAATTGACATAAATTTGTGTTTTACACTTTCTCGAAATTGTATAAAAGGCCATTTGATTAAATCCCCCTGGGTGTATATGGTACTATATTGTGCGTGATTTTTTCTATAAGATTCTAGTAACTTAGTGCTTTATAATGCTACCAACCATTAGAATTTTGGGTAATCAAAGAGTACATTATGAGGTCAGAAAAGAGTGTGATTCGATCTATTTTGCACTGACTGTTGAAATTAGAAAGTTTGGTTTTCTTTTTTTTTTTAGTTGTGTGGGATGCCTTGTAAGGTCATTATAACATTGTGAATACAAGTCCCTGATGTTATTCTAAGAAATATGGTGTTGAATGGTGTTGGAGATCACACATGTTGCATTTTTTTCAATAGTTAACACTTCCATGGCAGCACTCTTATTTCTTTCTTTCTTTTTGACAATTGTCACCGTAAAAAGAGTCAATGACGATGGGTTTAGGTTCTTTATTTAATTAGGAGCCATTTTTTATTTTTTGGAATCTTTCCAAAAGTTCCATTTTGAAGGGGATCCCTAGCCACCACTGAAGATGTCTCCTCTGCCCTTATCAAGCAAAGGAGACAAATCATTCCCAACAACATCATCTTGATTGGATCCGAGTTTAACCTATATCTAGTTTAAGCAAAAAAAAAAAAACTTACTGGATATTAGATCTAGTACCACACCCTGATCTATTTAATGAATCACCCAGATTACGATAAGGTTCAAGTCCTATTTTTATTTTTACTTTATAATTGTTTTAAAATCAAATAAAAGTTTATAAATTGCTAAATATTTTTAAAAATTATTTAATAAGTTTTTAATGTTTCTAATAACTTAGATTTTAAATCCTATTGTCACATGATCAATGATTGTCAGGTTTAAAATTGTTTTAAAATCTTAACTTATGTAAAATTAGATTTTTAAGAATGACGATTATAAATTAATTTTAGGCTCCATACAATTTAGGGAATGCATAAATATTTTAAATTGTTTAATTATGTTGCCTTATGTAAGTAAATTGTTAATGTTTATTTCATGAAAATTACGAGTATGAAATTAAAAATTTTGAAAATTATATGTAATAATTTTATGGTATAAATGTTATACCATATAATTATTATGTATTCACATTACTTACATGTGATGTTTGATGGTGTAAATAAATGGAGATTATGGAGTTAGTTTAATTATCATGTGATGTTAGTTAAAATTATGTTGATATGTTTATTAGGGTTTACTGTAAACACACACATTTGGCCTAGTTGTAAAGCACAAGCTTTTATTTTCATATATGATATTCATGATTTTATTCATAGAAATTGAGGATTTCTCGAAAAGAGCTGAGTTTTCCAAACTCATCTCCCATCTGGCAAGTTTGAAGGGGATCACCCTGACAGTGCGACTTTACTCCATAGCACATTGGACAATTTGGAGACCGTATTTGACCGCTATTTGTTAAGAATGAAAGAGGACAGGACGAGTTTGACATCACTCTAGGAGGACATCTGACGTCCAACTAGATGGATATATGCCCTGACATCTCAATAGGGGGCATTTACCTAGACAACATGAGTTTACTCCAGAACTTGCCACGGGCAATCCAGAGATCGGATTTAACCCCCATTTGTTGTGAATGGAAAAGGATAAGATGAGCTTGACATCTTCATAGAAAGACATTTGACATCCCACCAGGGGGGCATTTGCCTTGACATCCCAATAGGGGGTCGTCAGACATCCCTCTAGGGGGACATCAAGCACCTAATTTCTTTTCTCACCACTATCAAGAGACTGGGCACTGCCCGGTGAAACATCTCGATAATAGTACATCTGGCATCCCACTAAGCGAACATCTGCAAAAATTTAAAAATAAAAACCACTATTTTATTATCGTATCAAGACTAGCATGTTAGGCACATAAAGCATCTTGCACGTCACATTTTTAAATGTCCCACCGGGGGATGTTTTGTGTAGCCCAAGGGCCTTTTTGTTTCACCATTGTTGTCCTCCATTTGCTATAAAAAAGTGACCCTTCTTCAAAAGAGAAAGGGTTCTAGAACTGAGTTTAATATCCCCCAAGAGGTTGAAGGAGATCCTCACTCTCTTCTCCCTCTCCCATCCTTCCATTTTCTGCTTGTTCATCTTACTCTCTTTTGAAGGCCACCAACTCCAAACTCCACATCCTCCTGACTTTTTCTCTATTTCTACACATTCTCGAGTGTCAAGAGACCCCCAAAGAGCTTTGTTAATGCATCAGAGGTCACCCACTAGTTGGGAGCAGGGCGAGAATCCACCTTTTCAAGATATGGTACCAGGAGCCTGATGCCCATGTACGGGATGTCTATACTTTCAATAACTGATTATGAGCTGATTTTTGACTTTTTCTTACCCTATTCCATGTTTACTTGCACTTAGGCCTTTGTTTCATGGATTTAAATGTTATTTTAATGCTTCCTCCTGTCTTCTCCTCATTCTTATTACTCTTTTTTGGAGGCCACCAACTCCAACCTCCACTTCCTCATTACTTTCCCTCCATTTCTTCACATTATCGAGTGTCAAGAGACCCCCGCCCCCCAAGGAGCTTCGCTGATGCACCAAAGGACACCTACGAGCCGGGAGCAAAGCGAGGAATCTACCTCTTCAAGATATGGTGCCAAGAGCCTAATAGACCATCTACGAGATGTCAAGACTTCCAAGAACTAATTTAGGGCCGACTTTTTTACTTTTTCTCACTCCATTCCATGTTCATTTGCATCTAGACTTGTTATAGATGCACTTAGGCCTTTGTTTCATGCATGTAAGTGTTGTTTTAATGCATAATCTACTCTGAAAAAACACCCAAAAAGAGGGTTTATGATCTAGGCCCCATCTGGTCCATGATAATTCAATTGTCTTTAATGCATAGTTATTTTACTGATATTTTACTTCTCCTTTAGCTATAATGGTCTTTCACTTGGTTTGTTTTCTTTGTTTTGTGTAGAATCAACAACATCATCTGATGATAAGAGAAACTTGAGCTCTTTACCTTCAGTCGACCAAAGGAGAAGTTGGAACCCTTATATCTTCCCCTATCAAAGGTACATAGTCAACAAACTCAATAGCTTGCACTACATTTCCATTTCCATTTTTTAGAGCCTACGGCTCCTACCAACCACTTTACTTTCTTTTCCCTTTTCGAATCTACATCATCCTTCCCTTTCCTTCACCACCTCCTTCTACACAACCCAAACTGATTCTTCGATCTCCAAGTGACATCAAGGGTCCAATGTTAGGGGTTCAAGGTGAGTGTAAAAAATTCTGATTGTAAATTATACATTCCATCTTTTATTTACTTACATTGGTTAAAATTAAGATTTCTTACAATGAAATATACATTTATGGATCTGTGCATTTTTAAACCACTTGTAATGACAAGAAGCCTGTTCATAGTGGTGGAGAGGGTGGGTCCACTTGGAGAAATTGACTTCAAGAAGTGAAGACATGCCTACACCAACATTTGATACTTACCTTTCTTGTTTCACACCATTCTAGCTCTCTTGTTTCATTATTAGGGTTAAAATATATGATCATCCATTTTAATTTCTTACATATGCAACTAAAATAAAACTTATTATTATTTTAATATAAGTTGATAAATGTGAGACAATAAGAATGACTTATATAGCCTTCCGTTATTATGGTCTTGATGAGCCAATCTTAAATTGGATAGATTTGTTGTGCCACTACAAGGCTCATTCAGTAAGTGATTGGTGATCATGATTGAGACAATTTGCCAAACTCTGGGGTGGATCATTTGTATGACTTTATTGTGCAACCACAATGGCTATGTAAAGAATATATTCATATTCTTCACATAACATAGTAAATGGGTTTGATCTAACTAAAGCATATAATTTGTTTTGCTATCATAAGGTCATAATGCTAAAGGCTAAATATGATTAAGAGTTGCAATAGTTTCAACCAACAAAAGTTGTATACTTATTAAGTATAGGGTGATTTATTGTGCTACCACAAGATCATCACCATAATATTAATAAGATCTTAGTCCCCATTATGATGTTATTGTGATATCCTATCTTTTCATAATGCAGGTTATGCAAATTCATCAAAAATTAGTGGAAGTATAAATTAAGATAAAAAACCGTGTCTTAATTTTAACTTGAATATATGCAATGCTATCTCATTATACTTATATCTCCTTGTAGATCTTGATGACGAAACTCCTGTTACATGGCATACTTGTTTATAATAGGCTCCCTAGTCCTAACTTCTATGATTGGCTAAGAAATTTGAGAATTGTTTTCACTACTGAGCAAATTTCCTGTGTGCTTGAGAAGCCAATGCCAGTGAACCATCTGATGCTAGTGATGATATGATCATCACCTTCCAAAAGCACAAGGAGTTTACATCTCTTGTCCAATGTAACATGTTAGTTTCTATGAGCAATGAGTTGCAGAGACAACATAAGAAGATGTATGATAAATCCATCCTAACGCACCTTAAGGAGCTATTTGGAGCACAAAATAGAATAAGAGGATATAAGATATCTATGAATCTATATAGGAAAGGATGACTGAGTCAATTTCTATGCAAACACTTTCTCAAGTTGATAGAGTGAGTGAAAAGGTTAACTAACTTGGATTTTCTATGAATAAAGAGCTGACTATTGACCTTGTTTTCATTTTCTACAATCTTATTATTCTTAGTTTATTACAAATTTCAACATGAACAAGCTTGATTGCTCTCTAGTGAAGCTTCTTAATATATCAAAGATTACTGAAGGCACAATGAACAATGAGAAATCTCATGTGCTACTTTTTGGTAAGACAAACAAAAATGTAAGCCTCATCAAATGGTGAAGAAAGAAAGGTAAGGCTAAAGTCCATAAGGTAACCAAGAAAATAGAGCCCAAGAAGGATAAAGGATAAAATATTCATTGTCATAAGGATGGCCAATGGAAGAGAAACTACAAGTTGTACGTTGTAGAGAAGGCCAAAGAAAAGTTTATAGATGCTTCGTGTATTTTTGTCATTGATGTCAATTTATCTTATAGATCTATATCATGGGTATTGAATACTAGACATTCATCTCATATCAGTAATGGCTTGCATGTGCTAACAAGTACTAGAAGGATTCACATAGGAGAGATCAACTTGTGAATGAGAAATGCTGCAAAAATTACAACATTGATGATGGGACAAGCTAGCTTCAATACTTTCAGAAGATGTCCTATGATTAAATAATTGTTATTATGTTCATTCTATTGTTAAAAACATTATTTCTATTTCATGTTTAAGTAAATTTGGATTTATTGTGAGCTTTAGAAATTATGTTTATTCTCTAACAATGAATGGTAAAGTGTTTGCCATTATAGATATGGAAGCTCTTATTATGTGTGGGAATGCTCCTCCTAAGAGAAGAAGGGATGATGTGGATCAAATCCTACTTTGACATTATTGACATGGTCATATCAATGAGGAAAAACTTAAGAAGCTCTATAAGGATGGATAGATTAAGATAAGTGATTATGAATCATTACCCACATGTGAGTTTTGTCTCTGGGAAAATATGACTATCTATCCACTTAGTAGATATGGATAGAAAGATAATGAGTTCCTAAAAAGCATACATTCAGATGTATGTGGTCCAATGTCAATGTTGGCACTAAAATATTCTGTTTGGCTTGCTCAACACAAATTTGAGCAATGTTGAAGTTGGTCCAAAAATTTGATCCATATTTAATAAAATAAGGACCAGATGATACAAATATGCTCTGAAAATGTCCTGACATGGCTTGAAAGGCAAAAAATGGACAAGATAATATATTCATTGCATAGTCCCGGTCGAGAGCCTTGCAATGGTGCCCAAAACATGGAAAATGAAAATCGAAAGGCCAAAATGACCATTTTGTCCTTGACACTTCGGGACAAGTTGGGACTCTATCATGGAATTCCAACTTCACCATATTGCCAGCATCAGATAGAGCTAGACAATGCTTGAAATGGATCAAAAAGCTGACCATCTATTGGAAAGATATGCAAGGAATATCAAATCCGATCAAAGTCTATATTAAATAGCACCATAGGTATAATGGTCCGATCAGCTATCGGATCGATCCATGGGTTGAAATTTTCAATTTTCTAGCTCAAGAATTTAGTCTCAGTAATATTGATGCATGAATAATAAAATTTGGCCATTGGGGTAATTTAATTGCACTTAATTGCAATTTATGGCATTATCGACTGTCAAGATCATACCGATCGAAAAAATTGATAAACTCAGAGATTCAGTGCAATTCAAAAGATCTCATTTACATATCTTGATGGTGCACAAGATTAATAGTCAACAGAGTTGATCCCATATTTTTATGATTTAATTCTGAGTGTGTTTAATTAATTTTAGCCAGAGTTAATGATAACAGTCAGATTGGGAGCATTTTGATGGACGGACCGGATTGACATTTATCTCCTACATCCAGCACCTGATGCCTGGCCCAAATGCCTTCATCTTTACCAGATTTTGGTGAAATTTAGCTTTGCCCACACTCCTCCATTGATTGAAATTCTTTTGGTTAAAGATTCTTCGTGGAATAGGACTCTTGCTCTCTTATCTTATCTCCAATTTATTATTTATCTTCATAGACATTATCTTCATCTCAATTCAATAATATCCTTGACATCTCATCTTATCCTATCAGATGGCCATCCTTTGGCTAAAAATCAGCTATCCTTCAGTTGGTTTGTGCACTCAACACCCTACAATCTAGAAATGGGAGTGTCAATACCCATCTTACCTTGAAGATTATCCCATTTTTTTACCCTTTTTCTTAAGATAAATCTCACTCCCAACCACCTTATATTCTACTTGGCTTATCCTTATCTCCTTCTGCCACATCACACCCATCAGATGGCCATCATCTAGTCGAACCTCAACCCAGCTTTAACTGGCTTTTGCGCACATTCGCTTAAAAGGTAGGAAAGGGTGCGGTAGATTTCATCTTACACCCATCACATTGATTAGTTGTCTTGCCTAATTGGGAACTTTGTTGAAGTAGAACTTGTTAGTGATTAGGACACTCACCATCCTTTATCTTGACCATTAGATGGCACCATTATCTCCTATATAAAGACCAGTCATATGGCCTTGGCTTGAAAAACACACTCACCCTACGGAAGCTCTACTTTGGCTCTCCCTTAGCTTCTTGGCATGCCATCAACACCCTCAGAAGCTCCAACTCCTTTCTCTAGTGTAGACAACAGCAGTAGCAAGAAATATTTTCTTCTACCTCTCTTTGGTGTGCCAAGTGAAGAAGAAGAAGAAGAAGAAGAAGAAGAAGAAGAAGAAGAAACCTACTCTTTGTAGGTGTGCAACAACGAGCTTTTTGTGGTGCATCAAGTCCAACAATAGGTGCTCCTTCTTGGTGTGCCAATTCTAGCACCATCTATAGCAATAGAAGAAGAATAAGAAGAAGAAGAAGAAGAAGAAGAAGAAGAAGAAGAAGAAGAAGAAGAAGAAGAAGAGAATGCCAGTTATCTCTCCTTTATTCCCAAACAAGAATTGTGCCAAAAAAGTATGGGAAGATGTAATTCTTTCTAAAACTTTTCCTTCCCTTTTCTTTCTCTTCCCCTCGGCCTCCTCCTTGGCCATTCAAGAAGCTCCAAAAACCCAACATTGTTGGTACCCCTTAAAGCCCATTTTTGACATCCATATGTTGGTCTCATAAACCATCCAAAATCAGCCCATTTGAGCTCCTCAATCGGACCCTTTGTTGTCTTAATTCGGACCCTCTTGTTGTCCATGTGTGCATAGTCCATTGCAGCCCCTTTTTTATTCATCCCCAAAAAGCTCCATATTGTCACAACATCAGGGCCCTTGTTTCCATCCTTGACAGCCAATAAGGATCTTGGACATGTCTCTAATTAGGCCATGTTCCATCCTCTGTTGGCCCTAAATAGCACCAATACTAACTCACTTGTTGGTCACCCAAATTAGGTCCATACCAACGTGTCCAACCCTTTGTGTTGCCTTTAAAACAAATTCCAAAACACCTATTCATCATTCGCATTAAAGATAAGGATGAAGGTCAACACTTAGGAGACTCTCGGAATATGTTGGACGGGTTGAGAATATTCAAGTGGGCCCTCACTCTTCCTCCCTATTGTAATAAAAACATATGCCTTACAAGCCAATCATATATGATATGATTCAACATTTCTAGAAATATCTCATTCAATTAACTTGGCAAATCTTCATTACTACCTCTTATTAGATACAAATATCGTAATGAAATCCTTGATAAATGCAATGATGATTAAGTCATGATGAGATCATGATAATGAGATTGATTATCTAGAAGTATTTGTTTTAAATATTCCTAGTCATAGGATCCTTGAGATGGGACATCAAGGATCCAGATAGACTAATGTATGTGATGTTTTCTCATGTGATGAGGATGACCAATCTCATTGGTCATTAGTGTGGAGATCTTGAGATACACATACAGGTGCTCAGTAATTGAATGAGTTCACTGAATTGACCGAATCAGGAACCCTGAATGATATCTTATCAAACTGTCAATTAGGGTTTTTTATCATTACGGTTGCATGGTTGGACCTTTAACCTGAGTCACCAAAAATGCCTTGTTGGGTAGAACTTGTACTTTGACCATTGACTTATGGAGGTAATTGAACGGACAACAAGGGATCGTCCACTTTCGGTCAGTGAGAGTGAATGTCCTATGTGATAGTACTCTAAATCCCTGACCAGGGTAGATAAGATGATTGGTAAAGGAGTTTTCCAATTAATCTAATTTTGAGTACAAGATTCTATAGAGTTAGTATACTAAGAAGTTGACAGTTGATGCCGTACTCCTTTCCGACCAAGACATTAGTAAGACGAGAGTTTATATCATGCGGTAATTGATGATGGAATTACTCAATGGAGATAAGTTTATCCTCATAACCATTTGGGATCATAGGATGTGGTTTATGATAGAAATATATGATGTCATTCGATATTTTTAAAAATATCTCATTCAATTAACTAGACAAATCTTCATTACAAGTTTTTATTAGGTGCAAATATCGTAATGAAGTCCTTGATCACATACAATGATTATTAAAGCATTATGAGATAATGATAATGAGATTGATCATTTAGAGGTATGTGATTTAAATGTTCCTCGTCATAGGATTCTTGTGATGAGATATCAAGGATTAGGATAGACTAATGTGTGTGATATCTTCTCATATGATGAGGATAACCAATCTCATTAGTCATTAGTGTAGAGACACTAAGATACACATACAGGTACTCATTAGTAGAATGAGTTTGCTCAACTGACCAAATTAGAAACCCTGAATGGAATCTTACTGAACTATCAATCAGGGTTTTCTATCTTCACGGTTGCATGGTTGGACCTTTGACCTATGTCGCCAAAGATGCCTTGTTGGGTGGAACTTGTGCTTTAACCATTAACTTATAGATCACCGTTTAGATGATACAGTATAGTGATGGATAGAGTACAAGGAAAACTTGATGTAGGCAATTGAACGAACAACAAGGGATTGTCCACTCTCAGTAAGTGAGAATGAATGTCCTATGCGATAATACTCTAAATTCCTAGCCAAGATATAGAGGATAATTGGAAAAAAAATTTCAATTGATCTAATTTCAAGTACAGGATCCTATAGAGTCGGTATCCTAAGAAGTTGACAGTCGATGTCGTACTCCTTTTTGACTGGGACATTAGATGGACTAGTGTTTATATCCATTCGATGACTGATGATGAAAAGGCTCAATGAAGATAAGGTTATTCCCATAGCTATTTGGAATCATAGGATATGTCTTGTACCTTTCATAATCGGTAGTCCGATTAATCTGTTATCAGCTAATAGATTTAAATAAATTAAATAGAATTTTTAAATTTTAATTAGGCTTCAACTAAATAGGCTATCGGGCCTAGTGGGTTACATATATAAAGATTTATTTATTAGTACATGGACAAGGGCATAATCTATGGAGATTTTGAGTTTTTATAAAAAAATTCTAAAATTTCTATTAATACTAATGGTTTCAGCCAAACCATATCAAGCTAAGGGTGAAAATCACATCCTCAGCCTCCTCCCTACCTCCTTCTCTGTCTAGAAGGTGTCCATGGGCAATGGAGCTCCGTTCAGGAACAATTCTCAAGGTCGATGCGAAGGGAGAACATGATGTGGATGAAGTTCGTGTGGATACCACTAAAGACTGGACAATTGAACAATTTGAAGAGCTTGAGAAGCTCATATCATTTCTCTCCATGGGATTAAATGTGGTTTTCGTTCTTTGGTTCCGATTGAGACAGATTCTAAAGCAACTCATAGGAATCGTCACTTCCATTACACCAAATTTTTTATGACGATTCCTTACACTGGTATCAAAGCCCGGTTCTAGTCTCGGTCAAAATCGACGTCAAATCAATATTATTTCATGTAATTTGTGTTATTGAATCTGTGCAAATGTCTATTTTGTCGAGGTCATTATAATCTGTATGTGATCCAGATAAGAGATTGGTTAGCTTCTCTAGAATCTCGTGGTATAGGACTTCCTAATGCAGTAAACCATTTGAAGTTTAGATCTTTGAAGAGTTCAAGAGAAGCCCCAAAAGTTGGTGTTTCTATCATGCCTGAACCGTCACCCGGATTTGGGGATTTTATGAAATCTCCGTCCATGGATAAAATTGAAGCTTGCAAAAGGTTTTAAAAGATGGGTAGTATGATTACTTAACCTTTCCTCATGATATCCAGCTTTGAACGGTGGAGGAGTAAGCGAATTTGAGATTTTTCCGACGAACTAGGGTTCTGCTGGGCCTGGCAGTGCTGGCTTGTTTCTCCTTGATTTTCCATTGTTAGAAAATTTTTTTATGAAAAATTATATACATAATTGAAAACATCATTTGATGAGGATTCCTTATTGTATTTTTGGAGCAATTTTCGCTTTCGGGATAAGGAGTTATTCTCATTGAAAGATGGTGATTTCTGCTATTGAAACCAGACGACTGCCAACTCTTCTTCTTCACTTTATAGTTCGTTGCGATTTTCTATGGAGATGAGGTTGACTATTTTGGATTCTTTATTTGATGAGAATTTCAACACATATTTTTTCAGATTTTTCAAAACACAGTATAAGGAGATAAGTTCGATTCTATGGGATCTATTTTCTCCCAGATAAACAGTGCATTACACGACTGTCGGGGAAGGCGGCCAACGCATGCATCGGCGCACAGCAGTCGGCACAGGCGCCGATAGATAATGGTGCACTAGCGGCGCCCACGAGTGCACACAAGCATGGCGCAATGCGTCGAATCGTGCGGTACAAGGTGCCGAACTCCATATTTTGTGATTTTAATTGATTTAAAATCATAGAAAATTCGAACAATTGCTAGTAAATGCTAGAAAAATCTAAAAAAAATTATAACATTATTTAACATGTTTTAAAGTGTTTAATGGTATGCTAGATTATGTTGGGCCTTATTTATATAGACTCACTAATAGTTAAATTTTAAAATTATTTTAAAAATTTAACTTAATTAATTAATGTCTTAATTAATTTTTTAAAATAAAAATTTATAGAATATAAATTAATACATTAATTTTTGACTCTACACAGTATTGAGAATGTATGAATGATCTAAATAGTTTAGATGTACGTGTTTATTACATATAAATTATTTATATGTTGTTTTCATATTATTTTTATGCTATTTATTTCATAAAAATTTGACATCCATGAAATTTTAAATTTTAAAATTAAATTATATAATTTTATGCTGATATATATGATATATCTCATATAATTATTACGTATGCGCTCTATATTTGTGTGATGAATATTAACGTGTGTATGAAAGTGATCATGAACTTAATTGTACTTGACTTGTGATTGCTCTTTAATTGTGTTAGTTATGTTATTAAATGGGATTTGTGTGTGCCTCCTCTCTCTCTCTATACAATCTGATTTTACATTATATCTCCCTCTATTAATGTACTCTCTTTGGTTAAAACCAAGGTTTCTTATAAAGTTTTGTACATTTGCGGTTCTGCGTACCCTTAAGCAGCTTATAATTGTTAGAAGATGGTTCATGGATGGTTGGAGAGCGGGACCACTTGGAGAAGCACCCTTCTAATGTGCAAGGATAGCAACTTAAGCATTTGAAGCAAATATTTGCACTTATAGGGGTGCCTTAGGTGCATGCTTAGGGTTAAGTTTATGATCACCTATTTTTTATGCATATTTGATATGTGAATGTGTGTTATAGGTTATACCTTATATATATGATATTCCAAAGGTATTATATATATTTAGTACATATTATTGATGAGACTAAAATAAAATCTCTTCTTGTTTTAATTAGGTCGATACACATATGACATTAAAAATGACTCATGTAGCCTTCTATTGGTATGATCTTGATTAGCCAATCTTATATTAAATGGGTTTGTTGTGCTATCACAAGACCCTTTCAACAAGGGATTGGTGATCATGGCTAATGCATTTGTCGAACCTTGGGATGGATCATTTGCATGACTTTGTTGTGCTACCACAAGGGCTGTGTGAAGAATCCATTCTCATAATGCAACAAGCAGGTTTGACCTAACTAGAGTATATGGCTTATTATGCTACCACAGGGTCATAACTCTAAATGTGGAATGACTAAGAGTTGCAAGAGTTGTAATTGGCAATAGTTGTCTATCTATTACGTATGGGGTGATTTGTTGTGTTACCACAAGGTCATCACTATAAAGTTAATAGTGTCTTAGTCCTCATAGGAATTTTATCGTGATATCCCGTCTTTGCATGATGAGGGTTATGCACATTCGTCAAAAATTAGTGGAAACATAAATTAGGATGAAAGATCATATCTTAATTTTAATGAATGTCTGCAATGTTATTTTAATAAAGTTATATCTCAGTTTTAGAATATGATGATGCACCATCATTAATAAGGCATGTTAGATGTCAAGTAACTTAATGGCTCACACTTTTTAAACCGGTTTAGAATCATAAGAATTGTTCTCATATTTCACCAATTAACTATCCTTTTTAAAAAGTAGGTGTCTCCTAGACTTTCTAATAATGTGAAAGAAAGATAAGATCTTTTCTCATAGACAAGATGCATTGTTTGTCTTATAATAGATGTTAACCTCTATGAGATAAAAAATTATAGAGGCAAAATGGAAAGATGGACATGAGATCCATTAGCTCATGGTGATGAGCTAATTAAGGATAGGTTAGAACAACAATACATATTAATTTCTTCTTGTTGGTGAGACCAATTGAAAGAAGTAAAATTATTAGATAGAAATAGAAGAAGATAGTTAAAAGTAAAAGTTTGTCAAGATAATAAAGTCAGAATAAGACAGAATTCTTCTACTATCATGATGATACTAAGTGGAAGAGGAAGTGCAAAAGTGGAGCTTGAGTAGCATGCATCTAAGTCATTGATATTTACTTGTTTTAAATATATACTTAATAATATTTGAAACTATATGTGTATATTATAATATTAGATATTGTGAATGCATCTAATAGTATGAGATATCGGATATGCATCTCATATTTACAAGGAGTTGTTGATGATGACAAGTAAATGAAAGTTTAATAAAAAAGATGTTGATTGGTGCAAAAGTTGCATTATCACTAGTGGGAGGTATAATTCTTTAATAGCCTTTTTGAAATGTCTTAATAATTAAGATTGTTTTATATCCTTCTACAAAAACAATATATTATTTCTTGCTTGAATAAATGTTGATTTATTCTAAATTATGGAATTGATAGATATTCTAAGAGATTGAATGGTAAAGTGTTTGTTAGTGAGAGCTTAATGAATTGTTTAATTATATTTGATATGTTTGCTCTCATGTTATGTTTGAATACTTCTTTTAAAGGGAAATGGGTTGATTTAGATCAATTTACATTTTTGCTTAATGTAGACATAGAGAATAGGCTAATGAGTTCTTAAAACTCATACATTTAGGTGTAAGTTAACCCATATGTATTAAGGTTAAAGGAGAATATTTCTACTTCATTATTTCAAAGATGATGTCTTTAGGTATGGATATATGTACTATGTGAAGTAAAAATTCAAGGTCTTTGAGAAATTATCTAAGATTAAGAATGAAGTAGAGATACTAATAGAAATAGTATTAGAACTCTATGATGAAATCATGTAGGAGAATATTTAAGTACATAATTCACACATAATTAAAGGATAATAAAATTTAGTGGATTAGAAGGTAGAGACCTTCAAATATGAGAATAGTTGAGAAGGATATCATCTAAGTCAAATGGTTGACTATGATGAGATCATTTGCCTATTTTATGGATTAATATATTCGTATTTTGATTGTTACACACTATGACTTTAAGATATGTTAATTGAATGTTAAGATAGTGTTCCTTTAAGATATTTTGAGGAACAGATATATATGATACAACTATAGGAAATCAAGTCCTATTAATATTCAAGTAGAGTGTGTATTAAGTTCATTTATGGACTGAAATAAAACTTCTCATAGATCGTATATAAGGTTTAATGAGATTAAATATTATGACTTCGTTAAGAACGAAAAGGAGCCTTGTGTATTCAAGAAGATAACTGAGAGTACTGTTACTTTCTTGACATTTCATGTTGATGACATACTACTCATTAAGAATGAAGTATGTATGTTGTCATTATTAAGCTTAGTTATCTGGCTAATCTGTATCAGCTCGAGGCGAAGCTCAAACACTCTTTGAGTAACTGCTTTAGTTAGTGGATCGGCAATGTTATTAGCGGTAAATACTCTATCTTTAATTATATTTCTATAAGTTATAATCTCACTGATTTTATAGTATTGCCACAGAAGTTTTAAACTTATGATGAGACATCAACTCTACCGATTGTTTTCTCAAAACAATGGTACACTTTCAGAGAAAATTGGGACAATATCATATCTTAGATGTAGATAAAAATCTCCATCTAAACTACTTTTCAAGTAGTGTGCAACTACTATGTAAACTTGTTTACATATGTTGTAGAATTTACAGTATTCTATCGTATAAAACTCTTCCAGTTCACTGTACCACCATTATTTTGACTTAATATCAAACTTATTTGATTAGAAGCTTATGTTTGTAAAACTACAAGACTTTAAGTCTAATCCTCCAGTATATGAAGATACATTCTTAGTGCTTCTTAAGTACCAAATGATATATCTCTAAACTATCCAGTGACACTCATCTGGATCTTCCTGATTAATGCTCATAACATTTAGAGCATTTATCACATCATGTATGTAGTATCAATTAATGATAGACCCTATGACAAAGGCGTAAGGGCTTTATTAATGTGATTTATTTATCTCTCAAGAAATCTTCAAAGACATCACTTTAGAGAGATCAACTCCACATCACATAGGTAAGAAACCTTTCTTGGAGTTTATCATGTCAAACCCTTTGACTATGGTAACTACATACATTAACTGAGCATTGGTTTTTGATCTATCTCAAAAGATCTCAAAACTCAAATTTTTTTAAAGGATTAATTTGATAACTATGTTCATTTATGATAACACACCTACTTCATTCTTAATGAGTAGTGCATAATCCACATAAAATGTCAAGAAATTAACAATACTCCCACTTATATTAACAAAGTCATAAGATTTAATCTCATTAAACCTTCTATACAATCTATGGAAAGTTTTACTTTAGTTCATAAATGAACTTAATACACACTCTTCTCGGATGTTATTGGGACATGATTCCCTATAGTTATATCATATACACATGTTCCTCAAAATACCTTAGAAAAACACTATCTTAACATCCAATTAGCTTATCTTATAATCATAATGTGTAACAATCAAAATCCAAATGGATTAATCCATGGAATAGGTAAAAGATCTCATCATAGTCAACCATTTGACTTTGATGATATCCTTTTCAACTATTCTCACCTTTGAATGTCTCTACTTTCTAATCCACTTCAATCTATTCTGTAGTGATTTATTTATTTCTTATGGATACTATGCCCTTAGGTGGATCTATCAAGTTTTAAACTTGATTAGAATAGATAAAGTTTATATCATATTTTATTGTCTCTTCTCATTTATGAATTAATATCTCATATTGGTTCTATATAGATCTTAAGATCAATATTCATATTATCTTATACCTCATTTCATCTATCAAATATATGTCCCACATATCTCTTAGGTTGAATGGACACAAGAATGTAGACACGCCAAATTGGCTTGATTCGAAGCCCTAGACTCTCATTCCATAGGCGATATCTTTTATTTGACCGTTATCTGATACGGATTACCTCATGGAGATGAGCTAAGGACATTGGTGGAGCCCCCTTGTTAGTTGAGAATGGACCGATGATTTCCGAAACAATGCCGTAACCTTCAAGCGAGAGCCGCGCGTGAACTATAAAAACACGAAGCCTGCTCGATGACCGACCTTGAATGGTCCATAATTGAAGGTCTCGGGAGTCCCGCATGTGTTCCGTAACATTCAGGGTTTCCGAGAAGTCATTTCGGTAGGCCTCGGTCAATGACGGCTTTCGTTATGGCTTTTTCGATCTATACTGATACGGCTATCCTGGACCACGCGTTAGGCCTTTCCGGTCATCACCGGGTCTTTTCGGGTCATCCGGGTCGATTCTAGCCGAATATTTACATCAATCATGGCCATACGTCCGGTTCGGTCAATTTTAGGGTTTCCCGACTTTTCCGAGTTTCGGTTCACGTTTACCGGGTTAATCTCAGATTTTTCGATGACTTCGGGTTTTCCGATCGTACCGGACTTGTTCGGGCATAATTTTAAGTCATCCCAAGTTGACCCGAGATTTCTCGACCGGAACCGTGCTCTTTCGGATCTTCGCCCCGGGTTTTGGCTTTCTGTGAGAGGGTAAACCGGTAGAAAGCCCCGTGCGAATGTATCGGGAGTCATGTCATCTGGTTTACCGACTTGAGGAGGTGTGGTTGAAGGTCCTCTTTCCAACACAACAAACGGGAGCCGAATCGGACGTCCTGTTTGCAAGATACGGCTCGCCGAACACACGCACAGGAGAGAGAGTCTACCGCGCCCCTGGTTTCTTTGAAACTGGGGGGCGTGCAGACCGCACCCCCGAAGTGAGGGCGCGCCCTGCGCGCCCTCAGGTTGAGGGCGCGCCCTCGTCCCCTTTGAAAAGTGGGGGCACGGTCGGTTCAGTTTCCATTTTTTGCACTGGCTTCCTTCCCCTATAAATTGAGGGCTATTCTCAACGACCCAAGGTTAACCCCCATGCCTAGCTCATCCAGAGGTCATCCAAGCTCTTCTCCAAAGCCATCCCGACGTCCAAAGGTGATCCAACATTGAGAGATCGATCCCGAAGTGAAGGAGAAGGCTCGATCCGGGCGTTCTGCATCAACCAACTTCATCGACTTCTACAGAAAATATGAGACTCCTGCCGCAAAAGTCTTCAACATAGAAGTTATTCCTCTCTTCGTCCTCTTTCATCTCCAACTGATGGCACTCAATTCTGACTGCCGTTTGTTCGTGGCGGTTGCTGCACCAAGGGCGCGCATCCAGGTTCTATTTTCTTTATCTTCCCACTTTCATAATTTTTACAGACTTCTACAGGAGTATTTCGGAGAAGTCATCAACATAGGAACTCTTCCTCTCCAAGTCTTCTGTCTACTCCAGCAAACGGCACTCGATTCTGACATTGGGGTCGTCCGTAGCATCCTCTGCACCAAAGTCGCACCAGAAGGGTGCAAATCTACCCGAACCGGCCTTCTTCAACCAACTCGGCTTCAACTCAAGCCGATCCCTTCCATAAGCTTCCTCAACTCATTTAACTCAGTTCATTTACTGTTTTAAAGAATATTTTAGTTCATCTGTATCATGTTTACATAATCAAAAATACAAAAAAGGGGTTAAGGCTCACCCCAAAGCCGGTGAGTCCAATTCCAATTGCTTCTTTCTCATCCTCTTACTACAGTTACTACACTTCCCATAGTTCTAATCGTTTTATTTCACTTAGTTTATTTTTCTAGTTGCACAGGTCTATCAAGCTAGCATCAGTTGGAGACTCTTCTTCATCAGCCGGCCAAAGAAGAAGAAGGTTGAACTCACATCCCAATCTCCCACACTAAGGTACACGGTCAAATTCAACTTCTTTTATTCGTCAATTCCATAAAGCGGAGCCCGCGGCTCCTGGCGACCACCTTTTACTTATGTTCTAATTTCATCTCCTCCTCACTCTCCTCCCACATGACCCGAACCATCTCCGGTGCTCGAGCGACGCCGTGAGATGAAAGTTCGGGGATCAATGTGAGTGTGGGACCGAGGTGAGGATCTTTTACAGCTTTCCGAGTGTTTTTCGATTCACTCCCCTTTTCCCCAATTTCATCTTCACCTTCTCTTGAGGTGCCGATCCGGAACCCATTTTCGGAGTCGACAGCTTTTTGGCGACCACGGTGAGACAACCAATGTCTTTAACCGTGCTAGCTTGATTCAACCGTGCAACTAGTTGTTTTCCGACTTGGTTCCAGCGTGAACCGGATTGTCCTTTACCCTTTTCCATGTCAATTTACTTTTAAACTTGTTATTTACTCTTCCTTTAAGATTGTCCCCCATGTGGACTTGAGTTACTTGTCTTTAATTTCAACCCGGTTCCCGCGTGAACCACTTTTCTTCTTATAAACCGGTTCCCGCGTGAACCACATTTCTTTTCCAACTCGGTTCCCGCGTGAACCGACTTATTTTCAGATCGTTCCCCGCATGGGACACCTCTTTACAGCACCTTTAGATTGGCCTCACGTGGCCCTCTTTCTATTTTGTCAACTCTTACATTGGTTCCCGCGTGAACCACCTCTTTCTTCATTAAAACCGATTCCCGCGTGAACCAAACCCTTTTCTAAACCGGTTCCCGCGTAAACCAACTCACTTTCAGATCGATCCCCGCATGGACCACCCCTTTGCACCAATTAGATTGACCCCACGTGGCCCTCCTTTTCTTTTTCCAACCAAACAAACCGGTTCCCGCATGAACCACCCATTTTCCTTCAAAAATCGGTTCCCGCGTGAACCACCTACCTTTCCAAAACCCGGCTCCCGCGTGAGCCACTTTATTTTCAAACCGGTCCCCGCGTGGACCATCCTTTTACCTTTACTTCAGATTTGTCCCCACTTGGACACTCCATTACAAGCCAGTTCCCGCGCGAACAACCTTTTAGTTGCTAGTTGCTAGTTAGTTATTTACTTTATCATTGCTTGTCTTGATTGCATTCACTTACTTGATTTATTTAATAGCTTTCATTCATATTTGCATATTGATTGCTTCTTCTCCTCCTACCCTCCATTTTTCATTTTTGCATTAGCTTTTGCATCGGGTACCGGATTTGCTCCAATCCGTAGGACATTCGAGGCTGGGGCTCTCTCTCCCAACACACCTTCACCCTCCAAACACCTTCTTGGTGGATTCTAACCTCTCTTATGGGATATTCCTTCCTAGTTGATTTGGTTGTTTTCATCATGACCTCCGTAAGTCCCCATCCGTGGAGTATTCCTCTCCGCACGATTGGGCCGGTTGTACCACTTACCAAAACCCGAAGAACCCAAGTACTTACTCGTGGTGATTGAGTGACAACCTTAGGTCTTGAAGATTGAAGCAATAGGAATCATACCCATTTGAGTGAACAATTGCTAACAATCTATCTAATCTAAGGTTTCAACCCAAAAATTGTCGAGTAGTCATTTTAAAACCTTATTTGCATAACTTGCTTGCTCGCAACAATTGAAAACAACCAAAAAAATTCTCTCCTTTCAAAACACCTAAAACAAAACGAAAAAAAATCCCTTTAATTTTTGTGTTCAACTTGCTTGACAAATAACCAAATTGAAACCAAATCAAATCAAATAAACAATCATAACCAAACAAAAAGGTCTTTTTGCATTTACACCTTTCATTTGCTTTTTAAGAAAATTTGACAGGATGCCCATAACACTAAGGTCCGGAAGACACGTCGGGATGTCGGACTACTACGGCCAAGAAGAGGAGTACAAGACGGGCCACTACTAGCTGCAACAACCCATGGGCCAACCAGAGGGCCATGTCAACACCGTAAGGGAGCCAGAAATTCAAAATCCTACTCATCAACCTGCTTCACTTAGCGTGGAGCAACTCCTCCAGGGTCTATCTCTTCATCTAGACCCTGAATCCTTTTCACTTGTGCAATCCTTGACAAAGGGCAAGATGCGCGCCAATCAAGATCCGGTCGAGGGAAATCAAGCCCCCTCATCACCTCAATCAGTAGTCAGGCCCCAAATCATCTCTTCTCCTGGGCAACCCTGCCGTGTCTCCACTCACCCCGTTATGGGGCATTCATTTAATTCTATGCCAGTTCCTGTTTCTAACCTACCTCTTCCAACTCAATCACCTAAACACTTTGCTCCCGTGGCTCAGGAATCCAGCCTCACCCAGGCATTAATGAACAAACTTAACCAGATGGATGAGCGCTTTGAAGAGATGAAGCACCGCCTCGATTCTAAAGCCATCCCTGAAATCTCTGTCCCATCCTTCCCAGTTCTACACCTTCCTCCTTCAGAGATACCAGTCTTTCAACGTTACAACGGGACTGGTAATCCTTTCAACCATCTAAAGAGCTTTCTCTACGACTCCACGTTCTGGAAAAATGACCGCAAAGCCCTTGCCTTCCTATTCTGTCGGTCATTGGAGGGATCTGCCATGGACTGGTTCTATTCTCTTGATTCCATTGAGGCAGCAGATTTCGACATTGTCAAGGCGAAGTTTCTACAAAGGTACAAGGATCGGGTGGGGCCAGCCTGCTCGATAACTGATTTGATTGCCGAAAAGATGAGGCCGGATGAGGACTTTGCCAGATTTGCTGATCGGTGGAGGGGAATGGCTGAGAGGCTAGTGGATACCATCTCAGAGGGGAGCAGGTGAGGATGCTCATCGAGAACACCACGCCTAACCTTCGCAACCTCTTGATCATGCACCGCCCAACAACCATGAGTGAGTTGTGTGATAGCGCCCGCTACCTCCAAGCCCACTTTAAGGACGCATCCATGATCAACCCATTTGACACCAAGCCCCGTAACACTAGAAAGCCTACACCTGTAGGACCCACCACCGAAGGGGCAGTCAACAATGAGAGCATCAATGCCATGGATAACCAGGGTGGGTATCGCCAAAGCCAATACCGTAACCCACCACCCAACCAACAATACTGCCCAGCTCCTCAACCAGCTCCTCAGCCCCAGCAGCAACTTGCATACAACCGAGCACCACCACAGCAACCCACCTACAACCGAGCGCCCCAGCAACCAAATACCTACAACCGAGCACTTCAACAACAACATGTCTACAACCGACCACAACCACAACAACAAGCATACAACCATGTGCCACCACCAGCCAACCGACCTAGGAGGGGGGGACCTAAGAGAGAATACTATCCTCAACTGCCATTCTCCCTCACCGATATCGTTAACGCACTAATGGCGGAACAACAGTTGGAACTTTCAAAGGAGAGAGAAGGATGGCTGACAAATGTTGACACAACAAAGTACTGTGCTTACCATCGGTATCTCGAGCATACAGTGGATGTCTGTTTCCAGTTTAAAGACTACATTCATGACCTCAATGATCAAGGGAACATTGACTGGGTATAGATGGGAGAATCCATTCAAGCGATGAAGGCACGTCAGAATCAACCACGGCGATAGCAAGCACAACAGCAGCACAGCCTGGGCATAGTCCAAGATCCTCTCCCGGTATATGCACCCGTACAAGCACCGGCACCAGCACCACCAAACCAACGACTCGGCCTCGTCCACTCCACCATCGAGGAGTCAACCCACCATTCCCAGGGTTGGCAGGTCGAGGATCAAATCACCTCCATGCCCGCCAGACCAACCCCACCTACAAACCGCACCATACTCTCCATACCGAGAGCTGCCCCCAGCCCACAAACTACCCAAACACCACTGCCCCCAACAACCATCAACCCTCCACGGCGCCTAATCATTAGACCGCCACCATCCTCCCAACCAGCACGCCAACCATCATCCAAACCTAACCCACCAACCACCATTAATCCTCCGCGGCGTCTAATCATTAGACCGCCACCAACACCCCAGACATCACCTAACCTACCAGTCATTGCCACTCCACGACCCCTCGTCATTAGACCATCACCACCAATGCCCCAACCATCACCCAACATACCGGCCTCCACCACTTTACGACCCCTCATCATTAGACCATCACCACCAACACCCCAACCATCACCCAACATACCAGCCTCCACCAATCCACGACCCCTCATCGTCCGATCCTCACCACCCCTACCTACCACGGGCTCTTCAACATACCAACCAACCCTACCAACACCATCATCACCACCCCCCAACCATGCTGGCGCCGGTACTTCGTAGCAGGAGGATGTTCCAAAGGGTCTTCCCCCAGGCCGGGATGCAACCACAGGAGCAAGTAGAAGAGGAGGCAGTAGAAGAACCATTGCCCGGCATGGCATATGACCTATTAAAGCATCTGGACAAAATGCCGGCACGGATTTCAATTCTGGAGCTGATAAAGAGATCGAAGAACCATCAAGACATTCTACAACAGTACTTGCAGCGGGTCATGGTCAATGAGGACCTCCTGCTCGAGAAGATCTTTGCTGTCCTGACCCCAATGAGTGAACATCCATCGCTTACATTTACACAGGAGGAGTTGGCACGGCCAGAGATCAGAAAATATGCTTTGCGCGTTGCAGTAGTCATCAGAGGTGTGGAGATCAAGTCTTGCTTGATTGACACCAGAGCGTCGATAAATGTTATGCCGCCAGAAACATTGCAACTTTGCGGCATCCCCGATGAAGAAATCGAGCCTTCTGCCATCACGGTGACAGCCTATGACAACTCCCGGAAGCCGGCACGAGGGGTGGTTACGTTGGAAGTAGGGCTCGGGCTATGTGCTGTCACCGCCGAGTTTCATGTTCTAGAACTGGACCCTACATTCAAAGCTATCTTGGGACGTCCATATCTTAGGCAACAGGAGCTGTTGCCTCCACTAATCATCAGTGTCTGAAGTTCCCATACAAGGGTCAGGTGATTAAAGTAACCAACGTTCCCATTCTAAATGACGTGGATGACCCCTCTTCTGCACTGCCAATATCAAAATTTGTCCAGCCATTGGTTTCCACTACAGAGCTGCCCAAGGTCATGATGTTAACGATGCCTCCACATACAATTGCATGGCGGATGATGAAAGGGATGGGCTATCAGCCAGGAAAGGGGTTGGGAAAGGAGATGTAGGGGGTTGTGCACCCCATTAAAGCCGTACAAAGACCAAAGAGACACGGGCTTGGCTATTAGCCCAATTTCACTTCGAGGATAGTCTACCAGCCAAAAAATGCCATGGGACTCCAAAAATTCTTCATCAAAGGGGAGACCATGATGATGGCCGGGGACGAAAAAGAAGAACCAGTCAAGAGGAGGAAGGCACCAGAGCAAGAGGAGGAAGTGGACAACCTGAATTCATCTTTGGCTCGGTTGTTCACAGAGGAGGAAGAACCAGTCAAGGGCAAGTCCATTCTTAAACAACTTGTCCAATCAAACTCACCTCCAGATAACATTCCGCGTGAGCCGTATCCTACGGTCACATATTTCAAAGTCCTCATGCTCTCCCTCCTAGATTCACTTGATGGGCTATCTAGCCCAATTCCTACTTCTGGGCCAAAATGGCCACCTGAACTGATCACTGGGCCTGAGAGCCCATTCAAATCTTCTTACTCCACTGGGCTTCTATGTCCATTCCAATCCAACAACCTTGGGCCCGCGTGCCCACCAATCGGGCCTGTGTGCCCTTTAAATTTCTTTTCTAGCTTTGGGCCCACGTGCCCACCATTTGGGCCCACGTGCCCCTTAGATCTTTTCACTAGCTTTGGGCCTATCTGCCCCTTTCTTGTCATTGTTGGGCCCATGAGCCCATTTTTCTTATGTTTACTTAAGCTTTCTACTTCTACTTGAGCCCCACCAGCTCATTTTCTTTCTGTTATTGAAAATACCCAAAATACCCAAAAAAACGTCCTCTCGCAAACTCAATTTTCTATTGAGGAGACGTCTCTACTTGTCTCGGAGGGTGCTCCTAACCAATGACCCTTCTTCTCCAACTCACTGATCGATCTGCTCGATCCTTCACCCACTGTAGATACCACCTTTTCAATTCTATCTTCTTTAGGAGTAGTTAGGATAGGAAAGAAGAAAATTCGAGGTAAACGTGTGCCAGAGAGATATCTCCAACAATTAGCTCAAAAATGCAAGGAATGTGCCAGGCTGCCAAGGTTTTTGGAAAATGCTATCCAGCTTGATGAAATCCAATATGAGGATGAATTCAATGTAGATCATACACTGGGAGTTTACAAGGTTTTATCAGAAAAGGATCCTGACTTCGAGGATGGAATTGAGGACTTGGCTGATGCATATGCATCTGGACTTAAAAGATTTGAAGAACCATTAGCCACGGTGGATGAACTGACAAAAGAACTGAATCTTGGAACACCGGAAGATACCAAGACAATCCTTCTAAGTGCAAACCTCACTCCCACTAAGGAACAGAGTTTAATTGAAATTCTGGAAGAATATAAGGACACGTTCGCATGGACATACGAAGACATGACGGGGTTAGAAAACTCGTTAGTAGAACATCGTCTAACTTTGAAACCTAGAGCTACCCCGGTCAAACAAAAATTAAGGAGATTCCACCCTGATGTTGCACTTAAGATGAAAGAAGAGGTCGACAAGTTACATCAAGCAAGATTCATTAAGGTTGTCCTTTATCCGCAATGGGTGGCAAACATAGTCCCTGTCATGAAGAAGGATGGTAGAGTTCGGATCTATATAGACTTCAGGGACTTGAATCGAGCGTGTCCTAAAGATGACTTTCCTCTACCTCATATTGATGTACTAGTTGATAACACTGCTGGATTCGAGATGCTATCATTCATGGATGGCTATTCTGGATATAACCAAATCTGATTGGCCGAAGAGGACCAGGAGAAGACCTTGTTCACCACACCTTGGGGAACCTACTGCTATGTCGTCATGCCCTTTGGACTAAAGAATGCTGGTACTACCTATTAGAGGGCAATGATGGCTATCTTCCACGACATGATGCATACCCTTGTAGAGGTGTACGTGGATGACCTGGTCGTTAAGTCCAAAAGCCGAGAAGATCACCCAGAAGTGTTAAGAAAGGTCTTGCAAAGGGCTAGGGAATATAAATTGAAAATGAACCCAAAGAAATGTATGTTTGGAGTATCCTCAGGAAAATTGTTGTGGTTCATAGTGAGCAAAAGGGGCATAGAGATCGACCCAAACAAGGCCAAAGCAATCATTGGTATGCCTCCTCCAAGAAATATGAAGGAAGTTCGAGGATTAATCGGGAGGCTACAGTTTGTCCGCCAGTTCATCTCACAACATTCCCAAAGGTGTAAACCTTTCTATGAGTTGACCAAGGTGGGGGCCGAGTTCAAATGGGATTCGAAGTGCCAGGATGCATTCGATGGATTGAAAAGATACCTGGCTAGCCCCCCTGAGCTTAGACCATCAGTCCCTGGCAAGCCCTTAGTTTTATATATCTCGGTTTTGGAGAATTCTCTTGGGGCAGTCCTTGCACAAGTGGATGAAGAAGGGAAAGAGAGGGCAACTTACTACTTGTCAAAAAAATTTGATCCATGTGAGCAGAAGTATACTGTAGTGGAGAAGACCTGTGTTGCACTAGTCTGGGTAGTTCAGAAGCTTAAACACTATTTCTTAGCTCATGAGGTCAATCTTATTGCCCGCATCAATCCCATCAAATTCCTTCTAGAGAAAACTGTTCTAACTAATCATTTAGGTCGTTGGCAGAGCTTCCTTTCCCAGTTTGATATCACCTATGTCCCCCAGAAGGCAATTAAGGGCTATGTCATTGCCGAACACCTAGCCCACCACCCTATACCCCTCTTTGATCCGGTCCAGTCAGAGCTCCCGAATGACGAACTAATGTTGATCCGATCTTCCCATCTTTGGACATTATATTTTGACGGGGCTCTGAATTCACACGGTAAGGGAATAGGAATCGTCCTTCTTTCACCCGAGGGTATCACCATTCCACAGGCATTTCAGCTTGACTTCCCAGCAACCAACAGTATAGCTGAATACGAAGCCTTGTTGGTCGGGCTGGAGGCCGCTCATTTCTATGGTGCCACGGAATTGAGGGTGATAGGTGATAGCCAACTAATTCTTCGTCAAGTCCTAACCAAATACCGAACTTCTCATCCAAACCTCAAACCTTACCAAGAACTCACCTCTTGCTACATCAAACTCTTTTCCAAACTCACTTTTGTCCATGTTCCTCTAGCTCAGAACATCCTTGCTGATGCCCTAGCCTCCGTAGCTTCATCTCTGTCAGTCTCGCTAGGTAGATAGGTGCGGACTATCCATGTCCGTAGAAAGTCGATACCAGCGATTAAGGATGGTCGATTTCTGAAGGTAAAGGAGAGATTTGGCAGGAAGGAATATTTAGAGCAGAAGGAGGAGATTTCTCTAATCGAGTTGGAAGAGTTAGATGAGGGTGAGAGGCCTTGGTTTGATGAGATTGCAAGGTATTGTCAAGATCAGACATATCCACCTGGATCAAATGCAAAAGAAAAGAAGGCCATCAGGAGAATATCCCAGAGGTATACCATCCTAGGAGGGGTGCTTTACAAGAGGAGCTTGAGTGGAATCTTACTTAGATGCATTAATAGAGAAGAGGCGGAATTGGTGCTTAAGGATGCACATTCTGGGGTCTGTGGGGGCCATGTCAATGCTCAAGCTCATGCCAAGAAAATCATCAGGCAGGGGTATTATTGGCCAACCCTAGAAGAGGATTGATCCATCTTTGTCCGGCACTGTCATTCTTGCCAACTCCATGCCGAAAAGATCCATTCTCCCACATCTTCCCTTCATCCGATTCATGCCCCATGGCCCTTCGCCATGTGGGCTTTCGATATCATTGGCCCTCTAAGTGATCTTAACTCTGAAATCCATTCCAAATCGTTCATCCTGACGGCAACAGAGTACTTCACCAAGTGGGCAGAAGCGGAAGCGTTCGTGGAGATCAAGGCATCAACACTGTGCTCCTTCATCAAACGCAACATCATTGCCAGGTTCGGGATACCCAGCGACATTATCACTGACAACGGACCACAATTTCTCTCTCAATATCTGCTTGATCTTTGCAACAGGTACCGCATTACATTGCATCATTCATCTCCTTATTACCCGCAAGGTAACGGTCAAGCAGAAGCCACCAACAAAACTTTGATTAAAATCATTAAGAAAACCTGTAAGTCTAGCAAGTTCGTAGACTGGCCAGATAAGCTTGTAGATGCCCTATGGGCTTATCGTACTTCTGTACGGACCCCCACTAGTCAAACCCCATATGCTCTCGCATATGGGATGGAAGCGGTGGTCCCGTACGAAGTACTCTTTCCATCACTCCGAGTTCAACTCGATAGGGACATCCCTGTCGATGAGAGACGAGAATCTCTCCTTGCACAACTTGAACTTCTAGATGAAAGAAGGTTGGCCACCTCTGAGCATGCCCGGACTTATCAGAACCGATTGAAAAGATTTTACCAAAAGAGGGTGGTAGAGAGAAAGTTCGAAATCGGTGAGATGGTAGTAAAACGTATATTCGTTAAGCCGGGCGGTCCCCGCTCCAAGTTGCAACCTAACTGGGAAGGGCCTTATGTTATAACTGAAAAATATCCAGGTAATGCATATGAGCTAACCAATGCCGATGGAGAAAAATTGAACCATCCATGGAACGGCGTCTACCTCAAAAAATATTTTCCTTAGAAAAGAAAATGGAGAATTTCTGGTATGATATTAAGTCATCGATCCAAAGGCGTTAGCTAGAAGTCAAGGGTAGACATCACCCTGCACACACAACACCTCCCGATCCCAGAATCTGGATAGCCCAACACTCGAGAGAGGCAAGGCAGAACCCTGAAGGTGGAAAGGAAACCTTACCCCATTCTCTTCTATTCGGTCCAAGATAGGTGAAGGGGACTAGAGGTGGATAGTATCGAAAATACCCGCCACCTTAGTAGGAGGCCGTCTCATAGGGTGCAAAAGGGTACCAAAAGATAGGTAATGAACCCCACAGGTTTAAACAAATGTGGGCCTGTCTGAATGAGTACCCGGAAGAGTAGAAAATGAAAAGAAGGCACCAAAAGATGGGCAATGACCCCACAGGTCAAAGATTTGTCTAAGTAAGTGCCACATGTAGAAAAGACCCGAAGAGGCCGAACCCCAACGGGCAATTTGGGCATGAGTAGAGAAACCCTCCTTGACATCCCCAAATCCTATCAAAGACTTCCTCTATTAATCTTCTAATCTTAAAACCCTAGGGTAGGGTGAACTATCCAAACTCAGGGGGAATTCAAACCGATCAAGAGAAGAGGGCAAGAAAGATTCTGGGTAGGGAACCTTATTTTCACGTGGTGTTTATCGCTTAAATCTTGATTAACACTCAAAGATCGATGAATTGTTTCAATACCGGCACATTCTCCACAAAAATCCAAAGAAAATCAAATATTTTCAAAAATTCAAAAAAAAATTGAATATTTTCAAAAAAAAATCCAAATAAAAAGTTGAATAGCTTCAAAAATAAAAAATTTGAATACTTTCCAAAAATCTAAAAAAATGCATCATCTAACTTGGCATAACCTTGATTTTTGCCTTTGCTAGCATTCATGTTTATCTTTATGTCTTGCATGTTTCATTTCCACATTGCATATTTACCTTCATTATCACCCCATTAAGAGGGCTCCTCCCTTTGACCTAAGTCAAAGTTGGCCATAATAGGCAAAGGGATGAGTCGTTGTGAAGATCTAATCCTCTTTTATCAAGTGTTTTCAGGGACTTTAAAATAAGAGGAGAAGGTTCTCTCAATGACAGGTAAGTTCTCTTAACCATTTCATTTCGGTCATTTAGGTTATTACACCTTGTTAAGAAGGCTCCTCTCTTTGACCTAAGTCAAGGCAGACAGCAATAGGCAAAGAGATAAGCCATGGTGAAGATTTAATCCCCTTCATTAAGTGTTTCAGGATTCTGAGATCAAGAAGGGAGTGACTCTCACCATAGCAGGTAAGCTCTCTTAACTTTAACCTTGTTTGTCATTTTGTACATTCTACATGGTTAATGAGGCTACCCCCCTTGACATATAAGCAAGGCAAGACAATAATAGGCAAGGGGGTAAGCCATAGAGCATATTTAACCCTTCTATTAAGTATTTTAGAAAGAAACACAAGTCAAGGAGGGGTGAGAATCTCGCCAACAGGTATGTCTCTTAACCCTACATCTATTATTTACTTTTATTATTTGCCATCCCTTAGAAGGCTTCACCCCTTGACAAACTTGCAAGGGGCTAAGCCGAAATGTGGTACTAACTACCCTTTTGAGCGATGTCAAGTAGATCAAACAAACACTAAAGCAAACAGATGAAGATCTGATTACGCCATTAAGTTCTACAACAAAGAAGAAAAGTAACTACAACATCAAAAAAGCTAAGCCTACTACAGAAATCAGTGCCTGCTGCTACCCTTTCCAGGAGAATGACCACGTGGAGGAGGCATGGTAGCCGTGTCCGCCAAAGCTACTGCGGCCGCCTCATTGCGGCGATGCTCTGAAGAAGTAGCCAAAAATGCAGAAGCACCGTGCTCATGGCTCTGGCTCTAGCCACTCTGTCCCTACTGGCTCTGCCCGTGGTGACCCCGGCTGCGAGCGGCGCCGCCACTCCGGTGCGTACCACTCCAATGGGAGCTGCTCTGGTGGGTACGACTCTGGCTCGGCTGTGGAGGGATGCCCTGGCGGTAAACCTGCAATGTCACCTCTGCTGCCGACAAACGAACCTGCGCCTACAGGTGCATCTGCTCCAGAGATCGCATAGCCTGGCTATACTGGCGCTCCATCTCGCACATGGCTCTCTCGTGCTGAAGGCGGAGATCCGAGATGATCATCTGGGAACGAAGATCGGCTGGGGCAGACCGCAATGTCTCCACCTCAGTCTCCAAGGACTGGATACGGGAGGACAAGCTACTCTGAAGCTCCACAACCTGGAAGAAGAGGAAGAATATGAACCAAGAAAAGTCAACAACCAAAATAAAGAACAATGAAAGATACCTCTGCCTCCTTGGTCGTCAGGGTCTCTCTCGCCTCACTAAGACGCTGGCGGAGCTCAGCCACCTCTTCCCTCGACAGAGAAGGAGGTGAACCCTCAGCACGAGCCTTCCGCTGAGAACAGAAGGAAAATACATCAGAGCAAGGAAAGTATATGTCGAAAATACAAATGAAGGTCAAAGGCAGTGTCTACCTCAGTCTCCAGCATGCCACAAAGAGTGGCCACCTCCTGCTGAAGATCAATAATCTCCATCTGTTGGCGTAGCAGTAGAGCCCGAGCCTCCTGAAAGGGGACGAAGGTCAGAAGAGAACAACAACACAGAATTGAAGGAAAGTAAGAAGCATTTACCTGACCCCCTGGAACAAACAGGTGGCTGTACGCCTCCGCGTATCGGCGAAGGTAGTCTCGGCTGTCCTCTGCCTAGCCAATAACTACCTCGCCACCTTCATACCACAAAGTGATCGAGGCATGGTACCTCTCCACCCAGTCCACGGGGAGGAGTAGGCGCCGGGGACGGGCACCAACTAGGGGAAGAGGAGGAGGAGGCTCCAACCAGTCTTGCTCCAGACCGAGGGCGCGTGCCGAGAACCGAAGCCACAGTGGTGCCAGCTCTTTGACGCACAGAAGGTGAAGATCGCGGCCGAAGACACGGCCAGCATGGGCAATCCAGGGCTGGAGATGGTCGTTGGTCATAAGATATGGCTTCCAACACACCTGTGGGAAGCAAAATCATGATTATTATTTCAACAGGAGAATATCTATACACAAAATTGAAAGACATACCTCAGTGTGTGGGAAGCGGAGAATCTGTGTACGAATTGAAGCTAGCTGGCTACGATGGCCCCCAGTAGGGCGGATGGGCTCCTAGCGAGCCATCAGAGGGAGGAGGTCAGGGTAGGACTGCTGTGCCCGACCCAGGGGGAAGTAGAGATAGCTCCAGACCTGTAAAAAGCACAACTCATCAGAACAAAGCAGAGCAATACAAGTGTATAGGGAAGGAAAGCTGCTAAAAGTCACCTGGAGAAAAGGAGAGAAGCCGGCAACCGAAACGGAACTTGCCTCAGGCTGGAGGCCACAGAACAGATGGGCGAGCATCGCTGCCCCCCACACGTACGTGCCAACCTGCTCTAGGTCAGCAAGCAAAGGGAGGAACCGCAGATGGATGCGGTCCGTCTTCGAACCCAACAGAAGGCGTCCGAAGAAGAAGAGGAGGAAGCAGTGCAGGTCTACGTCCGCCTCCAAGGAGCCAGGTAACCAAGTAAATGCCGCTGCTGCCTGGCCAACCATGCGGCAGAAAAAGCTGTCCTGGCTCTCACCATGAACACGATCGGCATCCACCAAGCCTACCATCTCACCAGCCTCTAGTCTGGTGATGGTGCGTAGGCCATCCTTCGGGTCGAACTCGGGCTCATATGCAAAGAGGGCCCGGAACTCCCGTGAATAGTTGGAAGAGGTGGCACACACCACCGGCCTACCGTAAACACGAAGACCGGTGATGTGTGCAACATCCTCTAGGGAGGGCACCATGTGCCCCCATGGGAACAGAAACACGAAAGAGTCCAGGTCCCAGGACTCGCGGAGGACCTGCACCAGTGTAGGTCCTCCCAAAATGGAGTCACCCGGAGGATGGGCCCAAACCCCATCTCCTCCAACCGAACCTGCTGGAAGTCCGGTAGGCCGAGGTAGGCAGCATGCACCAGGTCCCACGAGATCCGGGATTTTATCCGGGCCTGCAAGAAATTCATTTCATTAGTTCACTAAATTTTTATTTACAAAATGCAAAGGAGTTAATCATTAAGTGCAGGAAAAAGAAAAACGTACCTCTCGGACTGCCGGGAGCTCGGGCTCCTCGGAATCGGAGTCGTAGCGGCGAACACGTCTCGGCCTCTGCGCCAAAAGGGAAGTTGACATCAAATAGTGTTAGAAACATTTTTTATTTTATTCACAAAAAAATCAAAATCAGAATGCGCCCTCCCCCCCTTTGGAGAGGGAGGGCGCGCTCTGCACATCCTCTAACTGAGGGCGCGCTGAGCGCGTCCTTAGAACAGGGGCGCGCTTGGCGCGCCCCTGCACAGTGAGGAGAGAGAGGGCGCTCTGACCGCGCCCTCCTCTTGGGGGCGCGGTCAGCGCGCCCCCGGTTCGAGGTCGCGGTCAACGCCTTGCATTGACCGCACCCTCCCTCTTGCTCGATTTTTATTTTTGCGATAACTTCGTCGAATCAACTCCGAATCTGATTTGGAGCTCTGGAGCTTCTGGCGCAAGGAGAGATGGTGTACAGGTGGAAATGAGATATTCTTACCCTCAAGGGGTATTTATAGAGAGTAAAAATGTGAAAATGGGAGAAATTTGAAAATATCATCCAAGGTTCAAAAAATCGAGCTGATCGCAACGCCACCGAAAGAATCCTGATCTGATGCGCGGTTTGCTCAAAATAATTTTGTGAAGAAAAATTATCTTTAAATTCTCACCAAAAATCTCTCTTTTCACATAACTTCAAATGTCTCAGTTCCTAAATTAGCTAGACATATTCATGCTTTTTATCATCACTAGCTAACATTTTTCAGGGGTAAGGAAAAAATTCTATGCATTTATTAGTAAGAAATGGCTAAAAATGTATTTTTCAGGACCAAAACTGATAAAAATGGTGACAATTTTAGAAAGCGCCAAGTTGTTCAGAAAATCGAGCCGATCAAGGAGTCACCGAAAGAAAATTCATCAGACTCACGGTTTGCTATGAAAAATTACCTGAAGAAAAAAGGCATGTTAAAACCTTTAAAAATATATCTTGTTTCATATTAAAAAATATTCAAGGTGTTGAAAAATAACAAGGCATATTCATTATAATTGTCAACATATGTCTTGCATTTTTCTGAAACAAGGTAAATTTCTATTGAATTTTCACTCAAATTTGCTATAAAAAATTCATTGTTTATTAAAAATAAAAACAACATGTCTAACAAGTTAAAGCAGGAAAAGAAGACTCTCAAGCAAGCAAAAGCTTCAACGCGGAGATGTAATGGCACTTCTGGTCAGGGTCCTCCTCAATCAGGAGGCCTGGGCGGCACACCCGACTTGTCTCCCACAAGGCAATGGCTGAGATCGCCTCCTCATCGTCATCCGCTGAACCAAGCCGTCTGCCCTTGATAGGTGTCAAGTGGGATAGCTTGGGCAACTCGTACCGAGGCAAGCCGATCTGAGAGTGGCAACGGTGAGCATTGTACAACACGAAGGCCGAACCTGTAACCAAGCGGAGATCAACGCCAGGCGCAAAGCACACCTGGAAGTCCTTCTGCATCAGGGCAGCAGAAGAATGCAAGAAGCTGGAACGTTTCATGGAGGCAAAGTGAGCACGCCACTCTGGCCTCTTCTTCACTGATGCACACCTGTTGGCGACTCTCTCGCCGAAGCCAAGTGCATCAGCATATGGGAACAAGGGGCTACGGCGGAAGAGCTGCGACCTGGTGGCCACCTCACCGGCTGGATCGAACTTGAAGTGAAGATCGGCCCAACAAGCCAGTAGAAGCGCACTGCCGAAGGGAGGACGACCCACACAAGCTACGGACAATCCACAGTACAAGAAGCCCAGGACTGAAGGCCCCAACCGTGCATCGCTCCAGATGCCGCGGATGCATGAAAGCTGATCAACCTCCATGAAACCATCCTCCGCAGGAAACAAGAATACCGCGGTAAGGCAAGCTGCAAAACCCTTTGCACCGCGTAGAATCCGGTCCTCGTCCAGACCAGGAGCCGTCAGAAGAGAAACTGTCCAGGCCGCCAACTTGGGAACACTAATTCGCTTGCCGGCCAACAAGGTGCTGATCTGCCGAGCCTCGACAAAATCCTGCAAGAATTCCAAGCAAGAGAGGGGTCCTGAAGGGATGAACATACCTTCGGTTTCTCCCTTCTTAGTCCGAGGGAGGCCAAGAAGGAGCTCCGCCTCTTCAAGAAGAACCGTACACTCAAAGCTGCTGAACACGAACGTATGAGTGTCGGGATGCCACAACAAAACAAGAGCTCCCGTCAAGCCGAAGTCAAGGGAGTAGCCTGAATATTGCTTAGCATGGATCAAGAGCCCGGTTAAGCCCCAATCTCGAAGAATTGCTCTGACGACAAGCCGAGGATGTCAAGCAAGACGGAAAGCCAGGGAGGAGAGCAATACCGGCGAGGCCCAGGGAAGTTTGGGTAATCCTACACCCAAACAGGAGGTAAAAGATAATTCTTTAAGGAAAAAGAAGAAGAAAGTGGTTAAAAGCTAAAATTGGCAATGAACTTACCAAGTCGGCGCCGATTCTGGCCTTCAAATGACCCGGGACACTTGAAATACCTCGAACGAGCCAACACGTTGCTTTTTCAAAGGAGGAGCCATCCTGGGTGTTGGTAGGACGATCTGGTCGTCCTAAGAGGTGTTTATATAGGGGAAATCGGTCCCGATTTGAATCGGATTCGGATTTGGTCAAAATAGGAAACTGGGATCGAACGAGCCCCCGAAGTGGAGGCGCGCAGGCTGCGCCCCCCAATTGAGGGCGCGCAGGCCGTGCCCCCGGTTCGGGGGCACGTTCGGTCAAATTCTTTGAAAATTCCTCAAAAATTCAGAACAATTCAGAAAAATTTGTTAAATCAAATATATTTATGTTTGATCTCTATTAAGGTCGAGTGAACATCATTGTTCATTCGAAACAAACATTTTGAAGAAAGACAGGAATTGCTCGCGGAAACAGAAGAACGGACATGGGAAACCCCCATAACTTGCCGACTAGCATATATGTCACTAGCCGTGTGTTATTATCTTATGCATTATTTGTTGAAGACCATGAGCACGGAGAAGACTTGACCCGAGATCCCCTTCATCAAAATCTACGACGGTCGGGTCATCTCTAATGCTCACAGATAAGCCAAAGTTGTGCTGTAAGGGACGATGGTTCCCGAATGGGTATCTTGACCTCATAGACAATCTATATCTTCAACTATTTGTTATACAAGTTTTGTCTTGTTTTCTTGAGCCCAGCATACATCATGTAGCGTTAGTTGCATTACATTTTGTTTTGTCTTTGCATGCATCTTTTCATAATCTTTACCTTCTCACCTTAGTCTCTAAATTTTTTATCCTAATTCTGATCATTCTAAATCCCATCATGTTTTCTAATCCCACTGTGTTTTCTAATCCCACCATGTTTTCTAATCCCACCAACCTTTCTAATATCTCACTGTGTCTATTAATCCCACCATGTTCGGTAGTCACCTTGTGCCTTCAAATCTTTTATTTCTATCCCCATTGTGGCCACTGCAACTCTTTTGCTATTCATCCCACCGTGGCAGTCACTTCCTCCCGCCAAGGGCCTCCTATTCGATCTAAACTTGCACCGTCATGGTCTGTATTTAAACATTTGCCTTTTGGAATTCGAGATCATTCCGTTTTTAATTGAATCTTGTCTCTTTCAAGACTTAAATGAATCTAAGAGCCTGAATGTGCCCGATTGGTATTCTTTTACTTTTTCAAAACAAATCTCTTTTTAAACTTTAGCCCATCACAGTACAGGAACACCGCAAAGATCGGGTTACCGGCTGATGATGAACCCAAGAACCCATGTTTCGGGGACTCCCCACTGCGTTGGGGGTTGGCTATTCTTCTCTCGTGCCAATGGCACATCTTTTACCAATCGAACAAAGGAAGACTTGATGAAACATGGCAGTTAACCAGGAGACTTGATAAGATTCATCTTACCGAATCTGGTCGATAAGCGTGTCTATATCTACACCTTGATGCCACGTTTTCAGTCCATCACCATTTCACTCCACTACATTCCACTACGATCCATCTCTCTTCGCTACGCTTTCTCTACATTTCACTTCACTCCGCTACATGCCATTCCCTTGCAAAGCCGACATCAAGGCGAGGCAAGCTGTAGACACGCCAAATTGGCTTGATTCGGAGCCCTAGACTCTTATTCCATAGGTGATATCTTTTATTTGACCATTATCTGATCCAGATTACCTCGTGGAGATGAGCTAAGGACATTGGTGGAGCCCCCTTGTTAGTTGAGAATGGACCGATGATTTCCGAAACAATGCCGTAACCTTCAAGCGAGAGCCGCACGTGAACTGTAAAAACACGAAGCCTGCTCGATGACCGACCTTGAATGGTCCATAATTGAAGGTCTCGGGAGTCCTGCATATGTTCCGTAACATTCAGGGTTTTCGAGAAGTCATTTCAGTAGGCCTCGGTCAATGACGGCTTTCGTTACGACTTTTTCGATCTGTACTGATACGGCTATCCTGGACCACGCGTTAGGCCTGTCCGGTCATCACCGGGTCTTTTTTGGTCATCCGGGTCGATTCTAGCCGAATATTTACATCAATCATGGCCATACGTCCGGTTCGGTCAATTTTAGGGTTTCCCGGCTTTTCCGAGTTTCGGTTCACGTTTACCGGGTTAATCTCAGATTTTTCGATGACTTCGGGTTTTCCGATCGTACCGGACTTGTTCGGGCATCATTTTAAGTCATCCCAAGTTGACCCGAGATTTCTTGACCGGAATCGTGCTCTTTCGGATCTTCGCCCCGGGTTTCAACTTTCCGCAAGAGGGTAAACCAGTAGAAAGCCCCGTGTGAACGTCTCAGGAGTCATGCCGGCTGGTTTACCGACTTGAGGAGGTGCGGTTGAAGGTCCTCTTTCCAACACAACAAATGGGAGCCGAATCGGACGTCCCATTTGCAAGATACGGCTCGGGGAACACGCGCGCAGGAGAGAGAGTCTACTGCACCCCCAGTTTCTTTGAAACTAGGGGGCGCGCAGACCGCGCCCCCGAAGTGAGGGCGCGCCCTGCGCACCCTCGTCCCCTTTGAAAAGCGGGGGCGCGGTCGGTCCAGTTTCCATTTTTTGCACCGGCTTCCTTCTCCTATAAATTGAGGGTCATTCTCAACAACCCAAGGTTAACCCCCGTGCCTAGCTCATCCAGAGGTTGTCCAAGCTCTTCTCCAAAGCCGTCCTGACGTCCAAAGGTGATCCGACATTGAGAGATCGATCCCGAAGTGAAGGAGAAAGCTCGATCTGGGCGTTCTGCATCAACCAACTTCATCGACTTCTCCATAAAATCTGAGACTCCTTTTGCAAAAGTCTTCAACATAGAAGTTGTTCCTCTCTTCGTCATCTTTCATCTCCAACTAACGGCACTCAATTCATACTTGCCGTTTGTTCGTGGCGGTTGCTGCACCAAGGGCGCACATCCAGGTTCTTTTTTCTTTATCTGCCCACTTTTATAATATTTAGAGACTTCTACAGGAGGATTTCGGAGAAATCATCGACATAGGAACTCTTCCTCTCCGAGTTTTCTGTCTACTCCAACATATGGCACTCGATTCTGACATTGGGGTCATCCGTAGCATCCTATACACCAAAGTCGCGCCAGAAGGGTGCAAATCTACCCGAACCGGCCTTCTTCAACCAACTCGGCTTCAACTCAAGACGATCCATTCCATAAGCTTCCTCAACTCATTTAACTCAGTTCATTTACTATTTTAAGGCATATTTTAGTTCATTTGCATCATTTATACATAATCAAAAATACAAAAAAAGGGGTTAAGGCTCACCCTGAAGCCGGTGAGTCCAATTCCAATTACTTCTTTCTCATCTTCTACTACAGTTACTACACTTCCCATAGTTCTATTCGTTTTATTTCACTTGGTTTATTGTTCTAGTTGCACAGATCTTTCAAGCTAGCATCGGTTGGAGACTCTTCTTCATCGGCCGGCCGAAGAAGAAGAAGGTTGAACTCACATCCCAATCTCCCACGCTAAGGTACATGGTCAAATTCAACTTCTTTTATTTGTCAATTCTATAAAGTAGAGCCCGCAGCTCCTGGAGACCACCTTTTACTTATGTTCTAATTTCATCTCCTCCTCACTCTCCTCCGACATGACCCGAACCATCTCCGGTGCTCGAGCGATGCCGTGAGATGAAAGTTCGGGGATCAATGAGAGTGTGGGACCGAGGTGAGGATCTTTTACAGCTTTCCGAGTGTTTTTCAATTCACTCCCCTTTTCCCCAATTTCATCTTCACCTTCTCTTGAGGTACCGATCCGGAACCCATTTTCGGAGTCGACAAAGAATAGATCTATAAGTTGCCAATGTGTAATTATTAACTAGCACCTTAATAGAAGTGTCATTAGGTTGTGGAACTAGAACATCTTCCATATATACTTTGCTGCCATTATCTTTCTTAAGGAGGAACTTTTCTTCTAGATATATAGTCAGCTGAGCAACACATACCCTTATCCATAAGGGTGGTATATTAATATCTAGAAGTTTCCTTAGGATATCCCACAAGCCAACACTTCATAGTTTTATATTCTAACTTGTTAGAGTTATACTTCTTCACCAGGTTAGACATTTTGAAACCTTAACTTGCTTAAGGTCAAGTTTTAACCCCTTTTTCACATTCTATATGGAATAATCAAAACAAACTTAAAAGGTACCTATTAAGATCAAGTGGTTATAACACGTACTTAGTCAAAAATAGACAAAGAAGAATTTTGCAAAGTTTGACATTGTTCATATTATGTCTTACATAATATAGCTACTTATTTTAGTTACTCAATTAAGCTAGAATGTGTAAAGAGGTGTCTATTAGATTCTATTATCCTTCAATTATATGTGAATTATGTACTTGAGTATTCCCCTCTTTGATCTCATCAAAGAGTTCTAATACTCTTTCCATTTATATCTCTACTTCGTTCTTAATCTTAGATAATTTCTCAAAAGTCTTAAATTTGTACTTCATAAAGGATATATATCTATACTTAAAGACATCATCTTTGAAATAATGAAGTAGAAATATTCTCCTTTAACCTTAATAGATATGGGTTAACATATACCTATATGTATGAGTTCTAACAACTCATTAACCCATTATCCATGTCTACATTAAGCTAAAGTGTAGATTGATTTAAATCAACTCATTTCCTCTTAAAAGGAGTATTCACACATGACATGAGAGGTAACATATTAAATATAATTAAACAATTTATTAGGCTCTCACTGGCAAACACTTTGCCATTCAATCTTTTAGAACATCTATCAATTTCATAGCTTAGAATAAATCAACATTTATTCAAGCAAGAAATTATATAATGTTCTTATAGAAGGATATAATAGCAATCTTAATTATTAAGACATCTCTATAAGGATATTAAAGATTTGTACCTCCCACTAGTAATGATACAACTTTTGCACCATTTCATATGTAGGTCAACATCTTCTTTAGGGACTTGAATCGAGCGTGTCCTAAAGATGACTTTCCTCTACCTCATATTGATGTACTGGTTGATAACACTGCTGGATTCGAGATGCTATCATTCATGGATGGCTATTCTGGATATAACCAAATCCGGTTGGCCGAAGAGGACCAGGAGAAGACCTCGTTTACTACACCTTGGGGAACCTACTGCTATGTCGTCATGCCCTTTGGACTAAAGAATGCTGGTGCTACCTATCAGAGGGCCATGATGGCTATCTTCCATGAGATGATGCATACCCTTGTAGAGGTGTACGTGGACGACCTGGTCGTTAAGTCCAAAAGCCGAGAAGATCACCCGGAAGTGTTAAGAAAGGTCTTGCAAAGGGCTAGGGAATATAAATTGAAAATGAACCCAAAGAAATGTACATTCAAAGTATCCTCAGGAAAACTGTTAGGGTTCATAGTGAGCAAAAGGGGCATAGAGATCGACCCAAACAAGGACAAAGCAATCATTGGTATGCCTCCTCCAAGAAATATGAAAGAACTTCGAGGATTAATCGGGAGGCTACAGTTTGTCCGCCGGTTCATCTCACAACACTCCCAAAGGTGTAAACCTTTCTGTGAGTTGACCAAGGCGGGGGCCGAGTTCAAATGGGATTCGAAGTGCCAAGATGCATTTGATGGATTGAAAAGATACCTGGCTATTCCCCCTGTGCTTATACCACCAGTCCCTGGCAAGCCCTTAGTTCTGTATATCTCGATTTTGGAGAATTCTCTTAGAGCAGTCCTTGCACAAGTGGATGAAGAAGGGAAAGAGAGGGCAACCTACTACTTGTCAAAGATATTTGATCTATGTGAGCAGAAGTATACTATAGTGGAGAAGACCTGTGCTGCACTAGTCTGGGTAGTTCAGAAGCTTAAACACTATTTCTTAGCTCATGAGGTCAACCTTATTGCCCGCATCAATCCCATCAAATTCCTTCTAGAGAAAACTGTTCTAACTGATCGGTTAGGTCGTTGGTAGAGCTTCCTTTCCCAGTTTGATATCACCTATGTCCCCCAGAAGGCGATTAAGGGCTATGCCATTGCCGAACATCTAGCCCATCACCCTATACAGCTCTTCGATCTGGTCCAGTCAAAGCTCCCGGATGACGAACTAATGTTGATCCGATCTTCCCACCTTTGGACATTATATTTTGATGGGGCTCTGAATTCACACGGTAAGGGAATAGGAATCGTCCTTCTATCACCCGAGGGTGTCACCATTCCACAGGCATTTCAGCTTGACTTCCCAGCAACCAACAATATAGCTGAATATGAAGCCTTGCTGGCTGGGCTGGAGGCCGCTCATTTCTATGGTGCCACGAAATTAAGGGTGATAGGTGATAGCCAACTAATTCTTCGCCAAGTCCTAACCAAATACCGAACTTCTCATCCAAACCTCAAACCTTACCAAGAACTCACCTCTTGCTACATCAAACTCTTTTCCAAACTCACTTTTGTCCATGTTCCTCGAGCTCAGAACATCCTTGTTGATGCCCTTGCTTTCTTAGCTTCATCTCTATCAGTCCTGCTAGGTAGACAGGTGCGAACTATCCATGTCCGTAGAAGGTCGATACTGGTGGTTAAGGATGGTCAATTTCTGATGGTAAAGGAGAGATTTGGCAGGAAGGAATATTTAGAGCAGAAAGAGGAGATTTCTCTAATCGAGTTGAAAGAATTAGATGAGGGTGAGAGGCCTTGGTTTGATGAGATTGCAAGGTATTGTCAAGATCAGACATATCCACCTGGATCAAATGCAAAAGAAAAGAAGGCCATCAGGAGAATATCCCAGATGTATACCATCCTAGGAGGGGTGCTCTACAAGAGGAGCTTGAGTGGAATCTTGCTTAGATGCGTTGATGAAGAAGAGGCGGAATTGGTGCTTAAGGAAGCACATTCTGGGGTATGTGGGGGCCATGTCAATGCTCAAGCTCTTGCCAAAAAAATCATCAGGCAGGGGTATTATTGGCCAACCCTAGAAGAGGATTGATCCATCTTTGTCCGGCACTGTCATTCTTGCCAACTCCATGCCGACAAGATCCATTCTCCCGCATCTTCCCTTCATCCGATTCATGCCCCATGGCCCTTCGCCATGTGGACTTTCAATATCATTGGCCCTCTAAGTGATCTTAACTCTGAAATCCGTTCCAAATCGTTCATCCTGACGGCAACAGAGTACTTCACCAAGTGGGCAGAAGCGGAAGCATTCGTGGAGATCAAGGCATCAACACTGTGCTCCTTCATCAAACGCAACATCATCGCCAGGTTCGGGATACCCAACGACATTATCACCGACAACGGACCGCAATTTCTCTCTCAAGATCTGCGTGATCTTTGCAACAGGTACTGCATTGCATTGCATCATTCATCTCCTTATTACCCGCAAGGTTGATAGAAATGTATGCCCTACAAGCCAATCATATATGATATGATTCGACATTTCTAGGAATATCCCATTCAATTAAATAGGCAAAACTTCGTTACTAGCTTTTATTAGAAGCGTATATCGTAATGAAGTCCTTAATCACATGCAATGATGATTGAATCATGATGAGATCATGATAATGAGATCGATCATCTAGAGGTATGTGATATAAATGTTCCTAGTCATAGGATCCTTGAGACAGGACATCAAGAATCCGGATAGACTAGTGTGTGTGATGTCTTCTCATATGATGAGAATGACCGATCTCATTGGTCATCAGTGTGGGGACACTGAGATACACACACAGGTGCTCATTAGTGGAATGAGTTCACTGAACTGACCAATTTAGGAAAACCTGATCGGTATCTTACCGAACTGTCTATCAGGTTATTCTTACATCTCAATAGCACGGTTAGATCTTTGACCTGAGTCGCCAAAGATGTCTTGCCAGGGGTACTATGTACTTTGACTATTGAGTGATGGATCACTTAGTATTGTGGTCCTATATAGTTAATGGATTGGGTATATGGGAAACCTGGTGGAGGCAATTGAGCGGACAATAGGGGATCGTTCACTCTCGGTAGGAGAGAGAGAATGTCCTATGGATAGTACTCTAAATCCTTGGCCAAGGTAGACAGGATAATTGGAAAAGGAGTTTTCCAGTTGATCCATTCATGAGTACAAGATTTCATAGTGTCGGAATACTTAGGGGTTGACAGTCAGTGCCGAACCCCTGACCGACCGGGACATTGTATGAACGAGGATTTAAATCCATGTGGTAATTGATGATGGAAAGGCTCAATGGATGTTATTTAACTCTCCAAAGTCATTTGGGATCATAGGATGTGGCTTGTACCCTTTATGATCAGAAAGCCGTAGAAACTGTTATCGGATAACGGTTTTGATTTAATTTAAAGGAATTGTTCTTTTAAATTAATTAAGGCTTCGACCAAATTGACTATTGGGCCTAGTGGGTCACACACAATAGATCTGGTCAATGAGATGAGGGCATGGACGCAATTTTATAGAAGTTTTGGGTTTTTGTGAAAAATTCCATCTTCTATATATAAATGGCTTATGAAGCCAAACCCTAACAAGCCATAGGGCTGGAGCACGTCCCAAGCCTCCTCTCTCCCTCCTCTCTCCTCTAGAAGGCGATCTCATTGGTCATTAGTGTGGAGACACTGAGATACACATACAGGTGCTCATTAGTTGAATGAGTTCACTGAACTGACCGAATTAGAAACCCTGAATGGTATCTTACCGAACTGTCTATCAGGGTTTTCTATCATCACGGTTGCATGGTTGGACCTTTGACCTGAGTCGCCAAAGATGCCTTGTTGGGTGGAACTTGTGCTTTGACCATTGACTTATGGATCACAATTTAGATGGTCCTATATAGCGATGGATCGGGTACAAGGAAAATCCGATAGAGGCAATTGAGCGGACAACAAGGGATCATCCACTCTCGCTAAGTGAGAGTGAATGTCCTATGGGATAGTACTCTAAATCCCTAGCCAGGGTAGATAGGATAATTGGAAAAGGAGTTTTCCAATTGATCCAATTTCGAGTACAGGATCCTATAGAGTCGGTATACTAAGGAGTTGACAGTCGATGCCGTACTCCTTTCCGACCGGGACATTGGATGGATGAGGGTTTATATCCATGTGGTAACTGATGATGGAAAGGCTCAATGGAGATGAGATTATCCCCATAGCCATTTGGGATCATGGGATGTGGCTTGTACCCTTCATGATCGGTAGGCCGATTAATCTGTTATCGGATAACGGATTTAATTAAATTAAATAGAATTGTTCTATTTTATTTAGGCCTCAACCAAATAGGTTATTGGGCCTAGTGGGTCACACACAAAAGGACTTATCCATAAGTACAGGGGCAAGGGCGTAATTTATAGAGATTTATGGTTTTTACGAAAAGTTCCATAATTCTCAATAAATACTAATGGTTTCAGCCAAACCCAATCAAGCCAAGGGTGAAAACCACGTCCCAAGCCTCCTCCCTACCTCCTCCTCTCTTTAGAAGGTGTCCATGGTCGATGGAGCTCCGTTCGGGAAGAGTTCTCGAGGCCGGCGCGAAGGGAGAACCTGTTGTGGATGAAGTTCGTGTGGATACTGCTGGAGACCGGACACTTGAACGGTTTTTAGAGCTTTATAAGCTCATATCCTTCCTCTCCATGGGATTATATGAATCCCTATCAGGTATATTCGAACCCGATTTGATCGGTTTTCGGTTTTCGTCGTTCGGTTCTAATTGAGACGGATTCTAAAGGAACCCATAGGAATCGTCGCTTCCGATGCACAAAATTTTAATGGACGATTCCTATCAGTGGTATCAGAGCCAGGTTCAAGTCTCGGTCGAAACCGACGTCGAATCGACATTATTTCATGTTATTTATGTGTTCCCGAATCTGTGCAAACGTCTGTTTTGACGAGGCCACCATATTCTGTGTATGACTCAGATAAAAGATTTATTGACCTTGGTAGAATCTAGTGATATAGGGATTTCCAACGCCGCAATCCTTTTGAAGTTTGTATCTCTGTAGTGTTCGGGAGAAGCCTCAAAAGTTGGTGTTTCTGTCATGCCCGAACCGACACCCGAATTTGGGAATTTTGTGAAATCTCCGTCCACAGAAGAAATTGAGACTTGTAAAAGTTTTATAAGATCGGTAATATGATTACCTTACATTTACCTTTGATATCCAGCTTTGAACGACGGCGGAGGAAGAGAATTTTTGAGTTTTTCGACGAACTAGGGTTCTGCGGAATCTGGCGGCGCCGACTTGTTTCTTCCTGATTTCCCGTTGATAGAGAATTTTTATCTGAAGGGATATATACATATTTGAAAACATCATATGATTAGGATTCTAAATTGTATTTTTTGGAGAATATTTGGCTTCCTGGATAAGGAGTTATCCTCGTTACAAAATTGAGATTTCTGCTACGGAATTTGGGTGACCGCCGCCTCTTCCTCCTCATTTTTAGGTCTATTGAGATTTTTCCTGGATTTTAGGCCAACTTTTTTGGATTCCTTATTTGATAAGGATTCCAACGCATATTTTTTCGGATTTTTTGGAGTCCGGGATAAGGAGATATGTCCGAGTTAATGAGATTAACTCTCCTCTGGATGAACAGTGCACCGGCCCCCTTGTTATCGGGCGGAGAAGAAGGATCCGAATCGGATCCGGATCCGGGTCAAACCCGTTTTGACCGGGCCCGCGCGCGCGCACCGCGCCGGCGCACCGGCGGCGCAGACGCCGTGGCGGCGGCGGCGGCGCAATGCACCAGCGCCCGCAGCGCAATGCGGCACACGCCGGACGGGCGCAGTACGCCGCCGTACGCGGCGCAATGCGCCACATTATTTATTTAATGCTTTTAAAGTGTTTAAAATCATAGAAAATTCCGAAAAATTTCCATAAAAATCCATAAAATTTATTAAAAAATCTATAATATTATTTAACATGTTTTAAAGTGTTTAATGACATGTTAGATGATGTTTAGCCCTATTTACATAGATTCACTCATGGCTAAACTTTAAAATTGTTTTAAAAGTTTAACTTAAATTATTAGTGTCTTAATTAATTCTGTAAATTTAGATTTTACAGAATATAAATTGGGACATTAATTTCTGACCTTGCACAGTATTGGGAATACATGAATGTTTTAAATAGTTTAGTTTTATATGTTCATTTCATATAAATTGTTTATATGTTATTGTCATGTTATTTTCATGTTATTTATTTCATGAAAAATTCGACATGCATGAAATTGAGAATTTAAAAATAAATTATATAATTTTATGCAGATATATATATGATATATCTCATATAATTATCACGTATGCGCTCTATGTTCATGTGATGAATGTTAGTGTGTATGGAGGTGATCATGGACTTAATTGAGCTTGGCTTGTGATTGCTTTTAATTATGTTGGTTATGTTATTAAATGGGGCCTGCGTGTGCCTCCTCTCTCTCTATACAATCTGATTGTACATTCTACCTCCCTCCATTAATGTACTCCCCTTGGTTAAAACCAAGGTTTCTTATTGAGTTATGTACATTTGTGGGGTCTGCATACCTTAAGCCGCTTGTAAGAGTTAGAAGCCGGTTCGTGGAAGGTTAGAGAGCGGGACCACTTGGAGAAGCACCCTTCTGAAGTGGGAGCATACCAACTCAGGCATCTGAAGCAAGGATTTTCACATAGAGAGGTGCCTTAGGTGCATGCTTAGGGTTAAGTCCATGATCACCTAATTTTTATGCATATTTGATATGTGGTTGTGTGCTATCTTTTATACCTTAGATATACGATATTCCAAAGGTATTATATATACTTAGCACATATTCTTGATGAGACTAAAATAAAATCCCTCCTTGTCATAATTAGGTTGATAAACATGTGACATTAAGACTGACTCACGTAGCCTTCCATTGTTATGGTCTTGATGAGCCAATCTTAGATTGGATGGGTTTGTTGTGCTACCACAAGACTCATTCAGCAAGGGATTGGTGATCATGGCTAAGGCATTTGCCGAACCTTGGGGTGGACCATTTGCATGGCTTTGTTGTGCTACCACAAGGGCTGTGTGAAGAATCCATTCTCATAACGTAACAAGCGGGTTTGACCTAACTAGAGTATATGGCTTGTTGTGCTACCACAAGGTCATAACTCTAGAGGCTAAAAGACTAAGAGTTACAAGAGTTGCAATTGGCAATAGTTGCCTACCTATTAAGTATGGGGTGATTTGTTGTGCTACCACAAGGTCATCACCATAAAGTTAATAGGGTCTTAGTCCCCACTAGGATTTCATCGTGATATCCCGTCTTTGCATAATGAGAGTTATGCAAATTCGTCGAAAATTAGTGGGAGCATAAATTAGGATCAAAGACCATATCTTAATTTTAATGAATGTTTGCAATGTTATATTGATAAAATTATATCTCTGTTGTAGAATACGATAATAAACCACCATTAGTATGGCATATTAGATGCCATATAGCTTAATGGCTCACACTTCTTAGGCTGGTTTAGAACTAAGAGAATTGTTCTCATAGTTGACCAATTAACTATTCTACTTGAGAAGTAGGTGTCTCCTAAATTATCTAGTGATATGAAAGAAAGATAAGATCTTATCTCATAGACAAGATGCATTGTTTGCCTTAAACTAGATGTTAGTCTCTATGAGACATAATTATAGAGACAACATGGATAGATGGATATGAGATCCATCATGGCTCATATTGATGAGTTAACTAAAGGGCAACTTAGATCAACAATACATCTTAATTACTTCTTGTTGGTGAGACCAATAGTAAGAAGTAAAATCATTAGATAGAAATAGGAGAGAGTTAATAGTAAAAGAAGGTGGTCAAGATAATAAAGCCAGAATAAGACATGATTCTTACATTGTCATGATGATGATAAGTGGAAGAGGAAGTACAAAGTGTTTTGTATATAATGCAAAGGTGGAGCTTGAGAAGCTTCATGTATCCAAGTCATTGGCACTTACTTGTTTTAAATATACACTTAATAGTATTAGATACTATATGTGTATATCATAATATTAGATACTATGAATGCATCTAATGGTATGAGATACCAGATATGCATCTTATATCTACAAGGAGTTGTAGATGATGACAAGTAAATGAAGGCTTAATAAAGAAGATATTGACCTACATATGAAATGGTGCAAAAGTTGCATCATTATTAGTGGGAGGTGCAATTCTTTAATAGCCTTATGGAGATGTCTTAATAATTAATATTGCTATTATATCCTTCTACAAGGACTTTATATGATTTCATACTTGAATAAATGTTGATTTATTCTACGCTATGGAATTGATAGATGTTCTAATAGATTGAATGGCAAAGTGTTTGCCAGTGGGAGCTTAATGAATTGTTTAATCATATTTGATATGTTAGCTCTCATGTTATGTGTGAATATTCCTTTTAAGAGGAAATGGGTTGATTTAGATCAATCTACACTTTAGCTTTATATAGACATGGAGAATGGGTTAATGAATTATTAGAACTCGTACAATTAGATGTATGTTAGCCCATATCTAGTAAGGCTAAAGAAGAATATTTCTACTTCATTATTTCAAATATGATGTCTCTAGATATGGATACATGTACTTTATGAAGTACAAAACTAAGACCTTTGAGAAATTATTTGAGATTAAGAATGAAGTAGAGATACTAATGGAAAGAGTATTAGAACTCTTTGATGAGATCAAGGAGGGGAATACTTAAGTACATAATTTACATATAATAGAAGGATAATAGAATCTAATGGACATCTTTACACATTTTAGCTTAATTGAGTAGCTAAAAGGAAAAGCCATATTATGTAGGACATAATATGAACAATGATAAGCTTTGCAAAATTCCTCTTGTCTAATTTGGCTAAGTACTCATTATAACCACTTGATTTTAATAGGTACCTTCTAAGTCTGTTCTGATTATTCCATATAGGATATGGAAAAGGGGTTAAAACTTGACCTTAAGCAAGTTAAGGTTTCGGAATGTCCGACCTGGTGAAGAAGTATAACTCTAACAAGTTGGAATATAAGACTATGAAGTATAAGGGTAACTCTAGCTCAGTTTCCTTAGGATAAGCTTGTGGAATATCCTAAGGAAACTTTTGGATATTAAATATACGACCCTTATGTATAAGGGTATGTGTTGCTCAGCTCACTATATTTCTAAAGGAAAAGTTCCTTCTTAAGAAAGATAGTGGGAGCAAGGTATATATGGAAGTTGTTCCAGTCCCACAACCCAATAACACTTCTATTAATGTGCTAGTTAATAATTACGCAAGGACTAATGATAGGTCTTTACTTGTGTCCATTCTACCTAAGAGATATGTGAGACATATCTCTGATAGATGAAATGAGACATAAGATAATAAGGATATTGATCCTAGGATCTATATAGAACCAATATGAGATATTGATTTATTAATGGGAAAAGAGAATAAAATCCGATATAAACTTTATCTATTCTAATCAAGTTTAGAACTTGATAGATCCACCTAAGGATATAGTATCCATAAGGAATAAATGGATCACTAAATAATAGATTGGAGTGGATTAGAAGGTAGATACCTTCAAAGGTGAGAATAGTTGAAAAGGATATCATTGAAGTCAAATGGTTGACTATGATGAGATCTTGTACCTATTCCATGGATTAATCCATTCGGATTTTGATTGTAACACTCTATGATTATGAGATAAGCTAATTGGATGTTAAGATAGTGTTCCTCTAAAGTATTTTGAGGAATAGGTGTATATGATACAACTATAGGGAATTAAATCCCAATAACATCCAAGAAGAGTGTGCATTAAGTTCATTTATGGACTAAAGTAAAATTTCCCATAGATCATATATAAGGTTTAATGAGATTAAATCTTATGACTTCGTTAAGAACGAAGAGGAGCCTTGTGTATTCAACAAGATAATTGGGAGTCATGTTACTTTCTTGACATTTTATGTTGATGACATACTACTCATTGAGAATGAAGTAGGTGTGTTATCATAAGTGAACCTAGCTATCAAATTAATCCTCCAAACACAATTTGGGTTTTGAGATCTATGGAGATAGATCTAAAATAAATGCCCAGTTAATGTACGTAGTCACCATAGTCAAAGAGTTTGACATGATAAACTCCAAGATAGGTTTCTTACCTATGTGGTGTGGAGTTGATCTCTGTAAAATGTTGTCTTTGTAGACTTCTTGAAAGATAAAGAGATCACATAAATAGAGCCCTTATGCCTTTGTCATAGGGTCTATTTTTTATATGATGCTACGTACATGATGTGATTAATGCTCTAAGTGTTATGAGCATTCATCAAGAAGATCCAAGTGAGAGTCATTGGATAGTTTAGAGATATATCATTTGGTACTTGAGAAGCACTGAGAATGTATCTCTATACACTGGAGGATAAGACTTGAAGTCTTGTAGTTTTACAAACACAAGCTTCTTATCAAATAAGTTTGATATTAAGTCAGAATAATGGTGGTGCAGTGAGTTGAAAGGGTTCTATGTGATAGAACACTGTAAATTCTACAACATATGTAAACAAGTTTACATAGTGGTTGCACACTACTTGAGAAGTAGTCTAGATGGAGTGTTTCGTCTACATATTTGATATGGGATTGTCAATTTTCTCTGTAAGTGTACCATTGTTTTGAGAAAACAATGGGGTAGAGCCAATATCTCACCAGAAGTTTAGAACATCTGTGGTGATACTATACAATCAGAGAGATTACAACTTATAGAGATATAATTAAAGATAAAGTATCTACCGTTAATAACATTGCAGATCCACTAACTGAAGCAGTTACTCAAAGAGTGTTTGAGCTTCACCTTGAGCTGATACAGATCAGTCAGATGGGTGATTGGTTTTAGTGCAAGTGGGAGATTGATAGAAATGTATGCCCTACAAGCCAATCATATATGATATGATTCGACATTTCTAGAAATATCTCATTCAATTAATTAGACAAATCTTTATTATAAGCTCTTATTAGAAGTGAATATCATAATGAAGTCCTTGATCAAATACAATGATGATTAAATCATGATGAGATCATGATAATGAGATTGATCATCTAGAGGTATTTGATCTAAATGTTCCTAGTCATAGGATACTTGAGACGGGACATCAAGGATCCGGATAGACTAGTGTATGTGATGTCTTCTCATGTGATGAGGACGACCGATCTCATTGGTCATTAGTGTGGAGACACCGAGATACACATACGAGTGCTCATTAGTTGAATGAGTTCACCGAATCGACCGAATTAGAAACCCCGAATGGTATCTTACCGAACTGTCTATCAGGGTTTTCTATCATCACGGTTGCATGGTTGGACCTTTGACCTGAGTCGCCAAAGATGCCTTGTTGGGTGGAACTTGTGCTTTGACCATTGACTTATGGATCACAATTTAGATGGTCCTATATAGCGATGGATCGGGTACAAGGAAAATCCGATGGAGGCAATTGAGCAGACAACAAGGGATCATCCACTCTCGGTAAGTGAGAGTGAATGTCCTATGGGATAGTACTCTAAATCCCTGGCCAGGGTAGATAGGATAATTGGAAAAGGAGTTTTCCAATTGATCCAATTTCGTGTACAGGATCCTATAGAGTCGGTATACTAAGGAGTTGACAGTCGATGCCGTACTCCTTTCCGACCGGGACATTGGATGGATGAGGGTTTATATCCATGTGGTAACTGATGATGGAAAGGCTCAATGGAGATGAGATTATCCCCATAGCCATTTGGGATCATGGGATGTGGCTTGTACCCTTCATGATCGGTAGGCCGATTAATCTGTTATCGGATAACGGATTTAATTAAATTAAATAGAATTGTTCTATTTTATTTAGGCCTCAACCAAATAGGTTATTGGGCCTAGTGGGTCACACACAAAAGGACTTATCCATAAGTACAGGGGCAAGGGCGTAATTTATAGAGATTTATGGTTTTTATGAAAAGTTCCATAATTCTCTATAAATACTAATGGTTTCAGCCAAACCCAATCAAGCCAAGGGTGAAAACCACGTCCCAAGCCTCCTCCCTACCTCCTCCTCTCTTTAGAAGGTGTCCATGGTCGATGGAGCTCCGTTCGGGAAGAGTTCTCGAGGCCGGCGCGAAGGGAGAACCTGCTGTGGATGAAGTTCGTGTGGATACTGCTGGAGACCGGACACTTGAACGGTTTGTAGAGCTTTAGAAGCTCATATCCTTCCTCTCCATGGGATTATATGAATCCCTATCAGGTATATTCGAACCCGATTTGATCGGTTTTTGGTTTTCATCGTTCGGTTCTGATTGAGACGGATTCTAAAGGAACCCATAGGAATCGTCGCTTCCGCTGCACCAAATTTTAATGAACGATTCCTATCAGATAGCCCAACACTCGAGAGAGGCAAGGCATAACCCTGAAGGCGGAAAGGAAACCTTACCCCATTCTCTTTTATTCGGTCCAAGATAGGTGAAGGTGACTAGAGGAGGATAGTATCAAAAATGCCCGCCGCCTTAGTAGGAGGCCGTCTCATAGGGTGCAAAAGGGTGCCAAAAGATGGGCAATGAACCCCACAGGTTTAAACAAATATGGGCATGTCTGAATGAGTGCCCGGAAGAATAGAAAATGAAGAAAAGGCACCAAAAGATGGGCAATGACCCCACAGGTCAAATACTTGTCTAAGTAAGTGCCACATGTAGAAAGGACCCGAAGAGGCCGAACCCCAACGGGCAATTTGAGCATGAGTAGAGAAACCCTCCTCAACACCCCCAAATCCTATCAAAGACTTCCTTTATTATTCTTCCATCTTAAAACCCTAGGGTAGGGTGAACTATCCAAACTCAGGGGGAATTCAAACCGATCAAGAGAAGAGGGCAAAAAAGATTCTGGATAGGGAACCTTATTTTCACGTGGTGTTTATCACTTAAATCTCGATTAACACTCAAAGATCGATGAATGGTCTCAATACCGGCACATTCTCCACAAAAATATGAATATTTTCAAAATTCCAAAAAAATAAATATTTTCAAAAATCTCAAAATAATGAATATTTTCAAAAATCCAAAAAAATTTACTATTTCAAAAAATCCAAAAAAATGAATATTTTCATAAATCCAAAAAAAAAGTTGAATATTTTATAAAATGCATCATTTAACTTGGCATAACCTTGATTTTTGTCTTTGCTAGCATTCATATTTATTCTTATGTCTTGCATGTTTCATTTCTGCATTGCATATTTATCTTCATTACCACCCCATTAAGAGGGCTCCTCCCTTTGACCTAAGTCAAAGTTTGCCATAACAGGCAAAGGGATGAGTCGTTGTGAAGATCTGATCCTCTTTTATCAAGTGTTTTCAGGGACTTTAAAATAAGAGGAGAAGGTTCTCTCAACGACAAGTAAGTTCTCGTAACCATTTCATTTCGGTCATTTAGGTTATTACACCTTGTTAAGAAGGCTCCTCTCTTTGACCTAAGTCAAGGCAGACAGTAATAGGCAAAGAGATGAGCCATGGTGAAGATTTAATCCCCTGTTATCAAGTGTTTTAGGATGCTAAGATCAAGAAGGGTGTGACTCTCGCCATAGCAGGTAAGCTTTCTTAACCCTTATTTTATTCATTTTCAGTCATTTTGTTCATATTACCTTGTTAATAAGGCTACCCCCCTTGACATATAAGCAAGACAAGACAACAATAGGCAAGGGGGTAAGCCATAGAGCAGATTTAACCCTTCTACTAAGTATTTCATAAAAGAAACACGAGTTAAAAAGGGGGGAGGTCTCGCCAGCAGGTATATTTCTTACCTTACACCTATTATTTAATCCTTTGGAAGGCTTCGCCCCTTGACAAACTCGCAAGGTGCCAAGCCTGAATGCGATACTAACAATCCTTTTGAGAAATGTCAAGCAGATCAAACAACACTGAAGCAAGAAGTGCTATAACAAGGAAGAAAAGCATCTACAACACCAGAAGAAGATTAAGCCTGCTACAGATATCAGTGTCTATTGCCACTGAGTCCAGGAGAAAGACCACATGGAGAAGGCATGGAAACCATGTCCACAAATACCGCTGCAACTGCCTCATTCCGGCGATACTCCGAAGGAGTGGCCAAGGAATTGCTCACGGAAACAGAAGAATGGACATGGGAAACCCCCCATAACTTGCTGACTAGCATATATGTCGTTAGTTGTGTATTATTATCTTATGCATTATTTGTTGAAGACCATGAGTACGGAGAAGACTTGACCTGAGATCCCCTTCATCAAAATCTACGACGGTCGGGTCATCTCTGATGCTCACGGATAAGCCAAAGTTGTACTTTGAGGGATGATGGTTCCCGTATGGGTATCTTGCCCTCATAGACAATCTATATCTTCAACTATTTGTTATACAAGTTTTGTTTTGTTTTCTTGAGCCCAACATGCATCATGTAGCTCTAGTTGCATTACATTTTGTTTTGTCATTGCATACATCATTTCGTAATCTTCACCTTCTCACCCTAATCTTTAAACCTTTTATCCTAATTCCGATCATTCTGAATCCCACCGTGTTCTCTAATCCCACCATGTTTTCTAGTCCCACCAACCTCTCTAATATCCCACCGTGTCTATGAATCCCACCGTGTTCGGTAATCACCTTATACCTCCAAATCCTCCATCACCACTATGGCCATTGCAACACTTCTTTGCTATTCATCCCACCATGGCAGCCAATTTGTCCCGCCAAGGGCCTTCTATTTGATCAGAACTTGCACCGTCACTATCTTCATGGTCTATGCGTCAACATTTGCCTTTCGGAATATGAGATCATTCCATTCTGAATCAAATCTTGTCTCTTGGAAGACTTAAATGAATCAGAGAGCCTAAATGTGCTCAATTGGTATTCTTTTACTTTTTCAAAACAAATCTCTTTTTAAACTTTAGCCTATCACAGTACAGGAACACCGCAAAGATCGGGTTACCGGCTGATGATGAACCTACGAACCCATGTTTCGGGGGCTCCCCACCGCATTGGGGGTTGGCTATTCTTCTCTCGTGCCAATGGCACATCTTTTACCAATCGAACATAGAAAGACTTGATGAAACATGGCGGTTAACCAGGAGAGTTGAGGAGATTCGTCTTGCTGAATCTGGTCGTTGAGCGTGTCTATATCTACACCTTGATGCCACCTTTTCACATCACCATTTCGCTCCACTACATTCCACTACGATCCATCTCGCTTCGCTACACTTTCTCTATGTTTCACTCCGCTTCGCTACATGCCATTCCCTTGCAAAGCCGACATCAAGGCGAGGCAAGCTGTAGACATGCCAAATTGGCCTGATTCGGAGCCCCAGACTCTTATTCCATAGGCGATATTCTTATTTGACTGTTACCTGATTCGGATTACCTCGTGGACATGAGCTAAGGACATTGGTGGAGCCCCTTGTAAGTTGAGAATGGACAGATGATTTCCGAAATATTGCTGAAACCTTCAAGCGAGAGCCGCGCATGAACTGTAAAAACACGAAGCCTGCTCGATGACCGACCTTGAATGGTCCATAATTGAAGGTCTCGGGAGTCCCGCATGTGTTTCGTAACATTCAGGGTTTCCGAGAAGTCATTCCGGTAGGCGTCGGTCAATGACGGCTTTCATTATGGCTTTTTCGATCTGTACTAACACGGCTATCCCGGACCACGCGTTAGGCCTTTCCGGTCATCACCGGGTATTTTCGGGTCGTTCGGGTCGATTCTAGCCGAATATTTTCATCAATCATGGCCATACGTCCGGTTCGGTCAATTTTAGGGTTTCCCGGCTTTTTCGATGTTCGATTCACGTTTATCGAGTTAATCTCAGATTTTTCTATGCTTCGGGTTTTCCGATCATACCGGACTTATTCGGTCATCATTTTAGGTCATCCCGAATTGACCCGAGATTCCTTGACTGGAACCGTGCTCTTTCAGATCTTTGCCACGGGTTTCGGCTTTCCGCGAGAGGGTAAACCGGTAGAAAGCCCGGTGCGAATGTCTCGGGAGTTATGCCAGCTGGTTTATCGACTTGAGAAGGTGCGTCTTAAGGTCCTCTTTCCAACGCAACAAACGGGAGCCGAATCGGACATCCCGTTTGCAAGATACGGCTCGCGGAACACGCGCGCAGGAGAGAGAGTCTACTGCGCCCCCGCTCCCTTTGAAAGGGGAGGGCGCGCCCTGCGCGCCCACAAACTGGGGGCACGCCCTACGCGCCCCCGGTTACTTTGAAAAGCAAGGGCGCGGTCAGTTTCCGAAAATCAGAAATTACCCCGATTAGCACCTTCTAAACCGGATTTTTGGAAGGTTTCCGCGGATGATTTTTGATTATTTGTACCGCGCCCCCAGTTCGAGGGCGCGTTACGTATGCCAAGTCGATTTTTAGTAATTTCCGGAAGTTTCCGGCGAATTTTAGCAGTGAGACACGTAACGCACCCCCGCTCCCTTTGAAACAGGGGGCGCGTAGACCGCGCCCCCAAAGTGGGGGCACGCCCTACGCGCCCTTGGTTTGAGGGCGCGCCCTACGCGCCCTCGTCCCCTTTGAAAAGCGGGGGCGCGGTCGGTCCAGTTTCCACATTTTGCACCGGCTTCCTTCCCCTATAAATTGAGGGCCATTCTCAACGACCCAAGGTTAACCCCCGGTGCCTAGCTTGTCCATAGGTCGTCCAAGCTCTTCTCCAAAGTCGTCCCGACGTCCAAAGGCGATCCGACATTGAGAGATCGATCCCGAAGTGAAGGAGAAGGCTCGATCCGGGCGTTCTACACCAACCATATTCATCGACTTCTGCAGAAAATCCAGGACTCCTTCTGCAAAAGTCTTCAACATAGATGTTGTTCTTCTCTTCGTCCTCTTTCATCTCCAACTGACGGCACTCAATTCTGACTTGCCGTTTGTTCATGGTGGCTTCTGCACCAAGGGCGCGCATCCAGGTTCTAATTTCTTTATCTGCCTACTTTCATAATTTTTACATACTTCTACAGGAGTATTTCGGAGAAATTATCAACATAGGAACTCTTCCTCTCCAACTCTTCTGTCTACTCCAACATACGGCACTTGATTCTGACATCGGGGTCGTCCGTAGCATCCTCTGCACCAAAGTCACGCCAGAAGGGTGCAAATCTACCCGAACCGGCCTTCTTCAACCAACTCGGCTTCAACTCAAGCCGATCCATTCCATAAGCTTCCTCAAATAATTTAACTCAGTTCATTTACTGTTTTAAAGCATATTTTAGTTCATTTGCATCATTTTTACATAATCAAAATTACAAAAAAAGGGGTTAAGGCTCACCCCGGAGCCGGTGAGTCCAATTCCAATTGCTTCTTTCTCATATTCTTACTACAGTTACTACACTTTCCATAGTTCTAATCGTTTTATTTTACTTGGTTTATTGTTCTAGTTGCACAGGTCTATCAAGCTAGCATCGGTTGGAGACTCTTCTTCATCGGCCGGCCACGGAAGAAGAAGGTTGAACCCATATCCCGATATCCCGCGCTAAGGTACACGGTCAAATCAACTCATCTCTTGTTTTTATTCTATAAAATGGGTTCCGATTCACCCCCCTTTTTCCCATATTCCATCTTTCACCTTTTCTTGAGGTGCCGATCTGGAACCCATTTTCGGAGTCGACAGCGACCAGGGAAAATTAACTCCGTAAAAGCATCAGTTTGGAAAAAATGGAGACAACTTAGGTCCCAGTTCATAAATTACACATTCCAAATAAATACATCACTAATCACTACTATCTAAACAAAGCTAAATAACATCTAAAGACATAATGATCATCCAATTGTTTTCTCGAGAATCGATCCATCATGTTTATGCTGTGCTAAACTTGATTACCTGAAAATTGATAAGAGGATTGGAGTAAGTACGACGACTTAGTAGACACCCCATCATCCACCAAATCGGATAGCCAAATGGCCCTAGATGTTAATTAAATAGGTACCCAAATCTACAACCATTATATATAAATATAGACTAGTCAATACATTAAATATTTGACTTAATCCACATGTTTTACACACCAACTGACACCTATAATCACACTGACCAGTACCTATATGCACCATAACATGACCTAAAAAAAGATGGTTTGAACATATGCATAGACACCTACTATATGCACCATAAGATGATACACTATAAATGGGACACTTCATACAGACACCATGCAACTCCACATGGAAAAGACAAAATAAAATACATCACTAATGCTACATGTACCATACCATGCAATAATGAACCTATCCTCTAATAAGAATTACTTTCACACAGATGCACCTATCCTCTAATAAGAACCACACCTTTTTCTTATTAGCAAGAAATGCGGCATCTTGCCACTTCAACTAGCTATCACCAGATCTACCACATATAGTGGTACCATATATAGCTAAACGAAATCTCATAGTGCACCTAGGCAGTGGTGGCATAGGGACAAACCGCGTATCCGAGATCGAAGGATGCACCGAACTATTCTAACCTCTGCTGCCCTCGGGCTACGACTAACTAGTCTGGTGTAGTTGTTCCTATTACAGTTTCAATGTATCATGCATCCATATCAATCATGACATGCCATGACCACATTATGAAAATAGATGACATACACCATACTATGCTATGACAAGCATACCACCAATGCAAATATCATGACCAACCACACCTAAACAATATGTTCATGATGCTAGAACCATAAAATGACAAAAATACATATGAACTAGTATGATACCACAACATATACTCAACCTAACATGATATGACCATAAGGAATCAGACCCTATCACCTGGTTAAAAGGACATAACATAGCCAAAATTAGTTTTAATAATGCTAGCTAAGACATTAACTAATCTTGTTAACCTATCACCACACCTATACAATAGGATTAACTAAAAAATAGTAACAAAGATTAGCTAATTACATTCTAAACTGAAAAAGAATATGACCAACTAAAATCCACCAATCAACATGCTATAGACAACATAATTATCACTCTAACATGATCCTTATTACATACAAAAGAGAACAACACTACTAATCATGCTAATAAACCATAACACACAACTTTAACCCGACTAATTAAATCAATAATAATCATTACAAGTCATGGAGGATTAAATATGAATTTTAATGATAATAGACACATCAAGGGTGCCTACTAGATTGACGTGAAAAAAGTCAAGAATCGTCAATTGAAGACGATACCGAACGTTGAGAACGCAGCACAAATCAAACTATCAAACTATCAAAACAAGAGATCTCCCTCCTTCAAGGCTGCTGGAAAAAGACATATAGAATGGGGGAGGGTTAGGCCATCGGATCATGAGGGAAAAGAGAGAGGAAAATTGAGAGGAAATAATATCTATGATAATACAATAGAGAGAATAGATAGGAGAGAGAGAGAGAGAAAGGGGGTGCTCACGGCGGATAGGGGGTGGGCGCACGACGGCACTCGCGTGATAGGCCACGGCGGTTGACCAAAGCGGCGGCTCGAGAGGAGGCATACACACAGGCGACTGGCTGTGTGGTGCTACTCAGGCAGCAGCGTTGGTGGGTGACTGTGCTACACAAGGTGGACGGCGACCGGCTGCATACGGAGGGTGGTCGCGGACAACAACGCACGAGGAGTCATGCGGTGTGCACTGACTATGGGAGAGCGGTGCACGAAGGCAGGGAGGGCGAAGCACGGATGGCGGCTGGATGGCTTTGATGAGCGATGAAGAGAGAGAGAGAGAGCTTTTGAAGGAGGGAGGGCTAGCTGGCGCGTGAGGTTGGAGTCGGCAGGGGCTGGCCACAGGAGGCGGGCGGCGGCGTGCTCACAGAGGCAGGGATGATGGTGGCTCCCGGTCAATGGGGAAGGCTGCAAAGAGTGGCGGGCGGAAACCGAGGTGGGATGGGCCACGGGTGGCCACGTGGCGAGGCCACAAACGCGACTGGCAGCGGTGGCATCCGCACGCGGCTGGCGGCGGTGGCATCCGCGGGGTGGACACGCAGCAAGGGCCACAGCTGAAGGTGGTGGCATACGAGAGTGGGGGAGAGAGCGGCGGCTGCGATGTAGAGAGAGGGAAAAAGATGATGAGGCAACAACGAGGAGAGAGGAGAAGAAAGTTGTTTCATAAGAGGAGAAATAGAGAAGAGAAATAGAAGGCGGCAGTTTCACGAGGGGAAGACGGCGAGGGAGAAAACAGAAGGAGGCAGTGGATTAGGAGGATGGTTAGGATAGAGGGGGATAAAAAAACGAAAGGGGAGAGAGAGATTTAATACGAGAAATAAGATAAAATTAAATAAATAATTAACACCTATTATAAATAAAATACAACGATTCACTAAACTAATAAGACATAATATAAATAAATAAATATACTTAGTTATCTAAACAAACATCTTAAAAATACTTTAAGCACACTACGGAAATAATTAAAAACAATATGATAATAGTCTAAATAATAATATAAAAACTTGAAATATTACACTCGTCCATCCAATGTCCCGATCGGAAAGGAGTATGGCATCTATTGTCAACTTCTTAGTATACCGACTCTATAGGATCTTGTACTTGAAATTAGATCAATTGGAAAATTCAATTTTCCAATTATCCTATCTACCCTGGTCAGGGATTTGAAGTACTATCCCATAGGACATTCACTCTCACTTACCGAGAGTGGACGGTCTCTTGTTGTCTGTTCGATTACCTCCATCAATTTTTTCTTGTACCCAATCCCTTGCTATACTGAACCATCTAAATGGTGATCCATAAGTCAATGGTCAAAGCACAACTTCCACCCAACAAGGCATCTTTGGCGACTCTGATCAAAGATCCAACCATGTAGTCATGATGACAAAAAACCTTGATGATAATTCGATAAGATACCATTCAAGATTTCTAATTTTGTTAGTTCAGTGAACTCATTCAACTAATGAGCACTTGCATGTGTATCTCAGTGTCTCCACACTAATGACCAATGAGATCTCTCATCCTCATCACATGAGAAGAGATCACATACACTAGTCTATCCGGATTCTTGATGTCACATCTCAAATATTCTATGACTAGGTACATTTAGATCAAATACCTCTACATGATCAATCTCATTATCATGATTTAACCATCATTACATATGATCAAAGACTTCATTATGATATTCGCATCTAATAAAAGCTTGTAATAAAGAATTTGCCTAATTATTTGAATGAGATATTTCTATAAATGTTGAATTATATCATATATGATTAACTTGTAGTGCATACATTTCTATTAGATTTGTTGTAGTACCACAAGGTTATCACTATAAAGTTAATAAAGTCTTAGTCCCCACTAGTATTTCATCGTGATATCTTTGTATAACGAGGGTTATGCAAATTCGTCGAAAATTAGTGGGAGTATAAATTAGGATGAAAGACCATATCTTAATTTTAATGAATGCCTATAATGTTATATTAATAAAATAATGTCTTAGTTATAGAATACAATTATAAGCCATTAGTAAGATGTATTAGATGTCAAGTAGCTTAATGACTCACACTTCTTAGACCAGTTTAGAACTATGAGAATTGTTCTTATAGTTGACTAATAACTATCCGACTTGAGAAGTAAGTGTCTTTTAGACTATCCAATGATGTGAAAGATAGATAATATCTTATCTCATAGACAAGATGCATTGTTTGCCTTATATTAGATGTTAGTTTCTATTAGATATAAATTGTAAAGACAACATAGATAGATGGATATGAGATCCATCATGGCTCGTAATGATGAGCTAACTAAGGGCATGTTAGAACAACAATACATCTTAATTACTTCTTGTTGGTGAGACCAATAGAAATAACTAAAATCATTAGATAAAAATAGGAGATAGTTAAAAGTAAAAGAAGGTGGTCAAGATAATAAAGTCAGAATAAGATAAAATTTTACACTATCATGATGAAGGTAATTGAAAGAGGAAGTGCAAAGTATATTGTGCATAATGTAAAGGTGAAGCTTGAGAAGTTTCATACATCTAAGTAATTGATATTTACTTGTTTTAAATATACACTTAATAGTATTAGATACTATATGTTTATGTCATAATGTTAGATACTATGAATGCATATAATGGTATGAGATACTGAATATGCATTTTATATCTACAAGGAGTTGTAGATGATGACAAGCAAATGAAGGCTTAATAAAGAAGATGTTAACCTACATATGAAATGGTGCAAAAGTTACATCATTATTAGTGGGAGGTAAAAATATTTAACAGCCTTATGGAGATGTCTTAATAATTAAGATTGCTATTATATCTTTCTACAAGAACATTATATGATTTTCTATTTCAATAAATGTTGATTTATTCTAAGCTATGGAATTGATAGATGTTCTAAAAGATTGAATGGCAAAGTGTTTGCCAATAGGAGCTTAATAAATTGATTAATCATATTTGATATGTTAGCTATCATGTTATGTGTGAATATTCCTTTTAAGAGGAAATGGGTTGATTTAGATCAATCTACACTTTAGCTTAATGTAGACATGGAGAATGGGCTAATGAGTTCTTAAAACTCATACATCTAGGTTTATGTTAACCCATATCTATTAAGGCTAGAGGAGAATATTTCTACTTTATTATTTCAAAGATGATGTCTCTAGTTATGGATATATGTACTTTATGAAATACAAATCCAAGACTTTTGAAAAATTATCTGATATTAAAAATGAAGTAGAGATATTAATGTAAGGAGTATTAGAACTCCTTGATGAGATCAAGGAAGAGAATACTCAAGTACATAATTTATACATAATTGAAGGATAATTGAATCTAATAGATGCCTCTTTACATATTTTAGCTTAATTAAGTAACTAAAATAGGAAGTCATATTATGTAAGACATAATATGAACAATGACAAGCTTTGCAAAATTCATCTTTGTTTATTTTTGGTTAAGTACTCAATATAACCACTTTATTTTAAATTGGTACCTTTTAAGTCTATTCTGATTATTCCATATAGGATATGGAAAAGGGGTTAATATTTGACCTTAAGCAAGTTAAGATTTCAGAATGTCTGACCTAGTGAAAAAGTATAACCCTAACAAGTTGGAATATAAGGCTATGAAGTATTAGCTTGTGGGATATCCTAAGAAAACTTATGGATATTAAAGATACCACTCTTATGGATAAGGGTATGTGTTGCTCAGCTCACTATATTTCTAAAGGAAAATTTCCTCCTTAAGAAAGATATTGGGAGCAAGATATATATAGAAGATGTTCTAGTCCCACAATCTAAGGACACTTCTATTAAGGTACTAGTTAATAATTACACATGGACAATTCATAGGCCTTTACTTGTGTCCAACCAACTTAAGAGATATGTGGGACATATCTCTGATGGATGAAATGAGATATAAGATATAAAGGATATTGATCTTAAGATTTATATAGGACCAATATGGGATATAGATACAAAAATAGGAAGAGACAATAAAATTTGATATAAACTCTATTTATTCTAATCAAGTTAGAACTTGATAGATTCATATAAAAGTATAGTATCTATAAGGAATAAATGGATCACTATAGAGTATATTGGAGTGGATTAGAAAGTAGAGACCTTCAAGGTGATAGTTGAAAAGGATATTATCTAAGTTAAATGGTTGGCTATGATGAGATCTTTTACCTATTCCATAGATTAATCTATTTGGATTTTGATTGTTACATACTATGATTATAAGAAAAGCCAATTGGATGTTAAGATAGTGTTCCTCTAAGTTTTTTTGAGGAACAAGTGTATATGATACAACTATAGGGAATCAAGTTCCAATAAGATCCAAGTAGAGTGTGTATTAAGTTCATTTATAGACCAAAATAAAACTTCTCATAGATCGTATGTAAGGTTTAATGAGAATAAATCGAAGAACGAAGAGGAGCCTTGTGTATTCAAGAAAATAAGTAAGAGTGATGTTACTTTCCTGACATTTTATGTTGATGGCATACTACTCATTAAGAATGAAGTAGATATATTGTCACTACTGAGCTTAGTTATCAAATTAATCCTCCAAACATAATTTAGGTTTGGAGATTTATGGAGATAGCTCTAAAAGCAATGTCCAGTTAATGTACATAGTCACCATAGTCAAAGGGTTTTGACATGTTAAACTCCAAGATAGGTTTCTTATGTATATAGTGTGGAGTTGATCTCTTTAAAAAGATGTCTTTATAGACTTGAGAGATAAAGAGATCACATGAGTAGAGCCCTTATACTTTTGTCATAGGGTCTATCATTAATGTGATACCACGTACATGATGTGATTGATGCTTTAAGTGTTACGAGTATTCATCAGGAAGATTCAGGTGAGAGTCACTAGATTGTTTAGAGATATATCATTTGGTACTTGAGAGACACTAAAAATGTATCTCTATGCATTGGAGGATAAGACTTGAAGCCTTATAGTTTCACAAAAATAAGCTTTTAGTCAAATAAGTTTGATAATAAGTCAAAATATTGGTGGTGTAGTGAGCTGAAAGAGTTCCATGCAATACCAAACTACAAATTCTACAACTAATGTAAGAAAAATTACATAATAGTTGCACACTACTTGAGAAGTAGTTTAGATGAAGATTTGCATCTACCTCTGGGATATAGGATTGTCCCAAATTTCTCTAAAAGGGTATTATTATTTTAAGAAAATAATTATGTAGAACTAATTTCTCATTAAAAGTTTAAAACTTCTGTGGCGATACCATAATATCAGAGTGATTGTAGCTTGTAGAGATATAATTAAAGATAAAGTATCTACTACTAATAACATTGCATATCAACTACCTAAAGCAGTCACTCAAAGAGTATTTGAGCTTCACCTCAGGCTGATAGAGAACAGTCAGATAGGTGATTGGCTATAGTGCAAGTGAGAGATTGATAAAAATGTTTACCTTACAAGCCAATCATATATGATATGATTTAACATTTCTATAAATATCTTATTCAATTAACTAAGCAAATCTTAATTACAAGCTCTTAATAGATACGAATATCATAATGAAGTCCTTGATCATAAGCAATGATGATTAAATCATAATGAGATTATGACAATGAGATTGATCATCTAGAGGTATTTGATATAAATATTCCTAGTCATATGATACTTGAGACAGAACATCAAGGATCCGGATAGACTAGTGTGTATGATGTCTTCTCATGTGATGAGGATAACTGATCTTCTTGGTTATTAGTGTGAAGACACTGAGATAGACATACAAGTTCTCATTAGTTAATGAGTTTATTGAACTGACCGAATTAGAAACCCTGAATGGTATCTTACCAAACTATCAATCAGGGTTTTCTATCATCATGGTTGCATTGTTGGACTTTTTGACCTGAGTCACCAAAGATGCCTTGTTGGGTGGAACTTGTACTTTGACCATTAACTTATGGATAACTGCTTAAATGGTCCAGTATAACGATGGATCGGGTATAAGGAAAACCTAATGGAGACAATTGAGCGGACAACAAGAGATCGTCCACTCTCAATAAGTGATAGTGAATGTCGTATGAGAAAGTACTCCAAATCCTTGGATAAGGTATAGAGAATAATTGGAAAAAAGAGTTTTTCAATTATTCTAATTTCGAGTACATGATCTTATAGAGTCAATATCCTAAGGAGTTGACAGTCGATGTCGTATTTCTTTCCGATTGGGACGTTGGATGGACGAGGGTTTATATCCACGTAGTAATTGATGATGAAAATGTTTAATGGAGGTAAGATTATCCCCATAGTCATTTGGGATTATGGGATGTGGCATATACCCTTCATAATATGTAAATCGATTAATTTGTTATCGGATAATGAATTTAAATAAATTAAATAGAATTGTTCTACTTTAACTAGGCTTCAACTAAATAGGCTATTGAGCTTAGTGGGTCACACGCATAAGGACTTATTTATAAGTCTAGGGGCATGGGTATAATTTGTGCAGATTAAATACTAATGGTTTTAGCCAAACTCTATCAAGCCAAGGATAAAAATCACATCCTCAGCCTTCTCCGTACCTCCTTCTCTCCCTAGAAGGTGTCCATGGGCAATGGAGTTCCGTTCGGGAATAGTTCTCGAGGCCGACGCGAAGGGAGTACCTACTATGGATGAAGTTCATGTTGATACCACTAGAGACCGAACATTTGAATGATTTTAAGAGCTTAATAAGCTCATATCCTTCCTCTTTATGGGATTATATGAATCCCTATCAGGTATATTTTAACCTGATTTGATCAATTTTCGATTTTTTTGTTCAGTTTTGATTGAGAAAGATTCTAAAGTAACACAGAAATCATTGCTTTTGTTGCACCAAATTTTTTATGACAATACCTTGCAGCTTGTAACCTTCATAATCAATAGGTTGATTAATCTGTTATCGGGATAACAGATTTAAGTTAATTAAATATAATTTATCTATTTTAATTAGGTCTCAACCAAATAAGTTATTGGGCCTAGTGGGTCACACACATAAGGACTTATACATAAGTACAAGGACAAGGGCGTAATTTCTGGAGATTTTGAATTTTTATGAAAAATTTCAAAATTCTTTATACATACTAATGGTTTCAACCAAACCCTATAAAGCTAAGGGTGTAAACGACGTCCTCAGCCTTCTCTCTACTTCCTTCGTTCTCTAGATTGCATCCATGGGTGATAAAGCTCCGTTTGGGAAGAGTTTCCAAGGCCGACGCAAAGGGAGAACTTGCTATAGATGAAGTTCATGTAGATACCGCTGGAGACCGAACATGTAAATGGTTTTAGAAGAATTATAAGCTCATCTCCTTCCTCTCTATGGGATTAAATGAATCCCAATCAAGTATGTTCAAACCTATTTTAATCAGATTTAAGTTTTCATCGTTTAGTTCTGATTGAGATAGGCTCTAAATGAACCCATAGGAATCATTTCTTCCATTGCACCAAATTTGTATGATGATTCCTTACAATGATATCGGACCTGTGTTCAAGTCTTGGTCGAAATTGACGTTGAATCAACATTATTTCATGTAATTTATGTGTTCCTGAATTTATTCAAACATCCATTTTGTCGTGGATACCATAATCTATATGTGATAAAGATAAGAGATTGGTTGGCACTGATATAATCTCGTGATATAGAGATTTACATCGCCGCAAGTTGTTTAAATTTTGGAGCTCTATAAAGTCCAGGAGACACTCCAAAAGTTGGTGTTTTTGTCATTCCTAAAACATCATTCGAATTTGTAGATTTTGTGAAATCTCCGTCCATGAATGAAATTGAAGGTTGAAAAATATTTTAAAAGATGGGTAATTAGATTAGCAAACCTTTAAATGTGAACTCCATCTTTGAATAGCGGCGGAGGATGAGAATTTGAGAATTTTCTAGCGAACTAGGGTTATGTTGGGGTCTGGTGATGCCGGCCTATTTCTCCTTAATTTTTCATCAATATAAAATTTTTCTCTGAAAATATGTATACATAGTTTGAAACTTTATTTGATGAGTATTTCATATTGTATTTTTTGAGAATTTTGTGGCTTCCGAGATAAAGAGTTATCCTTGTTGCAATATTGTGATTTCTGCTACGAAATCCTGACAACCGCCTCCTCTTCTTTCACTTTTTACGGTTGACTTCTTTTCTTTTTTTTTTGAAAAGGCTGACTATTTTGGAATATTCATTCGACAAGGATTCCGCTTGTATTTTTTCAGAATTTTTTGGACTCTGGGATAAGGAGAAGAGGACCAACATTGCTGGAGTTTATAGAGTGTTTGATTACACTTTTAATACTTATACAATTTTATTTTTAAAATCAAGATCATTTTCTCTTTTTGTTTTAATTTTAAAATTATAAAAACACAAGTTTCGTGTGTTTGGGAAAAATGTCATAATTTCTAGAAATTATCAAACATTGTTTGGATAGAATTTTTAAAGTCAAGATATCCTCTCCGGTAATATCCTCCTGTCGCAAAGATACGCAACGATCCTCACCCCTAGCCCCCTCCCCCTCCCTCCCCTTGTTTGTTGGACTACGGTTGTGTTGTGGAGTTGCGATAGGGTCCTTTGAAAACTGACCGACCCTCCTCTGTCATGGCCCCCAAAGCCCGCACCCTACGCATCCCCTAGCCCCTCCCTCATGACATCCTCCTCCAACAATGCATAGGCAGCAACCCGTCGACCTCCTTGCTATGCGATAGAGAGGGAAAAGCCTAGCGGGTCTCACGCACAGTTTTCGTCTCAAACGACAATCCCATTGGCGCCTGTCTCACATGAGAGAGAGATAGAGGGAAGGAGCTGTTGGTTGTCCACCACGCACAAGAGTCAGATGATGAGGAGGGAGTTCAAGGAGCTGCTTGCTCGGGCAGAATCACAAAAGCTTGATCTTGGCCAACTTCGACACGTTTGCACTAGTGAGCACTGTATAGTAGTGCTACAAAGTGCGCGGTCGCCAACAATGACACTCCGATTATAACCGTCACTGGTGCTTCTTTCTAGCTACCTTCCGAATCGATCAAGCCGAGTATTCGTGCGAGGGATAGAGAGGGAGGGAGGGGCTGGTCGTCCAGAGAGCTAGAGAGAGAGAAATGCGGGGTGTGGGGGGCTGCAGCGCCACCGCGAGCAAGAGTGAGAGGGAGAGTTTGTGAGGGGCCGGTCATCTAGAGAGCGAGAGAGAGAGAGATGCAGGGTAGTTAGAATAGTGCCATATTGGCTAGGTAGGAGAGGTACCTATGCTTATAAGCCTGGGCCTCTCTAACTCAACACCGCGATTTTGAGTTGGTTAACATGGTATCAGAGCCAATGACTGTGGACCCCCATCCGTCAACCGTCACCCATAAACAGTGTACACGTGTCAAAGCCAGAAGAGCTTGCACGTGAGGGGGCGAGTTAGAATAGTGCCATATTGGCTAGGTAAGGGAGGTACCTATGCTTATGAGCCTGGGCCTCTCTAACTCAGTACCGCGGTTTTGAGTTGGTTAACAGGGGTGTAGGGGCGGGGCGGGGAGGTGCAGTGTCACCACAGCGAGAGCAAGAGGTTGGGAGGTGTCAGTCATTGAGAGAGATCAATAGAGAGATGCAGGGGGGGTTGCAGGACATCTTGAAGTGCTAGGACATCTTTTAAAAGTACTTATGGGGTGTTTGGTTGTATGATAATTTTTTGTACACTTTCATGATAAAAAATTATATTAAAATAAAGAGTGAACCAACTCATGACATAAAATTATCATGTTTGGAGGGATGTGATAACAAAAAAGGGTAACTACCATCCATGACCAAACAAAGTGGATGGCAGTGCCACCGCGGTTGAGAGTGAGAGGGAGAGGTTGGGAGGTGCCGGTCATCAAGAGAGAGAGAGAGAGAGAGAGAGAGAGAGAGAGAGAGAGAGTACTTGGGAGGGGCAATTGCGTGAGGGAGAGAGAGGGAGGGAGATGCCAGTCGTCTGGAGTGTGTAAGGACGAGGGAGAGATGTAAGGGGGCTGCCTTGTGGTGAGAGCAAGGGGGGAGAGAGAGAGGGAGATGCTGGTCTTCTAGAGCACACAAGAACGAGAGAGAAATGTGTGGAGGGCACAACAAATGCCATGGGAGGGCTCACGAGAGAGAGACTCCGTGTCTTTCTCGTAAACAAAGACAGATGACAGGGTGGGTGGTCGCTTCCTCGTGATGGTGAAAGAGGAGGCAATGATGGAGGAGATGTAGTAGCGACGTGGGCATGGCGATGATGGTCGGCATAGCCAGGCGCGGTGGATGGGGAAGGAAGTGACAATGATGTCACGACGAGGTGGTGCAGAACAAATGAGCAAAGAAGAAGGTTGGACTCGCGATGGATGGGAAGTGACGACGCCGCAACAAAAAAGGCGACATGGTGGCCAGTGGCATTGCAGTGTGGTGAAGGTGCAAGAGAGAAGAAGAAGATATTATCGTGTATTGAAAATCGATAAAGAGATAATGTTTGCAACGAAAAACTAAGAGCGTCGGCAAAGAACGCAATGTAGGTAGACATGTAAACATGTAGGTGTTTGTTGATGAAAAGGGCACTCAGAATGAGATGATATCATCGTGTATTGAAAATCGGTAAAGAGAAAATATTTGCGGCAAAAAAATAGGAATGGTAGTGTCGGCAAACAAAGCAATGTAGGTAGACACGTAAACGGGTAGGTGCTTGTTGATGAAAAGAGCACTCGCACTTCTAATAAATAGTAATAGATATTAATCACTAACTACTAAATACTTTACCATTCAATGGCGAAGACTAACTATTATTTTTAAAAGTTAACAATAAATCCACATTTGTCTAAGTGTAGAAAATGAATATAATGTCCTTCACCATGAAAATGAACAAAATAAAAGTCTTGAAGTGCTAGGACATCTTTTAAAAGTACTTATGGGGTGTTTGGTTGTATGATAATTTTTTGTACACTTTCATGATAAAAAAATTATATTAAAATAAAGAGTGAACCAACTCATGACATAAAATTATCATGTTTGGAGGGATGTGATAACAAAAAGGGTAACTACCATCTATGACCAAACAAAGTGGGGGACCACAAGAAAAAAGAAAGATGTGAGACCCTCTTTTTTTGTTTAAGAAGAAAATCACTTTCAAAACATAAAATTATCATGGTTGCCAAACACCTCTTTTAACAAGTTTTCTTGCAACTTTTAAAAATTAAAATAAAAACCTCTATTATAATGCAACCAAACACCCCATTAAGATTTGTATCTCCTACTAAAGATTGCAATATTTGCATCATTTTTATCTACAGTACAACGTTTCCTTTCTTGAATCTTTCGCTATTTGTCAATGTATAAACTGTGTTTGTTTGTGCTTAATTGATATCAAACATTTAATTGGGTCATAGACATTTGGAATTGTTTGGCGAATAATCTGAATGCATAATGTATTGATAAGTTTTGATTGGTTAAGATACAAAATGTAGCGTTTTTCCATTCTAATTGTAGTACATAAGCTCGTAAGGTTGGTGTCAGAAAGGTGGACACCATTTCCCCTTTCAAAATAAATTATTAAAATAAAAATATTAATAAAAATAAAATATATATTAAGGCATTATTTTTATTTTAAGAACTCCCTTATTATAATTAAATAGAGGTAAAAATTATTTTAAGAACTCCCTTATTCTTATTTTAAGAACTCCCTTTTAAGAACTCCCTTATTATAATTTTTATAAATAAATGTTAAAAGTAAAATTTAAATTGTAAAGGCATTAGATCAAATTTTAGTAGTGATACGAGGTTTATTACTTTACTTATTAATAAAAATAATATACAATAAAAGTTTTAAATTTTTATCAGATTATTCAAATTTTGAAATCATGATATTCCCTATTCAGAAACATAACAATTAAACTTTTAATTTGTTGAGAAAACAACATTTAAAATGTTAACTTGTAAGTTTGACTCATTATTTAATAAATTTTTAATATCACATCCACCTTTTAAGTTTTGGATGCGTTTTTGTAGTTGACTATTTGTGTAAATCCTGAGATGTCCCTAGTCATTTTTCTAAGAATCACATCCTTAAAATAGTTTGAGAAAAGCTTTACTTTTTACACATTTAAATTATTTATTTATCATATTTTTATATAAATATTATTTATGCTAAATTTTTATACACCTATTCTTGATCTAGATCATACTAATTCAAAGCTTCTTGGATCGTGATTACATTATTTATTGACACAAAATCTTTCTAATTTGATGTTGCACTAGATATTTTGTCAAACAAAATTTATTATTTATATCTTAATCGAATTAAACACTTTTTTTACCGCCAACTGAGATTAGCGGTGAGATTTAGAGTTTAGATTAATATATTAAAGTAAAACAAATTGCACCTTAGTCAAATTTCTTATTTGCGTTCTATAAATGATATAATTTATAATTTCTTTTGAGTACCTATCACTATGTTAGTTAATGTCTTGTTTGGTAACACTATTAGATATCTCTATCATTATTAATTTTAAAATTGATATTGATGGTAATCACCTAAAAATATTTGGCTAAGAGTATCAACTTTAAAATTCATAGTGCAAACAATATATTTTATATAATACAAGTGTCAATTTGTATCAATTTTGATATTGATCTTTCATCTTTTAGAAATATCATTATCAATATTAATATAGTATCAATTTTGATACTTTAATCAAACAGGTCATAAAATATTATTATAAATTCTATTTCAACAAAAAAAAGATATCATTACCATATATCTTTCTCGAACCTTTTCTTTTTGGCAAACTGCATTTTGTAACTGTTTTTCTTCTACTGCTACCCATGATGACTAGCTACACGGTTCTTACATAGTGCAATCACACCATTAGGACCTTAGTTAATACTTAATAGGGCCAAGACCCTGTTTGGTAACAATATTGAATATCTATATCGCTATTAATTTTAAAGTTGATATTAATCTTAATCACTTAGAGTTGTTTGGTTAATAGTACAAATTTTAATTTTATAAAATAAACAAAGAAAGTTATGTGATAAAAATGTTTAACTTGTATTAAATTTTATATTAGTATTCTAACTTTTAAAAATATCAACATCAATATTTATATAGTGTCATTTTTAATAATAAGATTTGAGTATAACAAAATCTATAATATTTTATGCCCCGTTTGTTAACACTATTATGGGGTGTTTGGGGTGTTTGGTTGCATGATAATGGAGACTTTTATTTTAATTTTTAAAAATTGTAAGAAAATTTGTTAAAAAAGATGTTTGGCAACTTTGACAATTTTATATTTTGAAAGTGATTTTCTTCTTAAGCAAAAAAAGTGGGTTTCACCTCTTTCTTTTTTCTTGTGGTCCCCCACTTTGTTTGGTCATGAATGATAGTTACACTTTTTTTTATCACATCCCTCCAAACATGATAATTTTATGTCATGAGTTGGTTCACTTTTTATTTTAATATAATTTTTTATCATGAAAGTGTACAAAAAATTATCATGCAACCAAACACCCCATTAGATATCTCTATCATTATCAATTTTAAAATTGATATTGATAAGAATCATTAAGAGGTGTTTTGTTAATCGTATCAATTTTAAAATTTATAATGCAAATAAAATATATTAGGTAATACAAGTGACAACTTGTATTACTTTTGATATCGATACTCTAACATTTAAAAATATTAATATCAATATTGATATAGTACTAAAAATGAAACTCAAACAAAATAGCGCATTAGGAGTGGATGAATTTATTAAACCCGTTCTCTAAAAAGATTCAACATTGTATTCATTGTCTTCACAAGATCACTTATGGAATAAATTGCTTCATCGTTTTAATGGACAAATGTTGCACCAATCTATTTCTTTATTTTGATAACAATATTAACTAACGTATGCCTAAGAATATTTAGGATATACATATTGAAGATCGATCATATATATTATCTTGTTCTAATCGTTATCTGACCGTCACTGCACAAGTCTCTATATATATATTTATATTATCCGGTAATATTTATAAGTTCAAAATGGGAACAAAAATGCTTAGTCAATTACCGAAAGGAGATATATATATATATAATTAGTAACTATAATATAACAAATATAATTAAGTTATAGAACACATCACTAACTAGGTTTACTTGCATCGTGAGATTATTGATAGACACGAGGGAGAGAGGGGGGGATCAACCAACGAAGGGTTTGGTTGTACGATGACTTGAGTTTTTTGCTATAAAAATAGATTTTGTAGAAAAATGTAAAACTGTTAGAATCATTAAAATAGATAGGAATCACTTCCAAGGCAAAAGAAAATGCGAGACTTTATTTTTCAAATCTGCAAACTTTCTTTTTGGCTATGCATGATGTTGGCTCTTTTTGTTATAATATCTCTCTTGATGACTTTAGTCTTTAGTTATTATATATTTAGTTTAACATTACTCCTTTTATCATACAAATATATAAAGAATTATTATTAAACCAAACACCCTCTGATTGCTGTCTTTGGTTGCACAATAAAAATTTTATGCACTCTCCTGATAAAAAATTTATTTAAAATAAAGTGCAATGTGGCCTATGACATAAAATTGTCGTGTGAGGAGATACGTGACATCGCTTGACAGCGGCGAAGTGAACACTACCTCCCTCTAGGAGAGGCCCTTCTTGGGTTGGAGCCTGAGGACATCCGTCACGACATGAAAATCACGTAGATCATCATTATTTTTTTTTGAGAAAATGAATAGAAGGTCCGTTGCTCAAGCGCTTTTACCGTAGGTCCGTTTTCAAAAGTGTTTTAACACTAGTGGGGTGTTTGGTTGCATGATAATTTTTTGTACACTTTCACGATAAAAATATATATTAAAATAAAAAGTGAACCAACTCATGACATAAAATTATCATGTTTGGAGGGATGTGATTACAAAAAAGAGTAATCACCGCACATGACCAAATAAAGTGGGGGACCACAAGAAAAAAGAAAGAGGTGAGACCCTCTTTTTTTGTTTAAGAAGAAAATCACTTTCAAAACATAAAATTGTCATGGTTGTCAAACACCTCTTTTAACAAGTTTTCTTACAATTTTTAAAAATTAAAATAAAAACCTCAATTATCATGCAGCCAAACACCCCATAGGTTCGTTTTTACCAAACTTTACTATGCCTCCTCCAGTTTGGAAAGACAATGTTGGGTGTCTGTTACCCTCTTATAGGAAAAGACTTTTTACCCCTTTTTCTACTGCGAAGCTAACGCTAATGCCATTCCACCTCTTTCTAATTTGTGTAATATACAAATGTTCAAGAAATAACAAGGCATCATCCATGGAGAAATATGCATGTATAAGTAAACCATTTTTTTAATAAGAAGCTCCACATCTAGTATTTTTTGCGATAAAAAGCTTCGCAATTGAGCGTTAAATACTAAATTTATCGAACCAAAACACACTGGGATGTTGTAATATTTAGTCAAGAGTTGTGACTATCCTGACAAACAGATAATTATTTGGGTGACAAAATCGGAAGAAAGAGTGGTGGGGATAACAAAATCATTAAGAAATTCATGAAAAACATATCCTGAAAGAAAAGTTATCACTGCGCTGAACCAAGAGCATAAAAATGCATATTTGTCGAAGAAGAACCTGTTCCAATGAAAAATAAAGAATGGTATGATTTAGGTTTAATACACATAAAAGAGTGTTGTTGGGGACAATTAATCACAATATGAAAAGAACAAAATTAACGGATCTACAAAGTGACCATGAGCTTGGCGTCTGGTGCTTCCCCACCACCGTATGGCATCCTGGGCGTCAGTAGCCGTACTTGCTTCCTAAAGCTCCACACCAACGGATTGATGTCTAGCAAAAGTAGGTACTCAAGAATGGTCTGCAGCGTGCAACCATGCCTGGAGCCGCCTTCAATGACGGTCTACCTTGAGCCCTCACCTTAAGCTCTGCCTGGAGCTCCACCTTGTGCCCTCACGTGAGCCCCTCTCCACCATCAGCCTCTCATGCTTGTCGTCTGGAGCCCTTGCATTGATCTGTAAAATGTGAGATTCGCATATATTCAAGAGATGGAGCCGCCGCGAGATGGGGTGATCGGGGTGCTCTGTGGTGAAGAGATGATTAGGGCACGATTCAAGGGATAGAAATGGAATTCAAATAATTTTTTTAACTATGGCTAGACGGTGGGAGACAGAACGGATCTGATATTATAGAAATTTCGGTCAACGGATTAAACATAACATAAATTCAGTCAACGGGTGATATGTTAAAGTCATTTTCCTAAATAAATCTAAAATTAATTTTTCTTTTTTTTTTGTGAAACAAGAAAATCTTTTTAAAAATATAAATTTTATTATGATATTCAGGTTTTTAGAAAAAGAAATATTAATTTATTTTGTCCCTATTTATACTTTCACCTTTTTCACCTTACTTTTTTCTCTATTTTTACTCATTTTTCCCATCTTTACTCCATCAAATTACCCTTCTTGTGCCCTAACCGCCCCCTCTTTTTACTTCGGTCGCTACAGTGCTGCCTCCACCTTCACCGCTTTCCCCCCTCCCTCCCTCTCTTGGTTTCTCCCTTGCGAGCGCAGCTGCCTCGCCACACTGTTCGCTACCAGTGACCGCGCAGTGCCTTCTCCCGCGCGAGCTGCCCTACTGCACCCCCCCCCCCCCATTTTTTGCCTGCACGAAGCCCCTCCCCCCTTTTCATTGTGCGCACCACGGTGCCTCCTCTTTCCCCCTCGCGCACTTTCCCCTTGTGCAGCGGCGCCCCCCCCTTGCGCGCACGGCCTCATGCCCAGCTGCCCGCTGCAGTTGTCTCCACCCCCCCCCCCCTCATCTCTCGGAGAAAATTTTTAACTTAACACAGTTCAAAACTTTTTTTCCGGAACTAACACCCAAAATCTTTTATTTCCAAAACTAACACAGTTTGAACGAAATCGCTAAGTACGTTAGCGACTTTAGGGGGACGAAGGCAAAGTCGCTGACCGACTTTCCTTTTGTAAAAAAAAAAAAAAAAAATTTGAAAGTCGCTGGATTATCCAGCGACTTTCACTCATCTATTATATTATTAATATATTATTACAAATTAATATATGTTATATAATTATTTTGTATAATATTTTAAAATAAATTATTATGTGTTAATATATAGTTCAAATTTATAATATATAATAATATTAATATATAAAATATATTTAATTAAAATATAAGAATTAAATTATATTATACTTTTTTAAATGATATTGATAATTATTTTAAAGTAAGTATATTTAGTTAATGTATAAATATTAATATTTAAATATTTTTTATTACTTTATAATAATTATTTATAACATTTATAATTATTACATAATTTAATGTTTTTTATTAATTTGAAATAATTATCGATATCATTTATAAAAGTATAATACAACTTAATTATTATATTTTAATTAAATATATTTTATATATTAATATTATTATATATTATAAATGTGAATTATTAACACATAATAATTTATTTTAAAATATTATACAAAATAATTATATAACATATATTAATTTGTAATAATATATTAATAATATAATAGATGAGTGAAAGTCGCTGGATAAACCAGCGACTTTCACTTTTTTTGTAAAAGGGATAAAAAGGACTTTCAATTTTTTTTTTTTTTTTTTTTACAAAAGGAAAGTCGCTGACTAAGTCAGCGACTTTGCCTTCGTCCCCCTAAAGTTGCTAACGTACTTAGCGATTTCGTTCAAACTGTGTTAGTTTTAGAAATAAAAGTTTTTGGGTGTTAGTTCCGGAAAAAAAGTTTTAAATTGTGTTAGGTTAAAAATTTTCTCCCTCATCCCTCTGGCGCACTCAGCCGCCCAGCCGTAGCTACCCCCCAGCCCGCGCGACCCCCCCCCCCTCGCTGCAGCCCGGACCTCCTTTGTCACCACCCTGTCCGGCGACGTTCACCCGCGCAAACGTGCGCCATCATGGCCTCAAGCCCACCGGACCTCCGCCTCCGCCTCCTCTTTGTGCACTGCCTCTTCCTACCGCGTGCGCCAGCGGCCTGTGCACCAGCAAGTGCCGTCGCACCACCCTTGCATCCATGTTGCTACAATAAACAATATTTTCTCTTTTATTTTATTTTTTACTCTCTCACATCATTCTCTCTTGTATTCTATTCATGTTATATATCTATCTACTCTTGAATGCTTGCAGCTAACGTTGATTGAGGGCGAAAATCCTTGTTTAGTCGATCCAAATTTTGTGTTAACTCCAAATCGATTTGTCGACGCCATTTTGTTAGGCATCTCGGACATGTCTAATATTATTAAATTCAAATACTTAATATTCACCAATGACTTATAGATGTCGATTTATATGTATTGGGTTGATATTGGACGTGGTGATTGGTTGTAGTCGTATGTTTTAAATTTTGGTAGATACATACAATTTACATATATAGTGATCTTGATAGTTGATTAATCTCATTGTGTCTAAATTATGTATATGACATTTGGTATAAATTTTGGTAGTTAGTTGTAAACTTGTTTGATTATACTCAACTTGATTGGGTCTATTCTATATGTTGTTGCAAGTTAATTGGATTAGACAAAGTTCTAAATAATTTATTAGACTCTTCTATGTCTAGTTATATATGCTAATCTTATTGTATATGCTTTTGGTTGTAGGTTAACAAGACTAGAGTGAGTAGTTATTTTTTTATTAAATCTGATTTTGTTATATATATATTTGTCCTTAAATCAAGTTAAGAGGCCTTAATTGTGCATAGTCTTATCATGGCATATGGTGTGTATGTGCATATCATGTTGGTATTTATCTATGTTAATTGGAGTTTTCACATCATGAGTGTAATATTTAGGTGGTGTTTAAGAGATGGTAACGATTGCATTGTTAATGTATGTCATTTTAGTTGTCATATTAGTATGATGTTCATCTTCTAGTGGTTAGTATGTCATTATATGGTGTATGTGCATAGTGTTTGAGGTTGAGCATGGCATGATATGAGATGTTTGTGAGTAACTCATGGCATGGCATGAAATGTTGTGAATGCATGTGTTATATTAAAAATGTAATTTAAGACTGAGCTAAACTGGACTAGTAGTCGTGTCCGTGGGCAGTGGAGCTTATAACCATTTGGTACATCTTCGGTCCCAGATCCCGCGGGTTATCCTAAGTGCCACCCCTGCCTAAGTGCACTATGCGATTTAGCTTAGCTATATAATTACTGCTATATATGGTAGATCTGGTCCTAGCTCATTGAGATCGTAAGACGGCACATTTCTTGCGAAACAAATGAAAAATATGAATGTTTCATATAGAGGATAGGTGTATTGTGGTATGATATTTGAGTTAGCAATAATGTAGTGTTCATTAGCTCATTTAAGCATAGTATGTTGTATGATATGCATTGCATGTCTCAATAGTTAGTGTTACAATGCATGATTCATTCATAGTATTATGTCTTGGTGAGAAATTCACATTGGCCTAAGCTTTGATAAGTGCTAGTTGTATGCTTTAAAATACATGGAATGTCAGATTATTTATATATTGTTTAGTTTTATAATTGTATAAAATAAGTGTAAGTTAGGTACTTATAAATTTATCAAGATAAGGCCTTGTTGGCTATCCGATTTGGTGGATGATAAGGTGTCTACTGAGTCATTATGACTTACTCCTATCTTTTATTATATTTTCAGGAAATCAGGTTTAGTGCAGCGGATACTTGGTGTATTGATTCCAAGGAATAATTTGAGCAGTTATTGTGCAATTTAGACCAATATATGATTGTTTAGATTGAAAAATTTATTACATGATTTGTGATAGGTAGATAATATTAAAATTATGAATTGGGACCTTTTATTGTTTTCGAGTGTTTTCAAACCGTTGTATTTTAAGGGTTGTTTTTTTGATTATGTCGTCGGATTGTGTTCCGTTGTGTAGGTTAAAATCCGAGTCATGACATTTATGATGGTGGTCAAATGCCCCTATTAACAAATCATAATAGTATAAAATGGCAACCAACACTCAACTTCTGGTGCAACCAAACGCCCCTTGAATTTTCTATCGAGTCAGTCCGACATCCATCTGAACGCAGGGCATGGGGACGTAAAAAACGACAACTGAGACGACCATGTTCACGAACAACTTTTAGAATAAGTCCGATAGACGTTCATTCACATCCGGCACTATAAAACTCTTCCCGTTCGACGTATGCGGTCATGCACCAACGCGGCAGGTGCGAGCCAGACAAGCGCTGCGAGGGCACAGGCATTGGAGGCGACAAATTAAGATGCCCTGGCCAGTATCCACGGGCGGAAGGGGGGTGACGAATGACCGGAAATGAAATGATGCACGTGGGCCGCGAATGGGGACCCGAAGTTGACGTGCCAACAACCCTTCGTCGGCGTAAGCGCACGGTCGATCCTTAATTAACATATTGCGTGCGGAGGACCTAGTGCACCAACAGGTGGCTTGACATTGCTTCCAACCAAAGTAACAAAGTCGGTATACGGAAAAAAATCGGTGCGATGTAAAAATCTAGCATAGTATAAAGATCGTAATTATTCTTAAAAACATCGGAAATAAAACGTTTAATATGATATATATTATCCTAAAAACTATTATAAAATAAACTTAACTTCCAACATAACAAATAATCTAATGAGAACAACAAGTATATTCAATTGTAACATAAAGTTCAAATGTATCATCGTCCTCTGAATAAATTTGATCAAAAGATTAAACACAAAATGATATCAACAAACGTGTAAATATTTCAAGTTAAACTCAACAAAGTCATCTAGAGCAGGTCCCCCCTCCTCTCGTCCTTGGCGTAGGCAATCGGGAACAAGGAAGGGTAGGCCGACGGCGATGAGATAGAAGAGGGTTTGGGTACCTTGAGAAGCTCAGATGAGTCGCGTGGAGGAGCGGGAGAAACGAACGCGTCGCCGTACTCTAGCTCGTCCTCCGAGCTGTCCTCGCAGCAGCCGTTAAAACAAATGCAGCGGCGCCGCCCGCACGCCCGCACCTCGACGGCGGGGGAGAGCAGGTCTCTGAAGAGTCTCCGAAGCAAAGTCTCCAGTCCCAGGTCCCGGCTCCGCAGCCGTAGGCAGTTCTCGCCCCGCGCAACCGCAAGATCACCTGGAGCAAAGTCGCAGCCGCCGCCGTTGGGTCATCGAACAGATGGAGGGAGAAACGGCCGATGGCACTTGACCTATTTTTTTTAAAAATCGGGCGTATTACATCGTGTATCAACGACTTAATCGCGTACGCTACGATTTTTTCAAAACGACGGTAGAAGGACGGGAAACGTGAGGCGACAAGTAAAAATCTGATTTTTACAAGATTTTTTTAAAAAATCGCCGATTTCTGTGACACTGCTTCCAACTACGCTTGGTAGGGAACCCAACCCAATCATTTCTTAATCTAAGATTTATCCTGAGATGTGCCGCAAGACTCGAATTTTCATGCTAATTTCTTTTGTTGGTTCTTTTCATCGTCCCGTGAAGTATTCATTAGGTGACATTGAATTTGGTTTAATCCGAAAATCTAAACTCTCAAGTCATGCTTGGTTACCGCATTGAGCGAGCATCTTTGCCGTCGTGAATTTTAAAATTGACAGTGATAAAAATTAATATTGATATGATATGTAATTTACTCTTCGTAAGTTTTAATATTAAAATTGATATAGTATCATTTTATATTCTAAAAATAAACACTTAGTTTAATTAAGATATTTACATGTTAATTACTTTAGTATTTACTTGAGACCATATTTTGTAACAATATCAGATATATCTATCATCATTAATTTAGAAATTGATAATGAAATAAACTATTAATCTATTTAACGCAAGCATATGGTATCAATTTTCAAACTTTTAACGCAAGCAAAACATATTTTGTAAACCAAGAGTCCATATATATCAACTATGATATTGATACACTAATTATGGAAGTTTTGGGCGGAAACCCTCGCCTAACCCTCGCCTCTTCGGCGGAAACCCTATTCCTTTCCTTCTTTCTCTTTCTACGCATCCTGTCGGGTTGGTCAGGCTCAGCAGTGTAGATTATCCTTCTATTGTCTTTTCTCAAATTTCTCAAATTTCTTTTCCTGGTTTCGTTTCAACCCTCTGGCCTGGCTTTCGTAGGGGGCTGGTGATCTTGTTCTAGTTCGGTTAAGTTTCTTTTCCTTTTTTTCTTCGCAGTCATCCTTCTGCTTATTTCAGACGCTATATAGAGGTTTTGGCCTGTATATGCCTATATTCCAATCATATGTCTTCTAATCGGAATCTTTTGTTTATTCTTCCCAAGTTCCTCTTTGTGATTTTTCTTGCACCCTTGGGTCCTTTCTCTTTGCCTCTTACGGTTTGTTCAGACCGATGTATGCTAGGGCGAAGTAGGGATATCCCGATTTCTTTTTTCCTTGTTTTGATCTTTGTTCAAGCACTCTGAATCCTTCAGCAGCCGGGGGGAGCGTGTCACGACCCGGAATTTAATTAACAAAACCACAAATATGCAGCGGAAATACACAACGTCGTGACAGTGGGATGAAACCCAACACTTGGATTCCACAACCCAAACTTAAACAATTAATTCCATAAGATCCATCAAAACAAGAGAATAGAACCATATTTCAAAGTCTAACCACACTCTGGTTCAAAAACAACCAAGACCGTCTACCTAAGTAGAGAGTACCAAGAATCTCCAACTGCAAATGACTCTGAATTCCTTTGGTTCCACCTGAACTTCATCTTCATGCTCCTTGATCCTCAGTACCTGCTGAAACATTTATCCCACAACGGGGTGAGTCCGGGGACTCCGTAGGATTTACACCCGTTTCCCGCCAATCGGATACTAATATATAAACATGCATTGATAGATAACATATTTATCATTGAGATGTAAATACAAACATATAGAATGTCTTCTATATTAAGCTCTCAACCCATATCCAAGCCATGAATTAATTTTAAGGAAACAATTTTGCCAATGCTACTCAATTCTAGACCAAAACACACAAGACCATACAAGCTAGACAAATGACCTCAAGACTTAACTTAACAAGATCAAACTAACATAGGATAGATCTGATTTTCCCGACTTAAACATGGATTTAACACCTATACATGACATGCAATTAACACAAATTCATATTACTTTCAAGCACCTAGTCAAATAGCAAGGAATTGGCCATCTTGCTTCACATCACATGTACAGATGCATTCACCAGCTCTAATATATATAGAAGTAACATATACTAAGCTAGCCCAAAGTGCACTTAGGCAGTGGTGACACCAAGGGAAAAACCGCGGTAATCCGGGATCTGTGGGAAGGCCGGATTCAACTAAATGACCCGTCGCCCACGGGCAATTGACTAAAATAGGCTGGTGAGGCCTTCACAACATGCCGTAACCGGAATTAATAATCAAGTTTCAAATAATGACATACATGATGCTCACAAGACATAAACATGACTTTCTAGTATCTTTCATGCAAAACAACTTATTTTACCACAAACTAGACAAGACTTGTGCTAACCAACCTGAGTGACATATCTAAATTAAACCTATACCAAACTTGACCACAAGAACATAACTACACCATGCATGACATAATACATAATTTGAAACTAAACTAACCAAAATTTACATGACTTACATACATGAAATGACAAGCCGAACTAGACATACTTAATTACATATGCAAGACATTTAACCTAAATCAAGCTTGGCATAAACTAGAAAAATTAAATTCTGAGATAAATCAATCACAATCTGACCTAAACAGGTGTTAAAAGGTATGATTTGATGATCCATGATTTTTCCAAGTCTACACATACTTATATTTCCAATTCTAGGTCCAATTTAGCATATAATCACATACATAACTACCATAAGGTCAAAACTTATAAAACATATCTCTACCCATCCAGAATCAAGCTAAACATGTTCCATAATTTTCAAAATAGTAATTTCAGGATTCTAGTTTCAAGGACTTTTGAGAAGAATTACTAATCATAAGTTCAAAGGCTAAACTAGTCAAATCAAGGTCCATAAGTTAAATCATGCATATTTTCTAATCAAAATGGGATCAAATAAATAGACGAGCTTGAGAAACCTACCTGGAAGCTCCTGTGAATTTTCTGGATTTTTCAGAATTTTCCTGCTATTTTTCTGGCCTCAAATCTAATTTCCGGATTTATTAAATTCCGAAAATCAGAAAATCCTGAACCGGCGTCGAACCGGGCGGTTTGACCGGCTGAACCGGGCGGCTGGACCGGGCGGAGCTGGACCGGGGGAGCTGGACCGGGCGGCTGCTGGCCGGTTCACGGCGACGGTTCGCGGCGGCGGAGGCGGCTCGCGGCACGGCGGAGGCGGCGCTCGCGACGGCGGGGGCGGCGGGCGGGGCTCGCGGCGGGGGGGGTGCCGGCGGCGCTCGACGGCGGTGGCCTGGCGACGGCGTCGACGAGAGGAGGGCTGGCCCGGGTGGTGCCGGCGAGAGGAAGGCTCACGGCGGTTCCGGCCGGAACAGGGGACGTCCCGGCCGACGGCGATGGCTCGCGGCGGTCGGGGGGGGGCTAGGACCGACAACGAGGGGGAGGAGGAAGGAGGGCCGAGGGGCCGGTGATGACAGGGGCACGATCGACGGAGGCAAGGAGGAGGCACGGCGGCGCTGGGTTCCGGCGGCGATGGCGCTCGCGACCGGCGACGGAAACGAAGAGGGAGGGGAGGGACTCCGGCGCAATAACGGCGCAGCCGGCGCAGGGGATGGCTGGGGGGAAGGGCTGCTGGCGGCGGCCGGCCCCGCGGGAAGGCGGTGGTCCGAGGGCGGCGTCCGGGCGGGCGGCTGCTCGTGTGGCGATGCGCCGACGGGCGGATGGGCGAAGGCGGCGGCCGCGGGCGTCCGACGTGGCGGGGAGGCGCCGCTGCCGCGGCCGCGAGTTGGCGATGACGGCGGCTGCCGGGCGGGCGGGAGGCAGCCGTGGACCGGCACGCGAGAGGGGGCCTGTTCCACGCGGCGGCGACGCGCGGAGGGAGGCAGCAGCCGAGGGGCGCGGCTCCGGCGGGATAGGAAAAGAGGGAGAGAGAGTTCGACGGGGGATGAGAGTCCCGGCGGGAGGGGGGGTCCGGCGAGCGCGGGGCGTGGGGGGGGAAGAGAGAGAGAGACGGGGGCGGTGAAACCGGCAACAGAGGAGGGGGCGTAACCGGCAATAGAAAGGGGGAAGGCGGGGCGTTACGGCGGGGAATCCTGGATGGGGGGGCGGTTACCATTTTTTTTTATGTCAGATATTACATTCTTCACCCCTTAAAATAAATTTCGACCTCGAAATTTCAAAATCTTACTATCTAGTCGAAGGGGGAAGTCAAGATGATTCAATTCTCAAACACTCATAAATAGATGCCCGAATCATCATACATCATATGCATAGTAAAGCTCTCATCATCCACTAATGTTATCCATATCAAAATTTCTAGACATACACTCTTCCTTCTATATCATATCATGCATGGTAATCTAATTATCCCATATCAACTTTAAGAAAATTATCATATTCATCTTCCTCTAATTAATCATATCTCTATACCATTCTTTCATAGTAAATAACTCTCCAATCTCTAACTTTATCTAAAATTTTGAACTTCAAATATCATCACCAATCATCATCATTATTATAGATAGACTAGAATCATTCTTTAAGTAATATATGCCATTCTAACCTCATACCACATACAAGTATTATTCCAAATACATACGCACAAATCAGATTATTCTCACATAGACAAATTGAATAATTCATACTATTTCACATATATTACCTAATGAAATCCTTATAATGATTCAACAATCTCTCTTCCATCAATCTATCAGATGAAATCATCCTCATATCATACATATCTAACCATTATCTAAAACAACTGAAATTCTATTATCCTTCTAAAACAAGAGTATCAATCATAATTTATCATTCATTTTCTTTTTCTAAATGATAGACCTAAACACCATTGTCATCAAATTATCACCAACATTCACTTTCTGATAATTTGAAATCTAGATTCTGATCATCTTAACTAACAATCAAATTATTCCCATACTTAAAGAGCCATAATCTAATGCCAAAGACATCCAATTCCCTTAAACCTCAACAAGTATATCACGATCTCTAATTACTTTTTCAATAGAAGTTAAATCACAATTTCCAAATTACTCCAAACAACTTAAATAATACTCTCAATAAGAATCAAAGTCTTAACAAATCTATATCTAACAAAATTGTCCACGATACAAATTTAACTCATAATTATCAAGTGAATCACCTAGAGCCTTATACTTCCTATGATTTAGAAATTCATGAATCAAAGATTTCAAGTCCTTAGACAAGGATGTTGATTGGTAGAGCAATTACTCAGATTCTAGATCGGCAAATAATAACTAAGATTCTAGATACTATGGTCATAATATAAATTAGATTGTGATATCTTATAAATATCTAAGAAAAGCACCACTTAAACAACCTAATATACATGATCTTCTAGATATTTCGTCTTCAATTCTATAATTGACTGATCTCATTCCTTCTAATAATACATGATATATCCTCTTAAAATATATCCCCAATTAACTTACACCAATAATTCAATCATTTTCATGAAGATCATCCTATAAAATCATTCTAAAACTCACTTTACTTTACAATATGAAAATCTACCAATCTAACTAGCTTTCTATCTTCACAAAAATAAGAAATCATATCATCATGACCTTAATTATATTCATTTGATCAATCCAATTCACCGATTACTCAAAATTTAAACTTCATCTCATAAAGATACTAAACCATATGATATCCATCAACTATTAAACAATAACATTCTCTACACCAATGACAATAAAATCTTGCCTTAATTGATAAATTGATTTCTATCAATCAACTTCAAGATCAACCAAATTTAAAAGTTGATTATCATACATTGATTGATCAACCAATTTAAATCTCTACATATTAAATCATCATATAATATCAAAATCAAATTGACCCAAATTGATAATCTCCTCCTATTGTCATAAACTGGAGCTTCAAGATTCACCAAAATCTGAAAATTGATCCTCATAAATAGATTCAATCCATTGTCCAATCTAGGCATCCCATAATGTAACCTTCAAAGTCTAAAATCAAATCCAATTGATTCAAATAGATAATCCAAGTATCAAATACGGCTCATTCAACCGAAATCAACCACCCGGGCAGGTCACTATAGACCTTCCGGCCGGGTTAATGCTCTGATACAAACTTCTGTCACGACCCGGAATTTAATTAACAAAACCACAAATATGCAGCGGAAATACACAACGTCGTGACAGTGGGATGAAACCCAACACTTGGATTCCACAACCCAAACTTAAACAATTAATTCCATAAGATCCATCAAAACAAGAGAATAGAACCATATTTCAAAGTCTATCCACACTCTGGTTCAAAAACAACCAAGACCGTCTACCTAAGTAGAGAGTACCAAGAATCTCCAACTGCAAATGACTCTGAATTCCTTTGGTTCCACCTGAACTTCATCTTCATGCTCCTTGATCCTCAGTACCTGCTGAAAAATTTATCCCACAACGGGGTGAGTCCGGGGACTCCGTAGGATTTACACCCGTTTCCCGCCAATCGGATACTAATATATAAACATGCATTGATAGATAACATATTTATCATTGAGATGTAAATACAAACATATAGAATGTCTTCTATATTAAGCTCTCAACCCATATCCAAGCCATGAATTAATTTTAAGGAAACAATTTTGCCAATGCTACTCAATTCTAGACCAAAACACACAAGACCATACAAGCTAGACAAATGACCTCAAGACTTAACTTAACAAGATCAAACTAACATAGGATAGATCTGATTTTCCTGACTTAAACATGGATTTAACACCTATACATGACATGCAATTAACACAAATTCATATTACTTTCAAGCACCTAGTCAAATAGCAAGGAATTGGCCATCTTGCTTCACATCACATGTACAGATGCATTCACCAGCTCTAATATATATAAAAGTAACATATACTAAGCTAGCCCAAAGTGCACCTAGGCAGTGGTGACACCAAGGGAAAAACCGCGGTAATCCGGGATCTGTGGGAAGGCCGGATTCAACTAAATGACCCGTCGCCCACGGGCAATTGACTAAAATAGGCCGGTGAGGCCTTCACAACATGCCGTAACTTAATTAATAATCAAGTTTCAAATAATGACATACATGATGCTCACAAGACATAAACATGACTTTCTAGTATCTTTCATGCAAAACAACTTATTTTACCACAAACTAGACAAGACTTGTGCTAACCAACTCCGTCGACATATCTAAATTAAACCTATACCAAACTTGACCACAAGAACATAACTACACCATGCATGAAATAATACATAATTTGAAACTAAACTAACCAAAATTTACATGACTTACATACATGAAATGACAAGCCGAACTAGACATACTTAATTACATATGCAAGACATTTAACCTAAATCAAGCTTGGCATAAACTAGAAAAATTAAATTCTGAGATAAATCAATCACAATCTGACCTAAACAGGTGTTAAAAGGTATGATTTGATGATCCATGATTTTTCCAAATCTACACATACTTATATTTCCAATTCTAGGTCCAATTTAGCATATAATCACATACATAACTACCATAAGGTCAAAACTTATAAAACATATCTCTACCCGTCCAGAATCAAGCTAAACATATTCCATAATTTTCAAAATAGTAATTTCAGGATTCTAGTTTCAAGGACTTTTGAGAAGAATTACTAATCATAAGTTCAAAGGCTAAACTAGTCAAATCAAGGTCCATAAGTTAAATCATGCATATTTTCTAATCAAAATGGGATCAAATAAATAGAAGAGCTTGAGAAACCTACCTGGAAGCTCCTGTGAATTTTCTGCATTTTTCAGAATTTTCCTGCTATTTTTCTGGCCTCAAATCTAATTTCCGGATTTATTAAATTCCGAAAATCAGAAAATCCTGAACCGGCGTCGAACCGGGCGGTTCGCCCGGCTGAACCGGGCGGCTGGACCGGGCGGAGCTGGACCGGGGGAGCTGGACCGGGCGGCTGCTGGCCGGTTCACGGCGACGGTTCGCGGCGGCGCTCGCGACGGCGGAGGCGGCGCTCGCGACGGCGGCGACGGCGGGCGGAGCTCGCGGCGGGGAGGCTGCCGGCGGCGCTCGACGGCGGTGGCCCGGCGACGGCGTCGACGAGAGGAGGGCTGGCCTGGGTGGTGCCGGCGAGAGGAAGGCTCACGGCGGTTCCGGCCGGAACAGGGGACGTCCCGGCGACGGCGATGGCTCGCGGCGGTCGGGGGGGGCTAGGAACGACAACGAAGGGGAGGAGGAAGGAGGGCCGAGGGGCCGGTGATGACAGGGGCACGATCGACGGCGGCAAGGAGGAGGCACGGCGGCGCTGGGTTCCGGCGGCGATGGCGCTCGCGACCGGCGACGGAAACGAAGAGGGAGGGGGAGGGACTCCGGCGCAATAACGGCGCAGCCGGCGTAGGGGATGGCTGGGGGGAAGGGCTGCCGGGCGGCGGTCGGCCCCGCGGGAAGGCGGTGGTCTGAGGGCGGCGGCCGGGCGGGCGGCTGCTCGTGTGGCGATGCGCTGACGGGCGGATGGGCGAAGGCGGCGTCGCGGGCGTCCGACGTGGCAGGGAGGCGCTGCTGCGGCCGCGAGGTGGCGATGACGGCGGGTGCCGGGCGGGCGGGAGGCAGCCGGGGACGGGCACGCGAGAGGGGGCCCGTTCCACGCGGCGGCGACGCGCGGAGGGAGGCAGCAGCCGAGGGGCGCGGCTCCGGCGGGATAGGAAGAGAGGGAGAGAGAGTTCGACGGGGGATGAGAGAGAGAGACGGGGGCGGTGAAACCGGCAACAGAGGAGGGGGCGTAACCGGCGATAGAAAGGGGGAAGGCCGGTTACCTTTTTTTTTTTTTTAAATGTCAGATATTACATTCTTCACCCCTTAAAATAAATTTCGTCCTCGAAATTTCAAAAACTTACTATCTAGTCGAACGGGGAAGTCAAGATGATTCAATTCTCATACACTCATAAATAGATGCCTGAATCATCATACATCATATGCATAGTAAAGCTCTCATCATCCACTAATGTTATCCATATCAAAATTTCTAGACATACACTCTTCCTTCTATATCATATCATGCATGGTAATCTAATTATCCCATATCAACTTTAAGAAAATTATCATATTCATCTTCCTCTAATTAATCATATCTCTATACCATTCTTTCATAGTAAATAACTCTCCAATCTCTAACTTTATCTAAAATTTTGAACTTCAAATATCATCACCAATCATCATCATTATTATAGATAGACTAGAATCATTCTTTAAGTAATATATGCCATTCTAACCTCATACCACATATAAGTATTATTCCAAATACATACACATAAATCAGATTATTCTCACATAGACAAAATTGAATAATTCATACTATTTCACATATATTACCTAATGAAATCCTTATAATGATTCAACAATCTCTCTTCCATCAATCTATCAGATGAAATCATCCTCATATCATACATATCTAACCATTATCTAAAACAACTGAAATTCTATTATCCTTCTAAAACAAGAGTATCAATCATAATTTATCATTCATTTTCTTTTTCTAAATGATAGACCTAAACACCATTGTCATCAAATTATCACCAACATTCACTTTCTGATAATTTGAAATCTAGATTCTGATCATCTTAACTAACAATCAAATTATTCCCATACTTAAAGAGCCATAATCTAATGCCAAAGACATCCAATTCCCTTAAACCTCAACAAGTATATCACGATCTCTAATTACTTTTTCAATAGAAGTTAAATCACAATTTCTAAATTACTCCAAACAACTTAAATAATACTCTCAATAAGAATCAAAGTCTTAACAAATCTATATCTAACAAAATTGTCCACGATACAAATTTAACTCATAATTATCAAGCTGAATCACCTAGAGCCTTATACTTCCTATGATTTAGAAATTCATGAATCAAAGATTTCAAGTCCTTAGACAAGGATGTTGATTGGTAGAGCAATTACTCAGATTCTAGATCGGCAAATAATAACTAAGATTCTAGATACTATGGTCATAATATAAATTAGATTGTGATATCTTATAAATATCTAAGCAAAGCACCACTTAAACAACCTAATATACATGATCTTCTAGATATTTCGTCTTCAATTCTATAATTGACTGATCTCATTCCTTCTAATAATACATGATATATCCTCTTAAAATATATCCCCAATTAACTTACACCAATAATTCAATCATTCTCATGAAGATCATCCTATAAAATCATTATAAAACTCACTTTACTTTACAATATGAAAATCTACCAATCTAACTAGCTTTCTATCTTCACAAAAATAAGAAATCATATCATCATGACCTTAATTATATTCATTTGATCAATCCAATTCACCGATTACTCAAAATTTAAACTTCATCTCATAAAGATACTAAACCATAGGATATCCATCAACTATTAAACAATAACATTCTCTACACCAATGACAATAAAATCTTGCCTTAATTGATAAATTGATTTCTATCAATCTGAACTTCAAGATCAACCAAATTTAAAAGTTGATTATCATACATTGATTGATCAACCAATTTAAATCTCTACATATTAAATCATCATCTAATATCAAAATCAAATTGACCCAAATTGATAATCTCCTCCTATTGTCATAAACTGGAGCTTCAAGATTCACCAAAATCTGAAAATTGATCCTCATAAATAGATTCAATCCATTGTCCAATCTAGGCATCCCATAATGTAACCTTCAAAGTCTAAAATCAAATCCAATTGATTCAAATAGATAATCCAAGTATCAAATCGGCTCATTCAAACTGAAATCAACCACCCGGGCAGGTCACTATAGACCTTCCGGCCGGGTTAATGCTCTGATACCAACTTCTGTCACGACCCGGAATTTAATTAACAAAACCACAAATATGCAGCGGAAATACACAACGTCGTGACAGTGGGATGAAACCCAACACTTGGATTCCACAACCCAAACTTAAACAATTAATTCCATAAGATCCATCAAAACAAGAGAATAGAACCATATTTCAAAGTCTAACCACACTCTGGTTCAAAAACAACCAAGACCGTCTACCTAAGTAGAGAGTACGAAGAATCTCCAACTGCAAATGACTCTGAATTCCTTTGGTTCCACCTGAACTTCATCTTCATTCTCCTTGATCCTCAGTACCTGCTGAAAAATTTATCCCACAACGGGGTGAGTCCGGGGACTCCGTAGGATTTACACCCGTTTCCCGCCAATCGGATACTAATATATAAACATGCATTGATAGATAACATATTTATCATTGAGATGTAAATACAAACATATAGAATGTCTTCTATATTAAGCTCTCAACCCATATCCAAGCCATGAATTAATTTTAAGGAAACATTTTTGCCAATGCTACTCAATTCTAGACCAAAACACACAAGACCATACAAGCTAGACAAATGACCTCAAGACTTAACTTAACAAGATCAAACTAACATAGGATAGATCTGATTTTCCTGACTTAAACATGGATTTAACACCTATACATGACATGCAATTAACACAAATTCATATTACTTTCAAGCACCTAGTCAAATAGCAAGGAATTGGCCATCTTGCTTCACATCACATGTACAGATGCATTCACCAGCTCTAATATATATAGAAGTAACATATACTAAGCTAGCCCAAAGTGCACCTAGGCGGTGGTGACACCAAGGGAAAAACCGCGGTAATCCGGGATCCGTGGGAAGGCCGGATTCAACTAAATGACCCACGCCCACGGGCAATTGACTAAAATAGGCTGGTGAGGCCTTCACAACATGCCGTAACCAGAATTAATAATCAAGTTTCAAATAATGACATACATGATGCTCACAAGACATAAACATGACTTTCTAGTATCTTTCATGCAAAACAACTTATTTTACCACAAACTAGACAAGACTTGTGCTAACCAACCTGGCTGACATATCTAAATTAAACCTATACCAAACTTGACCACAAGAACATAACTACACCATGCATGACATAATACATAATTTGAAACTAAACTAACCAAAATTTACATGACTTACATACATGAAATGACAAGCCGAACTAGACATACTTAATTACATATGCAAGACATTTAACCTAAATCAAGCTTGGCATAAACTAGAAAAATTAAATTCTGAGATAAATCAATCACAATCTGACCTAAACAGGTGTTAAAAGGTATGATTTGATGATCCATGATTTTTCCAAATCTACACATACTTATATTTCCAATTCTAGGTCCAATTTAGCATATAATCACATACATAACTACCATAAGGTCAAAACTTATAAAACATATCTCTACCCATCCAGAATCAAGCTAAACATGTTCCATAATTTTCAAAATAGTAATTTCAGGACTCTAGTTTCAAGGACTTTTGAGAAGAATTACTAATCATAAGTTCAAAGGCTAAACTAGTCAAATCAAGGTTCATAAGTTAAATCATGCATATTTTCTAATCAAAATGGGATCAAATAAATAGACGAGCTTGAGAAACCTACCTGGAAGCTCCTGTGAATTTTCTGGATTTTTCAGAATTTTCCTGCTATTTTTCTGGCCTCAAATCTAATTTCCGGATTTATTAAATTCCGAAAATCAGAAAATCCTGAACCGGCATCGAACCGGGCGGTTCGACCGGCTGAACCGGGCGGCTGGACCGGGCGGAGCTGGACCGGGGGAGCTGGACCGGGCGGCTGCTGGCCGGTTCACGGCGACGGTTCGCGGCGGCGGAGGCGGCTCGCGGCGGACGGCGGAGGCGGCGCTCGCGACGGCGGCGAGGGCGGGCGGAGCACGCGGCGGGGAGGCTGCCGGCGGCGCTCGACGGCGGTGGCCCAGCGACGGCATCGACGAGAGGAGGGCTGGCCTGGGTGGTGCCGGCGAGAGGAAGGCTCACGGCGGTTCCGGCCGGAACAGGGGACGTCCCGGCGACGGCGATGGCTCGCGGCGGTCGGGGGGGGGGCTAGGGACGACAACGAAGGGGAGGAGGAAGGAGGGCCGAGGGGCCGGTGATGATAGGGGCACGATCGACGGAGGCAAGGAGGAGGCACGGCGGCGCTGGGTTCCGGCGGCGATGGCGCTCGCGACCGGCGACGGAAACGAAGAGGGAGGGGGAGGGACTCCGGCGCAATAACGGCGCAGCCGGCGCGAGGGATGGCCGGGGGAAGGGCTGCTGGCGGCGGTCAGCCCCGCGGGAAGGCGGTGGTCTGAGGGCGGCGTCCGGGCGGGCGGCTGCTCGTGTGGCGATGCGCCGACGGGCGGATGGGCGAAGGCGGCGGCCGCGGGCGTCCGACGTGGCGGGGAGGCGCTGCTGCGGCCGCGAGTTGGCGATGACGGCGGCTGCCGGGCGGGCGGGAGGCAGCCGGGGACCGGCACGCGAGAGGGGGCCCCTTCCACGCGGCGGCGACGCGCGGAGGGAGGCAGCAGCCGAGGGGCGCGGCTCCGGCGGGATAGGAAGAGAGGGAGAGAGAGTTCGACGGGGGATGAGAGTCCTGGCGGGAGGGGGGTCCGGCGAGCGCGGGGCGTGGGAGGGGGAAGAGAGAGAGAGACGGGGGCGGTGAAATCGGCAACGAGAGGAGGGGGCGTAACCGACGATAGAAAGGGGGAAGGCGGGGCGTTACGGCGGGGAAATCCTGGATGGGGGGGGGGCGGTTACCATTTTTTTATGTCAGATATTACATTCTTCACCCCTTAAAATAAATTTCGACCTCGAAATTTCAAAATCTTACTATCTAGTCGAAGGGGGGGGAAGTCAAGATGATTCAATTCTCAAACACTCATAAATAGATGCCCGAATCATCATACATCATATGCATAGTAAAGCTCTCATCATCCACTAATGTTATCCATATCAAAATTTCTAGACATACACTCTTCCTTCTATATCATATCATGCATGGTAATCTAATTATCCCATATCAACTTTAAGAAAATTATCATATTCATCTTCCTCTAATTAATCATATCTCTATTCCATTCTTTCATAGTAAATAACTCTCCAATCTCTAACTTTATCTAAAATTTTGAACTTCAAATATCATCACCAATCATCATCATTATTATAGATAGACTAGAATCATTCTTTAAGTAATATATGCCATTCTAATTTCATACCACATATAAGTATTATTCCAAATACATACACATAAATCAGATTATTCTCACATAGACAAAATTGAATAATTCATACTATTTCACATATATTACCTAATGAAATCCTTATAATGATTCAACAATCTCTCTTCCATCAATCTATCGATGAAATCATCCTCATCTCATACATATCCAACCATTCTCTAAAACAACTGAAATCCTATTATCCTTCTAAAACAAGAGTATCAATCATAATTTATCATTCATTTTCTTTTTCTAAATGATAGACCTAAACACCATTGTCATCAAATTATCACCAACATTCACTTTCTGATAATTTGAAATCTAGATTCTGATCATCTTAACTAACAATCAAATTATTCCCATACTTAAAGAGCCATAATCTAATGCCAAAGACATCCAATTCCCTTAAACCTCAACAAGTATATCACGATCTCTAATTACTTTTTCAATAGAAGTTAAATCACAATTTTCAAATTACTCGAAACAACTTAAATAATACTCTCAATAAGAATCAAAGTCTTAACAAATCTATATCCAACAAAATTGTCCACGATACAAATTTAACTCATAATTATCAAGCTGAATCACCTAGAGCCTTATACTTCCTATGATTTAGAAATTCATGAATCAAAGATTTCAAGTCCTTAGACAAGGATGTTGATTGGTAGAGCAATTACTCAGATTCTAGATCGGCAAATAATAACTAAGATTCTAGATACTATGGTCATAATATAAATTAGATTGTGATATCTTATAAATATCTAAGCAAAGCACCACTTAAACAACCTAATATACATGATCTTCTAGATATTTCGTCTTCAATTCTATAATTGACTGATCTCATTCCTTCTAATAATACATGATATATCCTCTTAAAATATATCCCCAATTAACTTACACCAATAATTCAATCATTCTCATGAAGATCATCCTATAAAATCATTATAAAACTCACTTTACTTTACAATATGAAAATCTACCAATCTAACTAGCTTTCTATCTTCACAAAAATAAGAAATCATATCATCATGACCTTAATTATATTCATTTGATCAATCCAATTCACCGATTACTAAAAATTTAAACTTCATCTCATAAAGATACTAAACCATATGATATCCATCAACTATTAAACAATAACATTCTCTACACCAATGACAATAAAATCTTGCCTTAATTGATAAATTGATTTCTATCAATCGAACTTCAAGATCAACCAAATTTAAAAGTTGATTATCATACATTGATTGATCAACCAATTTAAATCTCTACATATTAAATCATCATCTAATATCAAAATCAAATTGACCCAAATTGATAATCTCCTCCTATTGTCATAAACTGGAGCTTCAAGATTCACCAAAATCTGAAAATTGATCCTCATAAATAGATTCAATCCATTGTCCAATCTAGGCATCCCATAATGTAACCTTCAAAGTCTAAAATCAAATCCAATTGATTCAAAGAGATAATCCAAGTATCAAATCTGGCTCATTCAAACTGAAATCAACCACCCGGCGGTCACTATAGACCTTCCGGCCGGGTTAATGCTCTCCGATACCAACTTCGTCACGACCCGGAATTTAATTAACAAAACCACAAATATGCAGCGGAAATACACAACGTCGTGACAGTGGGATGAAACCCAACACTTGGATTCCACAACCCAAACTTAAACAATTAATTCCATAAGATCCATCAAAACAAGAGAATAGAACCATATTTCAAAGTCTAACCACACTCTGGTTCAAAAACAACCAAGACCGTCTACCTAAGTAGAGAGTACCAAGAATCTCCAACTGCAAATGACTCTGAATTCCTTTGGTTCCACCGAACTTCATCTTCATGCTCCTTGATCCTCGCACTCGCTGAAAAATTTATCCCACAACGGGGTGAGTCCGGGGACTCCGTAGGATTTACACCCGTTTCCCGCCAATCAGATACTAATTTATAAACATGCATTGATAGATAACATATTTATCATTGAGATGTAAATACAAACATATAGAATGTCTTCTATATTAAGCTCTCAACCCATATCCAAGCCATGAATTAATTTTAAGGAAACAATTTTGCCAATGCTACTCAATTCTAGACCAAAACACACAAGACCATACAAGCTAGACAAATGACCTCAAGACTTAAATTAACAAGATCAAACTAACATAGGATAGATCTGATTTTCCTGACTTAAACATGGATTTAACACCTATACATGACATGCAATTAACACAAATTCATATTACTTTCAAGCACCTAGTCAAATAGCAAGGAATTGGCCATCTTGCTTCACATCACATGTACAGATGCATTCACCAGCTCTAATATATATAGAAGTAACATATACTAAGCTAGCCCAAAGTGCACCTAGGCAGTGGTGACACCAAGGGAAAAACCGCGGTAATCCGGGATCTGTGGGAAGGCCGGATTCAACTAAATGACCCCCTGCCCACGGGCAATTGACTAAAATAGGCTGGTGAGGCCTTCACAACATGCCGTAACCAGAATTAATAATCAAGTTTCAAATAATGACATACATGATGCTCACAAGACATAAACATGACTTTCTAGTATCTTTCATGCAAAACAACTTATTTTACCACAAACTAGACAAGACTTGTGCTAACCAACCTGGCTGACATATCTAAATTAAACCTATACCAAACTTGACCAAAAGAACATAACTACACCATGCATGACATAATACATAATTTGAAACTAAACTAACCAAAATTTACATGACTTACATACATGAAATGACAAGCCGAACTAGACATACTTAATTACATATGCAAGACATTTAACCTAAATCAAGCTTGGCATAAACTAGAAAAATTAAATTCTGAGATAAATCAATCACAATCTGACCTAAACAGGTGTTAAAAGGTATGATTTGATGATCCATGATTTTTCCAAATCTACACATACTTATATTTCCAATTCTAGGTCCAATTTAGCATATAATCACATACATAACTACCATAAGGTCAAAACTTATAAAACATATCTCTACCCATCCAGAATCAAGCTAAACATGTTCCATAATTTTCAAAATAGTAATTTCAGGACTCTAGTTTCAAGGACTTTTGAGAAGAATTACTAATCATAAGTTCAAAGGCTAAACTAGTCAAATCAAGGTCCATAAGTTAAATCATGCATATTTTCTAATCAAAATGGGATCAAATAAATAGACGAGCTTGAGAAACCTACCTGGAAGCTCCTGTGAATTTTCTGGATTTTTCAGAATTTTCCTGCTATTTTTTCGGCCTCAAATCTAATTTCCGGATTTATTAAATTCCGAAAATCAGAAAATCCTGAACCGGCATCGAACCGGGCGGTTCGACCGGCTGAACCGGGCGGCTGGACCGGGCGGAGCTGGACCGGGGGAGCTGGACCGGGTGGCTGCTGGCCGGTTCACGGCGACGGTTCGCGGCGGCGGAGGCGGCTCGCGGCGGCGCTCGCGACGGCGGAGGCGGCGCTCGCGACGGCGGCGACGGCGGGCGGAGCTCGCGGCGGGGAGGCTGCCGGCGGCGCTCGACGGCGGTGGCCCAGCGACGGCATCGACGAGAGGAGGGCTGGCCTCGGGTGGTGCCGGCGAGAGGAAGGCTCGCGGCGGGCCGGGCCGGAGCAGGGGCCGCCCCGGGGGCGGCGATGGCCCGCGGCGGTGGGGGGGAGCTAGGAACGACGACGAAGGGGAGGAGGAAGGAGGGCCGAGGGGCCGGTGATGACAGGGGCACGATCGACGGAGGCAAGGAGGAGGCACGGCGGCGCTGGGTTCCGGCGGCGATGGCGCTCGCGACCGGCGACGGAAACGAAGAGGGAGGGGGAGGGACTCCGGCGCAATAACGGCGCAGCCGGCGCAGGGGATGGCTGGGGGGGAAGGGCTGCTGGCGGCGGCCGGCCCCGCGGGAAGGCGGTGGTCTGAGGGCGGCGTCCGGGCGGGCGGCTGCTCGTGTGGCGATGCGCTGACGGGCGGATGGGCGAAGGCGGCGTCGCGGGCGTCCGACGTGGATGGGAGGCGCTGCTGCGGCCGCGAGTTGGCGATGACGGCGGCTGCCGGGCGGGCGGGAGGCAGCCGGGGACCGGCACGCGAGAGGGGGCCTGTTCCACGCGGCGGCGCCGCGGGGAGGGAGGCAGCAGCCGAGGGGTGCGGCTCCGGCGGGATAGGAAGAGAGGGAGAGAGAGTTCGACGGGGGATGAGAGTCCTGGCGGGAGGGGGGGTCCGGCGAGCGCGGGGCGTGGGGGGGGAAGAGAGAGAGAGACGGGGGCGGTGAAATCGGCAACCGAGGAGGGGGCGTAACCGGCGATAGAAAGGGGGAAGGCGGGGCGTTACGGCGGGGAATCCCGGATGGGGGGCGGTTACCATTTTTTTTATGTCGGATATTACATTCTTCACCCTTAAAATAAATTTCTACCTCGAAATTTCAAAATCTTACTATCTAGTCGAAGGGGGGGGGGAAGTCAAGATGATTCAATTCTCAAACACTCATAAATAGATGCCCGAATCATCATACATCATATGCATAGTAAAGCTCTCATCATCCACTAATGTTATCCATATCAAAATTTCTAGACATACACTCTTCCTTCTATATCATATCATGCATGGTAATCTAATTATCCCATATCAACTTTAAGAAAATTATCATATTCATCTTCCTCTAATTAATCATATCTCTATACCATTCTTTCATAGTAAATAACTCTCCAATCTCTAACTTTATCTAAAATTTTGAACTTCAAATATCATCACCAATCATCATCATTATTATAGATAGACTAGAATCATTCTTTAAGTAATATATGCCATTCTAACCTCATACCACATATAAGTATTATTCCAAATACATACACATAAATCAGATTATTCTCACATAGACAAAATTGAATAATTCATACTATTTCACATATATTACCTAATGAAATCCTTATAATGATTCAACAATCTCTCTTCCATCAATCTATCAGATGAAATCATCCTCATATCATACATATCTGACCATTATCTAAAACAACTGAAATTCTATTATCCTTCTAAAACAAGAGTATCAATCATAATTTATCATTCATTTTCTTTTTCTAAATGATAGACCTAAACACCATTGTCATCAAATTATCACCAACATTCACTTTCTGATAATTTGAAATCTAGATTACGATCATCTTAACTAACAATCAAATTATTCCCATACTTAAAGAGCCATAATCTAATGCCAAAGACATCCAATTCCCTTAAACCTCAACAAGTATATCACGATCTCTAATTACTTTTTCAATAGAAGTTAAATCACAATTTCCAAATTACTCGAAACAACTTAAATAATACTCTCAATAAGAATCAAAGTCTTAACAAATCTATATCCAACAAAATTGTCCACGATACAAATTTAACTCATAATTATCAAGCTGAATCACCTAGAGCCTTATACTTCCTATGATTTAGAAATTCATGAATCAAAGATTTCAAGTCCTTAGACAAGGATGTTGATTGGTAGAGCAATTACTCGCATTCTAGATCGGCAAATAATAACTAAGATTCTAGATACTATGGTCATAATATAAATTAGATTGTGATATCTTATAAATATCTAAGCAAAGCACCACTTAAACAACCTAATATACATGATCTTCTAGATATTTCGTCTTCAATTCTATAATTGACTGATCTCATTCCTTCTAATAATACATGATATATCCTCTTAAAATATATCCCCAATTAACTTACACCAATAATTCAATCATTCTCATGAAGATCATCCTATAAAATCATTATAAAACTCACTTTACTTTACAATATGAAAATCTACCAATCTAACTAGCTTTCTATCTTCACAAAAATAAGAAATCATATCATCATGACCTTAATTATATTCATTTGATCAATCCAATTCACCGATTACTCAAAATTTAAACTTCATCTCATAAAGATACTAAACCATATGATATCCATCAACTATTAAACAATAACATTCTCTACACCAATGACAATAAAATCTTGCCTTAATTGATAAATTGATTTCTATCAATCGAACTTCAAGATCAACCAAATTTAAAAGTTGATTATCATACATTGATTGATCAACCAATTTAAATCTCTACATATTAAATCATCATCTAATATCAAAATCAAATTGACCCAAATTGATAATCTCCTCCTATTGTCATAAACTGGAGCTTCAAGATTCACCAAAATCTGAAAATTGATCCTCATAAATAGATTCAATCCATTGTCCAATCTAGGCATCCCATAATGTAACCTTCAAAGTCTAAAATCAAATCCAATTGATTCAAATAGATAATCCAAGTATCAAATCTGGCTCATTCAAACTGAAATCAACCACCCGGGCAGGTCACTATAGACCTTCCGGCCGGGTTAATGCTCTGATACCAACTTCTGTCACGACCCGGAATTTAATTAACAAAACCACAAATATGCAGCGGAAATACACAACGTCGTGACAGTGGGATGAAACCCAACACTTGGATTCCACAACCCAAACTTAAACAATTAATTCCATAAGATCCATCAAAACAAGAGAATAGAACCATATTTCAAAGTCTAACCACACTCTGGTTCAAAAACAACCAAGACCGTCTACCTAAGTAGAGAGTACCAAGAATCTCCAACTGCAAATGACTCTGAATTCCTTTGGTTCCACCTGAACTTCATCTTCATGCTCCTTGATCCTCAGTACCTGCTGAAAAATTTATCCCACAACGGGGTGAGTCCGGGGACTCCGTAGGATTTACACCCGTTTCCCGCCAATCGGATACTAATATATAAACATGCATTGATAGATAACATATTTATCATTGAGATGTAAATACAAACATATAGAATGTCTTCTATATTAAGCTCTCAAACCATATCCAAGCCATGAATTAATTTTAAGGAAACAATTTTGCCAATGCTACTCAATTCTAGACCAAAACACACAAGACCATACAAGCTAGACAAATGACCTCAAGACTTAACTTAACAAGATCAAACTAACATAGGATAGATCTGATTTTCCTGACTTAAACATGGATTTAACACCTATACATGACATGCAATTAACACAAATTCATATTACTTTCAAGCACCTAGTCAAATAGCAAGGAATTGGCCATCTTGCTTCACATCACATGTACAGATGCATTCACCAGCTCTAATATATATAGAAGTAACATATACTAAGCTAGCCCAAAGTGCACCAAGGCAGTGGTGACACCAAGGGAAAAACTGCGGTAATCCGGGATCTGTGGGAAGGCCGGATTCAACTAAATGACCCGCTGCCCACGGGCAATTGACTAAAATAGGCTGGTGAGGCCTTCACAACATGCCGTAACCAGAATTAATAATCAAGTTTCAAATAATGACATACATGATGCTCATAAGACATAAACATGACTTTCTAGTATCTTTCATGCAAAACAACTTATTTTACCACAAACTAGACAAGACTTGTGCTAACCAACCTGGCTGACATATCTAAATTAAACCTATACCAAACTTGACCACAAGAACATAACTACACCATGCATGATATAATACATAATTTGAAACTAAACTAACCAAAATTTACATGACTTACATACATGAAATGACAAGCCGAACTAGACATACTTAATTACACATGCAAGACATTTAACCTAAATCAAGCTTGGCATAAACTAGAAAAATTAAATTCTGAGATAAATCAATCACAATCTGACCTAAACAGGTGTTAAAAGGTATGATTTGATGATCCATGATTTTTCCAAATCTACACATACTTATATTTCCAATTCTAGGTCCAATTTAGCATATAATCACATACATAACTACCATAAGGTCAAAACTTATAAAACATATCTCTACCCATCCAGAATCAAGCTAAACATGTTCCATAATTTTCAAAATAGTAATTTCAGGATTCTAGTTTCAAGGACTTTTGAGAAGAATTACTAATCATAAGTTCAAAGGCTAAACTAGTCAAATCAAGGTCCATAAGTTAAATCATGCATATTTTCTAATCAAAATGGGATCAAATAAATAGACGAGCTTGAGAAACCTACCTGGAAGCTCCTGTGAATTTTATGGATTTTTCAGAATTTTCCTGCTATTTTTCTGGCCTCAAATCTAATTTCCGGATTTATTAAATTCCGAAAATCAGAAAATCCTGAACCGGCATCGAACCGGGCGGTTCGACCGGCTGAACCGGGCGGCTGGACCGGGCGGAGCTGGACCGGGGGAGCTGGACCGGGCGGCTGCTGGCCGGTTCACGGCGACGGTTCGCGGCGGCGGAGGCGGGTCGCGGCGGCGCTTGCGACGGCGGAGGCGGCGCTCGCGACGGAGGGCGGAGCTCGCGGCGGGGAGGCTGCCGGCGGCGCTCGACGGCAGTGGCCCGGCGACGGCGTCGACGAGAGGAGGGCTGGCCTGGGTGGTGCCGGCGAGAGGAAGGCTCACGGCGGTTCCGGCCGGAACAGGGACGTCCCGGCGACGGCGACGGCGCGCGGGGGCGGGGGGGGGGGGGGCTAGGAACGACAATGAAGGGGAGGAGGAAGGAGGGCCGAGGGGCCGGTGATGACAGGGGCACGATCGACGGCGGCAAGGAGGAGGCACGGCGGCGCTGGGTTCCGGCGGCGATGGCGCTCGCGACCGGCGACGGAAACGAAGAGGGAGGGGGAGGGACTCCGGCGCAATAACGGCGCAGCCGGCGCAGGGGATGGCTGGGGGGGGAAGGGCTGCTGGCGGCAGTCGGCCCCGCGGGAAGGCGGTGGTCTGAGGGCGGCGTCCGGGCGGGCGGCTGCTCGTGTGGCGATGCGCTGACGGGCGGATGGGCGAAGGCGGCGTCCGCGGGCGTCCGACGTGGCAGGGAGGCGCTGCTGCGGCCGCGAGTTGGCGATGACGGCGGGTGCCGGGCGGGCGGGCGGGTGGCAGCCACGGGCAGGCACGAGAGAGGGGGCCTGATCCACGCGGCGGCGACGCGCGGAGGGAGGCAGCAGCCGAGGGGCGCGGCTCCGGCGGGATAGGAAGAGAGGGAGAGAGAGTTCGACGGGGGATGAGAGAGAGAGACGGGGGCGGTGAAACCGGCAACAGAGGAGGGGGCGTAACCGGCGATAGAAAGGGGGAAGGCGGGGCGTTACGGCGGGGAATCCTGGATGGGGGGGCGGTTACCATTTTTTTTATGTCAGATATTACATTCTTCACCCCTTAAAATAAATTTCGACCTCGAAATTTCAAAATCTTACTATCTAGTCGAAGGGGGGGGGGAAGTCAAGATGATTCAATTCTCAAACACTCATAAATAGATGCCCGAATCATCATACATCATATGCATAGTAAAGCTCTCATCATCCACTAATGTTATTCATATCAAAATTTCTAGACATACACTCTTCCTTCTATATCATATCATGCATGGTAATCTAATTATCCCATATCAACTTTAAGAAAATTATCATATTCATCTTCCTCTAATTAATCATATCTCTATACCATTCTTTCATAGTAAATAACTCTCCAATCTCTAACTTTATCTAAAATTTTGAACTTCAATATCATCACCAATCATCATCATTTTTATAGATAGACTAGAATCATTCTTTAAGTAATATATGTCATTCTAACCTCATACCACATATAAGTATTATTCCAAATACATACACATAAATCAGATTATTCTCACATAGACAAAATTGAATAATTCATACTATTTCACATATATTACCTAATGAAATCCTTATAATGATTCAACAATCTCTCTTCCATCAATCTATCGAGATGAAATCATCCTCATATCATACATATATGACCATTATCTAAAACAACTGAAATTCTATTATCCTTCTAAAACAAGAGTATTATTCATAATTTATCATTCATTTTCTTTTTCAAACTGATAGACCTAAACACCATTGTCATCAAATTCTCACCAACATTCCCTTTCTGATAATTTGAAATCTAGATTCTGATCATCTTAACTAACAATCAAATTATTCCCATACTTAAAGAGCCATAATCTAATGCCAAAGACATCCAATTCCCTTAAACCTCAACAAGTATATCACGATCTCTAATTACTTTCTCAATAGAAGTTAAATCACAATTTCCAAATTACTTCAGACAACTTAAATAATACTCTCAATAAGAATCAAAGTCTTAACAAATCTATATCTAACAAAATTGTCCACGATACAAATTTAACTCATAATTATCAAGCTGAATCACCTAGAGCCTTATACTTCCTATGATTTAGAAATTCATGAATCAAAGATTTCAAGTCCTTAGACAAGGATGTTGATTGGTAGAGCAATTACTCAGATTCTAGATCGGCAAATAATAACTAAGATTCTAGATACTATGGTCATAATATAAATTAGATTGTGATATCTTATAAATATCTAAGCAAAGCACCACTTAAACAACCTAATATACATGATCTTCTAGATATTTCGTCTTCAATTCTATAATTGACTGATCTCATTCCTTCTAATAATACATGATATATCCTCTTAAAATATATCCCCAATTAACTTACACCAATAATTCAATCATTCTCATGAAGATCATCCTATAAAATCATTATAAAACTCACTTTACTTTACAATATGAAAATCTACCAATCTAACTAGCTTTCTATCTTCACAAAAATAAGAAATCATATCATCATGACCTTAATTATATTCATTTGATCAATCCAATTCACCGATTACTCAAAATTTAAACTTCATCTCATAAAGATACTAAACCATATGATATCCATCAACTATTAAACAATAACATTCTCTACACCAATGACAATAAAATCTTGCCTTAATTGATAAATTGATTTCTATCAATCTGAACTTCAAGATCAACCAAATTTAAAAGTTGATTATCATACATTGATTGATCAACCAATTTAAATCTCTACATATTAAATCATCATCTAATATCAAAATCAAATTGACCCAAATTGATAATCTCCTCCTATTGTCATAAACTGGAGCTTCAAGATTCACCAAAATCTGAAAATTGATCCTCATAAATAGATTCAATCCATTGTCCAATCTAGGCATCCCATAATGTAACCTTCAAAGTCTAAAATCAAATCCAATTGATTCAAATAGATAATCCAAGTATCAAATCGGCTCATTCAAATCGAAATCAACCACCCGGCAGGTCACTATAGACCTTCCGGCCGGGTTAATGCTCTGATACCAACTTCTGTCACGACCCGGAATTTAATTAACAAAACCACAAATATGCAGCGGAAATACACAACGTCGTGACAGTGGGATGAAACCCAACACTTGGATTCCACAACCCAAACTTAAACAATTAATTCCATAAGATCCATCAAAACAAGAGAATAGAACCATATTTCAAAGTCTAACCACACTCTGGTTCAAAAACAACCAAGATCATCTACCTAAGTAGAGAGTACTAAGAATCTCCAACTGCAAATGACTCTGAATTCCTTTGGTTCCACATGAACTTCATCTTCATGCTCCTTGATCCTCAGTACCTGCTGAAAAAATTTATCCCACAACGGGGTGAGTCTAGGGACTCCGTAGGATTTACACCCGTTTCCCGCCAATCGGATACTAATATATAAACATGCATTGATAGATAACATATTTATCATTGAGATGTAAATACAAACATATAGAATGTCTTCTATATTAAGCTCTCAACCCATATCCAAGCCATGAATTAATTTTAAGGAAACAATTTTGCCAATGCTACTCAATTCTAGACCAAAACACACAAGACCATACAAGCTAGACAAATGACCTCAAGACTTAACTTAACAAGATCAAACTAACATAGGATAGATCTGATTTTCCTGACTTAAACATGGATTTAACACCTATACATGACATGCAATTAACACAAATTCATATTACTTTCAAGCACCTAGTCAAATAGCAAGGAATTGGCCATCTTGCTTCACATCACATGTACAGATGCATTCACCAGCTCTAATATATATAGAAGTAACATATACTAAGCTAGCCCAAAGTGCACCTAGGCAGTGGTGACACCAAGGGAAAAACCGCGGTAATCCGGGATCTGTGGGAAGGCCGGATTCAACTAAATGACCCGCTGCCCACGGGCAATTGACTAAAATAGGCTGGTGAGGCCTTCACAACATGCCGTAACCAGAATTAATAATCAAGTTTCAAATAATGACATACATGATGCTCACAAGACATAAACATGACTTTCTAGTATCTTTCATGCAAAACAACTTATTTTACCACAAACTAGACAAGACTTGTGCTAACCAACCTGCCTGACATATCTAAATTAAACCTATACCAAACTTGACCACAAGAACATAACTACACCATGCATGATATAATACATAATTTGAAACTAAACTAACCAAAATTTACATGACTTACATACATGAAATGACAAGCCGAACTAGACATACTTAATTACACATGCAAGACATTTAACCTAAATCAAGCTTGGCATAAACTAGAAAAATTAAATTCTGAGATAAATCAATCACAATCTGACCTAAACAGGTGTTAAAAGGTATGATTTGATGATCCATGTTTTTTCCAAATCTACACATACTTATATTTCCAATTCTAGGTCCAATTTAGCATATAATCACATACATAACTACCATAAGGTCAAAACTTATAAAACATATCTCTACCCATCCAGAATCAAGCTAAACATGTTCCATAATTTTCAAAATAGTAATTTCAGGATTCTAGTTTCAAGGACTTTTGAGAAGAATTACTAATCATAAGTTCAAAGGCTAAACTAGTCAAATCAAGGTCCATAAGTTAAATCATGCATATTTTCTAATCAAAATGGGATCAAATAAATAGACGAGCTTGAGAAACCTACCTGGAAGCTCCTGTGAATTTTATGGATTTTTCAGAATTTTCCTGCTATTTTTCTGGCCTCAAATCTAATTTCTGGATTTATTAAATTCCGAAAATCAGAAAATCCTGAACCGGCGTCGAACCGGGCGGTTCGACCGGCTGAACCGGGCGGCTGGACCGGGCGGAGCTGGACCGGGGGAGCTGGACCGGGCGGCTGCTGGCCGGTTCACGGCGACGGTTCGCGGCGGCGGAGGCGGCTCGCGGCGGCGCTCGCGACGGCGGAGGCGGCGCTCGCGACGGCGGCGACGGCGGGCGGAGCTCGCGGCGGGGAGGCTGCCGGCGGCGCTCGACGGCGGTGGCCCGGCGACGGCGTCGACGAGAGGAGGGCTGGCCTGGGTGGTGCCGGCGAGAGGAAGGCTCACGGCGGTTCCGGCCGGAACAGGGGACGTCCCGGCGACGGCGATGGCTCGCGGCGGTCGGGGGGGGGGGGGGGGACGACGGCGAAGGGGAGGAGGGAGGAGGGGCGAGGGGCCGGGGGTGACAGGGGCACGGACGACGGCGGGAAGGGAGGGGCACGGCGGGGCCGGGTTCCGGCGGCGATGGCGCTCGCGACCGGCGACGGAAACGAAGAGGGAGGGGGAGGGACTCCGGCGCAATAACGGCACGGCCGGCGCGGGGGGATGGCTGGGGGGAAGGGCTGCTGGCGGCGGTCGGCCCCGCGGGAAGGCGGTGGTCCGAGGGCGGCGTCCGGGCGGGCGGCTGCTCGTGTGGCGATGCGCCGACGGGCGGATGGGCGAAGGCGGCGTCGCGGGCGTCCGACGTGGCGAGGAGGCGCTGCCGCGGCCGCGAGTTGGCGATGACGGCGGCTGCCGGGCGGGCGGGAGGCAGCCGGGGACCGGCACGCGAGAGGGGGCCCGTTCCACGCGGCGGCGACGCGCGGAGGGAGGCAGCAGCCGAGGGGCGCGGCTCCGGCGGGATAGGAAGAGAGGGAGAGAGAGTTCGACGGGGAATGAGAGTCCCGGCGGGAGGGGGGTCCGGCGAGCGCGGGGCGTGGGGGGGAAGAGAGAGAGAGACGGGGGCGGTGAAACCGGAAACAGAGGAGGGGGCGTAACCGGCGATAGAAAGGGGGAAGGCGGGGCGTTACGGCGGGGAATCCTGGATGGGGGGGGGGCGGTTACCATTTTTTTTGTATGTCAGATATTACAAAGCGCAAAGGCAGGTTCAAGTATTCTAATCTGTTTTCCAGCCGTCCAGGTACTTCAATCCCTGGTTGCAGGATCGATTTATTCCTCTCGTCTCTTTAAATTATGGAGTCGGAAGGGTCTACGGACAAGGAAGCGGTTCTGGTACAGTTTAAGAAGCTACTTTACTTTCCTAAGAGTCAAATTCCGCTTCGATTAGATTCACAGAGGGATTCGGATAGTCAGCTTTGGAAGAAAAGTCTTATTTTAAGGGTTTGCTCTTCTGTTAAACCTAGACCGGCAGGGATCAAGGAGTGGATAAAGAGAATGTGGAATCCGTCAATGCCGTGGTCCTTACTCGATTTTCCTAATGATGCTTTTATTATTCATTTTCAATCAGTAGAGGAGGTTGATAAAATATGTAGACGTGCGCCTTGGTTCTTTAATAATGATCTCATTCTTCTTGAGAAAGCACGTCCTCTTACGGCTCCTTCTGAGTATAAGTTAAACCATGGCGATTTGTGGGTTCGTATTTATGATTTACCTCAAGAACTGTTGAATAAGGATATAGTTATGAGTTTAGCTTCTCAAATCGGTTTTTCGTGGGATCCTCCTATTGAAATTGTGGCCGCATGGAGTCTCTTTGCTCGTATTAAAATTAGAATTAATGTGCTGGATCCGTTGGCTACCGAAGTATCGGTTATCTTACCTGATGGTTCAGTAAAATTGTTTGAACTGGCTTATGAAAGAATAGTTCGTTTCTGTTATTTTTGCGGAAGGCTAGGGCATGAGCTTGGGGACTGTTCAAAACTAGCCCAACTTAAATCTCTTATATCCCCTACTTTTTCTAAAGAAGTGCAGCAAGAGCTAAACAACCAGTTGATTTTCAGGTATGGTGATTGGTTATCTACTGCCGGAAGAGAAGCACATGGGGGGAGTCGACCGGAGTCTAGTTCTTCCCACATGGATACCTCAGCCGCTACTGATGCTTTTTCTCCACGATCACACTATAATGCACTTGAGGATCAAACGTTCGGGGTGCAGAAAGTTTCAGATCTTCCGACCTTCCGGGGTAAGGCAATAGAGGGTAATATTACTTCATCTTCTATTTTAGCCTCATCTGTTCATCAAGATATGTCAAAGGAAGTGACTAGAGGTTATCAGCTAGATGTTGTGCCGGATATGAGATCAGTAGATACTTCTTACTCCTTATCTAAATCTTTGATTGCTCCTGCTAAGTCAATTATGAAGAAATCGAGTGTTCGAGATAAACATAAGTGGAAAATTCTTCATCAAGCGGTTACACAATCATTCCTTAAGCAAGAGGTAGTGGGGTTTCCTATTAAGGTTGATGTCTTGTCCTCGTTTCAGGCAGATAATAGGGCTGAGGCAGCTGGCCCGAGACAGCTGCCACAAGAACCATGAAGATAATAGCTTGGAATTGTCGGGGTTGTAATGGGCACCCGACAATTCGACATATTGATAGTCTTGCCCATTCTATTAAGCCTCAACTCTTTTTCTTGGCCGAGACCAAATGTTCTACTATGGTTAGTGAGAAAATTTTCTCTGATCGTAACATAGATAATTATTTTATTGTTCCTTCCTCTAATCATAGGGGAGGCATTTGGTTATGGTGGGACAATAGTCTTCAGCTCCAAATTATCTTTTCTAATATGTCTTGGATTGGTAGTATAGTATCTGATTCAATTTCTGGTTGTCACTGGCTCTTGATAGTTGTTTACGCCCCGGTATCTGATCGGAATAGAGTTATCATGTGGTCACAGATGTCTCATTTGATTCAAGACTTGGCCATTCCAGTTTGTCTTCTAGGGGACTGGAATTGTGTAAGATATCCTGCAGAGAAAGTAGGGGGGCTAATACCTATTAGATCTTATTTGGAACATTTTGAGCACTTCATTCAGGCAAATCATCTTATAGATGTTCGTAATGATGGTCCGGTATTTACTTGGTCTAATAGGCGCTCTTATCCGTATAATGTAAAAGAAAAGCTTGATCGTTGTCTGGGGTCCACTTCTTGGTTCAGCATGTATCCTTCGGTGCAATTGCATGTTCTTTCGACTTATTTTAGTGATCATAGCCCATTATACTTGAATACATCTCCTCCACCTAGGAAAAAATATCACTGGTTCCGATTGGAAGCAGCTTGGCTTCAATACCCTTCTTTTCATGAGTTGATTTCATACTCCTGGACTAACTCTCCTGATCTTATACATGATTATGATGATAAGATGAAGATTCTTAGTCGAAGCATGTCTAAGTGGAGGCAATCAATTTTCGGCAGTCTGAAACAGCGTATTAAGCAGACCCAAATGTTGTTGCTCCAGGCTCAATCTCAGGTTCCTTCTCCAGAACAGATCGAGCAGGAAAGAAATCTTATATCCCAACTCTCATGGCTAGAAGAATTGGAGGATATTTATTGGCGACAACGAGCCAAAGTATACTGGCATAAAGAGGGTGATCGTTGTACGAAGTTTTTTCATACTAAAGTTCAGATTCAGAGAAGATGGAACAGGATTGCGGGAGTTTATAAAGCTGATGGGTCTTGGTCCGTTCATATGCCAGATATTGAAAGTGTTTTTACTTCTTATTTTCATCAATTATTCCTGGATGAGCCTCATGATATTGATCTTCAGTTTTTTAATAGTATTCAGCTGGCGTGTTTGTCTCAAGACCAGCAGAATTCAATCTCGGCAGTCCCATCCTTAGAAGAGGTAAAGAATATCATCTTCTCCATGAAGCCGGTGAAATCTCCTGGTATAGATGGCTTACCCCCTCTTTTCTTCCAAAAATATTGGTATCTAATTCAGAAGGATGTTCATGAGTTTATTTGTCATATGTTCTTAACTTCCTGCATTCCTGAACCTTTAAATCATACAATTATCACGCTTATTCCTAAAAAGGAGAATGCTTCGCTTCCAGAACATTATAGGCCTATCAGCTTATGCAACGTGTTGTTAAAGATTTTAACTAAAGTGATTGCTAGTCGACTGAGGCCTTTGCTCTCAAATCTAGTTTCTGAGATGCAGTCAGCTTTTGTGCCCGGTAGAAAAGGTTCAGACAATATCATACTCATTCATGAAATTCGTAATGTTTTTAAATGGACCAGGGGTAAGATGGGGTACTTCATGGTTAAACTTGATATACACTAGGCATATGATAAATTGTGATGGAATTTTATGAAAGTTGTTCTTGAATGTATGGGGTTTCCGGTTCAGCTAGTTAATCTCATCATGACCTGTACCATGATAGTATCCTATACATTAAATCTGAATGGCCATCTGTCCAAAAGAATTACTCCTGGTAGAGGAATTAGACAGGGGTGTCCCTTATCCCCTTATTTATATATTTTATGCTCTGAGGTCTTGTCTGGTTTGCTATCTAATGCAGTCCAAAATAAGAGGCTCTCAGGGGTTAGAATCTCAAGGAAGGGACCACTTATATCTCATCTTATGTTTGCAGATGACTTAATTGTTTGTGGGAAGGCCAGTATTGAAGAGATCAATCACTTACTGCTAGTGCTACAACAGTATAAACAACTTTCAGGTCAGGCTATTAATTTTCATAAATCAAAATTTTGGTTTAGTAGAAATGTGCCTCCTTATCTTGTCAATAGGATTTGCACTCTTACGGGTTTCCAGTTGGCATCAAAAATGGATCTTTATCTTGTGGTTCCTTGGGACCCAACTGGGGGAAGAGCTTTTCTAAGTGATCACCTTATTAGTGTTTGTCGGAACAAGATGGCAGGATGGAAAGCAAATTTATTATCTGCAGGAGGAAGAACGACTTTGATTAATTCTACTATTAGACATCTTCCATCATATGCTATGTCTATATCGAAGCTGCCAAATCAGCTTATTCATAAACTAGAGATGCTTCAGCGCAGTTTTTGGTGGGCTCATAACACTTCTCAAAAGAGACGTATACACTTGACTAGCTGGAATGTTCTTACTCAACCTAAATTGTTGGGCGGTTTAGGGATCAAGGACCTCAAAATGCTTAACATTGCTTCAGGTATGCGCTTACTTTGGAATTTTCTGAATAACACTCATACTCTTTGGGTTAAAGCACTTATGGCTAAATATCTGCATAAAGCAACTATTTGGCAAGTTTCTCCAAAGCCGACAGATTCAAAGGTATGGCACTTTTTACTCTCTTCCCGTGCATATTTGGCAAAAGTAGGTGTTTGGAAGGTTAAGGATGGTTCAGATATTCATCATTGGCATCATGTATGGATAATGGATGGAAAAGGATCTTTGCTTCCTAAGACTCCAGGAGTCTATTTTTCAGGAGTGGTAAAAGATTTAATCTCAGATGGGGTTTGGAATAGACAGACTTTAATGGCCTGGTTTCATGCTGATTCGGTAAGGAGGATTCTGGATACTCCTATTCACCCCTATTTGGAATGTGATTTGCTAGTTTGGCCTTTTACGCCTGATGGGCATTTTAGTATTAAATCAGCATATAGGTTTTTAATTGAATCTAACTTACCTCCAGGTCATTCTAATCTACAAATCTGGAGGCAGCTGTGGCACCCTACTGTTGGGAAAATTCTGTCATCAAAAATTATCTTTTGTCTTTGGAAAATCCTGTCGGGTAACTTACCTACAAACTTTGCTATTCATAGACGTTGCCCTCATATTAATCTTTTATGCCCGGTGTGTAGTCTATCAGCTGAAACTTTGGAGCACTTATTTCAGGTATGCCCTCGAAGCAGGGCAGTCTGGCTAATGACACCTTTGGGAAATAATAGAGAGTGGAGTCAACTATCTTTTACTGATCTTATAGCTACATGGTTACAATGGATTAGATCCAAAGATATGGTTATTTCCAGAATGGGAGTTATTGCATGTTCTGTTATTTGGCACCTGTGGAAGGCTAGGTGTAAGGCTTCTTTTAATTACAAGTATGATTTCCCCACTACAATTTTTAATAATGTTATGCATACTGTAGCTATCTGTCTGGCTAATGCTCCGAAGCTCACTGTTAGTCCTGATCCTCATTGGTCGGCCCCTCCTTTTAATTCTCTCAAAATTAATGTGGATTGTGCTACATCAGGGGATAAAGGCGCGCTGGCTTTCTTGGTCAGAGATGAAGGAGGTGGTTTGGTGTTTTGGCAATCAAAGTTATCTCATTGTAACCGAGCGTAGCCGCCGGAAGCGGAGGGCATATTGGAAGCATGTCGATGGGCTGCTTCCTCTTCAAAGCATATCCTGGTAGAAAGTGATGCAAAAGGGGTAGTGGATGCCATCCTTGGAACTGGTCCAATTTTGTGGCGATCCCAGCACCTGATTAGGAGTTGTTCTCAGTTGTTATCTACTTCTGTTCATGTATCTCTTGCTTTTGTGAATAGGTCCTGTAATATGGTGGCTCACTTGTTAGCCAGGTGGGCGTTACGTTGTAATTGTGAGACTGCTTATCCCTCCCCTCTTCCTATGGATGTTTCCCATCACCTCTGTAAAGAAATGGTTGGTTAGTGTTTAATTTATGTTCAAAAAAAACAAAAGTTAATTATGAGATTCAATCAAACAATATCAATTTATCAACCTCTAACCAAATCAGAGATTTGATAAGTCATATAACAAAGGCAATCTTAAGCTTACTAAATTAAAAAAAAAATTTGTCTTAATTATGTTGTGAGAGATGTGAGATGAGAATAGAGAATGTCTCTTCCCATATGCTTCTTAGTGACTTTTTTGCTCTATTTGATTAGAATATTATAAGTAATATTATATTTGATATTGATATGTTTAAACAATATAGTATCACATGGTTCATATAAATATTAATTTTAAAATCAATAGTGAAAGTGTCTCAAAAAATCGATGATCAATCACTCACGGAACGTGACACGCATAAGATGAAATTGGAGAAATTAAACTCCACTAACATCGTAAATGTACACTCTCTCCTCTAGTGACTCTCTTGACATCCGATATTCCGAATGAACCACTAACCTAAGTTATTTATAAGGAGAACAATCTAGAAAATGTACTCTTATTAGAAATTTTTTGATCCCTATTTAAATCTTGACCAGATTTGGATAGCCTATTGCCAATTTGATTCATAATCGGATCCTAATCTCACTTACCGAATTTAACCACTAATAGGTGGTTCTACAACAATTAACAAGTGACGTTGTAGTCATCAAGTGGAGCTGCGCATAGTAGAGAAGCTCTTGGAGGCACTACGAGAGCACCATATCAGATTAGAGAAATTGAACTCTACTATCACCAAAGATGCAAAACCTCTACCCCTGGTGACTTTCTCAACACTCAATATCTCGAATAAGCCCAAGTTATTTATAAGGAGAACAAGTCATAAAATTTACTCTGATTAGAACTTTTCTAATTTATATCTGAATCCTGACTTGACTCGAGTAACTTGATCCCAATGCAGTTCACAATCAGATCTTGATCCCAGTTACTCTATTTAATTCATCTATTTACTTCTATCTTTCTTTCTGATCTATTTTTTATTCCCACACGCCATTGTGCTCACTAGGATGATTTTTGTCCGTCCCTCTTTCATCATTCTAAATTGTATGTTTCTTGTTCCCTTGATGGTTAGTGCTTCTTGTAGGGGTTGTTTTTATAAGTAACACACTTTAAAAAAAAAACTAACACACTAGACATTTTATTTGTTAATCTAATACAGTTTTGTCAAAGTTGAGTTGTAGCAAAGCGACTTTATTTTGAAAAAAAATATTAGTGGCGAATCTAGAATTTGTATACAATGAGCTCACCAAAATATTTCAGTGGGGTCACCTTTTTATGAATTTATCAATATAAAATACTTTAATAAAATATAAAATATTTTATAATATCCGCCACTAAATAATACGTACTTGGAATGTTATATGCACTTGAGATCTCTACATGGCATTGAAATCTACTACCCTCCCGAGGTATATGCCCAATAAAGAAACTTTAAGGTTATACATGCACTTGTTCAATGTTCAGTGATATATATGTGTGTGTATATGAGAAGAGAAAAAGACCCACAATAGATAACATCATTTATTTTTGTAAGCTGTCATAGACTAATCCCGATCGCACTGTTGCGGAGGGCAGCGGAAATTGATTGAGAAACTTCACAGTTTCGCTGATGGACTCTCATAGATGAAGGCGTATTGCCACTTTACGGCCTGTTTCATAATGGTTTATATTAAACATCTCAATCACAATTTATTTTAAAATTAATTGTAATATTGATTATTACAAAATGTTCGGCTATCACCGTCAATTTTAAAATTTATAATATATTAATTATAATACATGTAACGTTTGGTATTTTTTAGGTTAAGAAATTTTTTTTTAAAATTAATTTTAGGAGTGTTTTTATTTTATTTAGACTCTTTCCCTATTTATCCTCCACGTTTACTATTTTTTCTTCCTTCTACACCCTATTTTCTTCACCGCCGCCTCCTCCTTTCTCTCCTCCCCGAAAACCCTCGCTGCCTCGTCCCTCTCTCTCTCTTCAGCGCGATCGGCCACTGCTCCTCTCTCCGCGAGCGCCCCCGCGCGGCCAGTCGTCACCGCCCGCGCGCTGCCGCCTCGCCGTCAACCCCGCGCGCGGTCAACGCCGCCTTCGTCAGCGCCGTGGCCAGCCGCGTCGCCCCCGTCGTCGTCAGCCGGCGCCGAGCGACGCCTCGCGCGCGCGCCTCGCGCGACCGCCCCCCCTCGGTGCAGCCAGCGCCGACGCCGCCCCTTGGCCCCCCGTGACCCTCCGTGTGCTGCCCCCCCCCCATCGCCGACAGCCCGTAGCCCAGCCACCTGCGCGACCGCCGTCGCCCGCCGCCGTGCCTCTTCGCGCGAGCCCGCGCGGCGCCGCCTCGCCGTCAACCCCGCGCGGCGCCTTGCGCCGCCGTCCACCGTGCGCCCTCCATGCACCGCCGCCCCTATCGCCGTGAGCCCCTCTCTCTCTCCTATTCTCTCCTCTCTCTCTCTTGAATATCAATCACATAATAGCCCTTATTTTTTCTTTGATTTGATGTCATATTTTCCCTTGATCAGGGTGCTTTTCCCAGCATTTTGACGGTATGAATTGCCTATTTGATCGGCTCGAGTTGTGCGCTACGTAGCCGACGTTCGATATCCTTTTCGGTCGCCGGTTCCCGATTTCTCCAACATCGTTTCCGGTAGGCACCCTTGACGTGTCTATTATCATTAAAATTCTTATTTAATCCTCCATGACTTGTAGCGATTATTATTGATTTAATTAGTCGGATTAGCATTGTATGTTGTGGTGAGTGTGATTAGCGGCGTTGTTTCGTTCGTATGTATTGGAGGTCATATTATGATTATTTTAGGTTGTTTACAATATGTTAATCATCATGTTCTCGACTGATTTTAATCTCTCTTTGATAACCTATATCTAGTTAGTCTATGGTTATTCTTTCGAGTTGACATCATTGTATATATATGATGATAGATAACTAATTAGATATTGTTTAAGTAGCTCATTTATCTTAATTTTTCAGTCATGTTTATGTCATTAATTTAGGTGATAGGGTCCGATTGGGTCTGTTCCTATCATGTTAGTCTTTACTTATTCTTGTCATTTTATGGTTCTAGATCATGCACATGTGGTTTAGGTGTGGTTGATCATGCTATTTGCATTGGTGGTATATATGTTCATTGCATGGTATAGTTTATATTATTTAATCTTGCATAAGTATGATCATGGCATGGCATGATTGAGGTGGATGCATGATGCATTGAAATTTTAATGAAAACAGCTACACCAGACTAGTTAGTCGTGACCCGAGGGCAGTGGAGGTTAGAACAGTCCGGTGCATACTTCGATCCCGGATACCGCGGTTTGTCCCTGTGCCACCACTGCCTAGGTGCACTATGGGATTTCGTTTAGCTATATGGTACTGCTATATATGATAGATCTGGTGGTAGCTGGTTGAGGTGGCAAGACGGCGCATTCCTTGCTAATAAGAAAATAAAAGGTGTGGTTCTTATTAGAGGATAGGTGCATCTATGTGAATGTGGTCTTCATTAGAGGATAGGTGCACTTATTGCATGGTGTGGTATAGGTGGTCTAGAGATGTATTTCATTTTTATCTAAATTGTCATGTTCGGTTGCTTGGTGTATGTATGGTTTGTCCCATTCATAGCATATCATTTTATGGAGCATATAGTAGGTGTTTACGCATGTGTTTTTCTCACCATTTCAGGTCATTTTAAGATGTTTATAGGTGCTGGTTGGTGTGTCTATAGGTGTTGGTTGACGGTTTAAAATGCGTGGATTAAGTCAAATATTTATTATATTGACTAGTCTATACTTATATAACTGAGTGTAGGTCTGGGTACTTGTTTAATTAACATCTAGGGCCTTTTAGCTATCCGATTTGGCGGATGATGGGGTGTCTACTGAGTCGTCGTACTCATCCCAATCATTTTAACAATTTTTCAGGTAATCAGAGTAGCGTAGCGGAAGCGTGATGGATCGATTCCCAAGAAGCAAATGGATGATCATTATGTCTTTAAATGGTATTTAGTTTTGTTTAGATTGTAGGGATTGGTGATGTATTAGAAATTGAATTTTTGTGAAATTATGAACTTGGATCTAGTTGTTTTCATTTGTTCCAAACCGATATATTTTAGGGGTTATTTTTCCCGGTTACGTCGTCGGATTATGTGCCGCTGTGCAGGATTAAATCCGGGGCGTGACAATACAAGTGTGTCCACTTTATCAATTTAATTTTTGATATTTTATCCTTTACAATATCAATATCAAAATTGATAGAGTAACAATGCTCAAACCAAAAAAATTGCATAAAGCTCTATTTGAGAGTTCTAGGGCGCACCTATATCAAAATTTTAATTTCAAACCTTGATAACCTCAAATTTCTTGAATATCGTCTGGTCCTAATATCAAAATTATGTAGTCTCTCTAGATCACTTTCGTTCCCTAGGGGAGGGAGCTCTTTCGTTACCAACAAAAAAGTATCACCTATTAATGTGTAGTTATCTCAAAATGACTTACTTATGACCACTATTAAGTGCGTAAAGATGTTAAGAAAAACTACAGACCAAGTTAGAAAATAGAAGTCGAGTCTCGCGGGTTCCGGAACTTTCGCCAGCTCTTGGCGGACTGCTCGTCGCTTTCCTGTTGGCGGTACCTCTTGGCGCTGGAGAAAGCGTCATACTTTGGTTTGATCCTTTCCAGTTTGTGCTGAATCTTCTCTTTTATCTCGGTTGGGGAGTTATTCCCTGGTCTCTGCTCCAGTGGCGTCAACGAATCCCCAAGTAGCTTTAGAATCTTGCAGGCTCTTGGCGGACTGCTTGCTTGTTTCTCTCTGTTGGCAGTACCTCTCAGTGCTGGAGGAAGTATCCTATTTTATCTTGATCTTTCCAGCTGAGAATATTACCAGCTAGCTCTTGTCAATCGGAAGTTGCTTTGTTGGTCTTGTCTTGATCTTTTCCAGCTGAGAATATTACCAGCTAGCTCTTGTCATTCGAAAGCTGTTTTGTTGGTCTGTTCTGTCTGCTCGGCCGAATGGAGGAGGTGCAAGCTCTTCCAAATCCTGAAGAAGATGCTATAGTTAGTAGATTCCGAGAACTATTATCTCCTACTAGACAAATTAAACCTGTTTCTCTTCACTCCATCTCTCCGGAGGACAACCTGAAATGGAAGAGAACATTAATAGTGTCAATCCTCTCAAGGGGTAAAGTTAGACCAGCTGGCTTTAAAGAATGGGTTAGTAAAATGTGGACTCCTATTGGTCATTGGTCTCTCTTGGATTTTCCAAATGGTGCATTCATGTTGATCCTGCAAGAAGAAGAGGATATAAATAAGATCTGTCGAAGAGCACCATGGTTTTTCAACAAAGATATTGTCCTTCTTGAAAGGGGTAGGCCAAATACCCCCTTCAGCATATTCATTGTCCAATGTAGAGTTATGGATGCGTATATATGATTTACCCCAGGAATTATTAAATAGAGATACAGTTATGAAAATGGCTGCCCAGGTTGGAAATCCCATTCTCCCTAGCGAGAACTGGCTGATGCATGGAGCTTCTTTGCTAGAGTCAAAATTTCGCTGAATATAAATGACCCATTACCAACGGAGATTTCTGTCATCTTACCAAATGGAGAAATTGGTGTTTTTGAGCTAGCTTTTGAAAGAATAGTCAGATTCTGTTATTTTTGTGGATTATTGGGTAATGAACATACATATTGTGATAAATTAGAGCATATAAATTCCCTAATAAAGCCATCATTTCCGATTACTTTACAGCAGCAACTGCAAGCACAACTAAAGTTCAAGTATGGTGAATGGTTAACGGTTGATGGTAGATCAGCTAATGGAGGAATCAGGCCAACTGAGTATAGAGTTTGCCCCTTTGGAGGACATACCAATCAGAAGGTTCCATCCAACAATAGTGCTGAAAATGGGTTTTTAAAGAAGATGTCAATTTATAATGATCCAAGCACAGCTTTAATGGCAGTTACCATTCCTATTAGTGAGAATAAGTCTTCACTGCAAAAATTTCAATCACCAACAGAGGCACCTTTGGATACCCCGAACACCCTTATGCTGCCTAAACAAACACTTCTTCCACAAATCCCACCAATGCAAATGTTCCAAAATGTACCTCAAGGCAAGTTATCGAGCTGTAAAACTAATACTTTTGTGACGTCTTTGGACAAATTACCACATCTTTGGGAGATCAAATACACAAATCCGGAGGTACAAAACAAAAACAGTTTTTCACTTCCGGTTGGTTATAAAGAGCTTTCGTCTGTTTGCAAGTCGGCCAATATTAATCTTCACAGCAAAGTTTTAAAAGCCCCAATGGACAGAAAAACCCCATCACATCTGGCAGTCAAGAAGTCAAGTCCAATTGATAAATCAAGGTACAAGGCTAAGAGGAAAGTTTGTATTCAAGAATTAGCGGAGGAAATGGAGCTTGCATCCTCTTCAAAGTCTGGATCTTCATATGATCTGAATAATTGGGCTTTGGCAGCTAGCCCCACAAGGCTGCCGGTTTCCAAATGAAGATCATATCTTGGAACTGTCGGGGTGGGAATGGGTACCCGACAGTCCAATATTTAGATAGACTTATCCATTCCATAAAACCAGACATATTTTTCATTTCTGAAACAAAACGTAGTCTGAGTTCTTCCTCAAGTTTCTTCAAAATCAGGAACATCACCAATTTTATTGTGGTTCCGGCTTCAGGTAAAGCTGGAAGCTTGTGGCTCTGGTGGAATGAAAATATCACAGTCAAGGAATTGTTCAAATGTGATACTTGGATTGCAGTGTCGATTACTGACAGTGCTTCCCTGGGATCTTTTAATTTAATCACTACCTATGCTCCAACTAATCATAGAGATAGAGTTATTATGTGGAACCAAATGACATCCTTTATGAAAAATTCAGCACAACCAGTTTGCTTAGTGGGTGATTGGAACTGTATTCGGTATCGTCATGAAAAATGGGGAGGAGCGGCTCCAATTCAATCTCACTTAGCCAAATTTGAATATTTCATCCAGAGCAATGGTTTAGTGGATATTAGAATTCATGGTCCAACTTTCACCTGGACTAATAGAAGAAGCTACTATTACAATGTTCGGGAAAAGTTAGACCGCTGTATGGCATCTATGAGTTGGGTGAATAAATTTCCAAATGCCAAGGTATGCTCCCTTCCAGCTTATTGTAGTGATCATAATCCTATTCTTTTAATTACTAATCCAAATTGGGCCGGTAAAAAAAGTTTTTTCAAGATGGAATCAGCCTGGTTCACTCATCCTACTTTTAGACGTAGAATCTCCAAAGCTTGGAGTTCAGGCCCCGAGCTTGTGTCAAATTATAGTAGGAAGATGGTGTATATCAGAAATGATATCCTGAAATGGAAACAAACTGATTTTGGAAATATTAGTAAGCAAATTGCTGAAATTAGAAACAAGTTACTTTCTCTTCAAGATATTCCAGTTGATCAACATCATATAGATATGGAATTGGAGCTCCAGAACAAGTTATGTCGACTTGAAAACATAGAAAATTTATATTGGAGGCAGAGAGCAAAGGCAGATTGGTTAAATCTAGGGGACAAATGCACGAAATTCTTTCATATGAAGGTTATAAACAGGAGGAGATGGAACCGAATTTCGGGGGTGGTCAAGGCAGATGGTAGCTGGTCCTGTAACTGGTCGGATATTCATTCAGTATTTATTTCTCACTTCTCGCAGATTTTTAATTACCGGAATTTTTCTCCTCAATGGATAAATTTCCCTTTTCATATGTTAAAAAAGCTTTCGGAGGATCAAGGTACAAGTTTAATGCAAACTCCTGGAGTTGATGAAATTAAAGAAGCTCTCTTTTCTATGAAACCAGATAAGGCCCCTGGACCAGATGGTATCACTCCTGGTTTTCTTCAACAATTTTGGGATATCACTCAAAATGAGATCATTGACCTGGTGCAGTACATGTTTAATTCACATGAGATCCCCCCAGGCCTAAATCATACTATCATATCCCTGATCCCTAAAAGGGAGAATCCGATGACTCCAGAGTTTTATAGACCTATCAGTCTTTGCAATGTAATTTTTAAAATTTTTACTAAGTTGCTGGCTGGTAGGCTTAAAACAATTATGCCTACCATTATTTCTGAGCACCAGGCTGCTTTTGTTCCTGGCCGGATGGGGATTGATAATATTATTCTGGTTCAAGAGACTTTCTCATCTTTCATATTTAAAACAGGTAAACAAGGGCATTTCATGGTCAAGTTGGACATTAGTAAGGCTTTTGATAGCATCCAGTGGAGTTTTATAAAAGGTATGTTACATGGTTTTGATTTTCCTGCTAAAATTATCAGTATAATCATGAACTGTATATCTACTGTCACATATTGTATTAATCTCAACGGGCAGAGGTCGGATGTCATTATTCCGGAGAGGGGTATCCGTCAAGGATGCCCTTTATCTCCGTATATTTATATCATGGGAGCTGAAGCCTTGACTGCTATCATTAAGTCTTTTGCTGAGCAAGGTTTGTTCAAAGGCATTACTTTAAGTAGAGGGGGGCCGAGGATTACACATTTTATGTTTGCAGATGATATAGTGATGTGTGGGCAGGCAAACATGGATGATGTTGCAAATATGATGAAAATTCTTGATCTTTATCAATCTCTATCGGGCCAGTCGGTTAATATTGGAAAATCTAGTATTCTATTTAGTAGAAATGTGCCAACTGATCTACAGGACCAGATTTGTCAGTTTACATGTTTTGGCCGAGCTTCTCCTCATGACAAAAATTTGGGCATTCCCCTTGGGCTTTCGGACCATAGAATAAATCACTATACATGGATGGCTGAGAATTTCCATAAGAGACTGGCCGGGTGGAAGACTGGGCTGTTGTCTACAGCGGGAAGAACAATGCTTATAAAATCCACTTTGAACCAGCTTCCTATTCATGTTATGAGCATGAGGAAAATTCCGTTGGGTCTTATTAAACAGTTAGACATATATCAGAACAATTTCTGGTGGGCGCATATGGAAGGGGAAAAGAAAAAGCTACATTTAAAGAACTGGAACTCTATTAAAAGACCCAATAGTGAAGGCGGGCTTGGAATTAGAGATCTTGCTACCCTCAATGAAGCTCTTCTTCTTAGATTGGCGTGGTGTTTTATTCATGAAAATCACAAAATGTGGGTGAAGGTTTTAACGGCTAAGTATTTAAAATATCACAGCTTTTGGGAGGTTAAGCCAAAGAAGGGTAGCTCGGATGTTTGGAGGAATATTCTTCAAGCTAGAAAACACCTATCTAAGGTTTGTGTTTGGAAAGTTAAAGACGGGACTCACATTAACATATGGAATCATCATTGGATCCAGGACAACAGAGGGCCCCCGGAGTGCAAAACTTCCAATTCTGATACATGTCTCATCAAGGTTCAGGAGTTGATTTCTAATGGGCAGTGAAATAGGGAACTTCTGGAAAATCACTTTACTACTGCCTCTATTGAGAGAATTATCCGAACCCCGATATATGAGGATGAGCGACAAGATAAGTTGGTGTGGCCTTTTGCTTTAAATGGTATCCTAAATACTAAATCAGCTTATAGGTACCTCCATGACCTGAAGGATTTTCCAGGTACCTCGAATCAATTAATATGGAAAAAACTGTGGCATCCCAAAATAAGTCAGATATTTCCCCAAAAAATTATATTCTTTCTTTGGAAAGGCTTGGGAAACTCTCTTCCAACAAATGTGGTTATATCCAAAAAATGTCCTCAGGTGGAGAGCATTTGTAGGATTTGTCTTGGGGAACCAGAAGACCTGGAACATATTTTCTTTAGATGTAACCGAAGCGTGTACCGGTTCGGATCTTCTCTAGGCCTAAACCAAAATTGGCTTAATCGAGATGCTCATACTATTATAGCTACCTTTCTGGATTGGATTTTGAAAAATGCAAATTGGGAGTGTTACCAGGGGATTTTAGGGATCCTCACCATTTGGCATCTATGGAAAAGTAGATGTAGAGCTGTTATGGAAAACCTTCATCAACATCCGATTCAAATCATTGAATCAATCAAACGGGAAACAAAATTTTTATGTTCGCAGTATCAATGTATCCACATTCATACCAGTCGGCAGTGGATTCCCCCGCCTAGTTCTCACCTGAAATTCAATGTTGATGTAGCCACTGATGGTCGGAACGGGGCTATCGGCGTGCTTATAAGAGATTCCCGTGGAAGCATTTTGGAGTGGAAAGCTGTGATTTCCACCTCAGTCGATCCTTTGCTTCTGGAGGCAGAAGCTATCGAACAGGCCTGCTCGTCATCGTTTCTGGAAAGCTGTTCTATCATTATTGAGAGTGATGCGCTTTTGGTGGTTAATGCTATAAATGGTAAGGAGCAGGTTCCTTGGAAGATTACCAATCGTATTCTCCGTTGTCGACGTCGCCTTGAGGCCGTCTCCGCTACCGTCGACTTTTGCCCTAGGGAGAGGAATGAAGCCGCCCATCGCTTGGCGCGGTGGACACTTCGACAATCTCAGCATTTCAACTGGACGGCGTCTTTAATTTCTCTCCCTTCTGATGTTTTGGATCAGGTGCGGCTGGACGCACCGGTGGATATTCCGCCTAAAGGGCGTGGATGACTTTGTAAATTTTGGTGTTTTCTTCTATATTAATATACATATTTTGCTTGTTGACCAAAAAAAAAGTTAGAAAATATAAAAAAGATTAATAAAATATGAAATTAGTTAGTAAAATACAAGGCACAGTTATTAAAGTATATAATTATACTAATCAATAGTCGTAAATCAACTAACTTTAATTAACTATATATATTATAAAAAGATATTTTTTCATTGACAACTTAGAAAGTTCTCTCTTCTAGAGGTGGATGGTGGGTGATTTGGACTGCAAAATTAATTAGGTACCGCATTTGACCAAACGGGCCCAGAAAACAGCATTATCGGTTGGTTGAGGATACCGACTACTCATCTCATTGGTGACGATACAAGCTGGACCCATGAAAAAGTTGCAACATTCAAGAGCTCCCATCTGTAAAGCTGAAATGTTGGTTTCCGAATTAGAAGCTGGAAATTCTTTAGATGGATATGCCTGTCAGTTGACTCAGCCCGGCCCAGCGCCTGCTCCACGTGACCACGTCTATCTCCATTTTGCCTGGACAAGAAGGCCCACGGGCCCACATTTGACGGAACCGTTGTTGAATTGGGCCAGCTCAACGTCTCTATCCGGCTTCAGCCCGGCCCAGCGCCTGCTGAAGTCATATTAAATAAGGAGACATAAATAGGAATCCTAATAAAGCTGGCTTTGTAATATCTATTTTTTTTTAAAAGAGTTATTATATTTATATTAATATCATTCTCCCCGTTCCCCTTTTTGCCCCTCCTTTTCCCAAATTTTACCTCCGTCGAAACCCCCATTTTATGCCCTAGCCGCTCCATTTCCTCCCTCCCTCTCTCGGTTCTCCCTCGCGGCACCTCCCTCCCGCATGCTTGCGCGGAGTCCAGCCCCCTTGCTCGACCGGCGCCGTTTCCGCCCCCCTTGCGCGCGAACCGCAGCACCCCGGCCCTCCCTCTCTCGGCCACCCGCGTGGACGCGGCAGCTGCGGCGACGCAGCAGTTCCCCCCCTCCTCCGAGCGCGTTCCCCCGTGCTGACCAGCGCCGCGGCGCTGCCCCTCGGCGCGCGCGGACGCGCCCAGCGGCTGCAGCCCGCAGCCATCCGCTCCCCCCTCCCTCCGTTCTGCCTCCGCGGGCCAGTGCCCAGCCCCCTACGCCCAACCCCCCGGCTGCCCAGTCCCCCCGCCGCGCCGCGCGCAGCCGGCCAGCACCCAGCTGCGGCCCCTCAGCCCCCGGCGGCCCCTCCCCCTGCACGCGCCCTGGCGCCCAACTGCAGCGCAGTTGCCTCCGCCCCCCCCTTGAGCGCTGACCAGCGCGTTGATCGCGCTGGGCTGCCCGAAGCCCCCCTCCATGGTACCTTCCCCCTGCGCGCGTGACCCCGCGCACACCTGCTCTGCGGCCTGCAGCCGTCTCCCCCTTTCCCCTGCCGCATGAAGGAGTGCTGACCAGCGCTCAGCCGCGCAGCCGCATCCCTCTCTCACAGCAACCACGAGGTCGGCTATCGGCGCGCGTGCAGCCGCGGCCATTGACCGCTCAACCCCCCCTCGCTGCAGCCCGCCCGGACCTCCTCTGTTGCTGCCCTGTCTGCTGCCGTTCACCTGCGCAAGTGTGCGCATCCGCGGCCTCCAGCCCCCTCGGACCTCCGTCTCCCCTCTGTGCACCGCCTCTCTTCCTTCAACATGCGCCAGCAGGTGCCGCCGCACCTCCCCTCTATCCAGATTGCTACAGTAAGCAGGATTTGCTATTTTCCTATTTTATTTTTTTCACTCCCTTGTATCCTCCTTATCTTTCTACTCTTGTATGCTTGCAGCTAGCGTCGATTATGGGAGAAATCCTTGTTTAGCCGGTCCAAGCTTTGTATTAGCTCCGGATCGATTTGTCGACGCCTTTCCGGTAGGCATCCCGGACATGTCTATTATCACTAAATTTGTATTGAAAAATATTACCATGACTTGTAGTAAATGCATAGATGTGTGATCTTAGAAGAGTGATGTTGTCTTTAGTTGTCTATCTTGATTAATTTAGCATGTGTTGCAAGTCAATTAATGATGATTGTATAATTAGCTCTATCATAGTTAATTGATTATATTCTTGTACGATATATGGTAAACCTTGATTATTAAATTGTTAACCCCCTTAGATCATTGTTAGATCGATCAATTCCTTGTTTTAAAGAATGTTTGAAGTTGTGAGTTAACCCCATTGCATAGAGTTTGAATCAATTATTTAAATCTGAATTTTTATGTAACACCATCAAATCTTTCATATTGTGGTTGTTTTAGGGGTCTAAGTCATGTTGGCATATCATGAATAAGTATGTATAGAATGTTATTTTTTTTTATCCATGATAGATAAAGTGCTAGTAGCATGGGTGTCTCTTTGCTTATATTGTGGAAATGCATGGTTCATTAGTTTGTTTAGTGTCTATCATGGTGGCATGTCTTCATCTTGAATGTGATAGTTTGTCATTGCAAAATAGATTGCATATTTGTGAGAAACTCATGGCAAGGCATGAGATGTTGTGATGCATGTGTGCATTAAAGATATTTAATGAGACCGAGCTATACTAGACTAGTAGTCGTGTCCGTGGGCAGCGGAGCTTAGAACCGTCTGGTGCATCCTTCGATCCCAGATCCCGCGGGTTATCCTAAGTGCCACCCCTGCCTAGGTGCACTACGGGATTTAGCTTAGCTATAAATTACTTCTATATATGGTAGATCTAGTCATAGCTCGTCGAGATCGCAAGACGACGCTTTCCTTGCGAAAAATGAAAATGTTGATGTTTCATGTAGTGGATAGATGCATTGTAGAGTGGTATTGGTGTTAATATTTATGTTGTGTTCATTAGTTCATTTAAGCATATAAGTTTTGTATGATATGCATGGTATGTCCTTTAGTTAGTGTTGCATTGCATAACCTCTTCCTCATACTTTATATATTTGTGAGAAGCCCTCTTTGGTCTTAGTTGTGGGTTGGTTATGGTTGTATGTCTAAAAATTTGTGGAATGCCAACTTTCATATATATATTGTTTAGTTTTATATGGTATATAACAAGTGCAGGTTGGGTAACGTATATGTATCATGTTAGGGCCTTTGGCTATCCAATTTGGTGGATGATGAGATGTCTACTGAGTCGTTATGACTCACTCCAATCCTCTATTATATTTTTTTCAGGATTCAGGTTTAGCGCAACAGAAGCTTGGTGGTATGGACTCCAAGGAATAATTTGAACGGTTATTGTGCAATTTAGACCGGTATATGATTGTTGGATTGAAACTTTTATTATGTGATTTGAGATGAGTGAATAGGGTTAGAATTGTGAACTGGGACCTCTGTCTTCGAGTTTTTCCAAACCGATGTGTTTTTGGGGTTGTTTCCCCGGTTACGTTGCCAGATTGTTTTCCGTTGTGTAGGTTGAAATCCGGGTCGTGACAGGCTTGGTCAGCGAAAAGCCTGCAGCAGGTTGGCATCTGGAGAAATTATGTTATTTGTCTCCTTTCCATATAAGTTGAGAAAAAACGTAGAAAATCGACAAGGGCTGGCATGACTTGGCTAGTCAATCCTCCGTTGCAAGTTTTAATTTTATTAATGAGACGAGAAACACAGGCAAAGAGTACACTAGAAGTAAAACAAGAGTTATCCCACTTGTTTTGGCTTAATTGATGTCTAACTTTTGAATAAGTCAAAAGTTAGACATTGAGATTTTGGCAAAATGACTTGGATATAATAGTAATTTATTGATAAAAGTCACTTAATTTTAAATGATTTACTGTTTTTTTATTTTTAGACGTGAATAACAAGATTCTGGAGAGATTAAAGATAAAATTAAAATTGTAGATATTTTATTAAGTCCAAATCAAATACCACTTTAGGATGTGTTTGTTTGAGCTTAGTGACCATCAAATCTCTAATTTAGTCAAAGATTAGATGTTTTAATTAATATGTTTGGTGAATCCTCTGAAACAATATGTGACCGAACCCCTAAAATGTGAGAAAAGCTCTTGACTTTAAGAAGAAAGATAAAACCTTTTCTTACTTCAGACATAGGAATCCCTTGCCGTGGTAGTGTGTGTTCTTTGAGTTGGAATTCTAGTGCTCCTTGTAATATGATATATTGACATAAACACTCTACCTATGTGCGATACATATCTTATCAAGGTCTTGATTTTGATATTTTAACTAACAAATTGATTACTGAGTGTGCATTACTTGGTTCGACTTGTCAAATTGATCTAAATATATCTATACTAGTTCAGTTTGATTTTTCACCATCTGTAAGTGTATCTAACCTTCTCGGCTGCAGCTCTAGGGTGCGCAGCGGAGGTACTCTGTGCGGATATATGCTCTGCGTGTCCGCGGAAGCGGTGGCCGTTTCTCACGCCTCTCTCTCGGCGGGTAGCTAAGAGTTGATCCGATTTCCATCCTGTTTTCTGGTTGTTGTTTGGTGTTTCATCCCGTCTTCTATGTTCTGGTTCTTTCTCTTCCTCGTTCTCCTTTGGTTTCTTTTTCCATTCGTCTTTCAGTTCATACTCCTTTCATTGTTCATCTATCTATTCTGAGCTATTACATTCATCGGTCCTTGCTCTTTTGTTTCTCTTTTTCCATGTTTTTTATCTGGTATTGGTATTCTTGTGGTTTTTCCATCCCTATTAGTCGCTGTTTGTGGTCTGGTACTGTTTTCTTTGTGGCTTTCCCTCGCTTCTCTGTTCGTCGGTTACTCCTACAATCTTCTTGCTGCACCTCTTCTTTCTTGGATTCCATTTCCTCTTCTTCCTCCACGTCCGTTCTCCTTCCTGTGCTACAGTATAGCTCCTTCTCCTTCGGATTTCACCCTTTTGATTGTTTTGAATTCTAAGAGTTTTTTGATGTCCGTGTCTCTCAGCCTTGGGTTAACTTTCGCGACACATCTATTTTACCTTGGGTTAGGTTTTTGAGTTGTTCTCTTGGGCCGACATTGTCTGTTAACCGTCCTTAGTTACTTTTTCTTCGCACGATAGTGTTCTGGCCTCTTCCGGAAGCTTCCTTTCCTACTCTCCCTCTGTAAATTATGGGTTAGTTTCTCTTTCCTCTCTCCGTCGCCCTTGTAACCTCTATTCCCCCTGGTTTTTCCCCGCAGTTGATCCACAGCTCACTTCTTGTTCTTCTTACTCGGCCCCTCTTACCTTTTATCTCGTATATCTGCTTCTACTTTTAAAGGTTTTCTTTCTTTCTGCTGCTGCCTTTGGTCGACTGCTTATTTATTGGGGTGCCTTGATGCCCATTTCTTCCATCCCTCTCTTCAGCAGTATGGATTTGCCCTTGTCTTCTGAGGAAGAGCAAGTCCTATCCCGTTTTCAGCAACTTCTGAGCTCAACTGTTTCGACGCCGCCAGTATCTATTGACCCATAGTGTCTTTCGGATGTTTACCCTTGGCGAAAGACTTTGATTCTTAAAGTTTGCTCTTTTTCACGACCTCGGCCGGCGGGTTTGAAGGAGTGGATCCGCAAATTGTGGAACCCTACAGCGCCCTGGTCTTTTTTAGATTATCCTAATGATGCTTATGTGTTGCAACTTCAATCAGAGCAGGAGGTGGATACGATCTGTCAGAGGGCTCCATGGTTTTTTAATAGTGACTTGATCCTTCTAGATAAAGCTCGGCCTTTTACTGCACCTTCGGAATATCAGCTTACTCATGGGGATTTATGGGTATGTATCTTTGATCTTCCTTAGGAACTGTTAACTAAGGAATTAGTCATGCAGATGGCATCCTAAATTGGTATTCCTTGGGACCCACCCGACGCGATAGTGGCCGCCTGGAGTCAATTTGCCCGGATAAAGGTCCGTATTGAGGTTACTCGGCCACTTCCAACTGAGGTATCTGTGATTCTACCAGGGGGTTTTCTTAAGACTTTTGAGCTGGCTTATGAGCGCTTGTCTCATTTTTGCTATTTCTGTGGCTGCCTGGGGCATGAGTATGGCGATTGTTCAAAGTTGTTTACCTTGAAGTCTCTTATTACACCTTCTTTGTCGTCTTCCTTGCAAACTGACTTGCGGAATCAGCTTACTCTCAGGTTTGGTGATTGGCTTTCCATTGAGGGCAGAGCTGCTCATGGGGGTAAGAGACCTCCTGTCACGCATACTCCAGTGGAACCAATTCCCTCCGTAGCTTCTTCGCCCAATTATGTATCGACTTCGGCTCCTACTGGTATGGTTTCTCATTTTCTGGCTCTTCCTTCTCCATCTCTGGTGGCATCGGAGGAGGATTCTTTAGTTAATGTTCCTATTACGCTTGATGTTAGTAATGTTGCTCCTCCTAGTACATCGTTGGCTATTCATTCTTTGATGCCTATGTCTGGGGCACCACTCTCAAGGTTGCAGAATGATATTGTTACTAATCCTTTGGGTAATCCGATAGCTACTGTTTCAGTTTCCATGAGTACTCATGGTATGTTGTCTAAATCTAAGTCCTCTATGAAGAAGTCTGGTCCGAAAGAAAAACATAAATGGAAGACTCTTAATTAAGCTGTCATATTATCTGATATAAGTCAGGTTTAGGTTCCCTCTCTTTCTAGGCTTGATTCATCTGCTCCATTACTGATTCAAGAAAAGGGTGTGGCAGCTGGCCCTTCACAGCTGCCGGGAACTCCATGAAGTTTTTACCCTGGAATTGTCGAGGTTGTAATGGGCCCCCGACAATTCGCTATATAAACCGTCTAGCCCATTCTAATAAACCTCATGTTTCTTTTATTGCTGAAACTAAGTGCAATTTACAGACCAGTGAGAACTTTTTTTCTCAGAGATCTATTTCTAACTTCCATGTTGTTCCTTCGGAGAATCGTAGGGGGGGTCTTTGGTTATGGTGGCATGATACCGTCCACTTACAGATCATTTACTCTGACAGTTCCTGGATTGGGAGTATTGTAAGTGAGGCAACTACGGGGTACCCTTGGCTCTTGATTGTAACTTATGCTCCAGTTTTTGATAAAGGACAAACTCTGATGTGGTCCAATATGTCCAATTTGATCAAGGAAATCTCTCTCCTGGTTTGTTTGGTTAGAGACTGAAATTGTATCCTGTACCCGGAGGAAAAGCAAGGGGGCCTTACCCCCATCTGGTCTCATCTGAACCACTTCGATCAGTTTATATAAGATAATTCTTTGTTGGATATTAAAAATGATGGTCCTGTTTATACTTGGTCTAATAGAAGGTCTTTTGCATTCCATGTTAGGGAAAAACTTGACCGATGTCTGGTTTCTGCCTCTTGGCTTCTATTATTTTCCCCGGTCAAATTGCATGTGTTACCCTGCTACATGAGTGACCATAGTCCCCTATACTTAAATACTAGCCCTCCCCATAAAAAGAGCACTCCCTGGTTTAGACTGGAAGTGGCTTGGCTGAAATTTTCTTCTTTCCATGAACTGGTTCATTCTGCTTGGCAGTGTACTCCTTCTCTACATACTCATTATGCACAAAAAATGCAAGCTTTATCTTAAGTATGTTTTTGGTTGTCTTAAGACTCAAATTCTCCAAACTCAATCACAGTTGACTGCTATTCAATCACAACCTTGTTCCGACATAAGTTTAGCAGCTGAAAAATCTCTTATTGCCAAGATGCACTGGCTTGAAGATTTGGAGCATATTTATTGGAAACAACGGGCAAAAGCATATTGGCATAAGGAGGGAGATCGCTGTACTAAGTTCTTCCATACTAAGGTTCTGAATAGGCGTCGTTGGAATAGAATTACTGGCATCTACACTTCTGATGGGAATGGTCAGCTAACATGGCAGATATTAAACAAGTCTTTCTTGATTATTACACCTTACTGTTTAATGACACATCGCAACATATTGATGTTGAAAATTTCCCATTCTTACATGATTTGCATCTGCCTACTCTGTCTTCACAGCAACATGAGTCTTTACAGGCTATTCCATCCTTGGAGGAGGTGCGCCAAGCTCTCTTTTCAATGAAACCAGACAAATCCCCAGGCATAGACAGTTTTCCTCCCATCTTTTTCCAACATTATTGGTCTCTGTTGAAAGACGATATCCATAGTTTTATTGCTAGTATGTTTGTGCACTATTCTATTCCCTCGGAGTTGAACCATACTTTATTAACTCTTATTCCGAAAAAAGAAAGTGCTACTTCACCAGAGCATTATCTGTTATGTGCAACGTTCTGTTGAAGATTTTGACTAAAATTATTGCTCTTTGACTGAAGCCCATGTTATCTGACTCGATTTCTCAATTGCAATCTGCCTTTGTCCCTGCTAGACAGGGTTCTGACAATATTATCATCATCCAGGAGATTCAGAACAACTTTCGAAGATCCAAAGGTAAGTTTGGCTCTTTTATGGCAAAGTTAGATATTCATAAAGCATATGATAAGTTGTGTTGGAACTTTCTTTAGATAGTTCTCTCCTTAATGGCATTTCCCTCTCACTTGATTCACCTTATCATGGCTTGTACCCGATCTGTTTCATATTCACCGAATATTAATGGTCAGTTGTCGGAGCGGTTTTTTCCTAAGATAGGCATCCGACAAGGCTGTCCTTTCTCTCCTTATTTGTTCATACTTTGTTCAGAAGTACTATCGGCTATGATTTCTAAAGCTGTTACCCAAAATCTACTATCTGGAGTTAAAATTGCAAGACAGGGTCCTATTATTACTCACGTTATGTTTGCGGATGATGTTATTATCTGTGGGAAAGCCTCTCTCCTAGAGATAGAAAATCTTCTTCGGCTTCTCCACCAGTATGAAGACATCTCAGGTCAGGCTATAAACTTGCAGAAATCTAAAGTCTGTTTCAGTAAAAATGTGTATGCTCCCTTATGTGATGATATCTGTGTTTTAACCGATTTTCAAAGAGCTTCTAAGGATGACTTTTATTTAGGTGTTCCCTCGGACCCTTTGGCAGGTAAGAATAGCCTTCATCATTCCTTGATTGATAAGTGTAAAAAGTGGTTGGCAGGTTGGAAATCTTCTTTGTTATCTACTAGGGGTAGGACTACATTAATCCAATCTACTATTAGCCACTTACCTCTATATGCTATGTCTGTTTCTAAGCTATTTGTCGGCCTTCTCAAGCAGCTTGACTCACTACAAAGGCGGTTTTGGTGGGCACATAAAGACTCCCAAGATAGGAGGATACATTTTAGTAATTGGGCTACTCTTACACAACCGAAGTTATTAGGAGGTATGGGCATTAGGGACTTGCATCTATTAAATATTGCTTCTGGTATGCGCCTTCTATGGAATTTCCTTCACTTCCAGGATGCTTTATGGGTACAAGTTCTTAAGGCTAGATATCTTCAAAACGACACTATCTGGCAAGCTCAACCCAAATATACTGACTCTCCGGCCTGGCGATTTATATTATCATCTTGATCCTCCTTAGTGGAGGGTATGGTATGGCGGGTTAAGGACGGATCTCAAATCCCATTATCTCATACTTGGGTTCTTGATGATAGAGGTCCTCTAGTTCCCAAAGCGGCTGGACTTCCTTTTCAGAGCCGGGTAAAAGATCTCCTCAGTAATGGGCAGTGGGATGTCAGAAAAATTTCCCAATGGTTTGATGATCCGTCAGTCTGTCGAATTCTTGATACCCCTGTTTCTTCTTATTTACCCCAAGACCAAATTATCTGGCTATTTACCCCTAATGGAAAATTTACCTTAAAGTCTACTTACAGGTTTCTTGCATAGCAGAAGATTCCCCCAGGCTCATCTAATCTTGGAATATGGCAGAAATTATGGCATCCAACGGTGGCTAAGTATCTATCTTCAAAGATTATCTTCTGTCTCTGGAAGATTTTATCTGGCAACCTGCCCACCAATCTTGAAGTCCACAAACGATGTTTTTATGTTAATCCTATTTGTTCCATTTGTGGATTGGCTGAGGAGTCTGCTGATCATTTGTTTTTATCGTGTTCTAGGAGCCGTGCAGTTTGGTTGTTAACACCATTAGGAAATAATGTCTCTTGGGGTACTTCTTCAATTTATACTCTTCTGGAAACTTGGCTCTCATGGCTACTCTCTAAGGACCCTTTTTTTTCCAGATTGGCAGTTCTTACTTTAGCTACCATTTGGCATCTTTGGAAAGCAAGATGTATTTCGGTTTTTCAACATGTGTTCTACTATTTTCAATGCAGCACTGGTGACTTTGGATTTATGCCTTGCTCACAGTCCATACTTTTCCAAAGGTACATTACTCGCATGGGTACCTCCCTCGCAGCATACTTTAAAGATAAATGTGGACTGTGCCACCTCAGTGTCTACTGGTACAATTGCTTTGCTTGTCAAAAATGCTGCTGGAGGGGTGGTCTTTTGGCGTACACTGCACTTCCCTACTACGAAGGCTAATCTTCTAGAAGCTCACGCCATTCTTGAAGCCTGTTCGTGGGTTGCCTCATCGTCTCAACAAGTGTTGGTGGAGAGTGATGCAAAAGTCATGGTAGATGCGATCATCGGCACTGGTCCTATTTTGTGTCGGTCGGAGCACATTATCCGCCAGTTTTCTTCTATCCTCTCATCCTCACCCCATCTTTCTATCTCTTTTGTGAATCGATCTTGTAATCATGTTGCGCATCTTCTAGCTAGATGGTCTCTTCATACAGAGTCGGATCTTATGTTTCCTCTTCCTCTTCCACAGCATATTTCACAACAACTTTGTAAAGATATGCCTGGTTAATTAGTGGTTATATATATTTACCTTTCAAAAAAAAACTAACAAATTGATCAATTATATCTTATTTTAATTTTTAATTTTTAATCATAAATTACAAGGTTGGACATGAAATTAAGAGTTGAAATTTTTGGATTATGCCAAAACAATGCTACCTTAGTCAATATGACAAAAGAATGCTTCATATTTGTACTAAATATATTATTGTGCTTGGAGTCTCATAAGAATGTGATGGCCTTCGGATATTGTTAGGGCTTCTCATCATTGGTCTCCAAGGCTTACTCAGCCATCTTTCATGATTGCTCAAGTGAATCTAGATGGTTTCTAGAATGATCACATACTCTCCAACTATCTTGATATTTTCACTATCTTTTGATATTTTCACTACAAGATAGAGTGTGATTTAGGATGACCTATTGGGGACAGTTGAAAAATGCCATCCTTGATAAATATATTTATGACTACTACAATGGAGCTATCACAAACAATCAATCATTGGTGACATTTAAATGGAGTTGTAACTAATAAAAATATGCACAACAGTTGAAGTCGTTGCTAACTCAGAAAAGACCTAAATTTAAAGATTTGGGGCATTTCTTAACATTGAGGGTGATGGTTAAAAGCTACCATTGGCATTAATATTACTAGTGACAACTATGTAGTCGTTGCCAACTAAGAAACACCCAAATTCAAGCAGTCACGGGATTTTTGAACATTTATGGGGATGGCTTAATGGAGCTATCACTAGTACATGATGTCGTTGACGTCAACAGTTGACTCACACTGGTGATGGTTGAACATTAATGTTCCTTTGACGACGGCTTCGGAGACATCACAAATAATCATTTTTATTAGTCGTCTACTGTAAGGAATCAATCTATACCAGCGAAAAAAAAATTTAATTCCTTAAAACTATGATCTTTGCCTTTGTTGATACTAAAAATTGATAACTGAATATAAAGTAGAACAAGAGTACCTCATGAGATTTGAAAAATCTCTCACCATAGATGAAGAGAAAACATTTCTCCTTGCTGAAAATCATTCAAGTGGACGGTCTCTAGCAGTATCCACATAATCTACTTCAATAGGCAAGTTCTCCCTTCCTTCAAGCCTCGAGAAACCTTCCAAATTAAAGCTTTACTATGGGGGATCACCTTATATAGGATAGAGGAGGGAGAGAGGCTTCTTGGGATGTGCTCCAGCCCTATAGCTTGTTAGGGTTTGGCTTCATAAGCCTTTTATTTATAGAAAGTGGAATTTTTCACAAAAATCTAAAACTTCTATAAAATTACACTCATGCTCTCATCTTATTGACCAGATCTAATGTGTGTGACCCACTAGGCCTAATAGTCAATTTGGTTGAAGCCTTAATTAATTTAAAAGCGCAATTCTTTTAAACTAAATCGAAACTACTATCTGATAACAATTTTTACTGCTTTACGATCATAAAGGGTATAAGTCACATATTATGATCTCAAATGACATTGGAAAGTTAAATAATATTCATTAAGCCTTTCTATCATCAATTATCACATGAATTTTAATCCTCGTTCATACAATGCCCCGGTTGGTCAGGGGTTGAGCACAGACTGTCAACCCCTAAATATTTTGACTCTATGGGATCATGTACACAGGTTCTTGAAAAACTCCTTTTTTAATTATTCTAGATACCTTGGCCAATGATTTAGAGTACTATCCCATAGGACATTCTCTCTCTCTCTCCTATCGAGAGTGAATGATCTTTTCTTGTCCACTCAATTGCCTTCACTGGGTTTCTTTTACACCCAATATATCAACTATACTGAACCATCAAGATGGTGATCCATAAGTGAATAATCAAAGTAAAAGATATATTTGGTAAGACATATTTGGTGACTTAAGTCAAAGATCTAATTGTTCTATTGAAATGTATGAATAACCTAATAGATAGTTTGGTAAGATACTGATCTGGTTTTCCTAAATTGGTTATTTCAGTGAAATCATTTCACTAATAAGCACCCATGTGTGTATCTCAATGTCCCCACACCAATGACTAATGATATCGGTCATCTTCATCACATGAGAAGACATCAAACACACTAGTTTATCGAGATCATTGATATCCCATCTTAAGAATCTTATGCCTAGGAACATTTAGATCACATACCTCTAAATGATTGATCTCATTATCATGATCTCATCATGATACAATCATCATTGCATGTGATCAAGGACTTCATTATGATATACACTTCTAATAAGAGCTAGTAATAATGATTTGCCTAATTAATTGAATGAGATATTCATAAAAATGTCAAATCATATCATATATGATTGGCTTATAGGACATACATTTCTATCAATCTCCCACTTACACTAAAGTCAATCACCCATCAGGCTGATCTCTATCAGCTTAAAGTGAAGCTCAAACACTATTTGAGTAACTGCTTCAGTTAGCGGATTTGTAATTGATAGAAATGTATGCCCTATAAGCCAATCATATATGATATGATTCAACATTTCTAGAAATATCTCATTCATAAATAAGTAAAACTTCGTTACTAGCTTTTATTAGAAGCGTATATCGTAATGAAGTCCTTGATCACATGCAATGATGATTGAATCATGATGAGATCATGATAATGAGATCGATCATCTAGAGGTATGTGATCTAAATGTTCCTAGTCATAGGATCCTTGAGACGGGACATCAAGAATCTGGATAGACTAGTGTGTGTGTGTGTGTGTGTGTGTTGTCTTCTCATGTGATAAGAATGACTGATCTCATTGGTCATCAATGTGGGGACACTGAGATACACACAAAGGTGCTCATTAGTGGAATGATTTCACTGAACTGACCAATTTAGGAAAACCTGATCGGTATCTTACCGAACTATCTATCAGGTTATTCTTACATCTCAATAGCACGGTTGGATCTTTGACTTGAGTCACCAAAGATGTCTTATCGGATGTATCCTTTACTTTGATTATTGACTTATGGATCACTATCCTGATGATCCAGTATAGTTGATGTATTGGGTGCAAGAGAAACCCGGTGTAGACAATTGAGTGGACAACAAGGGATCGTTCACTCTCGGTAGAAGAGAGAGAATGTCCTATGGGATAGTACTCTAAATCCTTGGCCAAGGTACTTAGGATAATTGGAAAAGGATTTTTCCAATTGATCTAAATTTGAGTACAGGATCCCATAGAGTTGGAATATTTAGGGGTTGACAGTCAGTGACGAACTCCTGACCGACCGGGACATTGTATGAACGAGGATTTAAATTCGTGTGGTAATTGTTGATGGAAAGGCTAAATGGATGTTATTTAACTCCCCAAAGTTATTTGGGATCATAGGATGTAGCTTGTACCCTTTATGATCAGAATGCTGTAAAAATTGTTATCGGATAACTGTTTTGATTTAATTTAAAGGAATTGTTCTTTTAAATTAATTAAGTCTTCAAAAAAATTGACTATTGGTCCTAGTGGGTCACACACATTAGATCTGGTCAATAAGATGAGGGCATGGACGTAATTTTATAGAAGTTTTAGATTTTTGTTAAAAATTCCATCTTCTATATATAAATGGCTTATGAAGCCAAACCCTAACAAGCCATAGGGCTGGAGCACGTCCCAAGCATCCTCTCTTTCTCCTCTCTCCTCTAGAAGGTGATCTCCCATGGTCAAGCTTGGATCTGGAAGGTTTCTGGAGGTCCGATGGAAGGGAGAACTCGTCTATTGAAGCAGATCGTGTGGATACCGCTAGAGACCGGATATTGAACGGTTTTTAGCAAGGAGGAATGTCCTCCCTTCATCCATGGTGAGGGATTTTATAAATCCCATGTGGTACTCTCGTTCTACTTCACATTCGGTTCCCGATTTTACTCGTTCGGCATCGATCAAGGCAAAGATCATGGTTTCAAGGAATCAAATATTTTTATGCTGTCATGTATTGATTCCTTACAGTGGTATCAGAGCCAGGTTGAAGCCTTGGTCGAAGTTGAATCGAAATTGGCTTTATTTCATGTGATTTCTTGCTTTCCCGAAACTGTATACAGAGCAATTTTGATTTGATCACCATAGTTCGTATGAGATACCAAACTGTGTGTGGTTAGTTTCAATTTATTCTAGTGGATGATATCTTTTTCAATGCCACAAACCTCATAAATTCTGGCCATACGGAGAGTCTGGAAGGAGTTCGGAAAGTTGCTAAGATGATCATATCTGAAAATCTGGCCAAAATTAGGGGAGTTGATGAACTTACCTATTTGGACTCAAATACCTCTATCTAATGACGTGGTAAGATAGAAAATTAAGTTTCCTAGAGTTTCCATAAGTTATTGGAGACTCAATAGCCCTTGGAGGTGCCGGATTTGAGAGGTATTTACGGTTTGAGTTAATTGCGGCCGTGGCAACTTCCTCCGTAAAATGCGCATTTTATAGAATTTTTCATGATATGAAACTTTTTTCAATAGAATCCTTATTCTTTAAAGATTCCAACGCATATTTTTGCGGAATTGTTTTTGGACATTTTCTAAAGTTTCCGCGCAATCCGCCCCTGCCCTTATCAGGCGAAGAAGACGGAGAGTCCGGATCGGATCCGGACCCGCCAGCGTGTGGGGGTACATGGCGAAAGTGCGCCGGGCGAGGGTACGCGCACAATGAAGTCATAAATTTTTTTCTCATTAAACCTTATCTACTAGTTATGAGAAGTTTTACTTTAGTCCATAAATTGACCTTATATACACACACTATTTGGATGTTTAGGAACTTGATTCCCAAATGTTGTATCATATACACCTGTTTCTCAATATACCATAGATAAACACTATCTTAACATCTAATTGACATATCTTATAGTCATAGTGTATAACAATCAAATTCCGAATAGATTAAATCCATGACATAGGTAAAAGGTCTCATCATAGTCAATAATTTGACTTAGATGATATCCCTTTCAACTATCCTTACCTTGAAGGTCTCTACCTTTCAATCCACTTCAATCTAATCTTTAGGGATCCATTTATACCTTATAGATACTATATCCTTAGGTGTATCAATTAAGTTCTAAACTTGATTAGAATAGATAGAGTTTATATCAGATTTCATTATTTCTTTCCATTTTAGAATCAATATCATATATTGCTTTTATATAGATCATAGGATAATTATCCTTTTACCTTATGCCTCATTTTTTTCCATCAAAGTTATGTCCCACATATCTTTGGTTGATTGGACATAAAAAAAGATTTATGATTTGCCCTTGTGTAATTATTTAACCTGTACCATAATAAAAGTGTCTTTGGGTCATGGGACTGGAACACATTTCATTTATACCTTGCTCCCACTATCTTTCTTAAGGAGGGACTCTTTCTCTAAAAATATGGTGAGATGAGCAACTTATACTTTTCTCCCTAAGGGTGTCATATTTAATATCCTTAAGTTTGCTTAGGATATTTCACAAGCTAACACTTCTTAGTCTTATATTCCAATTTGATAGAGTTATACTTCTTCACCAAGTTAAACATTCTAAAATATTAACTTTCTTAAGGTCAAGCTTTAACCCATTTTTCATATCCTATATGGAATAATCGGAATAGACTTGGAAGGCACCAATTTCAAATCAAGCGCTTATATTAAGTACTAACCCCTAAATAGATAAAGAAGAATTTTGCAAAGGCTGTCATTGTCTATATTATGTCCTACACAATATGGGTTATCATTTTACTACTCAATTAAGCTAAAACATATAATATGTGTTCGTTAAAATTAGATTCTACTATCCTTCATTTATATGTGAATTTACTTAAGTATTCTTCTCCTTGATCTCATTAAAGAGTTTTAATAGTCTTTCCATTAATATCTCTACCTCATTCTTAATCTTAAATAATTTTTCAAAGGTTTTGGATTTTTACTTTATAAAGTATATGTGTCCAAACCTAGAGAAGTCATCTTTGAAAATTAATGAAGTTGAAAGATTATCCTCTAACTTTAATAGATAAGGGCTAACATGCATCTAGATGTATGAGCTCTATAAACTCATTAGCCCTTTCTCCATGTCTAACAAATGGAGAGATAGTCATTTTGCTTAATAAGATAAGACTTATACATAATATTTTCTTATTAATATGACCATATCTATATAAAGGATAGATTGATCATTATCAATCTCATCTAAAGAGGATTATTCACACATATTATAAGAGCATACATATCTAATATGAATAAGCTCTTTATTAAGCTCTCACTAGTAAATAATTTACCAGTTATTATTATCATTTCCGTATAAATCACCATTTTGTTCAACTAGGAAATGAAAATAATGTTCTTTTGGAATGATGATTAAGATAATTCTAGAACGCTATAGAAAATTTGTATCTCCATCAATAATGATGCAACATTTTGCACTATTTCATATGTAGGTCAACAATCTTTTTTAAGCCTTCATTACTTGCTATTATCCACAACCCATTGTAGATTTATGATACATATTTGGTATCTCATACTGTTATATGCATCCTTAGTATCTTATACTATGATATACACATATAGTATCTAATACTATTGAATGTGTATTTAAGACAAGTAAATATTAATAACTTAGATGCATGAAGTTTCTCAAACTCCACCTTTGCATTATGTGCAATACACTTTGCACTTCATTTTTCACTTACCATAATCATGATAGTAGAATAAAGCTATGTCTTATTTGGGTTTTCATATTTTGACTTACTTCTTTGACTTTTAACTATCTCCTTCTATTTCTATCAAATGATCTCTCTTCTTTCTATTGGTCTTACCAACAAGAAGTATTTATGATATATTAGTCTTATTTACCTTTAATTATCTCATCACCATGAGCTATGATAGATCTCACATCTATCTTTCCATGTCGCCACTACAATTTTTATCACATAGAGGCTAACATCTAGTATAAGGTAAAAAATACATCATTTCAATGTTATGAGATAAGATCTTATTTTCTTTCACATCATTAGATAGTGTAAGAGATATCTACTTCTCAAGTAGGATAGTTAATAGGTCAACTATGAGAATAATTCTCTTAGTTCTAAACTGATTTAAAAAGTGTGAGCCATTAAACTACTTAGCATCTAGCATGCTAGACTAATGGTGGTTTATCATTATATTCTATAGTTGAGATATAATTATATTAACATTACTTACATTCATTAAAATTAAGATATGGTCTTTCATCCTAATTTATACTCTCACTAATTTTTGGCGAATTTGCATAACCCTCGTTATGCAAAGATTGGGATATCATGATGACATCTTAGTGGAAACTAAGACCCTACTAATTTTATGGTGATGACCTTATGGTAGTCAGGCAACTATTTTCAATTGCAACTCTTAGTCATTTAGCCTCTAGTATTATGATCTTGTGGTAGCACAACAAATCATATACTCTAGTTAGGTCAAACCCGCTTGTTACATTATGAGAATGGATTCTTCACACAACCTTTATGGTAGCACAAAAAAATCATGTAAATGGTCCACCTCAAAGTTCGACTAATGTCTTGACCATGATCTCCAATCTCTTGCTAAATGGGCCTTATGGTAGCACAAGAAAACCATCTAGTCTAAGATTGGCTCATCAAGACCATAACAACGGAAGGCTACGTGAGTCATTCTTAATGTCTCACATTTATCAACCTAATTAGAACAAGAATGGATTTTATTTTATTTTCATCAGTATAGGTGCTATATATAAATATTAATATACCTTTGCAATATCACATATTTAAGGTATAACCTGTAACACACAACCACATATCAAATATGCATTAAAACACAGGTGATCATGGACTTAACCATAAACATACACCTAAGATACACCTATAAGTGCAAATCCTTACTTTAGAAGCTTGAGTTGATATGCTCCCACTTCATAAGGATGCTTCTCCAAGTGGTCCTGCTCTCTATTCTTCTATGAACTCGCTTCTAACTATTACAAATGGCTTAAGGGTACACAAACCCATAAATGTACTTATCATCATAAGAAACCTTTAACAACATAATTAACATAAGCAATCACAAGCAAAGCATATTTAAGTCCATAATCACCTCCATACACACACTAACATTTATCACATGAGCATTGAACACATACGTGATAATTATATGATATATATCATATATATCAACATAAAATTATATCCTGGAATTTTTAAAATTCTCAATTTCATGCTTGTCGAATTTACAGGAAATAAATAACATGGCATGCACATAAAAATAATTTACATGCATAAGACAAGCAATATAGAACATTTAAATGATTCATGCTTTCCCAAAGTTTTTCAGAGCATTAAATTATTGTCCAAAGCATAATTATTCAAAATCACATTTTCAGAATTTATTTGAGGACTAATTTAATCAAAAATTATTTTAAAATAATTTATAAAAATATTCTATGGTAACCAGAGCTCAAAATATCTAACAAGTTCATAAACATTTTATAAACCTATTAAATAATTTTCCAGAACTTATGTAGTCATTAATTTTGATCTTAAAATAATTTTAAAATAAAAATAATAGAATTCAATGAAAAATAGAAAAACTTATTTAATAAGCTATTAAACACTTTAATAACTCATTAAATAAATACTTAAAATTTTTAGAACCTTTTTTGACATGTTCTTGATCAAAAATAAATTTTAAGTAGTTTAAAATCATTTTTTGAAATTTATTAACTGGTGGCACACAATGCCTGCCAATCGGGGCTTTCAACGACCCCGACGGGCTCAGCGAGGTTACACTATGTACCCCATCAGTGCACCATGTGACCGGCCGCCATGCGCCGACGACTGCTGACCGGCCGCCATGCGCCGACGACTGCGCGCCCGCCAGCGCCATCGCATGTCTTTAGTGCCAATGCAGCGCTACCGCGTACCCTACTAGGATGCAGTGACAAGCTATTGCATACCCTACTCACCCACAAGTACAGATCCAATCTAGACAATTCTTCTCCTTTGCCCGATAAGGGCGGGGCACCGCACTATAGCACCCGAAAAAACCCTAGCAAAGGCCAAATTTTCGGGCCATATTTGGGGGCCCAAATGGAGTCTACAAAAACCAAAAATATAAATGTTGGAATCTTGGAAGAATAAGGAATCCATTGGGATAAGATATAGACCCTGAAAAAAAACTATTCTAAGTGCAATTTAGGAACGAAGTAGCCACGGTTGCATTAAACCCTAACTGCAAGTTTCTCTTTAAATACGGCACCTCCAAGGGCTGGTTAGTGTCCACTAACTTGAGAAAACTCTAGAAAACTTAATTTCCTACCTTCTCACGCCATTATACAGAGGTATTTGTATCCAAATAAGTAAGTTCATCAACTCCCCTAATTTCGGCCTATTTTTCGAACCGGATGATCTTAGCATCTTTCCAAACTCCTGTCAAACTCTCCAAATAGCTAAAATTCATGAGGTTTGCAGCATTTGAAAGATTTCATCCACGAGAATCAATTGAATCTAACCACACACAGTTTTGTATCCCATATGCTAGAGTACAATATTGTCGCCACCATTTAATATATATATTAAATATTAATATAAATGTGATGTAATAAATTTTTGTTTGAAGCACATTCACATTTTGTAGTCAGAAATCATATAATAAATTTGGATTAATAAATATATGGGTAGCTTTGATAACTGCTTGGCTGGCTCTAAACATGATAATTATTTATAGTTATTAATAATTATAATTAAAGTGACATAATAAATATATTATAATTAGTTTAGTTTTAAATATTGAGATAAATAAAATGTAAAATTTTTTCACTTCAAATATAAAAATACATGTAATTATAAATTTGATATAGTATAATAAAATTATTAATATTTAATCATTTATATTAGATTTAAATCTCTATAAAATTTATATTTTATCTTAATATAAAAATATATTTTAGTTGTAAATCATCGTTTTCCAATGTTACAATAGATTCTCTTATTGAAATTAAAATTAAAAGTAATAAATTTTAAATTATATTATATATTAGTTTTATTTACTATTAAGTTAATAAATAAGATATAATTACTAAAATTTATTCTAACATGACTTTAAAATTAATTCTAGTCACTTAATGTGACCTTTTTTTTAGTTTTTACTTGTTTTTACTTTATTATGATATTATTTAGATATATATATGTTAGAATATAGTTAAAATAAAAAATTGAACACAAAACTAATTGAGTTTGATCATTTTGATGATTTATGTGATATATTAATAAGTTTTGAATAGATTATTATTTCATTGAAACCAAATCACTTTTTTTTGTTTTCCTACATATAATTATGCAGGGTATTTTGTTTTCTAGGTAAATATAGTGAGAAAATAGCAACTTTGCAAAGAGTAAAAAAGAGATAACAAAAAATACTAATTAGGTGTTTGGTTGTATGATAAATTGAGTTTTTTTATAATTTTATATTTACATGACACAACTTGTTAAAAGAGATGTTTGACAACCATCAAAAATTTATGTTTACAAAGTTGTTTTTTCTTGAATTAAAAAATGAGACCCTTTTTTATATGGTGATCTCTAGCCTGATTTGTCATACATGGTATTCACACATTTTGGTTATCACATCTCTCCAAACATGAAATTTTATGTCATCGGTGAGTTTGCATAATAATTTAATATAATTATTAATCATAAAAATATATAAAAAATTATTATGCAGTCAAATAACCCATGAGACTTCACAGAAATTAGGGAAAAGATCTAGAGTACTAAAACTTTTGGCTGATTGGACGCTAAGGCCATGTTTGGTATGGGGATAAGGTGGGATAAACCTGTTTATCCCCAATCCTCCGTTTGGTACACAAATAAATTTCAATTTCACCTAGGTTAACTTAATCCGGCCTATCCTTAAAAATGGAGTTAAAACCAGGTTTAAGTCATCCCCCTAACCGGTGGGATAAAAGGGATACGAATGGATTAAGTGTCGAATGTTGTCGCTCTTGACCCTCTCACGGTGGCGGTTCTCGTGTGGACCTTGCGGTGGTGGACTGCTTTGCCCTCGGTGGACGACCTCGCAGCGGACGACATCGCGGCGGACAACCTTGCAGCGAACGACATCATGGCGTTCTATTGGAGCTTCCTAGCTAGGATTTTTGCTGAGGTGAATCTCTCATTGGAGACTCTCACTTCTCCTCCCCACTTATCCCCGGCGCCCTTGTTTGGCCAAGATCTGGAAAGGGTTGTCCCTCCAGTGGCCGACGAAGGCGAAATTGGCAGAATCAGCAGAGTCACCTTTTGCAAAGCAAGTAGATGTGCAGAAGGCGTAGAGATAGATGCCGGTCCACGTACCCCGTCACCGACACCCAGCTCTGCTTCCGTTTCACGTCCATGGCAGTCACCCCTGCAGCTTAGACCTTTTGCTCGTCACATCCCTCTCTTCTCTGATTAAATAGAATGAAACAGATAGCTGACGACCTCTTTAGATCAAGCGCACAGTAGTATTTAATCAACTGTAGATTAAACGGCTACAACCCAGATCTCTAACTCCTTCAAAATTTATGAATAAATAAATCTTCTTAATGTATCGTCGACCTGGGATGATGACACTCACTATTTCTTCCAACATATATATATATAGTTGCTTAGAATCATGTTGGGTGAAAAGAGCAGGAACAGTATCGAGCAGGAGGTGAACCCGACATGAGCTAGCTAAACTTTTGATGACAAGAACAGAGGAGAAAAAAGGGGCTTTCTGCTTCTTACAGAGGGGAAGCAAAGCAGGTAGATATGCAAAAGGCGTAGAGATGGATGCCATTTTTGGAAGAATTTTTTAAATATTTAATTGAAGGATGTCATTTTAGTTTTGAAAGGCCCTAAGTTTTTCTTGATTCCTTGTTGTCGTCTATTTCTAGGTTCCTTGATGCATTTGTGGTCTATTTTATAGGTTGGATCTTCATGGATTTAAATTGCTTTTTTGTGTGGTTTTGGTCATACAAGAGGCAATAGAATTTTTTTCCTGCCGGCTCTTTTGTTTTTGGCTAGCTCCATGGTACTTGAAAAAAGATGCTACAATCAAATATATGATGCCACAACTTTCTTATCTTTTGACAAGTGCTACTATTTGGTTAGCTTATAGCCAGGGGTAGTATATGTTCCCATTTGTCTTGGTGGTTGTCTCTGCAATTTGCCTTCCTTTTGGAATTTAATGTTCTTGCCTGGATCTTTGAAGTGAAGAAAAGTCAAGACCAATGGACTGACATGGTGATCTACATCATCTAATGCAGATCTTGGTCTGGATCGTCCAATACAGATCTGTTTTGACCTATCTCATGCTCTCAAACTTTTCTAGCCAACATCTGTCTAGGGTTTCCTTATAAAACTTGGCATGCTCAAATTGCTTGGGTGAATGAAGATTGAGAAGGATAGCAAATATCTGTTATGGGTTGATTAATCTAGACAATTCAGTTATATTTACCAAGTCTAGCCGACCTATAATTTCTTATTGGCAGCGTTCAGTTTCAGATTTAAAATAATATTTTGTGACATCCTAGAACTATCCATGAGGTCAGAAAAATAAATATGTACTATGCAAGGGCCTGTAATCTGATACTCTAGCTCTTGGAAGTACTCAAGCTACAATTTTGTTGTTGTTGTTGTTATCGTGAAGCATGTATCAAGTCTTAAATGCAGTGGATAAATGTATATTATTTAATGGTTGTATCGGTTAGGTTTAGAATGATAATTTGAGAGTGCTTCTAACATCTTGCCTTTGAACATAGGCTATTATATAATAGAGCTTAATTTGCTTACAGTGGGGGTACGATCTAGGCCAAGTGTAGGCATTCCTTCCATTCTCTATAAACTCAAGGAAAGCTTATTATTAATGAGCAGTGAGATGTCCCTCACTGCTCATTAATTAGCCACTTATATATATATATATATATCTATGTACAATAAGATAATTAATTAATGCACACATAAACATATGTTCTCAATTATAATATATGCAGTTCCCCTAGAAATATAGCATATATGGTTGCATTACCCGTATACAGTCCTAGCATATCTATTATTTCTAGCTTGGTAATGAATGAACTTTTTGATTTAATTTTATTCCTTGGTTGCTTTTATTGTTATATTGTGAGTTACTTCATTTGTTAAACTCTATTATTTCAATCATCACTAATGATATTTGTAAATTTTAAGTTGAATGGAATCATCAAAAGGCTGAATTGCTAATTGGAATCCAAATGTTGACCATTTATTAGTCGATCTCCTTGCCAAACAAAGGTTAAGGAAAAATTCAATGAGGTTTATAGGGTGGGTTACAATTTAGCAAATCTCAAAAATCAATTCAAAAATTTGAAAAGACTATATTGTCTTTATAAAGATTTGAAGTCAAAGTCTGAATGGAGTTGAGACGATAGCACTCAACTTCTAGTTCCAAGTACCGATGATGACCATCTCAATGCAAAGGTAACTGATTTTGGTTTATGCAAGCCAATGACTGAAAGCCAGAAGGATCACATCTCAATGCAAAGGTAACTGATTTTATTTTGGTATATTCATTATTTACTTGTAATGGTGATATTATTTTCCATTCATAAGAAAATCTAATATTGGAATTTTCTTTCAAGATTGTATAAAGACGTTATCAAAGGCATTTCCAGAAAGCACACGCATTGGTAAGTTTTTTAGTTCTTTTAAGTTAATAGCAATGAAATATGCAAATTAAAGAAAAGTAGTTCTGTGATACTAAAAGTTGGAACTATTTCTATTCATTTTCTACTTTTTGTTGATTTTTACAGGTTCTGTTAGCTTTTTGGATTTTATTCCTTTTACTTAGTTGATGACGATTTTTTTTACCAATTTGTATGCAATGGATGCATATGTTCCATGTTTGATTTATATATGTTTATGGTTTTTCTCTTATTCAATATTAAGGTAAAATAATGTAATTCATGAGGTTCCAGGAAGGGTATAATTCATTCTTCCATTATAATTCTCATTCACATACAAGTCCAACTTGAAGCCCTCCAGTACCTTTTCCTCCGCAAGACTGAATGCTTCTTCACGGACAGGTGAACTGGTCAAAAAAATTTGTTATCAGCGTCACATTTACATATTCATGCTCATAATATGCTCCTGGTTTATTGTGATACAAGTGTTCAGAGTAAGCTAGAAATGGATTGCCATGAAAGAATGAATGCCAGGTAGAAGTGGATTGCCAGGTGAAAATGTTACTTAAATGTATTTTTGGGTCTACTTAGCCATTGCCATGATATTTTTAGGGCCATATTGACATAATCAAGTACATTGTTGAGCAGATGCATCAACAAAAAAATCCAACCTGATCTAGCAACTTGTAACATGTCTTCTCTACATATGCAAACTAGGGACTTCATAACACACACTACAAGAAAATAGGTTACTAGGGACGGCTGTAAGCCGTCTCAAAAAACCAAAAAGCCGTCGCTAATAAATATTAGCGACGGCTTCAACGCCGTCGCAAATGCGTCGCAAATAACGCCGTCGCCAATAATATTCGCGACGGCTATTGTTAAGCCGTCCCGAGTACGTTTATTGGCGACGGCTCGTAAGCCGTCGCATAAGTTATTAGCAAAATGACCATTTATTGGCGACGGCTTAAACAGCCGTTGCCAATAACTTTACTGGCGACGGCTTAAGCCGTCGCAAACGATAAGGAGATTAGACGGCGGATGAAGTTATTTGGGACGGGTTAAGCCGTCTCAAATAATCTTATTGGCCACGGCTAACCAGCCGTCGCCAATAAATGTAGTTGCGACGGCCACGTAAGCCGTCGCAAATGGCAAGCAGAAACCCCACACTCCGGTTCCCGGAATTTTTCTCTGGTATTGCGACGGCTGTATAGCCGTCGCCAATAAAGTTATTTGGGACGGCTACAGCCGTCCCGAATATTAAAAACAGCCGTCGCAATACCAGAGAAAAAATTCCAGGGCCCCGGGTTCCGGAATTTTTCTCTGGTATTACGACGGCTGTTTTTAATATTAGGGACGGCTTTAGCCGTCCCAAATAACTTTATTGGCGACGGCTATATAAAGCCGTCGCCAATAATAAATTTCTGAAAAAAAAATAATTTGATTGGCCGGATTGGATCAATTATACGATCCAATCCGGAAAATCAATCATTCTTGAAACTTTCATAAAGATCTAAAATCGGATCTACCAATCCAAAAATTGATTTATATTAATAATTTCGGTGCCAGATTGCTCGTTTCAAACTCGGAACGGACATCGAATTAGGATGAAACAACACACATTAACATACCAAAATTGAAATTCACCAAATTTAAATTCATATTCACATACCATATTCAAAATCACATTCATACACAAAATGTTTTGATACATATGAATAACATTGATAGAGAGTAAAAAATACATCTTAATCTATTCATCTTCTTCATCTTCATCTTCATCATCATCTTCACTCTCCTCGGCATCCTCGTAGTCCTCGTCGTCATCGCCATTTCTGTCCTCTGTTTGTTGAGGCGGAGGATGCCCCGATGTGGATGGCACATCAGGAGTCGGGAACCTTTGAGTCAAGCCTTCAATGATCAGATTGAGGCGATCAAAATTATCTTGGAATGATTTATGTTGGTTGTCCAATTGTTGTTTGGCCATCGAAATTATCCGGCTTCGGATTGAGGGACTTAGATTTTTTGGCCAATCCGAGGCCGGATTGCACAATCCGAGGCCCGTTCCGGGTTCCGATCGGGCAATTCGGCTTCGGATTGAGGGACTTAGATTTTTTGGCCAATCCGAGGCCGGATTGCCCAATCCGAGGCCCGTTGCCCAATCCGAGGCCCGTTCCGGGTTCCGATCGGGCAATCCAGCTTCGGATTGAGAAACTTAGATTTTTTGGCCAATCTGAGGCCGGATTGCCCAATCCGAGGCCCGTTCCGAGTTCCGATCGGGCAATCCGGCTTCGGATTGAGGGACTTAGATTTTTGGCCAATCCGAGGCCGGATTGCCCAATCCGAGGCCCGTTCCGGGTTCCGATCGGGCAATCCGGATTCGGATTGAGGGACTTAGATTTTTTGGCCAATCCGAGGCCGGATTGCCCAATCCGAGGCCCGTTCCGGGTTCCGATCGGGCAATCCGGCTTCGGATTGAGGGACTTAGATTTTTTGGCCAATCCGAGGCCGGATTGCCCAATCCGAGGCCCGCTCCGGGTTCCGTACGGGGAATTAACCGAGGAACTTAGAGTTTTTGGCCAATCCGAGGCCGGATTGCCCAATCCGAGGCCCATTCCGGGTTCCGATCGGGCAATTCGGCTACGGATTGAGGGACTTAGATTTTTTGGCCAATCCGAGGCCGGATTGCCCAATCCGAGGCCCGTTCCGGGTTCCGATCGGGCAATCCGGCTTTGGATTGAGAAACTTAGATTTTTTGGCCAATCCGAGGCCGGATTGCCCAATCCGAGGCCCGTTCCGGGTTCCGATCGGGCAATCCGGCTTCGGATTGTGGGACTTAGATTTTTTGGCCAATCCGAGGCCGGATTGCCCAATCCGAGGCCCGTTCCGGGTTCCGATCGGGCAATCCGGCTTCGGATTGAGGGACTTAGATTTTTTGGCCAATCCGAGGCCGGATTGCCCAATCCGAGGCCCGTTCCGGGTTCCGATCGGGCAATCCGGCTTCGGATTGAGGGACTTAGATTTTTTGGCCAATCCGAGGCCGGATTGCCCAATCCGAGGCCCATTCCGGGTTCCGATCGGGCAATTCAGCTTCGGATTGAGAAACTTAGATTTTTTGGCCAATCCGAGGCCGGATTGCCCAATCCGAGGCCCGTTCCGGGTTCCGATCGGGCAATCCGGCTTCGGATTGAGGAACTTGGAGCTTTAGATTAACTTTCTATTTGTATAGGCTGAGTTTCTTGAAGTTGTACATCTTCGTCGATTACTCCAAATGTTATAGGTACGTTAATAAGTTGTTCTTGATACGGTTCGTTTTCATCTTCACTCTCATTTTCGGAAATGTTGTAATAGTTACGAGGTAGTGATCGTACTGGTAACACCTATCCCTTATTAGAGTTATCATTTACATAAAAAACTTGTTCCACTTGGCTTGCTAGTGCAAACGGTTCATCCGTTCCTAATCTTCTCTGTGTGTTTAATGATATAAAACCATATTCATTAACCTTAAAACCTCGATCATTATCATGTACATCCCACCATTCACATTCAAAAAGTGTTAAACGGCTATTCCGATCGAACGATATCTCAATTATATCTAATATTCGTCCATAATAACCGTCACAACCAGACTGAAGATGGTCATTTACAATAACACCACTTAGTTGAGTTGATTTGGTTGAATCGGATTCCAATGTTCGAAATCTAAATCCATTACATATATAACCGTTTAATGACGAGGCAAATCTCGACGGACTGAGTGATAAAATCTCCAGCTCCTTGGTATATCTAGAAGAACCTATATTTCTTAACTCTTGAATGTGTGTTACGAACCACACGAAGAAGTTTTCTTCCGTAGTTGATCTATTTTTAAGAGCATCACTATGAGAATGACGAAAATAATCGATGTCATCAACTTGATTTAACACGTATGCATGTATTAACTGTTGTTCTCTTTCCGTCAAAATTTTAGGCACACGCCTGCATCTCAAAGGGCGACCAATTGGTTTGAATATTGAACTATCATCCGTATCAACTTCTTCTGAACCACCGTCATAGTTTCGATCTCTACTATGTTCACTCGTATCACGCATATATGTTGAAATAAACTGCGTACACTCCTCAACCAAGTAGCCCTGGGCAATAGAACCTTCAACTCTCGCCTTGTTGCCCACATAATCTTTGAGCCTCTTTAAATATCTTTCAATTGGATACATCCATCGGTATTGAACTGGTCCAGACATTTTTGCCTCATAAGCCAAATGCACAACTAGGTGAATCATTACATCAAAGAATGATGGTGTAAAAATTTGTTCCAACTTGCACAATGTTACTGCAATCTTTGTCTCCCAATCTCTCAAAATGTTACTGTTCAAAACCTTAGCGCAGATGATCGTAAAATACTGGCATAACTCTACAATAGGACTCAGTACATCCTTCGGCACGTTTCCTTGAAATGCCAAAGGAATAATTATTTACATCATCACATGACAATCATGACTTTTTAAACCACAAATTGTTCGGACACTTAAATCTACACATCTACTAAAATTCGACGAATAACCATCCGGCACTCGAACATTCTTAATGAATTCAAGTATTCTAGACTTTTGATCGTTGCTAAGTTTATAAATTGCATCTGGAAACTTTGATGAACCCTCGTACGAATGTAACTCGGGACGAATATTTAAATCTACTAAATCTTTCCGTGAGTTCAAATTGTCCTTGTCAATTCCTGATAAGTTAAACATCTCTAATATATTGTCGCACACATTCTTCTCAATATGCATGACATCCAAATGGTGCCGAATGATAAGAGATGACCAATATGGGAGTTTCTCAAAAAATATACTCTTCTTCTTCCAATTTTTATTCTTTGACAAATTTTTCCTTAAGTTCTCTAAATCTTTCTTAAACGGTTTTCCGAATCTAATAGTGTCCATCTCCTTTTGTTGCCTCCATAGGTCATATCCCGTAAGTATCTTTGGTGCTCCCTTCACACATCGTCGACCATCAAAAAGATGCTTATACTAGTTCTTTCTCCACCGATGTGCTACTGGTAAGAACCGATGATGACCAAGGTAGCATTGTTTTCGACTATGGGTAAGTCGAATGGTATGTGTTTCTTCGTTACATATAGGACACGCCAATTTTACTTTAGTACTCCATCCAGATAAATTTGCATATCCCGGAAAATCATTTATCGTACTAAAAAGTATGACTTTCATTATGAAAATCTCTTTCTTTTCGGCGTCATAAGTCTTCAATCTAATCTCCCACAAGTCTTTTAGCTCTTCCACCAATGGTTGTAAGAATACATCAATATCATTTCCGGGAGCTCTCGGACCGGGTATTAATAATGATATCATTGTGTATGTGGCTTTCATACACATCCACGGTGGTAAGTTGTACACCATTGTAACAACAGGCCACACACTATATTTTGAAGACATTTGACCAAATGGATTAAAGCCATATGAAGCCAATCCAATCCGAATGTTGCGTTTCTCTAACGCAAATTCTGGATAAAGTTCATCCACCCTTTTCCAAGCGGGAGAATCGACAGGATGACGCATTTCACCTCTCAATTGATATGATCGTGATTGACTGTGCCATGTCATCCACTTAGCCGTATTGGATGATATGAATAAACACTGCAACCTAACTCCTAATGGAAAATATTGTAAAACTTTTTGTGCTATTTTTTATTTTGATTTTTAGGATCATTTTTATATCTGGAGGTATTACAATATGGACAAACATTTTTATCTTTATTCTCTTTCCAAAATAGAATACAATCATTTTTACATGCATGAATTTTCTCATAAGTAAGTCCCAATTCCTTAACTAATTTCCTAAGCTCATACCAATTATCGGGAACACATGCCCCATTAGGTAAGACTTCCTTAAATAAAGATAATATCATATCCATACATTTTCTAGTGAGACCATTAATGGACTTAAGTTGAATCAACTTTAATATAAATTTTAATTTAGATACATTTTTAACACCTTCATATAGAGGTGTTTGAATCTTTTAATAATTTGGAATATTGAAAATTATCTTCATTGTGTTCTTCCTCATTATGTCGAATAGAAGATTCGTTATTTTGAATATCTTGTAACATTTCCATTACCTCATCATCTACATAATTAACTTGTGGTTCATTTAAAATTGAAATGTCCTCATTTATCATATTGACTTCAATTTCACCATGGCATATCCATTTTTGATAATTTAACCATATACCATTGCATATTAGGTGTTCTTTGACAACATTTCTTTTAAAAATAAATGTATTACAACATTTTTTACAAGGACACCGTATTAGATCGTTATGTTGTCCATGTCTAAATTGTATTCTAGAATCATGAAAAGAATAGTTTAAAAATTCTTCGATCCCTTCAATATATCTAGAATCTAATCTATTAGGAATATGCATCCATGATTTGTCTAAGTTACTCATCTTAATTTGTTAAAAGATTGAAATACAATGAAGAAATGTTAATTTAATAAATAAATCAATATATAACCGAACCTCCACCGAAAGAAGAAACTCTCAAGTGTATATCTCGATTGAAGTTTACTGAAAAAGAGATAAAATGATCAAAATTAGACTTGTTGTTGAATAATAAATGTTTATACATACCAATTAAATATTTTTATCACAAACGAAAAGTTAGACATGAAAACTAAGAATTCAGATTTGTTATATTAAGTTAAAACAGAAAAAAAAAATTATACAAAAGCGATAGTTAGAAGGGTCTAGCCTTCAAGGCCGCACCCTATCTTTGTCCAACTCCAAACTACTATTTATGATGAGTTATCCATGTTCAATCATGCCAATAAATTCAAATAATACATTATAGTCTTCTAATAATATTCTAAACATATTAGTTATGTAAAATAATTATTATTACGAAATTTTATGGGTTAAATATGATTTAATGCTACCAAGCTCTAAAAATGTCAGTAAAATTAAAGGGAATTTATATGCAAAGGGGCATTACCCTTGTGTATTTCTCTCAAATGCATTATGAAATATTATTCTAAGGCTCATTCCATGATTAAATAAATTATGCACCTATCTACCTTTGTTCTATCTCCTAAATAATTAAAGTGATCAAGGTGCTACATAATTGGTTTGAGGAGGTCCTAACCTATTAATTTGTTAGGGCTATTTGGCACATATATGCTTTGTGATGTATATAAAAAAAATTAAACAAAAATTCGTTTGTTAAAGATGTATACCTCAAAGGAGGTTCGATTAACCCTAAGTAGGGTTTAAATCTGGCACAAAGGAGGCGGCGGCGGCGGAGCTGGCGACACCCACGGCGGTGACGGAGGTAGCTCTCCCCTCAAGGTGCCCTACGCAGGGAGGGGGCAAGCCGGCGGCGGCGGCGACGACGGCGGCGACAGCGCCGGCCACGGCGGCGGCGACGGCTGCGGCGGCGGCGGCGACGGCTGAAGCGGCGGCGACCGACGGCGGCGGCAGGACCAGACGGTGAGAGAGAGAGAGAGTGCGGCGGGGGGAAGAAAGGAAGGTGTCGAGGGTTTTTTAAGCCAAACTTATTGGCGACGGCTTCAATTATTGGCGACGGCCTATGAAGCCGTCGCCACTTTTCCGAGAAAAAAAACTCGCACGGGGCGTTTTCTGGGTATTGCGACGGCTTAAGCCGTCGCCACTAATATTAGTAGCGACGGCGTATCAAGCCGTCGCCAGTTTACCGAGGAAAAAAACCCGCACGGTCGTTTTCTGGGTATTGCGACGGCTTCGACCGTCGCCAAAAACATTATTTGCGACGGCTATATTTAGCCGTCGCTATTTACCAATTATTAGCGACGGCGTTAGTTTAGCCGTCGCTTTTATCATTATTGGCGACGGCTTAAAAAAGCCGTCGCCAATAACCCGTCGCCAATGACCCAGTTTCCTGTAGTGACAGTGATGGAGGCCTTGCAGGTGTTGTGTATGAGAATGATTTTGGGTGATTAGAATGTTCTCCTCAATAAAAGGATTCTTTTTTAGGATCTTGTGCTCAGTGAACAAGGGAAAAATATCTATTAACCCTCAATAATGACTTCAGGTAGGTACTTACTCATAGATTCACTGCGTTGCATTCTTCTTCTCTTCTTCTCTGTCAACATTCTTCTTCTTCTTCTTCTTCTTCTTCTTCTTCTTCTTCTTCTTCTTCTTCTTCTTCAGGCACTGCACAACAGCGCATTGAATGGGGTGGATGGGGAGCCGATCTTCGAGTTGAGCAATGACCTTGGCTCTTCCTTCTCGCTAGAATACATGTGTACTCCAGCAAGTTTGAGTCGCCGGATGATGAAGCACTGTCAAGTCTCTCAATTTGAAGGATCAGCTGTTAGTAGCATTAGCCATCATCTCCTCTCGATTATGTCAATCTTCCTTGGAGATTTCTATGCCAGTTCACGTGTAAAGATGAGATTTTTGCATCTTGTTCTACTCAATATATATATATACAAAGATTGAAGTGAATCTACGATTTGCTGTGAAGATCAAGTACATATGATGGATTGGATTGTACAGTGATTTTTGCTATTACTGTGTAAATAAAACATACATGTGTAAACAAGGATGTTCTTTTCATTTTCATTTTTATTTCTAAAAGAATGATTTATTTATTTTTGCTCTTGAGGTTGAGGTTCCCTTGAGTGATGTGTGAATTTTGCAATTTGTATACATAGATTTGTTGAGCAAATTAATTACGCTGGGGCTGTATTTGGTTTTGCATTCACTGGAAAGCATTCATGGCAGTGCATTGTATTTGGTTCAGATCTTTTAGATGAATGATTTTTTCTGTCACACATGTTATCTTACAATTTTATCATCTTTTCCTAAATTAGATGATGATTTGATGATATTTATATTTAGCACTCCTAATTAGATGAAGATTGATATTATATTTTTTAAAATTATATTATTTACATCTTCAAAATTATATTTTTAAATATTTTGTATTCATATTTTTAAATTATATTTTAGATTCATTATATGAATATTTAAGTTGGTTAAGATCTTTACAAATATGTTATGAAAAATAAATTAAGATAATATAAAAAAATAAAGGTGAAAAATTTTAAATCTAGGATTATCTTCAAATTTATTTTTAATATACCAAACATAGGATAGGGTTATCCTCTAAACCTATCCCAAGTTAAACCAAACTTAGTAAGGATAGGGTCAATCACAAGGATTGGTTTATCCCTATCACAATTAATTTTATCCCGATACCAAACGATGCCTAAGAATTTGGTCATGAGACCTAACGTCAATTCTCCCTTTATGTAATGGAGATAGTTGATTGCCAAACTACCCATGTGCATATTAGAGTTTGGTACAGATGTTCAATGATGAATGAATTAACTTGATTTTTCTTCACAACATTATATGGTTGTATGAAATTTGATTATAAGATGATAGTGATTATATCAACTCAATTATTTTCAGTTAGAGACATGAAAATAATTTGTAAAAATATAAGAAAAGTGTTTATTCCACTCCTTGTCTTAAGATTTTGAGTTAGATGACATATTTATTTAGCATGATATCAGAGTTCATAGTTCAATCTAAGTTGGTGTGCACAAACACTCTTACTTTTTGTTCACATGATAGAGTCAAAATTGATCAGCACATAAAAGTGCTTATTAGAATAATTGAGAACATTAAAAAATTTGTAAAAATATAAGAAAGATATTTATTTCACTTATTGTATTTTTAGTGATTTGTGAAAATTTAACAAAGATGTAAACTTTATTTATTGCCTTTTGATTTAGATGACTTATTAATTTAACCTGAGATAATAACACATGGAGAGTATAAGAAGAATAAGAAACAAAGAAGGTAAAATTAAAGTTTAATCAAGGAGGGGAAATTTCTCGGAGATGTCTTCGGCCAACTCCCGTGTAGGGGTGTCAAACGAACGGGCTGGACCCGTTAGCCCATTAAAAAACCCATCGCGGGCCGCGCTTAAAGCCCTCAAAAAGATGAAGCTTGGCCCGCTGGCCCGGTGACTCTCGTTTCCGTTTCTTCGGCTGGCCCGGCGAGCTTGGCCCGCTGGCCCATTTAAAGCCCAGCGGGCTGTCACTCCGTCTGTCTGTCAGCTGAGCGACTCAACGCGAAGAGGGCTCCGGCTCCACACTCCGCAGCAACGCGACGAGGGCTCTGCGCAGCAACGCGAAGAGGGCTCCGCAGTCCGCACTCTGCAGCACCCGGCGGCTGGCACCCATTCTCCAGCAGCAACGCGAGCTTCGCAACACCCGGCGGTCGGCACCCTGGCGACGCGAGCTCCGCAGCACCCGGCGGCCAACACCCCCAATCTCCAGCGGCGACGCGAGCTACGCAGCACCCGGCGGCCAGCACCCCCAATCTCCGGCGACCGTCGCCCATCGGAGTGGAGCACCTGCGGAGGGAGCTCCACCGGCTGTCCACCATCGTCCACCGGAGTGGAGCATCGGCGACGACAGCAGGTGAATCCTATTCGGATCCCCACCCCCGTCCTCCTATGGAAGTGGATTTCACCGATATATTGGCTCCTGGAGATACAAGACTGGGCTGTGCAACCATTGGAGAGATGATGAAGGCTTCCAAGTTCTGTTGGGAGCCGCAGTTTTAGCATCTCAAATTCCGATCAAGTTCTGTTGGGAGTGTAGGAGAAAGTCAAGGTCGCCTGATCTGTCTCTCCTCCACTTGGATGCGGATTGCGTCTCGGAGGGATCATCTACCTCCTGCCGGTTGCTTATCTTAGGTGTCCGTAGATATATGTTTTATTGACTTCTCTTCTAAACATTTGGTCGTTCTGTTGGGATTGCGACGTCTTCCCTTATCTTCCCCCCACTCTCTGTGTACAGCATTTACCGATAAGCGAGAAAGAACTTTCTTGGATGGACTCACTCGTGTCAACAGTGACAGGTTGTAGTTGGGCTCGAGCCTCGAGAAGAAGGGATGCATAGGGTTGATTAAGAAGTTTGTACGTATTTAAATAAGTTGTGCAAATAGTTTGTAGGAATTATATTTTTCTCGTGTTGTTCTGTTGCGAACACTCAGCAAGTTACTCGTTCTTCTTCCAGATCGATCTCGAAACGATCTAGCTAAGGATCATAGCTTCTTCATTTCTCGAGCAATCTCACCATCCACTACAAAGAGTGGTCCGAGGCCGACAATTTCTGACTTCTTCGTTCCTTGTTAATTGCAGATGCTGCCGGTAAGCACTAGATTCGAGCCACAATCACTCAAACATATTTGCCTATCACAAACTCAACTTCTATGGAGATGAATCTGGTGGTCGCACCGATGCTTTTGCTGACTGCCTCCACAAATTAAGGTATAAAACAAAATCTTCTGCACTTACAACTTCTGTCTTGGGATGCATTTTTACCTGCTCCAATCAAAGTTGTTTACATCCGCAGCATGCGAATATGTGTCATCCCGTTTCCAGGTTCTTTAAGAAGATTTTTGGGTCTTAGGTCCTTATGAACCAGTCTTGTTGGTGGTGTTACAGTCGGCCATAATGAGAGAAAATTCTCGTTTGCATTCCATTTTTTCCTTGACAGAAGAAGAAAGATGTTCTGAGAAGAGATTACCAGGTGTTTGGGTGGTAACATTGTATATCAAACTAAAATCTCAGATGGCCAAAGACATAAAATTATTACGTCAATTGTGTTAATAATATAATAACCTTGTTGTATTTGAGTTTTTTTAATTTATGTCGTTGGTTTCCCAGCCAGTAGATAAATAATGACTCCAGTCGAACCAAACCCAATGGGCCAGTTTGATTCTGTGAATGCAAGCCATCTGGGCAGCCCAATCTTTATAGAAGTGACCTACTTCTCGACACAATTGGGCCCTATTTACATTTAGATCAAGCCTAATGGGGTGTTTGGTTGCATGATAATGGAATCATGTTGGTGCTTGTGCATGATTTATGATGTGTATGTTATACCGTGTGATGTTTGCGTTAGAGGAATGGGTCTTTGAGCTGCGATGCTTGTTGATTGAGACGGTTTTTTCAACCGCTTATTAGCCATGGTTTTGTCTGCTACACTGGTTGCCGGAAGAATTTTCATTAAGTTTGGAGGGGTGGAGTCAGAAATTCCTAGTTTCTGACTTCCTTTTTTCCAACTTGAAAAATTTTCATTAAATTTTTTGTTATATGCTAATTTTATGAATTAAATTTTATGCTTAGGTTGGAATGGGTGGTGGAACAAGAACTGGTGGTGCACCTGTGATTACTGGACTTGCAAAATCAATGGGCATATTGATTGTTGGGATTATTATAAAACAATCAATAGTTAATTTGTTTTGGGGTTTTAAGAAATTGATTGGGATTGAGTTAAATTGCTTTGAATTCGTTCAAGTCAGATTCGGCTTGAAATGAAGTTTGTTTGGATTAGTTTTGTTTGATCGAGATTAACTTGAGTTTAATTTAAGAGTTGGAATTGAATTTGATTGGTGTTTCGAATTTGATTTCTTGGCTTGGAATTCTGCAGATTTTTACATTTTGGTTTCTTGTTTTAGATGTGAAGTTCGATTTCGGTTTGATTTAAACAGATTTATTTTGACCGAGTTTGATTTGAACATGATGGGATTCTTTCATTTTTTTGGATTTCTACAAAGTCGGCGAGATTCTACTCGGTGCATGCATTTTCCGGTTTAGACTACAAGTTTATGATTTTAGTGATCCGATTTTGAATTTCGGACTTGGCGGACCTTAGATTTCAAATTCTCGTGATTCTTAAATTTTTTTAGATTCCGGATTCTCTCTTATGCAAGTTTCGGCTAGCTATCTTCAAGTTTGTTCATATTTCGATTTCAAATTCTTAGATTTCGGATTACGGAGTTCGGATTACGCACTTCTCATTTTTTATTTGGAGTTTCTAGATTTATTTCAAATCTCGAATCTCGGCTACAAAGTTCGATTTTGATCTCTTCAAATTTCGGACTCCATATCTCTTGCAGATTCCGCATTTTAATCGATTTCAGTTGCGGGCTTCTTGAATGGGCTCTACACAAATTCGGATTTCAGATTTTATGGTGTATTCAGATTTCGACTTTCCAAATGCAGATTTTATGTTTCAAAATTTCGGTTTCCGGACTCAGATTTTAGGCCTTGAATTTCGGATGTGATTTCGATTTTTCAGTATTTCGTATTTTACGGTGTTAGGCTTCAAGTTTTAAATTCCCGTATTTCGATTTCTTGCAGATTTTACAAAATAAGTCGGTTTCCAGATTTAGGAGTTCTTCAGATTTTGACTTCAGATTTTTTATGTTTCTGATTTTTGTATGTTCTTCAGAAAAGGGATTAATGTTGTCTATTGTATTGTTTTTATTTCTTAAATTATGGCAATTCACAAATTGATAGGTGTTCTATTTTTTTATTTTATATTTAGTTGAGTTTTGAAATTTACGGATGATTTTATAATCTCTTTGTGATTTTTAAAATTTTTCACATTTTTATTAATTTTTTGATATTTGTAGAATTTTTTATTTATGACTGTTTTACAAAACTGAAGCCCGTTGGGCTAACGGACTTTGGCGGGCTAAAGCCCATTTACACAATCTAAGCCCGTTGGGCTTTCTATGTGGGCTTGGGCTTGGGCTCTATCTATATGGGCTTAAGTGGGCTTGGGCCGGGCCAACCCAAGCCCGGCCCATTGACACCCCTACTCCCGTGACCAAGATCCACCAAGTTGCGACGACAAAGGAACTCTTGCATGCTTCAACTATTGAGTGAAGGATGGGAAAGAACTGAAGAAGGAAGATGTGGCCTGTAGAGATGAAGAAGATGTGGCACCCTCCGGCCACCAACGAGAATTGTGACGCTCAGACAAGCTCTAGCTGTTTAGGGTCCATTTGGTTTTATGTAAAACCAAAACCTAAAAAAATGTCTTCCACCAAAACCTATTTCCATGAAACTGAAAATTTCCTTATGGGGTGTTTGGTTGCATGATAATTTTTTGTACACTTTCATGATAAAAAATTGTATTAAAATAAAAAGTGAACTAACTCATGACATAAAATTATCATGTTTGGAGGGATGTGATTACAAAACAGAGTAACTACCACACATGACCAAACAAAGTGGGGGACCACAAGAAAAAAGAAAGAGGTGAGACCCTCTTTTTTTGTTTAAGAAGAAAATCACTTTTAAAACATAAAATTGTCATGGTTACCAAACACCTCTTTTATCAAGTTTTCTTACAATTTTTAAAAATTAAAACAAAAACTTTCATTATCATGCAGCCAAACACCCCATTAGTTATTTGATTGTCTTTAATTACTTTACATTTGGTTGTCCGTAATTACTTTTTTACAAGATTTCATCAAATGCTTCAAGTAGAACATAACACAATTAGATAATTTTATCAATATTTACAAAATAACATTATTTATTTATAACAATATCTTGATGCAAAAGAATTTAAGTAAACTATTTTGCATGAAGTTATTTTCAATGAAATTTAAAACATATTTTATTATTTAGATATTAATCATGTATTTTTATGAAAAACAACATATATTACTTTTTGTTTTTGAATCATTTTCTTAAATTATTTTCAGTCATTCAGATATCTTTACATCAATTTTTTAAATTTTATGTAAAATTTACTATAGTATAGTCATTGATTGACTTGAATATTTAAAAATAACCACTAATATCAAGTTTATATTTTAAAATTAATTATATGATAAAATATTTTTAGGACTAAATTTTTATATAAATTTTTTACTAAAAATACATATTTTGGAAACCTACAATAGCAAATAAATAAAATATGCACTACTTAATAGTTTAACACAAAAGATTATTGTAATCAATACGTAAAATAATTTAATTAAAAAAATAATTCAAACACTTGCTAACTCAAGTTTCAGTTAAATTTTTATCAATAAATTTATTAAAATAGTGATTAGTATAAGAAAATATCTTTTCAAAAAAATTTATTTTGTTTTTTAAACACATAAAAATAAAATAAATTTTTTATCTGCTGATATATGTCTTTACAAAAATAATTTTAAAAAGTAAACTTATTAAAATTGGTAATATCTATTATATATTATATATATTAAAAAAGCTACACTATGGAAAACGGCATCCGCTCCATTAGCGGATGCCAAAATCCTCATTACTGTGAACCGATGGATATTTTGTTTTACGTGATCCTCTTTTTACGGGCAACCAAATATGTTCGTTGAACGTATTTTTCTGGAAACGTGCGCATGGAGCAGGTTCTACACGTAAACAAACGGACCCTAGTGAACGGGGGAAAAGGAAAACATGGGAATCCTCCGGGAACGATCCAACCAGCTCTATTCTCTAGACTCTCTAAGGGTAAATGGATGGAAGTAAGGCGGGCAATAGACACGCTCCATCAAGTGGCAAAGAAAGGGGCGACAAGGCTATCACTATCACACACGCGACAAAGGAGATCAAGTGCGCTCCAACGGTAACGGAGGGGGTAAGGGTAACGAGGCTCTAACACTCCTGAGGATCCCCGCTAGGGTTAATGGTAAAATGAGAATTTTTAAAATATGACTGGGGCAAAGGACAGAGGGTATAAATATTTAATCTTGATAGAAAAAGGATGTTAAGATAACATAAGCGGGTTTAAAAAATAACTTTAGGTCTGAAATAGACCTTAAAATTGAAAAACCATTACTTTATTACTTCTTTAGATTTGATGTCACGACCCGGAATATACAATAGCGCAGCGGAAAATAAATCCGGAATATCGGGACAGTTTAGGAGAACAAACCAAAATTCACACCATCAAATCCGAATAATTTAAAACAACCTGTAATGTTCCAATCACATTCAAACTCCAAGGTAAACACGACAAATAACCACAACTAAACGACTAAGAGGGCTTACTCACATAGTCCAATCAATCTCTGAAAATCACACCAATCAATTACTAACTAACAAATAGAAGGAAAAACTCAGCAACCTAGATAGAACAAGGTGATCACTCGTCACCAAACTCCTCGTCGTCTGGGTCCTCGAACTGCTCTGGATCAACTCCAAGGTCCTCCTCGAAGTCTTCTCCAAAGTCCTCCTCAGGAAGAGGCTCCTCGAAATCAGCTGAAAAATTTATAATGGGAAAGGGTGAGTCACAACAGACTCAGTAGGTCTTACACCCGAACTACCCCATTATAATAACAATTCTAGTGGTATACTATACATATTAAGCCTAAAAATCAGATTTAATACATAGGATTAAGCTAATTATATATCTCCAATTAAGTGATTACAAAGTCAAACAACTACCCCATATGATAACTAGACTCTGAATGCATTAGACCAACATAACCTACACATTAAACCACTCTAGGTATGCCCAGAACACATAGGCCTGACATAAAACCAAAGACACATCTATAACATACCATCTATGCCAACATACACAACTACACACCTGTCTGAGTAAATACCATGCTCCATCTGATAAAATGTAGTCACATCACAAAACTAGCACCAGATTTACCATATAGTAGGAAGTAACATATAGTAACTAAATCCCATAGTACCCCTAGGCAGGGGAGTACTTAGGATGAACCGCGGTATCTGAGATCGAAGGATGCTCCAGATTCAACTAATCTCCGCTGCCCACGGGCCACTAATTTAGTCTGGTGAAGTACATACAACCACAATGCAGCTCACTGCACTAACCACATTCCATACCATGCAAGCATATAATTAACTCAGACAGTAAACACATGAACATTTAATTGGCAATCAAACATGAAATACATAGATGAACACACATGGTTCTATGCACCACATATTTGCATACCCTACCACAATCTAGCATAAACCAGAACCTGTCTATCATATGATGCATCTAAATAGGATCATGCAAGCTACAACCTAAAACATCTCAATTACATACTTAAACAGGACTATCTATCACATAAAAGAGAATAAACTAAGTTCTAACCACATTATGCCTAAACCTTACAACGGCTTTTTATCAAATCGGAATATACATGATTAAGGTTATCGTGATGCAAAACAATGCTAAACTAGCTAAATTAAACATATACAACCTATCCTGATGTCTAACATACATGGCTATTCAAATTAATCTAAACATGCATGGATTAAACAAATTAATCTAAGTCTATCTAAATATGAAAATAAATCAAAAACAGCCCATTATTTCTAACCTATCAATCATGATGATCTAAACATAATTTTTACGATTTAAATAAATATGTATAGTGCTAAGGATAGCCGAGACGCCTACCTTGACGGCAACGGCGAACGGCGCACGGAAATCCAAGGAGATTGAATTTGGCGACGAGACTGCCGCGGTTGCGTCGGCGTCGAAAAACTGAGTCGGGTAGGTGTTTTCAAAACTGCCGGAGGAAAAAGAAATAATGAACAATGGAGCTTGATAGAAAATAATAGGAAAGAGAGCGATAGGAGAGAGGTTGTATCACCGCGCTGGAGAGAGAAGAGGGGCGCACGGCGGGCGCACGGCGGAGGGCCGCGCGGGCGGCGGCGCAGGCGGGCACACGGAGGGGGGGGTTGACCTGGCGGCGGCGGCCGCGGCATCTCGCGGCGGGCGGCGTCGCGGGCGGACGGCGCGCAGACGGGCGCACGCGGTGGTGCAGGCGGCCGGGCGCGGAGGCCGAGGCGGGGAGGCGATCGCGCGGCGGACGGCCACGCGGTCGCACGGCGACCGAGGGCGGCGGTACGAGGTGCCCGCCGGCTCGCGTGCGCGGGGAGGCGGTCGAACCGAGGCGTACGAGGAACCGGGCGGCGGGCGGCGGGCGTCTCGCACGGGGAGACGTGGCGACGCGGGGCCGAGGCGGGCGACGTCGCGGACGGCGCCGGGCGGCGAGCTCGAGGCGGCGGTCGGCCACACGGTAGACAACGGCGAGCGCGGCGGTTTCTCGCGGGTAGAGATGAAGGCGAGGAGGCGCGCGAGGGCTCGCGCAGGCGGCCGGCCGAGAGGAAAAAGAGGGAAAAAATAGGGTTTTTCTGTGGGGAGGAAAGCGGCGCCGGGAGGGTGGCGTACGGGGGAGGGTTTTCGACGGGGGAGGATGGGAGGGATAAAAATAGGGAGAGAAGAAGATTAAAATAATATTAAATATTTATTAATCTAAATTTTTTTTTAAATACGCAAGGTTACATTTGAGATACCGAAAAATTTTTATTCTTGAGATCTCTATTTTTTGATACCAGACTTCCAAACTTTGTTCTGGTTAGAAATGTAAACAGAATCCGATATTTCGATATTTTGATTTGATTCTGATAAAAATTAAGGAGTTTAAAACTTATTTTTGCGTCTTATAAGTTATCAGAATCGGAATGAGTTGATTCCATTTTCGTTAATTCAATTTTGATAATAAATAAATAAATATAAATATAATTAAATAAAAACAAAGTTAAATAAATTATAAAATATATTATATAATTTGACAAAATAATAAAATTTAAGTTTTAAAAATGTAATATCAAAATTTAGTAATTATACAGTAAATTATTAACTTATTTTTGAATAAAAATTAATATTTAATATGTATTTCGTAAATTATCGGATTTGAATCCGATTTCAATAACGAAATTGAAATTGGATCTAAATCGAAATATAGTTACAAGACACCACGACAATAAAGAATATGCAGTAACTTTCTGCTATGCGAACGCGAACCAACCTCTTAATGGGACACTCTTGAACGAGTGAATCAAACCAGAACATGAAAGGCGATAGTAGATGAACAAGGAGAGAAGAAATAGACATAAGCAAGCAGATAGAGATAATCTGGAGTCTGTAGGGTTAGATGCCCTTTTGCACCCGACCATACCACTAAACATGCCCTCAGAATTGGCGAAAACCCCACTGGTGCTCTTCAGGCAAAGTTTGATACATTGAGTATCTATCATTAATGGCCAATCGTAGATGCGTAGACAAAGAAAAGGGCAATGGCAAGAGTGCAGTGTCGGAGAAGGGGACTAGGGGAGCTTCGCCACCGACATTGGAGGAAGGGTGTTGTACTATTATTAGCTCGGTATTGAATGATTTCGATTTCAAATTCGATTACTTATCGGTTTAAATTCCGATTCCGATTACTTGACCAATTTGATAACGAAAAATCGGATAGACCTAGTGTTAGTCAGTTCGGGAGACGGGGGAATCTGGACCGGTGGAAGAGACATGGGAAAGGGGGTTTCAGAGGAATAACAACGAGCGGGTGCCGTGCATACATTTTGGGTTCCCCGTTGTAGACAAAGGGATACGCTCCTCGCCCGTGTAAGAGACGGCATCCCCTCGAGGTTGGGCCGACGAGCGCGGCGGTGGTGTTGCTCGTGACGAGTTGTTCATCTGCCGTCGTGGGTGATCAACTGGGAGAACACATTGCTAGTGGTGGTCTCGATCCGGTCATCGTCCACCTCCGCGGAGCCGCTTTCCTCGGCCCTCTCATTGGTAGAGGGCAATGGCCGTGTGGGCGCGGGCACCGGCACAACGCCGCTGTCGTCGTGTGGCTCCCTCCTTAGCTCCGACTGCTGCAGCTGCAAGCAGTATTCGAGGTTCCAAAGCACGTCGCCGATGGCGGGGCGATCGGCGCCGTACTCCGCCAAACACTTCACCGCCGTCTCCCCGAATTTCCTCAGAGAATTCGAATTGATGGAGCCCTTCAGCCGAGGGTCGACGATGGTGTCCAGGCGGCCCCTCCGGTATTCGACGGTAGCCCATTCGGCAAGGTTGAGCTGCTCCCGCGACAGCAGAGGATCCAGCACCGGCCGCGCGCACAACACCTCGAACAGCACCACGCCGAAGGAGTAGACGTCGGACTTGTCGGTGAGCTGTTGCGTCTTGAAGTACTCTGGATCAAGGTAGCCGAAGCTGCCCTTCACGGCGGTGCTCACATGGGTCTCTCCGACAGACGGCCCCAATCTGGAGAGCCCGAAGTCCGACACCTTGGCGACGTAATTCTCCCCCAGAAGGATGTTGGAGGATTTGAGATCCCGGTGGATGATCACCTGCGAGTGCCCCGTGTGGAGGTAATGGATTCCCCGCGCCGCCCCGATGCAGATCTCCAACCGCTGCTTCCACGACAGGCACGCCGCCGCGGCGTCTCCCCAGCCGTAGAGCAGGTGCTTGAGAGGCCCCTTCTCCATAAACTCGTACACCAGGATCATCTCCTCGCCTTCGTCGCAGTAGCCGATGAGCGACACCAGGTGCCGGTGCCGGATCTTCGAGAGCACCGTCACCTCCGTCTGGAACTCCGGGTAGCCCTGGTGGGAAGGGCCCCCTGTCACTCCGCGCTTCACCGCCACCACCCTGCCGTCTCTGAGCACGCCCTTGTAAACGCTTCCGAATCCACCCTTGCCGATCACAAGCCCGTCGTCGAAGTTGTTCGTGGCGAATCTGATGTCTTCGAAGGAAATCTGCAGCCCCAGGTTGATCGGCCGCCCGGGGGTTCGAGGAGACGGCCCTGCGGTGCCCTGGCTGAACCTCCCCATGGTCACGGAGAATCCAGGTGCCACCGCTTGACCGCCCTCCATGGGCAACCAGGACGTTCCCGATCCCTTCCTCTCCGGCGCCGGCTTTTTCCTCCGGCGAGAGACTAACCAGCAGCAGACCACCAGGAAGCCGAGGAGCACAAGACCTCCAAGGACAGAGGGCACCAGGATGTAGTCCAACCTCGTCTTCTTCTTCCCAGATCTTCCTTCCTCGCTCACAACGATCTTCATTATCTCCAGGCCGTTCAGTATGGCGTTCACCTTAGATGGGGCACTCTTCGCCGACCGGCCGACGCTCACCCGCAAGATCCTCCACCCTCCCCGGCCGCCGTCGTCCATCACCGAGTCCCAGTAGAATGGCACGGAAAAGCTATTGAAGGTGAAGGATGCGGGATGGAGGTCCGGGTACACAGCCTGGTCGTCCACATAAGCGTTGAAGTAGAGGTCGGCCGCCGCTGTCGACACGAAGTCGTAGAAGTGCATCCTGACGAAGTGGCTATCGGCGGCGGAGACGTTGAACTGCCAGGTGATGTTGAAGCGGGGGTCCTGAAGGGAATTTGTGTTCATTTCCCTCGCCGTGCTGTATACGCGGTCGGGTGCTATCTCCCGCGTCGACCCGCCGCGACTGTAAGGCACCGACTCCGTCGTGTTCACCTTCACGGAGGTGGCGGCTCCAAAGAGGTGAAGATCGTCAGTGTTCCAGGTCCTCCAGAGAGTGTCGTTGGAGGGAACGATGAGGGGGCCTCCGACGTTGATGCGGTACACGGTCTCCAGCGTCAGATCCGGTGACAACCCCCGGAAGCGCTCGCTCTTGGAAATTAGCTCCGTCGGCGCCGTGAACACCTCGACGGCACTCACGAAGGCCAGCGGCCGAGAGGAACCCCCACCAGAGGGCTCAAAGGCTAGATTAAGCTTGGTCGAATCCATCCAGAGGAAGTATTCCTTGACGATGGGGCGGACATCGTCCCTCTTCGCTGAGAAGTCCGATAACATCCGGACGCCGTCGAGGGCGGTGACGGAGAAGACCGCGGAGGAGAGGTCATAGTCGCGTGTTACAAAGGGGAAAAAGTGGAGGCGGAGAACGTGCGCTCCCGGCGCAGCAACCGTGAATTCGTACGAGGAGCGGCCCGTGAAGACCCTCGCCGTCCGGTACAAGGGAGATGTGCTAGGGGATGGGGTCGGGTCGGCGAGCAGGGTAGAGTCGGAGGGGGAGGGGAGGGCAACGGAATCGGAAGGAGAGTCGGCAAGGAAGGGGCGGGCGTCGTCGGGCGCTCTGGCGGAGACGCCGGAGCCGCAATTGAGGAGAAGGGAGGTGGCCGGAGTGAATTGGGCGCCGGAGAGGAAGAAGAAGGGAGCGATCAAGAAGGCGAAGACGACCAAAGATGAGCAAACGCCCATCTCCTCTCCTACAGAGCGACCATGAGGGACAGCCGGCCGCTTCTTCCTCCCTGCAAGAGGGTAAGGTATAGGGAAGGGGGAGAAAGAGCGGAGAAAGTGGGTCGGCTACTGGTGGACTCGATGTCTGCTGTTGACTTTGCGCGTGCAATAGTTTCTGGAAAATTAATTTCCACTCTATTTAAGAAAAATAATTTTTATATCTGCGGTCCAGCGGTCAAAATTTTTTTAACGTACGATCCATTCCAGCTAACCACGGTTACGTGGATGTTAAACAATGTTTAAATTCTCATAAATGCCCTTCCACCACAAGAGTAGTTACCTGATAGTCATCCTTATTTTTCGCTTCTCCGAGGAAGAAAAGTAAAGTACCCTAGCGTTATGTTAAAGGTATTTGATTATATCTCATTTATAATTATAAAATATTATAATATTTAAAATATAAAATTAATACATATAATTTGTATCGAGATTGAGGTGTTTTGCATTAATTATGATAAATTTATCATATTATATTGGTTATATATGATTTCAATTATAAATTATTATTATATTCGAAGTAAAAATTATTATGACTACAAATCTACTTATTACATCTTATTTATGGCTACAAATATTAATACATTTTAAATAAAAATTATTATATTTTATTTGTTTCAATATTTAAATGTAATATTAATTAATAGATATTAATTTATTACTACTAAATATAAATATATTTATAGAAAAAATATTACATTTGATCTATGTCAGAATCTAAATATAACACAAAAATTAATTTGTTATTATTTTATTTTAGATTTATTAAAGATAAATTTATATTCCATCGAATAAACTAAATAATTTTTAATATTTTTAAATAACTGATTAAATAAGTGCTCGAATATTTTATTGGTTCATATAGAACTGGTGGGATAGTTCTGTTTACCTGTATTATAATAATAAATCCTTGAGTTTTATAAAAAAATTTAATTATATTATATATTTTATTGGGCTGTTAAGATGAAATCCGTCAAATTTTAGCTATTTTTAGATTTGTACGGTTCATAATCTAACTGAGATAAAACCAACGGCAAATAGTAACTAGGAAAAGCGAGAGTAAAAAAGATATTTCGTCTATCTTTTAACACTTCACGCTTGCTTGCTATTAGTTTGGGTGCAAAAATCAATTGTTTATAATTTACTATCATTATAGATTTTTCCTTTTTAATTTCAATATTATTTCTAACAAAAAATGCTGGGTTACTATGTAAAATTTTAATTTTTATATTATATTCATTTTTAATAATTCTTCTATTTGTATTTTAAATTCTTCTATGTCTTGTGGATTATATCTCATGGGTCTTACTCTTATAATCTTATTTCTTATTTTTAACTCTATTTGAGCAACTTTACTAACTTCTCATAAAGCTAAATGATATTCTGAAAAATTATTTTTCTACGATCAAAATTTTCTGTATGAATTTTTTATTTCATTTTACTATCATCACGTTGGGTGGCTGTGTGTCCAATTAATTGGTAATTTTTTTTTGAAAAGTTTTTGTGCTTCGAAATATCGTTATCCAATGATCACATATACTCTTGAATCTAAGTAATCCTATTGTTTAAATACAAACTTTGAATTGAGAAATAAAATCATTTCCAAATATAAAATTATTCTTCATAATAGAATTGACATATACCATGTTAATTTTTACAACATAATTTTCAAACAGAATTTTTAGATTTTGAATTCCTTGATTCATTGTATGCATCTGTCGTGCAATGTCTATTCTAGATTTATTAGGTATTTTAGTAATTATTTATCGAGATAAAATTCCTTCTTTATATAAGGTCATTCCTAATCCATTATCTATAAAAGTGAATACATATTCAACTTTGTAATTTTATCTTAATATTTCAATGGGTATATAAATGCTACTTAGACTTGTCATCTAATTAATATTATTTCTTTATCTTCATAAGTTTATATAAGTCTATCTTCATGTATTTGAAAGGCTTCATTTTTAATAAAAAAGTTGTTTCTAACAAGATCGTGGTCTTACCAACAATAGTTTTCATATATATATATTTAATGATAAATAAAATATATAATCTTGTATTTTTAATTAAACAATGGTTTCGTAATATACTTCATTTATTTTTCCATCAAAATTTCTATATATGTATAGTTTACTTAATTTTTTCTTACGAAGATTAGTTGTCATTTTTTCATCTTGACAAGCTTCTGTATCTACTAAGATTTGTGTACCATTCAATTCAATTGCATTAAAATAATTTTCTTTTGATATATAAGTGATTAAAGTATTTCTTTAGATGTGTATTGTAAGGAATCATCTATAAAAAAATTGGCGCAGCGGAAGCGACGATTTCTATGGGTTTCTTTAGAATCTGTCTCAATCGGAACCGAATATTGAAAATCGAAAACTGATCAAATTGGGTTCGAATATACCTGATAGGTATTCATATAATCCCATGGAGAGGAAGGAGATGAGCTTCTTAAGCTCTTCAAACTGTTCAAATATCCGGTCTTTAGCAGTATCCACACGAACTTCATCCACAGCAGATTCTCCCTTCGCGCCAGCCTCGAGAACTATTCTCGAACGGAGCTCCATCACCCATAGACGCCTTCTAGATAGAGAAGGAGGTAGGGATGAGGCTAGGGATGTGATTTTCACCCTTGACTTGATAGGATTTGACTGAAACCATTAGTATTTATAGAACATTTTAAAATTTTTCATAAAAACCCAAAATCTCTATAAATTATGCCATTGCTCCTGTACTTGTTGATAAGTCCTTTTGTGTGTGACCCACTAAGCCCAATAGCCTATTTGATTGAGGCCTAAATAAAATAGAACAATTCTATTTAATTTAATTAAATCCATTATCTAATAACAAATTAATCGACCTACTGATCATGAAAGGTACAAGCCACGTCTCATGATCCTAAATGGTTATGAGGATAATATCATCTCCATTGAGCCTTTCCATCATTAATTACCGCATGGATATAAACCCTCATCTATCCAATGTCTCGGTCGAAAAGGAGTACGTCATCGACTGTCAACTCCTTAGTGTACAGACTCTATAGGATCTTATACTCGGAATTGGATCAATTAGAAAACTCCTTTTCCAATCATCATATCTACCCTGACCAAGGATTTAGAGTACTATCTCATACGATATTCACTCTCACTTACCGAGAATGGACGATCCCTTGTTGTCCGCTCAATTCCTCCATCGGGTTTGTACCCAATCCATCGCTATAATGGACAATCTATACGGTGATCCATAAGACAATGGTCAAAGCACAAGTTTCACTCACCAAGGTATTTTTGTCGACTCAGGTCAAAGGTCCAACTATGCAACCATGATGATAGAAAAGTCTGATTAACAGTTTGGTAAGATACCATTCAGGGTTTCTAATTTGGTCAGTTTAGCGAACTTATTCAACTAATGAGCACTTGTGTGTATCTCAATGTCTCCACACTAATGACCAATGAGATCGGTCATCCTCATCACATGAGAAAATATCACATATACTAGTCTATCTGGATCCTTGATGTCTTATCTCAAGTATCCTATAACTATAAACATTTATATCAAATACCACTAGATGATTAATCTCATTATCATGATCTCATCACGATTTAATCATCATTGTAACAGCTCGTGGTGAAGCTCAAACACTCTTTGAGTAACTGCTTCAGTTGTGGATCTGCAATGTTATTAGTGGTAGATACTCTATTTTTAATTATATCTTTATAAGTTGCAATCTCTCTGATTGTATGGTATCGCCACAGAAGTTTTAAACTTTTGATGAGACATCGACTCTACCCCATTGTTTTCTCAAAACAACAATACACTTTCAGAGAAAATTGAGAGAATCCCATATCATCTAGATTATTTCTTAAGTAGTGTGCAATCACTATGTAAACTTGTTTACATATGTTGTAGAATTTACAGTGTTCTATTGCATAGAACTCTTCTAGCTCACTGCATCACCATTATTTTGACTTACTATCAAATTTATTTGATTAGAAGCTTGTGTTTTTAAAACTACAAGACTTCAAGTCTTATCCTCTAGTGTACAGAGATACATTCTTAGTACTTCTCAATTACCAAATGATATATCTCTAAACTATCCAATGACTCTCACCTGGATCTTCTTGATGAATGCTCATAACACTTAGAGCATTTATCATTTCATGTACGTAGCATCACATTAATGATAGGCCCTATGACAAAGGCATAAGGGCTCTATTAATGTGATCTTCTTATCTTTTAAGAAGTCTTCAAAGACATCACTTTAGAGAGATCAACTCCACACCACATAGGTAAGAAACCTATCTTGGAGTTTATCATGTCAAACCCTTTGAATATGATGATTATGTACATTAACTGGGTATTGCTTTTAGATCTATCTCCATAGATCACAAAACCCAAATTATGTTTGGAGGATTAATTTTATTGCTAGGCTCATTTATAATAACATACCTACTTCATTTTTAATGAGTAGTATGTCATCAACATAAAATGTCAAGAAAATAATAGCACTTCCACTTATCTTTTTGAATACATAAGGCTACTCTTCATTTTTAACGAAGTCATAAGATTTAATCTCATTAAATCTTATATACGATCTATGGGAAGTTTTACTTCAGTTCATAAATGAATTTAATACACACTCTTGTTGGATGTTATTGAGACTTGATTCCCTATATGTATATGTATCATATACATATGTTCCTCAAAATACCTTATAGTAACATTATCTTAACATCCAATTAGCTTATCTTATAATCATAGTGTGTAACAATCAAAATCTGAATGGATTAATGCATGGAATAGGTAAAAGATCTCATCATAGTCAACCATTTGACTTAGATGATATCCTTTTCAACTATTCTCACCTTTGAAGGCCTCTATCTTCTAATCCACTCCAATCTATTCTGTAGTGATCCATTTATTCCTTATGGATACTATACCATTAAGTGGATCTATCAAGTTCTAAACTTGATTAGAATAGATAAAGTTTATATCGGATTTTATTGTCTTTTCCCAATTTAGAATCAATATCTCAATTGCATCTATATAGATCCTAGGATCAATATCCTTTCTATCTTATGTCTCATTTCATCTATCATAGATATGTCCCACGTATCTCTTAAGTTGAATGGACATAAGTAAAGACCTATGATCGTGTAATTATTAACTGGTACTTTAATAAAAGTGTCATTGGGTTATGGGACTGGAACATCTTCCATATATACCTTGCTCCTATTATCTTTTCCTCTAGAAATATAGTGAGCTGAGCAATACATACCCTTATTCATAAGGGTGGTATATTAATATCCAGAAGTTTTCTTAGGATATCCAACAAGCCAACACGTCATAGTCTTATATACCAACTTGTTAGGATTATACTGCTTCACTATGTCGGACATTCTGAAAACTTAAGTTGCTTAAGGTCAAGTTTTAACCCCTTTTTCATATCCTATATGGATTAATCAGAATAGACTTAGAAAGCAACAATTTAAAATAAAGTAATTATAACGAGTACTTAGCCAAAGATAGACAAAAAGAAATTTTGTAAAGTTTGTCATTATTCATATTATGTCCTAAATGATATCGCTTCTCATTTTAGCTACTCAATTAAGTTAAAATGTGTAAAGAGGTGTTCATTAGATTCTATTATCTTTTATTTATATGTGAATTATGTACTTAAGTATTCTCCTCCTTGATCTCATCAAAGAGTTCAAATACTCTTTCCATTCGTATCTCTACTTCATTCTTAATCTCATATGATTTCTCAAAAGTCTTAGATTTGTACTTCATAAAGTACATATATCCATACTACCTATAAACATCATCTTTGAAATAATGAAGTAGAAATATTCTCCTTTTGCCTTAATAGATATAGGTTAACATACATCTAGATGTATGAGTTCTAGCAACTCATTAACCTATTCTCCATGTCTTCATTAAGCTAAAGTGTAGATTGATCTAAATCAACCCATTTCCTCTTAAAAGGAGTATACACACATAATATGAGAGCTCACATATCAAATATGATTAAATAATTCATTAAGCTCCCAATGACAAACACTTTGTCATTCAATCTTTTAGAACATTTATCAATTTCATAAATTAGAATAAATCAACATTTATTCAAGTAGAAAATCATATAATGTTCTTGTAGAAGGATATAATAGCAATCTTAATTATTAAGACATCTAGATAATGCTATTAAAGAATTGCACCTCCCACTAATAATGATATAACTTTTGCACCATTTCATATGTAGGTCAACATCTTCTTTATTAAGCCTTCATTTACTTGTCTTCATCTACAACTCCTTGTAGATATAAGATGCATATCCGGTATCTCATACCATTAGATGCATCTATAATATCTAATATTATGAAATACACATATAGTATCTAATACTATTAAGTGTATATTTAAAACAAGTAAATGTCAATGACTTGGATGCATAAAGCTTCTCAAGCTCCACCTTTGCATTATATATAATACACTTTGTATTTCATCTTCCACTTACCATCATCATGATAGTGTAAGAATTCTGTCTTATTCTGACTTTATTATCTTGACCACCTTCTTTTACTATTAACTATCTTCTATTACTATCTAATGATTTTACTTCTTTCTATTGGTCTCACCAACAAGAAGTAATTAAGATGTATTGTTGTTTTAACTTGCCCTTAGTTAGCTCATCACTATGAGCCATGATGGATCTCATATCCATCTATCCATGTTGTCTCTACAATTTATATCTCACAGAGACTAACATCTAGTTTAAGACAAACAATGCATCTTGTCTGTAAGATAAGATCTTATCTTTCTTTCACATCATTAGATAGTGTAGGAGACACCTACTTCTCAAGTATGATAGTTAATTGGTTAACTATGAGAACAATTCTCTTAATTCTAAACCGGTCTAAGAAATGTGAGCCATTAAACTATTTGACATCTAGTATGCCATACTAATGATGGTTTATCATTGTATTCTACAACTGAGACATAAATTTATTAATATAATATTGCAGACCTTCATTAAAATCAAGATATGGTCTTTGATCATAATTTATGCTCTCACTAATTTTCGACAAATTTGCATAACCCCCATTATGCAAAGATGGGAAATTACGATGAAATCCTAGTGGAGACTAAGACTCTATTAACTTTATGGTGATAACTTTGTGGAAAACACAATAAGTCATCCCATACTTAATAGGTAGGTAACTTTTACCAAATACAACTCATGCAATTCTTACTCATTCAGCCTCTAGAGTTATAACCTTGTGGGAAACATAACAAGCTATAGACTTTAGTTAGATCAAATCCACTTGTTACGTTATGAGAATGGATTCTTAACATAGCCCTTGTAAGAAACACAACAAGGCCATGCAATGGTCCACCACAAAGTTCGGCAAATGCCTTAGCCATGATCACCAATCCCTTGCAGAATGAGTTTTGTGGGAAACACAGCAAACCCATCCAATCTAAGATTGACTCATCAAGACCATAACAACGGAAGGCTATGTGAGTCATTCTTAATGTCACATGCTCATCGACCTAATTAAAACAATGAGGGATTTTATTTTAGTCTCATCAATAATATGTGCTAAGTATATATAATACCTTTGGAATAATATATATCTAAGGTATAGCTTGTAGCACACATCCACATATCAATTATGCATAAAAATAGGTGATCATAGACTTAACCCTAAGTATGCATCTAAGGCACCCCTATAGGTGCAAATACTTGTTTTAGATGCTTGAGTTGGTATGCTCCCACTTCAGAAGGGTGCTTCTCCAAGTGGTCCTGCTCTCCAACCTTCCACAAACCGGCTTCTAATTCTTACAAGCGGTTTAAAGGTACGCAGACCCACAAATGTACATAACTTGCTAAGAAACCTTGGTTTTAACCAAGGGGAGTACAATAATGGAGGGAGGTAGAATGTACAATTAGATTGTATAAAGAGAGAGGAGGCACACACAGGCCCTATTTAATAACATAACAGACACAATTAAAAGTAATCTCAAGCCAAGCATAATTAAGTCTATGATCACCTCCATACACACACTAACATTCATCACATGAACATAGAGCACATACGTGATAATCATATGAGATATATCATATTATACATCAGCATAAAATTACATAGTATATTTTTTAAATTCTTAATTTTATGCATGTCGAATTTTCATAAAATAAATAACATGAAAATAACATGACAACAACATATAAACAATTTATATGAAATAAACACACATCTAAACTATTTAGAACATGCATGCATTCCCAATACTGTGCAAAGTCAAAAATTAATGTCTAAATTTTTATTCTGTAAAATCTCATTTTACAAATTAATTAAGACACTAATAATTTTAAGTTAAACCTTTAAAACAATTTTAAAGTTTAGCCATGAGTGAATCTAGGTAAATAAAACTTAACATCATCTAGAATATTATTAAACATTTTAAAACATGTTAAATAATATTATAGAATTTTTCATAATTTTTCTGACAATTTTTTAGCTTTTTCTAGAATTTTAAAAAATTTAAAATTATAAAATAAAGTGTCTAACGCATAACGCCGTGCGCTCCGATGCAGTGCGCCATGCCGGCGAGTGCCTGTGTGCGCCAGCCTTCCTGCGCGCTTGCGTCGACCAATGTGCGCCCACATCTGCACCGTCATCAATGTGCGCCCGACATTGTTCATCGGGAGGAAGTCCGTCCCATAGAATCGGATACATCTCCTTATTTAGACCTCCAAAAATTCTGAAAAAAATATGCATTGGAATACTAATAAAATAAGGAATCCAAAATATTCAGCCTCATATCCAGTACAAATCTCAATCGACTTAAAAATGAGAAAGAAGAGGCGGCGATAGCTAAGATTCCGTAGCAGAAATCACCATTTTGCAATGAGAATAACTTCTTATCCTAAAAGCTAAAAATTCTCAAAAAATCCTCATCAAATGAAGTTTCAAATATATATATATCCGTTCAGATAAAAATTCTTTAACAATGGAAAAACAGGGAGAAACATGTCGACACCGTCAGACTCTGCAGAAACCTAGTTTGCTAGAAAAATCTAAAATTCTCTCCCTCCACCGCTGTTCAAAGCTGGAGATCAATAGAAAAGGTAGGTAATCACATTACCCATCTCCTAAGCTTTTACCAAGCCTCAATTTCGTTTGTGGACAGAGATTTCACAAAATCCCCAAATCCAGGTGACAGTTCGGGCATGACAAAAATACCAACTTTTGGGACTTCTTCCAAACTCTACAGAGATTGAAACTTCAAACGGTTTATGGTGTTGGAAAGATCTATATCACAAGATTCTACCAGATCCAGCGAATCTATTATTTGAGTCATACACGGATTATGGTGGCCTCGTCAAAATAGATGTTTGCATAGATTCGAGAACACATAAATTACATGAAATAATGTCGATTGGGCGTAGGTTTCTACCGAGACTTGAACCAGGCTCTGATACCACTGTAAGGAATCATCTATAAAAAATTAGCACAGCGAAAGTGACGATTCTTATGGGTTTCTTTAGAATCTGTCTCAATCGGAATCAAACAACGAAAACTGAAAATCGATCAAATCGGGTTCGATTATACCTGATAGGGATTCATATAATCCCATGGAGAGGAAGAATATGAGCTTCTTAAGCTATTCAAACCGCTCAAATGTCTGGTCTCCAGCAGTATCCACACAAACTTCATCCACAACAGGTTCTCCCTTCGCGCCAGCCTCGAGAACTATTCTTGAACGGTGCTCCATAGCCCATGGACACCTTCTAGAGAGAGAAGGAGGTAGGGAGGAAACTAGGGATGTAGTTTTCACCCTTGTCTTGATAGTGTTTGGCTGACACTATTAGTATTTATAAAGAATTTTAGAATTTTTCATAAAACCCAAAAGCTCTATAAATTATGCCATTGCCCCTGTACTTGTGGATAAGTCCTTTGTGTGTGACCCACTAGGCCCAATAGCCTATTTGGTTGAGGCCTAAATAAAATAGAATAATTTTATTTAATTAAATTAAATTCGTTATCTGATAACAAATTAATTGACCTACCGATTATGAAGGGTACAAGCTACGTCCCATGATCCTAAATGGCTATGAAGATAATATCATCTCCATTGAGCCTTTCCATCATCAGTTACCGCATGGATATAAACCCTCATCCATACAATGTCTCGGTCGGAAAGGAGTACGACATCGACTGTCAACTCCTTAGTGTACAGACTTTATAGGATCTTGTACTCGGAATTGGATCAATGAGAAAACTCCTTTTCCAATCATCCTATATACCCTGACCAAGGATTTAGAGTACTATCCCATATGACATTCACTCTCACTTACCGAGAGTGGACGATCCCTTATTGTCCGCTCAATTACCTCCATCGGGTTCTCCATGTACCCAATCCATCGTTATACTGGACCATCTATCTGGTGATCCATAAGACAATGATCAAAGAACAAGTTTCACCCAACAAGGTATCTTTGGCGACTTAGGTCAAAGGTCCAACCATGCAACCATGATGATAGAAAAGCCCGATTGACAGTTCAGTAAGATAAAATTCAGGATTTCTAATTTGGTCAGTTTAGTGAACTCATTGAACTAAGGAGCACTTATGTGTGTATCTCAGTGTCTCCACACTAATGACCAATGAGATCGGTCATCCTCTTCATATGAGAAGATATCACATACACTAGTCTATCTGGATCTTTAATGTCCCATCTCAAGTATCCTATAACTAGGAACATTTAGATCAAATACCTCGAGATGATCAATTTCATTATCATGATCTCATCATGATTTAATCATCATTGTATTTGATCAAGGACTTCATTATGATATTCGTATATAATAAGAGCTTATAATGAATATTTGTCTAATTAATTGAATGAGATATATGTAGAAATATCGAATCATATCATATATGATTGGCTTGTACGGCATACCATGTATATCGTCAATTGAGATTCTGTTTCTCTTTAAATGTAAGACCAATAGATTCTCTTCCTTGTAATTTTTTATTTTTTATTGTAAAAATATAATCTTAGTTTATCATTTATTAATAGAGTTTTTTTAGTTATTTCAATATCATAAAAATATGGAATTTCAATTCCTTTAATAGTTGATTTGTGAACTTTTCCGACTTGTTGGAACATAGTTGGTAAGGTAATAAATTCTGAATTTTTTAAAATATCACTATGATATGTATTATACTTAGAGCATAACTAACCATGTATGTAACAGAATAAGGCACTTCCTTCTTTCATAAATTCTTTTCTTTTAAAATCTTGTACTAATACTTGACTTATATTTTTATATTTGAAAGATATTCCAAATTTTGGATTGACAAGAAATATTAATCTTTGATAACTTAAAATTATTTAAACAATTTCTAATATATAAACTTTTTTATTTTTAATTCTATTATCAAGTAATACTAGTTCTATTGGGGTATCTATTACATGAAGAACACTTAAAGATATTTGCCAACAAATGTAAAGAAGCTGTTATAGTATTATCTAAGAAGAAAATAAAACTAGGTAAAATAAAAATAGAAATTCTAGGATTAAAAATAGATTTTATGGTAATTGAAATGCAACCACATATATGTGAAAAAATAAATCAATTTCTTGATGAACTGACTGATAAAAATCAGTTATAAAAATTCTTAGAATGTTTAAATTATGTAGAAGAATTTATTGAAAATTGTTCAAAATTACAAAATCCATTACATAAACTCCTTAAAAAAATACCATTTATATGAACAAATGATTAAGCAAACAAATTCAGATAATAAAAGAAAATTGTAACAAGCTACCAAGACTTGAAATGCCATTAGAAGAGGATTTCTTAATCTTAGGAACTGATGCCTTAACAAATAATTGGGGAGTAGTTCTAAAATAGAAAATATAAACTCAAGAAAAAGTATATAGATATACATCTGGAACATTTACCCATACGAAGCAAAATTATCATATAAATGAAAAAGAACTTTTAACAGTAGAGAAAGGAATGAAAAATTCGCTTACCTTCTACTTCCTAAAAAATCTCTACTAAGAACTAATAATAATACTCAAGTAAAATATTTTATTAAAAATAATTATTCAACATTACCAAAAAATAAAAGAATTCTTAGATGGTAGAGTTATTTTAGTGAATTTAGTTTTGAAATTGAAGTTATCAAAGACATTAACAATGTTTTTGCATATAGTCTATCAAGAGAATGTTGGAAGAGGTAAGCAAGGGAATAGAGAAGATTATGAAAGAGTTTGAAAGAGCTATTGAAGAAAAAATAGAATTACAAAAAATATTAAAAATTTGGAAAAATCAATAGAAATAATCAAAACTAGAATAGGAAATAATGTTCAAAGAGGGATAGACATTCAAGCCAGAATTCGAAGTTTGTAGGAAGAAATTTCAGCCTTCATTTAGAACAAAAATAAGGCAACAAAAATAGGTAAAAGTCTATTTCTTGCAAAAGAACGAAGTATGGAAGCTTTAGCTTTAAAGTTAAACGAGGCTCAGACTTCGATAGTATATGAGGTTTCTACTTCAAAAATCAATGAGGATCAACCTTAAAAAATACAGTTCTGACAAACATTCTTCATCTATTCCACCTCAATCACCATTACAAACTTTCTTTCAATTTATTTAGTGATTGCAACCTCAGACCCCTGAAACGAAGAAAACTCTCTCATTTCCAAACCCTAAACATTTAGAACTTATTGATGAAAGTTTAGTTCTGTACAAACAATATGTCACTGCTTTCAAAACCTTATATACTATTGAACCTTCCATTACTATATATCCTAATCATTTAGATATATATCCAATATTACACCTACTACAAAGAATATCTCCAATACTTGTTCCAGACATGTTCAAGCATGGAGCAATTGCCACATTATATTTAAGTCCAAGAATAGAAGAGATCTCACTCCTTCCCAAGCATGTACAAAAATCAGCCCAATAATACTTCAAGTACTGCCCTCTAATTCTAAAGGACTCGATAGTATTCGTGAAGTTCTTTAGTGCACATTATTCAATTTAGTATTATAATTGGAAATTACAACATGGTTGTAGATCTTGAAGAAAAAAGAGTATCCAAGCATATATCCAGAGACAATCAATTACCAAAGAGCATTAGGACTAAAAATTTTAGTCCAAAAAACTAAAAAGATGCTCAAGTATAGAAGAACATGGTTACATTATCAAAGTAATAATTATCTTATTATCTTTATGGGGGGGAAAATCTAATGAGCAGACACTCAAAGTACTAGAAAAATTTATGGAAAATATCTCCTCTAGCAGAATTCAAAGCAGTCAAGAATATCAAATAGAACTATGTAAGTTTTAAAAACATGATAAAATATTTGTTTGACATGCTTCAAAGAGGATGAAAACATGATAATCCTCTAGAAGAAAGATGAAATCACTGCTGAAGTCATTCAAGAATCTAGAAGAAATATGAGGTAAGCAATGACCTGATAATAATAATGACAGATGGACATCTATTCACAATAATAATCTCAAAATAGGCCAGATGGCACAAGAAGACACAATTTTATCAATAATCTTATTTTGAAGTCAAATAATCTTATCGACAAAGTATCTTCTAGCCGAAAAGATGAACAATAAGTTATTATTAGAAGATGTTGGAACAAGGACATCGAGGCTATAACAAGAGAAGCATTCCCGAGCCAAGAGGACAACGAAGGAGTTCATAGCTCAAGTAGCTTCAAGCCAAGAAATTGATAGATAGATCAGTTTCTAGAGATTGTGAGATTCCACCTTATGAAAGGTGAGCAACTTGTAAATATGGAGTGAAGTCTTCTCTTCAAGAAGACATTCTAGTATGTATCAGACTATGTAAAGATTGGTATGTAATCTTTTCGTCATCTTGTATCTTTGGTACTCTACTTATATAGAGAAATAAGATGTTACTTTGACTCTCCACTTGTATGTATGCTCTTTTATGTCATCTCGTATTGAAGAACTGGACATAGAGAAGATTACTCCTTATGGGTTTGTTAGACATATAGTCTAGCATGTTCTCTTTCGGTCTCAAAAGAGTTTAGGAGTGAAAAGGCTACCAATAAAGCCAAGGGTATGCTGCCTGACACACCGAACGTTGATTCAGTTTGAGATGAAAGATGAGAGTAGAAGACATAGTGGGCCCCTAGTAACATGTTAGTAGGTAGATAAGAAAGACTCAGATAGATACAAAATGCTATTAGTTGGTCTTCACATAATAGATATGGTTTAGGTTCTTCTGATCCTGATGCTTTTATTGATAGAAATGTATGTCCTATAAGCCAATCATATATGATATGATTCGACATTTCTAGATATGTCTCATTCAATTAATTAGGCAAATATTCATTATAAACTCTTATTAGATGTGAATATCATAATGAAGTCCTTGATCAAATGCAATAATAATTAAATTATGATGAGATCATGTTAATGAGATTGATCATCTAGAGGTAATTGATCTAAAAATTCCTAGTCATAGGACGGGACATCAAGGATCCAGATAGACAAGTGTATGTGATGTCTTCTCATACAATGAGGATGATTGATCTCCTTGGTCATTAGTGTGGAGACACTGAGATAAATACATGTGCTCATTAGTTGAATGAGTTCACTGAACTGACCGAATTAAAAATCCTGAATGATATCTTACCGAAATGTTAATTAGGGTTTTCTATCATCACGGTTGCATGGTTGGACCTTTAACCTGAGTCTCCAAAGATACCTTGTTGGGTGGAACTTATGCTTTGACCATTGTCTTATGGATCACCATTTAGATGGTCCAGTATAGCGATAGATCGGGTACAAGGAAAACCCGATAGAGGCAATTGAGCGGACAACAAGGGATCGTCCACTCTCAATAAGTGAGAGTGTATGTTCTATAAGATAGTACTCTAAATCTCTGGCCAGGGTAGATAGGATAATTGGAAAAGGATTTTTGCAATTGATCCAATTCTGAGTACATGATCCTATAGAGTCGGTATACTAAGGAGTTGACAGTCGATGCCGTACTCTTTTCCAATCGGGACATTGAATAGAAGAGGGTTTATATCCATGCGGTAATTGATGATGGAAAGGCTTAATGGAGATGAGATTATCTCCATAGCCATTTGAGATCATAGGATGTGGCTTGTACCCATCATGATCGGTAGGCCGATTAATTTGTCATCGGATAACGGATTTAAATAAATTAATTAGAATTGATATATTTTATTTAGGCCTCAACCAAATAGGCTATTGGGCCTAGTGGGTCACACACAAAAGGACTTATGCACAAGTACATGGACAAGGGCATAATTTATGGAGATTCTGGGTTTTTATGAAAAATTCTAAAATTCTCAATAAATATTAATAGTTTTAGCCAAACCCTATCAAGCCAAGAGTGTAACCACGTTATCAGCCTCCTCTCTATCTCCTTCTCTCTCTAGAAGGAGTCCATGGGCGATGGAGTTCCATTAGAGAATAGTCCTCAAGGCTGATGCCAAGGAAGAACTTGCTATGGATGAAGTTCGTATGGATGCCGCTGGAGACTGGACACTTGAATGGTTTGAAGAGCTTAAGAAACTCATTTCCTTCATCTCCATGGGATTATATAAATCCCTATCAGGCATATTCGAACCCTATTTGATTGGTTTTCGATTTTCGTTCGGTTCCGATTGAGACAGATTCTAAAGGAACCCATAAGAATCGTCACTTCCGCTTCACTATATTTTTACAGACGTTTCCTTACATTTATTACATTCATTTTTAAGCTTTCTTTATTATCTTCTAACTGTAATTTGGTTGACCTCCATTCAATTTCATTGAAATCACTAAATGAAGTTTCTAAGAATCTATTTTCTAACTATCCAATCTCGTATTGTTTGAACATAGCCAAGTTTATATAACATTAGATTCTTCGAGTTGTTTTGGCTGGAGATTTGGCCAAGTTACTAAGTGTTGTTCTGAGTTATATTCTATTATTTTCTATATTTCTACTAACATTTCTTGTATTCTTTTGAAGTTTTTATCTATAGTTTGTTGATTTCTACTATTAATGTTTTATATCATAATTCATTCAGTACTTTGCGTTGTTCTATCAGAGTTTCCAACTCCAAAGCAAAGCTCTTTCTTCATGTAGTTCTTGGTTTCCAGCATATATATTAAAATGAATTATTTTTTGTTGTTTAATTTAATTGTCTTATGGTTATGATACCAAGTTTGGGAGATTTCTTGGGGGTTGATAGAAGAAATCATAATAAGAACTATTATAAAAACCAATAAAAACTAAATGTTAATAAAAATTTTAATCAAAATCAGGAAGATTATCTAGATGTATCTATTATGTAAAGACAAACTAATAGCAGCTAGAGACTACACACTTGAGCAGCTAGGAAAGCGTGAGAATGCTTAACCTTCTCTGATCTATAGGAATTATTTAAATCTTACAAAGGTATGTGTTTAAAATTGTTTTGAATACTAGTAGATTATGTTGTTCAGTTATGATTGAGACCAAGATAATGATATTTGAGAAATTAGAAAAAAAATTTGCCGTGCCAATTAGATTGGACTGATTCCTTATTGGAACTTCCTTTCACATTTATTTTGGCATGTGGCATTTAAAAATTTTGCTAGAAGCCTTATTCGAGAATCTGACAATGTGCCTCAAAACACAAATAGGTTGATTGTGAGAAGATATATGAGAATGAAAAATAAAAATTTTAAAAAATATTGATTAATGAATATGGAAGCTTATCTCTTACTATAGATTTATGGACATCAAATCGAACATTAGAATATATGAGTATCATAGTTCATCATGTTGATCTTGAGTGAAAATTACACAAGCAAGTTATTGAATTTAAAATGGTTGAATCACCACACACTGATTCTTCACTTGAAAAAGTTCTTTTAAATCTCTTATGGATTGGGTAACAACAGAAAAATATTTGGTTTCATTTTGGATAATGCATCTAGTGATGACGTACTTTGTAAACTGGCGAGAAGAAATCTTGTAGAGAAACAATCTCTTTGTCTAGATAAAAAATAATTTCATGTGAGATGTTTTGCATATATTTTAATCTTAACTGTGCAAGATGATTTAAATAATGTTAGGAATCAGTCCAATCAAATTGGCATAGTGAAAGATTTTCGATTCCTTGTATATCATTTTATTGGTCTTGATCAGAATCAAACAACGTCACCAAAACTGGTATTCGAAATGATTTCGAACATGCACCTTTGTGGGATTCAAAAGATCCCTATAGGTTGGAGAAGATCAAGCATTCTCACGCTCTCCAAGCCACTCAAGCATGTGGCCACTAGTCGTATCCACGTGAACTGCCTCTGAAGTCAGGTTCTCCTTCACACCAGCGTCAACCACTTATCTTGTACAAAACTCCACCATCATTTGGTTGAGGTCTAATTAGAAGAACAACTTATTTTAAATTAAATCTATTTTCTCATAATAGATTTAACGGCCTACCAATCATGAAAGGTACAAGCCACATCTTATCATCTAAAAAGACTTCGGGGATGAATTCCTCTCCAAAGAGCCTTTCCATCACTGGTTACCACATGGATAAAAATCTTTGTCCATTCAATGTCCCAGTTAGATATGAGTATAGCATTGACTGTCAACTTCTAAATATATTGACACTATGAAATCTTGTACTCATAATTGGATCAATTGAAAAACTCTTTTCCAATTATCCTATTTACCTTGGCCAAAGATTTAGAGTATTATCCATAGGACATTATCTCTCTCCTACTGAGAGTGGATGATCCCCTATTGTTTGCACAATTGTCTCCATTGAGTTCCCATTCACCCAATTCATTAACTATATAGGACCATAATACTAAGTGATATATAAGTCAATAGTTAAAGTATATTGTACGCTCAGCAAGACATCTTTGGTGACTCAAGTTAAAGATCCAACCGTGCAACCGTGATGATAGAATACTCTGATTGATAGTTCAGTAAGATACCATTTAGAGATTCTATACTGGTCAGTTCAGTGAACTCATTCCTCTAATGAGCACCTGTACACGTGTCTATGTGTCCACACACTGATGATCAATGAGATCGGTCATCCTCATCATATGAGAAGATATCATATACACTAGTCTTATTGGATTCTTGATGTCTTGTCTCGAGGATCCTACAACTAAGAACATTTAGAGTACATGCTTCTAGATGATTGATCTCGTTATCATAATCTTATCATGATTCAATTATCATTACATACAACTAGGACTTCATTACTATAGACACATCTAGATTGTGCAAGTAATGAAGATAATTCTATTAATATTGAATAAGATATTACAAGAAATGTAAAACCAAATCACATATGATTGACTTTTAGGGCATATATTTCTATCAAATAAGCCTATTTTTCAATTTATAGTGTTCATAAGTCTGTGAAATATATTAAATCATCATAAGCATGAAAACAAAAGTTTAATGAAATTATGTAGTAAGTTGGATTATCTAGGAAAAAAAGGTCTTCCATATGACACCCCACCCAATAGAACTTGATTTATATGATGTTGGATGCTACACTTTCTTACAAAAAGAAAGATTTTATGGCATTAGAGACATGGGATACATATTTTAATTGTGCTTATACACTTGAAGAATGGTCAAAGGCAGAGTTTATGTGTAAATTCTTAAAGTCTTTCATAATTCTACAAATGCATTTTCAATGATTAATGAACTTAGTTCAAACATAGGTTTGATAGAATTTTATAGTTGACAAGAAATTATTGAGACAAGAAATGCAAAATTCTAATGACTTTATGCATAATATATTGTCAAAGTACAAGAAAATTTTGATAAATATTGGTCAAAAGTATAAAATTTTGGATTATTATTTGCTATTGTAACAATGCTCAACCCTATGTATAAGTTGATATTTGTCACTTATCCATTAATGGATCTTTTGGTTCCAAGACTTCTTTGAATTTAATTCATATTAAACAAGGCATCTAAGATCTTTTTGACATATATCCACAACACTTTGATTTTTGAAGTATGAATGAATAAAATATTTAGATGCAAGGAAATGATGATCTATCAATAAGAGAAAAATAAGAAAGCTGATATTTGAAATGGATTTGATCAATTTCTTCATTGACAAATTTTATTGCAAGACCTAAAATATGAATTGGATCAGTATCTAGAGAAGAATGTTATATCTTTAAGTCAAAAAGATTTTACCATTTTAGTTTGGTGGAAGGATAACATGGCAAGTATCAAATACTTTAAAAAATGACACAAGATATCTCGAGAATTTCAACATCTATAGTTGTGCACAATAAATACAAAATTGTAATGGCTTTATGCATGATATGATTGAGCAATCCTAATACCCATACATTCCCCAAAACAGTATTGAGGCAAATTTGATTATCCGAGCAATGTGCTCCAACCATTTCCCACTAGCTCTTCACCATCTGTAGACTTCATTTTGCATGAGTATTAGGCAAGATATTGAAACATGGGATCTTAATTTGTTTTCGTTCTAGGAAATTAGTTGTCTTGAAAATAATTTTACTTATTTTGTCAACCGTAACTTCAGCAAAGCATATATATACATGAATGAAAGAGGTTTTAGTATTTGTGATCTTTAAATGATGTCTGCTCAAATTTATGGATACCAAAATCCCCATTTGGTAAATCGAAACAATTTTCATTGATCTTTCTATTACAAGAAACCAAATGAAGAATTCAGTTCAATTTTGCTGAAAAGTGGAAACATGCAAATATTTTTACTGCAAAACAAAAGCACTCAAAAGTTGTGCACGATGGTACGTGACATGCTGATTATATCACTACGGTTTTTGATAGGGACTTACCTGATTGGTCTCCATTGGGTCCTCTTATTAACTTTATTTCCAATGTGGGTTTCCTCTAGTTTGTGAATGGTTTATCTTTGGTTAGATTGTCATATTTTAGTGGCGCGATCTTCGTTTAAATGTTATTTGATAATTTTTAGATATTTTAGGGTATAGAGATTTCTTGTTATGTTTTAGATTTAGTTTCTTTTGATTTTCATATTTCTGATTTTGAAATTTTTTCGGTTCTCAAAGTTTTTAAGACCTTTGCACACTTTCAGATGGACTTGCATAAATTCTCTTATCTTGAATTTTTGAGAAATTACCAAATTTAGATTTTGTAATACTATAAAACTTTCAGATTTAGGAGAATTTAAAATTTTATGATTGAATTTCCTAGCAATTTTCATATATGTGCACTTTTAAGAATTCTGAGTTTTCAAAATTTTCAGATTTTATTTTTTATTTTGATTTTATAATTTTACGGTAATTGACAAATTCATACATTTTTTGTTTTTTATGATTTTTATAGATTCTATATTTTGCATATTTTTTTTAGATTTTGGATCTTAGAATCTTTGAATATTTCGATCCCTAAAAATTTTCAAATTTTATGATCGAAGTTGCTAACAATTTTTCAAGCCAAAAATCGGTTTGGATTGGCCAAAGTGGTCATGGAAGTCGAAAATTGGCGAAAAGAACCCATCCCATGGCCGATTTGGCTAATTCAAGGCAAAAATCAATTTAGATTGGCCTAACCATCCATCGAAGTCTTAAATTGGCAAAAAACCCATCTCATGGCCTGTTTGACCAATTCAAATCGGAAATATGTTTGGATTGGCATAACCAGCCATAGAAGTTAGAAATTAATAGACACCATCCCATGGCTAGTTTGGCCAATCCAAGTCAGAAATCGGCTTGGTTTGGCAAAACCAACCATGGAAGTGTCAAACTATCAAATTGGAAATTATAATACCAATTTTAATATGACGTAGATGAAGAAATTTAGCAAGAGTTACCATACATCTAGGAGTGGGATAGTCAGTGGATCCACTAATAGGTCCGTGGATCTTATGGTGCATCTCAACCTACACCGAACACAGTTCCATTGCCTGGACCATCTTGGGTGGTTGTCCCTCACCCTATTATAGTGACGCTCCCTACAGAGAGTGCTTCTTCCTCTATCTCAGGTAAATACTTAATTAATTCTTTTGTAGCATTGTAAACATCACTTTTTAAGATGTTGATATTTTGTGTTTAATTAGCTAGAGTGGCGAGACGTGGGAGAGGTCCATCCAAGACATATAATGTGAGAACGTTAGTACCTGGAGAGACCTTGAATGTTTGGGTTATAGTAGGATTGAGTGTATGCCTAAATAACTAAGAATTTACCTCTTACCTTGGAGTCTGTAATAAAGTGCATTGTAACTCATGGCAACAAGACTACATCACCCTTATAGATGACAAAAAAGGTCATCTTCAAAGATCTCGAGGTAAATACAACTTATTCTATATATGATTTACTTTTAATTGTAAGATACAAATATATAATTATTATGCATGTAGCAACATTTTACCTTTAAGTGATCTCTATCTATAGATACAAAAATTTTAAGACAAAATGCAACAATATTTTGTTGGTCATTCAAGAGTTGATGGAGAGAGTGGAGAGGCAAAGTGATTTTCTCAAAACTCAAGCAAATCAAATTGAGAAGTAAAACTCGATTATTGTCTCTCACAAAAAAACAATTGAATGACCAACAAAAACATGTCTAGGAATCAATGGAATGACTAGCACAACAAATGTCAGCCAAGATAGATGCGGATACATCGAATTCGAGGCCACCTTGAGGACTGAGAGATGATGACAATGAGGACAAGAATTACCAAGATGAGGATGAGAATGAAGAGGAGGGATCATATGGAGAGGATGAATGAGAGACTTCCCTCCTCCTTGAATAAATTGTAAATTTTTTATATTCTGAATGTAAATTGTAACATTTGTGTATGTAATTTTTAATGAATGTGAATGGTGAGCCTTTGTTTATGTAATTGGATTTATGCATGAATGTTGGTGTGAATGTGTCTTCTTGAAATGTGAAAGTTTTATGAATGTATTTTTTGTGTATGAATGTTGGAGTGAATGTGGGTAAAGAACCGATATTTATGTATGAATGTTGGTTGTGAATGAAAGTTATTGTAACAGGCACATTGTATATTCATGCATGGGTGTAGTCCTGCATAAATTATTGATTTTAATATATAATTTATTTTTTTCATTAAAAAAATTATTAGTGACGGTTGTGCCAATACTTCTTTTAATGATGGCTAAAGCATACTGGCATTGGCTAAAAGTTGTTGCCAAAATAGATAGTTCACTTCTGGAAAGCAATTAGGTGACTAGTTTAGTGACACTTAAAGTCAGCCAATATTTGCTTCAACGACAGCTTAAAGCCATAGCTAATAATTTTTTCAGTGATGGCTAAACCTTAGTGAGGTAACCTCACTCTAGGAAATCCTTCGAGAGTAGAGGTAGCTAGTTTCATGATGGCTATAGGCCGTTACAATTAATTTAATGGCAACAGCCACAAGATGTCACCGATAAGCAAATTTCCTTTTTCAAATACCCTTTCATGATGGCCTAAACAATCACCAAGACATTACTCGCTGGCGATGGCTTCTAGTGAGCCGTCGCTAATAGAAATAGCAATGGGTTTATTTACAACAAGCTTGCGATGACTAGAGAGCTATCACCAATTTGTAGTAATGACTATAGACATCTAATTTTGGTCTACTTGGAGAGCTTAAATTCTTGTTTTTATGAAGTAGTTTTGAGTATTCTTCTAATGAAACCGAGTTTTTTGGAAAATCGAAACTTCCATGCACATTTCGGCCAAATTGGGCCTAGTGCCCCCCTTAATGGGGTGCTTTGACCAAGTCAATGTGCCCTACAAATAGGGCACTGGGCGCCCTATTAGTAGGGCACTAGGTGCCCCACTGGTGGGGCCCCTGCATATGGTCTGATTGATTTGACAGGATAATAGAACAATTTTGTAGATAAAGTTGCTCTCTTTTTGGTTATAAAAGGACCCCCATTGGAAGAAATTAAGACATACAAAGGGCATCCCCCACATCCTCTCATCCACCACTATTCATCTCAAGCTTCGCAACCCTTCTCCAAGCTCTTAAACTGTCCCACAACCCTCTTTGAAAACCCAAAAAAACCAACAGTTTTTTTCTTGAAGGGACAGTCTAACAGAATGAAGTTACTTTCTTTTGGCCTATAGAAATACCCCCATTTGAAGGATTTAAAAGGTTCCAAGTCTGTCACTCTCTCTCTCTTATCTACCACTACACTCCCAATGCCTCATAACCCTTTCCAAAGCACTTAAACTATCCCACAACTCTCTCCCAAAAGCCCAACAACCCACAATTTTTATTCTTCAAAAATATGATTTTTCTTCAACTTTGAGAGCCTCTAGAAGCCATTTCCCTTACATCTAGTACCAAATCACGCGCCCACCAGCTTCTCTTGTGTATTGGCTATCTGGAGAAGCTCTCTTTGTATCTTGGAAGTCATCCAACACTCTGAGATGACGTCGCAAAGAAAATAAGAAAATCTGCCATAACTAGTTCTTAGTGCCACATCAAGTCAAAGCACCCCACCAACAGGGCACCTACAGCTAGCATCTCATTAGTAGGGCACTAGTAGGGGTAGACCCCATTTTTCATTTTTTTGAGTTTCTTTTACCCTCCCATTCTATCCTTTGCTCCCCTCTTTCATTCTAGCATTCATTAACATGTCATTTAGCATACATTAAGCCACTCATTTGCATTTTTTATGCATCTTTAAACATTCAAAATAGGGGTTAGGATTTAGTCCCAATATGATTAGTTTCTATGTTTTCTTATGGACATTTTTAGGTAAATTCGATTGAGGTGGAGCTTCAACTGGATCAAAGAAAAATAACTCACTAAAACTCTCTTCTTTTGGCTGGTTGAGAGAGAATAAGTCAGAACCCAACAATCTCCCCACTTTCAAAGAGGATCTCGTTAGCAAGGTTTCCAAAGGGGTTAGTAGTAACATTCCCAAAATTAGCATGCTCAATAAATGGTGCCTCAAGTTACACCACCTATTTAGCAACCAACGTTGCATCCCCAATCACAACAACATAAAGAGTAGGCTATCTAGTTTGGCAATGTCAACATGCCACCACATGCACTTATTTATCCTAAAGGCCTGCCAAACTTAGAGAAGGATAAGTACACACACTCTCTTGAGACACAATTGAAATCAATGCGGCTCTCATATAGGTTAGATTTATCTCGATATTTTACGTGATCTACTTATCATTGAACTTGACAAAGACATTATTAGGTCTTGAAGATGAATCATGATTTATTGAGCATTATTTTCTATTTTGCCCATGATCCGACTGTTAGCGTGAGGCCACCATTCCAAGTAAATGGCGAATATCATGTCGCTAGAGCTACCATAAGGAGCATTTTCGAGATAAAGTTAAGACCGATGTGGTTGGGGAAGAGGTGTAGATGAAAATGCCTTAAAAATAAATGAACAATTAGAAGAAGCGACCATCGGATGTGCAATCTCCATCAGAGCCCCAAAAATGTTGCTAAAAATAATCTCTTCTTCTTCCTAGCTCCATCTTACTCTCTTTGAGATCGATCCTGACACTAGTATAAGATCAAGTTGATCTGATTTATGCTGTGCCATCACGTCAGACCCCACTACAGTAGGGGTTGCCATCACTGTCACTACGCTAAGCACTCCGCACCTTGAGACAGGCCATCATCGGGCATGCACCCATGTGCCTTTCCGTCATCATCCCACATGATCGTGTTAACAACCCCATCTGCCGCCTCAACCTTCCTCCTCCATTGCTGCTGCTGAAGAGTCGCTACTGTGCCAGACCACCCTTCTGCCACCAGAACAACCACACTGCTGCTACAAAGATTAGCGGAGTGTCCTCCGATTCCTCTCACTCGCAGTCCGACACTCGCCTCCTGACACTCCGATGGGGATAAACCACCAGGGTCATCATCTTCTGCCGCCATATTGACCTGCCAGCCTGGTGCACCACCGTCAGCCATCGATTGTTGCCGTACTTAGAAGATTTGGGATACAAAATTGCAATCCAATAAGTATATCACTGGTTTATGTAAAGAAGGTTAAGCAAGGTGCAATGTCCCAAAGAGGGTCAAGAATTACTTAACATGCCTTATGTTCAAATTGTTGGAAGCTTAATGTATGCAATGCTTTGTATCAAGCTTGATATAGCATTTGTAGTAAGTTCAATGAGCATGTATCAAAGTAATCCTTGATCAACAGATTGGGAAGTTGTTAAGAGGATTATAAAGTACCTAAAGAGTACATTACACTATAGATTAGTATACCAAGTAGAAACATTTGAAGTGCTTGGTTACTCCGTTGCGGATTTCGAATGGGAGAAAGATGACAGAAAGTCCACTTTAGAACACTTGTTCATCTTCGGTGGTGCGGCTATTTCTTGGGATAGTAAGAAATATGGATGTTTGGCAAGATATACACAAGAAGTCAAGTGTATTTTTTGTAGCATGGCTACTACTCATGTCGTTTGGATTAGACAATTTCTGATTGATTTTGGTTTTAATTTGGTTGATGGGCCAATTGAGATCTGTTGTGACAATTAGGCCGCCATCAGCCTAATTAATAATGGAGTGAATAGCTCAAGAGGAAAGCATATAGAGGTACAATATCATTATATAAACAATATTATGTAGAAAGAGAAAATAAAGATGAGTTATATCCCCACTAGTGATATGATTGCCGATCCTTTGACAAAGGGTATCTTGGTGGAAAATTTTATTAAGCATGTTGGCTTAATGAGACTCAGAAATATGATTCAATGATAATATTTGTGTATTATTTGATAGAAATGAATGCCCTACAAGCCAAACTTATATGATATGATTCGACATTTCTTGGAATATCTCATTCAATTAAATAGGCAAAGTTTCATTACTAGTTTTTATTAGAAGCGTATTTCATAATGAAGTCCTTGATCACATGTAATGATGATTGAATCATGATGAGATCATGATAATGAGATCGATCATCGAGAGGTATGTGATCTAAATGTTTCTAGTCATAGGATCCTTGAGATGGGACATCAAGGATAGATAGACTAGTGTGTGTGATCTCTTCTCATGTGATGAGGATAACCAATCTCATTGGTCATTAGTGTGGGGACACTGAGATACACACATATGTGCTCATTAGTGAAATGAGTTCACTAAACTGACCAATATAGGAAAACCTGATCGGTATCTTACCAAACTGTCTATCAGGTTATTCTTACCACTCAATAGCACAGTTGGATCTTTGACCTAAGTCACCAAAGATGTCTTACCAGATATATCTTGTACTTTGATTATTGACCTATGGATCACCATCTTGATGAACCAGTATAGTTGATGTATTGGATGCAAGGGAAACCCGATGGAGACAATTGAGCGGACAACAAGAGATCGTTCACTCTTAGTAGGAGAGAGAGAATGTCTTATAGGATAGTACTTTAAATCCTTGACTAAGATACTTAGGATAATTGGAAAATAGTTTTCCAATTTATCCGAACCCGAGTATAGGATCCTATTGAGTTGGAATATTTAGGGGTTGACAGTCGATACTGAACCGCTGACCGACTGGGACATTGTATGAACAAAGATTTAAATCCGTGTGGTAATTGATGATGAAAAGGCACAATGGATGTTATTTAACTTCCCAAAGTTATTTGGGATCATAGGATATGGCTTGTACCCTTTATAATCGTAAAGCTATAAAAACTGTTATCGGATAATAGTTTTGAATTACTTTAATGGAAATTTTATTTTAAATTAATTAAGGCTTCAAACAAATTAACTATTGGGCCTAGTAGGTCACACACATTAAATCTGGTCAATAAGATGAGGGCATGGATGTAATTTTATAGAAGTTTTGAATTTTTGTAAAAAATTCTATCTTCTATAAATGAATGGCTTATGAAGCCAAACCCTAACAAGCCATAGGACTAGAGCACATCCAAAGCAGCACTCTCTCTCCTCTCTCCTCAAGAAGGATATCTCTCATAGTCAAGCTTGAATCTGGAAGGTTTTTGGGGGCCCGAAGGAAGTGAGAATTCGTTTATTGAAGCAAATCATGTGAATACTGCTAGTGACTGTACATTTGAACAGTTTTAAACAAGGATGAATGTCCTCTCTTCATCCATGGTGAGGAATTTTGGAAATCCCATGAGATACACTCGTGAATGAGATATTTCCCTCATGTATTTTGGCTATCCGTAGAGTCCGGTAGGAGTTCAGAAAGATGCTATGATCATCATGTCCGAATATCTGGCCAAAATTAGGGGAGTTAATGAACTTTCTTATTTGAATGCAAATACCTCTATCTAATGGCATGGTAGGGTAGGAAATTAAGTTTCTTTTAGTTTTTCTAAGTTATTTGACACTTAACGACCCTTGGAGGTGTTGGATTTGAAAAGTGTTTGCGATTAGGGTTAATTATGGCCATAGCAACTTCCTCCATGAATTGCGCATTGGATAAAATTTTTCATGATATGAAACTTATCCTAATAGAGTCCTTATTCTTTAAGGATTCCAACACATATTTTTACAGATCTTTTGGACTCCATTTGACACCCAAAAATTGCTCGAAAAATCAAAATTTCTTAGGGTTTTCACGCACTATAGGACTCCTCCGCTTGATAAAGGGTGGAGGAGACAAGTCCAGATAGGATCCGGACTCGCGGGGCCATGGTGGGGTATGCGGCAGCACAAGGGCGCACCCATTCGGGTACGCGGGTGCGCTGCATTGGCTCTGGAGGTGTGCAGTGGCACTGATGGGTGTGCAATCAGTGGCGTTGTGGCTGGCGGTTCAACGCAGCCATAGGGTATGCGACGGAACCACGGTGAGCCCGCCGGGGTGGTGGCAAGTGTCGATTGGTAAGCACTATGTGCCACCAGTTAATATATTTTGAAAATGATTTTAAATTGTTTAAAATTTATTTTTGATCCAAAAAATTATCCAAAAAATTTAGAAAATTATAAAAATTGTAGAATTTATTCAATGAGTTATTAAAGTGCTTATTAGCTTATTAAATAAAGTTTTACTATTTTGTCATGAAATTATATTTTTTTTAATTTTAAATTTATTTTAAGATCAAAATTAATGAAATTAATGACTCTAAAAGTTCTGTAAATTATTTAATAGGTTTATAAAATGTTTATGACCTATTAGATATTTTTGGGCTCTAGTTACTACAAAATCATTTTATAAATGATTTAAAATTTTTTAAAATCTTTATTTGTTAAATTAGTCTTTAAATTAGTTCTGAAAAATGTGTTTTTGAAGAATTTTAATTTGGACATTAATTTAATGCTCTAAGAAATTTTGGGAAACCATGAATCACCTGAATTATTCGGTATTGATTATCTTATGACTATAAATTGTTTACATGTATATTTCATGTTATTTATTTTTATGAAAATTTGACAAGTATGAAATTTGAAATTTTAAAAATTATAGTATAGAATTTTATGATGGTATATATGATATATATTATATAATTATCATGTATGTGCTCTATGTTCATGTGATGAATGTTAGTGTGTGTATGAAGGTGATCATGGACTTAAATATGCTTTGCTTGTGATTGCTTGGTTAATTAAGTTGGTTATGTTATTAAATGAGACTTGCATATGCCTCCACTCTCTCTAAACAATCTGATGGTATATTCTACCTCCCCCCATTTATGTACTTCTCTTGGTTAAAACTTTGGTTTCTTATTATGATTTGTACATTTGTGGGTTTGCATACCCATAAGCTGCTTGTAATAGTTAGAAGCAAGTTCATGGAAGAATGGAGAGCAGGGCCACTTGGAGAAGCAACCTTCTGAAGTGAGAGCATGCCAACTCAAGCTTCTAAAGCAAGGAATTGCACCTATAGGGGTACCTTAGGTGTACGCTTAGGGTTAAGTCTATGATCAGATATGTTTTTATGCATATTTGATATGTGGTTGTGTGCTACAGGTTATACCTTAAATATATAATATTCCAAAGGTATATTAATATTTACATGTAGTACCTATACTGATGAGACTAAATAAAATTTCTCCTCGTTCTAATTAGGTTGATAAACATGAGACATTAAGAATGACTCACGTAGCCTTCCGTTGTTATGGTCTTGATGAGCCAATCTTAGATTGGGTGGGTTTGTTGTGCTACCAAAAGGCCCATTTAGTAAGGAATTGGAGATCATGGCCAAGGCATTAGCCGAACTTTGGGTTGGACCATTTGCATGGCTTTGTTAGCTACCACAAGGGCTGTGTGAAGAATCCATTCTCATAACATAACAAGCGGGTTTGACCTAACTAGAGTATATGATTTGTTGTGCTACCACAATATCATAACTCTAGAGGTTAAATGACTAAAGTTGCAACTGACAATAGTTACCTATCTATTAAGTATAGGATGATTTGTTGTGCTACACAAGGTCATCACCATAAAGTTAGTAGGGTCTTTAGTCCCCACTAAGATGTCATTGTGATATCCCCTCTTTGTATAATGAGGGTTATGCAAATTCATCAAAAATTAGGGGGAGCATAAATTAGGTTGAAAGACCATATCTTAGATTTAATAAATATCTATAATGTTAATGAAATTATATCTCATTTGTAGAATATAATCATAAATCATCATTAGTGTAGCATGATAGATAATATATAGTTTAATAGCTCACTTTTCTTAGACATGTTTAGAACTAAGAGAATTATTCTCATAGTTGACCTATTAACTATCTTACTTAAGAAGTAGCCATCTCCTACACTATCTAATGATGTGAGAGAAGATAAGATTTTATCTCATAATATTGAAAAGATGTGTTGATTGCCTTATATCAGATGTTAGCCTCTATCAAATAAAAATAGTAGTGACAATCTGGATAGATGGTTATGATATCCATCATGGCTTATAGTGATGAGCTAATTAAAGATAAATAAGAATAATAAATCTTGAATACTTCTTATTGGTGAGACCAATAGAAAGAAGTAAGATCATTAGATAGAGATAGAAGGAGATAGTTAAGAATCAAAGAAGTATGTCAAGATATTAAAACCCAAATTAGACATAGCATTCTTTTACTATCAAGATGATGGTAAGTAGAAGATGAAGTGCAAAGTGTATTGTACATAATGTAAAGGTGTAGCTTGAGAAGTTTCATATATCTAAGTCATTAATATTTACTTGTCTTAAATACACATTTGATAGTATAAGATACTATAAGTGTATCATAGTATAAGATACTAGGGATGCATATAATTGTATGAGATACCAAATATGCATCATATATCTACAATAGATAATAGTAAGTAAATGAAGGTTTAAAGAAGATTGTTGACCTACATATGAAATGGTACAAAATGTTGCATCATTACTGGTGGGAGATATAAATTTTCTATAGCCTTCTAGAGTTATCTTATTTATCCTTCTAAAAGAACATTGTTTTTATTTTCAAGTTGAATAAATGGTGATTTATTCTATGGTATGAACATGATAATTTTTCTATAATAACTGGTAAAATGTTTACCAGTGGGAGCATAATAAAGAGTTTATTCATATTAGATATGTATTATAATATGTGTGAATAATCCTCATTAAGTGAAGTAGATTGATATTGATCAATCTATTCTTTAGTATTTTGGTCATATTAATAATAAAAGAGTTAAGGAGTACCATTCTGATAGAAACATATAGGTAAATGATTTGGAATCATTAACTATATGTAAGTCTTATCTTGTTAAGCAAAATGACCAACTATCCATTTGTTAAACATGGAGAAAGGGCTAATAAGTTTATAGAATTCATGCATGTAGATGCATGTTAGACCATATCTATTAAAGTTAGAAGATAATATTTCAACTTCTTTAATTTTCAAAGATGACTTCTCTAAATATGGACAAATGTACTTTTTGAAGTACAAATCCAAAATCTTTGATAAATTATTTGAGAATAAGAATGAAGTAGAAATATTAATGGAAAGAATATTAAACCTCTTTGATAAGATCAAGGAGGGGAATACTTAAGTAATAATTCACATATAAATGAATGATAGTAGAATCTAATTTTGATGGACACCTCTTATACATTTTAGCTTAATTGAGCAACTAAAATGAGAAGCATATTGTGTAGGACAAAATATGGATAATGACAACCTTTTCAAAATTCTTTGTTTATTTAGTGGTTAGTACTTAATATAGGCACTTGATCTTAAATTGGTACCTTCCGAGTCTATTCCAATTATTTCATATCGTATATGGAAAGTGGTTAAAGCTTGACCATAAGCAAGTTAAGGTTTCATAATGTCTGGCCTTGTGAAGAAGTTGAAAATTAGCACCATCAAATAATGGCAATCGAACTTGTTGTCTTATATATATATCAAAACTTGCTATTTTTAGACCAAATTTGTTTCCTCTTCAAGTGGAGACATATTTTGAACATGGGAAAGGTGATCCACAATTTTGAATCCCCCTAAATCAATTGGGTAAGTTTCTAGAAGCCTCATAATGAAAATTAGCGGCATTAAATAGAGGAAATCCAACTTATGGTCAGATATATTAAAACTTGCTTTTTTGACCTATTTCTTTTCCCCTAGAAAGGGAGACTCATATAAACAACCTAAGAAGAGAACCCCATCCTCCATACTCTTCTTCTCATCTTCCAGCCACCCTAGGCTCATCCTAACCTCCCCAAATTGTCCTCTCTTTGTTCTGATGTCTGGAGATCATCCCGAAGTGAAAGAGAAGTCAATCTATGCTCTGACATGCTACTTTGCTGATCATCGGCTTCTACAGATATCTCTGATTATTTTTCGTTCAGGATTCCTTCATATGAAGTGCTTCTAATCAAGTTATCTTTCATATCCAACAAATTGAGATCAATTCCAACATTGTCTCTGCTCTTGGTAGCTTCCACACCGGTGCTGCACAGACAGAACCAGAGTCACCTCTTCTCTGCTATCATCTTCTCAGTCAGTGTTCATACAATTCCAGGTGGATTCAGCCTACAACTTCAATTGTACCCTGGTAAGTTATCTTCTATTCCCAAAAAAATCATTTAATTTAGACATTTGTGGTGTCCAAGGCAAATCTTGCATCAACATCGCACTGGTGGTTCTCGGATCTTCAACTTTCAACAACAAAACTATTAAGTAAATTCATACCACTTCTGAAAGGATTCAAGCAAACTTGTTTTCATCTTAAACCACCCTCGATAAGTCTTATTTATTTTTAAACAAATGTCACTCTATTCTGACATTGATGCTGTCTATCGCGGTCTCTGCATCAGAGTCGTGCCAATCTACATTGAATATGTCCAATATGGTTGCCACTTTGCCCAGGTTGTGTTATCTTTAATCATTCATGTTATCTTTACTAACTCTTCATTCATATCATTTAGCTCATATTTCAACATCATTTTTATTCAATTTTTCATCATTTCATATATCATAAAAAAATAAAAAAAAAGGTTAGGGCTAACCCCGAATCTAGTGAGTTTGTTTTCAATTATCATTTTATGTTATTGTTTTTATGATTACTACACTTCACTCAGTTCTAATCCTTCTTTCTCTTGTTTTCTTGTCTTCTTTGTCTACTAGTTGCACAAGTGCATTAAGCTAGCATTGGTTAGAGACTCTTCTTTATCGACTGGCCGAAGAAGGAGAAGGTTAAACCCGCACACTTGTTTCCCATGCTAAGGTACACAATCACTTTCTTTTTATTTCCATTACATAAAGTGGAACCTGCGGTTCTTGACGACCACATCCTCCAATTTTTTTATGCATTAAATTCCTTTATTTCGTCCTCACTCTCCTCCTGTTAGGAATCTTCCATTAAAATTTGGTGCAGCGGAAGCGACGATTCCTATGGGTTCCTTTAGAATCCGTCTCAATCAGAACCGAACGACGAAAACCGAAAACCGATCAAATCGGGTTCGAATATACCTAATAGGGATTCACATAATCTCATAGAGAGGAAGGAGAAGAGCTTATCAAGCACTTAAAACCGTTCAAGTGTCCGGTCTCTATTAATATCCACACGAACTTCATCCACAGCAGGTTCTCCCTTCGCACCGGCCTCGAGAACTCTTCCTTAACGGAGCTCCATCGACCATGGACACCTTCTAGAGAGAGGAGGAGGTTGGGAGGAGGCTTGGGACGTGGTTTTCACCCTTGGCTTGATGGGGTTTGGCTGAAACTATTAGTATTTATAGAGAATTATGGAATTTTTCATAAAAACCCAAAATCTCTATAAATTACGCCCTTGCCCCTGTACTTGTGGATAAGTCCTTTTGTGTGTGACCCACTAGGCCCAATAACCTATTTGTTTGAGGCATAAATAAAATAGAACAATTCAATTTAATTCTAATTAAATCCGTTATCCGATAACAAATTAATCGGCCTACCGATCATGAAGGGTACAAGCCACATCCTATGATCCCAAATGGCTATGGGGATAATCTCATCTCCATTGAGCCTTTCCATCATCAGTTACCACATGGATATAAACCCTCATCCATCCAATGTCCCGGTCGGAAAGGAGTACGGCATCGACTGTCAACTCCTTAGTGTACCGACTCTATAGGATCCTGTACTCGGAATTGGATCAATTGGAAAACTCCTTTTTCCAATTATCCTATCTACCCTGGCCAGGGATTTAGAGTACTATCCCATAGGACATTCACTCTCACTTACCGAGAGTGGACAATCCCTTGTTGTCCGCTCAATTGCCTCCATCGGATTTTCCTTGTACCCGATCCATCGCTATATAGGACCATCTAAATTGTGATCCATAAGTCAATGGTCAAAGCACAAGTTCCACCCAACAAGGCATCTTTGGCGACTCAGGTCAAAGGTTCAACCATGCAACCGTGATGATAGAAAACCCTGATAGACAGTTCGGTAAGATACCATTCAGGGTTTCTAATTCGGTCAGTTCAGTGAACTCATTCAACTAATGAGCACCTATACGTGTATCTCAGTGTCTTCACACTGATGACCAATGAGATCGGTCATCCTCATCACATGAGAAGACATCACATACACTAGTCTATCTGGATTCTTGATGTCCCATCTCAAGTATCCTATGACTAGGAACATTTAGATCAAATACCTCTAGATGATCAATCTCATTATCATGATCTCATCATGATTTAATCATCATTGTATTTGATCAAGGACTTCATTATGATATTCGCTTCTAATAAGAGCTTATAATGAAGATTTGCCTAATGAATTGAATGAGATATTTCTAGAAATGTCGAATCATATCATATATGATTGGCTTGTAGAACATACATTTCTATCAATCTCCCACTTGCACTAAAACCAATCACCCATCTGGCTGATCTATATCAGCTCGTGGTGAAGCTCAAACACTCTTTGAGTAACTGCTTCAGTTAGTGGATCTACAATGTTATTAACGGTAGATACTTTATCTTTAATTATATCTCTATAAGTTGCAATCTCTCTGATTGTATGGTATCGCCACAGAAGTTCTAAACTTCTGATGAGACATCGGCTTTACTCCATTGTTCTCTCAAAACAATGATACACTTTCAGAGAAAATTGAGACAATCCCATATCAAATATGTAGATGAAAAACTTCATCTAGACTACTTCTCAAGTAGTGTGCAACCACTATGTAAACTTGTTTACATATGTTGTAGAACTTACATTGTTCTATCACATAGAACTCTTTCAACTTCTTGCACAACCATTATTCTGACTTAATATCAAACTTATTTGATAAGAAGCTTGTGTTTGTAAAACTACAAGACTTCAAGTCTTATCCTCCAGTGTATAGAGATACATTCTCAGTGCTTCTCAAGTACCAAATGATATATCTCTAAACTATCCAATGACCCTCACTTGGATCTTCTTGATGAATGCTCATAACACTTATAGCATTAATCACATCATGTACGTAGCATCATATAAATAATAGACCCTATGACAAAGGCATAAGGGCTCCATTTATGTGATCTCTTTATCTTTCAAGAAGTCTACAAAGACAACACTTTACAGAGATCAACTCCACACCACATAGGTAAGAAACCTATCTTGGAGTTTATCATGTCAAACCCTTTGACTATGGTGACTACGTACATTAACTGGGCATTGATTTTAGATCTATCTCCATAGATCTCAAAACCCAAATTGTGTTTGAAGGATCAATTTGATAGCTAGGTTCACTTATGATAACACACCTACTTCATTCTCAATGAGTAGTATGTCATCAACATAAAATGTCAAGAAAGTAACAGCACTCCCACTTATCTTGTTGAATACACAAGGTTCCTCTTCGTTCTTAACGAAGTCATAAGATTTAATCTCATTAAACCTTATATATGATCTATGGGAAGTTTTATTTCAGTCCATAAATGAACTTAATACACACTCTTCTTGGATGTTATTGGGACTTGATTCCCTATAGTTGTATCATATTCACCTATTCCTCAAATTACTTTAGAGGAACATTATCTTAACATCCAATTAGCTTATCTCATAATCATAGAGTGTTACAATCAAAATCCGAATGGATTAATCCATGGAATAAGTAAAAAATCTCATCATAGTCAACCATTTGACTTCAATGATATCCTTTTCAACTATTCTCACCTTTGAAGGTATCTACCTTCTAATCCACTCCAATCTATTCTTTAGTGATCCATTTATTCCTTATGGATACTATATCCTTAGGTGGATCTATCAAGTTCTAAACTTGATTAGAATAGATAAAGTTTATATCGGATTTTATTGTCTCTTCCCATTAATGAATCAGTATCTCATATTGGTTCTATATAGATCCTAGGATCAATATCCTTATTATCTTATGCCTCATTTCATCTATCAGAGATATGTCTCACATATCTCTTAGGTAGAATGGACACAAGTAAAGACCTATCATTAGTCCTTGTGTAATTATTAACTAGCACCTTAATAGAAGTGTTATTGGGTTGTGGGACTGGAACATCTTCCATATATACCTTGCTCCCACTATCTTTCTTAAGAAGGAACTTTTCCTTTAGAAATATAGTGAGATAAGTAACACATACCCTTGACATAAAAGTCGTATATTTAATATCCAAAAGTTTCCTTAGGATATTCCACAAGTCAACACTTCATAGTCTTATATTCCAACTTGTTAGAGTTATACTTCTTCACCAGGTCGGACATTCCGAAACCTTAACTTGCTTAAGGTCAAGTTTTAACCCCTTTTCCATATCCTATATGGAATAATCAGAACAGACTTAGAAGGTACCTATTAAGATCAAGTGGTTATAATGAGTACTTAACCAAAATAGACAAACAGGAAATTTTGCAAAGCTTGTCATTGTTCATATTATATCTTACATAATATGACTTTTCCTTTTAGCTACTCAATTAAGCTAAAATGTGTAAAGATGTCCATTAGATTCTATTATCCTTCTATTATATGTAAATTATGTACTTAAGTATTCCCCTCCTTGATCTCATCAAAGAGTTCTAATACTCTTTCCATTAGTATCTCTACTTCATTCTTAATCTCAAATAATTTCTCAAAGGTCTTAGTTTTGTACTTCATAAAGTACATGTTTCCAAACCTAGAGACATCATCTTTGAAATAATGAAGTAGAAATATTCTACTTTAGCCTTACTAGATATGGGCTAACATACATCCAGATGTACGAGTTCTAATAACTCATTAACCCATTCTCCATGTCTATATAAAGCTAAAGTGTAGATTGATCTAAATCAACCCATTTCCTCTTAAAAGGAAAATTCACACATAACATGAGAGCTAACATATCAAATATGATTAAACAATTCATTAAGCTCCCACTGGCAAACACTTTGCCATTCAATCTATTAGAACATCTATCAATTCCATAACTTAGAATAAATCAACATTTATTCAAGTAAGAAATCATATAAAGTTCTTGTAGAAGGATATAATAGCAATATTAATTATTAAGACATCTCGATAAGGCTATTAAAGAATTGCACCTCCCATTAATAATGATGCAACTTTTGCACCATTTCATATGTAGGTCAATATCTTCTTTATTAAGCCTTCATTTACTTGTCATCATCTACAACTCCTTGTAGATATAAGATGCATATCAGGTATCTCATACCATTAGATGCATCCATAGTATCTAATATTATGATATACACATATAGTATCTAATACTATTAAGTGTATATTTAAAACAAGTAAGTGTCAATAACTTGGATACATGAAGCTTCTCAAGCTCCACCTTTGCATTATATACAAAACACTTTGTACTTCCTCTTCCACTTATCATCATCATGACAGTGTAAGAATCCTATCTTATTCTGGCTTTATTATCTTGACCACCTTGTTTTACTATTAACTCTCTCCTATTTCTATCTAATGATTTTACTTCTTACTATTGGTCTTACCAACAAGAAGTAATTAAGATGTATTGTTGATCTAAGTTGCCCTTTAGTTAGCTCATCACTATGAGCCATGATGGATCTCATATCCATCTATCCATGTTGTCTCTATAATTATGCCTCATAGAGACTAACATCTAGTTTAAGGCAAACAATGCATCTTGTCTATGAGATAAGATCTTATCTTTCTTTCATATCACTAGATAATTTAGGAGACACCTACTTCTCAAGTAGAATAGTTAATTGGTCAACTATGAGAACAATTCTCTTAGTTCTAAACCAGTCTAAGAAGTGTGAGCCATTAAGCTATATGACATCTAATATGCCATACTAATGGTGGTTTATTATCGTATTCTACAACTGAGATATAATTTTATCAAAATAACATTGCAGATATTCATTAAAATTAAGATATGGTCTTTGATCCTAATTTATGCTCCCACTAATTTTCGACGAATTTGCATAACCCTCATTATGCAAAGACGGGATATCACGATAAAATCCTAGTGGGGACGAACGACGGAGGAGGGTTAATGAAATCCTAGTGGGGCCTCATTATGCCGCCTCTTCCTCCTCATCGGAGGAGAGTTAATCTAATTAACTCGGGCATATCTCCCTATACCGGACTCCGAAAAATCTGGAAAAATATGCGTTGGAATCCTTATCAAATAGGGAATCCAAAACAGTCGGCCTAATATCCAGTAAAAATCCCAATAGACCGAAAAATGAGGAGGAAGAGGCGGCGGTCACCCAGATTCCGTAGCAGAAATCCCAATTTTGCAACGAGGATAACTCCTTATCCAGGAAGCCAAATATTCTCCAAAAATACAATTTAGAATCATCATCATATGACGTTTCCAAATATGTATATATCCCTTCATAGAAAAATTCTCTATAAACAGGAAATCAGGAAGAAACAAGTCGGCGCCGCCAGATTCCGCAGAACCCTAGTTCGTCGGAAAACTCAAAAATTCTCATCCTCCGCCGTCGTTAAAAGCTGGATATCAAAGGTAAAGGCTAGGTAATCATATTACACATATCCTAAACCCTTTCCAAGCCTCAATTTCTTCTATGGACGGAGATTTCACAAAATCCCCAAATCCGGGTGTTGGTTCGGGCATGACAGAAACACCAAATTTTGAGGCTTCTCCCGAACACTACAGAGATCCAAACTTCAAACGGTTTGTGGAGTTTGAAAGAACTATATCACAAGATTCTACCAAGGCCAACCAATATTTTATCTGAGTCATACACAGAATATGGTAGCCTCGTCAAAACAGACGTTTGCACAGATTCGGGAACACATAAATAACATAAAATAATGTCGATTCGGCGTCGGTTTTGACCGAGACTTGAACCGGGCTCTGATACCACTGTTAGGAATCTTCCATTAAAATTTGGTGCAGCGGAAGCGACGATTCCTATGGGTTCCTTTAGAATCCGTCTCAATCATAACCGAACGACGAAAACCGAAAACCGATCAAATCGGGTTCGAATATACCTGATAGGGATTCATATAATCCCATGGAGAGGAAGGAGATGAGCTTCTCAAGCTCTCCAAACCGTTCAAGTGTCCGGTCTCCAGCAGTATCCACACGAACTTCATCCACAGCAGGTTCTCCCTTCGCGCCGGCCTCGAGAACTCTTCCCGAACGGAGCTCCATCGACCATGGACACCTTCTAGAGAGAGGATGAGGTTGGGAGGAGGCTTGGGACGTGGTTTTCACCCTTGGCTTGATGGGGTTTGGCTGAAACCATTAGTATTTATAGAGAATTATGGAATTTTTCATAAAAACCCAAAATCTCTATAAATTACGCCCTTGCCCCTGTACTTGTGGATAAGTCCTTTTGTGTGTGACCCACTAGGCCCAATAACCTATTTGTTTGAGGCATAAATAAAATAGAACAATTCAATTTAATTCTAATTAAATCCGTTATCCGATAACAAATTAATCGGCCTACCGATCATGAAGGGTACAAGCCACATCCTATGATCCCAAATGGCTATGGGGATAATCTCATCTCCATTGAGCCTTTCCATCATCAGTTACCACATGGATATAAACCCTCATCCATCCAATGTCCCGGTCGGAAAGGAGTACGGCATCGACTGTCAACTCCTTAGTGTACCGACTCTATAGGATCCTGTACTCGGAATTGGATCAATTGGAAAACTCCTTTTTCCAATTATCCTATCTACCCTGGCCAGGGATTTAGAGTACTATCCCATAGGACATTCACTCTCACTTACCGAGAGTGGACAATCCCTTGTTGTCCGCTCAATTGCCTCCATCGGATTTTCCTTGTACCCGATCCATCGCTATATAGGACCATCTAAATTGTGATCCATAAGTCAATGGTCAAAGCACAAGTTCCACCCAACAAGGCATCTTTGGCGACTCAGGTCAAAGGTCCAACCATGCAACCGTGATGATAGAAAACCCTGATAGACAGTTCGGTAAGATACCATTCAGGGTTTCTAATTCGGTCAGTTCAGTGAACTCATTCAACTAATGAGCACCTGTACGTGTATCTCAGTGTCTCCACACTGATGACCAATGAGATCGGTCATCCTCATCACATGAGAAGACATCACATACACTAGTCTATCTGGATTCTTGATGTCCCATCTCAAGTATCCTATGACTAGGAACATTTAGATCAAATACCTCTAGATGATCAATCTCATTATCATGATCTCATCATGATTTAATCATCATTGTATTTGATCAAGGACTTCATTATGATATTCGCTTCTAATAAGAGCTTATAATGAAGATTTGCCTAATGAATTGAATGAGATATTTCTAGAAATGTCGAATCATATCATATATGATTGGCTTGTAGGGCATACATTTCTATCACCTCCCACATGAACTGAATCATCTCTCGGTGCTCAAGCGATACCAAGAGATGAAAGTTTGGGGATCAATGTGAGTGTGGGACTGAGGTGAAAGATTTTCCACATTTTGCTTCCATCTTTCTCATCTCCTTTTAAGGCGGCAATCTAGATAATGCCAAACCTATTTTCAGAGTTGACATGGTGGAGCCTTAAGCATAAAGTATTTTTGCTCTTAGAGATTTAGTGAGGAATAAAATAAGTTTCTATTGAATATATTGAGATAGGTTTCATGGTGGCAAACCAACTCACTAAAGGACTACTAGATAGTATATTTGTAGTAACGTGATTTGGATGAGTCTTGTATGTTCTCTTGATATGTTAATTCAGTTTGACACTTATACAATTGTGTAATTGATTCTTCATTGTTGTTATTCTACTTGTTTCATTTGTTTATACTTCAATGATGGACTTCAGACATGCAAAATGTAACTTAAAATAGTGACCAACAAATAAACATTAAGTATACATTTATTTATTGTTCGGTTATGGGAAAGTTAGTAGCACGTGGTACATGGAAGGTGGTGTGTGATTGAATATATTTACCACAATGACCCTTGTTATTTGACCTACTATAACTTGAAAAACTTGGGTTCCATTTACTAGAGATAGTGTGCTAGTTTCCTATTTTATCACACCTATGCATACAGATTTTTCATTCAGGCTAAAGCTCAATATGTTAAATCTTCTAGAGACATTTTCAAAATTATATCTATCTATGTTATATTTATAGTTTAAAAGGGAAGATTTGATGTATAAGGAATAAGATATGTCAAGTGGGAGAATGTTAGGTTTATCTTTATATTTTATGTGATCTACTTGTTATTGGGCTTGACAAGCATACTATTAGTTCTAGAAGATGGATCATGACTTATCGGGCCTTATCTCCTATTTGGCCTAGGATCCGACTATGGACAGGATCCTAATTCTAGTCAAATAGGCTATGACTTCCCATGCGATTGCACCATATAGGCTTAATAGATAAAGTAAACCAAAAGTTCATCTAAAGGAGATGGGCAATTCCTATCTAGGATCTTTCTCATTCCTCATCTTCCATAGCACAATGGAGTTTGATTCTATTCCATAAACTCCAATAATATACACTCCAATATGCTAACCTTTCCAAAGAAAACTTATACTCGCTAGTAATGCAATCACCTAGATTGTCGATTGATCTAATATGATAAATTAACCTTGGATCCTCATTATTAGCTTTGTATGCTAAGAGTTGAGGGGCTCGTACACAAGTTGTACCAAACATACAATATGATATTGATGTTGAAGTGATACCAAAATTTGCCCTAGTTAGTTACCTAGGAATCTGTAATACTAGAAACATCTGGATCTAGAGTAATCAAACTCATAAAAGATGTAGCACCCCACCACTCATTATCACAAATTTTCCCATGAGATCAATGTCTGGGAACATACTCAGCCAAGGTAGTTTCTCTAGGGTTTTTTATTTTGAATCAAATTATGCTCAGATCCTAGATGCTATTTTATAGCAAATGTATACTTGCACTCATTGACATGATATATGGTGATTGCCCAACAAAACTTGTCTCCTACTGTAGTCATATTATTATATCCTTCTACTTATGCAATAGAAAGACAATGCCCTTTAATACCATGTTCGTCTCAATGTCAGGAGAAGATTTTTTCCTTAGTGAATATGCCTATGACTATGCAAGTATATGTGTCACATATACTTGCAATGAAATTTTATGGTAACCTTAACAAAGGTTGGGATTTGCACTGTCTATTAGGTTGCGAGGTCTTGTGAACTTATTAGGTCATTAAAAATCTTTTACTTGTGGGAACAACAGAACATACATAGAATATAAAGTTTCAATTTAAAGAGCACATGATGCAAGTTTTAAGATGTCATGGGAGAATGTAAAGAATAAAGATATTTAAATTGAAACAAGTATTTAAGATAGTTATAACATGATATCATAATATTACGAAGCATACTTAGCATGATATCATAATATTACTAAGCATATTTAACTTATGATAGTCATAATTGATAGAAATGTATGCCTTAGAAGTCAATCATATATAATATGATTTGACATTTCTAAGAATATCTCATTCAATTAATTAGGCAAAATTTCATTACTAACTTTTATTAAAAGCATATATCGTAATGAAGTCCTTGATCACATGCAATGATGATTGAATAATGATGAGATTATGATAATGAGATTGATCATCGAGAGGTATGTGATCTAAATATTCCTAGTCATAGAATCCTTGAGACGGGACATCAAGGATCTGCATAGATTAATGTATGTGATGTCTTGTCATGTGATGAGGATAAGCAATCTCATGGTTATCAGTGTGTGGACACTGAGATACACACATAGGTGCTCGTTAGTGGAATGAGTTCACTAAACTGAACAATTTAGAAAAACCTAATTGGTATCATGCCGAGCTGTCTGTCAGGTTATTCTTACATCATAATAGCACAGTTGGATCTTTGACCTGAGTCACCAAAGGTGTCTTACCAGATGTATCTTGTAGTTTGATCATTGACTTATGGATCACCATCTTGATAATCTAGTATAGTTGATGTATTGGGTGCAAGAGAAACCCGATGAAAGCAATTGAACATACAACAATGGATCGTTTACTTTCAGTAGGAGAGAGAATATATTATGGGATAGTACTCTAAATATTTTGCCAAGGTACTTAGGATAATTGGAAAAGAGTTTTCCAATTTATCCGAACCCGAGTATAGGACCCCATAGAGTTGGAATATTTAGGAGTTGACAGTCGATGTGAAACCCCTAACCAACCGGGACATTGTATGAACGAAGATTTAAATCCGTGTGATAATTGATGATGGAAAGGCTCAATGGATGTTATTTAACTTTCCAAAGTTATTTGTGATCATAGGATGTGACTTGTACTCTTTATAATCGAATAGTTGAAAAAATTGTTATCGGATAATAGTTTTAAATTAATTTAAAAAAATTATTCTTTTAAATTTATTAAGGCTTAAAAAAATGACTATTGGGCCTAGTGGGTCACACACATTAGATCTGATCAATAAAATGAGGGCATCGACGTAATTTTATAGAAATTTTGGGTTTTTGTAAAAAAAAATTATCTTCTATAAATAAATGGTTTATGAAGCTAAACCTTAACAAGCCATAGGGTTGAAGCACATCCTAAGCTGCCTTCATTCCTCCTCTCTCCTCAATAAGGTGATCTTCCATGGTCAAGCTTGGATCTAGAAGCTTTCTTGAGGCTTGGAAGAAGGAAGAACTCGTCAATGGAATCAAATCATGTGGATACTGCTTGAGACCGTCCACTTGAATGATTTTCAGCAAGGAGGAGTGTCCTCTCTTCATCCATAGTGAGGTATTTTGTAAATACCAAGAGGTACTCTCATTCTACTTCATATTCAGTTCTCAGTTTTACTCATTTGGCATTGACCAAGGCAAAGACCGTGGTTTTAAAGAATTAATTTTTTTTCGCTGCCATAGAATGATTCCTTACAATAACATGTATATAATTTTAAAAATGACTCTAGAGGATTTAACATCATGGGCTTTAACCTAAAATGAGAAAACCAGTATGCGTGCATAGGATAAAATAGAAAACCAGCATAGTCTCTAGTAGATGGAACCCAAATTGTCCAAGTATAATAGGTCAAACAAATGTTATGGTGGTAAATGTATTTAGTCACACACCACTTTCCATGTATCATGTGCCACCAACTTTCTTATTACTGAATATTGTATATGTTTGTTTGAATAAATATAGACTTAGTGTTTATTTATTGATCATCACTATAAGTTACATTCTGTACACCTGAAGTCTATCACCAAAATGGACATGAATGGAACAAGTAAAAGATAACAACATTGAAGAATCAAGTATAATTGATTAAGTGTTCAACTAAAATACAACATATCAAGTGAATTGACCAGATTTATTCGAATCACATGACTACAAAATATGTTAGCCAGTAGTCCCTTAGTGAGTGGGTCTATTACTAAGAGGCCTATCTCAATATGTTTAATAGACACTTTTTGATTTCTTACTCGATATCTAAGAGTAAAACACTTTATGTTTAAGGCTCTACCACCTTTAGACACCTTGTTGTTCTTAGATAAGAAAATTGTAGTTGAATTATTTTTCTAGATCTTTATAGGCCTTGAAACAGAAGTCCATAAAGGTATAGAGCCGACCAAATTCTGCAATCAAATATCTTGTGCACTAGTCTTGTGCAATGAACTCTACCGCCATGGTAGAAGTAACCATAATATTTTGCTTCTTGCTACACTAGCAGATAGCACCTTCTGTTATAATAAAAAGATAACCCGAAGTGGACTTCTAGGTATCCAATCAACCTCCATAGTCTACATCGGCATATGCAATGACCTCTAAATGATCTAGCCTCCTATATGTGAGCATAAAATATATTGTGTTAAAGATATCACATGACCTTATTGTTAACCTTTCAGTGTAGCTTGGTTTACTCTATAACCTACTGAGCATACGTACAACAAAAGCTATATCCAGATATGTATAAGATTGTAGGTACACCAAACTACCAATAGATACATGAATGAACTCCATTTGTTTCTTTTGTAAATCATTATTTGGCACTATAATTTATTGAACTTATCACCTTTTACAATTGGTACCTTATCAATGCGCAAGACTACATATTGAATATATCTAAAACCTTTAAGATTTAAGATTTTTTGTGAATGAACTAAAATACGTGATGATTTATCCCTGGTGATCTTTATGCCCAAGACATATCAAACCACACCTAAGTCCATCTAAAAATTCTTAGATAGAAAAGTTTTAGTTTCATGCAACAAATCGAGATCACTACTAGCATATAAGATATCATCTGTATACAAAAGTAAAATGATGAATTTACTTTTACTAACTTTAAGTATAAACACTCATTATTAGTGTTCTTTTTAAACCCAAAAGATAAAATTATCTCTTTAAACTTGAGATACCATTGTCTGGAAGCTTGCTTAAGTCCGTAAATGAATTTTCTTAACTTGCATATCATATATTCTCTCCCTTCAACATGAAGCCCTTGAGGTTGCTCTATATACACCTCTTTATCTAGATCTATAAACTCTTTGTGGCATCCTTATTAGGCATGTGTGTTTGTTTTGTCCTAATACAATCAACACGTCTCGAAGTCCTTAAAGTCAAGAGGAGGAAGTACTTTTCATCTCACTAATCTTTGAAGTCTTAATGAAGATATGCTCTAATCTCTTATGCCACAACATGGGTGACTTTTCATTTACTCCACCATGTTTATTGTCGACTAAAACCAAAGTATGTAGGGTATCGTGGACATATTAAATCATAGAAGAGATATACAAACTATATAAAACCATTAGAAAATTGTTGGTACCAACAATAGCGAATATTTAAGTTTTCAAAATTGAAATGGAACCCTTTTCTACCAAGTTTTGATACTGACACTGATTTTCTATTGAATGATGGCATATCAAAAATGTCTTCTAAATTAAGAACATATCCACTACTTAAGGTAACTTTAAAAGTTTCTATGGTCATTACTTGCGAGCACGTCCTATTCCTTGAGAGAGTCGACTACTTAACCTTTTTGACCGGCCTTTAGATTAACAACCCTTGCATAGAGGTGGCAACATGCATAGTAAACCCAGAGTCAATCCACCAAGAATCTAAGAGAATATTAACCAAATGAGACTCACAACATTCGTTGATTGTATACTCTTTAACATTCCCATTGCCAGTGTAATTCATCGAGGAGAGCTTGGTCATCATGGTGCTTACCTTTACCTTGTCAAAATTGATGAATTGCTCCTTAGTATCCTTAAGAAATTCATTAATATTGGTTTGTGTAGGGATTGATTTCTTTATGTTTTGATTGACGTGCCCTTGAAGAATAGGAGATACAATCAATTGGATCTCTCCCACTTTACAAATTGAGTCTTTCAAGTAGGTATAGTCTCTGTAGTGATAGAAGCAAGTTCATCCTCACATAAAGCTAAATCTGAGTCCATGCACCCTAACGCAAATGGTAACCTTAATTTTCATTAAGTAAAATTTATTCCATTAAGATAGGGTGTAGAGTCAGTAAAATGTGTAAATTGTGGAGAAGCAATTGTAATAAATAAACATGTTCGCATGAGATAATACAACTTAATTATGTATGAGACAATATGCTAAAAGCTCGAAATAATTCTCATAACTGAAAAATTACTATCAATACAGTACATCATTACAATTTATATTTTTTGGGAATCACAACACGTTGATGGACTAACTTTCCAGAATTGAAGTGATAGAACTAACATTCATATATATATATATATTGATGTCAAGAGAAGTTATAAATTTAGGTATCGAACTCTCAAGAGTCGTTGTATTCTTTCCTACTCTTCACTTGAAAATAAAGTACTTTTTTGGGAGTTAAAATTTATCTCCAAATTGAAAGCACAAATTTAAAACTATCCTTTTTTTTCTTATGAGGATAATTTAGTATTATCCATGTATAAATGTATAAAGTCATTGGTGATCTACTCATATATTTCAAATATTAAAATTTTATCTATCTAAATAAGAATAATATTAAAAATCATATGATCACTTGATGTTATTTAAAACCAAAGAATAATAAAATTTATTATTTATCATGATTAGTACCACTTTAGTAATCTATTCAGCCATTTTAAATGTAAAAATTCATCACTAAATCATATAATAACATCAAAAATTACTTTGTGTAAGTTAAGGATATATTCATAATATTATTTTTAATAAATAAATATTTATGCATAAATAAAAAAATTTAAGTGGTCATGATTGAAAATTCAATATTTCTAATGAGAATTTGTAAAAATTAAATTATTAATTTTCATGTTAAAATATACTAAAATAATTTTAAATAAAATTCTAACAATCTTTTTACATATATGTATATGTGTCAAGTTTTACTGTAAAATTATGCATAAGGATTAATTTTGAATCTACTATTTTGCATTTATATATGTATCCTTTAAAGGTTTAACTTAATGGTCCCCCGGCCTTAAATTCTGCTTAATGGACCTAGCATCCTATAATTGAATATACAATGATAAATCTTTTGACCAAATCAAAGATAAGATAATTAACTTTATTACAAAACATTTTAACTTTAGGTATATAAAATTAATTAAGATATTTTGAACTAGATATCAAAATCGATACAAATACAAATACTCTTTAACCAAAATTTAAATATGCTTTAACTTTGAAATCTTAATCCGAATCTGATCCAAATACATACTAAAATCTGGATCTAAATACTTCAAAGAATTCAATATCTAACCGAATCCGGATATCTTATGTAGGTCCATGACACAAACCGGATATGGATCCAAATGCCTTAAGATCCAAAACCCAACAGAATACGGATCTTTGAATCTTAAGCGGCTGTTCGGTATGGAATAATTTGAAGATAAACTTGATATATCTTCGAAATTTAGAGAATAAATCAAATTTATTTCCAAAACTTTGTTATGCAAAACGGGCCCTAAAAAATCCCAACAAACGAAAGATCGAATCTATTTAACCTTATTGGATTCAGAGCGTATGGATGTAACTTAGTCGTTTCCCTCACGCACGCATTTCTCCCAAATGGAGAAGCCCTAGCCGCCAGGGCAAGGAAGGCGGTGGCAATGGAAAAAGCCAGGCAGCCAGCCGAGCCTCCTCGTCGGCCAGAAACGGCATCGGGGGTGCCATCCAGCGAAGGCAAAGTTGTCGGGGATATCCTTTTTTTTTCTGCGTTCTCTGGATCCCGCCCGCCAGCCGTATGAGACAGACACCGTCAGGGCGCTCTCCTGTCGGCGGTAGCCAAAAGACAGCTCCAATAAGGAGCTGTCCTCTGCCTAGGAGCTCGCGAGGGCAGGCTTCATTGGCGCTATCCGGCGCCAGCCAGCATCGCGGCGTCCTACCATGGCTTATCTGACTGTCGGCAGAGAAACCCGTCGAGGTCCCTTTTCCCTCGCCGAATCAAGTGCCTAGGGGGCACAGCCAGAGAGCCGCCTTGCGCGATCGCAAGGATCTACCGTGTTGAAGAGTTTTATCTTATATTGATCACCGAAGGAGTATTTCTTGTCTTTATCGTAGTTTAGACCTGAGTCTCTTAAGTGCATGTGCGTTTTTGAAATTTCACATAATATCAGAGCGGGTCACGTTGTAATATTTTGATTTTTTTGATTTTTTGATTTTATTATTATAATTTAAATATTTAAATTAGATCATATATTAATATTTAATTAGATCTACTCTCCCGATCAGACTCTACTTTTCCTCTCCCGATCGAACTCTACTTCCCCTCTTTGGATCGAACTCTACCTCTCTTCCCCCTTGTCCCAGTCGGACTCTCCCTCCCCCCCTCTCTATTTATTTCTCGCGTACAGCAGCCCTGCACCCTTGCCTCCCTCTTCTCCTTCTCTGCCGCGAGCGCGCGCAGCCGGCCCCTCCTTCCTCTTTCTTCTTCTTCCCTCCCCGCGCGCTTGTTCCCCCTCCTCCGCGGTTCTGTCCCGTCGCGTGGCCACCGGCCACCCTCGGCCGCCGCACGACACCGCCATCCTTCCCGCACGTCGCCGCCGCCAGGGATGCCGCTGCCACCCTGCACCCTCCGCCCGCCTCCGCGCGACATCACCGCCCGGTTGCAGCGCCGCCAGCCGCCTTCGGCCACACGCCTGCCCACCGCGTGCCTTCCCACCGTCATCGGCGTTGACCTCCGCCGGCGCCCTCCAGTGCCCGACGCCACCCGTGCGCCACCCGTTCGCCACCGGTGCACCAACCCCCCCTCCGCAGTCTCTCTCTCTCATATTGCACTCTCTCTCCTATCCATCTCTCTCTCTTCTATCTCCTGTCTCTCTCTCAATCTATTTCATTTTATTTAAACATCATCTCTTTTCTAATCTTTATTTGATTATTTTAACATATTATTAACCGGTTCTTCTTGGTTTTCAATTAATTTTTTCATCGTCAGGTAGGCATCTCAACTATCTCTTATCATCTAAAATATATTAATTAAGATGTTAAAATATGATTAGTTAATTTTGGTTAGAAAAATATATTTAGTTAGTTAGATAGGTTTAGTTGTGAGCTTGATTTCAATTAGAAGTTAATTTATGTATTTTTACTTAGATGGTTTTTTTAATATGAATAATACCATGTTTAGACAGTTTGAGTGCATTTAATTATGTAATTTAAATTGTAGCATGTCATGATCTTATATAACTATGTATATTCTGATTTAAGCTATGAACCAACTATAATTGTTAAGAGTTAATTAGTAAGAAATATATAGTTGATTTTAGCATGTAATTAACCTAATATTACTAATTGCATGCCATTTTAATTCATAGTAGATTGCATGATTTTAGAGTAGTGCATTGCCTTAATTGTGAAATAGATTGGTTGGTCATGGCTCAATATGCAAGTGTAGATGTCTTTTTAATTATGTCATGGCATAGGGTTGCACATAGTTGTATTTTATGTCTGATTGGATTAATTGGTGTAAGTCTGAGTAATATATGCTTCTAGCTTGTGAGATGTAGTTGATGCAGTGTGCTGCATTTTGTAATGTGATTTGCACTTCACCAGACTATGGTTAGTGGCCCGTGGGCAGCGGATGAAATAGAACAGTCCGGAGCATCCTTCGATCCCGGATACCGCGGTTCATCCTAAGTACACCCCTGCCTAGGTGTACTATGGGATTTAGCTTACTATATGTTACATTCTACTATATGGTAAATCTGGTGCTAGTCCTGGAACATAGCTACAATGTCCAAGTGAAGCATGTGTTTTACTCAGACAAATAATTTAGTGTTGACTTCATTATTGCATGTAGATTAGTGATTTATTGCGTTTTGATTCATCTTTTATGATAGGTCCTTGTGGTAGGTGCATAAAGAATTGTATTAGTATGCATTTGGTGAATCATGTTAATATATACAATGGGTAGAAAAGCATCTTATTTAATTAATTGAATCTTGATAATTAGCTTTACTTATAGTTGTTATAATCTGATTTTGTTTGGGGTTTATATCTTTATTATCAGTAGGACTTGTTTATTATAGTGGGGGTGGTTGGGTGTAAGTTCTACTGGGTCTGTGTGACTCACCACTTCCAATCTTTAATATTTTTCAGGATTACAGGTTTAGCGCAGCAGAAGCGTAGTGGTGTTTTGGAGTTGGAAGAGTTGGTTGATTATTTGTTCAATGTTGGTATTTAAATTGTAATTTTATGTAGAGACGGTTTGGATAGAAATATTGGAATTATCTATTGGATTTCGATATTAATCTTGCTTGGCTCCAAACCGATATATTTCAAGGGTTACGGCGCCGGATTATCTTCCGCTGTGCATGTTAAAATCCGGGTCGTGACAGGTTGGTATCAGAGCATTAACTCGGCCTGAATGTCTATATTGACATGCCAGAGTTCTGGAGATCGGTTTGGATTAGATGGAATTGATTTTTGGAAGATCATGATCTTGTATAGAGAGTGATTTAAAATGTATACTAGATTGGGAATTTTAGATGGCATTGGAGATTGTTATTAGATGGGTATTTCAGTTAGAATTGAAGGAGATAAATAGATAGATATTAGATAGGTAGATTGATGTAAGAGTGATTAGTTAGTAAGTTAGATAGATAGATATGTTTAGATAGATTGATGATAGATAGATATGTAGATAGATAGATAGTTAGTTTGATAGATAGATGTGTTTAGGTAGAGTGGTAGTAGATGGATACATAGATTAGATAGAGGAGAATAGATAGATTGATGGATGCAATTGTTCGGTGAGTTGGTTAGATTTTTCGAGGACGAAAATTTTATTAGGAGAGTAGGTTGTAATATTTTGATTTTTTTTAAGTTTTTATTTTATTATTATAATTTGAATATTTAAATTAGATTATATATTAATATTTAATTAGATCTACTCTCCCGATCAGACTCTACTTTCCCTCTCCCGATCGAACTCTACTTCCCCTCTTTGAATCGAACTCTACCTCTCTTCCCCCCTATCCCAGTCGGACTCTCCCTCCCCCCTCTCTATTTATTTCCCGCGTACAGCAACCCTGCACCCTCGCCTCCCTCTTCTCCTTCTCTGCCGCGAGCGCGCGCAGCCGGCCCCGCCTTCCTCTTTCTTCTTCTTCCCTCCCCGCGCGCGTGTTCCCCCTCCTCCGCGGTTCTGTCCCGTCGCCTGGCCACCGGCCACCCTCGGGCGCCGCACGACACCACCATCCTTCCCGTACGTCGCCGCCGCCAGGGACGCCGTTGCCACCCTGCACCCTCCGCCGGCCTCCGCGCGACATCGCCGCCCGGTTGCAGCGTCGCCAGCCGCCTTCGGCCACACGCCTGCCCACCGCGTGCCATCCCGCCGTCATCGGTGTTGACCTCCGCCGGCGCCCTCCAGCGCCCGACGCCACCGGTGCGCCACCCGTGCGCCACCGGTGCGCCAACCCCCCCTCCGCAGTCTCTCTCTCTCATATCGCACTCTCTCTCCTATCCATCTCTCTCTCTTCTATCTCCTCTCTCTCTCTCTCTCAATCTATTTCATTTTATTTAAACATCATCTCTTTTCTAATCTTTATTTAATTATTTTAACAGATTATTAACCGGTTATTCTTGGTTTTCAATTAATTTTGTTGTCGTCAGGTAGGCATCTCAACTATCTCTTATCATCTGAAATATATTAATTAAGATGTTAAAATATGATTAGTTAATTTTGGTTAGAAAAATATATTTAATTAGTTAGATGGGTTTAGTTGTGAGCTTGATTTCAATTAGAAGTTAATTTAGGTATTTTTACTTAGATGGTTTTTTTAATATGAATAATACCATGTTTAGATAGTTTGAGTGCATTTAATTATGTAATTTAAATTGTAGCATGTCATGATCTTATATAACTATGTATAATCTGATTTAAGCTATGAACCAACCACTACAAGAAAATAGGTTACTAGGGACGGCTGTAAGCCGTCTCAAAAAACCAAAAAGCCGTCGCTAATAAATATTAGCGACGACTTCAAAGCCATCGCAAACGCGTCGCAAATAACGCCGTCGCCAATAATATTAGCGACTACTATTGTTAAGCCGTCCCTAGTACGTTTATTGGCGACGGCTCGTAAGCCGTCGCATAAGTTATTAGCAAAACGACCATTTATTGGAGACGGCTTAAACAGCCGTCGCCAATAACTTTAACGCGACGGCTTAAGCCGTCGCAAACGATAAGGAGATTAGACGGCGGATGAAGTTATTTGGGACGGGTTAAGCCGTCTCAAATAATCTTATTGGCCACGGCTCACCAGCCGTCGCCAATAAATGTAGTTGCGACAGCCACGTAAGCCGTCGCAAATGGCAAGTAGAAACCCCACACCCCAGGTCCCGGAATTTTTTCTCTGGTATTGCGACGGCTGTATAGAATTTCGGGACCCCGGGTCCCGGAATTTTTTTCTCTGGTATTGCGACGGTTGTTTTTAATATTAGGGACGGCTTTAGCCGTCCCAAATAACTTTATTGGCGACGGCTATATAAAGCCATCGCCAATAATAAATTTCTGAAAAAAAAAATAATTTGATTGGCCGGATTGGATCAATTATACGATCAAATCCGGAAAATCAACGGACACCGAATTAGGATGAAACAACACACATTAACATACCAAAATTGAAATTCACCAAATTTAAATTCATATTCACAAACCATATTCAAAATCACATTCATACACAAAATGTTTTGATACATATGAATAACATTCATAGAGAGTAAAAAATACATCTTAATCTATTCATCTTCTTCATCTTCATCTTCATCATCATCTTCACTCTCCTCGGCATCCTCGTAGTCCTCGTCGTCATCGCCATTTCGTCCTCTCGTTTGTTGAGGCGGACGCTGCCCCGATGTGGATGGCACACCAGGAGTCGGGAACCTTTGACTCAAGCCTTCAATGATCAGATTGAGGCGATCGAAATTATCTTGGAATGATTTCTGTTGGTTGTCCAATTGTTGTTTCAATGAAGTTATTTGTTCTTCATAACGTTCATTGATTTCTCCTTGCCTCTCCACCTGATGATTTCTCCTTGCCTCGCCACCTGATCTCTAAGCTCTCGAACTTCTTGAGTCGAGCTAGAAGCACCTCCGCTTGACTCACCATACCAAGTGTGGCGAGTTTCACCTCGCCCACCACATCGGATCCGTCCTGGTCGATCTCTACCAAACACGGATACGAAAGCTTCCTCCGCGGTGAGTGGAGGCTGCGATACCCCAGCATCCGAGGATTCAGATGCTGGGGGATTCATCAATCCTTGCATATTTTCCTATAAATAATATGAATAAAAATTAAAATCCTACCGTGATGAATTGTGGATTATAAAGAAAAATAGGTTATGATAATCAATAATTACCATCATAAGACGACTTTGGTCATTATCCCAAATGACGGCTCCATCGAGCTCTTCATGCGTTTGACTCATCCGGAATACCTCGGACGAGTTGGTGGTCGACCTTCTTTTCGTACCTTACCAAAAAATTTAAAAAAAGATAAAGGTTATTACAGAATAAGAATCAACTAATATGAAATTTTAAGTTTTGACTACTTACAAAGTCTCTTTCTAACTGGTGTATATTTGTTCTTCCTCTTATGTACGGCATTGTTAATTGCCGCCTATTACCGGCATTCTTTTCACTCAATGCCTACATATATATATACAAATGAAACAACATTAAAAAAATGCAAATGAAAAGAATAGGATCTAATTATAAGAGGAAATAAAATTTTGAGTTACTCTAGCATCATCTTGACTCCATAAATGGCACATATGATGCCATTGTTCCTCGTTGCACTGTGGAGGAATGTTGGCACGAGCTTCCTCATTTGATCGTCCTGTAAAATACTGTTCACAAATATTGTTAACAAAAAATTGGTTATCTCGAAATTACATTCTAAATTATATTTTACCTTTCTTTTCAAATGATTTCTTTGTTTTCTTTGCATATCTCCCATATGCCTTAATATCTGTGCATCCGATTGAGGATTTCGCTCAAAGGTAAAATGTTGCTGCATTAATATAAAAATGATTAAAAAGTTCACCAAAATTTAAATAAGATGAAGCTACTTGAATGTTACCTCTAAATCACGGAATATGGCATCCTTTTTCTCCTGCGGTAGAGCCATGTAATTATGCTCCCACAAATCGCAATGAACTCTGTTCATAACTCCTAAGTAGGAGGTAAACTCCTGTCCATGTGATCCAACGCCGGAACCTCCACCGAAAGAAGAAACTCTCAAGTGTATATCTCGATTGAAGTTTCCTGAAAAAGAGATAAAATGATCAAAATTAGACTTGTTCTTGAACAATAAATGTTTATACATACCAATTAAATATTTTTATCACAAACGAAGAGTTAGACATGAAAACTAAGAATTCAGATTTGTTATATTAAGTTAAAACAGAAACAAAAAATTATACATTTTTAGCTTTTTTATTTTCAGATCTCATCCCCTTTTGAGGACAAAAATAAGAAGGAATGCACACGTTATAATCTTTATTGGTCTGTGCCCAACTGATGAGGCTAGTGATTATCCTGGATTTTTATTGTCGGTATCCTGGTTGAGGGCTAGGAGGATTCAGATAAAGCCAAAGAGAGGTTCTAGATAGGGATGTCAACGGGTCGGATACGGGTCGGATAATAGTATTATCCGTATCCGTATCCTATAAGAAAAAGGTGTATCCACTTGCTGTTCGTTAACTATCGGTATCGGGTGTATCCGCGAACCGCATTGTTCTATCCGCTTAAAAACGGTTTACGGTCGGATAACGGACGGTTATCGAATATATAAGGAGATAACATACGTATAATACAACCTAGCAAAATAAAGAAGTAAAGATAATTTTACCGATAAAGGCACACATAAAAAATATATATTACAATTAAAAGTATCTATTTATAGCAATGAATAAAAATAAAATTCTTCATTATATATCTACCACAAAACATGAGATATAGAAAAATAATTTACAAGTCCATAGTAAAATTAATTTTTGAGTCTGTAGTAAATAATTAGATGTGCAACACAAAATATGAGATAGAAAAAAAATCTTAATTACATGTTCAAAATAATACATGTCCAACATAAAATATGAGATAGTCGATTTGCAGCAAAAGTGCGTACGTCGATTGCACCATCAAGAAGCAGAAGAGGATGAAAACATCACTGTTAGATGTCAAGACAAGGTTTATCCAATGTTAAGATCTCAAGGAGGAGGGTGAACCGATGAGTTAAGAACAATAAGATTTTCTAGATGGGTCATATATACTTAGATGTCATAAATTGTGAGTTATATCGTATTATGTATTAGTTAGCGAATACGGATAATGGTTTTCGGGTTCGGTTTATGGTGTATCCATGACCGCATCCGCTATGATAACGGTTAATCGGTAAACGAACGCGGATAGCTTATTCGGAAAATTTAAACTATCCACTTGCTGTTCGTTAACTAACGAACGGGTCGGATAATCGGATAATCGGTAACCATTGACATCCCTAGTTCTAGAGCTGATATAAAAGGCTCTACTGCAAAGTCCCAAGAAAGGTTCCACCTGGACCTCATCTTGCACTCCTTTAAAGAAGAAAGTAAAAACAAATAGCTAGAAGTGTCTATCTTATAAGATAGGCCCTACGTTATTTTTTACCTCCCACATAAAGGGAAAAATTGACAAAAGCGATAGTTAGAAGGGTCTAGCCTTCAAACTACTATTTATGATGTCCAACTCCAAACTACTATTTATGATGAGTTATCCATGTTCAATCATGCCAATAAATTCAAATAATACATTATAGTCTTCTAATAATATTCTAAACATATTAGTTATGTAAAATAATTATTATTACGAAATTTTATGGGTTAAATATGATTTAATGTTACCAAGCTCTAAAAATGTCAGTAAAATTAAAGGGAATTTATATGCAAAGGGGCATTACCCTTGTGTATTTCTCTCAAATGCATTATGAAATATTATTCTAAGGCTCATTCCATGATTAAATAAATTATGCACCTATCTACCTTTGTTCTATCTCCTAAATAATTAAAGTGATCAAGGTGCTACATAATTGGTTTGAGGAGGTCCTAACCTATTAATTTGTTAGGGCTATTTGGCACATTTCTATTGCATATATGCTTTGTGATGTATATAAAAAAAATTAAACAAAAATTCGTTTGTTGAAGATGTATACCTCAAAGGAGGTTCGATTAACCCTAAGTAGGGTTTAAATCTGGCACAAAGGAGGCGGCGGCGGAGCCGGCGACACCCACAGCGGTGACGGAGGTAGCTCTCCCCTCAAGGTGCCCTACGCAGGGAGGGGGCAAGCCGGCGGCGGCGGCGACGACGGCGGCGACAGCGCCGGCCACGGTGGCGACGACGGCTCAAGCGGCGGCGACTGGCGGCGGCGGCAGGACCAGACGGTGAGCGTGCGCACGAGAGAGAGAGAGTGCGGCGGGAGTCAGCGGCGGGGGGAAGAAAGGAAGGTGTCGAGAGTTTTTTAAGCCAAACTTATTGGCGACGGCTTCAAACGCCGTCGCCAATAACAGGATAAGTTACATTGGCGACGGCTTTCGCCGTCGCCAACAAAAGTCGACCGTTCAACGGTCACCTTGGATTAGTGGCGACGGCTTAGGCCGTCGCCAATAAGATTATTAGCGACGGCGTATGAAGTCGTCGCCACTTTTCCGAGGAAACAACCCGCACGGGGCATTTTCTGGGTATTGCGATGGCTTAAGCCGTCACCACTAATATTATTAGCGACGGCGTATCAAGCCGTCGCCAGTTTTCCGAGGAAAAAAACCCGCACGGGTCGTTTTCTGGGTATTGCGACGGCTTCGACCGTCGCCAAAAACATTATTTGCGATGGCTATATTTAGCCGTCGCTATTTACCAATTATTAGCAACGGCGTTAGTTTAGCCGTTGCTTTTATCATTATTGGCGACGGCTTAAAAAAGCCGTCGCCAATAACCCGTCGCCAATGACCCAGTTTCCTGTAGTGAACTATAATTGTTAAGAGTTAATTAGTAAAAAATATATAGTTGATTTTAGCATGTAATTAACCTAATATTACTAATTGCATGCCATTTTAATTCATAGTAGATTGCATGATTTTAGAGTAGTGCATTGCCTTAATTGTGAAATAGATTGGTTGGTCATGGCTCAACATGCAAGTGTAGATGTCTTTTTAATTATGTCATGGCATAGGGTTGCACATAGTTGTATTTTATGTCTGATTGGATTAATTGGTGTAAGTCTGAGTAATATATGCTTCTAGCTTGTGAGATGTAGTTGATGCGGTGTGCTGCATTTTGTAATGTGATTTGCACTTCACCAGACTATGGTTATTGGCCCGTGGGCAGCGGATGAAATAGAACAGTCCGGAGCATCCTTCGATCCCGGATACCGCGGTTCATCCTAAGTACACCCCTGCCTAGGTGTACTATGAGATTTAGCTTACTATATGTTACATTCTACTATATGGTAAATCTGGTGCTAGTCCTGGAACATAGCTACAATGTCCAAGTGAAGCATGTGTTTTACTCAGACAAATAATTTAGTGTTGACTTCATTATTGCATGTAGATTAGTGATTTATTGCGTTTTGATTTATCTTTTATGATAGGTCCTTGTGATAGGTGCATATAGAATTGTATTAGTATGCATTTGGTGAATCATGTTAATCTATACAATGGGTAGAAAAGCATCTTATTTAATTAATTGAATCTTGATAATTAGCTTTACTTATAGTTGTTATAATCTGATTTTGTTTGGGGTTTATATCTTTATTATCAGTAGGACTTGTTTATTATAGTGGGGGTGGTTGGGTGTAAGTCCTACTGGGTCTGTGCGACTCACCACTTCCAATCTTTAATATTTTTCAGGATTACAGGTTTAGCGCAGCAGAAGCGTAGTGGTGTTTTGGAGTTGGAAGAGTTGGTTGATTATTTGTTCAATGTTGGTATTTAAATTGTAATTTTATGTAGAGACGGTTTGGATAGAAATATTGGAATTATCTATTGGATTTCGATATTAATCTTGCTTGGCTCCAAACCGATATATTTCAAGGGTTATGGCGCCGGATTATCTTCCACTGTGCATGTTAAAATCCGGGTCGTGACACAGGTTGTAGGCTCTGTCCTCCGGTGGATTTGCTCCTATTTTCGCTCGGCCCTGGCACATGTATTCCTATCGTGACTCTGACGGTGGTGACTGACCGAGAGGGGGAGTGTTGAAGAGTTTTATCCCATATTGGCCACCGAAAGAGTATTACATGCTTTTATCATAGCTTGGACCTGAGTCTCCTAAGTGAACATGCATTTTTGGAATTTCACACACCGTGGATGGCTCAGCGCTGCCACCGGCTTGGCAGAAGAGACCCCCCCGTCATAGACATCCATAGGACCGCCTTACAGGGATTTCTTCCACTGGAAACATGCAATCCCCGATGGCTCGGATGCGCAGACCTTCCACAAGAAGCATGAAGAAATCGAGATCGGTTCCTGGACGACACACATAAATCATCTCGATCAATCGATGTGTCCAGAAAAAAGGAAACGATTTCAAACTACGAACGGGAGAAATCGATTCCTACGTAGCAAATGCCCGTGGGATAGAATGCGAGATCTGATCTCGCATGTTTGAGATACAGTATCTGACGATTCGAATTTCATCGCATTGAGAAAGATGAGAAACAAGACAAATTCATCCAATAAGAATCGTCTAACTCTTCCAAATGATTTACTAATTTTCTCTCTGTTGACTTTGTACGATATAATATTGTGAAGAGTTACAATCCGAACTTATATAAAGAGATTAGTTTGAATTTGACTAAGATTAAGATTGTGTTCATAGTTGAAACAATGGCTAAATAAAAGATAAAATCTCAATAAATTATGCTCCATCTTATAGAGCCTATAATAATATAAACCTATTTAAAAATTGGATTACTAATGATATTGGGATAAACCTAGCATACGAGCTTATATCTTACATAATCAAAAGACTAGTTAAAAATGATATCCAACAATAAATTAAAGTAGAGTTATTTTTATTTATCACAAATTAAGTAGATTATTGGATTTAAGAATGTATCTTATATCTTACATTCTTTCTCACCTCAGTGGCTACAAATTATGGTGTAGTTTTGATCAAAATGGGTTTAGAGAATGTTCAAATAGATGTTATAAACCCTATGCTTAGGCGCCTTATTAAGGGTGGATTGACATACGTCTGATCGTCTTTAATTTTGAGATATCTCTAGAATCACGTGAATATATTTTTATTTCAATTTGAATCAGCTGGCTTGCATAACATTTTTTATTTTGATTAGAATAATGACTAAAAAATCTAAAAAGATCAAAATTTTTGCATAGAAAGACAGTCTCTCGAGATTGGCATTCGACCTCATTTTATGTAATCTTACGAGTTCATGAATTTTGTTAGAGTTGGCATTCGCTAAAACCAAAACAATTCCAAGTCACAAGCTACTTTGTGTCACTCTTTAAAGATGGAAAAAAATTGATTTCCTTTATCTAAATCGATGTTGGAAGTCGTGAAAGAAATTCGATTTCCTATAGCTTCTACACGTCGAATGGCTCAATTGGCGGCATTTTGGGCATTCTCTGTCACGACCCGGAATTTAAATAACATAACCACAAATACGCAGTGGAAATACACAATGTCGTGACAGTGGGATGAAACCCAACACTTGGATTCCACAACCCAAACTTAAACAATTAATTTCCTAAGATCCATGAAAATAAGAGAATAAAATCATACTTCTAAGTCTATCCACACTCTTGTTCAAAAAAAACCAAGATCATCTACCTAAGTAGAGAATACCAAGAATCTCCATGTGCAAATGACTCTGATTCCTTTGGTTCCACCTTATCCTCATCTTCAAGCTCTTAAATCTTCAAAACCTGCTGAAAAATTTAACCCACAACGGGGTGAGTCCGGGGACTCCGTAGGATTTACACCATTCACCCATCAATCGGGTAAATAACATATAATCAAGCAATGGTATGTAACATATCTAAATTGAGATGTAATACAAAAGTATATAATGTCTTCTATATTAATCTCACAACCCATATCTGAACATAATTATCTTCAAAGAAAAGATTTTGCCAAAGCCAATTAATTCTAGACCAATGCACACAAGACCATACAAGCTAGACAAATATCATCTAAATGACCTCAAGACTTAACTTAACATGACCAAATTAAAACAGACAAATCTGATTTTTCTAACATGACATGGTTTAACATCCATACATGACACACAAGTAACATATTTCATATCCTTTCCAGAACACATAGCCAAAGAGCAAGGAATTGGTCGTCTTGCTTCACATGTACAAAATGCATTCACCAGCTCTAACATATATATAGAAGTAACATATACTAAGCTAGCCCAAAGTGCACCTAGGCAGTGGTGACACTAAGGGAAAAACCGCGGTAATCCGGGATCTGTGGGAGGGCCGGATTCATCTAAGTTACCCATCGCCCACGGGCGATTGTCTAACATAGGCTGGTGAAGCCTTCATAGCACGACATATCAAGAGTTCATAACATAATTTCATATCATGACATACACGACCATACCATGCATACATGACATAAACATCTAATTTCATAGCCTTTCATGCAAGACATAGCATTCATAACGAACTTGACAAGACATATGATAACCCGACTTAATTGAACTTGTTCTCAATGACAACTTGTACTAATCATGACCAAATTGACATAACTAACTATGCATAGCATAGCCCATGATCCGAAACCAAATTAAACATATTTCACCATAACTAGACAAGACTTGTACTAATCGACTTGATTGACATATTCTGACTCAAACATATACCATACCTAACCATATGAACATAATCATATCATGCATGACATATTACATAATCTGAAACTAAACTAACCAAAATTTACTTGATTTACATACATAAAATGACAAACCGAACTAGACATACTTAATCACATATACAAGACAATTAACTTAAATCAAGCTTGGCATAATCAAAACAAGCTAACTTATGATGTCAACACCCATAATCTGACCTAAACAGGTTCCAAAAAGTGAAATCTGATGACTTTTGATTTTTCCAAAACTCCACATAATTATATTTCAATTCTAGGCCCATTCTAGCACATAAACATATACATAATTAACATATGGTCAAGTCTCATGAAAAATAGTTCTACCCATCCATAATCATGCCAAACATGTCCCATAATATTCAAAATATCATTTTCAAAGTTCTGGATTCAAGGATTTTTGAGAAAATTCACTAATCATGAGTCAAAAGTCTAAACTAGTCAAATCAAGGTCCATAAGTTAAATCATGCATATTTTCTAATCAAAACGGGATCAAATACATAGATGAGCTTGAGAAACCTACCTGGAAGCTTCTGCGAATTTTCTAGAATTTTATGTATTTTTCTGCTATTTTTCTTGGCCTTAATCTAATATCCGGATTTAATAAATCCGAAAATCAGAAATTTCTGAACCGGCGCCGAACCGGGCGGTTCGACCGGCTGAACCGGGGCGGTTCGGAGGCATTGGACCGCAGCTGGACCAGCGGCTGGACCGGCTGGGCCGGCGGCTCACGATGGCGGTTCGCGGTGGCGCCGGCGACGGCGGTTCGCGGCGGCGCTCGCGACGGCGGAGGCAGTGCTCGCGACGGCGGAGGCGGCCGGCGGCGCTCGACGGCGACGGCGAGGGAGACTCACGGCGGTGATAGCCCGGAATAGGGGAGGCCGGCGAGGGCGATCGGCGGCGGCGACCGCGGGTGCGCACCGCCTCAACGCGCGGGGGGGTTGCGATGACGGCGGCGGCGCCGCGGGTGTGCGTAGGCGGGCGAACGGCCGGTCGGTACGACGGCGGCCGTGGCTGAGGCGGGCGGCCGGGTGAGCGGCGCTGGCGGGCGGTGATCAAGGAGGAAAGGGGCGGCGGTCACGCGGCCGGAGGGGCACGATCGCACGGTGGCTCGACACGGGGCCACGGCTGTGCGGGGACGAGCGGGCGAAGCGATGGCGGCGGCCAGGCGCTGGCGCGCAAGGCGGCTGCCGGCGGCGGACGCGCGGGAGGCGGGGAGGGGGGCAGCGGCGGCGGTGGTCGCACGTACGGGGGAGAAGAGGAAGAAGAAAGAAGGCCGGGGGGGGCGCGTAATCAGCGAGAGAGAGAGAGGGCCGAGCGGGGCGGGCGTAACCGACGAGAGAGAGAGAGAGAGAGCCGAGCGGGGTGGGTGTAACCGGGGAGAGAGAGAGAGAGAGCACGCGCGCGGGGTGGGGCGAACGTTACGGGAATTTTTTTTTTGAAATGTTACATTCTTCACCCCTTAAAATAAATTTCGTCCTCGAAATTTCAAAACTTTACTATTTAGTCGAAAAGAGGAGTCAAGATAATTCGATTCTCATGAACTCAATAATAGATTCTCAAATCATGATACACAATATGTGTGCCAAAATTCTCATCATCTACTAATATTATCCATATCAAAATTTCTAATTATACACTCTTCCTTCTATATCATACCATTCATGATAATCTAATTATTGTATCTCGATTTCACAAAAATTATCACATTCAGCTCTCTCTAATTTATCATATGTCTATACCATTCCTTCATAATAATTAACTCTCCAATCTCTAACTTTATCCAGAAGTTTGATCTTCAAATATTATCACCGATCATTATTTACAATTCTAATCTCCTTATACATCAATATTCTTTAATCTTCTTATCAATTATAACACTTAAATTTCATCCTTGTTATCATATCTCAAACATGCCATAATTATCATCGAAAATTATCTAAAACAATGGAGATTATATTATCCATATGAGACAAGATTATCAACCTAGTCCTCTTATCCATTTTTCCCCAATGATAATCCCCTAATATCTTCTAAATAATTATCAAGTTTTCACAAAGATCTCTAATCTTTTCTTTCGAATACATTTGGGATCCGTTTGTCATGCATCGCACTTCCTCAACTATCAATTCATTCCAAATCTCAAGAAACCATAATTATTCTATTGTGATTCTTACATACTCATTTAATCTTCACCAGTTGGAACTCAATCTCTAAACACTTCGGATGTTTAATAAATTTATCAAATTCCAATCACTTTCAAACAACTAGTAAGATATCACCAACTTATTCTTCTATCTATATTTGACTTGAAGATCATCTCAACTAAACCAAAGTCGGAACTAAATATTCACAATCATCTGACATAATCTATATTCACTCAAAACATAATTCCACTTAATATTGACAAATCAGGGATGAGTGGTAACAAGTACTCCTTGATTGGAGAGGTTCTGCAAAGATGATGATAGATATAATACTTCTCAAATTCATGATTGATAAAGGAAGGTTATAATCTTGGATGCCATGCCATATCATCAATTGGATTTTTGATAACTTACAAGTGATCAGAACCCTACTAAAACAAGTACCAATCCTCAAAACTTATACTACAATATCTTATCTTTAATAACACAAGAATACTACTAATACAATCACACTAAACAATTTAATTCTTCTTCAAAGTTTAGATATATAATCTCGTTTCGATATCCAACTCTTCCAATCAAACCTCTTAATCAAGTAATATTTCAAAAATGTTCTTTCCTAAGATAGACTCAACATCATACTCCAGGTAATATATGTCATCTTAACCTCATACCACATATATGCATCATTCCAATAATTACACATAAATCAGATAACCCTCACATATCATTAATTGAATAATTCAAATTATTCCACATATGTTATCCAATGAAATCTCTATAATGATTCAACAATCTCTCTTAACTTTCAATCTGTCAGATGATATCATCCTTAAAATAACTAAAATTCCAATATCCTTTCAAAACAAGAATATCAATCATAATTCATCAATCATTTTTTTAAGATAAACCTCGACATTATTATTGCTAAACTATCACCAACATTCATTCTCTTATAACTTGGAATCCAGAATCTGATCTTTTTATTATCTTAAATAATAACCAAATTATTTCCATGCTTAAAGAGCCACAATCTAATGCCAAAGATATTTCCAATTCTCTTAAACCTCTACAAGCATATCATAATCTCTAATTTCTTTCTCAATAGAAGTTATATCACAATTCTCAATTACTTCAAACAACTTAAGTAATACTCTTAATATGAATCAAAGTCTTAACAAATCTATATCTAACAAAATTGTCCACGATACAAATTTAACTCATAATTATCAAGCTGAATCACCTAGAGCCTATATACTTCCTATGATTTAGAAATTCATGAATCAAAGATTTCAAGTCCTTAGACAAGGATATTGTTTGGGAGAGTATTTACTCAGATTCTAGATCGACATATAATAACTATGATTCTAGATACTATGGTTACAATATAAACTAGATTGTGGTATCATATAGATATCTAATCAAAGCCCCACTTGAACAATCTAATATACATGATGTTCTACAAATCTCATCTTCAATTCTATGATTGATTGATCTCATTCCTTCCAATAATACATATTATATCCTCTTATCATAAATATATTCCAATTAACTTACACCAACAATTCAGTTATTCTCATGTAGATCATCCTATAAAATCATTATAAAATCTACTTTATTTCACAATATGAAAAATCTACCAATCTATCTAGCTCTCTATCTACACTTAAATAAAAAAAATCATATCATCATGAGCTCAATCATATTCATTTAATCAATACAATTCACCGGTTACACAAAATTTGAACTTCATCTCATAAAAAATACTAAACCATATGATATCCATCAACTATTAAACACTAAAATTCTCTACACCAATGACAATAAAATCTTCCCTTAATTGATAAATTGATTTCTATCAATCTGAACGTCAAGATCAACCAAATCTAAAAGTTGATTATCATACATTGATTGATTATCCAATTTAAATCTCTACATATTAAATCACTGTCTAATATCAAAATCAAATTGACCCAAATTGATAATCTCCTCCTATTGTCATAAATTGAAGCTTCAAGATTTACCAAAATCTAAAAATTGATCCTCATAAACATATACAATCAATTATCCAATCTAGACATCCAATAATGTAATCTTCAAAGTCTAAAAATCAGATCTAAGTGATTCAAAAAGATAATCCAAGTACCAAATCTAATTCACCCAAATCGATATCAAACACCCGGGCAGGTCGAGATAGACCTTCCGGCCGGGTTAATGCTCTGATACCACTCCTGTCACGACCCGGAATTTAAATAACATAACCACAAATACGCAGCGGAAATACACAATGTCGTGACACTGGGATGAAACCCAACACTTGGATTCCACAACCCAAACTTAAACAATTAATTTCCTAAGATCCATGAAAATAAGAGAATAAAATCATACTTCTAAGTCTATCCACACTCTTGTTCAAAAAAAACCAAGATCATCTACCTAAGTAGAGAATACCAAGAATCTCCATGTGCAAATGACTCTGATTCCTTTGGTTCCACCTTATCCTCATCTTCAAGCTCTTAAATCTTCAAAACCTATTTGAAAAATTTAACCCACAACGGGGTGAGTCCGGGGACTCCGTAGGATTTACACCCTTCACCCATCAATCGGGTAAATAACATATAATCAAGCAATGGTATGTAACATATCTAAATTGAGATGTAATACAAAAGTATAGAATGTCTTATATATTAATCTCACAACCCATATCTGAACATAATTATCTTCAAAGAAAAGATTTTGCCAAAGCCAATTAATTCTAGACCAATGCACACAAGACCATACAAGCTAGACAAATATCATCTAAATGACCTCAAGACTTAACATGACCAAATTAAAACAGACAAATCTGATTTTTCTAACATGACATGGTTTAACATCCATACATGACACACAAGTAACATATTTCATATCCTTTCCAGAACACATAGCCAAAGAGCAAGGAATTGGTCGTCTTGCTTCACATGTACAAAATGCATTCACCAGCTCTAACATATATATAGAAGTAACATATACTAAGCTAGCCCAAAGTGCACCTAGGCAGTGGTGACACTAAGGGAAAAACCGCGGTAATCCGGGATCTGTGGGAGGGCCGGATTCATCTAAGTTACCCGCTGCCCACGGGCGATTGTCTAACATAGGCTGGTGAAGCCTTCATAGCACGACATATCAAGAGTTCATAACATAATTTCATATCATGACATACCTGACCATACCATGCATACATGACATAAACATCTAATTTCATAGCCTTTCATGCAAGACATAGCATTCATAACGAACTTGACAAGACATATGATAACCCGACTTAATTGAACTTGTTCTCAATGACAACTTGTACTAATCATGACCAAATTGACATAACTAACTATGCATAGCATAGCCCATGATCTGAAACCAAATTAAACATATTTCACCATAACTAGACAAGACTTGTACTAATCGACTTGATTGACATATTCTGACTCAAACATATACCATACCTAACCATATGAACATAATCATATCATGCATGACATATTACATAATCTGAAACTAAACTAACCAAAATTTACTTGATTTACATACATAAAATGACAAACCGAACTAGACATACTTAATTACATATACAAGACAATTAACTTAAATCAAGCTTGACATAATCAAAACAAGCTAACTTATGATGTCAACACCCATAATCTGACCTAAACAGGTTCCAAAAAGTGAAATCTGATGACTTTTGATTTTTCCAAAACTCCACATAATTATATTTCAATTCTAGGCCCATTCTAGCACATAAACATATACATAATTAACACATGGTCAAGTCTCATGAAAAATAGTTCTACCCATCCAGAATCATGCCAAACATGTCCCATAATATTCAAAATATCATTTTCAAAGTTCTGGATTCAAGGATTTTTGAGAAAATTCACTAATCATGAGTCAAAAGTCTAAACTAGTCAAATCAAGGTCCATAAGTTAAATCATGCATATTTTCTAATCAAAACGGGATCAAATACATAGACGAGCTTGAGAAACCTACCTGGAAGCTTCTGCGAATTTTCTAGAATTTTCTGTATTTTTATGCTATTTTTCTTGGCCTTAATCTAATATCCGGATTTAATAAATCCGAAAATCAGAAATTTCTGAACCAGCGCCGAACCGGGCGGTTCGACCGGCTGAACCGGGGCGGTTCGGAGGCATTGGTCCGCAGCTGGACCAGCAGCTGGACCGGCTGGGCCGGCGGCTCACGATGGCGGTTCGCGGTGGCGCCGGCGCCGGCGGTTCGCGGCGGCGCTCGCGACGGCGGAGGCAGCGCTCGCGACGGCGGAGGCGGCCGGCGGCGCTCGACGGCGACGGCGAGGGAGACTCACGGCGGTGATAGCCCGGAACAGGGGAGGCCGGCGAGGCGATCGGCGGCGGCGACCGCGGGTGCGCACCGCCTCAACGCGCGGGGGTTGCGATGACGGCGGCGGCGGCCGCGGGTGTGCGTAGGCGGGCGAACGGCCGGTCGGTGCGACGGCGGCCGTGGCCGAGGCGGGCGGCCGGGTGAGCGGCGCCGGCGGGCGGCGATCAAGGAGGCAAGGGGCGGCGGTCACGCGGCCGGAGGGGCACGATCGCGCGGTGGCTCGACACGGGGCCACGGCTGTGCGGGGACGAGCGGGCGAAGTGATGGCGGCGGCCGTGCGCCGGCGCGCAAGGCGGCTGCCGGCGGTGGTCGCGCGGGAGGCCGGGAGGGTGGCAGCGGCGGCGGTGGTCGCGCGTACGGGGGAGAAGAGGAGGAAAAAGGAGGGCGGGGGGGGGGGGCGCGTAATCAGCGAGAGAGAGAGAGAGGGCCGAGTGGGGCGGGCGTAACCGACGAGAGAGAGAGAGAGCCGAGCGGGGTGGGTGTAACCGGGGAGAGAGAGAGAGAGCACGCGCACGGGGTGGGGCGAACGTTACGGGATTTTTTTTTTTTTTGAAATGTTACATTCTCAATGGAGGCAGTGCGCTCCAGCGGTAACAGTGATGTTAGGCGCCAATGATGTCTGCTTCGGAGAATCGCCTTCTAATATCAAGGAGTCATTGTGAACCCTTTTTTTGCCGGCCACATTGCCGTGATAGCCCCATGGCAGCACCATTGCCGGGCAACGCTGCTACGCTATTGTGACGCCATCCGGCAGTGTCGAGCGTCAACGGTAGTTACGCGCAAATCTCTCATGGCACTATCAGATCCACCGGATCCGGCGGACAAGTTTGACCGATCAACCCGTTTTTTTTTTTAAATGAACGGGCACATCTAGCAGTCCTCTTGGTCGGCAGGTATCTAGGAGTGTAAACGGGTCAGATTCGGTAACAGAATTACAGAATTTGATTCCGATTTCAATAAGAGATAAGGTGTTCCGATTCCGATTCCAATAATTTCGGAATCACCATATTCCGATTTCGATCCGATTCTGATTCCGTTATCGAAATCGGAATCGAACCCGATAATTTTGGATTCTGATATTAAATATTAATTTTTATTCAAAAAATCATTAATAATTCACATATAATTAATAAATTTTGATATAATATTTTAAAATTTATTTTTATCATTTTATCCATTTATATATTATATTTTATGATTTATTTGATTTTATTTTAATTATTTTTACTTTTATTTATTTATTATCGAAATCGGATAAACGGAAACGAAATCACTTGATTTCGATTCTGATTCTGATAAGCTATCGGAATATCCGATTCTGATTCCGATAGCTTATAGGATACAAAAACAGTTTCCAAATCCGTTAATTTTTATCGGAATCGAATCGAAATTTCGAATTATCAGATTCCATTTACACCCCTAGTCGGCACAATATGTCAGCCTTTCTTGTGGATCTACGTTATAGCTTTGTGGGGACCGAGAAAAATCCGACATGACATTTTAATTTTAATTTTATTTAAACATTGATAAAATTATAAATTTATAATAAATCAATTTTTAAAAAATATTTAACAGATTATTAAAGTGATTAATGATTTTTAAGTAATTTATTAATAGAATAAATTACTAATTCAATTTTAAAAATTATTTTAATTCATACTTAGTGAAATTAATGCATGAATCAATTATGTAAAATATGATTTTGTAGAATGATAGTCAAAAGAATCATTTAATGAATGTATAGATGTAATAAATATTTTATATTTACTTGCTAGTATATAAATTGCTTATATTTTCTTTATTGTTATTTTATTCATAAAAAGTCGTAGCAACCATAAAATTAGGAATTTAAAAAATATAAGTAAATTGTTGTAAAATTTTGTAGCATAAAATTATTATTTAATTTTTTTTTACACGTACCAGCCGCTTTAGCCAGGAGCCTGCCGCTTGCGCAGGCGACGGGGGATCGAGCCCCCGCTGGCTCGGTCCCAACCAGGAAACCCTCCCCCCAGGGGGAGGGCCACGCGCCAATGGCCACCCTCGAACCCCACCCTCCTGCTAAAAACTACGGGAGGGATGCCAACCGAGCTATGCTCGACTAGCAAAATTATTATTTAATCACCATGGTGGATAGTGTGTATGAATGGTGATTATGAACTTAATTCAATTGTCATTTGATAAATATCTCTTTCATTTATTTAAACAAATTTTCATTATTATCTCTTATTAAATGCGTACATTGTAATGAAGTTCTTTCTCACATACAATGATGTTTAAATCATGATGATATCATGATAATCAGATTGATCATCGAGAGATACATGATCTGAATATTCTTAAACATAAGATTTTTGAGACAGGATATTAAGGATCTAGATAGACTAGTGTGTGATGTCTTCTTATATGATGAAGATGAATAATCTCATTAGTCATTAATGTGGAGACACTGAGATACACATATATGAGCTCATTAGTTGAATGAGTTCACTAAAGTCACTCAATACATATGTCTATGCAGTAACTAGTGATGGAAAGATTTAATGGAGATAAGATTATCTCCACAGACATTTGGAATCATGAGATGTGACTTGTATCCTTCATGATTGATTGGCTGATCAATCTGTTATCGAATAACAAATTTAGAATTGTTTTACTTTAATTAGGCCTCAACCAAATAGGTTATTGAATCTAGTGAGTCACACACATAAGGACTTATCCATAAGTACAAGGGCAATGATGTAATTTATGGATATTTTAAGTTAGTATAAAAAATTTTAAATTTTTTATAAATATCAATGATTTTAGGTAAATCTTATCAAGCCAATGGTGAAAACCACGTCCTTGGCCTACTCACTACCTTCTCTCTCTGGAAGGTATCCGTGAGTGTCGGAACTCTGTCCGAGAAGAGTTCTCAAGTTGGTGCAAAAGGAGAACCTGCTATGGATGAAGTTCATGTGGATACTATAAGAGATATTTGAACGGTTTAAAGAACTTGATAAGTTCTTCTCCTTTCTCCCCAAAGGATTAAATGAATCCCTATTAGGTATATTCAAACTTGTAGAGATTGGTTTTTGGTTTTCATTGCTTGGTTCTAATTTAGATAAGATCAACATAAACTCATAGGAATCATCGCTTACATTACACCAAATTTTATAAGATGATTCTTTATATAAAGACAATAGAATCAAATCTCAATAGACATCTCCTTATACTCCTCAGCTTAATAGAGTGGTTGAAAGAAGAAATCATACTTTGTTGAACATAATACTATCAAGGATGACTTTTGTTGAATTGCTCATCTCTTTTAAGGTTGTATGCTTGACATTATTGCATATATTTTAAATAAGGTACCTTTCAAGTCTATTCCAACCATACAAATCTAGGTTGTGACTGGGTCATGTAATCCTGCCTAACTCGGTTAGTTTCTGGGTTGACTAGCTCAACGACAACCCTAGGTGCCCGATCCGAGGGTATCATCACCAGGGGTTGCACCACACTAAGTCTTGTGGCATCGTGTGACCTGACAATTGAGTCATGTAATGGCTAGCTTGTGGGCACTCCAAGCACCCCCAATGGGCCTTCCTACTCCTTCATGCCTCCCTTTTTCATTCTCTCACTTAAGATCTCTCTCTCTAGCATTGTCATTGTCCATTTCTCACGACAATTTATGGCTTCTCTTTTGTTTAATTATGTTGCTAACTAGAATTTGTTAAGTGTTACTTTGTGTTGTTAAAATTTTCAATATAATATTTTAAGTTGTAACACCCAAAGCTCCAACGTAAGCTGAAATAATCTAGCTTGATTTCCTTAATTAGCATGGTGTAAATAAGGGTACAATGTAAGTATTTAGAGAAGATCATGTATGATAAAATTTATCGATAAAAGCATCACCAAATTGAGATGAAAGGAATCATTCTTTCATTCACATAAACTCCACCTGACATAAGGAAACAATTTCGCAATTACAAACTATGTAATAGGCAAAGGAAGTAACAAATTGGCATAAGGACACCACCTAGGAAGAATTATCTCAAACCTTCCAGCCCTGGAGTTCATACATACGGAGCTGGACAGGTGTGCCCGGTAGTTGGGAGTACTCCCTTAGAGTAAGGTTTTAATGAAAGCATTGTGGATGGGGAATCATGACCCCCTCGACACCTCAAAACATCCTCTATGGACAACCCAACCTTGGAGCTTCATTGCTATGGCATCGGGGTCGACTTTTAAGAAGAACTAGACTACCTTTGATCTGCCTCTCTTTACAAAAGGAAGGGTAGTTCAGTTTGGGGGTAGATGATAAGGATGAAAAGGAGAGCAAAAAGAAAGTGTAAGAACCGTGTGGTCACCGTAAAATTGCGGGTTTCAATGAATTTAAAAGGGTTCGACCTACTTACTTAGAAGATAACGTGTGTGAGCTCCAACTTCCTCTTCATCAACCGACCAAACAAGAGGAGTCCCTTGGTTTGATCTGTTTCTGCTAAATCTAAAGACAATAAAAACAAGTTTGATTAGAACTGAGTAAAGTGTAGTACCCGTGAAGAAAATGACATAAAAACAACAATTGGAAGGGAATTGATTAGAATGGGGTTAGTCCTAACTTCTATATTTTATGGGTTTTCATAATATTTTGCAATGTAAAAGTGAGTAGAATAATGATGCTAAATGGGAAAAAAAGAATTTGTAAGTTAATGTAAACAAATTTGAGTTAAAATGGTGAAAGAAACACGTTTTTGTGTCAATGTAGGCTCAATTTGAGAAGGCAAAGTCAATTGCAATTCCATGACTTTGCTCCGAAGGTTGCTACAAGTGAATAGGAGATCTAATTGTGCCCAAGTTTGTTGAAAATGAAAGCTCTCTAGTTGAGGAAACTTATTCTCCAATTGGATTAGGTGTCAGATTTTTTGTATGTACTTTGGAAGAGGACCAATGGCGACGAGCATGAATCAAACTCTCTTGAGAAAGCTCTTATGATCTCTCCAAAAATCCTTCAAAACTTGTGGCTAAGGCATAGTGACATCGCGGTTAACCTCTGGAATGGACTAGGGTTGTCCATACTAATAGAGGATTGAAAGTCCTCAAAATCAGATTGAAATGACAAAATCAGGAAATAGGTAGATGCACCTTATGATGTGTGGATCATATTTAGTAACAAAATTGGTAGAAATATATGTCTTACAAGCCAATCATATATGATATGATTAGACATTTTTGTATCAACTTATTTAAAATAAAAGACATTTATTCATTACTATCTATCTTTAGATATGCGTATTGTAATGAAGTTCTTAATCACATGCTATGATGATTGAATATGTAAAGAATCAATCTAAGTATTTAAAATAATTTTGATTCATTGAATTCAAAGTCTTGGCCTTAATTGAAACCAAAACGACAAAATCAGGATCTGATTAAGAAGGAAATCGAATTCACCTTCTTGGGATTTGAAAAATCCCTCACCAGAGATAAAGAGTGGATGTTCCTTGATGCTTCAAACTATTTAAGTGGATGACCATTAGTGGTATCCACACTAACTGCCTCCAAGGACCGGTTCTCCTTCGCTTCAACCTCGAAAACTCTTCCAAAATAGAGTTAGACCATGCAGGGACTCCTTCCAGAGAATAGGAGAGAGAGGGAGGCTACTAAAGATATTCTCCCACCCTTTGGCTTGATAGGGCTTGGCAGCCTTTAATATATAGAAGATGTAATTTTTCACAAAAACCCTTCTATATATTTACATCCTTGCCCATATCCTTAGAATTAATTCTAATGTGTGTGTCCAACTAAGCCCAATAGTCAATTTAGTTGAAGTCAAATTTAAAAAGAACAATTCTTTTAAATTAAATCAAATCTATTATCCGATAACTTATTTGATGACTTTCTGATCATAAAGTGTAAAAAGCACATCATATGATCCCAAATGACTTTGGGGAGTTAAATAACATCCATTGAGCCTTTCCATCATCAGTTATCACATGGATTTAAATCCTCATCCATGCAATATCCGGTTGATCAGGGGTTGGCACCGACTGTCAACCACCTTAATAATACGACTTTGTAGAATCCTATACTTAGGAATAAATAAATTGAAAAACACTTTTTTCCAATTATCATATCTACGTTGGTCAAAGATTTCAAATACTATTCCATAGGACATTCTTTCTCTCTTATCGAGAGTGAACAATCCCTTGTTGTCCATTCAATTGTCTCCACCAAGTTTCTCTTACACCTGATTCATTAACTATACTAAACCATCAAGGTGGTGATCCATAAGTTAATAATCAAAGTACAAGGTAAATTCAGCAAGACATCTTTAGTGACTCAGGTCAAAGATCGAACTGTGCCACAGTGATGATAGAATACCTTGATAGATAGTTCAATAAGATACCGATCAAAGTTTCTAAAATGGTCAGTTTAGTGAACTCATTCTACTAATGAGCACCTATATGTGTATCTTAGTGTCTCCATACTAATGACTAATGAGATTAGTCATTTTCATCATACGAGAAGATATCACATACACAAGTCTATCCGGATCCTTAATGTCCTATCTCAAGGACCTATGACTTAGAACATTTAGATCACTAGCGTCTAGATGATTGATTTTATTATCATGATCTCATCTTGATTCAATGATCATTGCATGTGATCAAGGACTTCATTATGATATGTGTAATTAAAGATAGATGGTAATGAATAAATGCCTTTTATTTTGAATAAAATGATACAAGAAATGTCTAATCATATCACATATGATTGACTTATAGGACATACATTTCTATTAGAATCATGATGAGATCAATCATGTAAATGCTAGTGATCTGAATATTCGAAGTCATAGGTGCTTAAGATAGGACATTTAGGATTCGGATAGATTTATGTATGTGATATTTTCTCATATGATGAGAATGACCGGTCTCATTGGTCATTAGTGTGGAGATACTAAAATACACATACATGTGCCCATTACTAGAATGAGTTCACTAAACTGACCATTTTAGAAATCTTGATTGGCATCTTACTGAATTGTCTATCACGATATTCTATCATCACTATGGCACAGTTGGATCTTTGACTTAAGTTGCCAAAGATGTCTTGCGGAATGTACCTTACACTTTAGTTATTAACTTATGGATCACCACATTGATGGTCTCGTATAGTTAATGAATCAGGTGCAACACAAACTCGGTGGAGACAATTGAGCGGACAATAAGAGATTGTTGACTCTCGATAAGAGAGAGAGAATGTCTTATGAAATAGTACTATAAATCCTTATCCAATATAGATAGAATAATTGAAAAAAAAGAGTTTTCCAATTGATACATTCCTGAGTATAGGATCGCATAGAGTCAGATTATTAAGGGGGTTGATAGCCAGTGTCAAACCCCTGACCGATCGGAATATTGCAAGGATGAGGATTTAAATCTGTGTGGTAACTGATGATGGAAAGGCTTAATGGATGTAATTTAACTCTCCAAAGTCATTTGAGATCATATGATGTGGCTTGTACCCTTTATGATCGAAAAAGTGTGAAATCTATTATCAGATAATATATTTGATTTAATCTAAAAAAATTATTCTTTTTAAATTTGGTTTGAACCAAATTGATTATTGGGCCTAGTAGGTCACATACATTAGAACTAATGCTAAAGATAGGGGCAAGGATGTAAATATATAGAAGATTTGGGTTTTTGTGAAAAATTGCATCTTCTATATATAATATATTAAAGGCTTAAGAAGCAAAACCTATCGAGCCAATGGGTTGGAGAACGTCCTTCACAAGCTTCTCTCTTCTTTGGAAGGAGTCCCCACATGGTCCAACTCCGTTCTGGAAGGATTTTAGAAGTTGGAGCAAAAGAAAACCGGTCCTTGGATGGTTCGTGTGGATACCGCTAGAGGTCGTCCTCTTGAACAGTTTGGAGTAGGAAAAAACATCCTCTCTTTATCTCTGGTGAGGGATTTTTTAAATCCTAAGAATGTATATTCGATCTCCTTCTTATTTGATTCCTGATTATGCTATTTTTTAGTTCAATTAATGTTAAGACCTTTATTTCAAGAAATCAAAATATTTTAAATATTTAGATTGATTCCTTATAGTGGTATCAGATCTAGGTTGAAGCCTTGTTTGAAACCAAATTTTATTTTGAGTTATTTCATGTGTTTTTAGGTTTTCTAGAAATTGTGTAAACCTTGTTTTTCATGGAGTAACCATGCTTCGTATGTGATACGATATCGAGATTAGTTTGCTCTATGATAATCTCATGAAATTGGGATTTTAAAATACATATAAATCTTGAATTTTAGACTTTTGTTGTAGAGTCTGATAGAGTCCTCGAGATTTGGTGCTTTTGTTATGGTTGCACAGTCACCTAGATTTTGGGAAGTTTGGATTTCTCCTTCCATGGGATGAGAAAAACATTTTATAGTGTTTAGAAGATGGGTAATAGACTTAACTTGAGTTTTCTATCAAGTTTTAGCTATAATCATCCCTGTAAGAGGAGGAATTGAATTATTTCTGGCGGATATGGTATCCGTGACGACGACAACTTCCTTGCTAAATTTCATGTTGCACAGAACTTTTTGGAGGATGAAACCTATCCAAATAGTTTCATGATACTCTAAGAATTCTAAAGAGTATTATTTTATTTTCTTGACTCTAATTGGACCTCCATTTTTGGCCCAAAAAATCCAGTCGTAGCTAGGGTTTTGCTTCTCTTGCCGCCCTTATCGGGCGGGAGAGAAGGATCCACTAGGTTCGATTTGGACCTTGTGGATGGTTGACACAATCTGAGTTTGACTTGGATCTAGGTTAGACTAGCAATGGATTGGTCTGACGGTTTCTTTTATTTTTAGTTAATTTTTAAATTATTTAGAAATGAAATAAATTGTAAAAAATTCTAAAATTGTTTTAAAAATTGTAGAAATTATTTAATAAGTCATTGAAGTGTTTAATACCTTATTAAATATTTTTTAGCTCTGTTGTCATATTTACTCTTTTTGATCTTAAAATTGTTTTAAGAACAAAATTAGTAAAAATAATGATTAAATTAATTTTAGAAAATACGATTTGACAGTTTCATATTCAGATCATTATTTCTATGGTTTGCACAACTTTGGGAATGTCTAGATGTGGTTATTTGCATGAATGGGCTTATCTAACTGCATTTAAATTGTTTATGCATACTTTTCATGTTATTTATTTTATGAAAAATGTGATAAGGATGAAATTAAGAATTTCAAAACTATATATTATACTTTTATGATATAAATGCTATATCATATAATTACCATGTATGTGCACTTTGGTCATGTGATGATTACTTGTGTGTGCGTATGGTGATCATGGATTTAGTTTTAATTATCTTGTATTATTTATTGATTTTGGTAATGTAATTAAATGGGGCCTATATGTGCCTCCTCTCTCTCTATACAATCTGATTAGAAATTTTATCTTCCCCCTATGTTTGTACTCCCCTTGGTTAAAGCCAATGTTCAGGATAATGACGACTAAGGGAATGTCTATGCAGACACGTTCTCAAAATGATGGAGTGGGTGGAGAGGTTAATTGAGCTTGGGTTCTCTATGAACAAGGAGTTAGCAGTTGACCTTATCCTCTAATCTTTACCATCCTCCTATTTCTGGTTCATCATAAACTACAACATGAATAAGTTAAAATGCTCTCTGGCAGAACTTCTAAATATGTTGAAGACTGCTAAAGGCACATTGAACAATGGGAAACCTCCTATGCTACTTGTTGGTAAGACCAACAAGAAAAAAATGCTAATCAGATGGGAAAGAAAGGCAAAGTTAAAGTCAAGAAGGTAGCCAAGAAGACAGAGCCCAAGAAGAACAAAGGACAATGTTTCCATTGCCATAAACATGGCCACTAGAAGAGGAACTGCAAGTTGTACTTGATAGAAATGCATGCCTTACAAGCCAATCATATATGATATGATTCGACATTTCTAAGAATATCTTATTCAATTAAATAGGCAAAACTTCATTACTAGTTTTTATTAGAAGCGTATAATACAATGAAATCATTGATCACATGTAATGATGATTAAATTATGATGAGATCATAATAATGAGATCGATCATCTAGAGATATATGATCTAAATGTTCATAGTCATAGGATTTTTGAGATGGACATCAAGAATCCGAATAGACTAATGTGTGTGATGTCTTCTCATGTGAAGAGGATGATCGATCTCATTGGTCATCAGTGTAGGGACATTGAGATATACACATAGGTGCTCATTAGTGAAATGAGTTCATTGAACTGACCAATTTAAGAAAACTTGATTGATATCTTACTGAACTGTCTATCAGGTTATTCTTAAATCTCAATAGCATGGTTGGATCTTTGACTTGAGTCACCAAAGATGTCTTACCGGATATATCTTGTACTTTGATTATTGACTTATGGATCACCATCTTGATGGTCTAGTATAGTTGATGTATTGGGTGCAAGAGAAACCCAGTGGAGGCAATTGAGTAGACAACAAGAGATTGTTCACTCTCGGTAGGAGAGAGAGAATGTCCTATGAGATAGTATTCTAAATCCTTGGCCAAGGCACTTAGGATAATTGGAAAATGAGTTTTCCAATTGATTCAAACTTGAGTACAGGATCTCATAGAGTTGGAATATTCAGGGGTTGATAGTTAGTGCTGGACCCTTAACCGACTGAGACATTGTATGAACGAGGATTTAAATCCATTAGTAATTGATGATGGAATGACTCAATAGATGTTATTTAACTCCTCAAAGTCATTTGAGATCATAGGATTTGTCTTGTACCCTTTATGATCGAAAAGCCATAAAAACTATTATCAGATAACGATTTTGATATAATTTAAATAAATTGTTCTTTTAAATTTATTAAGGCTTCAAACAAAATAACTATTGGGCCTAGTGGGTCACACACATTAGATCTGGTCAACAAGATGAGGTCATGGACATAATTTTAAAGAAATTCTAGGTTTTTGTGAAAAATCTCAACTTCTATAAATAAATGGCTCATGAAGCCAAACCCTAACAAGCTATAGGGCTGATGCACGTCCCTAGTAGCCTCTCTCTCTCTTCTCTCCTCTAGAAGGTGATCTCCCATGGTCAAGCTTGGATATGGAAGGTTTCTGGAGGCCCGAAGGAAAGGAGAACTCGTCTATTGAAGTAGATCATGTGGATAGCGCTGGAGACTATACACTTGAACAATTTTTAGCAAGGAGGAATGTCCTCTCTTCATCCATGGTGAGGGATTTTGGAAATCCCATGAGGTACTCTTGTTCTAGTTCATATTTGGTTCCCAGTTTTACTCGTTTGGCATCGACCAAGGCAAAGATCATAGTTTTAAGAAATCAAAATTGTTCCACTATCATTTATTGATTCCTTACAGTACCTTGTAGAGAAGGCAAAAGGAAAGCTTGGAGAAGCTTCAGGTATTTTTATCATCATGGGTATTAGATACTAGATGTGCATCTCATATATGCAATGACTTGTAGGTGTTAACAAGTAGTAGAAGGTTACAAAGAGAAGAGGTTGATCTACACATGGGAAATGGTGCAAAGGTTGTAGCATTGGCTGTGGGACAAGCTCACCTCAAGTTACCTTCAGGAGATGTCCTACTATTAGATAGTTGTTATTATGTTCCTTCAATAGTTAAGAACATTGTTTCTATTTCATGCTTAAATGAATGTGGATTTATTGTGAGCTTTGAAAATTGAAGTTGTTCCATAACTATGAATGGTAAATTGTTTGCCAAAAGAAGTTTGATGAATGGTTTGTATGTATTGTATATGCATGCTCCAATAATGTGTGTAAATGCACCTCCTAAGAGCAAAAGCATTGATGTAGATCAAACCTTATTATGTCACCATAAACTTGGTCATTTCAATGAGGAAAGACTCAAAAAGCTCCATAAGGATGGTGTCTACTCCGAAAGACACAACGGGGCTCTCATTTTCAGGGAAGTCTGTGAATCCGGATCGCCACCTCAAGAGGGGATGAGAAAGGAAGGAAGAAAACACGAAAAATAACTCACCTCGGTCACACACTCACATTGATCCCCGAACTTTCATCCCTCGGCATTGCTCAATCATTAAAGAGACAGTTCGGGTCATGTGGGAGGAGGATGAGAAGAAGGAAATTAAGACAAATGTGTTCGTCAGGAACCGTGGGTTCCAATTTATGAAATAAAAATGACCGTGTGTACCTTAGCAGGAAGAGTGTGGGTCAAAGCTTCTTCTTCGGCCGGTTAATGAAGAAGAGTGCTCAACACGCGGGTGTTTGATTTCCTATGCAACTTGACAAACAAACAGATGAAAAAGATAATTAGAACTAAACAAAGTGGGGTATGCGTAAATAAAATAACATAAAACACACAACTGAAAGGAAACTAACGGGATTTGGGTTATCTCTAACCCCTCTTTTTTATTTTTCAGATTAACAGACAAAAACTAATGCAAAAAAATTGTGAAACAATGATAGGAGGATGGAGAATCATGAAAGAAAGAGATAGGAAAAAGAATAGAAAATTTCTGATAAGAATAGAGAGAGATATGGCCAAATTTGGATTCTCAAAAAAGTCGAGTAGCAGTCCAGGATCTCCAGGATCTACCAGGTGCGACTTTGCTACTGCGCTCGCCATGACCAGCCCCGATCTCGGAATCATGTGCCATTGATTGCAAACCGAAAAAGACTCGAAGAGGAAGAACTTTGATGTTGAGAGCTCGGGCAGTAGATGTAACATATTGTTTCTTTTTAGTTAAGATTGTAGACACGCAATTTTGGCCTAGTTGGAGAGCTCAAATTCTTGTTTTCATGAAGAATATTTGAGTAACCTTTCAAGGGAACCGAGTTTTCCGAAAAAATTAAGGTCTTTGGCACATTTCAAAGAGGGCAAAACCCTATGTATAAGGGCACCTGGCACCCTACTTATAGGGCACCAGGTGCCCTATAAATAGGGCACCAGGCGCCCTGTTTATAGGGCACCAGGCGCCCTATAAACAGGGCACCTGGCGCCCTGTATACAGGGCACCAGGCGCCCTATATACAGGGCGCCTGGATCCAAATTAAATTGATTTGACAGGCCGATTTGACCCCCCGCAGTGACTTGTCTTGTCGATCTGACATATCTCATGATGCTGGCGCCCCATATATAGGGCGCTATGCCACATGGCACTGTTTTTCGAAAATGGCCAAAGTGCCATCTTTTGGGCTATAAATAGACCCCCATTTGGAGCTTGGAGGAGGTTCCAACTTCGTGCCACCCTATAGCTCATCCAACACCACGTTTCTAAGCCATTCTCATCCCTCACAAGCCTTCAAATCGATCCAAAATCGTCCACCAAAAACCCTAAAAACCTTCTGTTTATGTCACCCAGAAAAATGATTTTTCTCCGACTTTGAGAGCTTCTACTCGTCTCTCCTCTTACATTCAGCACCCAAACTCCCTTTCATTGGCTTCATTTGAGTATTGTCTACAAGGAGAAGCCCCTACTTCATTCCGAAAGCCACCCAGCACTCCGGAGCAGCGCCACGAAGAGGAGAAGAAAATGTGTTCGGGCCAGACTTAGTGCCCCGTATACAGGGCGCTTTGACTTGGTCAACGCGCCCCATAAAGGGGGCACTTGCTCCTGGCGCCCTATATACAGGGCACCAAGAAGGACAGAAGCTTGTTTTGTTATTTTTGAATTCCGATCGCCCGTTTAATCGAGTTTTTCGTCTTCCTCTTTCATCCTAGCATTAATCATCATGTTATTTGGCATGTCTTAGAACATTTTGCATCTTATATATGTTAAAAAACCTACCAAAATAGGGGTTGGGATTCCGTCCCAATCCGGTTAGTCCCCTTCCATTTGCATGTTTGAATTCAAATTTGAGCACGATACTATGCTTTCATTAGAACTAATGAACCTTTCACTTGTTTTTATGTTTTCTTATAGACATTCTTAGGTAAATCCGATTGAGGCGGAGCTTCAACCGGATCGAAGACGAAGGACTCACTAAGCTCTCTTCTTTCGGCCGGCCGAGAGAGGAGAAGTCGGAACTCAACAATCTCCCCGCTTCCAAAGGTACGACGGTCATTTCTCCATTTCATTTCTTTTCATTCCACTATATTTTGGAGTCTTTGGCTCCTGGCGACCACACCCACTAACATCCCATCCACCAAGTCACCAAAGCAAGCGTAGGGTTCCGGGAGGGGGAGATCCGCGGATGTCCCGTTCCGGGTGCTTACACCTTTTGGCGACCACGGTGGGACCGACTTTGCTTTAGTGAGTTCTTCTTTTTTTTCCTAAGAATGTCCACTTGAAAACATGCTTCTTTTCAATCTAGTTCTCATTTAAGCCATTTCTATTTCTTTGCATTTCTATTTGCTTGCTTACATGCTTGTTTATTCCCTTCAATCATTATCTTGTTCCTTCCGATTTACTTGCCTTCCGTTGGTCCTTTTAAAAACATACAATCTGATTTCTAGCTTGGTTTATCAACTTATTTCACCTTAGCATTTTAGATATCATCTTGTTTCATCTCTTGTTAAGTATACTTGTCTATTTCCTTCTAGGCCTAGTTTTCCTTAAGCAAAGCTTTCAAAGCATGCTTAGTTAAATTAATGCTTTCTTCCATCTTAGTTTAATTTCATATCATTGACTTGTTTACTTGCTTCCTACAACATTTCATTACTCATTGTATGCTTTTATTTTCTTCTTGCTTGCTTCTTATTCCTTGACACTTCACTTGCATTTAGTTTGCATCGGAGTTTCGGGTTCGCTCGTCTCTTTAGGACATCCGAGAAGGGAGGCTCTCTCCTCCCAAAACCCCACACATCCAAACACCCCTCTTGGTGGTTGCCAACTCCTCCTCCGGGGATTCCCTCTCGGAAGGACCGGGTAGCTTCCATCAAGACCTCCGTAAGTCCCCAGACGTGAAGGATTCCCTCTTCACTGATCGGGTAGGTTGTACCATTTTATCCCAAAACCTGGAGTACCTATTACCTATCGTTGTGAAAAGAGTGACAACCTTAGATTGCTCGGTGTTGTGAGAGCATAGGGTCCTACCCAATTATTTGAGTGGACAATATTTCTCTTAACAAGCCATTAATTTGAGGTTGAAACAAAAAAAAATTTTGCGTTAATCATTCCAAGTCTTTGCTATTACTTGTTTGCAAACAAAAACTAAAAATTAAACAAAAATCCCAAAATCACCTAAAAAGAACCAAAACAAAAATTTTTGCTTGAGGTTAATTTGCCTGACAACTTGCTTGTCCAACAAAAGAAAATCAAAACAAAAAGGGGGTCAAAAATCAAAAACTAAAAAATTCTTAAGCTTTTATTTGTCAACCTTTTTTCTGTTGTGTTTATGAATTTAAGGTCAGGTCGAGTTATCGGAATGGCGGATCAAGGATACGAGCAACTACAGTTGGAGTATGATCAATCTTATTTCTATCCTGATGCCGTGTGTGCCGTCAGTGAACCCGAAGTTCTCCCCGAACCTAGTCAAAATTCTCCTCAACCCAATCCAAATTCACTTTGGGAGGCATTCTCTCATGCCGACCCTACCCAACTTCAGGCTATCAAAGCCATCCTCAAGGGCAAGTGGCCCGCCGACCACATCCCTCCCGAAGGTGGTCTTCACATCTCTACCCCTCGGTCAGGGGCACATCAACCCAATGTGCCCACTCATGACCATTCTCATACTGGGCTTATGGCCCCAATTTCTCCTCATCTGGTGACTAATCTAGATCATCCCAATTCAAATGTTGTTGTTCCTTCTAGACCACCAGTTTATTCCTCTAATCATCTCAACCCTACTCACCCTTTGGTGCATCCCCCAATGTACCCTTCTTATCCGGCCACTTCGGCCCATCAAGTCCCAATTCCGGTGCACCAAGCACCCACTTCTCCTCCCCTCTTAGGGAACCTTCTCGTCGATCGTGCCATGATTAACAAGATCAATCGCATGGATGAGCAATATAGAGAGCTTAGACGTTTAATCGACACCAAGGCGGTCCCGAAATTTCTCTTCCTTCTCTCCCCACTTTTCATCTACCTCCCTCTGAGATGCCGGGATACCGTCGCTACAACGGAACCGGTAATCCCTTCATTCATATCAAGGACTTTCTTTATGAGTCGGTAATGTGGCAAAATGATCCAAGGGCTCTTGCTTTTCTTTTCAGAAGATCATTAGAAGGTTCAGCTTTGGAGTGGTTCTACTCGCTTGACTCTTTGGAGGCGAGTAACTTTGAAACTGTCAAAGCTAAATTCTTGCAGAGATATCAAGATAGGGTCGGACCAACATATTCCATCACCGACCTCATGGCTGAAAAAATGAGAAATGATGAAGATTTTACCAGATATGCTGATAGGTGGAGGTCCATGGCAGAAAAGCTTACTAATTCCATTTCAGAGCCGGAGCAAGTAAAGATGAACATCACCAATGCCACTCCGGCCTTAAAGAATATGCTGGCTTTGCATCACCCCACCTCCATGAGTGAACTCTATGAGAGGGCACGGTACATTCAGACATAGCTTAGGGACTCACCTATCATGAACTTGTTTGATCCTAGACCCCGAGCTGTCAAGAAAACCACTTTTACCACAACCGGTCCAAAGGACCGAGGGCGTAGTGACAAACGAAAACCTTAACGTTGTAGGGAACCCACCTATAAATTATCAACACCAGTTCAGGAACCCTCAACAAAATCAACCATTTAGAAACCCTCGTCAACCTCAACATCAACCTCAGTTCCAGCCCCGTCAGCAACAAGCCCCGATCCCTCAGCGACCGCAAGCCCCAGTTCCCCAACCAGCGCGGCAACAACTGGCCAACTACAACCAGGCACCCCCTCCCATGGCCTATGAACCCCGAAAGGTTGGACCCAAGAGGAACGATTACCCGCCTTTGCCGTACTCTCTCGTGGACATCTTTAATGCACTCATGGCGGCAGGGCAAATTGCATTGCCAAGGGAGAAGTCGGAGTGGCCTCAGAATGCCAACACAGAGCGATACTGCTTGTTCCATAGATATCCTGGGCACACCGTGGAAAATTGTTTTCAGTTCAAAGACTATATCCACGATCTTAATGAGCAAGGCAGTATTGACTGGGACCAAATGGGGGAATACATCAGAACAGTGAAAAATCAACCTCAACGGCAGCATGCACCAGCTCAGAAGCAACAACAACAGAACCTCGGCATGGGGATTATCCAAAACCCTTTACCTCTACATGCACCCGTGCCTGGGAATCAACACGTTAATCCCATCATGATTTCTTCTGAGGAGTATCATGATCGGGGCCAGAATTGGCAAATTGAGGGAGCCACCTCCGCCATGTATGTCAACCGAACCGTCCATTCTATACCCCAAGCTACATCAGCCAACCCCATTACTCCCAACCGGCCACCCATCATCCGAGCACCATCACGACCCATCATAACACCACCAAACACACAACTCCAATTGGGACGGACCCTAATCCGCCCGATTAATCCACTACAAACATCACCACCACTAGGACCCATCATCATCCCGCCCCGAGCAATCGTACCTTCACAACCTACCTACCCTACTATGCCTCAAACCACCATCATTACACCCATCGCAAGAGCTCCCATCATTCGACCTAACCCACCACCCACCACTACCACCCCAGCTATAGCTCCTCAACTTGCCACAATACTTAGGAGTGGGCGCATGTTCCAAAGGGTCTTTCCCCAGGCCGGTCAATCAGGGTTGGCACCAGAAGCAGAAGAAGAACACATTGAAGAGCCATTGCCTGGGACATCCTATGACTTGTTGAAACATCTTGATAAAACCCCGGCACGGATCTCTATCTTAGAGTTGATCAAAAGATCCAGAGTCCATCAAGAGGTTCTTCAACAAGACTTACGCCGAGTAATGGTAAACGAGAGCCTCCCCCCAGAAAAAATCTCATCAGTTTTAGTCCCGAGAAGTGAGTACCCGGCCCTTACATTCACGAAGGAAGAGTTGGTCGACCCGGAAATAAGGAAATGTGCCTTGTGCATCACAGTCCACATCAATGGCGTAGGCATTAAGTCATGTTTGGTCGATACCGGAGCATCCATTAACGTTCTGCCACCAGAAACATTACATCTTTGTGGAATCTCCGAGGAAGACATCCGGCCATCTCAAATAACAGTGACTGCATATGACAATTCAAAAAAGCCTGCCGATGACATGATTACATTAAATGTAAAGCTTGGACCTCGAACAGTCACTGTTAACTTTCACATACTTGAGATGGATCTGACATACAAAGCTATTTTAGGACGACCCTACTTGGAAGCACTAGAGGCAGTCGCCTCCACCAATCACCAGTGTCTTAAATTTCCTTACAAGGGACAGGTGATTAAGGTGACTAGCATGCCCCTAGATCATCCATCTTCTCCACCACCACCCCTTGGGTTGCCAAATGAGCCAATTTTTACAATCTTGGATCTTCCAGAAATGAGTAGGCAACCTGTGCAAGTGTGGAGAAGGAAAAGAGAAGAAAATGAAACTATTGGGTGGCATATAATGAAAAGTTTGGGATACCGGGAGGGCCGAGGACTAGGCAAAGAACTGCAAGGCATAGCTGAGCCAATCAATCTAGTGAGGTTACAACCAAAGAGCGGGGTTGGATATGATGGAACGACAGCCAATGGTCAAAATCTCAAAAGCAAATACTTTTCAGGATGCTTACAAAGGTTTTTCATCAAGAAAGAAACCATTCAACGAGCTGAGAACAAGGAAGAACAAGAGATTGAGCAAGACAAGAGAAGAAGAACTGACGACCCTGAAGATAACTTGTATCCTGAAATATCTCTTTTGTTTTCCACTGATGAAGAAGGGTCAAGCAAAGAACCACTCTAGGCTAAACCACCTGTTGACCCACCTGAGGGTCATATTGCCAAACCGACTCAAGAAAAAGTCCAACCAACTCCACGAAGGCCTTCCCTCATTATGTCATCTTTTGGGGTCGATGCCCCAATTCACCGTGATGCTCTCCCCGGGCTTCTTGGCCCGATCCCAATTTTTAGGCCCTCAGGCCCAACTTATGGGTCCACGAACCCACTTGTTGCTTTTGGGCCACCGAGCCCCTCTACTAAATCTGGGCCTTTGTGCCCATTTTCTCCAACTCTTGGGCCATCGAGCCCCTCTATTGAATCTGGGCCTTTGTGCCCATTTTTTCCAACTCTTGGGCCATCGAGCCCCTCTATTGAATCTGGGCCTTTGTGCCCATTTTCTCCAACTCTTGGGCCATTGAGCCCCTCTACTGAATCCGGGCCTCTGCGCCCATTTCATCCAATTCTTGGGCCCTCAAGCCCATCTCCTAAACCCAGGCCCTCGAGCCCACATCCTCCTCTTATTGGGTCCATGAACCCACCTTCTTCCATGATCATCCGGCCTACTGGCCCATCACCTCTTTCTGTCAACATTAGGCCCGAAAGCCCCCTCTATCAAGCATTGCTTGAAGTCTTCCCCTCTTTATCAATATCTTCGCCTACTTTGGCTCCCGTAGTTGATCTCAACCCAAATCGGGCACCTGAAGCCCATTCTGTCTTTATGTTTAGCACTCCCCAAAAAACAATGCCCTCCTCGAAACTGAAATTTCGATCGAGGAAACATCTCAACTTGCCTCGGAAGGGCATTCGACCCAAGAAGCCACCAGATCCTTGATTGACCTTCTTTGCCCTCCATCCTCTCCAATAAATTCTACTCCATCCACCTCCTCTTCCTCCTCTTATTTACCTTCTTCTTTAGGTTTAGTTTCCAATAAAAATAGAACAAAAATCAGAGGTAGAAGAGTTCCAGGAAGATACTTGCATCAGTTAGCCCAGAAGAGCTTAGAATGTGCCAAGCTACCGGAGTATCTAGAAAATGCGATTCAGCTGGATGAAATCTGATATGAGAAGAAGGATAACATTGATCAAACTTTAGGGTTTCTTCCTCTCTCAGTTCAGCATCACCTATACCCAACAAAAGGCAATCAAGGGCTATGCAATCGCCGAACACCTTGCCCATCATCCTATCCCAATTTTGACCCTATCCAATTAGAGTTCCTCGATGAGGAATTGATGTCCATTCGATCTTCCAATCTATGGACTTTATATTTTGACGGGGGCATTAAACTCCCAGGGTAGAGGGATAGGGATTGTTCTTCTGTCACCCGAAGGTGTCACCATTCCACAAGCTTTTCAGCTCCATTTTCCAGCAACAAACAACATAGCAGAGTATGAAGCCTTGTTGGCCGGACTGGAGGCCGCTCACTTCTATGGTGTCACTAAACTAAGGGTAATTGGTGATAGTCAGTTAATACTCCGCCAAGTACTGGCCAAATACCGCACATCTCATCCCGGGCTCAGACCATACCAAGAACTCACCACTTGTTACATCAAGCTCAAATTCATTCACGTTCCTCGTGCTCAAAATATTCTTGCCGATGCTCTCGCTTCCCTGGCATCTTCACTATCTGTCCTGCTAGGCAGACATGTTAGGACGATCTATGTCCGCCGACGTACCATTCCGGCAGTAGAAGATGCACAATTCTTGAAAGTTAAAGCAGAATTTGAAAGGAAAGAGTACATTGAGCAAAAGGAGGAAGTATCTTTGGTCGAGTTGGAGGAACTAGAAGAGAGTGAGAAACCATGGTATCATGAGATTGCGAATTACTGTCAGGATCAGACATATCCACCAGGATCAACTGCTGAAGAGAAGAAAGCCATAAGAAGGGTCTCTCAGAGATACACCATCTTAGGTGGAGTACATTACAAAAGGAGCTTGGTTGGTGTTCAGTTAAGATGCGTAGATGAAGAGGAGGCTGAATTGGTGCTCAAAGAGGCACACTCCGGAGTATGTGGAGGCCATGTAAATGCTCAAGCCCTCGCCAAGAAGATCATCAGACAAGGGTACTATTGGCCTACTCTGGAAGAAGATTGCTCGATCTTTGTCCGGCACTGTCATCAATGTCAACTTCACGCCGACCAAATTCACTCTCCCGCATCTTCCCTTCACCCGATTCACGCACCATGGCCCTTCGCTATGTGGGCTTTTGATGTTATCGGACCCCTCGGTGACCCAAACTCCACAAACAAAACCAAATCCTTCATCCTAACTGCAACGGAGTACTTCACCAAATGGGCGGAAGCGGAAGCATATGTGGAGATCAAGGCATCAACAGTCTGCACCTTCATCAAGCGCAACATCATTGCCAGGTTCGGGATCCCAGGCGACATCATCACCGACAATGGACCGCAATTCATCTCTCAGGAGCTGCGTAACCTTTGCAACAGGTATTGCATCAGATTGCATCATTCATCTCCATATTATCCTCAAGGCAACGGTCAGGCAGAAGCCACCAATAAAACCCTGATAAAAATCATTAAGAAGACTTGTAAGTCTAGCAAGTTCGCAGACTGGCCAGATAAGTTAATTGATGCTCTATGGGCCTACCGCACTTCTATTCAAACCCCAACGGGTCAGACCCCCTATGCCTTGGCATTTGGGATGGAGGCGGTAGTTCCATACGAAGTAATCATTCCTTCCCTCCGAGTCCAGATCGATCGAGATATCCCAATGGATGAACGTCGAGATTCTCTTCTCACGCAACTCGAACTCTTGGATGAAAGGAGGCTGGCCGCTGCCAAACATGCTAGATCTTACCAAAATAGGCTTAAAAGATTTTATCAGAAGAGGGTGGTGGAGAGAAAATTTGAAGTCGGTGAGGTTGTGCTTAAAAGAATATTTGTTAAGCCGGGCGGTCCCCGCTCCAAACTTCAACCAAATTGGGAGGGTCCTTATGTTATTTCGGCTGTTTATCCCGGTAATTCATATAAGCTGACTAATGCAGAAGGAGAAGAACTAGCTCATCCCTGGAATGGTGTATACCTCAAAAAATATTTCCCTTAGAACAAAAATCACAAAAAATCTATAAAATCCAAAGGTATGAAGTATAATGACCAACATCTAACGCTTGCTTGCTCGGTGCACCAACTTGTCACTTAGGGAAATAAAAATAGGCATCATACTGCACACACTACACGATCAGAAGTTAGAGAGAAAGCTGGGCAACGCTTGGCAAAGGAAGGTCAACCTAATCCCATTCTCTTCTTGTTTCGGTCCAGAATAGATAAAAGGGGTTAGAATGAGGAGTATCGAAAATGCCCATTGCCTTAGTTGGAAAATGCCTCTTAAGGCCTGACTTCTTATTAAAAGAAAAGGTGCCAAAAGATGGGCAATGACCCCTCAGGTCAGCAAAAGAATAGACCTGTCTGAATGTGTACCAACAAAAGTCCAAAAGAAAAGGCTCCAAAAGATGGGCAATGACCCCTCGAGGTCAAAATCAAGCAAAAAAGAAGAAAGACTGTTCGAATGTGGGCCATCAAAGAAAATGGGCTAGAAGGAAGGACCCGAAGAAGTCAAAACCCGAACGGGCAATGTGGGTATTAGTAGAGAAACAAGTTCGACATCCCTGAATTCTACTAAGGACTTACCACCAATCATCTTCCTTCTTTAACCTCAAAGGATAGGGTTGACCGACTAGGTCCAAGAAGAGCCATAGCCTATCAAAGGCAGAAGGTCAGAAGATCTCGGACAAGGCACTTTCTTACACATGATGCCTACTCTTAACCCTTAGGTAACAATGAGAGGCACCTATAACAAGCAAGGCAAAGGATGAGATGGTCGTGTCCTTCACATCGAACACAAAAAAATCGAATACTTCAAAAATCACCAAACAAAATCTATAAAGTCAAAACTCTTAAAAATTAAATATTCAAAACACCAAAAAATCATAAAAGTTCCAAAACATCAAAAACATTATAAAACCATCAAAACCCAAACAAATCAAAAATTTCAAAACACCTAAAAGTTTGCTTTCTAGACTGATCAGTTGTCTTTGCATTCATGTTTAATTTCAGTCTTGCGTATTTTCTTTTATGCATACTTTTGTTTTTTCTGTTATCTTTACCTTGATAAGGCCTATGTCCCTTGACAAAAGATCAAGGCAACTTTGCCCTCTCCTTGCAAGGGACTAAGCCAAAATAAAGTTCTAATATCTTCTCTCAAGTGGATGCAGGAATAGGAGAAGGCATACCAACTTCATATCCCCAGGCACTTCGAGGAGGCAAAGAAACAACAAAAAAATAAAAAATTGAAAAACGAAAGTGGACTACCCCGACCCCTATTAGGACTTGCATTTAGTATTGCATCTATCAAAATAAGTAATATTTGAGATGTTGAAGACCTCAAGTCTAGAGGGGGGCTGAGCCTGAGAACCCCTTCAACAAAATCAGTGAGGGCCCAGTCATTCCCTAGGCTTGCGGATAGGCCAAAGTTGAATATGCGGGGACGACAGTTTCTTCATGGATGTCCTGACCCGTTATGTTCAACCTATATCTTCAACTATTTTCTTATACTTATTTTTATTTCTTTAAACCCAGCATGCATCATGCATCATCACATGCGTTATCCCACCATAACCATTCACCGCTTCCTAATAATGCTATAACCTCCTTCCAGTCGCATCGTGCACCCTTTTAAAGATGGTCTTTTATAGCCCCTAGAGAAGGTCTTGATTTTTCAGAGAATTGGTTTCCAACGGGTTTTGACAATGATTTCATCAAAACAAGAAGTTTTTCCATGTCAAATTGAACCGGCATTTCTGAGTAAACCTCATGAATTTGAAGAACCCAACCTTTGTTGATTGGCTGTCTCCTCTTTACTTTTCGCAATTTACTTTTCAATGCATTTCTACCGGGTCCAGCACACCATGCAGTTCGGGTCCTGGCCGGTAACAATTCTCCCCCACGTGGGATTTTAGTTATTTACTTTCAGTACTGTTCTTCTCTTTAACCAATCAACCAGAGGGAAGGTTTCGATAAGACAAAGGGTAATCTCGGAATCCGGTAAAGTTTTATTCCACTCAACTAGGCCAATGAGGGCGTGTCTAAATCTACACCTTGGCGTCACCTTTTCAGTCCATTACCACTTCATTCCGCTACGCCTCATTACGCTTTGCTACATTCGCCTACGCTTCATTCGTGTCACTCCCCTACAAAGCCGACGCCAAGGCGAGGCAAGCTGTAGACACGCAATTTTGGCCTAGTTGGAGAGCTCAAATTCTTGTTTTCATGAAGAATATTTGAGTAACCTTTCAAGGGAACCGAGTTTTCCGGAAAAATTAAGGTCTTTGGCACATTTCAAAGAGAGCAAAACCCTGTGTATAAGGGCACCTGGCGCCCTACTTATAGGGCACCAGGCGCCCTATAAACAGGGCACCTGGCGCCCTGTATACGGGGCACCAGGCGCCCTGTATACGGGGCACCAGGCGCCCTGTATACGGGGCACCAGGCGCCCTGTATACGGGGCACCAGGCGCCCTGTATACGGGGCACCAGGCGCCCTGTATACAGGGCGCCTGGATCCAAATTAAATTAATTTGACAGGCCGATTTGACCCCCCGCAGTGACTTGTCTTGTCGACCTGACATATCTCATGATGCTGGCGCCCCATATATAGGGCGCTATGCCACATGGCACTATTTTTCGAAAATGGCCAAAGTGCCCTCTTTTGGGCTATAAATAGACCCCCATTTGGAGCTTGGAGGAGGTTCCAACTTCGTGCCACCCTATAGCTCATCCAACACCACGTTTCTAAGCCATTCTCATCCCCCACAAGCCTTCAAATCGATCCAAAATCGTCCACCAAAAACCCTAAAAACCTTCTGTTTCTGTCACCCAGAAAAATGATTTTTCTCCGACTTTGAGAGCTTCTACTCGTCTCTCCTCTTGCATTCAGCACCCAAACTCCCTTTCATTGGCTTTATTTGAGTATTGTCTACAAGGAGAAGCCCCTACTTCATCCCGGAAGCCACCCAGCACTCCGGAGCAGCGCCACGAAGAGGAGAAGAAAATCTGTTCGGGCCAGACTTAGTGCCCCGTATACAGGGCGCTTTGACTTGGTCAACGCACCCCATAAAGGGGGCACTTGCTCCTGGCACCCTATATACAGGGCACCAGGAAGGACAGAAGCTTGTTTTGTTATTTTTGAATTCCGATCGCCCGTTTAATCGAGTTTTTCGTCTTCCACTTTCATCCTAGCATTAATCATCATGTTATTTGGCATGTCTTAGAACATTTTGCATCTTATATATGTTTAAAAACCTACCAAAATAGGGGTTGGGATTCCGTCCCAATCCGGTTAGTCCCCTTCCATTTGCATGTTTGAATTCAAATTTGAGCACGATACTATGCTTTCATTCGAACTAATGAACCTTTCACTTGTTTTTATGTTTTCTTATGGACATTCTTAGGTAAATCCGATTGAGGCGGAGCTTCAACCGGATCGAAGACGAAGGACTCACTAAGCTCTCTTCTTTCGGCCGGCCGAGAGAGGAGAAGTCGAAACTCAACAATCTCCCCGCTTCCAAAGGTACGACGGTCATTTCTCCATTTCATTTCTTTTCATTCCACTATATTTTGGAGTCTTTGGCTCCTGGCGACCACACCCACTAACATCCCATCCACCAAGTCACCAAAGCAAGCGTAGGGGCCGGAAGGGGGAGATCCGCGGATGTCCCGTTTCGGGTGCTTACAAAGATCTTTTAAATAGACATTAAGTATTTTTTTGTTTAAACTTCCTTCCTAGTTATACTCCTTTCTTCCACTTTTTTCTCTCCTATACCCTAATTTTACCCTCGCCGTCTTCCCCTTGTAAAACTGCTGCCGCTTTTTCTTTTTCTCCTCTCAAAAACCGTCATTTTGCCCTCCCCGTTGCCCACCTCATCTCTTTCTCTCTTCGTCGCCATCGGGGGTGTGCACCGCCGGCCGTCACTTTTTCCCTCTCCATGCGAGTGCCTCCGTGCGGTCAACCACGAGCGCCTCCGTCGCCGATGTCAATGTTGACGTCTGCCGCCTCGCCATCCGCCCTTCGTCACGCCGCACGCGGTCAACTGCCTGCACCGCTTCGCGGCCAAAGTCGCCATCCGCCTGTGCCCAGTTGTGCAGTCAACGTGCCTCCATGCGCGGCCAGCCGACACGCCCATCACCCGCAGGCCCAGTCCTGCCAATGTTAGTGTCGCCTCGTCACCCGCTCACGTGCGAGTGCTAGCACCCGCCTGCACACCTCCCGCCGCGTCTCTTCGTGTGAGCCAGCCCACGTGGCCGGTCGCCGATCACCCAGCCGCGCCAATGCCAGTGCCATGCGCCGCCTTCACTTGGACCTCCGATGCACCCTACCCCCTATCCGCGTAAGCCCCTCTCTCTCTCTCCTATCTATTTTCTCTGTTGCATTATCATAGATATTTATTCTCCTTAAACGTTCCTCTAAATTTTTCCTTGATCTTGCAGTCTATTTTTCCTGCGTAAACTTCTTTTTCTAGCAGCCTAGGTGGTGAGGATTATCCCTTTTCGATTGGTTCAAACTGTGCATCGCGTCGTCAACATTCGTTATCCTTTTCGGTCGCCGGTTCTCAATTTATCCAACATCGATCTGGTAGGCACTCTTGACGTGTTTATTACCATTTAAACTATATGTTTTAAAAATCTCCAGGACTTGTAGTAATTGGCCTGTTTTAACTAACTGGGTTGGTGTTACTTGTTGTGGTTAGTTAGTGCTATTAGTGGTGTTATTCTCTTTTATACGTAATAAGGATCGTGATAGGGTGTTATTTATGTTGTCTATAACATGTTGATTGGTAGATTTTTGTTGGTCATATCCCTTTTCAGTATAGCATGTAATTAAGCTAATGTTTGTTACCCTTTTTGAGATACTCCCCTTGTATAGGTGGTGATAGGTTAACAAGATTAGTTAATGTCTTTTCTAGCAATATTAAATCTGATTTTTGGCTATGTTATGTCTTTTTAACCAGGATATAAAGTCTGATTGGGTTGTTTATATTATGTTTGGTTGAGTTTTTGATGTGGTATCATGTTAGTTTTCAGTCATGCTTGTCATTTCATGGTTCTAGCACAATAAACAGGTTATTTAGATGTTGTTGCTCATAATAATTGCATTGGTGGCATGTTGGTCATAGCATTATATGGTGTATGTCATCTCTTGCATATTTTGGTTATGGCATGGCATAATTAAGTGGTTGCATGATGCATTAAAAATGTAAATGGAACAGCTACACCAGACTAACTAGTCGTGACCCGAGGGCAGCGGAGGCTAGAACAGTCCAGTGCGTCCTTCGATCCCGGATACCGCGGTTTGTCTCTATGCCACCATTGCCTACGTGCACTATGGATTTCGTTTAGCCATATGGTACTGCTATATATGGTAGATCTGATTGTAGCTAGTTGAGGTGGCAAGACGACACATTCCTTGCTAATAAGAAAAATGTGTGGTTCTTATTAGAGGATAGGTGCATTTACTTCATAGCATGGTATAGGTGTTCAAGTGATGCATTTTACTTTGTTGATCTCTTATCATATTATGTTACATGGTGTGAAGTAAATGTCTCGGTTATAGTCCATCATTTTATAGAGCATATACAAATGTCTATGCATATGTTCATACCATCCTTTTAGGTCAGGTTATGGTGCATATAGGTGCTAGTTGGGGTTACCCTAGGTGCTGGTTGAAGGTTTAAAAATGTGTGATTTAATTCAAATACTTAATATATTGACTAGTTCTATATTTACATACAAAAGGTGTAGGTTTGGGTACTTATTTAAATAATATTTTAGTGCCTTTTGGCTATCCGATCTGGCAGATGATGGAGTGCCTACTGAGTCATTTTATATGACTCACCCCGTGGTTTAATTATTTCAATAGGTCTTAAAGAGGAGGAGGAGAATATCGAGGCAGTCTTGGAAGAAACGCCAGTGGTGGAGCAAGATTACACTGACCTTGGAGGCATTTGATATATGTGTTTTCGGTGTTCGAGGTGGTTGTTTAGTAGTTATGGCATTTATTTTCCAGCACTTTATGGTATCTCAATTGGAGTTTTGTTTAGACTGTTTTGTTGAGGGCTTTTAGTTATGTTATGTTGTTTTATTTGATCGCGGCGTTATGAACGGTCTAGTATGTGATTTGATGTTGAATCATTTTTACTTATTAGATGATGGATGTGATGTTGGATCAATTTATATTAAATTTTTTTGTGTCTAATGATTGTGTTTTTGTTGCCAACCCTATCTATTTATTCTGGGTTTTATCCCGCTGTCAAGTTCCAGAAAAAAGATAATTTCTGCTGCATTTTTCCTGGTCGTGACAATAGACGTCCACACGTTGCTGTAGAAGCCGATGAAGAGAGACCTGATAAATCACCTACAGACCATCCTTCCTCTCTCCTAAAGCAACTTTTCTCTCTCTAAGAACTCAAAATTCTCTCTCTAAAAATCACAAAATCATTGTAGGAGGGACCTTGGACATCTTGAGATGCTTGGGGGGTCGTGAACCTGGAGGGGGCACATCCAGTCCTCCCTACAAAGTTGGTATGATCTAGTCACAAAATTCGATCCAATCCGGTCAGAGGTAGAGTCCTGGTCGAAAACCGGTTACCTCGTGCCCCCGATCGGGGGCACATGGCCATGTGCCTCAGGGTGGGGGCGCATGGCCACCTGCCCTAGATTTAGGGCTCATGTGCCTAGGGACCAGGGCATATGGGACTAATTTCGCACGTATTTCTTCCGATTAGCCATTGAGGACACTCCCGAACTCGGAATTTGATGTTGTTTATTGCGTTGGAAAGATAACAGGCCGAAGAAGCTTTCTAAAGCAACAAATCAGCCATCACACTCCCTAAAACTTCAAAAATTTATCCAGAAGTTAGGCCAATGAATAGAAGATCCGATACTGGTCGGAATGACTTCAATGGCCAACCGGAAAGACACGGCATGAAACAAAACTTGTTTGGAGTGTGAATATGACCATAACCTTCAATGCATGATCATTAGGCATTGGTCACCCAATTTTCGTGTTTACGTGATTTACGTGTGGCTTTTTCTTGGAAATTATGGCTTTGTGCGGAAAACTTTGAAAAATGTCCGATTTCATTCGGCAAAGCTCAAAATCAACGTTAAAAGGACCCGACATAATTCTATGATCAATCACATATGTTACCCTATAAAACATGAGTTTTATGCTTTGAATTAGGCAAATTTGGCGTGTCTATAGATGGAAGCATTAGGGTAAATGATTTTGAATCATTGCCCACTTGTGAGTCTTGCCTCAGAGGTAAGATGACCAACTCTTCATTCAGTGGACATTGAGAGAGAGCTACTGAGTTATTGGAACTCATACATTCAAATGTATGTGGACCTATGTCAACTCAAGTCAAAGGAGGATATTCTTACTTCATTACTTTCATTGATGATTTCTCTAGGTATTGGTTATGTGTACTTAATGAAGTACAAATCTGAAGCCTTTGAGAAATTTCAAAAACACAAGAATGAAGTAGAGAAGTAACAAGGAAAGAGTATTAAGACCCTTTGATCAGATCAAGGAGAAGAATACTTAAGTATTGAATTAACACATTTCATGAAGGACAATGGGATACTATTCCAAAGGACACCTCCATACACTCCTTAGCATAATGGAGTGGCTGAAAGAAGAAATTGTACATTATTAGACATGGTACAAGCATTGACATCTTTTGCTAAGTTACCATTGTCTCTTGGGGATATGCATTCGAAACTGCCACATATATATCTTGAACAAAGTACCATCTAATTCTGTTCCATCTACTCCATATGAGATATGGAAAGGGAAAAAGCTAGAGCATAAGCAAGTTAAGGTCTGGGGTTACTTAGCCCACATAAAAAGGTACAGCTCTGATAAGCTGGAATCCAAGACTGAGAAGTGTATATTTGTGGGGTATCCTACGGAGACTTATGGATACTACTTCTACCACCTTGATGAACAAAGGGTTTATATTGCTAAAAGAGCTATATTCCTAGAGGAAGAGTTCCTCCTTAAGGAAGATAGTGGTACATGATAGAATTGGAAGAGGTTCCAGATCCACAACTAGAGGACACTTCTACTAGGGTACTAGATAAGGATTATACATAGGAACTCATAGGTCTACACGTGTGCCCATCCAACCTGATAGATATGTGGGACATATCTCTAATGGAAGGAGGAAGGTGCAATATTTTGAGGATGATGATCCTAAGACCTATGAAGAGACAATATCTGATATTAACTTCAAGGAATGGGAATTAGCAATGAAATCCAAAATGGACTCTATGTATTCCAACCAAGTTTGGAACTTGGTAGATCCACTAATAAGTGTTATACCTATTAGGTGTAAATAGATCTATAAAAGGAAAGTTGGAGTACATAGGAAGGTGGAGACCTTCAAAGTAAGACTGGTTACTAAAGGATATCGTCAAAGACAAGGTGTTGACTATAAAGAAACCTTTTCACCAGTTGCTATGGTTAAGTCCATTCAGATTTTGCTTGCAATTGCTGCATACTATGACTATAAAATATGAAAAATGGATGTTAAAACAATATTCCTCAATGGTAATCTTGAGTAAGAGGTGTATATGATACAACCTCAGGGATTTGAATCCCAAGAATATCCAATCAAACACGTTGTTAAGGTCCATTTATAGACTAGAACAGGTTTCTCGGACCTGGAATTTAAGGTTTGATGAGACTATCAAATCTTATGACTTCTTTCAGAATGAAGACAAACTGCATATAAGAAGGCTAGTGGGAGTGCTATAATTTTCTTGGTATTGTATGTGGATGACATATTACTCATTGGAAATAATGTAGGTATGTTATCATCGGTGAAAGCCTGGCTGTCAAAGAACTTCTCCATGAAAGATTTAGGTGAAGCATCCTATGTTTTGGAAATTAAGATCTATAGATAGATCCAATAGGATGCTTGACTTGACCCAATTGATGTACATTGACACCATTGTCAAAACATTTGGTATGGAAAACTCCAAGAGAGGTCTCTTATCTATGAGACATAGACTTTATTTTTCTAAGGAGTTATCCCCTAAAGCTCCTTAAAAGAGAAATACATGAGTAGCATACCCTATGTCTCAACCATAGGATCCATCATGTATGCCATGCTATGTATACGGCCTGATGTAGCATATGCTCTAAGTGTTACAAGCAGATATCAAGCAGATCTAGGTAAGGGTCACTAGATAGTAATGAAATGCATCCTTAAGTATTTGAGAAGAACTAAGGATGCATTTTTAGTTTATGGAGAAATAGACTTGAGATTTCGAGGTTACATAGACTCAAGTTTCTAGTTAGATAAAGATGACAGCAAATCAACATCAGAGTATGTACTTGAATAGTGGTGCAATGAGTTGGAAGAGTTCCAAGTAAGAGTCGACTGTAGATTCTACAACTGAAGTAGAGTACATAGCTATTGCAGAAGATGTTAAAAAGTTGTATGGATGAAGAAGTTCATCTTAGATTTAGGGGTTGTTCCTACTATCTTTGATCCTGTCCCATTGTTTTGCGACAATAATGGGACAATTGCTTAAGCAAAAGAGCCAAGGTCTCATCAGAAGTTGAAGCACATTTTGCAACGATAACATTTGATCAGAGAGATAGTAGCTCAAGGAGATATAGAGATAGAGTATCTCTAGTTAATAACATTACAAATACACTAACTAAGGCTTTGACTCAAAGTGTGTTTGAGGGTCACCTTGAAATGATGGGAATCAAGCATATAGGTGATTGGCTTTAGTGCAAGTGAGAGATTGATAGAAATGTATGTCTTACAAGCCAATCATATCTGATATGATAATACATTTCTTGTATCATCTTATACAAATTAAAAGACATTTGTTCATTACCATCTATCTTTAGATACACATATCATAACGAAGTCCTTGATCACATGCAATGATGATTGAATTATTATGAGATCATGATAATGAGAAGAATAATCTAGATGCTAGTGATCTGAATGTTCCAAGTTATATGTCCTTGAGATAGGACATTAAGGATTTTGATAGACTTGTGTATGTGATATCTTCTCATATGATGAGAATGACTGATCTCATTAGTCATTAGTGTGAAGACACTAAGATATACACACAGATGCTCATTAGTATAATGAGTTCACTGAACTTACTATTTTAGAAACCCTGATTAGTATCTTATTGAACTATCTATTAGGGTATTCTATCATCACTGTGGCACGGTTGAATCTTTGACTTGAGTTGCCAAAGATGTCTTGCTGAATGTACCTTGTATTTTGATTATTAACTTATGGATTACCACATTGATGGTCAAGTATAGTTAATGAATCGGGTGCAAGAGAAACTCTAAGGAGATAATTGAGCGGACAACAAGGGATCATTCACTCTTGATAAGAGAAAGAGAATATCTTATGAAATAACACTCTAAACCCTTGGAAAAGGTGGATAGAATAATTGGAAAAAGGAGGTTTTCAATTGATCCATTCCTGAGTATAGGATCCCAGAGAGTCAGATTATTAAGGGGGTTGATAGTCAATGCCGAACCCTTGACCAACCAGGACATTGCATGGATGAGGATTTAAATCTATGTGGTAACTGATAATGGAAAGGCTCAATGGATATTATTTAACTCCCCAAAGTAATTTGTTATCATAGGATGTGACTTGTACCTTTTGTGATTAAAAAATCATCAAATCTGTTATCGGATAATAGATTTGATTTATTTTAAAAGTATTATTTTGTTTAAATTTGGCTTCAAATAAATTGACTATTGGACCTAATGGGTCACATACATTAGAACTAATTCTAAGGACATGGGCAAGGATGTAAATATATAGAAGATTTGGGTTTTTGTGAAAAATTGCATCTTCTATATATTAAAAGCTTAAGAAGCAAAACTCTATCAAGCCAAAGGGTTGGAGAACGTCCTTGGCAGCCTCCCTCTCTCCTCTCTTCTTTGGAATGAGTCCCCACATAGTCCAACTCCGTTCTAGAAGGATTTTCGAGGTTGGAGTAAAGGAGAACCGGTCCTTGGAGGAAGTTTCTGTGGATACTGCTAGAGGCCATCCACTTGAACGGTTTGGAGCAGGAAGAAACATCCTCTGTTCATCTCTGGTGATGGATTTTTCAAATCTCAAGAAGGTATATTCGATCTCCTTCTTATTTGGTTCCCGATTATGCTGTTTTTGGGTATAATCAAGGCTAAAACCTTGATTTCAAAAAATCAAAATATTTTAAATACTTAGATTGATTCCTTACAAAAATTGACAAAATTTGACCAAAAATCAAGAAATGATAAAAAATGGGATCCAAAAAATGATTACAAGGATGGGGTTCATGTGCTCTCATCTTTGGGTGCATTAGCATGCACCCGCTCTATTTGCTTTCTCTTAAAAGTTGCCCAAAAGCCCTAAAACAGCCCAATATTGATTCTAAGTGATCTAAACTCGAATGTTACCTATAAAACAAGAGTTTTATTATCCAGAACTAAGTCAATGTTTTGTGTCAATAGGTATGTTGCCATTAATTCTTAATAACTTACATCATTATTAAATAACATTTATATTTAATACGTATTCTTCTAAATAGAAGAAATAATGCATGCAAACCCATGAGGGCAAACCACAAGTCTTTTATGGATGAAGACATGTATTGACATATCAGTCGATTCATGGGTCAAGGTTCCGGAAGTGGTCAAAGTTCCAGAAGTGTAAATGGACCAACAAGCTAGAGTAAGAGATCCATGATATCACACAGGATGATGGCCTATAGCCCATAGGGAGGTCCCATGAATCTGATAATCACACGATCAAGATTAATTACTATCACAATGGTAATGAAAAACTTAAGGATATACAAGGAAATGATTAGGCAAATGACATCTCGATGATTCATCTATAGTAACATACCAATAAACACTACAAAGGGGTCTAATACGAGTTGATGATCAACACCATAGAAAACATTAGTAAGGGCATTCCTAGACCAAATCCAAAGAAAATTTATAACACTTATCTTCATATGGAAGTAAATTATGTTAAAGAATATGTGACATTTGAATATATCTAGAATGAAAAGAGTGTGCACTTTGATGATGGACGGTTGAACATGTATGCTTTTCTTTTCATACTTATTACTTATAAGTTCTTTCTTAACATTTTCATGTCTTTTTTGATATGTATAAATAGGATGACACTGATCAACTTCCTAATATACCTTGTCGGTGGGATTGTATTCTGGAAGTTAGTGGTTGCATTCGGACAAGTAAAAAAAAAATGCAAACTAGCTACTTGTTTGAATTGATTGATAGTATCCTAGATGAGATTGGAGAAGATGGGTTATCCAAGTAGTCATGGATAACAAAGTATTTAAGAGCTCTTATTGTCCTTAAATTGCCAGAGTAGTTAAGATAGCGCAATACATATCCTCCTTTGTTTATAACCAAAGTTTTATTTTAAACTTAATGAGTGAGCATATGAAGGGTTGAGAGCTCTTACAGTTCAATGTAACTATATTCGCATCACATTAAATCTCTCTTGAGTGTGCAATGCAATAGAGATATCTTTTGACTCAAATGTTAATTTCACTATGTTAGACAAGTTAGATTGCTAGTATCAATTCTTTAGATAAAAGGAAGGGGAAGAAGGTAGAAGAAGCATTGGAGAATGGCAACTTCTGGTACATTATAAAAACAATAGGACTTTTGAAGAAGGTGTAGACACGCCAAATTCGCCTAATTCAGAGCATAAAACTCATGTTTTATAGGGTAACATGTGTGATTGACCTTATAATGATGCTGGGTCTTTTTAAGTTGATTTGGAGCTTCGCCGAACGAAATCGGATGTTTTCCGATGTTTTCCGCAAAAAGCCATAATTTCCGAGCGAAAGCCACACGTAAGTCGTGTAAACACGGAAATTGGATGAATGACCAATGCCTAATGATCATGCATTGAAGGTTATGGTCATATTCACACCCCGGACAAGTTTTGTTGCATACCGTGCCTTTCCGGTTTGCCGTCGGAGTCATTTTGACTAGTATCGGATCTTCTGTTCACTGCCCTAACTTACAGACAAAATTATGAAGTTTTGAAGGGTGTGATGGCTGATACGATGCTATAGAAAGCTTTTTCGGCCTGTTATCTTTCCAACGCAACAAACGGCGTCGAATTCCGAGTTCGGGAGTGTTCGCAATGGCTTCCGGAAGAAGGACGCGCAAAAACAGTCCCATGCGCCCGGGTTCCTGGTCACATGCGCCCGGGACCCAGGGCACGTGCCCATGCGCCCTACCAGTGAGGCACGTGACCTCGTGCCCTCACTTGAGGGCACATGCGCCCCACCCTTGAGGCATGAGGGAACTAGTTTTTCACCGGGACTCTACCGCTGAACGGATCGACCGGATAAGGTCGAAATTTTTGGAAAAGATGAGATGTGCCCCTTCCAGGGGGCGCATGCACCCCTCAGTGGGGCACATGCGCCCTGCACCAGGGCGCATGCGCCCTGCACCAGGGCGCATGCGCCCTGGGGTAGAGCGCAATGTGCCTATTTTTTAGCCCGGATGAGACCGTCTGTTCTCCTATAAATTAACTATGATTCCGGTCGTTCCAGAGGCATGAGCACGACCCCCCAGGCATCTCAAGACGTCCAACCTCCCTCCTGCATTGATTTTGTGATTTTTAGAGAGAGAATTTCGAGTGTTTAGAAAGAGAAAAGTCGGTTCAAGAGAGAGGAAGGCTGTTTTGCAGGTGATCTGCCAAGTCTCTCTTCTTCGGCCTCTACAGCAGTGTGTGGACGTCTGCTGCCTAAGCTCTCTTCATCAAAGTTCTTTCTCTTTAAGTCTTCTTGATTTTAAAATCAACGGAACTTGATTCCGAGGTCGGAGCTGGTCGTGACGAGCGCAGAAGCAAAGTCGCGCCTGGCAGATCCTGGACTGCTGCTCGGCTTTTTCGACAACCCAGATTTGGCTATATCTTTCTCTATTTAACTCAGAATCTTTCAGTTCTTTTTCCTATATCTTTGTTTAGTGTTTCTCCATCCTCCTATAATTTTTTTACAATTTTTTTGCATTACTTTTAGTCTGTTTATACGAAAATAAAAAAGGGGTTAGAGATAACCCGAATCCGGTCAGTTTTTAGTCAATTGTGTGTTTTATGTTATTCTCTTTACATATACTCCACTTTGTCTAGTTCTAATTGTCTATTTCAGTTGTTTGTTTGTCTAGTTTCACAGAATATCAAGCACCCACCGCATTGAGGACTCCTCTTCATCGGCCGCTCGAAGAAGGAGAAGCTTTAACTCACATTCTTCACGCTAAGGTATACACGGTCATTTTAATTCTATAAATCGGAACCCACGGTTCCTGGCGACCAAATGTCTTAATTTCTTTATTCTCACCCTCCTTCCACATGACCCGAACCGTCTCTTTGGTGATCGAGCGACGCCAAGGGATGAAAGTTCGGGGATCAATGTGAGTGTGGGACCGAGGTGAGAGTTGCTTTCCGAGTTTTATTCCTTTCTTTTCTCATCCCCTCTTGAGGTGACGATCTGGATTCACGGACTTCCCTGAAAAGGAGAGGACCCCGTCGAATTTTCAGAGTCGACAGCTTTGTGGTGACCATGGTGGGACAAGCAATGTTTTCAACCGTGGGTGCTAAGTGTTTTGTTTGCAACTAGTTCTAGTTCTAGACCGGTTCCCACGTGAGCCTTTCCTTCTTTCCACCTCTCTTAAACTTCATGCCATCTCAAAATTTCTGATTTCACCCATATTTCATCAGATCTGAAGTGCCAAGTATGCCATTTAATTTCTGCGTTTTATTTAAACCGGTTCCCACGTGAACCACCCTTTTCCTTTTAAACCGGTTCCCACGTGAACCAATCTCTTTCTTTACTTCGGTTCCCACGTGAACCAAACCACTTTCCTTCAGATCTATCCCCACTTGTATCAGATCTTTATTCATCTTTAATTGGCTCCACGTGGCCCTCTTTTGATCATTCAAACCGGTTCCCACGTGAACCACCCCTTTTTAACCAAAACCGGTTCCCACGTGAACCACCTTTACTTTTTACCCCAGTTCCCACATCGGTCCCCACGTGGACCACCCTTTTGCTTGGCTATCAGATCTGAACCCTCTTCTTTCCATCACCTTTTCACTATCTTCATTTGGCTCACATAAGAAACATGGTCTGGATTCTAGTTTCTAGTTGCTTGTCTAGTTTCTAATCGCTTGTCTTGTGTGATTGCTTGTTTATTTAAGTTTATATTTTGCTCATTACTTGTTTTATTACTTGATTGCACTCTCTGCTCCTTCTCTCTACCTCCTTCTTTTACACTTTTTTGAGGCGGGAGCTCACTCTCCCATTTACCCCTCCCATCCAAAACACCCTCTTGGTGGATTCTGACCTCTCTTCTGGGATATTCCTTCCTAGTTGACTTGGTTGGCTTTCATCAAGGCCTCCGTAATTCCTCATACGTGGAGTATTCCTCTTCATGATCGGGTTGGTTGTACCACTCCCCAAAACCCGAAGCATCCTATGTTACCTACACGTGGTGAGATTGTGTGAAACCTAGGTCATTGGAGATTGGAGTTAGGATCCTAACCCATTTGTTGAGAGAACAATTCTTAACAAAATTCATAAACCTAAGGTTTAATAAAAATCATTGCGTAATCTTGCTTTCAAGTCTTTGCATCACTTGTTTGTCAAACAAAAATTCAAACCTCTAACTTTTTGCAAAATACTAAAAAAAACAAAAAAAAAATTCTTTGTTTGTTTGTTTGTTTGTTTTACTTTCTTCTTGAAGTTCAATGCAACTAAGGTCTGGAAGGCACGTTGGAATGGCGGAACAAGCTGAACATCGAGAACATGAGATGGGTCATCAACCAAATCCGTCAGATGGCCGTGTTAATCCATTATTTGAGTCAGAAGCGCAAGAGGTCCCTCAACTATCTGCTCCTCGTGATGTTGAACAACTCTTTAGAGAGTTGTCTCTCTATACTGACCCAGAAACCTATGCCCGTATACAATCCATGGTGAAGGGCAAAGTTGCTTCAGATCAGGCTGAAACCAATCAAGTTGCCTCATCTCCTTGTCCTCTGGTTCGACCACCACTCATTCAACCTCTTGTTGTTCAACAATCTGTGATTCAATCATCACTAGCACAACCATCTGTAGTTCAACCCTCTATAGTTCAACCATCTGTGGTTCAACCATCATTTGTTAAGCCATCTTATTTTAACCATGTTGCTCCCCCAATCCACCAAGCCATGGGACAATCTTCAAGTCATGCTCCTCAATTCCAAAATCATGTCTCTAACCACATACCCCCACCAGTAAACCAAGAACCTGCTCTCACCCAGGCAATCATGGATCAGCTCACCCAGATGAATGAACGTTATGAAGAGCTGAGATGTCGCCTGGACTCCAAGTCAGTTCCTGAGATTTCCATTCCTTCTCTGCCAGTCCTACACTTGCCACCTTCTGAGCTACCAGTTTATCGCCGCTACAATGGTACTGGCAATCATTTTCTCCACTTAAAAGATTTTCTTTACGATTCCTCATTCTGGAAAGATGATCGTAGGGTTCTTGCCTTCTTGTTTCGTCGATCATTAGAAGGGTTTGCATTGGAATGGTTCTACTCTCTTGACTCCTTTGAGGCAGGAGACTTCGATATTGTGAAGACCAAATTCTTGCAAAGATACAGAGACCGGGTGGCACCAACATGCTCCATTACGGATTTGATTGCTGAGAAGATGAAGCCCGAAGAGGACTTCATAAAGTTTGCTGATCGCTGGAGGAGAATGGCAGAGAAACTGACAGATGTGATTTCTGAAGGGGAACAAGTGAAGATGCTTATTGGCAACACTACATCTGTCTTGAGGAATGTCTTGATCATGCACCGTCCTACCACCATGAATGAACTCTATGACAGTGCCCGATACTTGCAAGCCCACTTCAAGGATGCCACCATGATAAACCCTTTTGATCCTAAACCTAGAAACTTTAGGAAAATCCCCTCTGCACCAGTTGGTCCTACAACCGAGGGAGTGGTCAACAACGAAGCAATAAACATTGTGGGGAACCAGGGAGGAAACCGTCAAAACCAGTACAGAAACCCACCACAAAACCTTTCCTATTACCTTCCTCAACAACAGGCTAGGCCACAACAACCACAACAACCACAACAACCACCTCAACCAGTAGCACAACCCCAACAACCTCGTCAATTTGCCTACAATAGGGCACCGCCACCACCCAATCAGGCACCACGAAGGGGAGGTCCTAGGAGAGAGAACTACCAGCAACTCCCTTACTCCTTGACCGACATCTTCAATGTACTCATGGCAGAAAAACAGTTGGAATTGCCCAAGGAAAGAGAGGTTTGGCCAACAAATGTAGATATGTCTCGATACTGTGCTTACCACCGGTGTCTTGGTCATACTGTAGAAGTGTGCTTTCAATTCAAGGATTACATCCACGATCTGAATGACCAAGGAAGCATTGATTGGGTCCAAATGGGGGAATGCATACAAGCTAAGAAGGCTAGGCAGCAGCAGCGGCAGCGTCCACCAGCTCAACCTCAACAACAACCTGGCTTGGGGATTGTTCAGAATCTGCTCCCATTACATGCTTCCGCTCCAGCGCTGGCACCAGCACATCCAAACCCAGGAATTGGTCTAGTACACTCCATTGTCCAGGGAGATGCCAGTCGTGCTCAAGGTTGGCAACCAGAAAACCAAAATGCAACCATGCCTATCAACTCAGCTAGACCTCCTGCTAGGAACCCTCCTAGACAGATAATCCGTGCACCTGCTACTCCACAACTACCACAAAGCTCAATAACCCAACCACTGGCCGCCACTTCTTCTCGCCGACCCATCATTAGGCCAGCCCCCTCCTTAACTACACCTCCTTCAACCATTACTACACACCGGCCCTTGCTCATCCGACCACCACAATCACCATCAAACCCGAACCCCTGACCTATGAGCTCTACCACTCCAAAACCACCAACACCACAACCAATCCCACAACCTACACCTTCATTAAACTCATCAACCACTCCTGCACACCGGCCTCTTCTTATCAGGCCACCAGTATCACCATCACTACCACCTCCAAATCCTACCCCTCTACCAACTAACCCAATCTTCCTAGAACCACCAATCCCATTACCCATCATACCTACACCTACACCACCTGTTCCACCACAATCCACCCCAGTTAACCCGTCACCTCTACCCGACCGCCAAATAGCCCCGGTGCTTCGGAGTGGGAGGATGTTCCAGCGGCTCTTTCCCCAAGTTAGTACTCAACCGCAGGATCCAGTGGAGGATGAACAAGTGGAAGAACCATTGCCGGGCACAGCGTATGATTTGTTGAAACATTTAGATAAGTCACCAGCTTGTATTTCCATACTTGAGTTGATCAAAAGATCAAAGGTGCACCAGGAGACTCTACAGCAGTACTTGCAAAGGGTCATGGTGAATGAAGATATCCCACCTGAGAAGATCACTACAGTGTTAGCCCCTAGAAGTGAGCACCCAACACTCACCTTCTCTCAGGAGGAATTAGCGGATCCAGAATTTAGGAGATATGCTTTGCATGTGGCTGTGGTTATTTGTAATATTGAAGTGAAATCATGTTTGGTTGACACTGGAGCTTCCATCAACGTTATGCCGCCAGAAACTTTGCAGTTGTGAGGCATTTCTGAGCAAGAAATCAAGCCATCCTGTGCCATGGTGACGGCCTACGACAATTCCAAAAAGTCTGCACGTGGGGTGGTCACTCTAGAAGTTAAACTTGGACCATGTACGGTCACAACGGATTTTCATGTTCTAGAATTAGATCCAACTTTTCGGGCTATACTTGGGAGGCCATACTTGGAGGCAATAGGAGCTGTGGCTTCAACAAACCACCAGTGCATAAAGTTTCCCTTTAAAGGACAAGTGGTCAAAGTGACTAGCATGCCTATGAGGGATGAGATGAATGATGTTTTTACATCACCCCTAGGTCTGTCAATACAACCCCAGATCTCAGTGGGAGAATTGCCAGGAGTCAGATGCATGACCGCCTCTCTACCAGACACACTGGGATGGCGGATGATGATGAAATTGGGCTATCAGCCTGGAAGAAGTTTAGGCAAGGATCTTCAAGGGATCACTCAGCCAATTGAAACTGTGAAAAGGCCACGTAGGCAGGGGTTGGGATATGAAGAGGGTTCCATCCCAAGGAGGATCTTCCAGCCAGGATATGCCATGAGGCTCCATACATTCTTTATCAAAGGGGAGACCATGATGATGGCTGAAGATGGCAAAAGTTCCGTGATAGCTGTCAAGAGAAGAAAGGCTCCAGATGAAGAAGAAGAAGACTTGGAAGACCTGTGCTTATCTTTAACTCGTTTGTTATCAAGTGAGGAAGAGTATCAAGAACCACCTAAGGGCAGACCAATATTGGATCATCTGGTTGAGCATACCACCCAAGTCAAAACCATTCCACGAGGCCCAAATACAACAATCCCATGGTTGAACCTCGTACCTTTGTTTCTAGATCTTTTGGATGGGCTTCAGGGCCCACTTACCCACTTTGGGCCCATGTGCCCTCTTCAACCTTCTACTCTTACTGGGCCCGCTTGCCCATTTGCTTCCCTCATCAACTTCAGAACTGAGGGCTTTTCCCAACATGGGCTCACATGCCCATTTATTTCTATGATCGGGTCCACGTACCCGCTTACTTTTTTCATCAGTTTTGGACCCATGTGTCCACTTTATGTTACCATTGGGCCCACGAGCCCCTTTTCCCCCTTTATTCTTAAGTTTTTCTTTCTATTAATTCAGTCATCTTCTAGCAAGCCTCGAGTCACTCAGGCTCATTCTATCTTTTTACTTGAGAATCCAAAAAAAAATGTCTTCTCTGAAACTCACATTTCCATCGAGGAGACGTCTCTACTCATCCCAGAGGGCGGTCCCACTCATGGATCCCTCTTTTACGAATCATTGATCGATTTACTCGATCCTCCCTCCACTGTAAATACCACCTTTCCAGCTTTATCTTCAGTAGGTCAAGTTAGGTTAGGAAATAGAAAAGTCAGAGGTAAGCGAGTTCCAAATAGGTATCTGCAACAATTGGCACAGAAATGCATAGAGTGTGCAAGGTTGCCAAACTTTTTGGATAATACCATCCAGCTAGATGAAATCCGATATGAGGATGAGCATAACATAGATCATACTTTGGGAGTATATGAGGTGGTATCAGAGAAGGATCCCGAATCCGATGATGAAATCGAGGACTTGGCTGATGCATATGCATCGGGACTTAGAAGATTTGAAGAACCATCAGTCACAGGGAATGAACCGACCAAGGAACTGAATTTAGGAACCCTGGAAGATCCTAAGACTATCCTCATTAGTGCAAACCTCACTCCCTCAGAAGAACAACGTTTGATCAAAGTTTTGGAAGAATATAAGGACACGTTCGCATGGACATATGAAGATATGCCGGGATTAGATAATTCACTGGTTGAACATAGATTAACCTTGAAACCTGGAACTACCCCGATTAAACAAAAGCTCAGGAGGTTCCACCCTGATATTGCACTCAAAATGAAAGAAGAGGTTGACAAACTACACCAAGCAAAATTTATTAAAGTTGTCCTATATCCGCAATGGGTGGCTAACATAGTCCCTGTTATGAAGAAGGATTGACGAATTCGGATTTGTATAGACTTCAGGGACTTGAACCGAGCGTGTCCTAAGGATGATTTTCCTTTACCTCATATCGATGTTTTGGTTGATAACACAGCTGGATTTGAAATGCTTTCATTCATGGATGGCTATTCTTGATACAATCAGATCCGGTTAGCTGAGGAGGACCCAGAAAAGACCTCATTCACTACACCTTGGGGAACATATTGCTATGTTGTCATGCCCTTTGGGTTGAAGAATGCTGGTGCTACATATCAGAGGGCTATGATGGCTATCTTTCACGACATGATGCACACCCTTGTAGATGTGTATGTGGATGATTTGGTTATCAAGTCCAAGAGTCGGGAAGATCATTCTGAAGTGCTAAGGAAAGTTTTGCAACGAGCTAGAGAATACAAGCTAAAAATGAACCCTAAGAAGTGTACATTTGGAGTTTCATCAGGAAAGCTACTTGGGTTCATAGTAAGCAAAAGGGGCATAGAGATCGACCCAAACAAGGCCAAAGCAATTATTGGTATGCCTCCTCCGAAGAATATGAAAGAGCTTCGAGGATTGATTGGGAGGCTACAATTTGTCCGCCGGTTTATCTCACAACATTCCCAAAGGTGTAAACTTTTCTATGAGTTAACCAAGGCGGGGGCCGAGTTTAAATGGGATTCGAAGTGCCAGGAGGTGTTTGATGGGTTGAAAACATACACAGCAAGTCCCCCTATACTTAGACCACCAATTCACGACAAGCCCTTGGTCCTCTACATTTCGGTTCTTGAGAACTCTCTTGGGGCGATCCTTGCACAAGTTGATGAAGACGGGAAAGAACGAGCTACTTATTACTTGTCTAGGATGTTTGATGCTTGTGAGCTGAAGTACCTTGTGGTAGAAAAGACTGTCTTGCTCTTGTTTGGGTGGTTCGAAACTCAAACATTATTTCCTTGCTCACCAAGTCAAGCTCATTGCTCGTATCAATCCCATTAAGTTTACGTTAGAGAAGACAGTCTTGAGCGATCGGTTAGGGCGATGGCGAGTTTCTTATCCCAATTTGATATCACTTATGTCCCACGAGAAGGCAATCAAGGGTTATGCTATTGCTTTGAACACCTTGCCCATCATCCCATACCCATCTTTGACCCGGTCCGGTCGGAGTTCCCGGATGACGAACTAATGTCAGTCCGATCTTTCAATCTTTGGACATTATATTTTGACGGGGCTCTGAACTCTCATGGTAGAGGGATAGGTATTGTCCTTCTGTCACCTGAAGGTGTCACCATTCCACAGGCTTTTCAGCTTAACTTTCCAGCAACCAACAACATAGCTGAGTATGAAGCCTTGCTGGCCGAACTAAGGGTGATAGGTGATAGTCAATTGATCCTACGACAAGTCCTATCCAAGTACCGAACTTCTCATCCAAACCTCAAACCCTACCAGGAGCTCACCACCTGCTACATCAAGCTATTATTCAAACACACCTTTGTCCATGTCCCTCATTCTCAGAATATCCTCGCCGATGCCTTAGCTTCACTAGCTTCATCTCTATCTGTCCCGCTTGCGGACTATCCACATCTGTAAAAGGACAATTCCAGCAATTGAGGATGGACATTTTCTAAAGGTTAAGGAGAGGTTCAACAAAAAAGAATACTTGGAACATAAAGAACAAATCTCCTTGATTGAGTTGGAAAAATTAGAAGAAGGTGAGAGACCTTGGTATGACGAGATTGCGAGGTATTGTCAAGATCAGTCATATCCACCTGGATCAACTACCAAAGAAAAGAAGGCAATCATAAGAGTATCCCAGAGGTATACAATCCTAGGAGGAGTGCTCTACAAGAGAAGCCTAAGTGGAATCTTACTCAGGTGTCTTGATGAAGAAGAAGCTGAGTTGGTGCTGAAGGAAGCACATTCTGGAGTTTGTGGTGGTCATGTGAATGCCCAAGTCCTTGCTAAGAAAATCATCCGACAAGGGTATTATTGGCCAACTCTAGAAGAAGACTGCTCCATCTTTGTCCGGCATTGTCATTCATGTCAACTCCATGCCGACAAGATTCACTCTCCCGCATCTTCCCTTCATCCAATTCATGCCCCATGGCCTTTCACCATGTGGGCTTTTGATATCATTGGCCCCTTAAGTGACCTCAACTCCGAAATGCGCTCAAAATCATTCATTCTGACGGCAACGGAGTACTTCACAAAGTGGGCTGAAGCGGAAGCATTCGTGGAGATTAAAGCGTCAACAGTCTGCTCCTTCATCAAGCGCAACATCCTGGCAAGGTTCGGGATCCCCAGCGACATCGTCACCGATAATGGGCCACAATTTCCTTCTCAAGATCTGCGCGATCTTTGCAATAGGTATTATATTTCATTGCATCATTCATCACCATACTATCCTCAAGGCAATGGTCAAGCAGAAGCCACTAACAAAACCTTAATCAAAATCATCAAGAAATCTTGTAAGTCTCTCAAATTTGCCGACTGGCCTGATAAGCTTGTAGATGCTCTACTCTTATCTTCTCCAAATTTTTTAGCTTCAACCTCATGTTATAGTGACAGTAGACTAGCTGCTCAAGTCTCTGTGATGTTAGCCTATTCCTTTGCTTGGTATGAATAAGGCTAAACGTTGATCAATTTCTTTCGCAGCCGGAAGCAGACGTAGTTTGGCTTAGTACTCGGATTGCAACACTAGCCAAGTCTTCATATCCCGGTGCCCTTCCATGATCCATCCACCAGTCAGCTGCACATTATCATTATGTCTTAGTACATAATGATATTAATAAGTTAATTATGTAATTATAAAGTTGACTTTATTTAACTATACATACCTGGACTAAGAAGCATAACTGCTCGTTGCACCCTTGCTGTCCCAAAATGAAATAACCTCATCCTATAATCATGCATCTTATTTGTTGCAATAACTGAACAGTCATCGTCCCCAAGCATTCTCCGAATGACTTCCTTTACGCTGTCCAATAGTTCATTGATAGGCTTGAAGATTAGACTGTACCAATATCTTGGGTTGAAAAAATGACCTGGTAATTGACCATGGAAAAGTTTGCTATCAGCATCGACCAAAAAGCTAACAATTTGATTAAGAAATTTTATTTGATTAAATTGTAAAGAACATACCAGCTGCATGTATAGGATGGTACAATGTTCTCTCCCACTGGCAGTCAATGATGTCCCACCACTTGCTAAAATCTGATACCTTTTTCGAAATATCTTATTTTGCTCGCTCAAGTGCATCATAAAGATACCCCATGTCCGCCTTTTTATCTCCATCGACTATTCGAAGGACTTTGACTAATGGACTAACAATATCCAATGTCTTCTTTACGAGCCGCCAAAAGTCTCCACTCTCCAATGTTTGTTCCACCTTCCTTCCTTTTCGTTTGTCTGATGGATTAACTCTAGCAATCCAGTTAGCCCACCCCGGAGAAAGTATCATTTGGGTTAGGCAACGCCTATGTTCAAATAGGCTCACCAAAGATATGTAGTGTGATGCGAACCGTGTAGCGCCGGGTCGTAAGAGCTCTCGACCCTTTGTGTGCTCTCTCATTAGAGTCAGAATAAAATTATGGTTATAGATGAAGGATGCAATATATTGGCCGGCCTTGACAACCTGATCAATTTGAGGATCTTTGCAAATATCCACTAGCATTAAATCTATGGAATGGGTGGAGCATGGTGCCCAATATAACTTCCGTCTCTTGGCCATCAACATTTGGCCGGCAGCTTTGTAGGTAGCTGTGTTGTCCGTCACCACTTGGACAACTTGATCCTCACCAATATCCTCGATAATACCATCAATTAAATCAAACAGGTAAGTTGCATTTTTTACCTGTCCAGATGCATCCACCGACTGACTGTCATGTGCACTTCAGCTTTAGCAATGTTCGAAAACTACCACTTGTAGATCTATTGCCATCTTTAGGGAGGTCTTGTATTCGCAACTCTCTTACTTGACATTACTTGTGTCTTGAATTCCCTCTGGCCAAGACAACAACCAACTTTTTTGAGCCATCCTTATCGCTACAACTCATGTCACACACCAATTCCATAACCAAGCATCTTCTGCATAATCAAGATTGGCATGCCCAAGGGCTAGACACATACTATTGGGGCCAAAAATGTCATCATGAGGATGGTTGTATCTTCAACTCCTTGAAGAAGCACATCATTTGTGCCCTAAAGTTTCTTATTTTATCAAGGCAGCCAACCAACACTTTGGAACATTGGATTTGGACCATGTTGCATTGGATGATTCATGTCTGCTCAACTTTGTTGTCGAGTACCACCTGCACACTGGCCTCAGCATGACGTACACAATCAGTTGCTAATAGGATTCTGCCACTTAAGTGTTCCCTAGACTGTTGCCACATGTGCCTATGTTTGGCACACCTGTAGCAGCCATCCACTACTAGGTAATGTCATTGTCAGGGGAGTCAAGTTGCATCAACCCCCCAAGTGGGTTGGTTGTGTCCACACACCCATAATAGTTTCCCTGGTTATCATCTACCACCAAAGACTTTGTTTGTGGCCTCACCACTATGTGGATATAGTGCCTTCTTTGCTTAGCTACCAAGTGCCACCTATATATCGGTCTCGGCATGCTTGTTGTAGCCAACTTTTGCTAGGCTAATGCTGCTTTTAGGTAGTTGAGTTGCAACAACTCCTCAGTAGGATGGATGCCTTGTAGCATCCAAATAAGGTGCTCTAACAATTGTTAACTGCTAAGAACTTAAGTTGTGGCCTCTACCTAGGGGTGTCAATGGGCCGGGCTTGGCCGGCCCGGCCCAAGCCCACTTAAGCCCATATACATAGAACCCAAGCCCAAGCCCACGTAGAAAGCCCAACGGGCTTAGATTGTGTAAATGGGCTTTAGCCCGCCAAAGCCCGTTAGCCCAACGGGCTTCAGTTTTGTAAAACAGTCATAAATAGAAAATTCTACAAAAATCAGGAAATTAATAAAAATGTGAAAATTTTTAAAAATCACAAAGAGATTGTAAAATCATCCGTAAATTTCATAACTCAATTAAATATAAAATCAAAAAAAATAGAACACCTATCAATTTGTGAATTGTCATAGTTTAAGAAATAAAAATAATACAATTTGACCAATGATTCCTTTATCACAAAATGATATACTATGCATATCCAATCTAAAAGATCTTGGTATATGAGATTTCATCACATGCGTATGAGACACACCAATCAAAAGATGGGATACTAAATAGAAGTTTCAAATCCCACATAATTCAGCAAACCATACAACAAATAACGGCAACACTCCATGACTTGAACAACTAAATTCCTACTAGTTTCAGAAGGCTTGATTAAAAGCATGGTATCTGTTCAGAATATCTGGAAGCTTTTTATAACATCCCTAATTAAGACTTTTTGTTCTTCTCCATCGCCTTAGGAGCTACAAATTTCGTAATCAGATAAAACACATCAGATAAAAGCTGAATAGTGGGCATAAGAAGATATTTCTCTCTTCTGAACGATGTTACAGAATCTGAGTGATGTAAAAGAAACAAAAAATAGTGAGAGTACCTCTCTTGAGACCTCACTAAAAATGCAATCATGTGAATAAAAGAAAAGGCATTAGCAGAGAAAAAGAAAGAGAAACTTGTCATCCATAATGATACAGATTTAAGTATCAAACTCATACCCAATCCAATTGCTTCAAAACCCTTCATGATTCTCAATCTCCTACAAGAATCAATGAACATGCTGCAAACATAACCGCTAGTATTAGAACCTCCTTCATCTGATACCAAATTATGATATCACTCTGATTCTCATATCTTCTTCAGTTAAAATTTCATGAATTCAAGGTATAAGACAAATTTCTCACTTCTCATCCTCATACCACTTTTATTTCCACTGTTGTTAACAATTAAAAGTCACTCTTAAGCTGCTCCAAACTGTCATGAAGTTAAGACATCTGACAATATACAATAGAAATAGACATTAACGATATACAAATACCTGGCAAAGTAAAACATCGGGGTTTCAAAATGTAATAAATAAAATAGAAGAAATGAACAGATAAACGTCAAAAGCATTTTATTTGATATGTTAACCAAATTTGGGTTTAGATATGCCAGAAACAGATAATATTCATAAGAAGTCAACAAGAATATAGACAACAAGAGGACACCTAGCGACAACAGAAAAAGTAACACTTCTGGCATTAAAATGCACCTCCAAATGGTCAGGTCTCAGACCTTCATAACTTAATCCCAGGCAAGCGTAACAATTAATCAAGTGTTTTAACCAGTCAAAAAGACCCTAAAGCTCTATCAACTTCCAAACTATTTATCTTCAAACAAAATAAAACATGCATACACATTTTTGTTCGGGGATGCAAAAACATGGAGCCCCCGTAGACATATAGTGACATCTTAAATGTAGAGAAATATATTACATTAACCATATGCATGGTGAAATATTTAAAGAATCATCAATGAAATGCTCAATAACTATAATCATTGATAAAATGTTTTGATTACTTCTCTGCTTTAGCAATATGCTTCATCTCTATTAAGAATGTGGCCTAAATTGAGCCTATAAAATTTCCAAAGTCCACTCTACCAATCTATACTTGATGATGCATCCCCCTGATATTTTGACAAATGGTGGTGGAAAATAGGAGCCATTAGGATAAAGAAGCATTTGACACAGTCAAGCATATTGAGTAAATTTCAGAAAAGCCGGTGAAGTAGATTTATAAGGATTATTATTTTCCCGCTGCTTTATAAAATCTCTCTTTACGTGGAAAGTTTTAATGATCAAATCTCCAACATCATGTCAACTGGAAACTTCTCCAAAATGTCACCCATCTAGAAACCCTTTTAATTGAGCACATGAACTTAGAGTTTTTTTTCAACTCAATCTCTTTGAGCCTCTATGTAAACCCCCCCCCCCACCTCTTGCTCTCATTCACCACCCCTACTCCCAAAAAAATTTGTGTCCAACCAACCAAAAGGAATAAAATTAACACACTCAATCATAAATGTTCAACCTATAACCATCATGAGGAAAAGTAAACCAGATTTAGAAGTCACGTCTGATGAAAATTTTCAACAACATACTAATTGGCGTACTATGAGTCTTTATTGAGTTCACTTTCAACAACAGACTTAGCACCTTGTTTGGAACTAATTCAGAAAGAACAACAAGAAATTCCTTTATCGCAGTTTAAGCACATCAAAGGGATATAACATGTCTAAAGGGAAGAACGATTTGAAATAGCAGTCCAACATAATAACAAATAAATCACCACACCTAAGCAGATTAAAGGGATGCGTAAAGTGGATGATTCAAGGTACAAAAAAGCAAGTGCCATTGATAGGTCACCAAAATATCCATTGCCAAGGTACATCACTACATCTAAAACTGCTAAAGCCCAAGATGTTAAGGCATTTTACAACTGTCACAAAGTACCATCGAGTTAAATGAACATTTACTTTTCTTTTTATTATGGATTTTTAGGACATAAAACAAACCTGCACAACATAATTAAACATGGCATTTGAAACATGGAATACAAACTGTGAATATGAAAATATGAAACTTGATAATCAATCCGAAGGAGGAGGAGGTCAGCAAAAGGGGGGAGGAAACAGCAGAAAGCAGCACCGTGCTTTTTGAAATAGACCATTTTCCTCTTCCCTGGTGATTTCGGCTTCTCCCAGAATGAAGGCAACAAAGAGTTGGAAATGACAAATTAGAAGGAAAAAAATAGCTGAAAAATATCAATTATCACCCATCAACTTAGCCCCAAGATAAACCCTCGTACCTTCACTCACCAGATTTCTGCCATAATCTGTGATGAACGGAGTATGCTACTGTCGGAAGAACAGAGATGACTCAACTGGTCAGCTAGAAGGGGTAGAGGCGACCATCGTGATGTCGCCCTGTACATCAAATTAGAGAGTGGAGAACACCGTTGCCGCGAGAACAAGGAATCACCGCCAATCGTGATGAGGAACAGTCGCGGACCTGTTGGAGCCTCTCAACCGACAGCAACCAAGTCGCTGAAACCTACGCGACGTCAGCAGAAGTAGAAGATTGAGGTGAGGGAGAGAAAGGCGAGCTCGTCGCAGGTTCCTTGCCTGAGAGCTCCGACCGTCGACAGCAAGGTCGCCGAAACCCTAAGCATCACGAGCAGAAGAAGTTGAAGACGGTTGCTGCCTGCCACCATGCTGGGGCTCGCGGGTTTGTGGCTTGCACGAAGATGGGCTTTTGATGGGCCGGCGGGCCAAAATCGACGGGCTTCTCTGATTCACCTAAAATGAGAAATGGGCATTGAGGATCATTTATGTAGCCCTCTTAATTTTTTTAGGAGCCCAAGCCCAGCCCGCAACGGGCTTTTTCACGGGCTAGCGGGCGCAGCCCGCCCATTTGACACTCCTACCTCTACCACAATGCCGAAATGGGGTATCTTCCACTCCGTTGTCAAGCACCTACCACACACCAACCTCGGCATGCTTGTCCAACTACCACTTGCTATGTCATAACAAAAGAGAACTTTGTGTTACCAACTCCCTTGCTATTGAATGTCTACCACGTGCCCTTTGGTTCATTTGCTCATGGCAATCACCCATGGTGCTTGTCATGCCACCCACCTCATCTACTTGATGTGTTGTCTTGGACCTTCTACTTTGCAACTCTAATGTTGCTTGTGTCGATTGTTGTCCATTTCTGCCAACTTTTGTGGAACCCAAACCAAGATATTCCATGTCTTTGAAGTGACCAAGGTCTCTGAAGATTGGGCCAACCTTCAATTCCTACAAAAGATTGAAGCAAGGAAGTGTTGCCTACATAAAGCCCTCCCCATAAGGGGTTGTGCATTTCAACAATTAGGGGACATCCAACTCGACTCGGTTTGGCAAAGACAATCGAGTATTCTGGCACTGCAAATCATTTATGAGGTCCGCTTAGGTGCATAAACTTGGCATGGCTACTTGCACCACACATCAAGCAATGGTTATTCTTATGTTGCCACCACACTTGAACATAGCACAATCCATCCTCAACTGCAACAATCTTTTCATAGCCATGAGGGCTGGCCTAACGTAACACTTAATGCACTCATCATAATGTGACACACTACCACCAAGTCCACACGAGCACACATCCACCACATGTCCTTATGCATCTTTCCTCATTCCCCGACTCTTCCAAGGCACGTTTTATGAAGTGTCAGAATCACCTAGCAAGCTTCTTCATTAGCATGTCCAGGGCACCCACCAAACGCAACAAGGATTTCCAAATGCCAAACTCAATGCCAATGTCATTGATCCGAACTCACTCTGATACCACTTGTCACATCATCAACTCAAACATGCCGAATCCTAGATGAGTGGTGTGTGTGCTATCTCATAATAACATGAGTCAACATTAAAGTCATGCAAGTACATGCCCGATAGATAGCACAACAATTCTTTTACACAAGCAAAAGTTGGTCAATATGGCAATAAGAACACTTGTATCATATGAAAATAATGTGTTAAAAAAGGGTGGACTCAATGGAATGGCCAGAAAAGGAAATGGTCGAGGGACATGGCTCCGCTTCACCAATCCACCATCTCCCTAGTTTCATTCCTAGCACTAAACTACAGGAACTATTAGGCCTTCTTTGGAATGGCACAACAATGTTGCATAGTAGGTTAAGTGTCGTGCCCAATTAAGCAAGTAGAAGCTAACATACAAACGTTAGTGTTACATAATTGGCAGGGACAAAGGGATAACTCAGGAGATGGTTGTGGTTGTGCCCATGAGGCACAAGACACATAGTCATCGGTATTTTTGAGGAGCCTTTGGGGTGACTTGGAGGCACATGTAGGCGGCATAGTAGCATACGTAGTTGCCACGTCGACACACATGTGAGCATAGCAAGGTGGTACAACATGCGGCCCTTATAGTAGGGACCATCAGGATTCAACGGTCTTCTTCCTCATGGGTGACATGTGAGCCAACCACTTCTGGTATTCTTCCCCTTTCTCCCTTTTTGTTGTGGCCAAGTTCCTCCTTTGGGTTTTTCTTCTTCTTGCCATCTTCACTGACTTCTTTCTCCTTTCCCCCCTTGGCTTTCTTCTTCCTGTTGTAAGATGGTCTACAACTACCATGGCCATGTTGAGCTCAATCTTGTCGGCTCCTCTACTTCTCATGGTGGAAGCTTAGGATTCCTTAACAACCATAGGCCATGCTAGCCCATTAAACCATGCATCAACTCAACGATGGCCAATCTTGTGCTCTCCAATACCACGTAGTCATCAATATTTGAAGAATGTCAAGAGCTCATGTTGATAGTGCTCCAGAAGCCTTCCTTTGTTCCTATTGCTCTAGTGCTTTCGCTATCATAGAGAGCGAGCACTCCACAACATTGGCCTAGGCTCCTCTATAGTGACGCCAATATATTTCAGTGGATAAGGCCCTATACGCTCTAGGTCTTGCAATGACTGTGATTTCTTGGGATTCCCTCCACTTATACCGTTGTGACAACCCCTACATAAAAGTTGAAGCTCTCAAAATACTGCCAGCAAGCTTCAACTGGGAATCAGAAGAAGCAAAGAGTCCAAAAGAAGGGTTTTACTGTCAGAACCACCACAACTGAAGCCTTGCTTTTGCTTGTGTCCTCTTGCTTATTCAAGTTCTACTCTCTATCTACTCTTTGTACTGATTAAGGGGCCTCTTGATGAAGACATAGGCAACTAGCCAGAAGCTTTTGGCTATCTCATTGAGGTCCTTGGAGAATGACTTCTTGTCAAGGGCATTGAGGTCGATGTGGTCCTTGATTGTTTCAAGTTTCTCTTCTCCCTCCATTGCCTCATACTTGTCTACTTTGAAGATCACCAGATGTTGTCTTCATTTCGGCATTTCCTTGTCCGAGCCCTTCAATGTTAATTGTTTCCAATATTGTCTCATCGATTTCTCCTCCTCCATCACTTTCCTTTTAAAAAAAACAAAAAGATTTTAGGGACACTTGTGCTGCAAAGTTTTTTATTTAGTTATAATGGCCGCCAAAAGAGCCAACTTGAATGGTTCGATTGAATGAACAGTTATCTTGGCTTGTCCCACTATGTTGCTTGTAGCATGATAGGGAATTACCTTCAAAAGACTGAAACTGCCAAGGGTTCAACATCTAATTGAAACTTGGCCAATGTTATTAAGCTCAATGAACTTCAAAAACATAGGTGAATGATTGGAATGGACTGAACAAACTAAGCATATGAATGGCTCCAACGACCAGTGGTAGGACCATGGAATTTTGGGTCACAACCCGGACCTGACCAGGTCAGAATCAAGAATGACCGGCCCAGTCAAGACCCGATCGGGGCGACCCGAAGCACCGTGTCGGGTGGGGTTGACATGGCAACAGTCATGTGACCATTGCGACTGTTGCTAGGTGCTAGCAATGGTCATTGGGGGATATATTTAAAGTCCCCAAGGTGTTCTCTAGCCTCTCGTCTCTCTCTTTCTCACTCTTGCTCTCAAATTTTTGTTCATAATTTCATACTCTTTTCCTTGTTTAGTTACATAATTACTTCATTAAGTATTTCATTCCTTTATTAGTTGTTTTAGTTAGTTAGTAAATTAGTTAGTAAATAAAATAGTTAGTTGGTAAATTAGAAATTCAAGTGGTTTATTAAGTTCTACATCACATCATTTAATTAGTTTGATAATTAATTCATTAGTTACATAATTAATAATTATACTATTTTATTAATTTTACTTAGATAATTAGTTAATACTTAGTTTAGTTAATAGTTTGTTAGTTAAATAGATATTTAAAATAATTCTTTAGTGACTTAATTAGTTTTAATTACATATTTTAAGTTAATTAAAGATGTCTTCTCCAAGTCACACAACTCAAACTTCCAGTGTGACTCGGAATGATCCGACTTGGGCACATTGTAACTTGATCTTTATATCAGAGAAAAAAGTGCAATGTAAGTATTATGACAAAATTATATTCAGTGATATTTATTAATTGAAATTTCATCTTCCAGGCATAAAGGGCAATGTTGCACCTTGCACATGGACTCCACTAGAGATAAGAGCCTAATTTCATAGGCACCTACAAGCTAGAATAAGTAAAGGAAGTTCCGTACACATTTACGAGACCAGACAAGATCAATCAAATATTATTTGAGACTAAGACTTCGATGATGGTTTGTTTGTATTACTTATAAAGGTAGTTCATTCTCTTATTTTATTTATCATTAAGTACTTAAATAAATTTTAAAAGATGATCTCTTTTGAGCAATGGAAGCAACTCAAAGATCCTTCACTGACAAAGATTTGTATCGACGCATCAGTCGAATGATAGGTCAAGGCTCAGAAAGTGGGAGTGATTGAGGAAATGGCAGAGGATCCAACAACCAACCGAGAAGATGAGATTCATGATCTCACACAAGACAATGACCCAAAGAGTGGGTCCCATGGATCTCGTTATCACTAGACTACGACAACATCAAAGCACCATCTCAACGACAATGGAGAACCTCAAGTTGTGCAAGGAAAGAATTGTCCAAGCAACATTAAGATGGTTCTTCCACCACAGCATATCGACAAACACTGCGAGAGGACCATTCTACGAGAACATGATCGACACAATCGTAGATGTTGGGAAAGGAGTGCCTGGGCCAACCCTAAAAGAGATATACACTGTATATCTCCCAATGAAGGTACAAGATACAAAGAAGTGTGTGACTTCTTTTGAAATAATTTGGGATATCAGAGCTTGCACATTAATGTCCGACAGATAAACTGATAAGTAAAATTGTTTATAATAGTACATTTATAAATATTTTTTTAGTATAACTTACTTAGTGTCTCATTCTTAACATGTATAACTAGGAATTGTACACCTTGCTCCGCCCACTCTTTAAACTTGATGTTGGAGAATATATGCAAGGATCCTCAAATAGATAGGGTAGTCAAACTAGCTTACTTTATTTCCTCTTTTATTTATAACCATAACTTTGTCCTTAACCTTATGAGAGAGCATACTAAGCATCAAGAGTTATTAAGGCCCGGTGCAACCTGCTTCGCATTCCACTACATTTTCTTAGAGAGCTTGTTGACTCATAGGAGAGCTTTAACCTAGATGGTAATCTCACTGGGTTGGGGTTCTTGGATAGCTAGATGTACTCCTTCAGATAAGAAAAAAGGGATAAAAATTGAAGAGACAATAGAGAGTGGAGATTTTCTGAAGATTGTAAAGAAAACCTTAAATATCGTCTAACCCATAGTGAAGGTACTTAGGATAGTTAACAGAGACAAAAAAGTAAACATGTGATACTTATATGATACAATTGAGAGAGTGAAGAAGATATCTCGAAGATGGTATCTGACTTTGCCAAGTGGTGGGACATCATTGATCGTCGATGGGAATGTATGTTACATCAAGTAATACATGCAACAGGTATGAATCCTTAGTTATTTACTTACTTTGTTTAAATTTCAGATACATATAAGTTGATTGCTGATATTAATTCTTTGATAGGTTATTTTTTCAATCCATAGTATTGCTACAGTCCACATTTCAAGGTAGCAAACAAACTGCTAGATAATGTAAAGTGTGTTATCCGACGGATACTTGGTGACGATGACCTGTCTATTATTACCTACAACAAAATAAGCGATTACAGAATATGGTCATTTCACTTTGAAATAGGTAGAGTGAAATGAACTGTGATGTTACTAAGTCCGGGTACGTAGAATTTTTCTTTATGGCTTAGTTACTTAATAAAAATGTACGATATGAGTTTTTAACACATTATATTTTTGCAGCTGATTGGTGGATGGACCATGGTAGGGATATGAAGACTTGGCAGATGTGGTCATCAGGGTCTTAAGCCAAACCAGTTCGACTTCAGGTTGTGAGAAGAACTGGTCTACATTTAGCTTGATTCACACAAAGTAAAAAAATAGTTGATATCATAAAGACTTAAAGACCTCGTCTATTGTCACTACAACATGAGACTAAAACTAAAGAATTTGGAGAGAATGAAGTAGAACCAAACGGAACAAAAAAGGTGGATATCAGAGACTTCGAGACGACAGATCAAGGAGCTAATAATTGAAAAAGAGGACATCGATTTGGACCAAATATTTTATGAGAAGAATTCGTTGGAAGCTTGAGTCAACGATCGAGAAGGGATGGGAGAACTGAAGTTCAACTCAGAAGGCTGAGAATGGGCTGAAGAAGTGCTCGACAATGTCCCTCTTGTTAAAGAATGTCAGATTCCTCCCTCCTTAGCAAAGCAACAGAGAATCAAGGTACGTAAAGTATAAGAACAAGTATACAAGTTCTAACTTATCCTCTTGACATTGCAGATCCTAAAATAGTTGAAGACGATGAGAAAACACACTGGAGCCAAAGAGTGCAGTACCAAACTTCTAAGAATTCTTCGTCAAAGAGTAGCAACAATGGTGGAGCTGGATACGAGGGTGCCACCGCTTCACAATTACAAGGGACTCAAGATCCTCCTATATCTCATACAACGTCTCTATGCTTTACCGGCGAGGAGTAATACACTCATGCAACCCAAGATGCCGATCATGGTACAAGACTGCAATGTGGAGGAGCTCATCGTACCCATGGAGTTGGAAGACAATATCATGATGCCTCCAACAATACATATGATTCATCCCAAGGCTCTTGTTTCCCCACATATGGCCAAAAGCTATGGAATGAATTAAGTGGATTCATCCGACACATTGATCCAATCTACCTACTATGATAGCTATGGTGATTTTTTAAGATCTAATCTTAGGGTGATTGTCCAAGAGAGTGACAAGTATAATCGTCATGTATATATGTACCATATTATATGCTCAACTCAAATGACATGATGAGAGTACATTTCCTTTATAAAAACTACAAATCATGTCACATTAGAATAAAGTTGATAAATTATTTGTTGAAATGATGTTATTTTTTATAAATTTTTGGGTATTTTTTGACATTTTTTTTCAATTTTTTTTAAAAAATATTAAAATAATAGGTCCCTGGATTGCGACTCGGACTCGGCGATTCTTGGGTAACACCCTCATATTAAGAGCATTTCAACCACTCAGAAAGAACAGTTTTAATAAGAAAATTACTTAAAATCTGGACTAGCCAAACAGACTTGACGTGTAACATAACCAGCGGCTAGGTTCTCCATTTGAAACATCCTCACTGCTCGGTTCAGAAACAAACTATTGGTTAGTTCGCTATACAGCTTCCATGATGGGCAACATAGCCCTCCCCTTGGAGCATCCCAACGCTTGGTTCGGTTGACAAGTTAATCGACAATGAAATGGCAATTAAATCATATTAAAGTCCAAGCCAGCATGGCCACAACCTTAAAACATAAGGATTGAAAGATCAATGTTCTAAGGAACTTTTTGGGCCGGCCGATGGGTTTGGTGATGTTGTAAAAATGTGGGCCTCTCTCTTTGGACAAACTTGGTCCTCCATTTTAACGTTTCTTTCTTGCTGAAATTTGGACATCTGAAAAATTATGTTCAATGGAAAAAGCAGTCCTTAAAACGAGGATTTCGGCATCCCACTTCTCCATCTACATGCTCGAACCCTTTCTAAAGGCTGCAACGTGGTTCCCTCCTCAACCACGATGTCGGTGGCTGGGTTTGGGTAAGACTTGGTATACAGCCCGAAGTCGTGGGATAAACACAGGAACATAGGTGTGTCATGTGAAGCTGATAAGCATCTCTCGGAACAGCAGCGAGGACCTGTGTGAGTGCTTTTAGGGAAACGGTTCAAACCAAGAAACTAAACAGAATCAGCCCATTCGGTTCGGTTTGGACCCCTTTCGGTTTGGTTCAGTTTGAAAAATCTCCAAACCGATTTAAACCAAATCAAACCGTTTAAACTGATTTAATCAAAAAAATATAAAAAAATTATTATAGTATTAATAAAAATGATATTTTTATAAATTTTATAATAAAATAATATTTATTTTTATTATTTTTAACATAAAAATTAGTATATATGTAAAAAATAATTAATTTAAATATTTTTATTTATTTTCGGTTTAAACCGAACCAAACCGAACAATTCGGTTTGGTTCGGTTCGGTTTGGAAGGGTGATTCGATTTGATTCGGTTTGAAAAAAAAATGGTCCAAACCGGACTAAACCGAACCGTGCCCACCCCTAACCACAACGGCAGAAGAGTGATACCAGGATGTGAGAATTTTTTTTTAAATAACACAGTTTCAAAATTTATTTTCGAATATAGTATACTAAAAGTTTTATTTCCAAAACTAACACGATTTGGACAAAGTCGCTAAGTTAGATAACGATTTCAAGTTCAATGGGGGCAAAGTCGCTAACTTACGTAGCGATTTCAAAAAAAATAAAAAAAATAAAACAAAGTGGAAGTCACCGTAGAGTCTAGTGACTTCCACCCTATATTATTATATATTAATTTATATTATCTAATTAATATTTTATAATCTTTTTTAAGTAAATTATTATACATTAATATGTAAAGTTAATATTTATAACATATAACATAAATAATTAAGTTAATTATCCATTATAAATATTTAATTTTTAATTAATTATTTTAAATAAAATAACATGCCCCAATATAATAATTTAATTAAAATAAATTTTTTATACATATTTTTATTTTATTATTAAAATAATATATCATTAATATTTATTATTTATTATTTATTATTTAAATATATTTAATTCTAACATTTAATAAATATGTATTTAATTAAAAATAAAACTTAAATTAAACAATTAATTTTAAATATTTTAACATATAACAAAACTAGTTATTTAATATTAATAATTAAACTTTAATTAAATATAAATAAAATAAAATTTAAAAATAATTTAACATAATTAATTAATTAATTGTTAATGTTTTAACATATAACTAAACTAGTTATATAATATTAATATTAATATTTTATTTAACTCAAAATAAAATAAGAATTGAAGTAATTTAACATAACACCTTACTCAAAAATGATATATTTATAAAATATTTTTAAAATTAAAATATAATTTAATTATTATATTTTAATTAAATATTTACATTATATTATATGTTATAAATATCAACTTTACATATTAATACATAATAATTTATTTGAAAAAAAACTATATTTATTAATTAGATAATATAAAATAATATATAATAATATAGGATGGAAGTCGTTGGACTCTCGCCCAACTTCCACTTTGTGTTTCTTTTTTTCAAAACGTTACGTAATACCCTGTTTGGTTAGAGTTTCATTTTTGGTACTATATCAATATTGATATTAATATTTTCAAATGTTGGAGTATCAATATCAAAAGTAATACAAGTGGACACTTGTATTACATAATATGTTTTGTTTGCACTACAAATTTTAAAATTGATATAATTAACCAAACACCTCTTAATGGTTCCTATCAATATCAATTTTAAAATTGATAGTGATAGAGATACCTAATAGTGTTACTAAACAGGACGTAATGGCCCGTTTGGTTACCGTTTCAATTTTGATACTATATCAATATTAATATTGATAATTTTAGAGGTTGGAGTATCAATATCAAAATTGATACAAGTTGACACTTATATTACATAATGTGTTTTGTTTTCACTATCAATTTCAAAAATTGATATTATTAATCAAACACTTCTTAGTGATTACTAAAAATATCAATTTTAAAATTAATAATGATAGAGGTGTCAAATAATGTTACCAAACAGGGCCTAAGATAGTGACCTTGTCCCGTTGAACTTGAAGTCGTTATTTAATGGCCCGTTTGGTTAGAGTTTTAAATTTAATACTATATCAATATTGATATTGATAATTTTAGAAGTTGGAGTATCAATATCAAAATTGATACAAGTTGACACTTGTATTACATAATGTGCTTTGTTTTCACTGTCAATTTCAAAATTGATATTATTAACCAAACACTTCTTAGTGATTACTAGGAATATCAATTTTAAAATTGATAATGATAGAGGTGTCAAATAATGTTACCAAACAGGGCTACTCTGGAGGCACAGGCCCTCCCCCTCTGGTAATCTTATAATAAGCCGGAGCAAAGCAAATGATGGGTGGACGAAAAACATCTTGAAAACAAGGACGGTACACAGATAGAACAAAACAAAGAGAGCAGGCGACGGTGAGAATCGAGAGAAAGGCGAGGGGAGAATATATTAAGGTAAAAATGCTCCAAAATGAATATATTAAGGTATGGAGCTCTCCTGGACTTCAACTCATGGTGGAGTCGCCAGGCTCCAAGCAGGAACTGAGCGCTATTTTTATTTTAGTTTTTCTTAATCATCTATTCTATTTTTTATCCTGTGTCATATTTGAATAATATGTATAAATAAAAAACATTTATATTAATAATGTGTATATATTAGCTTCAACCATATGTATGTATAAAGATGAAATTTCAAAGTAACAATGTTTTGACTTTTAAAAATCACAACAATGTTTTTAAAGAGTTAAAAGTGATCTTAAAATGTTTTAGAAACAACCGAACATTTTTTTTCAGTAAATTATTTTCAAGTATACAAAGTGAGAGATTTGTATTTACCTTTCCCTAAAAAATTAATTCTTTAAAAATTGCAACCTAACTCTGGCCTATCCCCTTCACACTTGAGCTCTTGTAAACACAGCAGTCCGCTACCACGTGCTTCTCCTTTAGCCCCCATATATTCCGTGATACTATTCTCATTTCTAAGGTAAAGTAAAAGCGCATCCATTAGTCTTCTCCCCTTGTCCATCTCTAATTTTTCCTGGCATGGTTATTCTAGCTACACTGAGTTGCCACTTCCTATGAATTTTTAGCAAAACCTGCCCTGACCTTTTCAGATCCTTCACACTAGACACCCAGCATGTCAGCTAATACTTTTATGCTCTTGTACCAATAAATCTACAATTTTCAGTACTACTTTCACATCACCTTTCCCCATTACGTTGAAAGGCTTCGTCTGTCGGTGTTCCCTCTGCTGCACCAGATTCAATTTCCCAAGTCAATAATTCACCGTAAATTCCTTCAACATGAGTCATTCACCGTGGAAATAGTGTTGTTGGCTTTTCAAAGCTCGATGCCTTTTGCTATATCTCTTCAAAACTGGTTATTAGGGTGAGCTGCTCATTGTTGACTTTTAAGATCCAAACAGGTTACAGGCTGAGATGCTCGTTGGCCCCTCCCTGCCATGGATTGCAGAATCGGTCGATCCGGATCGGGATCGACCGATTCTTGGATCGGATCGGTACCTACTGATCCGATTCCTATCGGAATTAGTGATCCAGCCGGGAGTCCCGGCTAGATCGGCCAGAATCGATAGGATCGGTCGATCCCGGACCGATCCACCCGGATCGATCCCAAAATCGGTCGATCCGGACCGATTCGCCGGAAAACCGGAAGACCCGGAATCGAACCGGTCCTGTTTTAAGGTCCGATCACCCCCTATTTGGGGTCGATCCGGACCGATTCTCCTCCCCACTTGCCCCCTTCGGCTTCTTCTCCTTCCCCCCAAGGCGCCTTGGAGATCTAGGGCTTCAGCATCCGGCGATCCAGCATTTGGAGGGGCGATCCAGCCTATTCAAGGCTTGGGGAGGGGCGATCCACCTTGGGGAGGGGCGATCCACCCTAAACAGCACAAGGTTTGTAAGGGGGGGGTTTCGATCTCCTTTCCCCTCCCCCCCCCCCCGGGCCTTGGCCCCTGGCCGGCTGCAGCATGGGATCCCCCATTGGGGGGGATTATTTCACCCCCCAATGGGGGGTGGAATTGCACCCCTTCGGGGGTGTTGAACAGTCCACTCCCGAGGGGGTGACTGTTTTTTACAGTCCCCCCCCCCTAGGTGGGGGGGGCTGCAACATAAAATCCGCCCATTGGGGGGGATTATTTCACCCCCAATGGGGGTGGAATTGCACCCCCGAAGGGGTGATTAGCACCCCTTCGGGGGTGTTCAACGATCACCCCCTCGGGGGTGGTGATACGATCACCCCCCTAGGTGGGGGGGCTGCAGCATAAAATCCCCCCATTGGGGGGGATTATTTCACCCCCAATGGGGGTGGAACTGCACCCCGAAGGGGTGATTAGCACCCCTTCGGGGGTGTTGAACGATCACCCCCGGGGTGATCGTTTTACGATCCCCCCCCAGGGGGCGGGCAGCATAAAATCCCCCCATTGGGGGGAATTATTTCACTCCCAATGGGGGGTGGAATTGCACCCCCGAAGGGGTGATTAGCACCCCTTCGGGGGTGAAAAACAGTCCCCCCCCTAGGTGGGGGGGGGGCTGGAATTGCTTGGCCTAATATTGTGTATGGTTTTGTGTTGTAGATAAGATGTCGGACGAGGAGCATGGCACCGGACCCGCAGAATTTCGTGACATTGGATGGCAACATGGCCATCTCCTTGATTCAGAGAAGAAGAGAGTTAGATGCAAGTGGTGCCAAAAAGAGATGAATGGAGGTGTGTATCAGCTCAAGCAACATATAACCGGGACGGGTGGCAATGTAAAGAAGTGTGATAAAGTACCGACTGAGATGAGGGAGGAGATGAGGGCTTATATAACTGGAAGGGCATCACAGAGGGAGGTGAGAATTGGTCAGAGACAAGAACTACATGACGAGTTGCTAGGTCGGAGAGACGCCGATCTTATGGCCGGAAAGAGTAAGAAAGGGAAAGGGCCAGCACATGAAAGGGTCCAAGTTGATTCTTCATCTTCATCAGATGAGGAAGAGGCCCAGGTTAGGAGAGCTGTTCATGAGAGTAGGGCTCAGGCCCGTGAGGATGAGGAACGAAGACGAGGAGCAGGAGGTTCGGCTTCTAGACGATCTGATGTGGGGGCGGGGACACGCCCTGTTCGAGAGCCTGAAATTCGGAGGACACATTACGTTCGGCCGATTCCTACAGGAGGCACTGCCATGTATAGGGAGAGTGGCGAGAGGTCGAGGGGTATAAAACAAGCATTTAAATGGGTGAAGGCATCGGCGGGGCAAAGAAAGAAAGCCCTTAAGCATATGGTCAAGTTCTTTCTATATGCAGGTAAAGATTTGTTGAAGTTGTGGTTAGCATTTGCTTGTCGATATGAATTTCTTATTAGGTTAGCTATTATTAACAACCCTCTCTTTCCCCTTATCTTGTTTTTGAATTTGTAGGTGTCCCGGCACATGCAGCCACCAGTCCATATTTTCAGACTATGGTTGATGCGATTGGTGAGGCCGGGCCGGGGTTGAAAGCCCCTACATCAAAGTATATATATGAAACAGGCTTGGATGAGGAGGTCGATGAGTTGACCTCATGGATAGATGGATTCAAAACCATACGGAAGGAGAGGAGGTGCCTTTGTAATGTGCGATGGATGGACTGGAATCACAAGGAGGTCACTTATAAACTTCCTTGTGTATTGTTCTGAGGGCACCGTATTTCTGAAGTCGGTTGATGCATCAGGCCAGGTGAAAAATGCAGATTACCTATTTGGCTTGATGAACAATGTGGTGGATGAGATAGGGGAGGCCAACATTGTGCAGTTTGTCACAGACAATGAGGCCTCATATAAGGCTGCAGGAAAGAAGCTAATGGAGGCTCGACCTCACTTATTTTGGGTGCCCTGTGCGGCACATTCTATTGACCTGATGTTAGAAGATATTGGTAGGGATGCTAATGTCAAGTCCTTGGTCAACCAAGGACAACTTATCACCTCATTTATCTATGGCCATCCACGACTTTTACATATTATGAGGCAGCACACTGATGGTCATGATTTGATCAGACCGGGTCCCACAAGATTTGCCACCCATTTTATTGCATTAGAGAGCCTATACAGGTACAAGGCTAGTTTAAAAAGGTTCATTCTCTCCACTGCTTATTAGGAGTACATGGATACATACAGGAGCTCCTTGGATCAGTATGAGATACTGCTAAAGATGGAGCAGCTGATAGAAGATAACAGGTGGTGGGAGAAGGTGCAGTACTATTTGTCTGTCATAGAACCTTTGGTGCAGGTACTTAGGTTGGTGGATTCAAATGACAAAAATCAGATGGGGTACCTGTATGATGCTATGGATAAAGCTAAGTTGAAAATTAAAGAGAAACATCCCAAGGGTTACAAAAAGTGGTGGAAGGTGATTGACAACAGATGGGACAAAACCCTACACCACGACATTCATGCTGCATGTATAATTTAGTAGTGTAATATGCTAATGATTACAAGTTATATTTTGTGTATTACCCCCACTGTCTTTAAACTAATGGAGTAATAATGTTGTTACAGGGTACTTCTTGAACCCAAGGATATAGTATGATGGCCAAGTATGTAATGATGGTGAAGTATTATCAGGCACACTATCTGTAATTAAACGACTATGTAAGACCCAAGAAGACAGAACGTGTGCTGAGGTTGAAGTAAGTAATACGTTTCATATTAATTAAACTTTTAACTTTATCTCAAGAAGAGAAGATAATTGTTTTAGTTTGTGTTTTCAGATGACTTCATACAGGCACAAGATTGGGGTGTACGGGGATCCAGATTTGCAGTACTCACATGATAGGGTCCCCCCTAGTAATATGCTTACCCGAATTAATGACTCTTTGGTTAATTGATTTTTTTTTACATAACGTTACTGATGCATGTAATTGTCTTCTTTACAATTACAGCTGAGTGGTGGATTATGGTGACAAACGAGCGGATGGAATCCACTCGCTGTCGTTGCAATTCGGGTGCTAAGTCAGAGCACATCGTCATCCCAGTGCGAGAAAAATTGGAGCACCTTCAACCTTATTCATACGAAGAGGAGAAATAGGTTGAAGACAGAAAGATTGGAGAAGCTTGTCTACTGCCATTACAATATGAGGCTGAGGATAAAGAATATCAAAGATAGGCAGAAGACATCAGAGTAGAGATTTGCACAGTTTGCAGGTGGATTGTACCAAGAAAGAGCACAGGCCCAAGCTACTCAGGGCTTGTCCTGTGCGGATGTGGACTTAGAATATCTATTCCAAGAAGAACATCCACTTGCGGCATGGGTGGAAGACAAGGATGCCGAGGGAGAGCCGCAGTTCGATCCGAACGACGGATCGTGGGCCGAAGGAGAGCTTGACGGCGTTGTTGGTGAGGATGAAGACATGCGGGAAGTTGAAGAAAGTCAAGTTCCGTGCACGGCTCCACTTCCCGATCCACCCGGACTACGGCTTCTCCAGAGAGACATCCGGCTCCGCCCCCGGCCGCTGGGCTCTGCTCGGATTCCGGTTTCGGGTCCTTCTACCACCACCACCACCAAGAAGATCGGTGGATTATTTAGGGCTTTAAAGAAAGTATGCTTACCTTCACAGCAAGCAAGTCAAGGAGATCCTACATTGAAGAGGAAGAAGATAAGTATCAAACGGCGACATCATCTCCTTGACACCGAGACCACTCAGCCACCTTCATCAGATGAGGATGAAGAAGAATTTGTGCCACCCACACAACAACAGCGTACAGGGGGTGGAGGTGGAGGTGGGGGTGGCGGAGGTGAGGGTGGCTCTACTAGTAGTGCTCGGACGAGTGGAGCAGGTCCAGATGATTTGAGTGATAAAAGACACTCATGTTCGAGTGGCAGGGGCAGCGGACGGTGGACGAGGTTGAATGTTTTTGATGAGTTTGCATCTTCCTATCCAAAGCCTGCCTCAGACAGTGAGCCTGGCTATCCACCTCCACCATCTTTTCTACCTCCACCTCCGACCGATCGGGGAGTTTATGAGTTTACCGACATGGCCCGCCTTTATTTTCTTATGGATACGGGCCAATTATGACTGACCCTAATCAATGGAGATTTGCAGAAAATCAGAATGACCAGGACAGAGATCCAGATCCAGATCCATCCTACTCCGAACGTTACCATAGTTGGTGGTGATGCATATGTATAATGTATTTCTTTGTTTATTTCACGCAATGTAATATGAGTGGTAAGAAGAATATGTGTTGTACAATTTGTGGAGTTGGGTATGATTGTTTGTTTGGTAAAAACATGTATCTTATTTGATGCATGATGTGTTCTATTGTGTGATTGAATATGATATGTGTTCTATATGATTGATTGTTAATTTGTTATATGAATGAGTGTTCCCTATATTTTTTTCACATTTTTCCTGAGTCCTATGTATTTTTATTGATTTTTTGGCGATTTTTCCATATTTTTTAGAAAAGCAAAAAAAAAAAAAAAAAAAACGATCCAGACCGATTCTGGATCGGTCTGGCTCCAAGAGAATCGGCCTGGATCGGTCCGATCTGATCCGATCCGGATCGGATCGGACCCCACCGATCCAGGATCCGATCCCAATCCGGCGATCCTTGCTCCCTGCTCCCCGTTTGAAACTACAGTAAGCAAGGAGTGGAGATGGAGAGCTGTGTCCCACTTATTCTGACCACCTACCACCTGTGGTGCCATCTAGCTTTGACTTCAGAAAATCAACTTGATCAACAGCACCATGCCCAGCAGTATGGGTTTGGAAGGAGTCATTATCAGACTTTTGTTGCACACAGACCTACGATTAGTCTGCATGTGGCTTAATAGCTTCAGATCAGATATGGACCACAATATTTCCTGGAATCCTAAACCACCTGTGCACAAAATAGTTAGAATGGTCAGATCGTTGCAGAATAATATCCCATGCAGCCACTTATTGGAGCTATTGTCTGATGCCCTTGGCGGTATTGGCACCACACCACTGGTTTGGACATAGAACTAGCTTTGAGCCACCTCTGGTTCAAACTAGCCGACTCAGCCAACCAAGCAGGATATGCAGCACACAACCTTGGGTCATCTTCAAGTTCTGCCGACTGTGGTGTTGCCTGAGATCTGTAGCAGCATCTTCTGCAGGAACCAAAATTCTGGTGTTGATCTTGATAGAAGCTTGTTCAGCCTTCCACCTGTGGAGCACCTCTCACTAATCTTTCTCTCTGACACCCCATCTCCCTCCATTACAAGACCACCATATGACCAAAATCTAGCCCAATATTTTTCTTTGTTCTAACAGAAGCCTTCCACCATCATGTGAAAACCTTTCTCATCCATGAATATGAGAGGAACATAAAAAAAGATCCCTTGCATACTCTACCCAAGGGTTGGTAAGAATCTCCTCCACTCCTACCACATGTTGATGGCTGCGAGACAAAAAATTATAATCCATCTGTAACTGTAATTAAGCCCAAACAAGACACCAAATCGCTGTCATAACTCTGACAAAACCGAATTAGAGTGAACTAGACTTGAACTGGTGTGAAAACATTTAAATTGGCCTTGAACCAAGCTAAACCAGCCCTAGAATAAGTGAAGTGGCCTGAACTAGTTTGAACTGGCCTAAACCAGCTGTAAACCAACCTAAACTGGGTCTGAAACGTCTGGACCGTCCCTGAACCAGGTTGGACCGAGGTTTAACCTGGCTGGACCAATGTGAACCGGTGGACCCCAGGTGGTCCTTGCCACAGACCAGGCTGCGAACCAACTGGGCTGGCTTGGGCCAACGCAATTTAACCCTGGGTGCGGGTCGTGGCGGCTTCTTGCAGCCCCGGGCCTGAGTGGAGGTTGTGGCAGCCTGGCATGGGCCTTCTGCTGTCAGGGGCTAATGAAGCAGCATAATGACAAAACAATTAGGGGCAATTGTTCATCTTCGTGATTTGTCTTCATTGTTCGTTCAAACATTTGGATGGTGGGATGGAGCAAGGGATGGCACAAGGTGGACAGCTGTTGACAGCGAAGGTGAACACATGGCAGAAAACTAGCAGAGTAGGAGAGGAGGGTTTGACAATGATGGGAGAGTGGAAGACACAATGGAGGCGGGTAAGGAGGAGATCCTCACGGTGTCATCAGAAAAACAGGGACCGAGGATGGAGAAGAAGGAAGAGGGAGTAGAAGATGACGGTGGTGGCAGTGAGTGGCGGTTCACGAAGAGGAAGGTGGCAATGCCAGTTAACTTCCATGGGATTAGTGGTTGTCTAGGAATGACAAGGAGATAGAGATGTGCCAAAGTGGATTCACACCATCACCACCGATTGATGATTGAAGGAAGAAGGGAAGTGACAAGAACACACTTAGAGGAGAGAAGAAGCCGGGACTGGTGAAGAATTGGAAACTGTGGAGAAATTGGAATTGTTTTGGAGGAAAGAAGCTCGCCTAACTTAGATCAGAATGTAGCGTGGGAAGGAACCACCGAGGATGAGAAAGAGAACTGGGGGACTTTTAGAAAGCAAAATCACGTTTCATTTCATCTTTTTTGCTATCATCTCTTTTCCTACATTGTAGGCTTTTATATGAGCCCACTTTTACACTTTAATCCCCACTTAAAACTCTAATGTAAAATAACCCATTTGCTAAAGAAAAATGCAAAAGTTTAACTCATAAACACTACTAAATTAAGAAACATAAGTATGTCATCTTCCCAAAACTCGAATGACACCATCTTCAAATATTCAATAAATCAAATCTGATCTCGTTCTCATCATTTTAATATGTTTGCAGAAACTCATTTTTTAGTTTTACAATACCATATAATCCATACGGCCACCGTCAGTACAAAAGAATGCAATGACGTGACTAGTATGATGATGAAGAAATATGACTTGTGAGTTCAAAGTGACAGTAGAATGTGACTTACAGTGTGATAACAACTATTAAGTGCTAAGTTTGGGTGCTCGGTAAGGACATCAATGCGTGGACCCTCAAGGGTTGGTGCCTGGGGATGGAGCCACCAATATGCAGCCAGACAGTGGTCAGCTCCATCAAAAGCTCGTTGAACCGTGTAGAAATCAGCCTTAATGTTTACGTTAGTCTCGGCCTCTATGGTACACCGCAACTCAGTTGTCTACTCAATCATCAACATGTAAACTGCTCAATTAGTTCGATCTCGACAACCCTATCAGTTTCATGTTCCATAGTGCACTATTGCTTATATTATTCGACAAGTTCTGGACTACCCTTATAGGTGGTATCCATAAGTGTGCCAGCCTACTCCTAGATAGTCGGTCATTTGGAACAAATGTTGACAATGCAAATTGACTCTTTCAATGATCTGTACTCCTTAGGTCACAATGTGAGTTCCTAAGCAAACATGTCCAAATCGGCATGCCGATCCCCAAACCAGTCAAATCCCAATATGAGATAGTGTCTATAGGTGACTATTTTGCGCCAAGCATCTTCTAAAATCGAAGAGTAGGACCTCTCTCGACCTTTGACAATGTGAGAAAACTAAATATAAGCCAAGTTGATCTCAATCGTTTGGAATCTCGACATGATAATATCAAAGAGTGACTGTAATATGTAATTGTCTGAATTTTCAGATAGAAATACTGTGGCAGATACTGCACAAGGGAGTGTGACATGCAATTGAAGTATCGGTGTCCTATATAACATAAGGATTTCAACTTTTCAAAATAAGTTGATACTGGCTCTGATATCAAACTAATGTGAATTAAAGAATTATGATCCATCTACTTCTATAATTAAGCCTAAACAAGTCACCAAATAGCTCCCATAACTCTTACTGATTTGGAGCGAATTGGACATGATCCGGTCTAAAAACTTATTAAACTGGCCTTGAATCAAGTTGAATTGGCTTTAGAATTCATGAAACCGGTCATAAATTGAGCTAAATTGCCTTGAACCAACCTGAACTGGCTAAAAACTAAGTTAAACTAGGTAAGTCGTTTAGACCAAGTTGAACCCAGTTGAACCAGTGTGAACCGGCTAATATGAGTGGTCCTAGTCCCAAACCAAGTTGTGAGCCCATTAGATCAGCTTGAGTAGAGATCATGGCAACTTGGCATGGGCCTCCTGGCAACATGACTTCAAGAAATCGTGAATACATGTATGACAAAATAGTCAAGGGTGATTGTTCATCTTCGGATTTTGTATTTGTCGTTTATCTTGATAGTAGGGAATGGAGTAGGAGTGGGCAGATAGTGACGAAGGAGGCAAATGCAAGTGACAACTAATAGAGTAGAATAAGAGGTCTGACAGTGACAGGAGAGTGGAAGATGTAGTGGAGAGAAGCATGGTTCGCCGGGTCGGCAACCCAGCCGGGCCGACCAGCCCGGCAGGGGGTCGCGCAACTCGGCTTTGGGTTGCACGACCGGGTCGGCGACCCGACCAACCGGGTCGCTGGCGGCCTTTTGCCCCCCCCCCCCCCCACTACATCTTCCACTCACTTTCGTAATTAAGTGGGGGGGGGGGGGGTTTTCCCCCCACTTAACATTATGAACATTAAGTGGGGTGGGTGAGTCAACCCACTCACCCACCCCACTTAATTACGAAATTGCCCCCCCCCCTTAGGGGCTATTTATAACCCCCAAGGGGGAGGGTTCAACTCCACACCAATTTCACACCAGAGTTCAACCCCGATGATCGGGAATGAGCTCAAGGGGATTTTGACAATGTTCCTCTTTCCAAGGAATTTCGGATCCCTCCTTCTGTGGCGAAAAGGCAAAAAACCGGACAATCTTCTCGTCAAAGTAGGCAATCAAAGGGCAAAGGTACACAGGTTGCAACTGACCCTCTTAATATTGCTGATCTCGACACAATTGACGAGACAAGGGAAGATACACTGGAGCCTAACATCCAATTGCAATATCAGACGTCGGATGATTCAACTTCAAAGAGTAGTAGTGACGGAGATGACAACACGTACGGCAGAGGCAGAGGAAGCACCGCCGGCACCACTTTTGGTCAAGGGAGAACCAATCCAGAGACACCCCCTCCACAGTAACAGCCGCACTTTACGAAAGAGGAGCACTATACCCACGCAACACAGGATGCTGACCACGGGGCAAAACAACATTGGTATGGTGCAGAGTTAGAACCATCACAGGGTTCTTGGTGTCCATCATATCAAGGGCAGGGTTATGGGATGATGCAGCCTTCATTTGATAGTTCTAGTACGTATTCATATGATAGTTACGGTGGTTCATTTTCGTCTTATCGTACGATAATTGTACGAGGCACTGATGAGTATAATCAGTTTGTCCATATGTTTAATGCGTCGTACTCTTCCTCAATATCATGGGCAGAGTACATACATTATGTAGAAGAACAATTTAATATAATGTTTGAATAAATGTTGAATGAATCATGTTGAATCATATCTCTTATTTTTATTTAATTTTAAATATTTTTTATGATTTTTTTCTGATTTTTTCCATTTTTTTGATTTTTTTCAAAAAAAATAAAAAATCGACTCGGTCGGACCAGGTCGGCGACCCGGCCTGACCGAGCAGGGTTGGGGGCCAGCCGACCCGGGGCCGACCCCCGACTATTCCTTCCTTGGAGGGAAGTATGGAGGGGTCCTCGAAGCACAATCGAGAAAGGAGGAGAAGATGGAGAAGAAGGATGACGGATTTGGAAAAGTAGGAAGATGGTGATGTAGGTTGACATTTGTCGAATTTCTAGTTGTTTAGGAATGGCGAGGACATAGAGATTTGTCAAAGTGAATTCATTATCAGACAGCCGATTTATTATCGAAGGAAAAGGAAATGGCAAGAACCCCCAACGGAGAGAAGAAGCCCAGATTGATGAATAACTGGGAGTCATCGAGAAGCCGAGATTGTTCTGAAGAAAAAAAAAAGCTTGCCAAACTGAGATCAGGATGTAGGGGTGGGGGGAGGGGGAGAATCTCCATGAAAAGGAGGGTGAAGGAGAAACCGGAAGATCGATCTTTCGGGAGGAGAAGCCAAAGTCGACGGAGCACAATGAACTGGGATGGGCCGTTTAGGCACTGCCTAAGTAGTCAAGGCAGTGGCACTAGATATTTATATATAAATATATGTATAATTAGATGTTAAAACTATATATATTTATGTATACATATTTATGTAAATATAATTTTATTTTTTGTAATTATGAATGTATTGATATATATTTTATGAGAAATAACTACTATCAAAGTGAGAGAGAAAAGAGGATTAAAAGAGAACTTAGGTTTCAACTATACAACTATGAGAACCTCGATTGAAAATTATTTTCTGTTTGAAGTGTTTCGAAAAGAGTTTGTGTTTGAAAATATCAACATTCGAATTTTCTAGCAAAATAGGTTATAGTCTATAAAGATACTAGATAGTTGGGTGATATTAAAAGAGCATAGAACCGAGATTCGAGTTCTGTGAAAATATTTTTGACCCCTCTTCATTGGATGATGTGAATATCCGATATTCATTTATATCGAGCAACTACTCAAAAACCCTTGATTAACTACTATAGTGATCTGTTTGTTAAGAGCGTGCACATCGACAACATATAAAGAACACAAGGAGCTCCAATGTGGTTTATGTTAATTTCAAGTTTGAGTTTGATTTGAATTTGTAGAGTTTTGATTTAGTTTGTTTTGGTTTCTTTTATTTTAAATAGTTGAAATGAATTTTAAATGTGTTGAATAATTTCGACTTATTTTAAGTTTAGCTGACTTGGATTAAGTCAATTTCATGTGATTTTCTTATATCGATTGATGTTAATACTAATTTGGGTGCGTTCGGTATATTTTAAATATTTTGAAGTTTGGTTCAAATTGATTAAACATGAACTTCAGATTGTTAATGATCTAATTTCACATGTTTTGAGATATGAATCATTTGATTTGCACTTGCTTAAACAATTGAATTCCATCCAGATTGTATTAAATTTGATTTTTGTTGAATGTTAAAGTTTTAATTACCTGCTATAATTGTGTTTTAAGGTTGATTTGAGTGTATTTTCATATTTAATTAAGTTAACTTCAGATTTGGTTTAACTCTTGTACAATTTACATCACATCCAGTCTGTCAGGCTAGTGTCGATGCCCGATCACATACAATCAACTCAGCACTTGAAATGTTCATTAAATATCCATGTTTATGCCGACGTACATCTAATGTGACAATTCATATGTCATGTTTAATGTTGTCAAAGTGTAAATGTGTCTTCATAAAGTCTCGCGAGAACGAGAAAATTTCGATAGCGAGGCCACCTTATTTTTCAATCAATGTGAAGTTTTACTGTCCAAAGTGCAACAAGTACGTGACTTATCGCATCGTGGGAAGGATCGTCTACAACGGGAGCCGGCTCGTGCCTACGTTCGGGTCAGCGTTCTGATGCAAGTCAGATGAGCCACCCAAGGTGGAGCGCCCATGTGGTGGTGCTAACCCCTTATTTAATTTTGGCATTTTGCTTTCAAATTTAGTCAAGTATAATTTTTAAATGTCCAAAGCCCAATGGGCCAACTTCATGTCTTATGGAGAGAGAAGGCCGGCTTCATGTCATGTCGGCCCAGTTGGCCCAATTCAAGTTTCATGGGCCCTGACAACCTGTTTTGATCTTCAAAGGCCAGCAAGGCCTGTCTTAAGTTTCATGGCCAGCAAGGCCTGATTTCAACAATCTATATAACTTGTCCTTTGGCATTTGCTTTCTTGTTGTAGCAGTAGGCAAAGGAAGTCTCAAAGGGGCTAGAATGGATCTGTGGAGGTGCTATTTGGGAGAGCTGGAAAGGGAACACAAGGGGCAGATTTAAGACAAGTTTGGGAAAGTTGATTAAGTGCTACACAAAGGGGTAAATGGAGATTTCAATGCCTCAAAGGGGCTATTTGGTATTGAAATGAAGAAGGCCACACAAAGGGAGCTGTCTTGGTCGAAGTTGAAAATCCACCTGGAGGAGACTTGGCTCGTCATATGGATTTCAAAAATGCCCAGGACATCACCCTCTCCTTTAGCCAAAACAAGGGATCAAGAGCCCGCCTGGGGAAGACCTGGCCCATCTTGTGGATCTAAGAATACCCGAGACATCACTTCATCTTCCTTAATGGGTAAAAGGACTGTGAAATAGACCAAAGTAGGGCCAAATGGCTACTTTTTGAATGGCCAACAAGGGGGCTGATGATAAGCTAGGCAAGGGCCTGTTTAAGTGGCCAGCAGAGGGGCTGTTTAAATGACCTGATTAGGGACAAGTCTATGGGCACACAGGGGGCTTGTTTGATTGTGGATGGGTCTAAGGGCACACAAGGGACTTAATTATGGATGAGTTTTAAGGGCACTCAAGGGCCTAGTTGAGGTGTTCAAAGGGTCTAAACATTGGGGCACACAGGGGCCTGATTGTGAACAGGTTTAAGGGACACTCAGGGAGCCTGATTGTTAAAGGTTTTATGGGCACTCAAAAGGCCTGATTGATGGGTGCACAGAGGGCTATCTAGGAAATGATCAAGGCTGTTCTTGTAAAGGCCAAATGGTGTTGTCCAATGGGGCTGTTTGCAGGCCATCTAGGGGCTATGCGAACATGGACAGTAAGGGACCTGAATTAAGACAGCAAGGGGGCTATTTGGGTGTCAAATTGGATTGCTCACGGGGCTGTGACTAGAGACATTGTGAATGGCCAAGGAGGAGGCCGAAGGGTAGATAAAGAAAAGAGGAGGAAGAGAAATGAACTGCAACTTCTTTTATTTCTCTACTCACATTGTTTTCTTTCTTTTCTTCTTTTGTGTAGTAGGTGGTGTTGAAGATGGAAGGACTGTGCACCCTTCTTCTCCTTCTTTTTCTTTTTCTCCATGTGAAGATGGTGCTGGAGGAGGAAGTTGAAGCTTCTGTTGGTATTGAAGGCCTCACCAAGGATGAAGAAGCCTGTTGTTGCTGCTGGAGTTGGCGCACAAATCAGCTAGGTTGGTTGCACTTCCTGCTAGGGCTCCTACTGGAGGCAACAAGTTTCTTCTTCTTCTTCTTCACTTGGCACACCCAAAATAGGCAGGAGAGCTTGCTGACTTGATGTTGAAGACGTCCAAGCAAGAAGAATAGGATTGGAGCAAGCCTGATGATGCACCAAGAAAAGGAGTAGGCTGGAACAGAGCTTCCATAGGGTGCAGCTGGACTTGTCTTCAGCCAAGGCCAAATGGGGGGCTTTAAATAGAGAAGAATGGTGCCATCTGCAGGAGATAAGGATGAAGGTTGAGAGTCTTAATAGCTAAAGAGTTAAATAGAGAAGAATAGTGCCATCTGCCGGAGATTAGGATGAAGGGTTGAGAGTCGCAATAGCTAAAGAGTTCTCCTTCAACAAGGTTCCTAACTGGCCAAGAAGACTTAGCCATCTAATGGGTGTAAAATGAGAGCAGTTGGCGCACCCTTCCCTAGATTATAGATGAATGTGCGCACAAACCAGCTTGGAAGGAGCTGAAGTTTGACCAAAGCATGCTCATCTGATGGTTAAGATAAGCCTTAGATGATAAGGCTCAAATGGGATATGGATAAATGTCAGTTGGGGAGAATCCTAGTGCAAGAAAACCTCCCATCAGCTAGGTATATGTGAGGTGAGTTGTTGGCGCACCCTTCCCTACTTTGTAGGGCATTGAGCGCACATGGCAAGTGGGAGAAGGTTGAATTTCGGCCAAAGGATAGTCATCTGATGGGGTAAGATGATATTTGAAGAATATTATGGAATTAAAGTGAAGATAATGCTCATAGGGATAATGATAAGTTGGAGATAAGATAAGAGAACAAGAGTCCTATCTCATGAATATATTTTTAACAAAGAGAACTCCAACCAAAAGAGGAGCATGGGCAAGGCTGAATGTCACCAAAATCAGGTGAGGATGAAGGATTTTTGACCAAATGATGAGGTGTTGGACGCAGGAGATGAAGCTCAATCCATTCCATCCATCTAGATGCTCCCGATCTGATGGTTATCATTAATTCCGACTGAAGATTGATTAAAACATGCTCAGAATTAAATCAGAAAAATATAGAATAATCCTTGATGACCATTAATCTTATGCACCATCAAGATGTGTGGTCATGATGCCTTAAATTGCATTAGATCTTCTGATTTTACCGATTTCCCCGATCAGTGTGATCTCAACCGTCGATAATGTCGAAAACTGTAATTGGATACAATTAAATTCTTCCATTGGCCCAAATTTAATTCCAATGCAACAATATTCCAAAGACTATAGTCATAGACTAAGAAATTGAAATTTTTAACTCAGGCTACTCTGAAAATTGTTTGGACCATCATGCCCCTCGTGCTTGTTAATATGGACTTTGGCCGGATTTGATATTTTTTGCATATCTTTCCAACCGATGGTCAAATTTTCATTCCATTAAGAGCGTTATCTAACTTTGTTTGACACTGACAATGTGGTAAAGTTAGAATTCTATGTTAGAGTCCCAACTTGTCTCGAAGTGTGGGGGGCAAAATGGTCATTTCGGCCTTCTGGTGTCCGTTTTCCATATTTTAGACACCGTTGTGAAGCTCTCGACTGGGGTTATGCAATGAGCACATTATATTGGCCATTTGTATTCTATCAAGCCATGCCGAGGCCCGAGGCATTTCCAGAACCTATTTGCATCATCTGTACTTGAATTTTCCGAATTTGGATCGTATTTTCGGAAAGGCTTCGGCATTGCTCAAATCTGTGTTGAGTGAGCTAAACGAAAAAATTTGGTGCCAATAACATATACTTATAATCACAAATATTAACCATATATAATAGTATAAGTGATAATAAAACATATTTACAATATTATTAAATCGGTGCCCATAAATTGCGGATTGACCTGTGCAAAGTTGCAGGGGTCAAGAGGGCAATGTCTTTGTGGGGTTTTTAAGGGGGGCAAAGAGAAAAAAAAAAGTCATCAATGGGACCTTGGGTGCCTAGCCAGGCGCCTTGGGCACCTTAAGAGTAAGGCGGGTGCCTTGGGTGCCTTTTTGGTTGCAAACGAGGTGCCATGGCAAAGCGTTGCTAGAAAAACGCCTTGCCGCCGACACCGCCTAGGTGGGCACCTTGTCAACTATGCTTAAATGTCAGAGAAAATTGAAGTTCCACCCCATGATATCAAGATATGAACTTGACTAAAATCTCACTGCAATTAAACCACTCAATCATTTATATTTGCCCATATTCTTATTCTATAAGAACATGGAGTGGACAAACTTCAACTTCTAAGTTATTTCGATGGAAACCTTTAAGGGCCCATTTGGCACAAATTTAATTTGGAGATAAACTTGGTTTATTACTAAACATAAATATATAATAATAACAGCCTTTTAAAGACAATTACTTCTGAATGCATGCATCTAGCATCATCTCCTTGACTCTCATGTTAGTTGAAAGCGTCAAAAACTGTGGTAAAAGAGCATTCTCTAGGCACTGTCATTTACTTAGTGCTCCTAGCAGAAGACAATTATCTCACATTAAATAAATACAGTCTTTACAAGGAAAAAGAGGACAAATTAGGCTCATTACCAGAAAAGCACTTCACGATTTTCATTCTCGTATTATGAAAGGACATGCAAGTTATACATGATGCCAGTAAAAAATCAGATTCTAATGGTCCAAAGTGCACATGTTATACAGATGAAATATTTTCACAACAGAACAAAATATTCCGGATATCAGCAAACCAGTTAGAGGTATAAAGCACCTCTATCATGCATACTGCTAAAATATACAAATCCCCCACATGATCTGTTGAATGATTCCTCAGCAAGCAGATTTATGTGATTAAAGAGCAGTTCAGTGAGGTAATTTACCCTCCGTGGCATCCAGTGGCAAAGGTGACCAGGCCACAGAATTCCTTGTCTCTATTCTCCAGCGTTGCACCAGCATAAACAGTAAGCCCACCAGCCCTATGAAAACTAACCCACACAGAAGCGAGCGCAGAAACACGGCAAAGCCTCCCCTTGATGGACTCTGCAGAATTCCGTCCAGCGGGAGCTCCCCATCAAGGCAGCCCATAGAACCATGGAGCTTGAAAATCTCCAGCCCGTTCAACAGCCCTGCGACCTTAGACTGGGTACTCTGACTAGACGCGTTGGATCCGAGAGACAATAGACCCTCACTGTCCGGGCTGACAATAAAATCTATATAATAAGGAGAAGCCAGAAACTGATCGGTTGCTTCCGAGAGGTCAAAACCCTCATAAGCAAGGTTGCCGTTGATGATTATGTCGAAATAAAGCTGATTGAGCGCCCAGCTAACGATATCGCAGAAGTGCATCCGGACAAGGTACTTGGAACCAGAATTTAGATGAAACGCCCACCTCAAATTCGAAGAAGAATCCGCCACCCTGCAACTCCTGTATACATTGTCGGGAGCTACTTCGCTGCTGGGTCCTTCGGTTCGGTGATTCAACCGGCCGCTGAAGGCAATGGTTCGCGATGCTGATGTGACGCTCAGGTCAAGGAAGGAAGCGTTGTCGGTGACCCAGGTCCTCCACAGGGTGTCGTTAAATGGAGTGATCTTGGCACCCCCGACGTTGATCCTGTGCACTGTTTCCATGACCTTCCTCGTGATGTTCCAATTTCGATACCCATCGCCCAACTCGGACCTTGCGAGATCTGAGAAAATATTTAACGGAGCGGAGAAGACCTCTATGGCGTTCACAAATGCGGCAGAAGATGCTTCCGCCGGAACAAAAGTAAGCTCTAGCCAGTCTGAATCCACTCGGAGGACGAACTCCTTAACCACAAAGCCATCTGAGGTAAAGTCTCTGATGAGGAGGACGGGAGCGTCGCCGATGAAGGCGCCTACGTGGAAGCGCGCGGCAGCGAGGTCACGATCGGGGGAGCGAAAGGGGCGGAAGTGGAGGCGGAGGAAATGGGGAGCGCCGCGGTCCGCAACGGGGAAGCGGTAGGAAGCAGGGGCTGTGAAGACGCGGGCGGTACGGTAAAGGACAGGCAGGGTGGAGGATGGGGAAGAATCGGCGAGAGCCTCGGCAGAGCGAGAGGAGCGGAGGGCGAATCGAGGGGAGTCATCAGGGAGGAAGACGCGGCGGTCGTCAGTTGTGGTGGCGGAGGCGGCACCGCAGTCTAAGAGGTGGTTGTCGATGGGGGCATAGGCTGCCAGAGAATTCGGGACGGTGAGCACCGCGGCGGCGAGGAGGAAAAGAAAGAGGCATGGGTGGTGGAACTTCGCCATGAGGGCGTCGCAGACTCGCAGGAGAGAAGGATTGGCAGGGCGTTTATCGTGACCACGCGGAGAAGTTGTCGGAAGGGGAGAAGTTGAGCTGGCTACCGCGTACGTCGCACGTGCCGTCTCACGTGCGAACAGCTGTGCCTGTGCGTGTTGTGCCGGGCGATTGGATCCGGCGCCTGTGGCAGGAGCGGTCACCAGCGCAGGTGCGAGGGTCGACCAGCCAAGAGCGGCGACGGGTTCCACATGTAGTGGGAACGGATTTCTCTTTGCCTCTCATATGATCTCACAATGTAATTTATTAAATATTTTAAATAATTTTAAATTTTGTTTAAATATTAAAAAAAATAAATAAATTGTTTTTATTTAAAATATAATATTAATAAATTTATTTTAAATTTTAACATAAAAAATAAAATAAATATATTTTATTTTAATTTAGAAAAAATATAATATGATATAATTATATTATTATTTATGTATGTAATATGTATATAAATTATTATTTAAAAATTATAATATTAATAAGATGGTATATAAAATGGTACGTATGAAGGTAAGCACAGGATTTGGTCGTGTGTGAATCAATTCTCGCCCTACCATTTGTTGAGAAATTGAACTAGGCCGATCAGAGACACAAGTAATAAAAAAAAAAATTTAAACTCAATATTCATATAGATGGTGTAGATTACAAAAAAAAAATCAAAACTTAGAGACTTTGGATGTCGATAGCTTGATATATAAAAAGCCTTGAAAGAGCACTTGGTTTCTCTCTCCAACGTATCCACGTATGACCGACTCGTGGACGATAAAACCATCTTGCTCTCCTAAATGAATGGATCGATTTAATTTATATAACTTAATATTAAATATTTAATTATGTATCATTGCTTGATCATCCATAGTGTTGTAGTTTAGGCTTAATGTCAAATCATTCAATGTTAACTCTTCCATCTCAATGACGTAATTATCTATATAATTAATTTAGTTGCTCACATGTATCAAGCAACCATTGTCATCTAGAGTCTGTCACTACAAGAAAAATACCTTTGTTGCCTCATTCATTTAAATATCATCAATTATTAATCCAATTAGGACTAAGAGAAAGGGGACAGTAACCATATTGGGCCTAAGCAGGATATGGATCCAATTAAGGACCCATAATTGACTAATGGTTGGATCATTTGCTTAACTCAACATAATCCATTGGATCTTCTGCCCGTCGTCTAATTTATTTAAATATTATCCATTCACAATCCAATTAGAATTTAAGTAAGAACCATATCCCATTAACAACCCATTAAGCATACAATCCATAACTTAATGGCCTGTTTGGCTAGAGTATCAAATTTGATACAATATCAATTTTGATATTGATATTTTAAAATGATAGAATATTAATATCAAAAGTGATAGTATCAAATCTCTTTAAACGTTTGGTAATACTATATCAATATTAAAATTGATATTAGGTGTTTGATAATACAATATCAAAATCAAAATCACTATTAGGTACCTTGATTGATTAAAGCCAAAATTATTTGTTAATGTCAAATATATTATTAAAATATAAAATATTTATATTATTTATAAAAATATAAGTACATACTAAAAATTTTTAATTTAAATAATAAAATTAAAATAAAAATTAAGTAAAAAATGATACAAAGTTGATCACTTTCATCAAATTGAAATGTCAAAATCTCATATTTTGTTGCACATATTTTGAATGGACATATATAAACATAAAATTCAACCATAACTACAACGAGCATAAAATTTTATAGTCCACTATTTCTCTGATAGAGAGAAGGATTGACTATATAATTTTCACTAAAATGATTACATAATTCAATAGAAAAGTCGACAAGGAACTATTGTATTAGACCTAGTTTATTATGAACAATAAGAACTAAATGACGTGTAACAACATCTTTTGCACCATCTCTCTTCGCCTCAAGCTTGGAGACTAACAATGATACACGTCCATATTCGCCAATCATGTGCATACAATATGTGTTAAGATTAATAACTGAATTGTTCTCTATCTCTGCACAACATACGAAGAAGCTTCAGTTTACAAACAGAACTCTCTTTATCTCCAACAAAAAACCACTCCAGCAACTAAAGATCAAGTTGCACTCCATCAATTTGAAGAGCTCGTTGGCAGGTAAGTGATGCCCAAATCGAATAGCCATGCCATGCTACAGAAAGTACAGATGAATTATACCTGTACACAACAAAAATTGAAAAAAGAACACCACTTTGCCAGAGATATTAAGCCAAAATGCAATGAAACTATGTCCTCTGCTTCATCTTCTCCCAAAATATGTACAACCTGACCCATGCAAATCACAAAATGTCCCTAGGCAAGAGGGTGATTCCTCAGCTTGAAACTTGCAAGACACGGCTCCTCAAATCCAATTCGGAATATATTACAGTTACTGAAACCATTCAAAAAATACGGGTAGATTTCTTTCAATTAAATGACAAATAGAACTTCTATAGAAATTTTTATGTTTTCAGTTTCAAATCTCGTCAAAATACAAATTTATTGCCACAAAGAAACAAAAAACAATTTATCAATAAACATTAACATGCTACCATTTGTCAATTACCACTGACATGAAATCAGCATTTTTGTGAGCATCTGAATTTTATATGCCTGAAATAGAATTGTTATGCTTTACACAATATTCATTAGTAGTGGAACCTCATCTCTTCTGGTTTAATCTTTTATTTAATTGCAAGAAGCATGTGGATTCTTGTCTCACATTTATTCAAATCAAATCACATAAAATGGCGAACCAAACAAATCCATACTTGGAGAAATACAAAATAACTATATTTTTAAGAAAACAACAAAAAATCCATATCCAAATACATTAATATTTTTTCCTCTTACTAACGAGAACATCCTAAAAAGTTGAAGCTATGTCTAGAATGGAATACGGTTGTAAGTTTGTAAGAAGTAATCAACCGAAACGATGGGCATAATGTTTCTCAAGCACACAAGATAATACAAAGGAAAGAAAAGAGAGCTTTTTGTTTTCTCGAAGCACACAATGACCCATCGTTGAACAAGTGGAATACGACACATCTCGTACAAGAATTTCACGACCAACTATTTTTGATATGTATTCAGTGGTAGTGTGGCAGTCAGCACAGATTCGGAGATTCTTAACCACTCATATTGGCAAACTTTGAGGTATAAAAACTAATCCAAAAGCAATTGCAAGCTTCTCACTGTGGTGGTTCAACATATGTAACTTCTCAAATTCTGTGACATCGTGTAATATAGAACTAGTGTCAGGGATGTAGCCTTCCTCCATCATTTTGTGATAAAGTCACTCAAGTTTAGAATATGTTTGGTCAGAATAAGGGATAGACTGATCATCAGCAACGAAAATATGCACCATGTTGCTATACTTTATCATACTACAACCAAGTTCCTTTTTCACACTCTGGGCTCTCATACTTCTTCTTAACCTAGCCACTTCATACCAATTTTCTCTAGAAGCATAAATATTTGCTAATAACACGTAGCTAGCAAGATTTTGTAGTTTCAATTCCTGGAGAGATTTTACTGCCCATTTTCCAATTTTCCATGGATGCTACATGAGCTTAATAAGGTTGACTAGCCAATGGCATCAGGCTTACATGGCATTTCCTTTAAATTGTTCTGCCCTTTTTAACTTTCCTACTTGTCTAAGTAGATCAATCATACACGTATGTGTAGTGATCAACTACTAGGACAATTCCGTACTTTGCCATGGAATTGAAGCACTCGTATCCTTTTTCAACAAACCCTCCTCTGCTGAGGCTAAAAGAACACTAATAAATGTGACTCCATCGAGCCTTAGTCCCTTATCCAGCATTTGTTCAAACAATTGTACTATTTCTCTTGCCTTGCCAAACTAAGCATAGTCAGTTACTCCTCTTGTAATAAAAATGAAATTTTGGGCATTAACTACCTAGATTTGGACAGATAAAAGGAACATTTGGTAGCTTAGATTTAATTTCTAGTATAGTAAAAAAAGTTATATATAGTACTTTAGCAGAAACCTCTAAGATCAAGGAGGAGAGGGGAGATCAAATCCACACTAGCTCTCATTTTGTTCAGATGAATTAGAATGACCATGTCATTTATCTCAAGAAAAAAATAACGTTGGTTCAAGATCGGTTAGTTGGATGTCTATCATCCGATAAACCAAAGCTTTCACCCCTTCATACATGCTAGCTCTTGTTGTACAACCACCCATTCATATACAACACCCGTAAAGATATATCATCTGGCACAGCATGCTAATTAAAGACCTGAATTTGTCAGCACCGGGTATCGTGGTTCACGTTGGCTGGTACAATGACCTTACAACAGGGCAAAACCCATATAACGATCAAGAGTGGAGGGCTTATAGTGGCATTGGTGCAGAGATAGCCTTGGGCACCCCTATAGAACCTGACGAAGGGAAGAACATGGACGTTGAGTATGTCTATGGCACATGGACTTGTTCTCCTCGTAGTTGATCTCCTCTACGCCCCCTGATGAAAGACCCTATATCTGACAGCCATCTCGCCGCCTCCCTACAACCAACTCCACCGAGCCAGCCACGGACCCCAGGACCGCCATCAACGCCCGTAGCTCCTCGGCCCTTGCAGACGACGCAATAGATAATGATACCTTCGATTTGGCAGCAGTAGGGCAGTAGCTTCGGCCGTAGGAGCTTTGATGCGATCGCGAGCATTTGCTACGGAGCTTCGCTGAGGATAGACTCAATCGAGAGCTTCTGCGGCAAGGCGATGCTGAGAAGAGATTGCAAAGCTAGGGCTTCAACACAATCGGGAGCATTCACCATGGGCCGAGGCTAAGGAGAGGCGCGATCAGGAGCTTCGATGTGATCACCGATGCGCCGTGGGGATGGTGAGAAAGGAAGAAGGATCGCCGATGTGCCAAAGAGAGTCGAAGCTTCGTAGAAGCACTAGGGAGATGCAGAAGCGACTGGGCGATGTCGGGAGGGTTCGTGAGATGCTGGGGTTCGGGGGCTCAGGGAGGGGATTCACGGTGTCGATATTAGTTTTAATACAGCTCTCCACCTGTTTTACTTTTGATAATTATTTGTACTATCAATTTTAAAATTGTTATCGACATCCAAACATCTAATTGTGTCATGTATCACTATCAGTTTCAAAACTGATACTAATACAAGTGTTTAATACTAAAAACAAACAGGGCATAAGTCATTGACACATCATAGTCATTGGAACTTGTGCCAATCATTGTTCCATCAGCCTCTTATTTAAATTGGAGACAACCATGGGGTGTTTGGTTGCATGATAATGGAGACTTTTATTTTAATTTTTAAAAATATAAGAAAACTTGTTAAAAGAGGTGTTTGGCAACCATGATAAATTTATATTTTGAAAGTAATTTTCTTCTAAAACAAAAAAGAGGGTCTCACCTCTTTCTTTTTTCTTGTGGTTCCCCACTTTGTTTAGTCATGTATGGTAGTTACTCTTTTTTGTTATCACATCTCTCCAAACATGATAATTTTATGTCATGAGTTGGTTAAATTTTTATTTTAATACATTTTTTGTCATGAAAATGTACACAAAATTATCATGCAACCAAACACCCCATAAAAAGTTTTTGTGAGTCTTGAAGTCATCTTTAGACCATCGCATATAAAACTTGTCACCAATGGTATTGATGACAACTTAAATGATATTGTCTCTACTTTCCCTTTGTGTAAAAGAAATGCCACCGGGGATGGCTAGAAGCCATGCATCACATTCATAGAATTATTGTTAATAAATTTTTTTATAAAATAAAAATTCATGTAGACAACTATGCATTACATTCACATTCATGAAATAAAATTATACATAATTTCTTTTGAAACCCACAATTCATTTACGCATCCACAAACTGCAATTTACATTTCTTACTCTACACTCCACATTTCACAAACTACAAAGCGCAACCACATTTCACAAACACAAAACACAAACTACTTCATAATGATTCCAAAAACACAATTATAGAAGTAAATTTTACATTTTTATTATCAAAATATTTAATATACAAACACATTGTTTTTAGTATAAAAGATAAGACATGGAACTCTTTCATTCAGCAAAGGATGCCTCATCATCCTTGTCATGATCAGCCTTGCCATTCTCCTCCTCTCTCAGTCTTGGAGGTTGTCTCAAACTCGATAGATCATCGGGTGGGGGAGTCTTTAATTAGTCCTAGTTAATATTTGTTGTGTTAGTTGCTCCACAATTGCTGCAAAATTCCTCTCTTGGTTGGCCACATGTTGCTTTAGAGCATCAATGATCGTATTTTGTTACATGATCTACTTGATTGCATCTTGTGCTTAGTTGATTGTTTGTTGACCCTACCCTACTCAACAACTCTTGGAATAGTGGAGTCATAGAAAAAAAGGCACCTCCACTGCTTTCCACCATACCAGGTGTTGCAAGTTTGTTCTCATCCCCACATCTAATGTGTCTCAACCTATCTTTGCCAAAGATGCTAATGAATGTCTCCTCTGGACTGAACATATGTTGACCATCCAATTCGATTGTACTTGGGGTGGCTATCAATTGCATCATCTCATCCTAAAGATAATATTTTATTTTTCATTTTTGATGAACTGATGAAAAACTATTTAAGTAATTAGCTAAATGAATTATACCATCATTTGATGACTATGTTTGTTGCTTCATGAGTTTGCATCATCCGGAACATCTTCAAATGTGTAGGAGGACGACCTTCTTTATGTACTTGTTTACCACATTTGATAATGTTCAAATGGATATTAATGAAGTTAGTAATAAATTAATAAATACAAAAGTACTTACAAATTCTCTTTTGAATTCATGGATATTCATCTTGCCTCTTCTATGTCATTGAAAGTGCTATTCTATTCTACATTTTTTTGCAAAGCACCTACAAAAAAATTGTCAATGTTTTAATACATAATAACAAAATGTTAAAATAAATATTAATTTTTTCTTTGTTTTCTTTCCTTGACCATATATGAAACATGTGATGCAACTATTTGACTTCACATTGTGAAAGTGCATTCTTATGTGCCTTCACTATTGGTCATTCTACAAAACATAGAACGTGATAGAGAACACTATTTTATGAACAATGTAACTCATTTCAAAAACATAAATTGACCATTTACCTTTTTCTTTAGGTGATGTCTTTGTTTTCTCTACATTTCTTTTATGTGCCTTAAGATGTTTGCATCTTAAGATAAAATTGTTCAAACCTAAAATGTTGTCTCATAATATACATATTGATAGCTATTAACATTAACTTCTTAATGATCATTAATAAAATATAATTATAAAAGTAGCTATGTTTACCTAAATATCTCTGAAAATGTCTTCTTTCATTTTAGGTGGAAGAGTGATATAATTTTGTTGTCAAAAATTATAGTGCACAATATTTAAGGATTTGTCATATAAAATTTGGTGTAGTGGAAGTGACAATTCCCATGTGTTCATGTTGATCTTGTCTTGATCGGACCCGAATGACAAAAATTGTGGAAGGATCATGCTATCAAATTTGATGCAGCAAAAGTGACGATTCCTATGGGTTCATGTTGATCTTGTCTCAATCAAAATTGAATGATGGAAATTGAAAGGCGATCAAAATGTGTCCGAATATACCTGAAGAGATTCATCTAATCTCTTGAAGAGGAAGAGGAAGAACTTCTCTAATGGTATCCACACGAACTTCATTCATAAGAGGACTGAATTGGCAAAAATTATGTGAGAATAGATTAGGGTTTTACCCTTTGTCCCTTCTAAGATGGAATGTGAGAACTTCCCTCAAACTTTATAAGTGGGAGGTGGTCTCCCTTGTTGCCTCAGGTATAGTCTCCTTGGCATATTTCTACTACAAGGTAGATGAGCCTATGAGAGTTGTTTTGTCATTGGCAACTTGTACCTCCTCTATAATAAAATTAGGAGGAGAACCTACCTACCTTGTTGGTTGATGGTTCGCCCTAGTTGATTGATTTGTTTTGTTTTGTTTTGTTTTTTTCAACTTGATTGCTCCTTTGTGGAGTTTTCACCCAAGCTGACCCCTTTTCAATTTTGCCTATGTCTCATTACGGGATTTTCATATAGTAGGGTTATCCAATTTTGCTCAAAGCTCCTTTTTAGGTTTTCACCTTAACTAGATATTTTCACATTTTTACCTTTGGCTATCCATTGTGTTCGATTGTCCAAGTCTGTCAGGCATCTCTATTTTTAGCTCATTTTTTATTATTTTTCTGAGGGAATTGAGGCTTCCCTCAAGCCATATAGTGAAAGGAAAAGGGATAGGAGAAGTACTAGACATAACTTGATGCGGGGGCTCATGTGTACCCAAATCTTGGGGACAACTTGGTGTGAATGCTAGGGATTCATTACTTCGTTGAGTGTGATTTTCAACTCTCAAAATGAGGAGCCAATTCAACATCTGACACGTGGCTGCCATCGGGGCCTTGGATCAAAACTTCTTTGTCCTTAGGTGTCTTGTCAAAACAGGGGTTGAACTGCTAGGCTTGTCACTGCCATGCTGGATGCTAACCATATCCACTACGTAATGGACTCATGCCTCATAGTAAGAGTCGTATGCTAGGCCATGATGCTTGTTGGCTATGTTCTAGCCTTTTTAAGGATAACACTCGCGGCTCCACCGCGGTTGCGCGTGCACGGCGACGAGAGAGAGAGAGAGCAGAAGGGGGGGAAGCGTGGCCGGAGAGCGCAAGAGAGGGGCGCGGCGGGGGCGCATATTCCAAAGGTTCTTTCCCCAGGCCGGTCAGTCAGGATTAGTAGTAGAAGAAGAAGAAGAAGAACACATCCAAGAACCATTGCCCGGGACATCCTATGACGTGTTGAAACATCTTGATAAAACCTCGGCATGGATCTCTATCTAAGAGTTGATCAAAAGATCCAAAGTCCATCAAGAGGTTCTCCAACAATACCTACAGCGGGTGATGGTGAATGAGAGCTTCCCTCTAGAAAAGATCTCATCAGTTCTAGTCCCGAGAAGTGAGTACCAGGCCCGTGCATTCACAAAGGAAGAGTTGGCCGACCTAGAAATAAAAAAATGTGCCTTATGCATCACAGTCCACATCAATGGAGTAGGCATTAAGTCATGCTTGGTCGATACTAGAGCTTCCATTAACGTTCTGCCACCAGAAACATTACATCTTTGCGAAATTTCTGAGAAGGATGTCTGACCATCTCACATAACAGTGACATCATATGACAATTCGAAAAAGCTGTCGATGGCATGATTACATTAAATGTGAAGCTTGGACCCCAAACAGTCACTGTTGACTTCCATATACTTGAGATGGATCTGACATACAAAGTTATTCTGGGACGTTCCTATTTGGAAGCTCTAGAGGCAGTCGCCTCCACCAATCACCGGTGTCTCAAATTCCTTTACAAGGGACAAGTGATTAAGGTGACTAGCATGCCCATAGACCATCCATCTTCTCCACCACCACCCCTTGGGTTGCCAAATGAGCCAATTTTCACAATCTTAGATCTTCCAGAAATAAGTAGGCAACCCAAGAAAGTGTGGAGAAGGAAAAGAGAGGAAAATGAAACTGGTTGGTTGGCACATAATGAAGAGTTTGGGATACCAAGAGGGCCGAGGACTAGGCAAAGAACTGCAAGGCATAGTTGAGCCAATCAATCTAATGAGGTTACAACCAAAAAGCGGAGTTGGGTATGACATAACGACCGCCAATGGTCAGGATCTCAAAAGCAGATACTTTTCTGGATGCTTACAAAAGTTTTTCATCAAGAAAGAAACCATTCAACTAGTTGAAAACAAGGAAGAACAAGAGATAGAGCAAGAGAAGAGAAGAAGAACCAATGACCCTGAAGATGGCTTGTATCCTAAAATATCTCTTTTGTTTTCCACCGATGAAGAAGGGTCAAGCAATGAATCACTCTAGGCTGAACCACCTGTTGACCCACCCGAGGGTCATATTGCCAAACCGACTCAAGGAAAAGTCCAACCAACTCCATGAGGGTCTTCTCTCATTATCTCATCTTTTGGGGCCCATACCCCAACTTACTGTGATGCTCTCCCTGGGCTTTTTGGCCCGATCCCTATTTCTGGGCCCCTAGGCCCAACTTATGGGTTCGCGTACCCACTTGTTGCTTTTGGGCCATCGAGCCCCTCTATCCTGGCCTTTGTGCCCATTTTCTCCAACTCTTAGGCCCTCAAGCCCATCTCTTAAACCCAGGCCCTCGAGCCCACATCCTCCTCTCATTGGGTCCATGAACCCACCTTCTTCCATAATCATCCAGCCTACTAGCCCATCACATCTTTCTGTCAACATTGCATCTGAAAGCCCCCTCTATCAAACATTGCTCGAAGTCTTCCTCCCTTTATCAATATCTCCGCCTACTTTGGCTCCCGCAGTTGATCTCACCCCAAATTGGGCACTGAAGCCCATTCTATCTTTATATTTAGCACTTCCCAAAAAAAATGTCCTCCTCGAAACTCAATGTTCTTGCTTTCTTGTTTCGTCGATCACTAGAAGGGTCTCCATTGGAATGGTTCTACTCGCTCGACCCCTTTGAAGTATGAGATTTTGATATTGTCAAGACAAAAATTTTGCAAAGATACAGAGACTGGGTGGCACCATCATGCTCCATTACAGATTTGATTGCTGAGAAGATAAAACCCGAAGAAAACTTCATAAAGTCTGCTGATTGCTGGAGGGGAATGGCAGAGAAACTAACAAATGTTATTTTTGAAAGGGAACAAGTGAAGATGCTCATTGGAAACACTACACCTGCCCTGAGGAACATCTTGATCATGCACCGTTCTACCACCATGAATGAACTTTATGACAGTGCCCGATACTTGCAAGCCCACTTCAAAGATGCCGCAATGATAAATCCATTTGATCTCAAACCTAGGAACAATGATTGCCGTTGTTGTGAGAAATGGCCACATTTTCTTTTGGGTCTCCGTGGGTTTTGAAGATACCGAACGGACTCGGCGTGCTCTTCGCAGGTGCTCAGCTGCTGCTGTACGCAATCTACTTCAAATCAACAAAGCGGCAAATGGAGGAGAGGAAGATGAAGGCCGAGCGTGGGTTGACCGACGTGGTCGTCATCGGGGAGTCCAACAAGATCAGACAGGTGGCGGAGATCCGCGAACTGTGAAGCCAAGGAGGAACAAAAGCCGCAACATTGAGTGTTGACATACCATGCACACCGATGGCCCCCTTGATCTACTTTCTAGATCGGCGCCATAACATGAACCGGCCTGTATCCTTGTTTATGGAGTTCTTTTTCTTTGTTTTTTGGATCAATTTTTTCGACGAACAGTTTCATAGCTTCGTGGAGGCCAGTCAACGTGAAAGTTGTCTATCTGTCGATTGCCAGGTTGCAATAACTTGGATACTACGCATCACCTGGAGGAGCTATAATGGAGTGAGTACCTAGCGCCTCTCAACACTAGTAGTCTCTAATAAAACAAAGGTGTTGCGGTACCTTTCCACTTAAACTTCTCACGTGAGGGGGGATGAAAAGATTGTTTTTTTGGTTACGGATCCTTACATATAAAACTAACATTTCACATATAAAAATAATAACCCACTCAAAGTTACTTATTGAAACCCTATAATCAGTTATTAACTCATATTATAAGTTAATTCACCCATCTTAATTATTGATCTTGAATTAGTAATATATAACATTATATTAGTGTTGTATATATACAGAGTTAGTATTATGTATAAAGGGTTATTAACATAAAAAATAAAAAATAATATTATATATTAAAGATTAGTATTATACATAGGAAAGATATTAGTTTATATGTAAACAGTTAATAATATGTATAAGTTAGTGTTGCATGTAAAGGAGTAGTATTACATTGAAGGAGTTAGTGAAAAAAAGGTTAATAACAAGAAAGGCACCATTACATCTCCTCTGTTGAGGGCCAAGTTTAAGGGTGCGAATGACTACCGCATGCGCACTTTTAGTAAAAAGTTATTCCAAAATGTTATTTGGTTGTACAGACATAGGAGTCAATCGTAAATCACTCCTCCAAATAGAGCATTTTGGTATTCACCGAAATATGACGCAAACTAAATTATAAATAAAGGAAATATTTTTATAAAAATAAAATAATTTTTTTGGTAATATTTTTTTAAAAAAATTATACAATTAAGTAACTGAACATATTTTATGATATTGTTTGAAATAACTACATGAAAAATATTTTTAAAAAAAATTTCTAAACAACAAAATAAGAGATTTGTATGTATTTTTCCTTGATAAGTTAATTTTTGATAAAACATTTTTAAAGTTTTCCTCTCTTCATGCCACCAAACAGACCCTTAAGAGGGTTTCGGACATCATGTTTATGATTTTATTAATTATTATTTAAGAAAAGAATTTAAAATTATTCAAATAGTTGTAAATAATGTAATCAATTGATAAAAATGATAAAATTTATTGTTTTTTGAAAAATAATTTATAAGCATCTAAATAATAAAATATTTTTAAAAATTTAAAAATAATACTTTTAAATAATTTACATTTAATAAAATATTTAACTTTATACTTCCAAACATAGTTGTCTGTTAAACGTCATAAAAAAGTTTTATGTTTATTAAAATATTATTTTTTGTTAAACATATTTTATAGCAAAGTTTATAAAAATATATATTCATTGAAGATTATTTTTTTATTATTAAACGTATTTTCTTGTTTAAAATTGTAATTAATATATAATTATTAAAATAGTACATTTTTATTTCTAGACATATTTGTGTTTTAAAGATTAAAAATATATATGTATTTACTAAAATAGTAATGTTTTTTGCTCAATTTTTTTATAAGGGAGGGAGATCGATTACAAAAATGGTTTCATTGGAGATCCATTTTCAAAAGTATCACAATCCTCGCTCCATTTGTAGACGTTACCCTGGTAACCTACTGGTACCTGCCTTAAAAATTACAGTAATACTCTCTTCTTTTGAATGTGTTAAATATTGTAAAAAGTTACATTTAATAAAATATTTAACTTTATACTCCAAAACGTTGTTGTGTGTTAAAGATCAAAAAAAAGTTTTATATTTATTAAAATAATATTTTTATCATAAAACATATTTTTTGGCAAAGATTACAAAAATATATGAATTCATTGAAAATTAATGTTTCATTCTTAAACGTATTCGGTTGTTAAAATTTTAAATTTGCAAAAATATATTTATTAAAATATTAAGTTTTTTTATTTCTAGGCATATTTGTGTGTTAAAGATTGCAAACATATATATTGACTATATCAATTATATACTAAATATTCTTAGAATTATAAAATAACATTACTTTGAATATCTTTAACCTTTATCAAATATTCGTTACCAAATCTAACTGATTTATAATCCCACAGATAGTCCTTTGAAAAGGTGATAAACTAGTTTGGAATGAAGAAAAGGCAATTTCAAAAATATCAATAAAAGTAAATAAGATCCAAGAGATCCAACGTTAAACTGATTCAAATAAATGGATTTAACACTAAGCAAATGTGATCAACAGACTAATCGTTAAACTCATTTGTGGATCGAAAGCTAACTTTTCTTTCATGAAACCCTTTTTCACCTTGTGTTATTTCATCTTTTTTTTTAGAAAATTTACATGATCTCACTCGTTTTTGTTGTCATACTCATCAAACTTGATAAATTTATACTTGTAATTACTTAGATTTTATTTTAATATAAAATTTTGTCTGGGAGAAAAATTTCATTTCCTAAGCAAACACATCATAAGTTTCTAAAGTGAGAAGCGCTATGGTTAAGGCATATCAAGTTGTCGACAAATAACAATCACTATACATGCATAACCATTATCCACAGGCATGATAGCCCAGTCCACTACAGAAAATTATATCATTGATTATAACTTATTGGTGTTGGCTTCAAAAAATTGTCTCTAATAAGTTTATCGGCAATGGCTACATGAGCCATCGCCAATATGCCATAATTGGTGATAGCTTCATCAAGCAGTTGAAAAATGTGTAGTCGCAATGACTAGAGTCATTGCTAAACTAGTCAATCAATTCCCAAACAACTATTCGAGAAGAAATTAACTATTTTAGCGATGACGAAGAGTCATCACTAATAATCATAGTGGTGACAACTCAACAAATGCGAAACTAGCCAATCAATTCCTGGACAGTTGCCTAATTAATTGTTTTAACAATGATGAAGAGCTATTGCTAGTAAACATCATGGCAACAACTCCTATCTATCGTAGTTGGCATAGTTGTGATGGCCTGTAGTCTTGTGAGTTCCTATTCATCTAAAAAAAAGAAACTAGCAATGGCTAAGAGTTATCATGACTAAGTCTACCAACGACTACTATGAGCTGTCATAACTCTATTTACTAGTGATATCATACGAAAAGATATTGCCAATAACATCGGCGACATACTTATTTGTGATCGAGTTGTGACGGCTTGTTATTAGTGATAGGCTTATTTGCGATAGAGTTGCGACGACTTTGAAGCCATCATAAATAGTTTATTGCGACCACTTTTCACATATAGGCGACGACTTCTAACCATTTTATTCTTGTAGTGGCCCAAAGATTTGCTCTAGAAGGTTTCTATGAGATGCCTGTTTTATTAGAGAAATAATAAGTAGAAGATATCACTATGTCTACAAAGACACTAATTTCAACAAATTTGAAAGCCCATTTATTGGTTACTTTCTAGAGAAGCTAAGGGTGCATTTGATTCTTGGTGAAAGTAGATGCCTGTAGAAGGTTTTCTCGATTTTTTAAAAAAAAATATTTGTTTTTATTTAAAAATAGGTAGTCAATGTAATACATTTTAATTTGACCCTAATAAGAATGATTTTGGCATCCAAAAAAATTGTTCGGAGGCCATTTTTTGATTGCACCATTTCAACATTGTGATTTGAGGGTTTTGATGCTGAGGGATTTCGATGCCGTTCCCACCATGACATCGAGGGTTTTGACGTTGCCACCACCACGGCATCAAGGGTTTGGATGTTGAGGGATTTCGATGATGAGGGATTCCATGTTGGAGGTATAATGGGTCATAAAGGTAGCATCTGACGAGGATGATAGTGGCACTATCGGTAGGGGTGACACCGAGATACAATCAGATTTTGTGTTGGATTTTATTGCGACGACCCCAATTTGGTTGGTGGAAAGCCTAGCTGAGAGAAAGCTCTGTGAGATTTCCAAGTGGGTTATCGAGTGGATTTGTTGGTATCTTCCCATAAAAGTCCCCCTTTTTTGTTTCATATTTTCTTTTGGTTATTAGAAGCTGGGATTGGAAACAACACCCTATTCGGATGCAAATTGTGAAAGGTTCAACTAGGGTGATCGTAAATGTTAATGTGCCTAAGATAAATGTTTGTAGCTTAAATGCATTGTTGGGTTATCATCTTTGGCTGGTTCTTAGGTGATGAAGGAGAAAGTCCTTCTCTTAAAGAAATTGGAGTCACCCATGTCCATGATGTAAATTTTTTATCATAGAGAGATATGTGTTTGTCAACTACAAAAATGGGGGTTCCCGGAGTTGGCACCCCACAGAGATGGAGAGAGAGGGAGAAGGAGATCCCTTAATTACCCACACTCACATTGATCCCCAAATACTCGGCCTTCGACAACACTAGGATGTTGAAGGGACTATTTGATAGAAATGTATACTTTATAAGCCAATCATATATAACATGATTCGACATTTCTAAAAATATCTCATTCAATTAACTAGACAAATCTTCATTACTAGCTTTTATTAGATGTGAATATCGTAATAAACTCATTGATCACATGCAATGATAATTAATCTTAATGAGATCATAATAATGAGATTGATCATCTAGAGGTATGTGATTTAAATGTAAGACAGTCATAGGATCCTTGAGACAGGACATCAAGGGCTAAATAGACAAGTGTATGTGATGTCTTCTCATATGATGAGGATAACCAATATCATTGGCCATTAGTGTGTTGACATTGGGATACACATACATGTACTCATTAGTTGAATAAGTTTATTGAACTTGCCGAATTAGAAACCCTGAATGCTATCTTATCGAATTGTCAATCAGAGTTTTCTATCATCATGGTTGCATAGTGATGATTTCGTACAGTGATGGATCGGGTACAAGGAAAATTTGATGGAGGTAATTGAGCATACGACATGGGATCGTCCACTCTCCGTAGAGGATAATTGAAAATGGAGTTTTTCAATTGATCTGATTCCGATTATAGGATCCTATAGAGTCGGCATATTAATGAGTTGATAGTCGATGCTGTACTCCTTTCCAACCGGGACATTGAATGAACGAGAGTTTATATCCATGTGATAACTGATGATGGAAAGGCTCAATATCCCCATGGCCATTTGGGATCATGGGATATGATTTGTACCTTTCATGATTAGTAGGCGATTAATCTGTTATCAGTTAATAAATTTAATTTAATTAAAAAGAATTATTCTTTCTTAATTAGGCATCAATCAAATAGGCTATTGGGATAGTGTGTCACACATATAAGGACTTACCCATAAGTAGAGAGCCAAGGGCGTAATTTATTAAGATTTTAGATTTTTATAAAAAATTTAAATTTTATATAAATACTAATAGTCTTGGCAATGAAACGATGTTTGATGTAGGCTGTGATGTACCATGAGATCCATGCACCTATCAATGGATCCACTAGTCATTCTTCTCTTACATATATGGTGGTTCTTACTAAAATTTTTCATCTACAACACAATCAAAGTGGTATTATAGTTTTGGTGCCAAAATTTTTCATTTAGCATGCACAACTTATATTTGAGCAATGCTGAAGTTGGTTTGGAAATCTAACTTAGATTCGCTAAAATATGGACCAGAAGATGTAAACAAGCCTTGGAAATGCCTTGATAGGCTTAAAGGACCCAAATGGAAAATACAATGATCTTGTTGCATAGACCTAGCCACAAGCTTCGTAACAGTGCCCAAAACGCATAAAATGGACATTAAAAGGTGAAAATGACCATTTTGCTTGTGACACACAACGGGACAAATCGAGACTCTATCTGAATGATATTGTAGACATGCAATTTTGGCCTAGTTGGAGAGCTCAAATTCTTATTTTCATGAAGAATATTTGAGTAACCTTTTAAGGGAACCGAGTTTTCCGGAAAGATTAAGGTCTTTGGCACATTTCAAAGAGGGCAAAACCCTGTGTATAAGGGCACTTGGCGCCCTACTTATAGGGCACCAGGCGCCCTGTATTCAGGGCGCCTGGATCCAAATTAAATTGATTTGACAGGCCGATTTGACCCCCCACAGTGACTTGTCTTGTCGACCTGACATATCTCATGATGCTGGCGCCCCATATACAGGGCGCTATGCCACATGGCACTGTTTCTCGAAAATGGCCAAAGTGCCCTCTTTTGGGCTATAAATAGACCCCCATTTGGAGCTTGAAGGAGGTTCCAACTCCGTGCCACCCTAGGGCTCATCCAACACTACGATTCTAAGCCATCTACACCCTCCAATAGCCTCCAAATCGATCCAAAATCCTCCACCAAAAACCCTAAAACCTTCTGTTTCTGTCACCCAGGAATATGATTTTCCTCCAACTTTGAAAGCTTCTACCCGTCTCTCCTCTTATATCCAGCACCCAAACCCTCTTCCATGGGCTTCATTTGAGTATTGTCTACAAGGAGGAGTCCCTACTTCGTCCCGGAAGCCTCTCAGCACTCCGGAGCGGCGCCGCGAAGAGGAGAAGAAAATCTGTTCGGGCCAGACTTAGTGCCCCGTATACAGGGCGCTTTGACTTGGTCAACGCGCCCCATAAAGGGGGCACCTGCTCCTGGCGCCCTATATACAGGGCACCAGGAAGGACAGAAGTTTGTTTTGTTATTTTTGGATTCCGATCGTCCATTTAATCGAGTTTTTGTCTCCCTTTTTCGCTTTTGCATTGATCATCATGTTATTTAGCATGTCTTAGAGCATTTTTGCATTTCATATATGTTCAAAACCTACCAAAAATAGGGGTTGGGATCTCGTCCCAATCCGGTTAGTCTCTCCCCATTTGCATGTTTGAATCTAAATTCGAGCACGATACTATGCTTTCGTTAGAACTAATGAAACCTTCACTTGTCTCCTTGTTTTCTTATGGACATTCTTAGGTAGATCCGATCGAGGCGGAGCTTCAACCAGATTGAAGGCAAAGGATTCACTAAGCTCTCTTCTTTCGGCCGGCCGAGAGAGGAGAAGTCAGAACTCAACAATCTCCCCGCTTCTGAAGGTACGACGGTCATCTTTCTATTCCATTTTCTTTCATCCCACCATATTTTGGAGCCTTTGGTTCCTGGCGACCACACCCACTAACATCCCATCCACCAAGTCACCAAGGCGGGCGTAAGGGGGCCGGGAGGGGGAGATCCGCGGATGTCCCGTTCCGGGTGCTTACAGATATGACTTCACCACATTGTTAGTATAAGAAAAAGCTAGACAATGCTCGAATAGATTGAAAATCTAACCACCAATCAGAGAATTATTCAGAAAAGATCAAATTTGGACAGGAGTCCATACCTCGTCACCCCAAGGGTAAAATGGTCCAATTAGCCTTTAGATTGGATCACAAATTTAATATTGCAATTTCCTATTCCAAGACTTTAATTTTGAGAATATTGATGCAATAAAAATAAAATTTGGCTAATGGGATAATCTAATTGCCTTTAATTGTAGTTTTCGAATTATCGATGGTCGAGATTGTACCAATCAGGAAGATCAATAAAATAAAGGATCCAATGCAATTTAATAGATCCTAGTTCCACATTATTGATGGAACACTAGATCAATGGCCATCATAACACATTCCATATTTTTCTAGGTGAATTCAGGGTATGTTTAATTTATTTTGATCAAAATTAGTGACATTTGTCAGATTGGGAGCATCTTGATGAGATTCTGGAGATGATTCACCATCTCTCCCCTACAGGTGTGCTAGCTTCCTCTCTCCTCACCATCCTTGTGTGCACATCATCCTGCCTAGACTCCTCCTCCAGAAGGAATTCCTTGTTGGAAGACTCCCTCCCTAGTTGGAATTCCTTTGGGAAAAGACTTCTTTATGAGATAGGACTCCTTAACTTATCCCATCTACAACTTATCTTTTATACTCCCTAGTTGAAGGAAGACTTGGTGAACAATCTAAGTGTACCATCCTCTCTCTCTCACCCAAACCTTTGTTCACCTTTCCCAGAACCTATTCCTATGCACACATCAGCTTTGTGAGACTCCTTGTTGGTTATAACTCCTCACATAAAAGACTTCTTCAAGCCTTAGGACTCCTCACCCTATCTCCCTTGAGAATTATTCCTTAAACTCCCCCGTTAGAGGGAGACTAGGAAGACAAAAGGCTTGGGTGCGCCTTTCTCCCTCCCTCACCAAATCTGGCAACACTTGCTCCTCTTTCCTCTCTCTCCTGGTGAGCACCTTAGCTCCTCCCTCTCCTGACGCAACAACAGCCTCAACTACTCCCTATCTCTTGGGAGCAGCAGCAACAATAGCTGGTTTTCTTCTTTCTCTAGTGGTCTTCCCGTGGGAACCTCGATAATTCTTTTAAAAGTTTTAAAAAAAGTTTTTTTTTTGAATTTTGAAATGTCGATGTTCCAATTTTCTAGTAAAATAGGTGATAGCCCATAAAAGTACTAGATAGTCCAGTGATATTACAAAATTATAGAACCGAGGTTTGGGTTCTATGAAAATTTTATTTTGACCCCTCTCAATCGAATGGTGCGAATATCCAACATTCATTGACATCGAACAATCACTTGAATACCCTTGATTAATTACCATACTAATATATTTTGAGAGCACGCACATCCACAATATGAAAGTAACAAAAGGGCTATGGCCTTTTAAGCTTGATGAAATGCGAACAAGTTTGTTATTTTTATTTTGTTGAATGTTGATTTTTGTTGTTTGGAGTTGATTTTTATCAAGTGATTTGAAGTTGGTTCTGTTTGGTTTGAGTTGTGAATTTTCATATTTGAGTTTGCTTTTATGTTGATTTTGAATTGTTTGATTTTGGTTTGAAGTTGATTTTTTAAAGTTAAGTGAGTTTAATTGGAATTTTCAAATTATTAAAAATATGATTTCTTTTGATTTTCAGATTTAATGAATGTATGTTTTAGATTCATTTTATCTTTTTTTTTTGTTCAATCCACATCACATCTAGTCCAAAGGGCTAGCATCAGTGCTCCGTTTGCAATAGTCCACATGAGCACTTGAACTTTATAAATTTCACATGTTGGTGTACATTGGATAATAAGAATCTGAATTTGGTCATTATCCTTTCCTTAGGTAATTTCCATAACATCGAAAAAGAAATCATCATTACGATGGCATGCCAGCCTATTCTCGATAAATGTAATTTACCCGTCCTACATAGTTAAGTCTTTCGACTTTTCTACATAGTGGGAAAGGTTTGTCCACATAGGAAACATTTCCCATGCATACAACTAAGTCAACGTTCCAGAAGTATAGCCATATTAGCTTCTCAATTGTGGAGAGCCCACAAAGTGATGCAAATCTCCTTATTTAATTTTGCTTTTCACACTCAGATTTGTTTAAGTTAATTTTTTTCGAAGGCCTAGTGGACCAATTTCATGTCACTCAGGCCCGGTAGGCCTCTTTGAATTCCTTGAAGCCCACATCCAACCCTTGCCTTGAATTGAGAATGAGGGTCACCCAAGTTATAACTTGGTCCGTCGCATGGATTCCAAGAGACCCTGGGCCAAGCTCCTCACCTCAAGCTCAATTAAGAGTCTGTATGGGGTGTCGCTTGAAATCTTATAGAGAAGCATTAAGAGGGAGTTAAAGTGATGGTAATGGAACTGCTCAAAGGGTAAAATGTAGATGCAAGGGGGTTGTTTGGGTGTTGCAACGACAAACAAGAAGGGGAGACTGAATAGGACAATTTTAAAGGATCTCTTGGGTGCTGTGAAAGGAGGTTAGTAGGCTGGATTTTGGGTCAACCAATGGGCCAAACAAGGGGTGGATTCTGGATTTCTTTCCTTGAGGGGAGGAACCAGCGAGGGCTGTCACTCCCACATGTGTCATTTAAAACCAGCACAGGGTGTACCATTGCCTGGTGTTGCTCCCATTGGCTTTGCAGTCACCATTGTTGCCCAGACCATCGGACGACTCTGCTAATGTTGTAGGCTGTTGTGGCCACAGGGTAGGTTAGTGAGAGACATAGCAACTACTAGGGGTGCTATCTGAAACCAGCGTATGGTGTGTCGTGGCTTGGTGTTACTACAGCTAGCCTTGCTAGAAGTAGTCGCTATTGTTGCCAAGACTATTGGATGGCTCTATGATTGTCATCAGCCACTATGGCCATCATCAGAGGACAGGTCAGCGAAACCATTATCGCCAGACTCTATGGCCACCATTGGAGGACAAGTCGAAGGGAGCCTTTACTGCTTCGGGGGGCCAGGTGCACCACCATCACTAACACCTCCTTTGTCGCTGTTATGAAGACTTACCATAGGGGTGGAGGGTAGCACACAAAGGGCTAATAGGGAATGAAGTTGGGGTTCCAAGAGGGATTCACAAAGGCTAGTAAAAAGGCCAATGAGATACCGTGTATGGTAATGTTTTGATGGCTGTGCACAAGGGGCAAAATAGGGGGTTTTGTGTAGGTAGACCTTGGGCAAAGGGGCTGTCAAATAAGGAAAAAACAAGTGAGTGGTTGGAGATGTTTGTTTTTTCTTGATGGGCTGTGATGAAAGATAGAGAGAGTGGAAGAGAGGGATCAGAAAGGAGATAATGGAACCCATGGTCTTTTACCTTCACGCTCACCGCCTTCTTCTTCTTCCTTGTCTTTCTTAGTGCTGTGGCTATAAAAGCAAGTCAAGTGGGGTGGAGACAAAGATGAAGGCGTTGGCCTACTCCTTCTTCTACTATTGCACAACAACTAGAACAAGGTGGATATGGATGCACTGGTCTTCGGATGATATTAACTTGAAGGTGGCAGTCACCATTGCTACCACCACATCCAACCTAAAAGACTGCTTCTGCTATTGAGGAGACTGCCAGAAGGTGTTGTATTGAGGGAGGCCGCCCAAGAAGAAGGGCATGTAGTGTTGTTGTTGTTGAAGATTTCTCCTACTGGTGTTGCTGTAGTTGGAGGGGGCTGTGAAGAAGAGAGCCTGTGAGGGTGGGAAACCTTAGGAGAATTTATATTGCTCAGTGCTAAAGAAGAGACCACTCAAGGGAAGCTTTTTGCTTAGAAAAGAAGTCGCATGTGTCATCTGAGAGGGGAAGATTTGTGAGAGAGAGAGAGAGAGATCTGCCGAGAGAAGAGTCTTCTCCCCAAGTTTTCTCGCATTGGGTCTGTTGAAGAGAGGCATTGCCACTGGCCAAGGGGATAGGCATGCGGGCTTGCTGGGAATCCAAGAGAGAGCCAATCGGAAGAGATATTTTTTGAGGTAAATCTCATCCGAGAAGGTAGCTCAGTTAGAGGGATATAACCCTATGGGGGAGCCAATTCTAGAAGGAGTCTTGGTTGAGGCGGAGGGGGGGGGTCCCCCGCCCAGTGGCAGAGTGGACATCTGCTCTCCTTGGGAGAGCCCCCTCCTAGGTTCGAACCCGGGAACGTCCATGGGCATCTGCCGCACAGGTGTGGTCGATGACCACTGTGCCATGGTCAAAAAAAGAAAGAAAGAGAATACGGGACCAAAGGAAAATTGTGAACACGGGTTTGTTGGTAGGCCAAAATCCTGGCTACCGATGCTGTTTTTCTCTCCTTCTTTCTTTTTTTTTAATCCTTAAATGTCAAAATAATATTTCACCTAAATTTTTTTTAGAATGTAAGAGAAAACCAAAAGAGATTGGCATGTTGACCAGGAAATGGGAGGGCAGCGACCACAATCTTCCAGGTCTAATTAGACATAAATCTCATCGAGGCACTCCCAATCTGACGGCTTGTATTAAATCCAATGAGAATTAATGAAACAAGTCTTGAAATTTCCCAAAAAATTTTAGAATATGCTTTGATGCCATTGATCTTATGCTCACTTGAGCTATGAGGCTAGGACCTCCTGAATTACATCGACTCCTTCATTTTATCGATTTTCCCAATCGATGCGATCTTGGTCGCCGACAATTCTGAAAATTGCAATTAAATGCAATTGAAACAAATACTTGGCCGAATCTTCATTTTGATGCCCCAATATTCCCATGACTGACGTCTTGGACTAGGGAACTAAAATATTTGGCTCTTGAGCTTGGTCGGTAGTGTCGACTCTGAAAATTCAACGGGGTCTTCTCCTTTTCAGGGAAGTCCGTGAACCCAGATCGTCACCTCAAGAGGGGATGAGAAAAGAAAGGAATAAAGCTCGGAAAGCAAATCTCACCTCGGTCCCACACTCACATTGATACCCGAACTTTCATCTCTTGGCGTCGTTCGATCACCAAAGAGATGGTTCGGGTCATGTGGGAAGAGGGTGAGAAGAAATAAATTAAGACATGTGGTCGCCAGGAACCGTGGGTTCTGATTTATAGAATTAAAATGACCGTGTGTACCTTAGCGTGAAGAATGTGAGTTAAAGCTTCTCCTTCTTCGGCCGGCCGATGAAGAAGAGTCCTCAACGCGGTGGGTGCTAGATATTCTGTGCAACTAGACAAATAAACAAGTGAAATAGACTATTAGAACTAGACAAAGTGGAGTATATGTAAAGAGAATAACATAAACACACACAATTGACTAGAAACTGACCGGATTCGGGTTATCTCTAACCCCTTTTTTTAATTTTCGGAATAATAGAGTAAAATTAATTCAAAAAATGTAAAAAAATAATAGGATGATGTAAAATCACGAAACAAAGAGATAGGAAAAAGAACTGAAAGATTCTGAGTTGAATAGAGGAAGATATAGCCAAATCTATGTTGTCGAAAAAGCCGAGCAGCAGTCCAGGATCTGCCAGGCGCGACTTTGCTTCTGCACTCGTTACGACCAGCCCCGACCTCGGAATCAAGTGCTGTCGATTGAAAACTGAAGAAGACTTGGAGATGAAGAACTTTAATGAAGAGATATCGGGCAGAAGACGTCCACACACTTCTATAGAGGCCGAGGAAGAGAGACTGGGCAGATCCCTTGCAGAACAGCCTTCCTCTCTCTTGAACCGACTTTTCTCTCTCTAAAAACTCGAAATTCTCTCTCTAAAAATCACAAAATCGATGCAGGATGGTGATAGGATGTCTTGATATGCCTGAGGAGTCGTGCCCTTTGGAACGACCAGAATCAGAGTCCATTTATAGGAGAACAGGCAGTCTTATCGGAGCTAAAAAAATAGGGGCATTGCGCCCCACCCCTGGGCGCATGCGCCCTGGTCCTGAAAAATAGTGGGGGCACATGGGCACAAACCCCGAAAAAATAGTTCTTATCCCATCGGCGGTTCAGTGGTAGGGTCCGGGTGAAAAACTGGGTCCCTCGTGCCTCAAAGGTGGGGCGCATGTGCCCTCAAATGAGGGCACAAGGTAACGTGCCTCACTGGTAGGGCGCATGGCCACGTGCCCTGGGTCCCGGGCGCATGTGACCAGGAACCCGGGCGCATGGGACTGGTTTCACGCGTCCTTCTTCCGGAAGCCATTGCGAACACTCCTGAACTCAGAATTCGACGCCGTTTGTTGCGTTGGAAAGATAACAGGCCGAAGAAGCTTTCTATAGCATCGGATCAGTCATCACACCCTCCAAAACTTCAGAATTTTGTCCGGAAATTAGGGCAGTGAACAGAAGATCCGATACAGGTCAAAATGACTCCGACGGCAAACCGGAAAGCACGGAATGCAACAAAACTTGTCTAGGGTGTGAATATGACCATAACCTTCAATGCATGATCATTAGGCATTGGTCGTTCAGCCAATTTCCGTGTTTACACGATTTACGTGTGGCTTTCGCTCAGAAATTACGGTTTTTCGTGGAAAACTTCGGAAAGCATCCGATTTCGTTCGGTGAAGCTCCAAATCAACTTTTAAAAGACCCGACATCATTCAACGGTCAATAACACATGTTACCCTATAAAAAATGAGTTTTATGCTCTGAATTAGGCAAATTTGGCGTGTCTACAGCTTGCCTCGCCTTGATGTCGGCTTTGTAAGGGAGTGGCATGTAATGAAGCAGAGTGATTCGTAGTGAATTGTAATGGAATGCAAGTGAACGTAGATGAATGTAGCGAAATGGAATGGTGATGGACTGAAAAGGTGGCAGCAAGGTGTAGATATAGACACGCTTATCTACTTGATCCAGCAATATGAATCTCGCTGAGTATTCTAGATCGCTTTCATGTTCTATCAAAACCTCATATAATTGACTGGTAAAAGACATGCCCTTGGCACGAGAGATGAAAAAGTAAATGATAAAGGATAAAAGGATGTAGCCAACCCTCAGCATGGTGAGGAGTCCTCGAATTCGTAGGTTCATCATCAGCCAGCAACCCGAACTTTGCGGTGTTCTTGTACTGTGATGGGCTAAAGTTTTTAAAAGAGAAATTGATCTTAAAATGAAAAGAATACCAATCCATCATATTTGGAATCTCTAGTTCATTCAAGTTTCACCAAAATACTCATTTTAATTCTAAGTGGAAGAATCTCAAGTTCTAAAAGGGTTCATTTAAGCATAACAAAATTGCTCGGGTATCGTGAAAACCATGAATCACGCTCAGGCAGAAAAATCAAGTATTCGAAAAACGACAAGACAGATTTAAGCCATAGTGGGATTGAAAGATAATGGTGGAACTAACATAGAATGATGGGAAAAAAGAAACAATGGCACGACAATTGCCACGGTGGGTAAAATAAAAGACACGGTGGGATAAAAGAAAGGAAAGAATAAAACATGATGAGATAAAAGAGTAAAAACATGGTGAGATAAAATTGGTAATGACAAGAACGAAAAGAGATGGATATGCAAACATAGAAAATTATGTAGAAAATAGTTGAATATATAGATTGTCTATTGGAGGTCAAGACACCCGATTAGGAACCATCGTCCCTCCAATGTTCAATTTTGGCTTATCCGTGAGTGTGAAGAAATGACCAAGCCGTCGTAGATTTTGTTGAAGGGGACCTCGGGCCCAGTCATCTTCACTCTCAAGGTCTTCAACATTAATGCATATAATACATATCAAATGGACCTAACATAACTAGGTGACAGATAGTAGGAGTGATGTGAAGTGCAAAAAAGAAGTGATGGTTATGATGTGATGTGAGATTGATGAGAATGTGGATTTTAGTAAAGTCTTCAGGCGTAGTGCATTGACCAGCATCTCTGGTCCATCCTTGTCTTGCCTTCTAACGGAATACAACACCATGAGAATGTTCAGCTGGGTGGTGCTTCCTTTCTTTTCGCCGCAAGGTTGGCATGCCGTTCCTTGGGAAACACGGATCGCACCAATTCACCTGTTAGGACTAAACGTGTTGCCTGCACATTTTTGGTTAGTACCCAACAGACGGAATTGTCATATGAAGCAAATTGTTCTTGAAATGTTCAACTGAAGATTTTACTATTAGAACCATCATTTAGAGGTTAAAACAAAGTTTTTGATGATGGTTCCTTTAGCAAAAATGTCACTTTTAACATTATAGACAATTTCTGAATTTTTAAGATTTTTCTGAATTTTTCGAATTTTTTGTCCATGTGCCCCCGATCGAGGGCACCTGGCCATGCGCCCTGGGGTGGGGCACCTGGCCATGTGCCCCCATATGAGGGCACATGCGCCCTGGGGCCAGATTTTTTTTTTTTCAGAAAAAAAATTGTACCTGATCGCCCTTCTCTTTTTGCTTCTTCAGCTCCTGAAAATACTTAATGAAGATGGTTAAATTTTTATCATTACTCATCCCTTTGCCTGTATATCGTATGCCTTGATTTTGAGTCAAAGGGAGGAGCCTTCTTAACAAGGTGGAATAAAACAAATGACTTAAATGAAATAGGGGTAAGGGTTAAGAGAATTTACCTGCCGTGGTGTGAATCCTCTTCTCTCCTATATTGAAATGCCTGAAACACTTGATAAAAGGGGATTAGATCTTCACCATGACTCATCCCTTTGCCCATTATGGTCAACTTTGACTTAGGTCAAAGGTAAGAGCCTTCTTGACAAGGTAATTAAAGTAAAAGGATATGCAATGCAGAAATGGAAATATGCATGACAATCAAATAAACATGGATGCAACTAAGGCAATGATCATGACTAAGCAAAATTTTTTTGGATTTTCTTGAAAACAATCATTTGGATTTTCAAAAGTATTCAATATGTTTTTTTTTTGAATTTTTGAAATATTCATTTTTTTGGGTTTTTGAAATATTCATTTTTTTGGGTTTTTGAAATATGCATTTTTTTTTGGGTTTCTGAAATATGCAAATTTTTGGATTTTTTTGAAATATATTTTTTTTGGATTTTTTTGAAATATTCAAATTTTTTTTTGTGGAGAAAATGCTAGTATTTAAGACAAGTCATCGGTTTTTGGGGTTTGTCAAGACTCAAGCGGTAGATGCCACGTGTAATAATAAAGTTCCCTACCTAGAATCCTTCTAACCTTCTTCCTTTGATCGGCTTGGATTCCACCTGGATTTGGTCGGTTTACCCTTCCCTAGGGATTTAAGGAGGAAGAGCATAGAGGAAGTCCTTGATAGGGTTTGAAGATGTTGAGAGGGATTTCTCTACTCTCACTCAAATTACCCATCGGGGTTCGGCCTCTTTGGGTTTTTTCTTTCTTTTTTTGTTCTTTTCTATGTGGCACATATTTGGACAGGTTTTTTGACCCGTGGGGACATTGCCCATCTTTTAGTGCATTTTGCCTTGACTATCATTCTGGGTACTCATTCAGACAGGTTGATCATTTTTTTTTCTAACCTGAGGGGTTCATTGCCCATCTTTTGGCACCCTTTTGTACCCTCCGAGACGGCCTCCTACTAGGGTGGGAGTGTTTTCGATACTACCCCTCTCTAATCTTCTCTCCTTATCTTGGACCGAGTAGAAGAGAATAGGGTAAGGGTATTCCTTCCATTTCTAGATTTCTGCCTTGCCTTTCGCCAGTGTCAGGTTATCTGGATTCTAGGATCGGGAAGTGTTGTGTGTGTAGGATGGTACCTACCCTTGACTTCTCATGAACAACCTAGGATCGATGACTTGAGGTTATACCAGTGGTTTCTCCATTTTTATGGAAAGTACTTTTTGAGGTAAACTCCATTCCAAGGATGATTCAATTTTTCTCCATCTACATTAGTCAATTCATATGCATTACCTGGATACTTTTCAGTGATTACAAAAGGCCCTTCCCAGTTAGGTTGCAACTTGGAGCGGGGACCCCCCGGCTTAACGAATATGCATTTGACTACCATCTCACCGATTTCGAACTTTCTCTCGACCACCCTCTTTTGATAAAACCTTTTGAGTCTATTCTGATAAGTCCGGGCATGCTCGGCGGCGGCTAGCCTTCTTTCATCCAAGAGTTCAAGCTGTGCAAGAAGAGATTCTCGTCTCTCATCAACAGGAATATCCCTGTCGAGCTGAACTCGGAGAGATGGAAGTAATACTTCGTAAGGGACCACTGCTTCCGTCCCATATGCCAAAGCATACGGGGTTTGTCCAGTGGGAGTCCTTACAGAAGTACGATAAGCCCATAGAGCATCTACAAGCTTATCAGGCCAGTCGGCAAATTTGCTAGACTTACAAGATTTCTTGATGAATTTGATTAAGGTTTTATTGGTGGCTTCTGCTTGACCATTGCTTTGAGGATAGTATGGTGATGAATGATGCAATGAAATGTAATACCTGTTGCAAAGATCACGCAGATCTTGAGAAAGAAATTGTGGTCCATTATTGGTGACGATGTCGCTGGGGATCCCGAACCTTGCCAAGATGTTGCGCTTGATGAAGGAGCAGACTGTTGATGCTTTAATCTCCACGAATGCTTCCGCTTCAGCCCACTTTGTGAAGTACTCCGTTGCCGTCAGAATGAATGATTTTGAGCGCATTTCGGAGTTGAGGTCACTCAAGGGGCCAATGATATCAAAAGCCCACATGGCGAAAGGCCATGGGGCATGAATTGGATGAAGGGAAGATGCGGGAGAGTGAATCTTGTCAGCATGGAGTTGACAAGAATGAGAATGCCGGACAAAGATGGAGCAGTCTTCTTCTAGAGTTGGCCAATAATACCCATGTCGGATGATTTTCTTAGCAAGGGCTTGGGCATTCACATGACCACCACATACTCCAGAATGTGCTTCCTTCAAAGACCAACTCGGCTTCTTCTTCATCAAGACATCTGAGTAAGATTCCACTTAGGCTTCTCTTGTAGAGCACTCCTCCTAGGATTGTATACCTCTGGGATACTCTTCTGATTGCCTTCTTTTCCTTGGTGGTTGATCCAGGCGGATATGACTGATCTTGACAATACCTCGCAATCTTGTCATACCAAGGTCTCTCACCTTCTTTTAATTCTTCTAACTCAATCAAGGAGATTTCTTCTTTATGTTCTAAGTATTCCTTTCTGTTGAACCTCTCCTTAACCTTCATAAAACGTCCATCCTCAATTGCTGGAATTGTCCTCTTACAGATGTGGATAGTCCGCACTTGCCTGCCTAGCGGGACAGATAGAGATGAAGCTAGTGAAGCGAAGGCATCGGCGAGGATATTCTGAGAGCGGGGGACATGAACAAAGGTGAGTTTGAAGAATAGCTTGATGTCGCAGGTGGTGAGCTCCTGGTAGGGTTTGAGGTTTGGATGGTAAGTTCGGTACTTGGATAGGACCTGGCGTAGGATCAATTGACTATCACCTATCACCCTCAGTTTGGTGGCACCATGGAAATGAGCGGCCTCCAGCCCGGCCAGCAAGGCTTCATACTCAGCTATGTTGTTGGTTGCTGGAAAGTTAAGCTGAAAAGCCTGTGGAATGGTGACACCTTCAGGTGACAGAAGGACAATACCTATCCCTCTACCATGAGAGTTAAGAGCCCCGTCAAAATATAATGTCCAAAGATTGGAAGATCGGACTGACATTAGTTCGTCATCCGGGAACTCCGACCGGACTGGGTCAAAGACGGGTATGGGATGATGGGCAAGGTGTTCAGCAATAGCATAACCCTTGATTGCCTTCTGTGGGACATAAGTGATATCAAATTGGGATATGAAACTCTGCCATCGCCCTAACCGATCAGTCAAGACTGTCTTCTCTAACAGAAACTTAATGGGATTGATACGAGCAATGAGCTTGACTTGGTGAGCAAGAAAATAGTGTTTGAGTTTCTGAACCACCCAAACAAGAGCAGCACAAGTCTTTTCTACCACAGTGTACTTCAGCTCACAAGTATCAAACATCTTAGACAAGTAGTAAGTAGCTCGTTCTTTCCCTTCTTCATTAACTTGTGCAAGGACTGCCCCGAGAGAGTTCTCAAGAACCGAAATGTAGAGGACCAAAGGTTTGTCGGGAATTGGTGGTCTAAGTACAGGGGGACTTGCCAGGTATGTTTTCAACCCATCAAACGCCTCCTGGCACTTCGAATCCCACTTAAACTCGGCCCCCGCCTTGGTTAACTCATAGAAAGGTTTACACCTTTGGGAATGTTGTGAGATAAACCGGCGGATAAATTGTAGCCTCCCAATCAATCCTCGAAGCTCTTTCATATTCTTCGGAGGAGGCATACCAATAATTGCTTTGGCCTTGTTTGGGTCGATCTCTATGCCCCTTTTGCTTACTATGAACCCAAGTAGCTTTCCTGACGAAACTCCAAATGTATACTTCTTCGGGTTCATTTTTAGCTTGTATTCTCTAGCTCTTTGCAAGACTTTCCTTAGCACTTCAGAATGATCTTCCCGATTCTTAGACTTGATAACCAAATCATCCACATACACCTCTACAAGGGTGTGCATCATGTCGTGAAAGATAGCCATCATAGCCCTCTGATATGTAGTACCGGCATTCTTTAACCCAAAGGGCATGACAACATAGCAATATGTTCCCCAAGGTGTAGTGAACGAGGTCTTTTCTTGGTCCTCCTCAGCTAACCGGATATGATTGTATCCAGAATAGCCATCCATGAATGAAAGCCTTTCAAACCCAGCTGTGTTATCAACCAAAACATCGATATGAGGCAAAGGGAAATCATCTTTAGGACACGCTCGGTTCAAGTCCCTGAAGTCTATGCAAATCCGAATTCGTCCATCCTTCTTCATAACAGGGACTATGTTAGCCACCCATTGCGGATACAGGACAACTTTAATAAATTTTGCTTGATGTAGTTTGTCGACCTCTTCTTTCATTTTGAGTGCAGTATCAGGGTGGAACCTCCTGAGCTTTTGTTTAACCGGGGTAGTTCCAGGTTTGAAGGTTAATCTATGTTCAACCAGTGAATTATCTAATCCCGGCATATCTTCATATGTCCATGCGAACGTGTCCTTATATTCTTCCAAAACTTTGATCAAACATTGTTCTTCTGAAGGAGTGAGGTTTGCACTGATGAGGATAGTCTTAGGATCTTCCATGGTTCCTAAATTCAGTTCCTTGGTCGGTTCATTCCCTGTGGCTGATGGTTCTTCAAATCTTCTAAGTCCAGATGCATATGCATCAGCCAAGTGCCCGACTTCATCCTCGGATTCGGGATCCTTCTCTGATACCACCTCATATACTCCCAAAGTATGATCGATGTTATGCTCATCCTCATATCGGATTTCATCTAGCTGGATGGTATTATCTAAAAAGTTTGGCAGCCTTGCACACTCTACGTATTTCTGTGCCAACTGTTGCAGATACCTATTTGGAACTCGCTTACTGCTGACTTTACTATTTCCTAACCTAACTTGACCTACTGAAGATAAAGCTGGAAAGATGGTATTTACAGTGGAGGGAGGATCAAGTAAATCGATCAATGATTCAGAAAAGAGGGATCCCTGATTGGGAGCACCCTCTGGGATGAGTAGAGACGTCTCCTCGATTGAAATGTGAGTTTCAGAGAAGACGTTTTTTTTTTGGAAATTTCAAGTAAAAAGATAGAATGAGCCTGAGTGACTCGAGGCTTGCTAGAAGATGACTGAATTAATAGAGAGAAAAACTTAAGAATAAAAGGGAAAAAGGGGCTCGTGGGCCTAATGGTAATAGAAAGTGGACACATGGGTCCAAAACTGATGAAAAAAGTAAACGGGTACGTGGACCCGATCTTAGAAATAAATGGGCATGTGAGCCCATGTTGAGAGGAAACCTCAGTTCTGAAGTTGATGAGGGAAGCAAATGGGCAAGCAGGCCCAGTAAGAGTGGAAGGTTGAAGAGGGCTCATGGGCCCAAAGTGGGTAAGTGGGCCCTGAAGCCCATCCAAAAGATCTAGAAATAAAGGCACGAGGTTTAAATATGGCATTGTTGTATTTGGGCCTCGTGTAATGGTTTTGACTTGGGTGATATGCTCAACAAGATGATCCAATATTGGTCTGCCCTTGGGTGGTTCCTGGTGCTCTTCCCCACTTGAGAACAGATGAGTCAAAGATAAGCATAAGTCTTCCAAGTCTTCTTCTTCTTCTTCTGGAGCTTTTCTTCTCTTGACAGCTATCACGGAACTTTTGCCATCTTCAGCCATCATCATGGTCTCCCCTTTGATAAAGAATGTATGGAGTCCCATGGCATATCCTGGCTGGAAGATCCTCCTTGGGATGGAACCCTCTTCATATCCCAACCCCTGCCTGCGTGGCCTTTTCGCATTTTCAATTGGCTGAGTGATCCCTTGAAGATCCTTGTCTAAACCTCTTCCAGCCGATAGCCCAATTTCATCATCATCCGCCATCCCAAAGTGTGTCCGGTAGAGAGGCGGTCATGCATCCGACTTACGGCAATTCTCCCACCGAGATCCGGGGTTGTATTGACGGACCTAGGGGTAAAGAAGCATCGTTCAGCTCGTCCCTTATAGGCATGCTACCCACCTTGCCCACCTGTCCTTTAAAGGGAATTTTTATGCCCTGGTGGTTTGTTGAAGCCACAGCTCCTATTGCCTCCAAGTATGGCCTCCCAAGTATAGCCCGAAATGTTGGATCTAATTCTAGAACATGAAAATCTGTTGTAACCGTACATGGTCCAAGTTTGACTTCTAGAGTGACCACCCCACGTGCAGACTTCTTGGAGTTATCATAAGCTGTCACCATGGCAAAAGATGGCTTGATTTCTTGCTCAGAAATACCGCACAACTGCAAAGTTTCTGGCGGCATAACGTTGATAGAAGCTCCAGTGTCAACCAAACATGATTTTACTTCGACATTACAGATGATAACAGCCACATGCAAAGCATATCTCCTAAAGTCTGGATCTGCTAATTCTTCCTGAGAGAAAGTGAGTGTTGGGTGCTCACTTCTAGGGGCTAACACTGTAGTGATCTTCTCAGGTGGGAGATCTTCATTCACCATGACCCTTTGTAAGTACTGTTGTAGAATCTCCTGGTGCACCTTTGATCTTTTGATCAACTCAAGTATAGAAATACGGGTTGGTGTCTTATCCAAATATTTTAACAGATCATACGCCGTGCCTAGCAATGGTTCTTCCACTTGTTCCTCCTCCACTAGCTCTTGCGGTTGAGTTCCGGCTTGGGGAAAGAGCCGCTGGAACATCCTCCCACTTTGAAGCACCGGGGCTATTTGGCGGTCGGGTAGAGGTGACGGGTTAACTGGGGTGGGTTGTGGTGGAACAGGTGGTGTAGGTGCAGGTATGATAGGTAATGGGATCGATGGTTCTGGGATGATGGGGTTAGTTGGTAGAGGGGTAGGATTTGGAGGTGGTAATGATGGTGATACTGGTGGCATAATAAGAAGAGGCCGGAGTGCAGAAGGGGTTGATGAGTTTAATGAAGGTGTAGGTTGTGGGATTGGTTGTGGTGCTGGTGGTATGATAGGTTGGGGTTTTGGAGTGCTAGAGCTCGTAGGCCGGGGGTTCGTGTTTGGTGATGATTGTGGTGGTCGGATGAGCAAGGGCCGGTGTGTAGCAATGGTTGAAGAAGGTGTAGTTAGAGAGGGGGCTGGCCTAATGATGGGCCGGCGAGAAGAAGTGGCGGCCAGTGGTTGGGTTATTGAGCTTTGTGGTAGTTGTGGAGTAGCAGGTGCACGGATTATCTGTCTAGGAGGGTTCCTAGCAGGAGACCTAGCTGGGTTGACAGGCATGGTTGCATTTTGGTTTTCTAGTTGCCAACCTTGAGCACGGCTGGCATCTCCCTGGACAATGGAGTGTACTAGACCAATTCCTGGCTTTGGATGTGCTGGTGCCGGTGCTGGAGCGGGAGCATGTAATGGGAGCGGATTCTGGACAATCCCCAAGCCAGGTTGTTGTTGAGGTTGAGCCGGTGGACGCTGCCACTGCTGCTGCCTAGCCTTCATAGCTTGTATGCATTCCCCCATTTGGACCCAATCAATGCTTCCTTGGTCATTCAGATCGTGGATGTAATCCTGGAATTGAAAGCACACTTCTACAATGTGACCAGGACACCGGTGGTAAGCACAGTATCGGGACATATCTACATTTGTTGGCCAAACCTCTCTTTCCTTGGGCAATTCCAACTGTTTCTCCGCCATGAGTACATTGAAGATGTCGGTTAAGGAGTAAGGGAGTTGCTGGTAGTTCTCTCTCCTAGGACCTCCCCTTCGTGGTACCTGATTGGGTGGTGGTGGTGCCCTATTGTAGGTAGGTTGACGAGGTTGCTGGGGTTGTGCTACTGGTTGCGGTGGTTGTTGTGGTTGTCGTGGTTGTGGTGGCCTAACCTGTTGCTGAGGGGGGTAATAGGAAGTGTTCTGTGGTGGGTTTCTGAACTGGTTTTGACGGTTCCCTCCCTGGTTCCCTACAATATTTACAGCTTCGTTGTTGACCACTCCCTCGGTTGTAGGCCCAACTGGTGTAGAGGGGGTCTTCCTGAAGTTTCTAGGTTTGGTATCAAATGGATTTATCATTGTGGCATCCTTGAAGTGGGCTTGCAGGTATCGGGCACTGTCATAGAGTTCATTCATTGTGGTAGGACGGTGCATGATCAAGACATTCCTCAAGGCAGGTGTAGTGTTGCCAATGAGCATCTTCACTTGTTCCCCTTCAGAAATCACATCTGTCAATTTTTCTGCCATTCCCCTCCAGCGATCAGCAAACTTTATGAAGTCTTCCTCTGGCTTCATCTTTTCAGCAATCAAGTCTGTAATGGAGCATGCTGGTGCCACCCGGTCTCTGTATCTTTGCAAGAATTTTGTCTTGACAATGTCGAAGTCTCCTGCCTCAAAGGAGTCGAGTGAGTAGAACCATTCCAATGCAGACCCTTCTAGTGATCGGCGGAACAAGAAGGCAAGAACCCCACGATCATCTTTCCAGAATGAGGACTCGTAGAGAAAATCTTTAAGATGAAGAAAAGGATTGCCAGTACCATTGTAGCGGCGATAAACTGGTAGCTCAGAAGGTGGCAGGTGTAGGACTGGCAGAGAAGGAATAGAAATCTCAGGCACTGACTTGGAGTCCATGCGACATCTCAGCTCTTCATAACGCTCATTCATCTAGGTGAGCTGATCCATGATTGCCCTGGTGAGAGCAGGTTCTTGGTTTACTGGTGGGGGTATGTGGTTAGAGACATGGTTCTGAAATTGAGGAGCATGACTTGGCAAATTCACTGAAGATTGTCCCATGACTTGATGGGTCAAGGGAGCAACATGGTTGAAATAAGATGGCTGAACAAATGAGGGTTGGACCACAGACGGTTGAACAATAGATGGTTGAACTACAAATGGTTGTGCTAGTGATGGTTGAATCACAGATTGTTGAACAACAGGAGGTTGAACAAAGGGTGGTCGAACTAGAGGACAAGGAGTTAAGGCAACTTGATTAGTTTCAGCCTGATCTGAAGCAACTTTGCCCTTCACCATGGATTGTATACGGGCATAGGTTTCTGGGTCGGTATAGAGAGACAACTCCCTAAAGAGTTGTTCAACATCACGAGGAGCAGATGGTTGAGGGACCTCTTGCGCTTCTGACTCAAACAATGGATTAACACGACCATCTGATGGATTTGGTTGATGATCCATCTCATGTTCTCGATGTTCAGCTTGTTCCGCCATTCCAACGTGTCTTCCAAACCTTAGTTGCATTGAACTTCAAGGAGAAAGTAAAACAAACAAGTTGACAAAACAAAAAAAGGACCTTTTTTTTTAGTATTTTGCAAAAAGTTAGGGGTTTGAATTTTTGTTTGACAAGCAAGTGATGCAAAGACTTGAAAGCAAGATTACGCAATGATTTTGATTAAACCTTAGGTTTATGAATTTTGTTAAGAATTGTTCTCTCAACAAATGGGTTAGGATCCTAACTCCAATCTCCAATGACCTAGGTTTCACACAATCTCACCACGTGTAGGTAACGTAGGATGCTTCGGGTTTTGGGGAGTGGTACAACCAACCCGATCGTGAAGAGGAATACTCCACGTATGAGGAATTACGGAGGCCTTGATGGAAGCCAACCAAGTCAACTAGGAAGGAATATCCTAGAAGAGAGGTCAGAATCTACCAAGAGGGTGTTTTGGATGGGAGGGATAAATGGGAGAGTGAGCTCCCGCCTCAAGAAAGTGTAAAAGAAGGAAGTAGAGAGAAGGAGCAGAGAATGCAATCAAGTAATAAAACAAGTAACAAAACATGAACTTAAATAAACAAGCAATCAACACCAGACAAGCAATTAGAAACTAGAGAAGCAACTAGAAACTAGAATCTAGACTTGTTTCTTATGTGAGCCAAATGGAGATAGTGAAAAGTGATGGAAAGAAGAGGGTTCAGATCTGATAGCCAAGCAAAAGGGTGGTCCACGTGGGGACCGATGTGGGAACTGGGGTAAAAGGTAAAGGTGGTTCACGTGGGAACCGGTTTTGGGTAAAAAGGGGTGGTTCACGTGGGAACCAGTTTGAATGATCAAAAGAGGGCCACATGGGGCCAATTAAAGGTGAACAAAGATCTGATCCAAGTGGGGATAGATCTGAAGGAAAGTGGTTTGGTTCATGTGTGAACCGAAGTAAAGAAAGAGATTGATTCACGCGGGAACCGGTTTAGAAGGAAAAGGGTGGTTCACGTGGGAACCGGTTTAAATAAAATGACAGAAATTAAATGGCATACTTGGTACTTCAGATATGATGAAAGATGGGTGAAATCAGAAATTTTGAGATGGCAAGAAGTTTAAGAGAGGTGGATAGAAGGAAAGGCTCACGTGGGAACCGGTCTAGAACTAGAACTAGTTGCAAACAAAACACTAAGCAGCCACGGTTGAAGACATTGCTTGTCCCACCGTGGTCGCCACAAAGCTGTCGACTCTGAAAATTCAACGGGGTCTTCTCCTTTTTAGGGAAGTCCGTGAACCCAGATCGTCACCTCAAGAGGGGATGAGAAAAGAAAGGAATAAAGCTCGGAAATCAAATCTCACCTCGGTCCCACACTCACATTGATCCCCGAACTTTCATCCCTTGGCTTCGCTCGATCACCAAAGAGATGGTTCGGGTCATGTGGGAAGAGGGTGATAAGAAATAAATTAAGACATGTGGTCTCCAGGAACCGTGGGTTCCGATTTATAGAATTAAAATGACCGTGTGTACCTTAGCGTGAAGAATGTGAGTTAAAGCTTCTCCTTCTTCGGCCGGCCGATGAAGAAGAGTCCTCAACACGGTGGGTGCTTGATATTCTGTGCAACTATACAAATAAACAAGTGAAATAGACTATTAGAACTAGACAAAGTGGAGTATATGTAAAGAGAATAACATAAACACACTCAATTGACTAGAAACTGACCGGATTCGGGTTATCTCTAACCCCATTTTTTAATTTTCGTAATAACAGAGTAAAATTAATGCAAAAAAATGTAAAAAAATAATAGAATGATGGAGAATCACGAAACAAAGATATAGGAAAAAGAACTGAAAGATTCTGAGTTGAATAGAGGAAGATATAGCCAAATCTGTGTTGTCGAAAAAGCCGAGCAGCAGTCCAGGATCTGCCAGGCGCGACTTTGCTTCTGCACTCATCACGACCAGCCCCGACCTCGGAATCAAGTGCCGTAACTGAAGAAGACTTGGAGAGGAAGAACTTTGATGAAGAGATATCGGGCATAAGACGTCCACACACTTCTGTAGAGGCCGAGGAAGAGAGACTGGGCAGATCCCCTGCAGAACAGCCTTCCTCTCTCTTGAACCGACTTTTCTCTCCCTAAAAACTCGAAATTCTCTCTCTAAAAATCACAAAATCGATGCAGTAGGGTGATAGGACATCTTGAGATGCCCGGGGAGTCGTGCTCATTCCCTTTGGAACGACCAGAATCAGAGTCCATTTATAGGAGAACAGGCAGTCTTATCGGAGCTAAAAAAATAGGGGCATTGCACCCCACCCCTAGGCGCATGCGCCCTGGTCCTTGGCGCATGCACCCCACAGTGGGGGCGCATGGGCACAAACCCCGAAAAAATAGTTCTTATCCCATCGGCGGTTCAGTGGTAGAGTCCGGGTGAAAAACTGGGTCCCTCGTGCCTCAAAGGTGGGGCGCATGTGCCCTCAAATGAGGGCACAAGGTCACGTGCCTCACTGGTAGGGCGCATGGCCACGTGCCCTGGGTCCCGGGCGCATGTGACCAGGAACCCGGGCGCATGGGACTGGTTTCGCGCGTCCTTCTTCCGGAAGCCATTGCGAACACTCCCGAACTCAGAATTCGACGCCGTTTGTTGCGTTGGAAAGATAACAGGACGAAGAAGCTTTCTATAGCATCGGATCAGCCATCACACCCTCAAAAACTTCAGAATTTTTTCCGGAAATTAGGGCAGTGAACAGAAGATCCGATACAGGTCAAAATGACTCCAACGGCAAACCGGACAGCACGGAATGCAACAAAACTTGTCCAGGGTGTGAATATGACCATAACCTTCAATGCATGATCATTAGGCATTGGTCGTTCAGCCAATTTCCGTGTTTACACGATTTACGTGTGGCTTTCGCTCGGAAATTATGGCTTTTCGCGAAAAACTTCGGAAAGCATCCGATTTCGTTCGGCAAAGCTCCAAATCAACTTTTAAAAGAACCGGCATCATTCAACGGTCAATAACACATGTTACCCTATAAAACATGAGTTTTATGCTCTGAATTAGGCAAATTTGGCGTGTCTACAGGTAGCTGATTGGACCATTTGCCTTTAAGGTGATAGGGCCTAGACTCTTGTCCAAATTTAATTTTTCTTGTATGACTTTCTAAACATTGATCATATTTTTAATCCATCTTGAGCTTTGTCCAACTCTATCTTGTATTGGCAATGTTGTGAATTTGGATCTTTTTGATATGAGTCCCAACTTGTCTCGATGTGTCAGGGACAAAATGGTCATTTTGGCATTTCAGTGCCCACTTTCTATGTTTTGGGCACCATTGTGAATCTCTCAACTGGGGCTATGTAATGGATTCATTATCCTAGCCATTTAGAGCCTATCAAGCCATGCTAAGGCATTTCCAAAGTTTGTTTGTATCATCTATTCTTTGTTTTATCGAATTTGGGTCAATTTTCAAATCGACTTCGGCATTGCTCAAATCAATATTGAGTGAGTTGCACGTAAATTTTTTTGGCACCAACAAATGCCCCCACAAGCAGTGTCTTGGAGAGAGGAGTTAAGAAGGGATCGCCCATGTAAGTTAGTGTTCAGCTTTTGTTCCTCTATTCTTGGCAATCCATTCACTACCTCTACTATATAAGCTTCTTTAGGACTAAGAAGGGCTTGGGCTCTTGTATGTGACCAGCCTTGATTCTTGTTTGCTTGGTTGCCTTTCTCCCATTCAATAGGATCCAACTTTCCAACTTTCTATTTGGTGCATCTAATAATGCTAACTCTTGCATAGTCCCTAACATGCAAGTTGTCTAAATGAACCCCTCTTCTTTGTTGTTTTTTCCTTTTATTGTCGTATTGTCTTCTTTTAACTGATTTGACTATCTCTTACAAGATTTTCACTTGGACCAGCCACCATTGATTTTTTTTGCCTACATGCCTTCAGAGAGGTTTTTATGTAGTTGGGTCTCCTGAATTTCCTATAGCCAAGATTCCTTTTGACATTTTTACCCTTGATTGGTCACCTTTTGCATAATCAGTCAAGCTTGTCAGTCATCTCTCTATTCAACCCTATTTTTTATTCTTTTTGTATGTGTGGGAACCTTAAGAAATTCTTTCTTTGTTTGGTGTTAAAAGAGTTTTGTTTTAGTGTGTTTGAAATACTGACATCTGAGTTTTATAGCAAAATAGGTGTTAGTCTATAAAAGTACTAGATAGTAGGGTGATATTATAAGTGCATAGAACTAAGATTTAGGTTTTGTGAAAATGTTTTTGACTTCTCTCCATCAGTTGATGGGAATATATGATGTTCATTTACATCAAGCAACTACTTGAGTACCCTTGATTAATTGCAATAACGACCTATTTGTCAAGAGTGTGCACATCTACAACGTATAAAGAACACAAGGGGCTCCAATGTTTCAAGCCCGATGAGATGTAAACAACTTTGATTAAGTTTTATTTGAGGTTGATTTATGATTTGATTTGAAATGTTGATTTAAGTTTAGTTTGAGATGTTAACTTCATATTTCAATTTGACATGGATTTGAATGTTGTTTATTCTGAGTTTATTTGGATTGTTTAGTTTGATTATTTTACAGCAATAGGTTGAAAATTGTTTTAATTTTTTTGTTCGAACTTGACATTTTAGATGTGTTGATAAATTTGACTTGTTTATGTTCAGTTGACATGGAATAAGTCAATTTCATGTGGTTTTCTTATATCTGTTGATGTTTTAATACTGATTCAGGTGCATTCGACATGTTTTAAATGTTTAGAAGTTTAGTTCAAATTGATTAAGCTCGAACTTCAAATTGTTAATAACCTATTTTATATGTTTTAAGATGGATTTCAGATGCTTTAATGTCTTCTTTGTGTGGTCTTTTCAATTGGTTATGAATCATTTTGTTTACACTTGTTTAAGCAATTGAATTCCATTAAATTAAGTGCATTGAATCAAATTTTTGAGATTGTATTAAATATTATTTTTGTTGGATATTGAGTTTTTAATGACCTATTTTAAGTGTGTTTAAGGTTGATCTAAGTTTACTTTCAAATCTGGTTAGGTTAACTTTAGATTTGGTTAACTCTTGTTTAGTTTGCATCACATCCAGTCCATCAGGCTAGTATCGATGCCCGATCACATGAAGTTGAGTTGACACTTGAAATGTTCATTGAATATCCATGTGGTGTACATCTATGTGGTAGTTCATCTGCCATGTTCAACGCTGTCCAATGTGGATGTATGTTCTTCCCTTGGTGTAAAATTCCACTTGATCAGAAAAATTTCAGCAACATGGTGCCTTATTTTCTGATTGGTGTGGAATTTACCCATCCTACATGGCATAGTCTTTTGACTTACAAGTAGTGGGAAGAGTCCATCTACAGTGGGAAGCGTGTCCTATGCCTATGCTCAGGTTATTAGCATTCTATTGTATGTCGGATGAGCTGCCCAATTGTGGAGAGCCCATGAAGTGGTGCAAATCTCCCTATTTAGTTTTGGCATTTCTCCTTTAGATTTAGTTAAGTATGCATTATAAATGTCCAAGGTCCAATGGGCCAGCTTCATGTCTCATGGCATGATAAGGCCGGCTTCATGACATGTCGGCCTGGTTGGCCCAATTCATATTTCTTGGCTTCATGGCCCGGTTGACCTATTTTACACTTCTTGTCTTCATGGCCCGATTAGCCTATTTTGCACTATGTTTGAACTAGAATTGGAAGCCACCTTCTCAAATTCTTGACCCATCATGTGATCCAAGGGGGATTAGATTGTCACCCTCAAACAGTCCTCACAAGGACTTGTCTTGCAGCACCTATTTTGAGCATGATTGGCCAGCAAGGCTTGATTTCAGCAACCTATATGACTCGTCCTTTGGCATTTACTTTTTTTCTGTAGTAGTGGGCAAAGGAAGCCTCAAAGGGGTGGAATGGATCTATAGAGGTGCTGTTTGGAGGAGATGGAAAGGGGGACTACACAAGGGGAAGATTTAGGACAAGTTTAGAAAAGTTGATTAGGTGCCACACAATAGGCATGTAAATGAAGATTTCAATGCCACAACGGGACTATTTGGTATTTGTAGACACACCAAATTGGCTTGATTCGGAGCCCCAAACTCCTATTCCATTGGTGATATCCTTTATTTAACCATTATCTGATCCGTATTACCTTGTGGATATGGGCTAAGGACGTTGGTGGAATCTCTCGTGAGTTGGGAATGGACCGATGATTTCCGAAATAATGCCATAACCTTCAAGAGAGAGCCGCACATGAACCGTGAAAACATGAAGCCTGCTTGATGACTCTCGCGTCTCGAACGTCTTGTCCATGCTTGAACGTCTCGAGACTCTCGCGTGTGTTTCGTAACATTCGGGGTTTCTGACAAGTCATTTCTGTAGGCGTTGGTCCATAATGGCTTTTCGTTATGGCTTTTCGGTATGTACTGACATGGCTATCCCGGATCATGTGTTAGGCATTTCCAAACAACACCATGTCTTTTCGGGTCATCCAAATTGATCCTAGTTGTATATTTCATCAACCGGGGCCATACAGCCGTTTCGGTCGATTTTAGAATTTCTCAGCTTTTTTGAGCTTCGATTCACGTTTACTGGGATAACCTCAGATTTTTCAATGATTTCAGGTTTTTTGACCATACCAGACTTGTTCGGTCATCATCTTAGGTCATCCTAAGTTGACCCGAGATTCCTCGACCGGAATCATGCCCTTTCGGATCTCCGCCGCGGTTTTTAGCTTTCCGTGAGAGGGTAAACCGGTGGAAAGCCCGTGTGATCATCACGGGAGTCATGACGTCTGGTTTACTAACTTGAGGAGCTGCGGTTTAATGCTCTCTTTTTGACGCAACAAACGGGAGCCAAATCGGATGTCCCATTTGCAAGTTACGGCTTACGGAACGCGCGTGTAGGAGAGAGAGTGTACCGCACCCTCAACCTGCAGGGTGCCCTCAGTCCGGGGTGCACCCTGCGTGCCCCCGCTTCCTTTGAAATGCGGGGACGCGGTCCATTTTCATAAATCAGAAATTACCCCGATATACACTTTCTAAACTGGATTTTTAGAAGGTTTCCATCGTTAATTATCGATTATTTTGACCGCGCCCCTGGGTCAGGAGCGTGTTCATCTTATCAAGTCCAATTTTTAGCAATTTTTGGAAGGTTCCGATGATTTTTAGCAATGAAATGCGTAAAGCGCCCCCGCTCCTTTTGAAACAGGAGGGGGCGCCCTACGCGCCCTCCAGGTGAGGGCACGCCCTGAGTGCCCTCAGGTGGAGCGCGCGCCCTGAGTGTCCCACTTACTTTAAAAGCCAGGGGTACGATCGGTCCAATTTCTATATTTTGCACTGGTTCTCCATCTCTATAAATTGAGTGCTATTCCCAACGACATAAGGTTGAACCCCCCATGCCTAGCTCGTCCTGAGGTCATCCAAGCTCCCTCCCAAAGCCATCCCGACGTTCAAATCCATGCCGACATCGAGAGATTGATTCCGAAGTGAAGGAGAAGGCTCAATCCGTGCGTTCTACATCAACCGATTTATCAGCTTCTATAGAAAATCTGGGGCCCCTGCTGCAAAAGTCTTCAAAATAAGAGTTGTTCTTCTCTTCGTCGTCTTTCATTTGCAGCTAGTAGCACTCGATTCTGACTTGCCGTCTATCCGTGGTGATTTCTGCACCGAGGGCGTGTATCGAGGTTTTGTTCTTCCATATCCATCAAATTTAGGATTTTCTACATGCTTGTAAGAATAGATTTAGAAGAAGCCATCAACAGAAGATCTCTTCCTCTTTGAGTTCTCTATCCATAGTAATAAATGGTACTCGATTTTGACATCGGGATCTTCATAGAATTTTCTGCACTAAAGTAGCACCAGGAGGGTGCAAGGCTACCCGGACCGGCTTGTTTCAACCAACTCGTCTTCAACTCAAGCCGATCCACTCCATAAGCTTTCTCAACTCATTTCACTCAGCTTATTTACTTTTTTAGAACATCTTTTGGTTAATTTTGCATGATTCTTACATAATCAAAAACACAAAAAAGGGGTTAAGGCTTACCCCGAAGCCGGTGAGTTCGGTTTCAATTGCTTATCTCTCATCTTCTTATTACAGTTTCTACACTTCTATCAAGTATAATCAAACTCTTCACTTTGTTCATTGTTTTTAAGTTGCACATATTGATCAGGTTAGCATCGGTTGGACTCTTCTTCATCGGCCGGCCAAAGAAGAAGAAGGTTGAACTCACATCCCAATCTCCCACGCTAAGGTACACATGGTCAACTCAATCTTGTTTTTATTCTATAAAGCGGAGCCCATGGCTCCTGGCGACCACCTCTTCTCTTATTCATGTTCTAAGTCATTCTATTCCTCACTCTCCTCCCACATGACCCTAACCGTCTCCGGTGCTCGAGGGATACTGTGAGAGGAAAGTTCGGGGATCAATGTGAGCGTGGGACCAAGGTGAGGATTTTTTCGCTTTCTGAGTGTTTCTTTATTCAATCTCTTTCCCCTATTATATCTTTCACATTTTCTTGAGGTGCCGATCCAAAACCCATTTCTGGAGTCGATAGCTTTTTGGCGACCACGGTGGGATTACAAACAACGTCTTCAACCGTGCTAGCTTGATTGATTCGTGCAACTAGTTGTTTTCCGATTTGATTCCCACGCGAACTGGCTTGTCTTTCACCTTTCTCATGTTCATTTACCTTTAAAACTTGTTGTTTACTCTTTCTTTAAGATTGTCCCCCATGTGGACTTGACTTGCTTTCTTTTAATTTCAACTCGGTTCCCGTGTGAACCACTTGTTTCTTCTTATAAACCGGTTCCCACGTGAACCACCTTTCTTTTCAACTCGGTTACCGCGTGAACCAACTTATTTTCAGATCGGTCCCCACGTGGACCACCTCTTTACATCATGTTCAGATTGGCCCCATGTGGCCCTGTTTCCATTTTGTCATCTTTTACACCGGTTCCCACATGAACCACCCTTTCTTCATAAAAATCGGTTCCCGGTGAACCAACCCCCTTTTCCAAACCGGTTCCCATGTGTTGGCCTCAAAATTTTCCACTTAGCTCGTTTGATATAGATTTTAGCAATGCCGAAGTCGGTGTGGAAAATCCAACCCAGATTCAGAAAATTCAAGAACAGATGATGCAAACAGGCTCTAGAAATGCCTTAGCATGGTTTTACAAACTACAAGTGGCCAAGATAATGTGTTCATTGCATAGCCATGGTCAAGCGCTTCACAACGGTGCCCAAAACAGGGAAAACGGACACCGGAAGGCCGAAATGACCATTTTGCCCCCAACACTTTGGGACAAGTTGGGAATCTAACATGGAATTCCAACTTTAACACATTGTCAATGTTGGATATATCAAGGCAATGCTCAAAATGGATTGAAAATCCGACCAGCGGTTGAAGAGATATGCAAGAAAGATCAAATTTGGCCAAAGTCCGTGTTAAATGACACCAAGGGCATAATGGTCCGATCAGTTCCCGGATCGACCCATAGGCTGGAAATTTCAATTTATTGACCTGAGACATAGATCTCAGGAATATTGATGCATGAAAAACTAAATTTTGTTCAATTGGATAACTTAATTGCACTTAATTGTATTTTCTAGATTATCGACTGCCAAGGTCGCACAGATCGGAGAAACTGGCTAAATCAGGAGATCTGTTGCAATTCAAGTGATATCAACCACACATCATGATGGAGCATAAGATCAATGGCCATCAGGGCTTGTTTTGGATATTTTTTGTAGTCAATTTGGGATTTATTTAATTGGTTTTAGCCGGAATTAATGATAGCCATTGGATCGGGAGCACTTTGATCAAACCACAGTTAAACCTAACTCAAGATGGGCTAACCCAGCCTGTCCTGGCCGAACTTACCATCCTCCCTCATCTAATGGGTGCGCAAACAGCCCTAGAAAGTAGGGGAGGGTGTGCAAGGCTTTCCCAACTCTCTTCATCTCTCTTTTGGTTTATCATTATCTCATACTCAACCACCTCAACTTCCCATGGCTTATCCTTATCACTCTCAACCACTCCCTTGGTTTATCTTCATCCTAACTAATCCTACAACTAACCAATCCTATCCTCATCCAAGCCTTGGTCGAACCAGCCTCCTTGACACCTGTCATGTGCGCACACCTCCTTGAAAGGAGGAGAAGGTGCGCACCCTTCTCTCCCTCTCTTTCTAGTTGGCGCACAACCACCAGCCCAACAACCCCCATGGTCTATCCGATCTTTTTCAACCAATCCCTTGGCTTATACCTATCTTCCCTCAACAGCCCTGAGTTATCTCCTTCTAGAGATGGCGCCCCCCACTCTTATATAAACCCCCTGCTGCCATGTGCACCAGAGAAAAAGATGATCACCCTACGGAAGCCCTGTCTCTCCTTCCCCTCACCATCTCTGGTCGAACCAGGCCTCATCTGCTCTTGCATGGATGTCTTAAACAGCAAGTTAGCAAGATTTTCTTCCTCCCTTTGATGTGCCATGTGAAGGAGAAGAAGGGAGAATTAAGCTAGCTCCAGCAAGTACGCTAACAGCAGGTGCCACCAAGCCCACCTGATTGGTGTGCCAACTACAGCAAGTGCAGCAAGCACTCTTCATCCCTTTGCTCTATCCATCAACATCAGCAAGGAGAAGACTCTCCCTTTTCTCATCCAACAGCAAGAGAATAAGGGTTTGGTGGCACCTTCAGCCCATCATCTTCAACACCACCTGCAGTGCAAGAAAGAAGGAAAAACGGTGTGTTGGAGAAGTGTGCTCCGATGTAGCCCTTTAATTCTACTCTTCCTCTTCTCTTCTCTACCCCTCTCTATGATGAAATACCCCCTGAGTAATGCCTATTCAACCACTTTGAGTCCCCACCACGTTGGTCTACAGAACCATTTTTTAGCCCCAAGGGTACCCTTCATTTGGCCATCACAAAAAACAGCCCCTTGCTGTCCCCAAAAAAATAGGCCTCTGAACCAGTCCCTTGTGCACCCTTTTGACCCTCCATGTTCACCCCTAAACCTTCTACTATCATGCTTGGTTTGACCCCACTGATGGTCACCTGAACATACACCTCCTGCCTTCCCCAATCAGACCCCGAATGGTAGACAAAACAGGCCCCCTTGCTGGCCCAAGTTCTGCCCCCCTTGTGAGCACCCATGTCAGGCCCCTTTGATGGTCATCTAGTTTGCCCTATGTGCAACACACCCAATACATCTCCTACAGCACCCCCAAACAAACCAAAAATCCTCTTTGATGTGTGGAAGGAAGGGTGACAGCCCGGGCCCCTTGGAATCTGCAGGACGGGCCAAGAGTTAAGCCGGGTGGCCCTTATTTCTATATATCAAAATGCCCTTGTGCTACCCCTAAATTAAACCCCATGTGTCTTGTTCTCCTTCCCCTTAGAGTATAGGGTGAAGGTCGACGCTTTGAGACTCTCGGAATTCACCGGACGGGCCGAGACTACTCGGGCGGGCCTTCAATTCTCATGCCCTTAGTGCATCCCGAAACCAGGCCTAGTTTACACCTATACCTGCCCCATTCCCAGTCCTACCAAAAGCCCACCTAAATAGCACCTTAGCCAACCCATTCCAGCCCCTCTGAGGCTCACCTACCTCGCTGCTACAGCAAGATGTCAAGGTGCAAAAATGGAGTGCGAATCAGGTCAACTGGGCCACGGAGGTGCAAATTAGGCCCATTGGGTCATGAAGTTCAAAATAGGCAGCCAGGGCCCATGAAGATCAAGATTGGGCCAACCGGGCCAGCATGATATGAAGCCGGCCTTCTCAGGCCATGAGACATGAAGACCAGCCCATTGTACAGATGAAGCTGGCCCATTGGGCCTTGGACATTTAAAAATCACACTTAACTAAATCTGAAGGCGAAATGCCAAAATTAAATAAGGGGTTAGTACCACCACATGGGCACTCCACCTTGGGCGGCTCATCCGGCTTGCACAGGAAATGCTGACCCGGACGTAGGCGCGGGCCGGCTCCCATTGCAGATGATCCTTCCCACTACTTGGAAAGTCAAAAGACTATGCCATGTAGGATGGGTAAAAATTTCACACTGATCGGAAAATAAGGCGGCATGCTACTAAAATTTTCCCAGTCAAGTGGGATTTTACACCAAGGGAAGGACTTTGACATATTTACACTTTGATAACATTGAACATGGCATATGAATTGCCACATCTTATGTATATTGACATGAAATACTTTGAACATGAACATTTCAAGTGCCAAGTTGATTGCATGTGACTGGACATCGACACCAGCCTGACAGACCGGATGTGATGCAAACCAAACAAGAGTTAACCAAATCTGAAGTTAACTTAATTAAATCTGAAAATACATTAAAATCAACCTTAAAACATGCTTAAAATAGATCATTAAAGCTTTAACATTCAACAAAAATCAAATTTAATACAATCTGAAAATTTTGATTCAATACACTTAATCCATTGGAATTCAAATGCTTAAACAAATACACATCAAATAATTTACAACCAACTAAATAAAGCACATTTAAAACACATTAAAGCATCTAAAACACATCTTAAAACATGTAAATCAGATTCATTAACAATCTGAAGTTCAAGTTTAATCAATTTGAACCAAAATTCAAAACATGTAAAATATACCGAACACACCCGAATCGGTATTAAAACACCAACCAATATAAGTAAATCACAAGAAAATGACTCAACACATGTGAACTAAACTTAAACAAGTCAAATTGATCAACACATCTAAAATTCAAAACTCAAAACAAAATAAAATAAATTTCAACAAATTGAAGTAAAAGAAACCAAACAATTCAAACAAGCTCAAAACAAATAACATTCAAATTCTATTCAAATTGAAATATGAAATTAACATTTTAAACCACATCAAAATCAATTCATAAATCAACATAAGTCAACTTCATACCAAATCTAATCAAACTTGTTTACATCTCATCGGGCTTGAAAGGCCAAGGCCCTTTGTGTTTTTTATACGTTGTGAATGTGCACGCTCTCGTAAAACAAGATCGCTATGGTAGTTAATCAAGGGTGTTCGAGTGTTTGCTCGATGTAAATAAACATCAGATATTCGCATCATCCGATGGAGAGAGGTCAAAAATATTTTCACAGAACCTGAACCTCGGTTCTATACTCTTCTAATATCACCCGACTATCTAGTATCTTTATAGGCTACCACCTATTTTTCTAGAAAACTCGGATGTCGATATTTCAAAACATACAAAAAACAAAAATCTTTTAAAAACATTTAAAATCAATTGATTCCCTAGGTACCCACACCACATGAACCAACCAACTTTCAGATCGGTCCCCACGTGGACCACCCATTTTCACCACTTTAGATTGGCCCCACGTGGTCCTCCTTCCCTTTTTCCAACCACACAAACCGATTCCCGCATGAACCACCCACCTTTCCAAAACTCGGCTCCCCGCGTGAGCCACCTTATTTCCAAATTGGTCCCCGCGTGGACTTTCCCTTTCACCTTCATTTCAGATTTGTCTCCACTTGGGCACTCCATCGCAAGCCAGTTCCTACGTGAACCACCTTTTAGTTGTTAGTTGCTAGTTATTTGTTTTACTTTATCATTGTTTGTCTTGCTTGCATACTCTTGCTTGATTTACTTAATAGCTTTCTTTCATTTTCTTGCTTGTGCACATTGTTTGCTTCTTCTCCTCTTACCCTCCATTTTTACTTTTGCATCAGGTACCGGACTTTTTCTAATCCGTAGGGCATTCAAGATGGGGGCTCTCTCTCCCAATACACCCTCACCCTCCAAACACCTTCTTGGTGGATTCTAACCTTTCTTCTGGGATATTCCTTCTTAGTTGATTTGGTTGTTTACATCAAGGTCTCCGTAAGTCCCCATCCGTAGAGTATTCCTCTCCACACGACTGGGCCGGTTGTACCACTTTCCCAAAACCCGAAGAACCCAAGTACCTACTCGTGGTGATTGAGTGACAATCATAAGTCTTGAAGATTGAAGCAATAGGAACCATACCTACTTGAGTGAACAATTTCTAACAATCAATCTAATCTAAGGTTTCAACCCAAAAACTGTCAAGTAGTCATTTTAAAAACTTGTTTGCATAACTTGCTTGCTCACCAAAAATTCAAAACAACCAAAAATTCCTTCTTTCAAAACACTTAAAAAAACAAAACAAAATAGCCTTTAATTTTTTGTTCAACTTGTTTTCCAAACAACCAAATTGAAACAAAAAAATCAAACAAAAACAAAACAAAGCATAACCAAACAAAAATTTTCTTTGCATTTACACCTTTCACCTACTTTCTTTCAACCATCTTGTTGGAAAATTTGACAAGAAGCCCATGATGCTATGGTCCAAAAGACACGCCAAGATGTTAGACTACTTCAAGCAACAGGAGTATGGGGAAGGTCTCTACAAGCTCCAACAACAACCCGAGAGCCATGTCAATGCTGCTATGGAACCTGAAGTGCAAGGGGTTGCCCATCAGTCTGCTTCATTTAGTATAGAACAAGCTCTTAAGGATCAATCTTTTCATATTGATCCCAATACCTTGTCATTCATACAATCTCTAGTGAAGGACAAGATGCCTGCTAATCAAGGTCCAACCAAAGTCAATCGAGCTTCCTCACCTCCCCAATCAGCAATTTGGCCTCTTACCATAACCCCACCTGGGCAGTCCTGCCATGTTACTTCACCTACTCACTCCATTGTGGGTCATTCTTCAGCTTGCACACCAACCCACCTCCCTCCCATCCAGGTGCCACGTGCACACTCCCTGGTGAATTCCTCTCCACCTATTGCCAAGGATAAAGAAGCCCTTGAATCTCCCATCAATATTATCTACATCCCCCCATCATAAACACCAGCCTATCATCATTACAATGGCTAAGGTGATCCCTTCACCCATGTCAATAATTTATTTAGCAAATCGTCTCAATGGCTTAGTGATCGAAGAGCTCTTGCTATTCTTTTTAGGCGATCATTGGATGGTGTAGCCCTAGAATGGTTTTTTGCACCCGGGAAATAGAAATATGGGATTTCAAAATTATCAAGGCCAAATTTTTGCAACGATATGGGCCGGGTTATCAATAATTGGGGAAGCAAAAAAGACGTGGAATTAATGCAATATCATGATGAATTGAGCCCCATGCCTAAGAAAAGCATTGATGCTATGTACAAACCAAGGAGCCCTCTCCAACACCATACAGATCATCATCTTCAACCGACTCCTAGACGCCAGTTGATTAGGCCACCCGTGCCCCAACCTCAGCCGGTCATGGATCAAGCTCCTCTTGTCCATTGTGCAAATACCTCATTACCTAAACTAGCTCCCCAGGCTTTGACTCCACCAACATTTCCAAAGGCTCCTTGGTCAATCATCTGGCCCTTGTCTTCTCAACCTATTCCACCAACAACCCCTTGGCCAACCATTCCAGCCTTGGCCCCTCAACCAATTTTGCCATTAGTTCCTCAGCCTAAACCGACTTCTATGTCGACACCAATTGAACAACCCTTGGCCATTCAATCAACTGCTCAAAATAGGGTTCACCCTAAGTCGGTTAAGGCCCTTGTTTCTTCTATTGCTCCTGCCTTGGCAGAGGAACTAGTCACTCCTGTCATTCATTCTCCTGCCCTGGCAGAGGAACCAATTATTCTAATCATGCCTTCTCCTACTATGATAGATGATTTAGTCACTTCAACTCTTCATGCTCCTACCTTGGCAGAGGAACCAATCACTTCAATCATCCATGCCCCTGCCATGGTAGATGATTTAGTCACTCCGACTCCTCGTGCTCTTGCCCCAATAGAGGAATCAATCACTCCTACTATTCTTGCTCCTGCTGCAGTAGAAGATTCAGTCACTTCGACCCTTCAAGCTCCTGCCCCAGTAGATGATTCAATTGCTCTAACTATTTGTGCTCTTGCCTTGGCAGAGGAATCAAATCCTCAACATATCATTGCTATCTCTCAAGATCAAAGTCAACCAATAGGGGAAGTCAAACCAAACTCTTCTATCATTCCAGAATCCCCTAAACTAGGTATGCCCTCTTCCCTAGAACAACCTGAGGAGAAGCCTACTAAAGGGAGATTAGATGAGCAGATCACAAATTCAGTTGATTGTCAAGGACTAGGCAAGGATTCACCAAGTACAGATCAAATGTTGCAATCATTGAAATTGATCCCTGAAGTTGGGGGGATAGAATTGACCCCTGAACTGAAAAATAAGAGGATAGAATTGGTCAGCGAAATGGAGAATGAATCGACAAGCCTCTAGAAGGATGTAGACCTTAGCAAAGGGATACTAGGACCTCCTCCAGATAGGCAGGCAAATCCCTTAGCATCAAACTTAGGGCCACAACCCATATCACATTCTCCTCACAATCAACGATTGGGTTCATGAGCCTACAATTCATCCATCCTAGGGCCACAACCTTGTTCTCTTCACAACCACCATCGAATGGGCCCATGGGCCCCCAATTCTTCAATCTTAGGTCAACCACCTATACTCCATCTCACTCAATTGGCTTATGCCCCTTTCATCCAACCGGGCTCATGTGCCCCTTTCCATTAACCGGGCTCTTGTGCCCCTTTCCTTCAATCGGGCCTGTGTGTCCCTTTTCATCAACTGGGCCGTCGTGCCCCCATTATTCAACAAGACTACGTGCCCCCTTTATCCAATCAGGCCCATGTGCCTCCTTTATCCAACAGGTCCCATGCACCCCTTTCCTTCAATTGGGCCCATGCGCTCCTTTTCATCAACCGAGCCCATGTGCCCCTTTCCTTCAACCGGGTCCATATGCCCCTTTTCCCCAACCAGGCCCACGTGCCCACAATTCTCTCCAATCGAGCCCACATGCCCTTAATTTTTCTAAATCGGGCCCGCGTGCCCACAATTCACCTTAATCGGGCCCACGTGCCAACAATTCACCTCAACCGGGCTCACATGCCCATGTTTTTCTGCAACCGGGCCCATGTGCCCAAATTTCTTCTAAATTGGGCTCACGTGCCCACCTTCCATCAACCTCGGGCACACATGCCCATATTCCTTCGACTTCGGGCCTGTATGCCCCCATTTCTTCACAATCGGGCCTCGCGTGCTTATACTTCTTCGAAATCGGGCCCCCATGCCCCCACTTCTTCACCTTTGGGATTGTGCACCCATACTCTTCAATGGTGCCATCGAACTCATCACAAATCACAATCTTACTCCCAACCATTTAAATCGGGTCCATGTGCCCGCCCTTTTCATTGGGTCCCTTGGGCTCAACCTCCAATTGGGCCTTCGAGCCTATCACCTCCAATCGGGCCTTCATGCCCATCAACATCAACCGGGCCCTCTAGCCCATATTCAAATCTTGAGCTCACGTGCCTCTTGATTCCGACTACTCCCTGGTCTTCAAGCCCACTTTAACTCACGGACCCAAGAGTCCATTTTAACTCACTGTTGTTTCCAAGTATGTTTATTTCCTTTCAAATTCTCTTTCATTCTCTAAATTTTATTTTCAAAAAAAATCAAAGGTAGAGAAATTTCTTTATCTTCTACATCATCAATCCAAGTTCCACCATGCCAAATCAAATCTACCACATTTTGCACCTCACTGTATGACTCTTACACTTTGATTCAATGTGGGACATATCAACAGTGAAAGTAGTTGGGTAAGGCAAGGCAAGGCATGGTAGACAAGGCAAAGCAAGCACAAGCAAAGCCATCATCAGCAATGAATTTCTTCTTCTCTCAAGTATTATATGAAATTGTATTCATCATCATTATGTCATCCGCAAGGAAATACTTTTTTAAATGATTTTGAATTTCACATGACAATTTTAATTGAGAGAAATTCATGATTAACGATATTTGTAACTACCTTATTTTTATTAAACAAATTCTTTACCTTGTAAGGCATGTGAATAATTGATTAACCTATGGAATGTAATCTACCTCAAAAATGAAGATAACTATTAGTATGACTTAAGTCCACATGTTCTAGGTTGTTGTCTAGGAGTCGAGGGTGCATACCATCCCACACACAACACTGTAGACACCCAATTTTGGTCTAGTTGAAGAGCTTAAATTCTTGTTTTCATAAAGAATATTTGAGTAACCTTTCAAGGGAACTGAGTTTTCCAAAAAAATCATGATTTTCGGAGCATTTCGAAGAAGATCGATAGGGCGTTGACCAGGGTCAAAGCGCCCTATATACAAGGCACCAGGTGCCCTACTTATAGGGCACCAGGCGCCCTATAAATGGGGCACTAGGCGCCTTATAAATGGGGCACCAAGCACCTAGTCAAATCGATTCGATCGATTGATTTGACCACTCACGGGGACTCGTCTTATGGATTTGACATGGCTCATGATGCTAGCGCCCCATATATAGGGCGCTTTGCCGCATGGAATTGATTTTCATATTTAACCAAAGTGCCCTCTTTTTTACTATAAATAGGCACCCCATTTGGAGCTTTGAAAAGATTCCAGCTCCGTCCAACCACCCAACTCTTCTAATACCACGAATCCAAGCCCTCAGCACACTCCCTAAACTCTCAAATCACTTCAAAACTCTCTTCCAAAAATCCCAAAAACCTGCAGTTTCAGCCACCCAGAAATATGGTTTTCTTCCGACTTTGAAAGCCTCTACTCACCATTTGTCTTACATCCAATGGCCAAACACCCAACCATTTGTATCATTTACATATTGGCTATAAGGAGCAGCTCCTGTTTCGTCTTGGAGGTCTTCCTACACTCCGGGGCGACGCCGTGAAGAAGGGAATAAAATCTGTTGAAACCAGAAATAGGGCGCTTTGACTTTGGCCAACGTGTCCCATAAAGGTCTACGTGCAACAGGCGCCCCATATATGGGGCACTAGCAGGGGAGACCTCATTTTGCATTTTTTGAGTTTGTTTACCTTTTCGGTTGATCCTTTACTCCCCCCTTTCATTTTAACTTTCATTAACATGTCATTTAGCATGCATTAAGCCACACCTTTGCATCTTCATACCTCTTTAAAAACCTATTAAAAATAGGGATTGGGGGATTTAGTCCCAATCCGGTCAGTTCCTTCCCGTTTGCATGTTTAAGTTCGAATTTGAGCATGATTCTACACTTTTATTAGAACTAATGATCTTTTCACTCATTTCTATGTTTACGTATGGACATTTTTAGGTAAATCTGGCTGAGGCGAAGCTTCAACCGGATCAAAGACGAAGGACTCACTAAGCTCTCTTCTTTCGGCCGCCCGAGAGAGGAGAAGTCGGAACCCAACAATCTCCCCGCTTCTAAAGGTACGACGGTCATTTGTATTCTTTATTTTTATTTCTTTCTATTATAATTTGGAGCCTTTGGCTCATGGCGACCACAACCACTAACATCCCATCCACCAAGTTCCCAAAGCAAGCATAGGGGCCGGAAAAGGGAGATCTACGGATCCCGTTTTGGGTGCTGACACCTTTTGGCAACCACGGTGGGACCGACTTTGCTTTAGTGAGTTCTTCTTTCTTTCCTAAGAATGTCCACTTGAAAACATACTTATTTTTACTCTAATTCTCATTTAAGTAATTTCCATTTCCTTGCATTGCTATTTACTTGCTTACATGCTTGTTTATTTCCTTGGAGCATCGTCTAGTTTCTTCCGATTTACCTGCTTTCTGTTGGTCCTTTTAAAAGCATAACGATCTGATTTCTAGCTTTGATTATCAACTTATTTCACCTTAGCATCTTAGATATCATCTTCTTTCATCCCTTGTTAAGTATACTTGTCTATTTCCTTCTAAGCCTAGTTTTCTTTTAGCGAATCTTTCAAAGCATGCTTAGTTAAATTAATGCTTTCTTCCATCTTAGTTTAATTTCATATTATTGTCTTGTTCACTTGCTTCCTACAACATCTCATTAATCATTGTATGCTTTTTTATTTTATTTTTGGTTGCTTCTTAATTTCTTGACATTTCACTCGCATTTAGCTTGCATTGGAGTTTCGTCTCCTTAGGTCATCCGAGAAGGGAGGCTCTCTTCTTCTGAAGCCCCACACATCCAAACACCCCTCTTGGTGGTTGCCAACCCTTCCTCCGGGGATTCTCTCTCGAAAGGACTAAGTAGCTTCCATCAAGGTCTCCGTAAGTTCCCATACGTGAAGGATTCCCTCTTCACTGATCGGGCTGGTTGTACCTTTTTACCCCAAAACCCGAAGAACCCATTACCTATCGTTGTGAAAAGAGTGACAACCTTAGATTGCTCGGTGTTGTGAGAGCATAGGGTCCTACCCATTTATTTGAGTGAACAATAATTCTCTTAACAAGGCATTAATTTAATGTTGAAACACAAAAAAATTGCATTAATCATTCCAAAGTCTTTGCTATTACTTGTTTGCAAAAAAGAATTGAAAATTAAACAAAAATGTCAAAATCACCTAAAAAACCAAAACAAAAATTTGCTTAAGGTTAATTTGCTTGATAACTTGCTTGTCCAACAAACCAAAACGAAAAGAAATCAAAACAAAAAGTGGGTAAAAAAAATCAAATAAAAAAAAATCCTTGAGCTTTTATTTGTCAACCTTCTTTTCTTGTTGTGTTTATGAATTTAAGGCCAGGACGAGTTATCGAAATGGCGGATCAAAGATATGAGCAACTACAGTTGGTGTATGACCAATCTTATTTCTATCTTGATGCCGTATGTGTCGTCAATGAACCCGAAGTTCTCCCCGAACCTAGTTAAACTTTTCCTCAACCCAATCCAAATGCACTTTGGGAGGCATTCTCTCATGCCGACCTTACCCAACTTCAGGCTATCGAAGCCATCCTCAAGGGCAAGTCGCCCGCCAACCACATTTCTCCCGAAGGTGGTCACCACATCTCTACCCCTCGGTCAGTGGCACATCAACCCAATGTGCCCATTCATGGCCATTCTTATACCGGGCTTGTAGCCCCAACTTCTCCTCATCCGGTGGCTAATCTAGATCATCCCGATCCGAATGTTGTTGTTCCTTCTAAGCCACCCGTTTATTCTTCTAATCATCTCAACCCTACTCATCCTTTGGTGAATCCCCCAATGTACCCTTCTTATCTGGCCACTTCGACCCATCCAATCCCAATTCCAATGCACCAAGCACCCACTCCTCCTCCTCCTCTTGGGTCTGTTGATCTGGCTATGATTAACAAAATCAATCGCATGGATGAGCAGTATAGAGAGCTTAGACGTCTAATTGACACCAAGGCAATCCCCAAAATTTCTCTTCCTCCCCTCCCTACTTTTCATCTTCCTCCCTCTAAGATGTCGGTATACCACCATTACAACGGAACCGCTAATCCCTTCATTCATATCAAGAACTTTATGTATGAGTCGATAATGTGGCAAAATGACCCAAGGGCTATTTACTTTTCTTTTCAGAAGATCATTAGAGGGTTCAGCTTTAGAGTGGTTCTACTTGCTCGACTCTTTGGAGGCGAGTAACTTTGAAACTGTCAAAGCTAAATTTTTGCAGAGATATCAAGACAGGGTCGGACCAACATATTCCATCACCGACCTCATGACCGAAAGAATGAGAAATGATGAAGATTTTACCAGATATGCTGATAGGTGGAGGTCCATGGCAGAACCAGAGCAAGTGAAGATGATCATCACCAACGCCACTCCAGCCTTAAAAAATATGTTGGCTTTGCATCACCCCACCTCCATGAGTGAACCCTATGAGAAGGCACGGTACATTCAGACACAGCTTAGGGACTCACCTATCATGAACTTGTTTGTTTGATCCTAGACCCCGAGCTGTCAAGAAAACCACTTTTACCACAACCGGCCCAATGACTGAGGGCGTAGTGACAAACGAGAACCTCAATATTGTAAGGAACCCACCTAGCAATTATCAACACTAGTTTAGGAACCCTCAACAAAATCAATTATTTAGAAACCCTCGTCAACCTCAACATCAACCTCAGTTCCAGCCTCGTCAACAACAAGCTTTGATCCCTCAGCGACCGCAAGCCCCAATTCCCCAACCATTGCGGCAACAACTTGCCAACTACAACCAAGCACCCCCTCCCATGGCCTACGAACCCTAAAAAATAGAATCTAAGAGAAACCATTATCCGCCTTCGCCATACTCTCTCATGGATATCTTTAATGCACTCATGGCGGCAGGGCAAATTGCATTGCCAAGGGAGAAGTTAGAGTGGCCTCAAAATGCCAACACAGAGCGATACTAGCTGTTTCACAGATATCCTGGGCACACTATGGAAAATTGCTTTCATTTCAAAGACTACATCCATGACCTTAATGAGCAAGGCAGTATTGACTGGGACCAGATGGAGGAATATATCAGAACAGTGAAAGATCAACCTCAACGTAGCACACACCAGCTCAACAGCAACAATAACAGAACCCCAGTCTTGAGATTATCCAAAACCCTCTACCTCCACATGCACTCGCACCTGGGAATCAACATGTTAATCCCATCTTGATCTTTTCCGAGGAGTATCATCATCGGGGCCAGAATTGGCAAGTTGAGGGAGCCACCTCCGCCATGCATGTCAACTGAACCGTCTATTCTATACCCCGAGCTACATCAGCCAACCCCATTACTCTCAACCGGCCACCCATCATCCGAGCACCATCACGACCCATTGTAAGACCACCAGCCATACAACTCCAACCAGGACGGACCCTAATCTGCCAGGTTGATCCACCACAAACATCACCACCACTAGGACCCATCATCATCCCGCCCCGAGCAACTGTACCTTCACAACCTACCTACCCTACCATGCCTCAAACCACCATCATTACACCCATCCCAAGATCTCCCATCATTCGACCTAACTCACCACCAACACTACCATCCCAGTTATAGCTCGTCAACTTTCCACTTTTAGGAGTGGGCGCATGTTCCAAAGGGTCTTTCCCCAGGCCGGTCAGTCAGGATTAGTACTAGAAGCAGAAGAAGAACACATCCAAGAACCATTGCCTGGGACATCCTATGACTTGTTGAAACATCTTGATGAAACCTCGGCACGGATCTCTATCTTAGAGTTGATCAAAAGATCCAAAGTCCATCAAGAGGTTCTCCAACAATACTTACAGCGGGTGATGGTGAATGAGAGCTTCCCTCTAGAAAAGATCTCATCAGTTCTGGTCCCGAGAAGTGAGTACCCAGCCCGTACATTCACAAAGGAAGAGTTGGCCGACCTAGAAATAAAAAAATGTGCCTTATGCATCACAGTCCACATCAATGGAGTAGGCATTAAGTCATGCTTGGTCGATATTAGAGCTTCCATTAACGTTCTGCCACCAGAAACATTACATCTTTGTGAAATTTCTGAAGAGGATGTCCGACCATCTCACATAACAGTGACATCATATGACAATTCGAAAAAGCCTGCTGATGGCATGATTACATTAAATGTGAAGCTTGGACCACAAAGACTCACTGTTGACTTCCATATACTTGAGATGGATATGACATACAAAGTTATTCTGGGACGGTCCTATTTGGAAGCTCTAGAGGCAGTCGCCTCCACCAATCACCAGTGTCTTAAATTCCTTTACAAGGGACAAGTGATTAAAGTGACTAGCATGCCCCTAGACCATCCATCTTCTCCACCACCACCCCTTGGGTTCCCAAATGAGACGATTTTGACAATCTTAGATCTCCAAAAATAAGTAGGCAACCCAAGAAAGTGTGGAGAAGGAAAAGAGAGGAAAATGAAACTGTTGGTTGGCACATAAAGAAGAGTTTGGGATACCAGGAGGGCCGAGGACTAGGCAAAGAACTGCAAGGCATAGCTGAGCCAATCAATCTAATGAGGTTACAACCAAAAGGCGGAGTTGGGTATGATAGAACGACCGCCAATGGTCAAGATCTCAAAAGCAGATACTTTTCTGGATGCTTACAAAGTTTTTCATCAAGAAAGAAACCATTCAACTAGCTGAGAACAAGGAAGAACACGAGGTAGAGCAAGAGAAGAGAAGAAGAACCAACGACCCTGAAGATGACTTGTATCCTAAAATATCTCTTTTGTTTTCCACCGATGAAGAAGGGTCAAGCAATGAACCACTCCAGGCTGAACCACCTGTTGACCCACCCAAGGGTCATATTGCCAAACCGTTGTCGACTCCAAAAATGGGTTCCGGATCGGCACCTCAAGAGAAGGTGAAAGATAGAATTGGGAAAAAGAGAGTGAATTGAAAACACTCGTAAAGCAGTAAAGACTCCTCACCTCGATCCCACACTCACATTGATCCCCGAACTTTCATCTCACGACGTCGCTTGAGCATCGGAGACGGTTCGGGTCATGTGGGAGGAGAGTGAGGAGTGAATTAGCTTAGAACATGAATAAAAAGTAAGGTGGTCGCCAGGAGCCGCGGGCTACGCTTTATAGAATAACAACAAGATTGAGTTGTTTTGACCGCGTACCTTAGCGTGGGAGAGAGTGTGTGAGTTCAACCTTCTTCCTCTTCGGCCGGCCGATGAGGGAGAGTCCAACCAATGCTAGCTTGATGTACCTTTGCAACTAGTAGACAAAGAAGACAAGTAAACAAATGAAGGGAGGATTAGAACTGTGTGAAGTGAAGTAACTGTAAAAACAATAACATAAACGACAACTGGAAACAAACTCATCGGATTCGGGGTTAGCCCTAACCCCTTTTTTTGGATTTTTTATGATATATGAAATGATGAAAAACTGAATAAAATGATGCTTAAATATGAATTAAATGATATGAATGAAGAGTTAGCAAGGAGAATATGAACATTTAAAGACAACACAACCCAGGCAAAGTGGCAACCGGGTTGGACATATTTAATGTAAACTGCGCGGCTCTGATACAGAGATCGTACTAGACAGCACCAATGTCAAAATCAAGTTCCGTTTGTTTCAAAATAAATAGGACTCACGTAGGGTGGTTTTATATGAAGACAAATTTGCTTGAATCTTATGATAAGTAATCTGAATTTACCTATTAAGCCGGATCCTAGACAATGAAGTTCTGGAAACGCCCAGCACAATGTCGATGTAGGACATGCTATGGTCACCACAGATATCCAAATTAAATGATTCTTGTTTTAGATAAAATATAACTCACCGGGGAACAATTTATATGAAGGATGTATGGGCTGAATCCACCATTAAATGTACTGAAATTGACTGAGAAAACAATGACTTAGAAGAGAAGACTTCGGATCTGTCTGTGCAGCGCTGGTGTTGAAGCCATAACAAGCAGAGAAAATGTCAGAATTGATCTCTGTTTGTTGGAGTTGAAATATATCTTGATGAAACACACTTAGTATGAAGTAAGTCAGGCCATAAAATGACTATAAATATCTGTAGAGGCCGATGATCAGCAGTGCAGCACGTTGGAGCATAGACCGGCTTCTTCTTCACTTTGGGATGATCTCCGGGCACCGGGACGAAGATAGAACTATTTGGTGAGATTGGGAAGAGCCTAGGGTGGCTGTAGGACGAAGAGATAAGTGCTGTATGATGGGGATGCCCTTCTTAGGTCGTTCATATGAGTCTCCCTTTATAGGGGATGAGAACCAGGTCAAAAAGATAGCAAGTTTTGATACATCCGACCATAGGTTGGATTTCCTTCAATTAATGTTGCTGATTTTCATCCTGAGGCATCTATAAACTTACCCAAATTATTGAGAAGTATTGGAAACCATGGATCACCTTCCTTATACTCAAAATTGGTCTCCACTCAAAGAGGAAACAAATCTGGTCTAAAAAGGGCAAGTTTTGATGTATAAGACAACAAGTTGGATTGCCATCATTTGATGATGATAATTTCGACCATGAAGCTTCAAGATACTATACCAAGTGATATGGAGAAGGAAAAAGGAAGGTAAGGTCGTGAATTGGTCAGATATGTGCCCAATGGGCTGGGCTTGCATGCAATTGGGCTTGATTGGTGCTGCGTGTGGACATAACTGCGCATCTGACTTCCAAAGGGTGCTGCGGACAAATGGGAGATCAGAATTGAATGCCATTTGTTGCATTGAAAAGAGGACTCCGAGAGGAATATTATTGATGTTGAATACTTCTTCATTTGATGTCCACATAATCCTGTGAAAAATTTTCAAGTAGAGGATATGCTGGGAAAAGCATAATCTGGCACACCACCAAGTGTCTCTTGTTCGGCAAACACAGATTTGATTAGAAATTAGAAAATCATCCTCATATTTCCAATAAGCACCTCAGCTCATCCAAAAGGGTGGTTCATCATGATTTTGATGGTTTAAAAGAGATGTTGCCAATGGAATAATGGTTTAAGCTCTAAATAAGGCCAAATTGGCGTGTCTACAGCTTGCCTCGCCTTGATGTCGGCTTTGCAAGGGAATGGCATGTAGCGTAGAGGAGTGAAATCTAGAGGAATGTAGAGAAGCGAAATGAGTTGTAATGGAATGCAGCGGAGCGAAATAGAGATGGACTGAAAAGGTGGCATCAAGGTGTAGATATAGACACGCTCAACGACCAAATTCGGCAAAGAGAATCTCTTCATGTCTCCTGGTTAACTGCCATGTTTCATCAAGTCTTCCTATGTTCGATTGGTAAGAGATGTGCCATTGGCATGAGAGAAGAATATCCAACCCCCAACGCGGTGGGGAGTCCCCGAAACATGGGTTCGTAGGTTCATCATCAGCCGGTAACCCGATCTTTGCGGTGTTCCTGTACTGTGATGGGCTAAAGTTTAAAAAGAGATTTGTTTTGAAAAAGTAAAAGAATACCAATCGAGCACATTCAGGCTGTCTGATTCATTTAAGTCTTCCGAGAGACAAGATTTGATTTGGAATGGAATGATCTCGAATTCCAAAAGGCAAATGTTTAAGTACAAACCATGACGGTGCAAGTTTAGATCGAATAGGAGGCCCTTGGCAGGAGGAAGTGACTGCCATGGTGAGATGAATAGCAAAAGAGTTGCAGTGGCCACAGTGGGAATAGAAATAAAATATTTGAAGGCACGAGGTGATTACCAAACACGGTGGGATTAATAGACACGGTGGGATATTAGAGAGGTTGGTGGGACTAGAGATCATGGTGGGATTAGAGAACACGATGGGATTAGAAAACACGGTGGGATTTAGAATGATCGAGAAAGTGAGAAGGTGAAGTTTAGGAAATGATGTATGCAATGATAAAACAAAATTGAATGCATTTAATGCTACATGATGCATGATATGAGGTCAAGATATAGATTGTCTATGAGGTCAAGATACCCATTCGGGAACTATCGTCCCTCACTGCACAATTTTGGCTTATCCGTGAGCATAAAGAATGACCTGACCGTCGTGGATTTTGATGAAGGGGATCTCGGGCCTGGTCTTCTTTGCATTCACGGTCTTCAACATCAATGCATAAAATAAATAGTAATGCACCTAATATATGCTAAGAACGGAAATGATAACGGTGAGTTTGCGGTGTGATGACATGCATTCTCACAAAAGAGTTCATGTGTCCTAATGAGGACACAGAGTGAAAATTCCTCGGCAAAGTTGAGGCCGAGGTAATGATGACACCTCCTCCTGAGAATCCTCAAGGGAGGGAAGTGGCGAGCATCGCCTGCAAAAGGTTTCTCGGCAAAATTAAGGCCGAGGTTATGGTGACACCTCCTCCTAAGAATCCTCAGGGGAGAGAAGTGGCGAGCATCGCCTTATTTAAATCTTGAAAATGGTCCTCGACGAAGTTGAGGTCGAGGTCATGGTGGCACATCCTCCTAAGAATCCTTGGGGAGGGAAGTGGCGAGCTTCGCCTTGTTGTGAAGTTCTCCTCATTTGTTCTTCATGCCTAAAACACTAGAAAAAGGAGATTAGAATGCCAATATGGCTTATCCCCCTTGCAAGTTGCAGTATGCCTTGACCTTTGTCAAGGGGTGTAAAGTTTTTCTTGTGCCTGAAACACTTAGAAGGAAGAGATTAGAACAACAATGCGGCTTATCCCCCTTGCAAGTTGCAGTATGCCTTGACCTTTGTCAAGGGGTAATAGCCTTCTTAAGGGTGTAAAAATAAAGCAACAAATATACAATGAATTTAAAGACAAGAATTCAAACCAAGCATGGTGATGAAAAATAAATTTTTTTTGAAAATTTTGGTTGGGATTTGAAAAAGAAGTTTTCTTTTTTTGAAAAGATCCAATTTTTTGGGATTTTTGAAAATGCTATTTTCTTTTTTTTTTTAGTTTTTGAAAATATTTTTTTTAGATTTTTTGAAGATATTCAACTTTTTTTTTGTAGTTTTGTTTTTTGAAAATATGTTTTTTTGGGAGAGAAAAATCAGTATTGACACAAGTTCTCATTACTTGGTTGTTTTTTCTAGGTTCGTTGGTAGACATCATATGCAAAATGGGGTTCCTTACCCAAAATCTTTCTGACCTTCAACCTTTGATCGGCTAGAGTTTAGCTTTGATTTGGTTGGTTCACCCACACCTTGCGGGTAAGAATGAAGAATTGAGGGAAAGTCCTTGATAGGCTTTGGAGATGTCGAGAGGGATTTCTCTACTCACACCCAATTGCCCATTGGGGTTCGGCCTCTTCGGGTCTTTTCTTCTTTATCGACAAACCTATTTTTGTTGCACACATTCGGACAGGTGCTTTGACCTGTGGGGTCATTGCCCATCTTTTGGTGCCTTTTTCATTTTCTGCATTTTTAGGTACTCATTCAGACAAGCCCATATTTGTTTAAACCTGTAGGGTTCATTGCCCATCTTTTGGCACCCTTTTTTTTATTTGAGAAGTTGGACCTTCTGAGACGGCCTCCTACTAGGGCGGCGGATGCTTTCGATACTCTCCCCCTCTAATCCCCTTCACCTATCTTGGACCGAATAGAAGAGAGTAGGGTAAGGGTTTTCCTTCCATCTCTAAGCTTTGCCTAGCTTCTCTCGGGTGTCAAGTCATCCAGATTCTGGGATCGGGACATGTTGTGTGTGTAGAATGGTATCTACCCTCGACTCCTAGACAACAACCTATAACATGTGGACTTAAGTCATACTAGTAGTTGTCTCCATTTTTTTTGAGGTAGATTACATTCCATAGGTGAATCAATTGAAAACATGCCTTGCATGGTAAAAAATTTGTTTAATAAGAACAAGGTAGCTACAAATATCATGAATCATGAATTTCTCTCAATTAAAATTGTCATGTGAAATTCAAAATCATTTTTTTTAAAAAGAAATATTGCTTTGTAAATGACATAATGATAATGAATGCAATTTCATGTAATACCTGAGAGAAGAAGAAGTTCATTGCTGATGACGGCTTTGCTTGTGCTTGCCTTGCCTTGTCTGCCGTGCCTTGCCTTGCCTTGCCCAACTGCTTCCACTGTTGATATGCACCATATTGCATAGGATTGATGATTCATAGTCATAGGATGAAGTGAAAATGTGGAGGATCGAATTTAGCATGGCGGAGTCAACATTAATGATGTAAAAGGCAAAGTTTGTGTATCACCCAGGAAATTTCTCTACCTTGATTTTTGGTGAAAGTAAAACTTGGAAAAAGAAAGAGAATTCAAAAAAGACAAAAACATGCTTAGAAATAAAAGTGAGTTAAAATGGGCTCTTGGGCTCGTGAGTTGAAAGTGGGCTTGAAGGCCCAAGAGTAGTCGGAATCAGGGGGCACGTGGGCCCAAGATTTGAATGTGGGCTAGAGAGGCCGGTTGATGTTGATGGGCATAAGGGCCCGATTGAAGGTTGATCCCGAGGGACCCAATGAAAAGAGTGGGCACATGGACCTGATTTAAATGGTTAGGAGCAAGATTGTGATTTGTGATGGGCTCGCTGGCGCCATTGAAGAGTATGGGTGCGCAAACCTGAATTCGAAGAAGTGGGGGCACGGGAGCCCGATTTTAAAGAAGTATGAGCACGTGGGCCCGATGGTGAAGAAATGGGGGCATACAGGCCCGAAGTTGAAGTGTGGGCATGTGTGCCCGAGTTTGTTGGAAGGTGGGCACGTGGGCCCGATTTAGAAGAAATTTGGGCACATGGGCCCGGTTGTAGAGAAACATGGGCATGTGAGCCCGGTTGAGGTGAATTGCGGGCACGTGGGCCCGATTGAGGTGAATTGTGGGCACGTGGGCCCGATTTAGAAAAATTAAGGGCACATGGGCGCGATCGGGGAGAATTATGGCACGTGGGCCCGATGGAAGGAAAGGGATATGTAGGCCCAATTGGGGAAAAGGGGCATATGGGCCCAGTGGAAGGAAAGGGGCATGCAAGCCTGATTGATTAAAAGGGGCACGTGGGCCCGGTTGAAGAAAAGGGGCATAAGAGCCCGGTTGATTAAAAGGGGCACATGGGCCTGGTTGGATAAAGGGGGCACATGGGCCCGGATGATGGAAAGGGGCACATGGGCCCGGTTGGATGAAAGGGGCATAAGGGCCCAATTGTAGAAGAGGGGCATGAGGGCCCAGTTGAGTGGGATAAAGTGTGGGCCGTGGCCCTAAGGTTGACAGATTTTGGACCCATGGGCCTGATTGATGGTTGTAAGAAGGATAAATAAAGGGTGGTGGTCCTAAGATTGAGGAATTGTGGGCCCATGGGCCAGATTGTTGATTTGGAGAAGAATAAAGAAAGGGTCGTGGCCCTAAGATTGATTGATCATGGGCCCATGGGCCGGATTGTTGCTTAGGAGAAGAATGGGGTAAGGGTTGTGGCCCTAAGATCGATGTTAAGGGATTTGCCTGCCTAGCTGGAGGAGGTCCTAGTATCTCCTTGCTAAGGTCTACATCCTTTAGGAGGCTTGTCGATTCATTTCCCATTTCACTAACCAATTTGGTCTCCTTACTTCTCAGTTCAAGGGTCAATTCAATCTCACCATCTTCATTGATCAATTCCAATGATGGTAACAGTTGATCAATGCCTGACAAATCCTTGCCTAATTCATCATTGGATTGAAAATCAACTAAGTTTATGATTCCTTCATCTAAGCTATCTATAGCAGGCTTCTCCACAGGATGTTCTATGGAAGAGGGCATGCCTAGTCTAGGGGATTCCAAAAAGGTAGAAGGGTTTGGTTCGACCTCCCCTACTAGCTTACTTTGATCTTGAGATATAGCAATGACATGATGAGAAGCTGATTCTTCTGCCATGGAAAGAGCACAAATGGTTGGAGTTATTAATTCCTCTGCAAGGGCAGGAGCTTGAAGGGTCGAAGTGTCTGAATCTTCTACTACAGCAGGAGCAAGAATAGTAGGAGTGATTGGTTCCTTTGTTGGGGCAAGAGTAATAGAAGAAATGATTGGTTGTTGTGCAACCAACTGAGGAGGATCCCTATGTGGTGGGATTGGTTGAGAAGCCAGGGTTTGCTCGATCGGCTTAGGATGAATGATTGGCCGAGGGACCATTAGTGAAGTGGGTTGAGGAGCCAAGGCTTGCGTGGCTAGCCGAGCGGTTGTTGTTGAAATAGGCTGAGAAGCCAATGGTCGGATGATTGGCCGATGGACCTTAAGAAATGTTGGTGGAGTTGAAGGTTGGGGAGCCGGTTAAAGTAATGGAGTATTCGCACAAGCAACAAGAGGAGCTTTATTAAGCGTGGTTGGTTGTGCCATTAGCACGGGTTGCATGGCCGGCTGAGGTTGGGGCATGGGTGGCCTAATCAACTGGCATCGAGGAGTCGGTTGAAGATGATGATCTGGATGAGATTTGAGAGGGCTCCTAGGTTGGTGCATAGCATCAATGCTCCTTTCAAGCCTGGGCCTCAATTCATCAGAATATTGGATTAATTCCACATCTTCTTTTACTTCCCCAATTATTGAATAGCCTGGCCCATATCGTCGCAAAAATTTTTCCTTAACAATTTCAAAATCCCATATTTCTATTTCTCCTAGTGAAAAGAACCATTCTAGGGCTGCACCATCCAATGATCGCTTAAAAAGAATAGCAAGAGCTCTTCGATCATTTAGCCATCGAGATGATTTGCTCAAGAAATCATTGACATGGGCGAAGGGATCACCTGAGCCATTGAAGCGATGGTAGGCTGGTGTTTGTGATGGAGGGATATGTGGGACAGGGAAAGATGGAGTAGATATTTTAGGGATGGCCTTCGAGTCCAAACGATGCCTCAACTCTTCAAAGTGCTCATCCATTTGGTTGAGTTTGTCCATGAATGCTTGAGTGAGGCTGGGTTCCTGAGCCACCGGTGCAAGGTATTTAGATGAATGGGTTGGAACAGGTGGCTTCAAAGTAGGAACTGGCATAGAATTATATGAATGCCCCACAACGGGGTGAGGAGAGGCACGACAGGTTGCCTAGGAGAGGAGATGATGAGGGGCCTGACTGTCGATTGGGGTGGTGAGGGGGCTTGATTTCCCTCGACCTGATCTTGATTGGTGGGCATCTTGCCCTTTGTTAAAGATTGCACAAGTGAAAAGGATTCAGGATCTAAATGGAGGGATAGACCCTGGAGGATTTGTTCCACACTAAGTGAAGCAGGTGGATGAGTAGGATTTTGAACTTCAGGCTCCCTGACGGCGTTGACATGGCCCACTGGTTGGACCATGGGTTGTTGCAGCTTGTAGTAGTCCGACCTCCCAACATGGCTTCCAGACCTTAGCATCATGGGCATCATGTCGATCTTTCTTCAAAGATGGTTAAAAAAGAGCAAGCAAAGCACACAATTAAAGATTTATTGTTATGTTTTGTTTTGTTTGATTTTTTGTTTCAACTTGGTTGGTTGGAAAACAAGTTGATCACAAAATTAAAGAGTTTTTTTTAGGTGTTTTGAAAGAATAAATTTTTTTTGATTGTTTTCAATTGTGGTGAGCAAGCAAGTTATGCAAACAAGGTTTTGAAATGACTACTCGACAATTTTTGGGTTGAAACCTTAGATTAGATAGATTGTTAGCAATTGTTCACTCAAGTAGGTATGGTTCCTATTGCTTCAATCTTCAAGACATAAGGTTATCACTCAATCACCACGAGTAGGTACTTGGGTTCTTCGGGTTTTGGGAAAGTGGTACAACCGGCCCAATCGTGCGGAGAGGAATACTCCACGGATGGGGACTTACGGAGGTCTTGATGGAAACAACCATATCAACTAGGAAGGAATATCCCAGAAGAGAGTTTAGAATCCACCAAGAAGATGTTTGGAGGGTGAGGGTGTGTTGGGAGAGAGAGCCCCCGCCTCGAATGCCCTACGGATCGGAACGAGTCCGGTACCCGATGCAAAAGCTAATGCAAAAATGGAAAATGGAGGGTATAAGGAGAAGAAGCAATCAATAAGCAAACATGAATGAAAGCTATTAAATAAATCAAACAAGTGAATGCAAGCAAGACATGCAATGATAAAGTAAAACAAATAACAAGCAACTAGCAACTAAAAGGAGGTTCACGCGGGAACCGGCTTGTGATGGAGTGTCCAAGTGGGGAAAAATCTGAAGTAAAGGTAAAAGGATGGTCCACGCGGGGACCGATTTGAAAATAAAGTGGCTCACGTGGGAGCCGGGTTTTGGAAAGGTAGGTGGTTCACGCGGGAACCGGTTTTTTTTGAAGTAAAAGGGGTGGTTCACGCGGGAACCGGTTTGTTTGATTAGAGAAAGGAAAGGAATGCCATGTGGGGCCAATCTAATTGGTGCAAAGGGGTGGTCCACACGGGGACCAATCTGAAGGTGAGTTGGTTCATGCGGGAACCGGTTTAGAAAAGGGTTTGGTTCACGTGGGAACCGGTTTTTAATGAAGAAAGGGGTGGTTCACACGGGAACCGATGTAAGAGTTGACAAAATAGAAGGAGGGCCGCGTGGGGCCAATCTAAAGGTGCTGTAAATGGGTGGTCCACGCGGGGACCGATCTGAAAGTAAATTGGTTCACACGGGAACCGAGTTGGAAAAGAAAGGTGGTTCACGCGGGAACCGGTTTATAAGAAGAAAAGTGGTTCCCGTGGGAACCGGGTTGAAATGAAAGACAAGCAAATTAAGTCCACATGGGGGACAATATTAAAGAAAGAGTAAATAGCAAGTTTAAAGGTAAATTGACATGGAAGATAAAAGAGAAGCCGGTTCACGCGGGAACCAAGTTGGAAAACAACTAGTTGCACGGTTGAATCAAGCTAGCACGGTTGAAGACATTGGTTGTCCCACCGTGGTCGCCAAAAAGCTGTCGACTCCAAAAACGGGTTCCGGATCGGCACCTCAAGAGAAGGTGAAAGATAGAATTGGGAAAAAGAGAGTGAATTGAAAACACTCGTAAAGCAGTAAAGACTCCTCACCTCGATCCCACACTCACATTGATCCCCGAACTTTCATCTCACGGCGTCGCTCGAGCACCGGAGACGGTTCGGGTCATGTGGGAGGAGAGTGAGGAGTGAATTAGCTTAGAACATGAATAAAAAGAAAGGTGGTCGCCAGGAGCCGCGGGCTCCGCCTTATAGAATAACAACAAGATTGAGTTGTTTTGACCGTGTACCTTAGCGTGGGAGAGAGTGTGTGAGTTCAACCTTCTTCCTCTTCGGCCGGCCGATGAGGGAGAGTCCAACCAATGCTAGCTTGATGTACCTTTGCAACTAGTAGACAAAGAAGACAAGTAAACAAATGAAGGGAGGATTAGAACTGTGTGAAGTGTAGTAACTGTAAAAACAATAACATAAACGACAACTGGAAACAAACTCACCGGATTCGGGGTTAGCCCTAACCCCTTTTTTTGGATTTTTTATGATATATGAAATGATGAAAAACTGAATAAAATGATGCTTAAATATGAATTAAATGATATGAATGAAGAGTTAGCAAGGAGAATATGAACATTTAAAGACAACACAACCCAGGCAAAGTGGCAACCGGGTTGGACAGATTTAATGTAAACTGCGCGGCTCGGATGCAGAGATCGTAGTAGACAGCACCAATGTCAAAATCAAGTTTCATTTGTTTCAAAATAAAGAGGACTCACCTAGGGTGGTTTTATATGAAGACAAATTTGCTTGAATCTTATGATAAGTAATCTGAATTTACCTGGTAAGCCGGATCTTAGACAATGAAGTTCTGGAAACTCCCAGCACAATGTCGATGTAGGACATGCTATGGACACCACAGATATCAAAATTAAATGATTCTTGTTGGAGATAAAATATAAATCACCGGGGAACAATTTATATTAAGAATGAATGGGCTGAATCCACCATTAAATGTACTGAAATTGACTGAGAAAACAATGACTTAGAAGAGAAGACTTCGGAAGAGGAAATGTCAGAATTGATCTCTGTTTGTTGGATATGAAATATATCTTGATGAACCACACTTCGTATGAAGGAAGTCAGGCCATAAAATGACTAGAAATATCTTTAGAAGCCGATGATCAGCAGCGAAGCACGTTGGAGCATAGACCAGCTTCTTCTTCACTTTGGGATGATCTCCGGGCACCGGGACGAAGATAGAACTATTTGGTGAGATTTGGAAGAGCCTAGGGTGGCTGGAGGACGAAGAGAGAAGTTCTGGATGATGGGGATGCCCTTATTAGGTCGTTCATATGAGTCTCCCTTTATAGGGGATGAGAACCAGGTCAAAAAGATAGCAAGTTTTGATACATCCGACCATAGGTTGGATTTCCTTCAATTAATGTTGCTTATTTTCATCCTGAGGCATCTATAAACTTACCCAAATTATTGAGTAGTATTGGAAACCATGGATCATCTTCCTTATACTCAAAATTGGTCTCCACTCAAAGAGGAAACAAATCTGGTCTAAAAATGGCAAGTTTTGATGTATAAGACAACAAGTTGGATTGCCATCATTTGATGATGCTAATTTCAACCATGAAGCTTCCAGATACTATACCAAGTGATATGGAGGAGGAAAAAGGAAGGTAAGGTCTTGAATTGGTCATATATGTGCCCAATGGGCTGGGCTTGCATGCAATTGGGCTTGATTGGTGCTGCGTGTGGACAAAACTGCGCATCTGACTTCCAAAGGGTGCTGCGGACAAATGGGAGATCAGAATTGAATGCCATTTGTTGCATTGAAAAAAGGACTCAGAGAGGAAGATTATTTATGTTGAATACTTCTTCATTTGATGTCCACATAATCCTGTGAAAAACTTTAAAGTAGAGGATATGCTGGGAAAAGCATAATCTGGCACACCACCAAGAGTCTCTTGTTCGGCAAACACGGATTTGATTAGAAATTAGAAAATCATCCTCATATTTCCAATAAGCACCTCAGATCATCCAAAAGGGTGGTTCATCATGATTTTGATGGTCTAAAAGAGATGTTGCCAATGGAATAATAGTTTAAGCTCTAAATAAGGCCAAATTGGCGTGTCTACAACCGTCTCAAGGAAAAGTCCAACCAACTCCACGAGGGTCTTCTCTCATTATCTCATCTTTTGGGGCCCATACCCCAACTTACTGTGATGCTCTCCCTGGGCTTTTTGGCCCGATCCCTATTTCTAGGCCCCTAGGCCCAACTTATGGGTTTGGTACCCACTTGTTGCTTTTGGGCCATTGAGCCCCTCTATCCTGGCCTTTGTGTCCATTTTCTCCAACTCTTAGGCCCTCAAGCCCATCTCTTAAACCCAGGCCCTCGAGCCCACATCCTCCTCTCATTGGGTCCTTGAACCCACCTTCTTCCATAATCATCCGGCCTACTGGCCCATCACATCTTTCTGTCAGCATTGCATCTGAAAGCCCCTTCTATCAAACATTGCTCGAAGTCTTCCCCCCTTTATCAATATCTCCGCCTACTTTGGCTCCCGCAGTTGATATCACCCCAAATCGGGCACCTAAAGCCCATTCTATCTTTATATTTAGCACTTTCCAAAAAAAATGTCCTCCTCGAAACTCAAATTTCGATCGACGAAACATCTCAACTTGCCCGGAACGGGCATTCGACCCAAGGAGCCACCAGATCCTTGATTAACCTTCTTTGCCCTCCATCCTCCCCAATAAATTCCACTCCCTCCACCTCCTCTTCCTTCCCTTATTTGCCTTCTTCTTCTTTAGGTTTGGTTTCCAATAAAAATAGGACAAAAATCAGAGGTAGGAGTGTTCCATAAAGATACCTGTATCAGTTAGCTCACAAAAACATAGAATGTGCCAAGGAACCGGAATATCTAGAAAATGCAATCTAGTTGGATGAGATCTGATATGAGGAGAAGGACAACATCGATCCAACTTTAGGGGTCTATGAGGTTGTGTCAAAAAAGGATCTTGACATCGAGGAAGAAGAAGAGGATTTGGCTGAAGCTTATGCATCCGAATTAAAGAGATTCGAAGAACCATCAGCTACGGTGGATGAACCAACTAAGGAACTTATTCTTGGAACACCAAAAAATCCTAAGAATATCCTCATCAGTGCCAACCTCACCCCTTTAGAAGAGCAAAATCTAATGGGAGTGCTACAAGAGTATAAGGACACGTTCGCTTGGACATATGAAGATATGCTGAGGTTAGACAAGTCATTGGTAGAGCATCGATTAACTTTAAAATCTGAAGCTACCCCGATCAAACAAAAGCTAAGGAGATTCCACCCAGACATAGCATTAAAGATGAAGGAAGAGGTCGATAAGCTCCAAGAAAAATTCATTATAATTGTCCTTTATCCACAATGGGTGGCAAATATAGTCCCCGGTCATGAAGAAGGACGGAAAGGTTCGAATTTGCATTGACTTCAGGGACTTAAAACCGAGCGTGTCCAAAAAAGATGATTTCCCCTTCCTCATATTGATGTCCTTGTTGATAACACAGCTGGATATGAAACCCTATCATTCATGGATGGATATTCAGGGTATAATCAAATCTGGTTAGCAGAAGAAGATCAAGAAAAGACCTCATTCACTACACCTTGGGGAACTTATTGCTACGTTGTCATGTCCTTTGGATTAAAGAATGCCGAAGCAACTTATCAAAGGGCCATGGAGGCGATATTTCATGATATGTTGCATAAATTTATAGAGGTGTACGTGGATAACCTAGTGGTTAAATCTCAAACTCGAGATGAGCATGTTGATGAGGTGTTAAAAAGGGTTTTGCAGCGAGCCAGGGAATATAAGCTTAAAATGAACCCTAAGAAGTGTGTGTTTAGAGTGTCATTTGGAAAGCTACTTGGGTTCATCGTCAGCAAAAGAGGCATTGAGATCGATCCCAACAAGGTTAAGGCCATCATTGATATGCCTCCACCGAAGAACTTAAAAGAGCTAAGAGGGTTAATTGGTAGGCTACATTTTGTTCGTTGGTTTATCTCACAACACTCTCAAATGTGCAAGCCTTTCTATGAGTTAACCAAAGAGAAGGCCGAGTTTAGATGGGATTCAAAATGTCAGGAGGCATTCGATGGTTTAAAGAAATATTTGTCGAGCCCACCTGTGCTCAAACCTCCAGTTCCTGGTAAACCCTTAATCTTATACATCTCAGTTTTGGAAGGATCCCTCGGAGCAGTATTGGCACAGTTAGATGATGAAGGGAAGGAGCGAGCAACATACTATATGTCTAAAATTTTTTATCCTTGTGAGCAGAAGTATACAACCATGGAAAAAACCTGTGCTGCCCTGATTTGGGTGTTACAGAAGCTTAAACATTATTTTCTGGCTCATGAGGTTAATCTCATTGCTCGTATGAATCCCATCAACTTTCTTCTTGAAAAATCTGTCCTGACTGACCGGTTGGCATGTTGGCAGAGCTTTCTCTCTCAATTTGACATCACCCACATCCAACAGAAGGCGACCAAGGGCTATGCAATTCCTGAGCATCTGGCCCATCATCCCATCCCAATCTTTGACCCCATCCAATTAGAATTTCCCGATGAGGAATTGATATCTATTCGATCTTCCAATCTATGGACTTTATATTTCGATGGGGCATTAAACTCTAAGGGCAGAGGGATAAGGATCGCTCTTCTATCACCCGAAGGTGTCACCATTTCACAGACTTTTCAGCTCCATTTTCTAGCAACAAACAATATAGCTGAGTATGAAGCCTTGTTGGCTAGACTGGAGGCCGCTCACTTCTTTGGTGCCACCGAACTAAGGGTGATCGGTGATAGTCAGTTGATTCTCTGCCAAGTGCTTTCCAAATACCGTACATCTGGGGCTCAGACTGTACCAAGAACTCACCGACTGTTACATCAAGCTATTCTCCAAACTCGAATTCATTCATGTTCCTCGTGCTCAGAATATTCTTACCAATGCTCTTGCTTCTCTGGCATCTTCACTATCTGTCCCACTAGGCTGACAGGTTAGGACGATCTATGTTCGCCGATGTACCACTCCGGCAGTAGAAGATGCGCAATTCTTGATGGTTAAAGAAGAGTTTGAAAGGATGGAATACATTGAGCAAAAAGGAAGTAGTATCTTTAGTTGAGTTGGAGGAATTAGATGAAGGTGAGAAACCTTGGTATTATGAGATTGTGAATTACTGTTAAGGATCGGACATATCCAGTAAGGGTAACCACCGAAGAGAAAAAGGCTGTCAGGAGAGTCTCCCAGAGATACACCATCTTAGGTGGAGTGCTTTACAAAAGGAGACTGGCCGGTGTACTATTAAGATGTGTGGATGAGGAAGAGGCTGAATTGGTGCTTAAAGAATCACATTCCGTAGTATGTGGAGGCCATGTAAATGCTCAAGCTCTCGCCAAGAAGATCATTAGGTAAGGGTATTATTGGCCTACTCTGGAAGAAGATTGCTTGATCTTTGTCCGGCACTGTCATCAATGTCAACTTCACACCAACAAGATTCACTCTCCCGCATCTTCTCTTCACCCGATTCATGCCCCATGGCCTTTTCGCTATGTGGGCTTTTGATGTTATCAGACCCCTTGGTGACCTAAACTCCACAAAAAAAACCAAAATTTTCATCCTAACGGCAACGGAGTACTTCACCAAGTGGGTAGAAGAGGAAGCATACGTGGAAATCAAGGCATCAACAGTCTGCACCTTCATCAAACGCAAATTGCCAGGTTTGGGATCCTAGGCGACATCATCACCGACAATGGACCACAATTCATCTCTCAGGAGTTGCAGGACCTTTGCAACAGGTATTGCATCAAATTGCATCATTCATCTCCATATTATCTTCAAGGCAACAGTCAAGCATAAGCAACAAATAAAACTCTGATAAAAATCATTAAGAAAATGTGTAAGTCTAGCAAGTTCGCGGACTGGCCAGATAAGTTAGTGGATGCTCTATGGGCCTACCGCACTTCTATTCAGACCCCAACGGGACAAACTCCCTATGCCTTGGCATTTGGGATGGAGGCGGTAGTCCCATACGAAGTACTCATTCCTTCGCTTCGAGTTTAGATCGATCGAGACATCTCAATGGATGAACACCAAGATTCCCTTCTTGCGCAACTAAAACTCTTGGATGAAAGGAGTCTGGCCACTGCCGAACATGCTAGATCTTATCAGAATAGACTTAAAAGATTTTATCAAAAGAGGGTGGTGGAGAGAAAATTTGAAATCGGTGAGGTTGTGCTTAAAAGAATATTCATTAAGCCGGGTGGTCCCCGCTCCAAACTTCAACCTAATTGGGAGGGTCCGTATGTAATCTCAGCAATTTATCCTGGTAATTCATCTAAGGTAACTAATGTAGAAGGAGAAGAACTAGCTCATCCCTAGAATGGTGTATACCTCAAAAAATATTTCCCTTAAAAGAAAAACAAAAATCACAAAAAAATCTATAAAATCCGAAGGTGTGAAGAATGGTAGTAACATCTAATGCTTGCTTGTTCGGTGTCCCAACTTGTCACTTAGGGAAATAAGGTGTCCCAACTTGTCACTTAGGGAAATAAGGATCGGCATCATACTGCACACACTACACGCCTAGATTTCAAAATTCGATGATTGAAAGTCAAAGAGAAAGTTAGGCAACACTTGGCAAAATAAGGTCGACACTATCCTATTCTCTTCTTACTTCAATTCTAAATGGATGAAAGGGGTTAGAATAAGAAGTATTGAAAGTGCCCATTGCCTTAGTAGGAGAATGCCTCTGAAGGTCTGACTTCTTAAAAGAAAAGTTGTCAAAAGATGGGCAATGACCCCTCAGTTCGGCAAAAGAATAGACTTGTCTGAATGTGTACCAACAAAAGCCCAAAAAAGAAAAAGGCTCCAAAAGATGGGCAATGAACCCCTCAGGTCAAAGAAAAAAGACCAGTCTGAATGTAGGCCATCAAAGAAAAAGGGCTAGAAGGAAGGACCCGAGGATATCAAATCTCAAACGAGCAATGCAGGCACTAGTAGAGAAATGAATTCGACACCCCTGAATTCTATTAAGAACTTACCATCAATCCTCTTCCCTCTTTAACCTTATGGACAGGGTTGACCGACTGGGTCCAAGAAGAACCAAGCCTATCAAAGGTGGAAGGTCAGAAGATTCCAAACAAGGCACTCTCTCACACGTGATGCTTATTCTTAACCCTTGGGTAACGATGAGGGGCACCTATGGCAAGCAAGGCAAAGGATGAGATGGTCGTGTCCTTCACACCGCACAAAAAAATTGAATACTTTAAAAACACCAAACAAATTCCTAAAATCCAAAAACTCTTAAACAGTAAATATCCAAAATACCAAAAATTTATAAAATAGCCAAAATACCAAAAACATTATCAAAAATTTCCAAAAACACCTAAAAAAATTTGCTTTCTAAATTGACTAGTTACCTTTGCATTCATGTTTAATTTCAGTTTTGCATATTTCCTTTTATACATACTTATGTTTTTCTGTTATCTTTACCTTGATAAGACCTAGGTCCCTTGACAAAAGATCAAGGCAACTTTGCCCTCTCAAGGCAAGGGACTAAGCCAAAATAAAGTTCTAATATCATCTCTCAAGTGGATGTAGGAACAGAAGAAGGCATACCAACTTCATATCCCCAAACACTTCGAAGAAGCAAAAATGACAAAAAATTATAAATTGGAAGAAAAAAAAAAAGTGGATTACCCCGACCCCTATTAGGACTTGCATTTAGTATTGCATCTATCAAAATAAATAATATTTAAGATGTTGAAGACCTCAAGTCTAGAGGGGGCTGAGCCTGAGAACCCCTTCACCAAATCAGTGTGGGCTCAGTCATTCCCTAGGCTTGCGGATAAGCCAAAGTTGAATATGTGGGCACGACGATTTCTTTGTGGATGTCCTGACCCGTTATGTTTAACCTATATCTTCAACTAGTTTCCTATAATTATTTGTATTTCTTTAAACCCAGCATACATCATTTCGTACACCATCATGCATCATCTCACCACAACCATTTCCTGCTTCTTAATCCTGCCATAACCTCCTTCCAATCACATCGTGAACCCTTTTAAAGATGGTCTTTTATAGCCCTTAGAGGAGGTCTTGATTTTTCAAGAGAATCGGTTTCCAACATGTTTTAACAATGATTTCATCAAAACAAGAAGTTTCTCCATGTCGAACTGAACCAGTATTGTTGAGTAAAACCTTATGAATTTGAGGAACCCAACCTTGGTTGATTGGCTGTCTCCTCTTTACTTTTTGCAGTTTACTTTTCAATGCATTTCTACCGAGTCCAGTACACCATGCAGTTCGGGTCCTGGCCGGTAACAATTCTCCCCCGCGTGGGATTTTAGTTATTTACTTTTAGTACTGTTCTTCTTCTTAACCAATCAACTAGAGGGAAGGTTTCGATAAGACAAAGGGTGATCTCGGAGTCTGACAAAGTTTTATTCCACTCAACTAGGATAATGAAGGTGTGTCTAATCTACACCTTGGCGTCACCTTTTCAGTTCGTTACCACTTCATAACACTACGCCTCACTATGTTTCACTTCATTCGCCTACGCTTCATTCAAGTCACTCCCTTGCAAAACCGACGCCAAGGCGAGGCAAGTTATAGACATGCAATTTTGGTCCAGTTGAAGAGCTTAAATTCTTGTTTTTATAAAGAATATTTGAGTAACCTTTCAAGGGAACTGAGTTTTCCATAAAACTCAAGATTTTCGCCACATTTCGAAGAAGATCGATAGGGCGTTGACTAGGGTCAAAGCACCTTAAATACAGGGCACCAAGCGCTCTATAAATAGGGCACCAGGCACCCTATAAATGGGGCACCAGGTGCCCTATAAATGGGGTGCCTGACACCTGGTCAAATCGATTCGATCGACCGATTTGACCACTCACGGGGACTCGTCTTATGGATTTGACATGGCTCATGATGCATGATGCTAGCGTCCCATATATAGGGCACTTTGCCGCGTAGAACTGGTTTTCAAATTTGACCAAAGTGCCCTCTTTTTGGCTATATAAATAGGCACCCATTTGGAGCTTTGAAGAGATTGTAGTTCTGTCCAACCACCCAACTCATCCAATACCACGAATCCAAGCCCTTAGCACACTCCCTAAACCCTCAAATCACCTCAAAACTCTCTTCCAAAAATCCCAAAAACCTGTTGTTTCAGCTACCCAGAAGTATAGTTTTCTTCCGACTTTGAAAGTCTCTACTCACCATTCCTCTTATCCAATGACCAAACACCCTACCATTTGCATCATTTACATATTGGCTATAAAGGAGGAGCTCATGTTTCGTCTTGGAGGTCTTCTTACACTCCGGGGCGACGCCGCGAAGAAGGGAAGAAAATCTGCTGAAACTAGTCCCTGGTGCCCCATAAATAGGGCACTTTGACTTTGGTCAACGCACCCCATAAAGGGGACACCTATAGTAGGTGCCCCGTATATGGGGCACTAGCAGGGGCAGACCCCGTTTTGCATTTTTTTGAGTTTTTTTACCTTTCCGGTTGATCCGTTACGCTCCCTTTTCATTTTAACTTTCATTAACATGTCATTTAGCATGCATTAAGACACACCTTTGCATATTTGTTACTTTATTAAGAAGCCTATACCCCTTGACAAAGGTCAAGACATACTACAAGTTGCAAGGGGATAAGCCATATTGGCATTCTAATCTCCTTTTTCGAGTGTTTCAAGCACAAAGAACAAACAAAGAGAATTGCACAACAAGGCGATGCTCGTCACTTCTCTCCCCTGAGGATTCTTAGGAGGAGGTGTGACCATAACCTCGGCCTCAACATTGCCGAGAAACTTTTTGCAGGATTTCAATAAGGCAATGCTCGCCACTTCCCTCCCATGAGGATTCTCAGGAGATGTCATCATTACCTTGGTCTCAACTTTGTCGAGAAACTTTTGCTCTGTGTCTTCATCAATTCACATGAACTCTTTTGTGAGAATGCGTGTCATTATAGTGGAAACTCACCATCATCATTTCCTTTCTTAGTGTATATTAGGTGTATTACTACTTATTTTACCATGAAGAAGAAGACTTGACCCGAGATCCCCTTCATCAAAACCCACGACGGTCAGGTCATCTTACTCATGTATAAGCTAAAATTGTGCAGTGAGGGACGATGGTTTCCTAATGGGTTTCTTGACCTCATAGACAATGTATATCTTCAACTAATTATTATACAATTCTTGTTTTTGGTTTTTGAGCCCAACATGCATCATGTAGTATTAGTTGCATTGTATTTTTATTGTTATCATTGCATACATCTATTCATGATCTTCTACCTCCGTCAGGATTTCTTTGAACCCTAGTAGGGATGTTCTCCCATCATGTACCCCAATTTCGATCTTTCTAATCCCACCGTGTTTGGTAATCACCTTGTGCCTTCAAATCTTTCATTTCTATCCCTGCTATGGCCACTCTCTTGCTATCCATCCCATTGTGGCAGTCAATTCATCCCGCCAAGGGCCTCCTATTCGATCAGAACTTGCACTGTCATTATCTTCACAGTTTGTACTTCAACATTTGCCCTTTGGAACTCGAGATCATTGCATTCCGAATTGAATTTTGTCTCTTGGAAGACTTAAATGAATCTGAGAGCCTGATTGTGCTCGATTGGTATTCTTTTACTTTTTTAGAAACAAATCTCTTTTTAAATTTTAGCCAATCACAGTGCAGGAACACCGCAAAGATCGGGTTACCGATTGATGATGAACCTACGAACCCATGTTTCGGGGACTCCCCACCGCGTTGGGGTTGGCTATTCTTCTCTCGTGCCTATGGCACATCTCTTACCAATCAAACAAAGGAAGACTTGATGAAACATGGCGGTTAACTAGGAGACTTGAGGAGATTCGTCTTGCCGAATTTAGTCGTTGAGCGTGTCTATATTTACACCTTGATACCACCTTTTCAGTCCATCACCATTTCACTCCACTACATTTCACTACGATCCATCTCTCTTCACTATGATTTATCTACGTTTCACTCCGCTCCGCTACAGTCATTCCCTTGTAAAGCCAACATCAAGGCGAGGCAAGCTATAGACATGCCAAATTGGCCTAATTTGGAGCCCCAGACTCCTATTCCATTTGCAATATCCTTTATTTAAACAATTATCTGATCCGTATTACCTCATGGATATGGGCTAAGGATGTTGGTGGAACCCCTCGTGAGTTGGGAATGGACCAATGATTTCCGGAATAATGCCGTAACCTTCAAGAGAGAGCCATGCGTGAACCGTGAAAACATGAAGCCTGCTCGATGACCGACCTTGAATGGTCCATACTTGAACATCTCGGGACTCTCGCGTGTGTTCTGTAACATTCAGGGTTTCCGACAAGTCATTTCGGTAGGCGTTGGTCTATAACGGCTTTTCGTTATGGCTTTTCAATATGTACTGACACGGCTATCTTGGAACACGTGTTAGGTCTTTTCAGTCATCACCGGGTCTTTTCGGGTCATCCGGATCAATCCTAGCCATATATTTCATCAACCGGGGTCATATGACCGTTTTGGTCGATTTTAGGATTTCCCAACTTTTTCGAGCTTCGGTTCACGTTTACTGGGATAAGCTTGGATGATTTCAGGTTTTTCGACCATACTAGACTTGTTTGATCATCATTTTAAGTCATCCTGAGTTGACCCGAGATTCCTCGACCGAAATCGTGCCCTTTAGGATCTCTGTCATGGTTTTCGGCTTTCCGTGAGAAGGTAAACCGGTGGAAAGCCCCCTGCAATTGTCTCTGGAGTCATGATGACTGGTTTACTAACTTGAGGAGGTGCAGTTTAATGCTCTCTTTCCGTTGCAACAAATGAGAGTCAAATCGGACGTCCCATTTGCAAGTTATGACCCAAGAAACGTACGCGTAAGAGAGATAGTGTACCGTGCCTCCGCTCCCTTTGAAAAGGGAGGGCGCGGTCATCGCGTCCTTAACTTGGGAGCGCGCCCTATGTGCCCCTAGTCCGGGGGCGCACAAGAAATAGGGGGACGCGGTCAGTTTCCAATAATCAGAATTTACCCCAATTTACACTTTCTAAACCATATTTTTGGAAGGTTTTGATTGTTAATTATTGATTATTTTGACCATGCCCCCTGGTCGGGGGCGCATTCATCTTATCAAGTCTGATTTTTAGCAATTTTTAGAAGGTTCCGACGATTTTTAGCAATGAAACACGTAACGTACCCCCGCTCCTTTTGAAACAGGAGGGTGCGCACTGCACACCCTCAAGGCGAGGACGTGCCCTAAGTGTCCTCAGGTGGAGGGTGCGACCTGCGCGCCCCACTTCCTTTGAAAGCCGGGGGCGCGGTCGGTCCAATTTCTGTATTTTGCACCGGTTCTCCATCTCTATAAATTGAGGGCTATTCCCAATGAAAAAAGGTTGAACCTCCCATGCCTAGCTGGTCCTGTGGTCGTCCAAGCTCCCTCCCAAAGCTATCCCGACGTTCAAATCCGTGCCGACGTTGAGAGATCAATCCCGAAGCAAAGGTGAAGGCTCAATCCGTGTGTTCTACATCAACCGAATTTATCAGCTTTTACAAAAAATCTGGGACTCCTTCTGCAAAAGCCTTCAAAATAAGAGTTGTTCTTCTCTTCGCCGTCTTTCATTTTAAACTAGCGGCACTCGATTCCGACTTGCCGTCTGTCCGTGGCAATTTCTGCACCGAGCGCGTGTATCCAGGTTTTGTTCTTCCATATCCATCAAATTTAGGATTTTGTACAGGCTTGTAAGAATAGATTTAGAAGAAGCCATCAACAGAAGATCTCTTCCTCTTTGAGTTCTCTATCCATAGTAATAAACGGTACTCAATTCTGACATCGGGATCTACATAGAATTTTTTGCACTGAAGTCGCACCAGGAGGGTGCAAGGCTACCCGAACAGGCTTGTTTTAACCAACTCGGCATCAATTCAAGCCGATCCACTCCATAAGCTTTCTCAACTCATTTCACTCAGTTTATTTACTATTTTAGAATATCTTTTGGTTAATTTTGAATCATTCTTACATAATCAAAATCACAAAAAAGGGGTTAAGGCTCACCCCGAAGCCGGTGAGTTTAGTTTCATTTGCTTATCTCTCATCTTCTTATTACAGTTTCTACACTTCTATCAAGTCTATTCAAACTCTTCACTTTGTTCATTATTTTTAAGTTGCACAGATTGATCAAATTAGCAGCGGTTGGACTCTTCTTCATCGGTTGGCCGAAGAAGAAGAAGGTTGAGCTCACATCCCAATCTCCCACGCTAAGGTACACACGGTCAACTCAATCTTGTTTTTATTCTATAAAGTAGAGCCTGCAGTTCCTGGCAACCACCTGTTATCTTATTCATGTTCTAAGTCATTCTATTCCTCACTCTCCTCCCACATGACCCAAACTATCTCCGGTGCTAGAGCGACGCCGTGAGATGAAAGTTTGGGGATCAATGTGAGTGTGAGACCGAGGTGAGGATTTTTCCACTTTTTTAGTGTTTTTCGATTCACTCCCTTTCCCATTCCATCATCACCTATTCTTGATGTGCCAATCCGGAACCCGTTTCTAGAGTCGACAATATTAAAATGGAGAAGGCCACACAAAGGGGCTATCTTTGTTGAAGCTGAGAATCCTCCTAGGGAAGACTTGGCCTATTGTATGGATTCCAAGAATGCCTAGAACATCATTGGATCTAGAGGATCTGACCATTGGGGCACATACGGGGCCTAAATGTGAAGGATCTTAGGGGGCACTCAGAGGGCCTAATCATTAAGGTTTTTAGGGGCACTCGAGGGGACTAATTGAGGGGTGCATAGAGGATGTTTAGGAGATCAGCAAGGCTGTTCTTGTAGAGACCAAATGGAGGTTCCCAATGGGGCTGTTTGCAGGCCATCTAGGGGCTGTGCGCACATGGACATCAAAGGACCTAAATTAGGAGAGCAAAGGGCTTGCTTTGGTGTAAATTAGAGTGCTCAAGGGGCTATGGCTGGAGACATTGTAAATGGCCAAGGAGGAGGTTGAAGGGTAGAGACATAAGAGGGGAGGAAGAGAAATGAAGTGTTACATCTTTTATTTCTCTACTCATCTCATTTTTCTTTCTCTTCTTCTCTTGTGCTGTAGGTGGTGCTGGAGATAGAAGGACCGTGCACCCTTCTTCTCCTTCTCCACCTTCTCCTTGTGAAAATAGTGCTAGAGAAAGAAGATGAAGCTCCTATTCAAGTTGAAGGCCTCACCATGGATGAAGAAGCCTACTATTGTTGTTGGAGTTGGCACACATGTCAGCTACGCTGGCTGCACTTCTTGCTAGCGCACTTTGGAAGAAGCAAGTTTCTTCTTCTTTTCCTTATTCACTTGGCACATCCAAATAGACAGGAAAGCTTGTTGACTTGATGCTGAATATGTACAAGCAAGAATAAGAGGAATTGGAGCAAGGCTGATGGCGCACCAAAGAGAGGAATGGGCTGGAGTAGAGCTGGCACACAGGTGAGCTGAGCTAGCTTGGGCCAAGGCCTGATGGGGAGCCTATTTATAAAGAAAAATGGTGCCATTTGAAGCTGGAGATAAAAGGCTAGGAGGTTGAGAGTCCTAATTCTGAAAGAGTTCTAGTTTTACTAGACTCCTAATTGGGCTAGACATCCAACCAATGTGAGGTGTGTGTAAGATGCAATCTAGCACACCCTTCCCTACCTTTTAGGTGAGTGTGCGCAAAAGGTAGGTGGGAATGGGTTGATGTTCAACCAAAATATGCCCATATAATGGTTAAGATAAACTTTAGATGATAAGACTTAGATGGGATATGGATAAAAGTCAGTTGGGTGGAGTCCTAGTGCACGAAGACTTCCCATCAGCTAGGTGTGTGTAAGGTGAGAGCTAACACACCCTTCCCTACTTTGTAGAGCATTGAGCATAGAAACCAGTGACACATGAACTGAAATTTTTCCAAAGGATAGTCATATGATAGGGTAAGATGATATTTGAAAGATATTGTTGAATTAAAATGAAGATAATGCCCATGGAGAGTGATAAGTTGAAGATAGAATAAGAGAGCAAGAGTCATATCTCATGAAGACTTCCTTAGCCAATAGAATTCCAACCAAAGGAGGAGTGTGGGCAAAGATGAATGTCATAAAAATCAGATGAGAATGAAGGAATTTTTTCCTAGTATGAGGTGTTGGATGCAGGAGATGAAGCTCAATCCACTCTGGCCATCTAGATGCTCCTGATCTGTTGGCTATCATTAATTTTAGCTAAAAATTGTTTAAACACACCTGGAATTAAATCATATTAATATGAGATAATCCCTGATGACAATTGATATTGTATACCATCAAGATGTGTGGCCATGATGAGTTGAATTGCATCAGATCTTCTGATTTTATCGATTTCACCGATCAGTGCGATCTCGGTCGTCGCTAATGTCGAAAACTAAAATTGAATGCAATTAAATTTGTCCATTGACAAAAATTTAATTCTAATGCATCAATATTCCTGAGACTATAGTAATGGATTGAGAAATTGAAAATTTTAGCTTGTAGGCCACTCTGAAAATGGTTTGGACCATCCTGCCCCTGGTGCTATTTAATACAGACTTTGGCTTGATTTGATATTTCATACATATCATTTCATCTAGTTGTCGGATTTTAAATCTATTTTAAGTGTTGTCTAGCTATATCTAACATTGACAATGTGGTAAAGTTAGAATTCCATGTTAGAGTTCCAACTTGTCCCAAAGTGTTAGAGGCAACATTGTTATTTCGGCCTTTAGGTGCCCATTTTCCATGTTTTGGGCACCGTTGTGAAGCTCTTGACTGGGGTTATGCAATGAGCACATTATCTTGTCCATTTGTAGCCTATCAAGCCATGCGGGCATTTACAGAGCCTGTTTGCATCATATATACTTGAATTTTCTAAATCTAGGTCAGATTTTTGGACAGGCTTCGACATTGCTCAAATATGTGTTGAGTGAGCTGAGCGAAAATATTTGGTGCCAACAGTATAGAATTTCCGCTTCCCTCAAGCCACTTATTGAAAGGTAGATTAGACTAAATGTGGATTCTAACTTGGCTTGTGGATCAGGTTGTAGATGTAGATCCTGAGGAGTGTCGGGGCCCTAAGGATGAGTTTTTGGATTCCATGGACATTTGTGGTCCTACGGTTGAGATTTGTCCTAATAGAAGGCTTTTGGGTCTGAAGGAGCTATAATGGTTCTCAGAAAGGTTTTTGGGTCTGAAGGAGCTGTGATGGTCCTAAGGAAGGTTTTTGGTTCCAAAGGTGACATTGCAACTCTAAGGAAAAGTTTTAATGTTCAAAGGAGCTGTAGTGGCCCTAAGAAGAGGTTTATAAATATCACGTGTTGTTGTGGTCCTCAAAAAAGATTTTTGTTCCAAAGGTGATGTTGGGGGCCCTAAGGAAAGTTTTATGTTTTTGAATTCCGAAGGTGCTTTTGTGGCCCTAACAAAAAATTTTGGTTCCAACGGTGCTAGTTTTGGGGCCCTAAGAAAAAACTTTGTTGTCTAAAGTAGCTGTAGTGGCCTTGAGGATGGATACAAAAGAGCTTTGATGACCCAAAGGATGGATTTAGATTCCAAAGGTTCTATTTGTGGCCCTAAGAAAAAATTTTAGTTCGATGGAGCTGTTGTGGCCCTAGGTATGGATCCAAATAAACTATAGTGGACCTAACGATAAATCCAAAGGAGTTGCAGTGGCCCTGAGGATGGTTATTTTATAAATCTAAAGGAGCTATTGTAGCCCTAGGGACAAATCCAAAGAAGCTATAGTGACCCAAAAGATAGGTTTTTCAGAGGTGCTTTTATGACCCTAAGAAAAAGTTTTCCAAAGATGCTTTTGTGGTCTTAAGAAAAGTTTTTGTGTTTGAAGGAGCTGTAGTGGTCCTAAGGATAGAACCGAAGGAGTAGTTGTGGCTTTAAGGATCAATTTTGATTCCAAAGTTGCTATTATGACCCTAAAGAAAAAATTGATATCCAAAGGAGCTGTTGTGGCCCTAGGGATGAATCCAAAGGAGCTATAGTGGCCATAAAGATGGGTTTTCCAATGGTGCTTTTGTGGCCTTGAGGAAAAGTTTTTGTCCAAAGGAGCAATAGTGGCTCTAAGGATAGACTTGAAGGAGTTGTTGTGGCTCTAAAAAACAATTTTGATTCTAAAGGTGTTGTTGTGGCCTTAGGGAAATCGTTATGTCCAAAGTAACTGTTATGGCCCTAAGAATGGTTTTTCTTACTTTGATTGGGATTTTGAATTAGTGGAACAAGATAATGAATTGGTGTTTTCCTTGCCAAGTGTGATTTTTAACTTGTTTAACAACAGAAGTGAATTTTTTTGGTGGACCATCAAGGTCAGAGTGACCAAGATAGTGGGTTTGATGCCAGGCATAATCCAAAATGATAGTCTAGAAAATGGGAAGCTCTTTGTAGACCATACAAGCTGGAATAACCAAGATGGCAAAAATTTTGAAAAGTGCCCAGAATAGGGCTCTAGTCATTTTGAAAGTTTTTGTTTGTGTGTCTTTTTTCTTTTTCTTGAAACCATTAAAGCTAGAATAGTCAAGATTGTAGAGATTTAGACAATTGCCTAGAACAGGGCTCTAGATAGTTTGTAAGAGTGTTTTTTTGAGGCCATCAAGACCAAAGTGGTCAAGATTGCAAGTGTGTCAAAGGTCATCTAGAATGATGACCCAAAAGTTTTGAGTTTTCTAGAAGATCATTAGGATTAGAGTGGTCAGGATGGCATGGAGGTTTTGTCGATCAACAAGACTGGAGTTTTCAAGTTGGTATATGTTTTAAAAAAATTTAAAACAATAAGGACCAGGACGGACATGGTGGTGTGAACTTTTTCATGACATGTGGGCTGAATAACCAAGGCTGAGAAATGCTTATGTAAGACCATCGGGATCATAATGATTAGTATTGTTGGGTTGCCATAGCCAAAAGGAAGATTTAGGTGGCAACAATGTGTGAGATTGAAATAGGGTTTTACTCTTTGTCCCCTCCAAGGTGGAATGTGGAAATTTTATAGGTAGGAGGTGGTCTTCTTCATTGTCTTAGGTATGGTCTCCGTGGCATATTTCTACTATAAGGTAGATAAGGCTAAGGGAGTTGTTTCATCATCGGCAACTTGGACCTCCTCCCTGTTAAATTAAGGGGATGAACCCGCCCACCTAGCTAGGTTGGGGGCATGCCCTAGTAGATTCTTTTCTTGTTTGCTTTTTATTATTATCAACCTGATTTCTCCTTAGCGGAGTTTTCACCTAGGCTAACCCCTTTTGAATTTTGCCTATGCATCCCATTGGGGGATTTTCACACAATAGGTTTATCCAATTTTGCTCAAGGTGCCCCTTCAGGTTTTCACCTTGACTAGATATTTTGAGATTTTTGCCCTTGGCTGTTCATTGTGTTTGGTCAGCCATGTCCATTAGGCATCTGAATGTTTAGCCCATTCTTTTTTTTTCTATTTTTTGAAAACAAAATAGCCTATTGACTAATCCCATTGTGGCGTTGTTTGGCCGATTGGTTCTGTAGTGGACTAAAGGAGGGACCACTAGTAGATCTCCCAAGTCAATGACCTCATTGTGAATCATGGTTTCAACTAAGTCTTTGACTTCGAAGAGATCCTCATTTAGGTGCCCATAGCCTTGTGGCAGGGGTAGTAGTTAGGTTCCTTGGTCCTTCCAGCCTTGTCAGGACATCTCAACATAAGTAGGCTGATAAAATTATTTTCTATGCACATGTCAAACAATTTTATTGTGCATTCTCATGAGAAGAAGTATAGTTTTAGCATACGCTCCTCCCATGTGGGCCTTGATGTAGGAGTCCTTGGTGGGGAGTGTAGACACGCAAATTTGGCCTTATTAGGATAAGCCAAGGAGTTCACTAGAAATTTAAGAAAGAGTTTTTGATCTCTAATAAAATTCATTTTTCCCAAATGAGAGTCCATTCTAACTTCCATGTTGCTCTTGGTGGTCTTTGCACCAAAGTCACGCCGCTTGGTTGTGTGCCAAATTATGCTTTTTCCAACATATCCTCTACTTGAAAATTTTTCATAGGATTCTATGGACGTCCAATGAAGAAGTCTTCAACATCAATAATCTTCCTTTATGAGTCCTATTTTGAATGCAATAAACAACATTCAATTCTGATCTACCGCGCCTTTTAGAAATCAGACCTGCAGTTCTGTCCGCATGCAGCACTGATCAAGCCCAATTGCATGTAAGCTCAGCCCATTAGGCACATATCTGACCAATTCATAACCTTACCTTACTTTTTCCTCATCCATATTACTTGGTATAGTATCTGTAAGCGTCATGGTTGAAATTAGCATCATGCAATCCAACTTGTTGTCTTATACATCAAAACTTGCTATTTTGAGACCAGATTTGTTTCCTCTTCAAGTAGAGACATATTTTGAACATGGGGAAGATAATCCACGGTTTCCAATCCCTATCAATCATTTGGGTTAGTTTCTAAATGCCTCAGGATGAAAATTAGCAACATTAAATGGAGGAAATCCATCCTATGGTCGGATGCATTAAAACTTGCTATTTTTTGACCTATTTTTCATCCCCTATAAAAGGAGACTCATATGAACGACCTAAGAAGGGCATCCCAATCCTCCATAAATTTTATCCTCATCTTCCAGCCACCCTAGGCTCATCCCAACCTCTCCAAATCGTTCTCTATTCATCCCAGTGCTCGGAGATCATCCCAAAGTGAAGAAGAAACCGATCTATGCTCTGACGTGCTGCACTTCTGATCATCGGATTCTACAGATCTTTCTAGTCATTTTCTGGATGATTTTCTTCATAATAAGTGTGCTTCATCAAGATATATTTCATCTCCAACAAACGGAGATCAATTCTGACATTCCCTCGGCTTGTTACAGCTTCAACACCGGCGCCGCACAGACAGATCCGAAGTCTTCTCTTTTAAGTCATCGTCTCCTTAGTTCATTTCAGTACATTTAATGGTGAATTCAGCCATTAAATTGTTCCCCGGTGAGTCTTCTTTTATTTACAACAAGAATCATTCAATTCATATATCTGTGGTGCCCATAGCACGTCCTGCATCGACATTGTGCTGGGACATTCCAGAACTTCACTATCCAAAATCCTGCTTATCAGGTAAATTCATATTACTTATCATAAGACTCAAGCAAACTTGTCTTCATATCAAACCACCCTCGGTGAGTACTCTTTATTTTGAAACAAACATCACTTTATTCTGACATTGGTGTTGTTTGTTACGGTCTCTGCATCAGAGCCGCACAGTTTACATTGAATCTATCCAACCTGGTTGCCACTTTGCCTGGGTTGTGTTGTCTTTAACCATTCATATTCTCTTTGCTAACTCTTCATTTAAATAATTTAGTTTATATTTAAGCATCATTTTATTTTATTTTTTTGTCATTTCATATATCACAAAAAACCAAAAAAAGGGTTAGGGCTAACCCCAAATCTGGTGATTTTGTTTCCAATTGTTGTTTTATTTTATATTATTGTTTTTACAAGTTACTACACTGCAGTCAGTTCTAATCATTCTTCACTTGTTTTCTTGTCTTATTGTCTTCTAGTTGCATAAATACATCAAGCTAGCACCGGTTGGACTCTTCTTCATCGGTCAGCCGAAGAAGAAGAAGAAGGTTGAACCCACATCCCATTCTCCCACGCTAAGGTACACACGGTCAAATCAACTCAATTTTGTCTTTTATTCCATAATTAGGAGCCTGCGGCTCCTGGCGACCACCTTTTTATACATGTTCTAAAGTTCATCTCCTCCTCACTCTCCTCCCACATGACCCGAACCGTCTCCGGTGCTCGAGTGACACCGTGAGATGAAAGTTCAGGGATCAATGTGTGTGGGACTGAGGTGAGGATTTTACCACTTTCCGAGTGTCTTCCAATTCACTCCCCCTTCCCCTATTCCATCGTTACTCTTTTCTAGAGGTGCCGATCTAGAACCTATTTTTGGAGTTGACAGGGAGCTGTAGTGGCATTCTTGCCCTAGGCGTTGTTTCTTAATGAAGAGGAATTGACCATGTTATTACCACGAGCTGTGAGTTGTTTGCCCCTCACATGTTTTGATTCAAACATTCCCCTTGGTAGGTCACTAACATGAGGACATTGTTGTTGGTGATGTAGTGTAGGCTGAGGGTGACTTATTGTGTTGCATCATTCCTCACACTGAGACAGTCTCAAGTCGATCAACAACTCAATCATAGCCCTTTGGGAGGTTCTATGCACACTTGGGGTGGTGGACTTGGTAGCTCATCATGAGGAATCATGCACACTTCATCATCTGAGGGTTCGCTTAGGTTTAACTATTGATGTTCAAAAGGCCACAGTGGGGCTGTTGGTGATAGCCTAGCCCAAGAGATGGAGCCTAGAGATTTTAGGGGTATTTTAACTTTGAGTTGATTGTAGTGGGAATAGCCCAACATTGGCCAGAATGGCTTTGAGCATCTAATTTCTCGTCAGAGGCTCACCATCATCAGGTTAGTAGTATGTTGCCCCACTTGATATGTTGTGTTGTTTCTCCTATTTGAGCAATGATGCCCTCTCTTGGGATGGTAGAAGCATGTGAAGAGAATGGTGCTGCATTCGGATTGTGCCCTACATTAGAGCCACAATAGAGGATGTCTTCTTCCTTGGAAGGCTTGTCAGAGACTAGGGTTGTGTTGCTTGATTCTCCACTCTCATCTCGTTGAATGCCAGTAGTGTCTTTTGTTGGTTTGACCAGTGCCTCAATGCTTTCTTGGACTAGCTCCTGAAGGAGCTTTTGAAATAGGTAGGAATCCTAGGGGTGAGCGGACTTGCATGAAGTGGCCCCGGTCCGTTGATCCTCCTGTCGACCATCCTCTAGCATGGCATGGATGACATAAGAAGAGTTGGTTGGACCCATGTTGTTGTGAGGGTGTGGTGTCAACTCTGAAAAAGGGTTTGTCATTTTATGGATCATCACCTCAAGAGGGAATGAAAAAGATAGGAAGAAAAATGCGAAAAACTTTCACCTCAGTCCCACACTCACATTGATCTCCAAACTTTCATCTCTTGGCGTTGCTCGAGCATCAAAGAGACGGTTCGGGTCATGTGGGAAGAGAGTGAGGATGGAATAAACTTAATGCATAAAAGAATAAAAATAGGTGGTTTCTAGGAGCCGTGGGCTCTGCTTTGAATTAAACAAAGTGTAGATTAAGAAAAGATGACCGTGTGTACCTTAGCATGGGAAACAAGTGCTTGAGTTCAACCTTATGCTTCTTCAGCTAGCCGATGAAGAAGAGTTCTCAACCGCTGTTAGCTTGATAAACCTGTGCATTTAGAACAATGAATCAAGTGAAAGAAGTTTATTAGAACTAGGTGAAGTGTAGAAACTGTAAAAAGAAAGATAAGAAATTGAGCAATCAGATTTGAACTCACCGGATTGGGGCAAGCCCTAACCCCTTTTTGTATATTTTGATGATAAAAATGATGCAAAACTAAATTAAAATGACCTAAAAAAATTTTAAATGAAGGAGGGGAGACTTAAAGAGTGGGATGGCTCTGATCAGAGCCGAAACGAGCAGAAGAAACTAGTTTGGATGGCCTGCCTCTGGTGAGTACAGTACCCTGCCCAGTGACTTTGGTGCAGAAGCTTCTATGGTCAACCCCAACGTCTGAATCAAGTCCATTTATTTGTTTCTAAAGACAAAGAACTCAGCGTGGAATAGATCTTTTGTTGATGATTTCTCTAGAATACGCTTGTGCAAACCTGTAGAACTTTTATAAGTGGACAGATGTAAAAATAAAACCTGATTGTGGGCCTTTGATGTAGCAATTGCCACAGATAAATGACACGTCAGAATTGAACACAGTTAGTTTCAAATGAAAGAGGATGTAGAGAGAAAGCTTTCTTATTTTGACAACTTTTGTAGCTTGCATCTCAAAAATTTTGTAAAGTCTGATGAAGAATGTTGATGTTGAGAGCATGAATCGGGCTTCATTTCTCACATTTAGGTCGATCTGTCACCAATGAGATGGAGTAGAATGTGAAAGAGAGCTTTGGGGAGAGCTTGGATAACCTCTGGACATGCTAGAGCATGCGTGGTAACCCCGGATCATTAAGAATTACCCACAATTTATAGAAGTAGACCCAACACAAAATATAGATGGAAACTGAATGTGCCCCTGGTTGAGGGGGGCGTATAGTGCGCCCTCACCCTGAGGATGCACATAATGCACCCTCACCCTGAGGGCACGTTCGGCACGACTTGCCAAAATCCAAGTGGATTGATTTAAAAAGTTTCTAAACCAGTTTTTTCTAAATTGGACACGCCCCTGGGTCAAGGGCACCTCCAAATAAGCATTTTTGAAGAAGGAAAGCTTCCAAAATCAATTTGGAAAGTCAAAAACTGAAGCAACAAATTAGATTTTGGATTTGGATGCACCCTCATGTGAGGGCACAGTCATCATGCCCTCGACCTGAGGGCGGGGTTGAGGGCGCATTCACATCTCTCTCCTGCGCACGTACAGTTTGGAAGCCGTAATTCTCACATGCGATGTCTGTTTCGACTTCCATTTTTTGTGTAGAAAAGAGGACTAACAAACACAGCTTCTCAACTCAGTAAACCAGTTGGTATGCCTCTCGAGATTTTTTTACGAGATTTTAATGTCCGGTTTACCCCTTCGGGCATTGCCGAAAGTCAATGCGGTTTTTTGAAAAGATACGATTTCGGTTAAAACATCCGGAAATCACTTGGAAACCTTACGACTACTGGAAAGACTTGATCCAAAGTCTGGGGTGGTCATGAATACACATAACACTGACTGGAGTGATGTGACAAGAGCTAGAATAATCATACGATAGCCAAAAACGGACACATTGTGGAATGACTCGAAAATCTTTAGGCCATTCTCAAATCACCCGATCCACCCATTGATGTCCTCGGTTCAACTCCTTACGTGGCTTGGATTAGATAATTGTCAAATAAAGGGTATCACTAGTGTAATAAGAGTCCAAGGTTATGAATCAAACCAATTTGGTGTGTCCACAACTTGCTTCACTTTGATGTCAGCTTTGCAAGGGAATGGTATGAAGTGGAGCGAAGTGAGATGTAAGAGAATTTAGTGGAGAGAAATGGATTGTAATGGAACGTAGTGGAGCACAATAGTGATGGACTAAAAAGGTGGCATCAAGGTGTAGATATAGACATGTCAATCGACCAAATTTGGCAAAGCAAATCTTTTCAAGCTCCTTGGCTTACGGCCACCTTTTGTCAGACCTTCATACATCCAATTGGTAAGGGAGGTGTCGCGGGCACGTGAGATGCAAAGTAAAAGGTAGCCAACCACCAACATTGTGGGGAGACCCGAAACATGGGTTCGTAGGTTCATCACCACCCAAGAACCCAATTTTTGCGGTGTTCTTGTACTGTGATGGGATAAAGTTTGAGAGGAGATGTGCAAAATAAAAGAATACCAATCAAGCATACTCAGGCCCTCTAATTCGTTTGAGTTTTCAGAGAAACATTGATTTGATTCAGAGTGGAATGATCTCAAATTTCGAAAGGTGAATGTAGCTCAGACCGTGAAGATAACGGGTAAGGGTTATGAGAAAAATGAAGGCCCTTGGTGGGATAAGTGACAGTCATGATGGGATAAATAGAAAGAAAGTTGCAGAATGGTGGAATAGAAAGGATAGACTTTTAGGGACACAAGGTGATTATGATAGATGACGGACACAGTGGGACAAACGAATACAGTGGGGCATTGAAAAGATCAAAATTTGGATAAATGGTGGGAGAATGTACCCAATGGGGTTTAGAGATCATGGTAAAAGTTGAAGATCATGACAGGATGTATGCAATGACAACGAAAAATGCAATGAAACTAATGCTACATGATGCATGCTGGGCTTAAAAAAAACAAAAACAATACTTGCATGACAATTAGATGAAGATATAGATGGTTTGTGAGGTTAGGATGCCCAATCGGGAACCATCATCCCTCACTGCATAATTTTGGCTTATCCGTGAGCATGAAGAATAACCCAACCATCATAGATTTTGATGAAGGAGATCTTGGGTCTGGTCTTCTTCACACTGATCATATGCAACAATAATGCATAAATAAATAGTAATGCACTTAATATATGCTAAGAGAAGAAATGATAATGGAGAGTTTGCGATGTGATGACACGTATTCTAACAAAAGGGTTCATGTGCCTGGATGAGGACACAAAACAAAAGTTTCTCGACGAAGTTGAGGGCGAGGTCATGATGACACCTCTTTCCTAAGAATTCTCAGGGAGTAGACATGCCAAATTTGCCTAATTTAGAGCATAAAACTCATGTTTATAGGGTAACATGTGTGATTGATCTTAGAATGATGTTGTGTCCTTTTAATGTTGATTTGGAGCTTTGCCGAATGAAATCGGATGTTTTCCGGAGTTTTGTGCATAAAGTCACAATTTCCGAGCAAAAGCCACACGTAAATCGTGTAAACACGAAAATTAGCTAAGTGACCTAATGATTATGCATTGAAGGTTATGGTTAGATTCATGCTCTGGACAAGTTTTGTTTCAGGCTGTGTCTTTCCTATTGGCCGTCGTAGTCATTCTGATCAGTATCATATCTACTGTTCACTGGCCTAACTTCTAGATAAAATTATGAAGTTTTGGAGAGTGTTATGGCTGATCTGCTGCTGTAGAAAGCTTCTTAGGCCTGTTATATTTTCAACACCACAAACGGCATCAAATTTCGAGTCCAGGAGTGTCCACAATGACTTCCGGAAGAAAGACATGCAGAATCAGTCCCATGCACCCTGTTCCCTGGGCACATGTTCCTGGATCTAGGGCACATGGCCATGCACCAAGGTGCGTGCGCCTAGGACCAGGGCACAAGGTGCCTGATTTTTAGCGATGGATCGCGCCGATTTTCTCTTATAAATAGACTCTGATTCCGGTCATTCCAGAGATTGGTTCATGACCCCCCCGGGCATCTCAAGACGTCCAAGCTCCCTCCTACATCAATTTTGTGATTTTTAGAGAGAGAATTTCAAGTTTTTAGAGAGATAAATCGGTTTAGGAGAGAGGAAGGCCGGTCTGCAGGTGATCTATCATGTCTCTCTTCTTTGACTTCTACAGTAGTGTGTGGTGGTCTTATTCCCGAGATCTCAACACCAAAGTTCTTCCTCTTCGAGTCTTCTTTGGTTTTCAATTGACGGCACGTGATTTTCAATTTGGCCATATCACTCTCTATTATTATTAGAATATTTCTATTCTTGTTCCTATCTCTTTGTTTCGTGATTCTCCTTCTTTCTATCCTTTTTCACATTTTTTACATTAGTTTTAGTCTTTTAATTTAAAAACTATAAAAAAGGGATTAGAGATAACCCGAATCCGGTCAGTTTCTATTTAGTTGTGTGTTTTATGTTATTTTCTTTAATGCTCCACTTTATTTAGTTCTATTTATCTTTTCATCTATTTGTTCATCTAGTTGCATAGGAAATCAACCACCCACGCGTTGTGGACTCTTCTTTAACAGCTGGCCGAAGAAGGAGAAGCTTTGACCTACACTCTTCATGCTAAGGTACACACAGTCATTTTTATTTAATAAATCAGAACCCGCGGTTCCTAGCGCCCACATATGTCTTAATTTCTTTCTTCTCATCCTTCTTCCACATGACCCGAACTGTCTCCTCGGTGATCGAGCAATGCCAAGGGAGGAAAGTTCGGGGATCAATGTGAGTGTGTGACCAAGGTGAGAGTTACTTTCTGTGAGAGTTACTTTCTGTGTTTTCTGAAAAGGAGAGTCCCACTGTGTCATTCGAAGTCGACAGCTTTGTGGCAACCATGGTGGGACAAGCAATGTCTTTAACCGTGGGTGCTTAGTGTTTCTTTGCAACTAGTTCTAATTCTAGACCGGTTCCCGAGTGAGCCTTCCCATCTTTCCACCTTTCTTAATTTCATGCCATCTCAAAATTTCTGATTTCACCCATCCTTCATCAAATCTGAAGTTCCAAGTACCTCATTTAATTTCTGTCATTTTATTTCAGCAGGTTCCCGCCTGAACCCACCTTTGCTTTAAAACCTAGTTCCCGCGCCAACCAACTCTCTTCTACATACTGGTTCCCACGTGAACCAACATTTATTTTCAGCCATTCAAATCAGGTTTTCTTCCATATTTTGCTGCAGGTTATCACCCTCAAATTGGTCACCACATGACCCTCTTTTATTTCCAATTGCTATTTAAACTAGTTCCCGCGTGAACCACCCTTTTTTCTTTCAAACCGGTTCCTGCGTGAACCCATCTCTGATACTTCGGTTCCCATGTGAACCAAACCAATTTTCTTCAGATATATCCCCACTTGAATCAGGCACTTATTCACCTTTAATTGGCCCCACATGGCCTTCTTTCAATCATTCAAACTGGTTCCCACGTGAACCACCCTTTTTACCCAAAACCGGTTCCCGTGTGAACTTCACTTTTTACCCCGGTTCCCACGTGAACCAACTTATTCTTACATCGGTACTTTTCACTACCTCCATTTGGCTCACCTAAGAAACAAGGTCTAAATTCTTGTTTCTAGTTGCTTGTCTAGTTTCTAGTTACTTTCCTTATGTCATTGCTTGTTTATTTAAATTTATATGTTGCTTATTACTTGCTTTATTACTTGATTGCATTCTATGCTCCTTCTCTCTACCTCCTTCTTTTACACCTTTTTTTTAGGCAGGAGCTCACTCTCCCATTTACCCCTCCCATCCAAAACACTCTCTTGGTAGATTCTGACATCTCTTTTGGGATATTCCTTAGTAGTTGACTTGGTTGATTTTCATCAAGGCCTTTATAATTCCTCATACATGGAGTATTCACCTTCACGATCGGGTTGGTTTTACCACTCCCTAAAACCCGAAGCATCCTATGTTACCTACACGTGGTGAGATTGTGTGAAACCTTGGTCATTGGAAATTGGAGTTAGGATCCTATCCCATTTGTTGAGAGAACAATTCTTAACAAATTCATAAACCTAAGTTTTAATCAAAATCAATGCATAATCTTGTTTTCAAGTCTTTGCATCACTTGTTTGTCAAACAAAAATTCAAAACTCTAACATTTTTGCAAGATACTAAAAACTAGAAAAAAGTTCTTTGTTTTTTGCCAACTTGTTTTACCCTCTCCTTGAAGTTGAAAGGTCTGGAAGGCACGCTGGAATGGTGGAACATGCTGGAATGTCGAGAGCACGAGATGGGTCACCAACCAATTTTGTCAGACGGTCATGTTAATCCTTTGTTTGAGTCAAAAGTGCAAGAGGTCCCTTAACCATCTACTCCTCGTGATGTTTGAGGGAGTTGTCTCTTTATACTGACTCATAAACCTATTCTTGTATACAATCCATGGTGAAGGGCAAAACTACCTCTGATCAGACTGAAGCCAATCAAGTTGCCTCATCTCCACGTCTTATGGTTCGACCACCACTCATTCAATCATCCTTTGTTCAACCACCTATTGTTCTGCAATCTGTGATTCAACCATCACTAGCACAACCATCTATAGTTCAACCATCTGAAGTTCAACCATCATTTGTCCAGCCACCTTACTTCAACCATGTTGCTCCCATAGCCCATCAAGTCATGGTACAATCTTCAGAAAATTTGCCAAATCATGTTCCTTAATTCCAGAATCATGCATCTAACCACATACCCCCACTAGTAAACTAATAAGCTGCTCTCACCCAGGCAATCATGGATCAGCTCACCCAGAAGAATGAACGTTATGAAGAGCTGAGATGTCACTTGGACTCCAAGTCAACTCCTAAAGCCTCTATTCTTTCTTTGCCAGTTCTTTACCTGCCACCTTCTGAACTACCAAATTATTGCCGCTACAATGGTACTGGCAACCCTTTTCTCCACCTAAAAGATTTTCTATACGAGTCCTCATTCTGGAAGAATGATCGAAGAGTTCTTGCTTTCTTGTTTTGTCGATCACTAGGTCTCCATTGGAATGGTTCTATTCGCTCGACCCCTTTGAAGTAGGAGATTTTGATATTGTCAAGACCAAAATTTTGCAAAGATACAGAGACCGGGTGGCACCATCATGCTCCATTACATATTTGATTACTGAGAAGATAAAACCCAAAGAAAACTTCATAAAGTCTGCTGATCGCTGGAGGGGAATGGCAGAGAAACTAACAGATGTTATTTTTGAAAGGGAACAAGTGAAGATGCTCATTGGAAACACTACACCTGCCCTGAGGAACATCTTGATCGTGCACCATTCTACCACCATGAATGAACTTTATGACAGTGCCCGATACTTGCAAGCTCACTTCAAAGATGCCACAATGATAAATCCATTTGATCTCAAACCTAGGAACATCAGGAAGACCCTCTCTGCACCAGCTGGGCCTACAACCGAGGGAGTAGTCAACAATGAAGCTGTAAACATTGTGGGGAATTAGGGAGAGAACCGTCAAAACTAGTTTAGGAACCCACCGCAAAACCTTTCTTACCACCCCCCTCAACAACAGGTTAAGCTGCAAAAATCACGACAACCACAACAACTACCTCAGCCAGTAGTGCAACCCCAACAACCTCGTCAACCTACCTACAATAGGGCATTGCCACCACCCAATCAAGCACCACGAAGGGGAGGTCCTAGGAGAGAGAATTATCAACAACTCCCTTACTCCTTGAGCAACATCTTCAATGTACTTATGGCAGAGAAATAGTTTTGAATTGCCCAAGAAAAGAGAGGTTTGGCCAGCAAATGCAAATATGACCCGATACTATGCTTACCACCGGTACCCTGGTCACATCGTGGAAGAGTGTTCCTAATTCAAAGATTACATCCACGATCTCAATGACCAAGGCAGCATTGATTGGGCCCAATTGGGAGAATGCATACAAGCAATGAAGGCTAGGTAGAAGTAGCGATAGCGTCCACCAGCTCAACCTCAACAACAACCTGGCTTGGGGATTGTTCAGAATCCACTCCTATTACATGCTCCCGCTCTGGCACCAGCACCAGTACATCCAAACCCAAGAATTGGTGTAGTACACTTCATTGTCCAGGAAGTTGCCAGCCGTGCTCAAGGTTGGTAGCTAGAAAATCACAATGCAACCATGCTAGTCAACTTAGTTAGACAAATAATCCGTGCACTATCTACTCCACAACCACCGCCAAGCTTAATAACCCAACCACTGGCCGCCACTTCTTCTCGCCAACTCATCATTAGGCCAGCTCCCGCCTTGACTACACCTCTCTTAACCATTGCTACACACCAACCCTTGCTCATCCGGCCACCACAATCACCACCAAACCTGAGCCCCCAACCTATAAACTCTGTCACCCCAAAATCCCAACCTATCACACCACCAACCCCACAACCTACCACCACTCCTACACCACAGCCTCTTCTTATCAGGCTGCCACCATCACCATCACCTCCAAATCCTACCCCTCTACCCACAAACCCAATCATCCCAGATCCACCAATCCCACCCACCATACTTGCACCTACACCACCTATTCCACCACATCCCACCCCAGTTAACCCATCACCTCTACTCATCTGCCAAATAGCCCCAATTCTTCAGAGTGGGAGGATGTTCCAGCAGCTCTTTCCTCAAGCCGGGACTCAACCACAGGATCCAGGGGAAGAAGAACAAGTGGAAGAACCCTTGCCGGACACGGTGTATGAGTTGTTGAAACATTTGGATAAGACATCGGCCAGTATCAACATACTTGAGTTGATTAAAAGATCAAAGGTGCACCATGAGATTTTACAATAGTATTTTGTAAAGGGTCATCGTGAATGAAGATCTCTCAGCTGAGAAGATCACTATAGTGTTAGTCCCTAGAAGTGAGAACCCAACACTCACCTTCTCTCAGGAGGAATTAGCAGATCCAGAGGTCAGAAGATACGCCTTACATATGGCTGTTATCATCTGTAATATTGAAGTGAAATCATGTTTGGTTAACACTGGAACTTTCATCGTTATGCCGCCAGAACTTTGTAGTTGTGTGGCATTTCTAAACAAGCAATCAAGTCATCTTGTGCCATGGTGACAGCCTATGACAACTCCAAGAAGTCCGTACGAGGAGTGGTCACTCTAGAGGTTAAATTTGGACCATGTATGGTTACAACTGATTTTCATATCCTGGAACCAGATCCAACTTTTTGGGCTATACTTGGGTGGCCGTACTTGGAAGCAATAGGAGTTGTGGCTTCAACAAACCATCAATGCATAGAGTTTTCTTTTAAAGGACAAGTTGTCAAAGTAACCAACATGCCCATAAGGAACAAGCTAAACAATACTTTTTTGCCCTTAGGACTGTCAATGCAACCCTAGATCTTAGTGGGAGAGTTGCCAGAAGTTAGATGCATGACTGCCTCTCTACCCGACATAGTGGGATGGCGGATGATTATGAAATTGGGCTACCAACCTGGAAAAAGTTTGGGCAAGGATCTTCAAGGGATCACTCAGCCGATTGAAACTATGAAAAGGCCACATGGGCAAGGGTTGGGACACGAAGAGGATTCCAGCCCAAAGAGGATCTTCTAGCCAGGATATGCCATGGGACTCCACACATTCTTTATCAAAGGGGAGACCATGATGATGGCTGAAGATGACAAGGGTTTCATTACAGCTGTCAAGAGGAGGAAGGCTCTAGATGAAGAAGAAGACTTGGAAGATCTGTGCTTATCTTTAACTCGTTTGTTCTCAAGTGGGGAAGGGCACCAAGAACCACTCAAGGGCAGATCAATCTTAGATCATTCTATCAAGCAAGCTACCAATCAAGTACTATTCCACGAGGCATGAATACAACAATCCCATGTTTCAATCTCGTACCATTGTTTTTAGATCTTTTGGATGGGCTTCTAAGCCCATTCTCACTTTGAGCCCATGTTCCCTCTTCAACCTTCTATTCTCACTGGGCCTGCTTGCCCATTTACTTCCCTCATCAGCTTCATGACTAAGGGCTCTTCTCAGCAAGGGCTCACATGCCCATCCATTTCCAAAATCGGGTCCGCATACCCGTTCACTTTTTTCATCAGTTTTGGGCTCATGTGCCCATTTTCTATTAGTATTGGGCCCACGAGCCCCTTCTTTTCTTTATTATCAAGTTTCTCTTTGTTAATTCCATTAGCTTCTAGTAAGCCTCGAGTCACTTAGGCTCAGTTTATCTTCTTACTTGAAAATTCTAAAAAATATCTTCTCTGAATCTCACATTTCCATCGAGGAGACATCTCTACTCATCCCAGAGGGTGCTACTAATTAGGGATCCCTATCTTTTGAAACATTGATCGATTTACTCGATCCTCCCTCCACTATAAATATCACCTTGCCAGCTTTGTCTTTAGTAGGTCAGGTTAGGTTAGGAAATAGGAACGTCAGAGGTAAATGAGTTTCAAGTAGGTATCTGCAACAATTGGTACAAAAATGCATAGAGTGTGCAAAACTGCCAAACCTTTTAGAGAATACCATCCAGCTAGATGAAATCTGATATGAGGATGAGCATAACATAGATCATACTTTGGGAGTATATGAGGCGGTATCAGAGAAGGATACTGAATCTGAGGATGAACTAGAGGACTTGGCTGATGCATATGCATCTGGAGTTAGAAGATTTGAAGAACCATCAGCTACAGGGAATGAACCAACCAAGGAACTGAATTTAGGAACCGTGGAAACCTCACTCCCTCAGAAGAACAACATTTGATCAATGCTTTGGAAGAATACAAGGACGCGTTCGCATGGACATATAAGATATGGCGAGACTAGATAATTCATTGGTTGAACATAGATTAACTTTGAAACCTGGAACTGCCCCGGTTAAACAAAAGCGCAGGAGGTTACACCCTGATATTGGCACTCAAAATGAAAGAAGAGGTCAACAAACTACACTAAGCAAAATTTATTAAAGTCGTCCTATATCCGCAATGGGTGGCTAACATTGCCCTGTTATGAAGAAGGATGGACGGATTCGGATTTGCAGACCTTAGGGACTTGAACCAAGCGTGTCCTAAGGATGATTTTCCTTTGCCTCATATGGATGTTTTGGTTGATAATATAGCTGGATTTGAAATGCTTTCATTCATGGATGGTTATTATGGATACAATCAAATCTAGTTTGCCGAGGACCAAGAGAAGACCTCGTTCACCACACTTTGGGGAACATATTGCTATGTTTTTATGCCCTTTGGGTTAAAGAAAGCTGACTATGATGGCCATATTTTATGACATGATGCACACCCTTGTAGAGGTGTATGCGGATGATTTGGTTATCAAGTCCAAGAGTTGAGAAGATCATACTAAAGTACTAAGGAAAGGTTTACAACAAGGTAGAGAATACAAGCCGAAAATGAACCCTAAGAAGTGTACGTTTGGAGTTTCATTACGAAAACTACTAGGGTTCATAGTAAGCAAAAGGGGCATAGAGATCGACCCAAACAAGGCCAAAGCAATCATTGGTATGTCTCCCCCGAAGAATATGAAGGAGCTTCGAGGATTGATTAGGAGGCTATAATTTGTCTGCCAGTTGATCTCGCAGCACTCCCAAAGGTATAAACCTTTATGAGTTAACCAAGGCGGGGGCCGAGTTTAGATGGGATTCGAAGTGCCAGGAGGCGTTTGATGGGTTGAAAACATACTTGGCAAGTCCCCCTGTACTTAGACCACCAATTATCGACAAGCCCTTGATCCTCTACATTTCGGTTCTTGAGAACTCTCTTGGTGTAGTCCTTGCACAAGTTGATGAAGAGGAGAAATAGCGAGCTACTTACTACTTGTCTAAGATGTTTGATGTTTGTGAACTGAAGTACATTATGGTAGAAAAGACCTGTGCTACTCTTGTATGGATGGTTCAAAAACTCAAGCACTATTTTCTTGCTCACCAAGTCAAGCTCAATGCTCGTATCAATCCCATTAAGTTTCTGTTAGAGAAGACAGTTTTGACTGATTGGTTAGAGCGATGGCAGAGTTTCTTGTTCCAATTATCACCTATGTTCTGTACAAGGCAATCAAGGGCTATGCTATTGCTGAATATCTTTCACATCATCCCATACCCGTCTTTGACCTAGTTCGGTCAGAGTTCCAGGATGACGAAATAATGTCAGTCTGATCTTCCAATCTTTGGGCATTATATTTTGACGGGGCTCTGAACTCTCGTGGTAGAGGGATAGGTTTCCTTTTGTCACCTGAAGGTGTCACCATTCCACAGGCTTTTCAGCTCGACTTTCCAGCAACCAACAACATAGCTGAGTATGAAGCTTTGCTACCTGGTTGGAGGCTGCTCACTTTCATGGTGCCACTAAACTGAGGGTGATAGGTGATAGTTAATTGATCATATACCAAGTCCTATCCAAGTACTGAACTTCTCATCCAAACCTCAAATCCTACTAAGAGCTCACCATCTACTACATCAAACTATTCTTCTAACTCACCTTTGTCCATGTCCCCCGTTCTCAGAATGTCCTTTCCGATGCCTTAGCTTCACTAGCTTCATCTTTATATGTCCCGCTAGGCAAGCAAGTGCAGACTATCCATGTCCATAAGTGGTCAATTCCAGCAATTGAGGATGAATGTTTTCTAAAGGTTAAAGAGAGGTTCAACAGAAAAGAATACCTGAAACACAAAAAAGAATTCTCCTTAATTGAGTTGGAAGAATTAGAAGAAGGTGAAAGACCTTGGTATGATGAGATTGCAAGGTATTACCAAGATCAGTCATATCCGCCTGGATCAACCACTAAGGAAAAGAAGGCAATCAGAAGAGTATCCTAGAGGTATACAATCCTAGAAGGAATGCTCTACAAGAGAAGCCTAAGTGAAATTTTACTTCGGTGTCTTGTTGAAGAAGAAACCGAGTTGGTGCTGAAAGAAGTACATTCTAGAGTTTGTGGTGGTCATGTGAATGCCCAAGCATTGTTAAGAAAATCATCCAACAAGGGTATTATCGGCCAACTTTAGAAGAAGACTACTCCATCTTTGTTCGATGTTGTCATTCATGTCAACTCCATGCCGACAAGATTCATGCTCCCGCATCTTCCCTTCATCCAATTCATACCCCATGGCCTTTCGCCATGTGGGCTTTTGATATCATTGGCCCCTTGAGTGACCTCAACTCTGAAATGCACTCAAAATCATTCTTTCTAACGGCAATGGAGTACTTCACAAGTGGGCTGAGGTAGAAGCATTCATGGTGATTAAAGCATCAACAGTTTGCTCCTTCATCAAGCGCAACATCCATGCAAGGTTCGGGATCCCCAGTGGCATCATCACGGATAATGGGCAGCAATTTCTCTCTCAAGATCTGCGTGATCTTTGCAACAGGTGTCGCATTTCTTTGCATCATTCATCACCATACTATTCTCAAGGCAATGGTCAAGCAGAAGTCACCAATAAAACCTTAATTAAGATCATCAAGAAATCTTGTAAGTCTAGCTTCTTTGCCGACGGCCTGATAAGCTCATAGATGCTCCATGGGCTCATCGTAGTTCTATAAGGACTCCCATTGGACAAACCCCATATGCTTCGGCATAATGGATGGAAGTAGTGGTCCCCGACGAAGTATTACTTCAATCTCTTCGAGTTCAACTCGACAGGGATATTCCTATTGATGAGAGACGAGAATCTCTCCTTGCACAGCTTGAACTCTTGGAAGAAAGAAGGCTAGCTGCCACCGACATTTTTGCTAAAGCAACCATCATCAAAAACATTGTTTTGACCTCCAAATGATGGTTCTATTAGTAAAAACTCTAGTTGACCATTTCGGGAAAAATATGCTTCATATGACAATTTCGTCTGTTGGGTACTAATCAGAAATGTGCAGGCAACCTTTTAAGTCCCAACAAGAGAATTGGTGAAATCGGTGTTCCCGAAGGAACATCATGCCAACGCTGTGGCGAAAAGAAAAGCGCCATCTAGTTGAACATTATCGTGGTGCTGTATTCCGTCAAAAGGCAAGACAAAGATGGACTAGAGATGCTGATGAATTAGGAAGTCGATGCAAGTTGATAGACCACACCTAAAGATTTCACTCAGATTCACATTCTCATCCTCACATCATGACCAGCATTCCATTTTGTACTTCACATCACTCCTACCATCATCTGTCACTTAGTTATGTTAGGTTCATTTAATATGTATTATATGCATTGATGTTGAAGACCTTGAGAATGAAAATGACTAGGCCCGAGATCCCCTTTAACAAAATCTACGACGGCTTGGTCATTTCTTCACACTCATGGATAAGCTAAAATTGAACATTGGAGTGACGATGATTCCTAATCAGGTGTCTTGACCTCCAATAGACAATCTATATCTTCAACTATTTTCTACATAATTTTCTTTATTTTCACATCCATCTCTTTTTCATTCTTCATCATTACTAATTTTATCGCACCATGCTTTATTCTATTATCCCACCATGTCTTTCATTTTATCCCACCATGTATTATCCTGTTATCCCATCGTGTCTTTTATTTTATCCCACCATGTTTACTGTTTATCTCACCATGTTTTACTCTTTATCCCACCATGATTTACTATGTTATCCCACCATGCCTTTTATTTTATCTCACCATGTGTCTTTTATTTTATCCTAGCATGTCCTTTTATTCTATCATGTTTGTCATGCCATTGTTTCTTCTTTTCCATCATTCTATGTTAATCCTACCATTATCTTTCAATCCCACTATGGCTTAAGCATATTTTGTCGTTGTCTGAATAACTGGGTTTTTTGCCAGCACAGTTTTCACGATACCCGAGCAATTTTGTTACGCTTAAATGAACCCTTTTAGAACTTGAGGTTATTCCACTCAGAATTAAATTGAGTATTTTGGTGAAACTTAAATGAACTTGAGATTCGAAATATGATGGATTGGTATACTTTTCATTTTAAAATCAATTTCACTTTTAAACTTTAGCCCATCACAATACACGAACACCGCAAAGTTCCGGTTGCTGGCTAATGATGAACCTACGAATTTAGGGACTCCTCACTGCGTTGAGGGTTGGCTACATCCTTTATCCGTTTATTTTTCATCTCTCATGCCAATGGCATGTCTTTTACCAATCAATTATATGAGGTTTTGATGAAACATGAAAGTGATCTAGATTACTTAGCGAGATTCATTTTGTTGAATTGGGAAGATAAGCGTGTTTATATCGACACCTTGATGCCACCTTTTCAGTTCATCATCATTCCATTCCACTACATTCCTCTACGCTCTATTGCATTCCATTATAGTTCACTTTGAATCACTCCGCTTCATTACATGCCATTCCCTTACAAAACTGACATCAAGGCAAGGCAAGCTGTAGACACGTCAAATTTGCCTAATTCAGAGCATAAAACTCATGTTTTATAAGGTAAAATGTGTGATTAATCTTAGAATGATGATGGGTCCTTTTAATGTTGATTTGGAGCTTTGCCGAATGAAATTAGATATTTTCTAGAGTTTTGCGCATAAAGCCATAATTTTCGAGTGAAAGCCACACGTAAATCATGTAAACACAGAAATTAGCTGAGTGACCAATGCCTAATGATCATGCATTGAAGGTTATGATCAGATTCAAGCTCTGGACAAGTTTTGTTTCATGCCGTGTCTTTCCGGTTGGCCGTCGGAGTCATTCCGACCAATATCGAATCTTCTATTCACTGGCCTAACTTCCAGATAAAATTATAAAGTCTTTGAGAGTGTGATGGCATATTCATTGCTGTAGAAAGTTTTTTTGGCCTGTTATCTTTCCAACACAACAAACAGTGTCGAATTCCGAGTTTAGGAGTGTCCACAATGGCTTCCAGAAGAAAGACTTTCAAAATTAGTCCCATGCACCCTGTTACTTGGGCACATGTGCCCTTGATCCAGGGCACATGGCCATGCGCCCCCACCCCGAGGCACATGGCCATGTGCCCCCGATCAGGGGTATGAGGTAACCAGTTTTCAACCAGGACTTTACCTCTTACCAGATCAAATCAAATTTTTCGGCAGGATCAGACCGACTTTGTAGGGTAAAAATTTCTAATTTTTAGAGAGAGACAAGTTGGTTCAGGAGAGAGGAAGGTCAGTCTGCAGGTGATCTGCCAAGTCTCTCTTCATCGGTTTCTACAGTAATGTGTGGATGTCTGCCTCCCTAGATCTCAACATCAAAGTTCTTTCACTTCAAGTCTTCTTTTGTTTCCAATCGACGGCATCATTCCGTGGTTGGGGCTGGTCGTGGAGAGCACTGAAGCAAAGTCACACTTGGCAGATCCTGGACTGTTGCTCAACTTTTTCGACAACACATATTTGGCCATTTCTCTCTCAATTCTTCTAAGAAATTTTATGTTCTATTTCCTATCTCTTTGTTTCGTGATTCTACATCCTCTTATTATTTTTTACATTTTTTTACAATAGTTTTAGACTATTAATTCAAAAATAAAAAAGGGGTTAGAGATAACCTGAATCCGATAAGTTTATTTTCAGTTGTATGTTTTTATGTTATTTTCTTTACACATACTCCACTTTATTTAGTTATAAGTGTCTTTTCATTTGTTTTATTATCTAGTTTCACAGGAAACCAAACATCCACGTATTGAAGACTCTTCTTCCTCGGCCGACTGAAGAAGGAGAAGCTTTGAAGCACACCCTTCTTTCATCAGATCTGAAGGGCCAAGTACCTCATTAAATTTCTGCTATTTTATTTCAGCCAATTCCCACATGAACCCACCTTTGCTTTTAAAACTAGTTCCTGTGCGAACCAACTCTCTTCTACAAATTGGTTCCAATGTGAACCAACATCTATTTACAGCCATACAAATCACATATTTTTTTTCTTTTATTGTAGGTTATCTCACCCTCAAATTGGTAACCACATGATCCTCTTTTATTTCTAGTTACCATTTTAAATCGGTTCCCACATGAACCACCATTTTCCTTTTAAAATCGGTCTCGCGTGAACCAATCTCTTTCTTTACTTCGATTCCCACGTGAACCAAGCCTCTTTCTTCAGATCTATCCACACTTGGATCAGACCTTTTTCACATTTAATTGGCCCCACATGGCCCTCTTTTAATCATTTAAATTTGTTCCAGTGTGAACCACCCCTTTTTATCCAAAACAAGTTCCCACGTGAAGCATCCTATGTTACCTACACGCGCTGAGATTGTGTGAAACCTAGGTCATTGGAGATTGGAGCTAGGATCCTAACCCATTTGATGAGAGAACAATTCTTAACAAATCCATAAACCTAAGGTTTAATCAAAATCATTACGTAATCTTGTTTTAAGTCCTTGAATCACTTGTTTGTCAAACTAAAATTCAAAACCAGAAAATTTTTGCAAGATATTAGAACGAGAAAAAAGTTCTTTGTTTATTTTGCTAACTCATTTGGTTTACCCTCTCCTTGAATTTGAAGGGTGACAATGCAATTAAAGTCTGGAAGGAACGTTGGAATGGCGGAACACACTGAACGTCAAGAGCACGAGATGAGTCACCAACAAATTTCGTCAGATGATCATGTTAATGCCTTGTTTGAGTCAGAAGTGCAAGAGGTCCCTCAACCATCTGCTCCCCATGATGTTGAACAACTCTTTAGGGAGTTGTCTCTTTATACAGACCTAGAAACCTATTCCTGTATACAATCCATGGTGAAAGGCAAAACTACCTCTGATCAGACTAAAGCCAATCAAGTTGCCTCATCTCCACATCTTATGGCTCGACCACCACTCATTCAATCATCCTTTGTTCAGCAATATGTGATTCAACCATCACTAGCTCAACCATCTATGGTTCAACCATCCGTGGTTCAACAATCATTTGTCCAGTCACCTTATTTCAACTATGTTGCTTCCTTGGCCCGCTAGGTCATAGGTCAATCTTCAGACAATTTGTAAAATCATGCTCCCCAATTCTAGAATCACGCATCTAATCACATACCCCCACCAGTAAACCAAGAACCTACTCTCACCCAGGCGATCATGGATCAGCTCACCCAAATTAATGAATGTTATGAAGAGCTGAGATGTCGCTTGGATTCCAAGTCAACTCTTGAGGTTTCTATTCTTTCTTTGCCAGTTCTTAACCTGCCAACTTCTGAATTACTAGTTTATCGCCACTACAATGATACTGGTAATCCATTTATCCACCTTAAAGATTTCTACGAGAGTCCTCATTCTGGAAGAATGATTGTAGAGAGTTCTTGCTTTCTTGTTCCGTCGATCTCTAGAAGGGTCTGCCTTGGAATGGTTCTACTCACTTGACCCCTTTGAGGCAAGAGATTTTGATATATTATCCAAGACCAAATTTTTGCAAAGATATAGAGATCAGGTGGCACCATCATGCTCAATTACAGGTTTGATTGCTAAGATGATGAAGCCCAAGGAGGATTTCATAAAGTTTGCTGATCGTAGGAGGAGAATGGCAGAGAAATTAACAGATGTTATTTCTGAAGGAGAACAAGTGAAGATGCTTATCGGAAATACCATGCCAGCTCTAAGGAACATCTTGATCATGTATCGTCCTACCACCATGAATGAACTTTATGATAGTGCCCGATACTTTCAAGCCCATTTTTACGATGCTACGATGATAAATCCTTTTGATCATAAATCTAGAAACATCAGGAAGACCACCTTTGCACCAGCTAGGCCTACAATCATGGTTGTAGTCAACAATGAAACTATAAACATTGTGGGTAACTAGAGAGGGAATCGTCAAAACAAGTATAGGAACCCACCGCAAAATCCTTCTTACCACCCCCCTCAACAACAGATTAGGCCATAACAACCACAACAACCCCCTCAACCTGTAGTGCAACCCCAGCAACCACGTCAACCTACCTACAATAGGGCTCTGCCACCACCTAATCAAGCACCACGAATGGGAGGTCCTAGGAGAGATAATTACCGACAACTCCCTTACTCCTTGACCGACGTTTTCAATGTACTCATGGCAGAAAAACAGTTGGAATTGCCTAAGGAGAAAGAGGTATGGCTAACAAATGCAGATATGTCCCGATACTGTGCTTACCACCAGTACCCTGGTCACACCGTGGAAGTGTGTTTCCAATTCAAAGATTACATCCATGATCTAAATGACCAAGGCAGCATTGATTGGGCTCAACTTGGGGAATGCATACAAGCAATGAAGGCTAGACAGCAGTAGCGACAGCATCCACCGGCTCAGCCTTAACAACAACCTGGTTTGGAGATTGTTCAGAACCCACTCCCTTTACATGCTCCTGCTCTGGCACTGGCACTAGCAAATTCAAACCCAGAAATTGGTCTAATACACTCCATTGTCCAGGAAGTTACCAGCCGTGCTCAAGGTTGGCAGCTAGAAAATCACTATGTAAGTATGCCAGTCAACCCAGCTAGGCCTCTTGTTAGGAACCCTACTAGATAGATAATCCGTGCACCACCTACTCCACAACCACTATCAAGCTCAATAACCCAACCATTGGCTGCTACTTCTTCTCACTGACTCATCATTAGGCCAGCCCCCACACCTCCCTTAACCATTGCTACACACTGGCCCTTGCTCATCCGGCCACCCCAATCACCACTAAACCTGAACTCCTAGCCTATGAGCTTTGTTACTCCAAAACCCCAACTTATCATACCACCAATCCCACAACCTACCACATCAACCACTCTTGCACCCCGACCTCTTCTTATCAGGACGCCACCATCACCATCACTACCAACTTCAAATCCTACTCCTCTACCCACAAATTCAATCATCCCAGATCCACCAGTCCCATTACCCACCATACCTACACCTACACCACCTGTTCCACCACATCTCACCCCAGTTAACCCATCACCTCTACCCGACCGCCAAATAGCCCCGGTGCTTCGGAGTGGGAGGATGTTCCAGTGGCTCTTTCCTCAAACTGGGACACAATTGTAGGATCCAGTGGAGGAAGAACAAGTGGAAAAACACTTGCCAGGCATGGCCTATGATTTGATGAAGTATTTGGATAAGACACCAATCCGTATTTCCATATTTGAGTTGATCAAAAGATCAAAGGTGCACCAGGAAATTTTACAGCAATATTTGCTAAGGGTCATGGTGAATGAAGATATTCCACTAGAAAAGATCACTACAGTGCTAGCCCCTAAGAGTGAGCACCCAATGCTCACTTTTTCTCAGGAGGAGTTAGCAGATCTAGAGGTCAAGAGATATACCTTACATGTGGTTGTTATCATCTATAATGTCGAAGTAAAATCCTATCTGATTGACACTGGAGCTTCCATCAACATTATGCCGCCAGAAACTTTGCAGTTGTGTGGTATTTATGTACAAGAAGTCAAGCCATCCTGTGCCATGGTGACAACCTATGACAACTCCAAGAAGTTTGCACGTGGGGTGGTCACTCTAGAAGTTAAACTTCGACCATGTATGGTTGCAACCGGTTTTCATATCCTGGAATTGGATCCAACTTTTTGGGCTATACATGGGAGGCCGTACTTAGAAGCAATAGGAGTTGTGGCTTCAACAAACCATCAGTGCATAAAAATTTCTCATTAAAGGACAAGTTGTCAAAGTGACTAGCATGCCCATAAGAGACGAGCTAAACGATGCTTCTTCACCCTTAGGACTATCAATATAACCCCAGATCTCAGTGGGAGAGTTGCCACAAGTTAGATGAATGACCACTTCTCTACCAGACACAGTGGGATGGCGGATGATGATGAAATTGAGTTATCAACTTGGGAAAGGTTTGGGCAAACACCTTCAAGACATCACTCAACCAATCGAAACTATGAAAAAGGCCATGTAAGTAGGGGTTGGTATACAAAGAGGATTCCATCCCAAGGAGGGTCGTCTAGCCCAGATATGGATAGAACTCCACACATTCTTTATCAAAGCGGAGACCATGATGATGGCTAAAAATGACAAAGCTTCCATTACAGCTAACAAGAGAAGAAAAGCTTCAAATTAAGAAGACTTGAAAGATCTGTGCTTGTCATTGACTCATTTGTTCTCAAGTGGAGAAGAGCACCTAGAACCACTCAAGGGAAGACCAATCTTGGATCATCCTGTTGAGCAAGCTACCAATCAAGTTAGAATCATCCCACGAGGCCCAAATACAATAATCCCATGTGTAAACCTCGTGCTGGACTTCTGAGCCCAATTTCCTACTTTAAGCCCATGTGCCTTCTCTCGCCTTCCACTCTTACTAGGCCTGCTTGCCCATTTACTTCCCTCATCAACTTCAGAACTAAGGGCTCTTCCCAGCATGGGCTCACATGCCCATCCATTTCCAGAACTAGGTCCATTTACTCGTTCACCTTTTTTATTTGTTTGGGACACATGTGCCCATTTTCTGTTAACATTGGGCCCATGAGCCCCTTCTTTCCATTTATTCTTAAGTTTCTCTCTCTGTTAATTCTGTCAGTTTCTAGCAAGTCTCGAGTCATTCTGGCTCAGTCTGTCTTTTTATTGGAAAATCCCAAAAAAGAACATCTTCTCTTAAACTCACATTTCTATCGAGGTGACGTCTTTACTCATCCCAGAGGGTGCTCCCAATCAGGGATCCCTCTCTTCTAAATCATTGATCGATTTACTCGATTCTCCCTCCATTATAAATACCATCTTTCCAGCTTTGTCTTCAGTAGGTTAGGTTAGGTTAGGAAATAGGAATGTCAAAGGTCAACGAGTTCCAAGTAGATATCTACAACAATTGGCATGGAAATGCGTAAAATGTACAAGGCTGCCAAACTTTTAGAGAATGCTATCCAGCTGGATAAAATCTAATATGAGGATGAGCATAATATAGATCATACTTTGGGAGTATATGCGGTAGTATCAGAGAAGGATCCTGAATCTAAGGATGGAATCGAGGACTTGGCTGATGCATATGCATCTGGACTTAGAAGGTTTGAAGAGCCATCAGCTACAGGGAATGAACTACGCAAGGAACTGAATTTAGGAACATTGGAAGATCCTAAGACTATCTTCATCAGCGCAAACCTCACTCTCTCAAAAAAACAATATTTGATCAAAGTTTTGGAAGAATACAAGGACACGTTCGCATAGACATATGAAGACATGTCGGCATTAGATAATTCATTAGTTGAACATAGATTAATTTTGAAACCTGGAACTACCCTGGCTAAACAAAAGCTCAGGATATTCCACCTTGATATTGCACTCAAAATGAAAGAAGAGGTTGACAAATTACACCAGGCAAAATTTATTAGAGTCATCCTGTATCCACAATGGGTGGCTAACATAGTCCCTGTTATGAAGAAGGATGGATGGGTTCCGATTTGCATAGATTTCAGAGACTTGAACCGAACATGTCCTAAGGATGATTTTCCTTTACCTCATGTTGATGTTTTGGTTGATAACACGGCTGGATATGAAATGCTCTCATTTATGGATGGTTATTCTGGATACAATCAGATCTGGTTAGCTGAGGAGGACCAAGAGAAGACCTCGTTCACTACTTGTACAATATATTGCTATGTTGTCATGCCCTTTGGGTTGAAGAATGCTGGTGCTACATATCAGAGGGCTATGATGGCTATCTTTCATGACATGATGCACACCCTTGTAGAGGTGTATGTGGACGATTTGGTTATCAAGTCCAAGAGTCAGGAAAATCATTCTGAAGTAATAAGAAAAGTTCTGCAACGAGCAAGTGAATACAAGTTGAAAACGAACCCCAAGAAGTGTACATTTGATGTTTCATCAGGAAAACTATTAGGGTTCATAGTAAGCAAAAGGGCATAAAGATCGACCCAAACAAGGTCAAGGCAATCATTGGTGTGCCTCCTCCAAAGAATATGAAAGAGCTTCGAGGATTGATTGGGAGACTACAATTTGTCTACCGGTTTATCTCACAACATTTTTAAAGATGTAAACCTTTCTATAAGTTAACCAAGGCAGTGGGCGAGTTTAAATGGGATTCAAAGTGCCAGGAGACTTTGATAGGTTAAAAACATACATGGCAAGTCTCCCTGTACTTAGACTACCAATTACCGACAAGCCCTTGGTCCTGTACATTTCAGTTCTTGAGAACTCTCTTGGGGCAGTCATTGCACAAGTTGATGAAGAGGGGAAAGAGCAAGCTACTTACTACTTTTGTTCAATATGTTTGATGCTTGTAAGCTAAAGAACATAGTGATAGAAAAGACATGTGCTGCTCTTGTTTGGGTGGTCCAAAAACTCAAGCACTATTTTCTTGCTCACAAGGTCAAGCTCATTGCTCGTATCGATCCCATCAAGTTTCTCTTAGAAAAGATAGTTTTAACTGATCGGTTAGGGCACTGACAGAGCTTCTTGTCTCAATTTGATATTACCTATGTTCCACAGAAGACAATCAAGGGATATGCTATTGCTGAACATCTTACCCATCATCCCATACCTGTCTTTGACCCAGTCTGGTTAGAGTTCTTGGATGATGAACTAATGTCAGTCCGATCTTCCAATCTTTGGACATTATATTTTGATGGGGTTCTGAACTCTTATGGTAGAGGGATAGGTATTGTTCTTTTGTCACCCGAAGGTGTCACTATTCCACAGGTTTTTCAGCTCAATTTTCTAGCAACCAACAATATAGCTGAGTATGAAGCCTTGTGTGGACGCCGGGATCGTCCCGTGGTTTGCGTGTGTGTTTCTTCTTCCTTACAGTTCCGATAGGGTCAGTTGATGTTAATCATGCCGTAGACGCGGTTGTGGATGATCCCAACAAACCGGCCTATTACTCACCTCTTCTCCTTCTTTCTTTCTCCGCACTCACCTTGATCCCCGAACTACTCAACCCTTGAAGTCACTTGGATATCGAAGGGCCGGCCCGGGTCGTGAGGAGAATAGAAGGGAAAGAAGATCAGATAGTGGGTGGCATTAATGACACGAACTTAACCTATGGAGCCGAGAAGAGGAAGAAATTGTGTGGTCGCCAGGAGCCAAAGAGGCTCCGATGATTAAAAGGAAAGAGATGAACTGATAGGAGGAAGGATGATCGGTTACCTCGTTGAATGGGGAGATTGTGGCGGGTTCTATCTTCTCCTTCCTCGGCCGGCTGGGGAAGAAGTGCCTTGAAGAAACTCGCTTGCCTGAAAAGAAGTTAAGAATGAAAGCACGAAAAAAGAACAACGATTAGAACTAAGTGGAAAGTAGCAACTATTTCGTAAGAGAGAAGAGGAATAACAAAAGGGGTTGAACGAACTGGATTAGGACTAACTCCTAACCCCTCTTATGAAGGATCTAAATGACCTAAAGCTAAAGATGCATCAGACTATGCTAGTATGATATGCATGATGAAGCCAAATAGAAAATGAAATGAGAATAAGATAAGGAAGAAGATCGTTGGTGAACTCCAAGCTGGCCAACTTCTGGAGGATGCAGGCGCTCCGAGGCCGGGTCGCCTGAGATCCCATCAGAGGAGCGCTTAAGTCCTTCCGAGGTAGCTTTTGACAAGATCTTCTCCCGGTTCCAACAAGGGGTGTCAAGATTTCTAACTCATTTTGGAGGCTCCTTGAGGCTCTTTGGGATGACTTTCAATGGTTTTTGGTGGTGTGGGGATGTTTGGGATGGTTTCTCGGTTGTGTGGAATGAACAGAGTGGAAGAGGTAATGGGAGGATTGAATGACTTGGGGGTGAGATTGAGGGCTCTAGAGTGGCTTAAAAGATGATGGAGGGGTGTTAGGATGTTCAAAGAAGGGCCTCTCTATGGAGTTACAGCTCTTGGAATCTTTTTTTTGGAACCTCTTGAATGTGTGAGAAAAGGGACTCCTTTTATAGATCCACAGGAGTGACCCAGGCGCTCCACCAACAGGTCGCCCGGCGTCACGGTGTCAGAGCGCCTGCTAATCTGCCGATAAATTGGCGGATCAGCATGTCTGACCATACTGGTCGCCACCTACCACACCAGGTGTCAAGCGTCAGTTGTTAGCGAAAATCCCGACGCTTTGATAGGAGAGCATTTGCGACTTACGGCTGACACACTGCAAATTCGGCGCACGCGGAACCTACGGTGTCAGTTGGCCGGCGGAATCCAAGCGCTCCGATAGTGGAGCGCCTGCATCCTCGGTACGATTTCGACAATGCACCGCTGACCGGTCTAATAAGCCGGCCATCACGGGCGGAAATCCAGGCGTCCCGACAGAGGAGAGCCTGGACTCTCGTACAATCTCGAATATGGCGTTGTCCGATCGGGAAAAGGGGGAAAGCGGGAAATACTAGCGCTCCAATAACATGATGCCAGGCGTCATGATATCAGGGCGCTTAGGGATTTTCTTAGATTTGGTCATTTTGATGTCGAACCGACTTCCCTGACCGAGAAAATACAAGTGTTGTCTATAAGAATGAGATTGTAGTCCCTGCAATCTGGCTGAAGTCGCGTATTTACACCTTGTTGGCTGGGCTGGAGGCCACTCACTTCCATGGTGCCACCGAACTATGGGTGATAGGTGATAGTCAATTGATCCTATACCAAGTCTTATCCAAGTAATTAACTTCCCATCCAAACCTCAAACCCTACTAAGAACTCATCTTTGTCCATGTCCCCCGTGCTCAGAATGTCCTCGCCGATGCCTTAGCTTCACTACCTTCATCTTCATCTGTCCCGCTATGTAGGCAAGTACGGACTATCCATGTCCATAAGAGGTCAATCCCAGCAATTGAGGATGAACGTTTTCTAAAGGTTAAGGAGAGGTTCAACAGAAAAGAATACCTGGAACACAAAGAAAAAATCTCCTTAAATGAGTTGGAAGAATTAGAAGAAGCTGAGAGCCCTTGGTATGATGAGATGGCAAGGTATTGCCAAGATCAGTCATATCCATCTGGATCAACCACCAAGGAAAAGAAGGCAATCAGAAGAGTATCCCAGAGGTATACAATCCTAGAATGAGTGCTCTACAAGAGAAGCCTAAGTGTCTTGATGAAGAAGAAGCTGAGTTGGTGTTGAAGGAAGCACATTCTGGAGTTTGTGGTGGTCATGTGAATGCCCAAGCCCTTGCTAAGAAAATCATCTGACAAGGGTATTATCTGATAGAAATGTATGCCCTACAAGCCAATCATATATGATATGATTCGACATTTCTAAATATATCTTATTCAATTAATTATAAAAATCTTAATTATAAGCTCTTAGTAGATACGAAAATCATAATAAAATCTTTGATCAAATGCAATGATGATTAAATCATGATAAGATCATGATAATGAGATTGATCATCTAAAGGTATTTGATCTAAATGTTCATCGTCATAGGATACTTGAGACGAGACATTAAGGATCTGGATAGACTGGTGTATGTGATATTTTATCATTTGAAGAGAATGACCGATTGGTCATTAGTGTGGAGATACTGAGATACACATACAGGTGCTCATTAGTTGAATGAGTTCACTAAACTGACCGAATTAGAAACCCTGAACAGTATCTTACCAAACTGTCAATCAGGGTTTTCTATTATCACTGTTTCATGGTTGGACCTTTGACCTGAGTCTACAAAGATACCTTGTTGGGTGGAACTTGTGCTTTGACCATTGACTTATGGATCACTATTTAGATGGTCCAGTATAGTGATGGATCTAGTACAAGGAAAACCCAATGGAGGTAATTGAGCGAACAACAAGGGATCGTCCACTCTCGGTAAGTGAGAGTGAATGTCCTATGGGATAGTACTCTAAATCTCTGACCATGGTAGATATATGATAATTGAAAAAAGAGTTTTCCAATTGATCCAATTCTGAGTATAGGATCCTATAGAGTCGGTACACTAAGGAGTTGATAGTCGATGTCGTACTCCTTTTCGACTGGGACATTGGATGGATGTGGGTTTATATCCATGTGGTAACTGATGATGTAAAGGCTCAATGGAGATGAGAATATCCTTATAGCCATTTGGGATCATGGGATGTTCATGGGATGTGGCTTGTACCCTTCATGATCGGTAGGTCGATTAATCTATTATTAGATAACAGATTTAATTAGATTAAATAGAATTATTCTATTTTATTTAGGCCTCAACCAAATAGGCTATTGGGCCTAATGGGTCACACACAAAAGAACTTATCCATAGGTATAGGGGCAAGGTTGTAATTTATGGAAAATTTGGGTTTTTATAAAAAAATCCAAAATTCTCTTTATAAATACTAATGGTTTCAGCCAAACCCAATCAAGCCAAGAGTGAAAACCATGTCCCTAGCCTCTTCCCTACCTCCTCTCTCTAGAAGGTGTCCATGGTCGATGGAGCTCCGTTCGGGAAGAGTTCTCGAGGCCGGCGTGAAGGGAGAACCTACTGTGGATGAAGTTCATGTCGATACTACTGGAGATGGGACACTCAAACGGTTTGAAGAGCTTGATAACCTCATCTTCTTCCGAGACATGGGATTATGTGAATCCCTGTCAGGTATATTCGAACTCGATTTGATCGGTTTTCGATTTTCGTCGTTCAGTTCCAATTTCTAAAGGAACCCATAGGAATCAGAGCACCAAGTTTTTATGGACGATTCCTTACAGTGGTATCAGAGCCAGGTTCAAGTCTTGGTTGAAACCGACATCCAATTGACATTATTTCATGTTATTTATGTGTTCCCAAATCTATGCAAACGTCTATTTTGTCGAGGCCACCGTAATCTTTGTATGACTTAGATAATAGATTGGTTGGCTTTGATAGAATCTCATGATATAGAGCTTTCCAATGCCGCAAAACGTTCAAAGTTTCAATCTCTGTAGAAACATAATTAGGGATATGTCCGAGTTAAGGGGAGACATAATTCCCCGATGAACAGTGCCGGCGCGCGTAGCAGACGGTACCAGGGAGGGCGCGAGACGGGCGTAGACGGCTGGCTGCGGCGGTGGTGCAACGCGCCAGCGCCAGCAGCGCAATGGCGGTGCACGCCGGACGGGCGCAGTGTGCCGCTATACGCGGCGCAATGCGCCAACACTTTTTCTAATGATTTTAAAGTGTTTAAAATCATAGAAAAATTCAAAAAATTGCCATAAAATTTCAGAAAAAAATTTCAAAATTTCTATAACATTATTTAACATGTTTTAAAGTGTTTAATGATATGTTAGATGATGTTAAGTTCTATTTACATATATTCACCCATGGTTAAACTTTAAAATTGTTTTAAAGGTTTGACTTATATATAATTAGTGTCTTGATTTATTCTATAAAATGAGATTTGACAGAATAAAAATTAGAACATTAATTTCTAACTTTGCACAGTATTTGAAATGCATGAATATTCTAAATAGTTTAGATGTGTATGTTTATTTCATATAAATTGTTTATATGTTGTTCTCATGTTATTTATTTCATGAAAATTTGACATGCATGAAATTAAGAATTTCAAAAATAAAGTATATAATTTTATTTTGATATATATGATATATCTCATATAATTATCATGTATGCACTCTATGTTCATGTGATGAATGTTAGCGTGTATATGGAGGTGATCATGGACTTAATTACACTTGGCTTGTGATTGCTTTTTAATTGTGTTGGTTATGTTCTTAAATAGAGCATGTATGTGTCTCCTCTCTCTCTATACAATCTGATTGTACATTCTACCTCCCTCCATTAATGTACTCCCCTTGGTTAAAAGCAAGGCTTTTTATTAAATTATGTACATTTGTGGGTCTGCGTACCCTTAAGCCGCTTGTAAGAGTTAGAAGCCGGTTCGTGGAAGGTTGGCAAGTGGGACCACTTGGAGAAGCACCCTTATGAAGTGGGAGCATACCAACTCAAGCATCTGAAGTAAGGATTTACGACCTATAGGGGTGCCTTAGGTGCATGCTTAGGGTTAAGTCCATGATCACCTATTTTTATGCATATTTGATATGTGGTTGTGTGCTATCTTTTATATCTTAGATATATGATATTCCAGAGGTATTATATATACTTAGCACATATTATTGATGATACTAAAATAAAATCCTCCGTTTTAATTAGGTTGATAAACGTGTGACATTAAGAATGACTGCCTTCCATTGTTATGGTCTTGATGAGCCAATCTTAGAATGATGGGTTTGTTATGTTTCCCACAAGACTCATTCAGCAAGGGATTGGTGATCATGGCCAAGGTATTTGCCGAACTTTGAGGTGGACCATTGCATGGCCTTGTTGTGTTTCCCACAAGGGCTATGTTAAGAATTCATCCTCATAACATAACAAGCGGATTTGACATAACTAGAGTATATATAGCTTGTTGTGTTCCCCACAAGGTTATAACTCTAGAGGCTAAATGACTAAGAAGCAAGGGTTGCAATTGGTAAAAGTTGCCTACCTATTAAGTATGGGATGACTTGCTGTGTTTTCCACAAGGTTATCACCATAAAGTTAATAGGGTCTTAGTCCCCACTAGGATTTCATCGTGATATCCCGTTTTTGCATATCGAGGGTTATGTAAATTCATCGAAAATTAGTGGTAGCATAAATTAGGATCAAAGACCATATCTTAATTTTAATGAATGTCTGTAATGTTATATTGATAAAATTATATCTCTGTTGTAGAATACGATAATAAACTACCATTAGTATGGCATACTAGATGCCAAATATCTTAATGGCTCACACTTCTTAGACCGGTTTAGAACTAAGAGAATTGTTCTCATAGTTGACTAATTAACTATCCTACTTGAGAAGTAGGTGTCTCCTAAATTATCTAATGATGTGAAAAATAGATAAGATCTTATCTCGTAGACAAGGTGCATTGTTTGACTTAAACTAGATGTTAGTCTCTATGAGACATAAATTATAGAGACAACATGGATAGATGAATATGAGATCCATCATGGCTCATAGTGATGAGCTAATTAAGGGCAAGTTATAATAACAATACATCTTAATTACTTCTTGTTGGTGAGACCAATAGAAAAAAGTAAAATCATTAGATAGGATTCTTACACAATCATGATGATGATAAGTGGAAGAGGAAGTACAAAGTGTTTTGTATATAATGCAAAGGTGGAGCTTGAGAAGCTTCATGCATCAAAGTCATTGACATTTACTTGTTTTAAATATACACTTAATAGTATTAGATACTATATATGTATATCATAATATTAGATACTATGGATGCATTTAATGGTATGAGATACCAGATATGCATTTTATATCTACAAGGAGTTGTAGATGATGACAAGTAAATGATGGCTTAATAAAGAGGATGTTGACCTACATATGAAATAGTGCAAAAGTTGCATCATTATTAGTGGGAGGTGCAATTCTTTAATATCCTTATGGAGATGTCTTAATAATTAAGATTACTATTATATCCTTCTACAAGAACATTATATGATTTCTGTTTGAATAAATGTTGATTTATTCTAAGCTATGGAATTGATAGATGTTCTAATAGATTGAATGGCAAAGTGTTTGCTAGTGAGAGCTTAATGAATTGTTTAATCATATTTGATATGTTAGCTTTCATGTTATGTGTGAATACTCCTTTTAAGAGGAAATGGGTTGATTTAGATCAATCTACACTTTAGCTTTATGTAGACATGGATAATGGGTTAATGAGTTATTAGAACTCGTACATCTAGATGTATGTTAGCCCATATCTAGTAAGGTTAAAGAAGAATATTTCTACTTCATTATTTCAAAAATGATGTCTCTAGGTATGGATACATGTACTTTATAAAGTACAAATCTAAGACCTTTGAGAAATTATCTGAGATTAAAAATGAAGTAGATATACTAATGGAAGGAGGGGAATACCTAAGTACATAATTCACATATAATTGAAGGTTAGTAGAATCTAATGGACACATCTTTACACATTTTAGCTTAATTGAGTAGCTAAAATGAGAAGACATATTATGTAAGGCATAATATGAACAATGACAAGCTTTGCAAAATTCCTCTTTGTCTAATATTGGCTAAATACTCATTATAACCACTTGATCTTAATAGGTACTTTCTAAGTTTGTTCTGATTATTTCATATAGGATATGGAAAGGGGGTTAAAACTTGACCTTAAGCAAGTTAAGATTTCAGAATGTCCAACATAGTGAAACAGTATAACCCTTATTAGTTGGAATAAGACTATGAAGTGTTGGCTTGTGGGATATCCTAAAGAAACTTATGAATATTAAATATACGGCCCTTATGAATAAGGGTATGTGTTGCTCAGCTCACTATATTTCTAAAGGAAAAGTTCCTTTTAAGAAAGATAGTGGGAGCAAGGTATATATGGAAGATGTTCTAGTCTCACAATCCAATGACACTTCTATTATGGTGCTAATTAATAATTACACATTGGCAACTTATAGATCTATTCTTGTGTCCATTCAACCTAAGAGATATGTGGGACATATCTCTGATAGATGAAAAGAGGCATAAGATAATAAGGATATTGATCCTAAGATCTATATAGAACCAATATGAGATATTGATTCATAAATGGGAAGAGACAATAAAATCTGATATAAACTTTATCTATTCTAATCATGTTTAGAACTTGATAGATCCACCTAAGGGTATAGTATCCATAAGGAATAAATGGATCACTAAAGAATAGATTGGAGTGGATTAGAAGGTAGAGACCTTCAAAGGTGAGAATAGTTGAAAAGGATATCATCGAAGTCAAATGGTTGGCTATGATGAGATCTTTTACCTATTTCATGGATTAATCTATTCAGATTTTGATTGTTACACACTATGATTATAAGATAAGCTAATTGGATGTTAAGATCGTGTTCCTCTAAGGTATTTTGAGGAACATGTGTATATGATACAACTATTGGGAATCAAGTCCCAATAACATCTAAAAAGAGTGTGTATTAGTTCATTTATGGACGTAAAGCTTCCCATAGATCATATATAAGGTTTAATGAGATTAAATATTATGATTTCATTAAGAACGAAGAGGAGCCATATGTATTCAAGAAGATAAGTGGGAGTGCTATTAATTTCTTGACATTTTAAGTTGATGACATACTACTCATTAAGAATGAAGTAGGTATGCTATCATAAATGAGACTAGCTATTAAATTAATCCTCCAAACATAATTTGGGTTTTGAGATCTATAGAGATAGATCTAAAAGCAATGCCCAGTTAATGTATGCAGTCACCATAGTCAAAGGGTTTGACAAGATAAACTCCAAGATAGGTTTTTTACCTATGTGATGTGGAGTTGATCTCTCTAAAGTGATATTTTTGAAGACTTCTTGAGAGATAAAGAGATCACATTAATAGAACCCTTATGCCTTTGTCATAGGGTCTATCATTTATGTGATGCTACGTACATGATGGGATTAATGCTCTAAGTGTTATAAGCATTCATTAAGAAGATCCAGGTGAGAGTCACTAGATAGTTTAGATATATATATATCATTTGGTACTTGAGAAGCACTAAGATTGTATCTCTATACACTGGAGGATAAGACTTGAAGCCTTGTTGTTTCACAAACACAAATATTTGATTAAATAAGTTTGATATTAAGTCAGAATAATGGTGGTGCAGTGAGCTGGAAAAGTTCTATTCGATAGAACACTGTAAATTCTACAATATATGTAAACAAGTTTACATAGTAGTTGCACACTACTTGAGAAGTAGTCTAGATAAAGATTTTCATCTACATATTTGATATGAGATTGTTCCAATTTTCTCTGAAAGTGTATCATTGTTTTGAAAAAACGATGGGGGTAGAGCCGATGTCTCATTAGAAGTTAGAATTTCTGAGGCGATACCATACAGTTAGAGAAATTACAACTTATAGAGATATAACTAAAGATAAAGTATGTACCGCTAATAACGTCGCAGATCCACTAACTGAAGCAGTTACTCAAAAAGTGTTTGAGCTTCACCTTGAGCTGATATAGATCAGCCAAATGGGTGATTGGCTTTAGTGCAAGTGAAAGATTGATAGAAATGTATGCCCTGCAAGCCAATCATATATGATATGATTCGACATTTCTAAATATATCTTATTTAATTATTTAGGCAAATCTTCATTATAAACTCTTAAGAGATGCGAATATCAAAATGAAGTCCTTGATCAAATGCAATGATGATTAAATCATGATGAGATCATGATAATGAGATTGATCATCTAGAGGTATTTGATCTAAATGTTTCTCGTCATAGGATACTTGAGACGAGACATTAAGGATCCGGATAGACTGGTGTATGTGATATTTTATCATTTGATGAGAATGACCGATCTCATTGGTCATTAGTGTGGAGACACTGAGATACACATACAGGTGCTCATTAGTTGAATGAGTTCAGTGAACTGACAGAATTAGAAACCCTGAATGGTATCTTACCAAACTGTCAATCAGGGTTTTCTATTATCACGGTTGCATGGTTAGACCTTTGACCTGAGTCTACAAAGATACCTTGTTGGGTGGAACTTGTGCTTTGACCATTGACTTATGGATCACCATTTAGATGGTCCAATATAGTGATGGATCTGGTACAAGGAAAACCCAATGGAGGTAATTGAGCGAACAACAAGGGATCGTCCACTCTCGATAAGTGAGAGTGAATGTTCTATGGGATAGTACTCTAAATCTCTGACCAAGGATATATGATAATTGAAAACAGAGTTTTCCAATTGATCCAATTTTGAGTACAGGATCCTATAGAGTCGGTACACTAAGGAGTTGATAGTCGATGTCGTACTCCTTTCCGACTCGGACATTGGATGGATGAGGGTTTATATCCATGCGGTAACTGATGATGGAAAGGCTCAATGGAGATGAGATTATCCCTATAGCCAATTGGGATCATGGGATGTTCATGGAATGTGGCTTGTACCCTTCATGATCGGTAGGTCGATTAATCTGTTATCAGATAACGGATTTAATTAAATTAAATAGAATTATTATATTTTATTTAGGCCTCAATCAAATAGGCTATTGAGCCTAATGGGTCACACACAAAAGAACTTATCCACAGGTACAGGGGGCAAGGTTGTAATTTATGAAAATTTTTGTTTTTTATTAAAAACCAAAATTCTCTATAAATACTAATGGTTTCAGCCAAACCCAATCAAGCCAAGGGTGAAAACCATGTACCTAGCCTCTTCCCTGCCTCCTCCTCTCTCTAGAAGGTGTCAATGGTCGATGGAGCTTCGTTTGGGAAGAGTTCTCGAGGCCGGCGTGAAGGGAGAACTTGCTATGGATAAAGTTCATGTCGATACTGCTGGAGACCGGACACTTGAATGGTTTGAAGAGCTTGAGAAGCTCATCTTCTTCCTCTCCATGGGATTATGTGAATCTATCAGGTATATTCGAACCCGATTTGATCGATTTTCGATTTTCATCGTTCGGTTCCGATTGAGACAGATTCTAAAGGAACCCATAGGAATCGTTGCTTCCGTTGCACCAAGCTTTTATGGATGATTCTTTACATTATCTGTCGACTCTAGAAGAAGACTACTCCATCTTTGTCTGACACTGCTATTCATGTCAACTCCATATCGACAAGATTCATTCTCCTGCATCTTCCCTTCATCCAATTCCCTCACGGCCTTTCGCCATGTGGGCATTTGATATCATTGGCCTCTTGAGTGATCTCAACTCTAAACTGTGCTCAAAATCATTTTTTCTGATGGTGACGGAGTACTTCACAAAGTGGGCAAAAGCAGAAGCATTCGTGGAGATTAAATCATCAACAGTTTGCTCCTTCATCAAGCGCAACATCCATGCAAGGTTCGGGATGCCCGGTGACATCGTCACTGATAATGGGCCGCAATTTCTCTCTCAAGATCTGTGTGATCTTTGCAACAGGTATCGCATTTCTTTGCATTCATCACCATACTATTCTCAAGGCAATGGTCAAGCAGAAGCCACAAATAAAACCTTAATTAAGATCATCAAGAAATCTTGTAACTGTAGCTAGTTTGTCGACTGGCTTGATAAGCTTGTAGATGCTCTATGGGCTCATCGTACTTTTGTAAGGACACCCATTGGACAAACCCCGTATTCTTATATGGGATAGAAGTAGTGGTCCCCTGTGAAGTATTATTTCCATCTCTCCGAGTTCAGCTCAATAAGGATATTCCTGTTGATGAAAGAAGGCTAGTTGCTATCGAGCATGCCCAGATTTACCAAAAAAAACTTAAAATGGTTTATCAAAAGAGGGTGGTCGGGAGAAAATTTGAGATTGGTGAGATGGTCATTAAAAAGATTTTTGTTAAGTTGAGGGGTCCCCGCTCTAAATTGCAACCTAACTGGGAAGGGCCTTTTATAATCACTGAAAAGTATCTGGGCAATGCATACAAGTTAACTAATGCCAATGGAGAAAATTTGAATTATCCGTGGAATAGAGTTTACCCAAAAAATTATTTTCCATAAAAATGGAGAAACCACTGGTATAACCTCAAGTCATCAATCCTAGGCTGTTCGTGAGAAGTCAAGGGTAGGTACCATTCTACACACACAACACCTCCTGATCCTAAAATCCAGAGAAGCTAATACTTGTGAGAGGCAAGGTAGAAGTCTAGAAATGGAAGGAGTACCCTTACCCTATTCTCTTCTACTCGGTCTAAGATAGGGAGAGGAGATTAAAGATGGGTAGTATTGAAAATACCATCCACACTAGTAGGAGGCCATCTCGTAGAGTGCAAAAGGGTGACAAAAGATGGGCAATGAACCCTTAAGGTTAAAAAAGAAAATGATCTGAATGAGTACCCATAATGATAGTCAAGGCAAAAGACACTAAAAGATGGGCAATGTCCCCACGGGTCAAAAACCTGTCCAAATGTGTGCCACATAAAAGAGCATATAATAGGAAAAATTTGAAGAAGCTGAACCCCAACAGGTAATTTGGGTGAGTAGAGAAATCCCTTTCAACATCTTCAAACCCTATCAACGACTTTCTCTATACTCTTCCTCCTTAAACCTCTAGGGTAGGGTAAACTGACTGAATACAAGTGGAACCCAAGCCGATCAAATCTAGAAGGTTAGAAGTTTTCTAGGTAGGGAACTTTATTTTGCACATGGTATCTACCACTTGAGTCTTGACAAACCTCAAATACTGATGAACTATCTCAAATACCAGTATTTTCTAGACAAAAATTGAATATTTCAAAAATCAAAAAAATTGAATATTTTAAAAATCTAAAAAATGAATATTTCAAAACAACAAAAAATTAAATATTTTAAAATTTCAAACAAAATTTGAATATTTCCATTAAAATTTTAAAAAATGCTTCATTTTTAGCTCAATCATGATTAGTGCCTTAGATCCATGTTTATTTTTCTATCATGCATCTATTCCTGCATCGCACGTTCATTTTGGCTAATTACCTTACTAAGAAGGCTCTTCCCTTTGACCTAAGTCAAAAGTTGTCCATAATTGGCAAAGAGATGAGTTGTGGTGAAGATCTAATCCGCTTTTATCAAGTGTTTCAGGAATTTCAATGTAGGAGGAAAAGATTCTCACCACTGCAGGTAAGTTTTCTCAATCCTTACCACTATTTTTATTTCAATTATTTATTTTATTTTACCTTGTTAAGAAGGCTCTTCCCTTTGACCTAAGTCAAAGTTGACCGCAATAGGCAAAGGGATGGGTCGTATTGAAGATCTAATCCTCTTTTATCAAGTGTTTCAGGCATTTCAATGTAGGAGAGGAGAGGATTCTCACCACGGTGGGTAAGTTCTCCGAACCCTTAACATCATTTTTATTTTAGTCATTTATTTTAGTCTACCTTGTTAAGAAGGCTCCCTTTGACTCAATCAATGCAAACGATAAACAGGCAAAGGGATGAGTCATGGTGAAAATTTAATCATCTTTGCAAAGTGTTTTCAAGAGTTGATGAGGCAAAAAGAGAAGCATCATCAAGTACAATTTTTGCAAAATAAAGAGCCCAAGGCGCATGTGCCCTCATCTGGGGGCACCTGCCTTATCCCCCGGGCGCATGGGCACGTGCCCCAAATCGGGACCACATGGACAAAAAATTTGAAAAAATGCATAAAAATATCAAAAAAATTCAGAAATTGTTCAGAATGTTGAAAATGATATTTTTTACTAAAGGAACCACCATCAAAAATATTGTTATATCCTCCAAATGATGATTCTAATAGTGAAAACTTCAGTTGTTTATTTCAAGAACAATATGCTTCATATGACAATTTCGTACATTCGATACTAATCAGAAATGTGTAGGCAACCTTTTAACTCCAACAGGTGAATTGGTGAGATCGGTGTTCCGAAAGGTACGTCATGCCTTCCTTGTGACGCAAAGAAAGGAAGCGCCACCTAGTTGAACATTATCGTGGTGTTGTGTTCTATCAAAATGCAAGATGAGGATGGAATAGAGATGTTGATGAATCAAGCAGTTGATGCAAGTTGATAAACCATGTCTGAAGACTTCGCTCAGATAGCAAGGATGAAGCCTGAAGTGTGTCAACTCACATTTCGGATACACTTGCAAAATTTCATCATCAATTTCACATTCTTATCCTAACACCATCACCTGCATTCTATCCTTCACTTCACATCATTCCTACCATTTGTCACTTAGTTATTTTTGATAGAAATGTATGCCCTACAAGCCAATCATATATGATATGATTCGACATTTCTAGAAATATCTTATTCAATTAATTAGGCAAATCTTCATTATAAGCTCTTATTAGATGCGAATATAATAATGAAGTCCTTGATCAAATACAATGATGATTAAATCATGATGAGATCATGATAATGAGATTGATCATCTAGAGGTATTTGATCTAAATGTTCCTAGTCATAGGATACTTGAGACGGGACATCAAGGATCCGGATAGACTAGTGTATGTGATGTCTTCTCATGTGATGAGGACGACCGATCTCATTGGTCATTAGTGTGGAGACACTGAGATACACATGCGAGTGCTCATTAGTTGAATGAGTTCACCGAACCGACCGAATTAGAAACCCCGAATGGTATCTTACCGAACTGTCTATCAGGGTCTTCTATCATCACGGTTGCATGGTTGGACCTTTGACCTGAGTCGCCAAAGATGCCTTGTTGGGTGGAACTTGTGCTTTGACCATTGACTTATGGATCATAATTTAGATGGTCCTATATAGCGATGGATCGGGTACAAGGAAAATCCAATGGAGACAATTGAGCGGACAACAAGGGATCGTCCACTCTCGGTAAGTGAGAGTGAATGTCCTATGGGATAGTACTCTAAATCCCTGGCCAGGGTAGATAGGATAATTGGAAAAGGAGTTTTCCAATTGATCCAATTCCGAGTACAGGATCCTATAGAGTTGGTACACTAAGGAGTTGACAGTCGATGCCGTACTCCTTTCCGACCGGGACATTGGATGGATGAGGGTTTATATCCATGTGGTAACTGATGATGGAAAGGCTCAATGGAGATGAAATTATCCCCATAGCCATTTGGGATCATGGGATGTGGCTTGTACCCTTCATGATCGGTAGGCCAATTAATCTGTTATCGGATAACGGATTTAATTAAATTAAATAGAATTGTTCTATTTTATTTAGGCCTCAACCAAATAGGTTATTGGGCCTAGTGGGTCACACACAAAAGGACTTATCCACAAGTATAGGGGCAAGGACGTAATTTATAGAGATTTTGGGTTTTTATGAAAAATTCCATAATTCTCTATAAATACTAATGGTTTCAGCCAAACCCCATCAAGCCAAGGGTGAAAACCACGTCCCAAGTCTCCTCCCTACCTCCTCCTCTCTCTAGAAGGTGTCCATGGTCGATGGAGCTCCGTTCGGGAAGAGTTCTCGAGGCCGGCGCGAAGGGAGAACCTGCTGTGGATGAAGTTCGTGTGGATACTGCTGGAGACCGGACACTTGAACGGTTTGAAGAGCTTGATAAGCTCATCTCCTTCCTCTCCATGGGATTATATGAATCCCTATCAGGTATATTCGAACCCGATTTGATCGGTTTTCGGTTTTCGTCGTTCGGTTCTGATTGAGACGGATTCTAAAGAAACCCATAGGAATCATCGCTTCCGCTGCACCAAATTTTAATGGACGATTCCTTACAGTGGTATCAGAGCCAGGTTCAAGTCTCGGTCAAAACCGACGTCGAATCGACATTATTTCATGTTATTTATGTGTTCTCGAATCTGTGCAAACGTCTGTTTTGACGAGGCCACCATATTCTGTGTATGACTCAGATAAAATATTGGTTGGACTTGGTAGAATCTCGTGATATAGGTCTTTCTAACTCCACAAACCTTTTGAAGTTTTGATATCTGTAGTGTTCGGGAGAAGCCTCAAAAGTTGGTGTTTCTGTCATGCCCGAACCGACACCCGGATTTGGGGATTTTGTGAAATCTCCGTCCACAGAAGAAATTGAGACTTGGAAAAGGTTTAGGAGATGGGTAATATGATTACCTAACCTTTACCTTTGATCTCCAGCTTTGAACGACGGCGGAGGATGAGAATTTTTGAGTTTTCCAACGAACTAGGGTTCTGCGGAGTCTGGCGGCGCCGACTTGTTTCTTCCTGATTTCCCGTTGATAGAGAATTTTTCTATGAAGGTATATATACATGTTTGGAAACGTCATATGATGAAGATTCTAAATTACATTTTTGTAGAATATTTGGCTTCCTGGATAAGGAGTTATCCTCGTTTCAAAATAGAGATTTCTGCTACGGAATTTGGGTGACCGCCGCCTCTTCTTCCTCATTTTCCGGACGACTACGATTTTTCCTGGATATGAGGCAGACTGTTTTGGATTCATTATTTGATAAGGATTCCAACGCATATTTTTCCAGATTTTTCGGAGTCCGGTATAGGGAGATATGCCCGAGTTAATGAGATTAACTCTCCTCCGAATGAACAGTACCTGCTCGGGGAGGCGACCGGCGCACCCGCCGGCGCACGGAGGCTGGCGCACGTGTCTCTTGGGCACGGCGCACTCTGCGGCGCATGCGGCGCACGCCGGACGGGCGCAGTGCGCCGCCGCCCGCGGGGCAATGCGCCACATTATTTATTTAATGATTTTAAATTGTTTAAAATCATAGAAAAATCCGAGAAAATGCCAGAAAAATCCATAAAAATTCTGAAAAATTCTATAATATTATTTAACATGTTTTAAAGTGTTTAATGACATGTTAGATGATGTTTAGCCCTATTTACATAGATTCACTCATGGTTAAATTTTAAAATTGTTTTAAAGGTTTAACTTAAATTATTAGTGTCTTAATTAATTCTGTAAAATGAGATTTTACAGAATATAAATTGGGACATTAATTTATGACCTTGCACAGTATTGGGAATGCATGAATGTTCTAAATAGTTTAGTTTTGTATGTTCATTTCATATAAATTGTTTATATGTTGTTGTCATGTTATTTTCATGTTATTTATTTCATGAAAAATTCGACATGCATGAAATTGAGAATTTCAAAATAAATTATATAATTTTATGCTGATATATATGATATATCTCATATAATTATCACGTATGCGCTCTATGTTCATGTGATGAATGTTAGTGTGTATAGAGGTGATCATGGACTTAATTGTGCTTGGCTTGTGATTGCCTTTAATTATGTTGGTTATGTTATTAAAATGGGGCCTGCGTGTGCCTCCTCTCTCTCTATACAATCTGATTGTACATTCTACCTCCCTCCATTAATGTACTCCCCTTGGTTAAAACCAAGGTTTCTTATTGAGTTATGTACATTTGTGGGGTCTGCATACCCTTAAGCCGCTTGTAAGAGTTAGAAGCCGGTTCGTGGAAGGTTGGAGAGAGGGACCACTTGGAGAAGCACCCTTCTGAAGTGGGAGCATACTAACTCAAGCATCTGAAGTAAGGATTTGCACCTAGAGGGGTGCCTTAGGTGCATGCTTAGGGTTAAGTCCATGATCACCTGATTTTGTGCATATTTGATATGTGGATGTGTGCTACGAGTTATACCTTAGATATATGATATTCCAAAGGTATTATATATACTTAGCACATATTATTGATGAGACTAAAATAAAATCCCTCCTTGTCATAATTAGGTTGATAAACGTGTGACATTAAGAATGACTCACGTAGCCTTCCGTTGTTATAGTCTTGATGAGCCAATCTTAGATTGGATGGGTTTGTTGTGCTACCACAAGACTCATTTAGCAAGGGATTGGTGATCATGGCTAAGGCATTTGCCGAACCTTGGGGTGGACCATTTGCATGGCTTTGTTGTGCTACCACAAGGGCTGTGTGAAGAATCCATTCTCATAACGTAACAAGCGGGTTTGACCTAACTAGTGATAGAAATGTATGCCCTACAAGTCAATCATATATGATATGATTCGACATTTCTAGGAATATCTCATTCAATTAAATAGGCAAAACTTCGTTACTAGCTTTTATTAGAAGCGTATATCGTAATGAAGTGCTTAATCACATGCAATGATGATTGAATCATGATGAGATCATGATAATGAGATCGATCATCTAGAGGTATGTGATCTAAATGTTCCTAGTCATAGGATCCTTGAGACAGGACATCAAGAATCCGGATAGACTAGTGTGTGTGATGTCTTCTCATATGATGAGAATGACCGATCTCATTGGTCATTAGTGTGGGGACACTGAGATACACACACAGGTGCTCATTAGTGGAATGAGTTCACTGAACTGACCAATTTAGGAAAACCCGATCGGTATCTTACCGAACTGTCTATCAGGTTATTCTTACATCTCAATAGCACGGTTGGATCTTTGACCTGAGTCGCCAAAGATGTCTTGCCAGGCGTACTATGTACTTTGACTATTGACTGATGGATCACTTAGTATTGTGATCCTATATAGTTAATGGATTGGGTATATGGGAAACCTGGTGGAGGCAATTGAGCGGACAATAGGGGATCGTTCACTCTCGGTAGGAGAGAGAGAATGTCCTATGGATAGTACTCTAAATCCTTGGCCAAGGTAGATAGGATAATTGGAAAAGGAGTTTTCTAGTTGATCCATTCCTGAGTACAAGATTTCATAGAGTCGGAATACTTAGGGGTTGACAGTCAGTGCCGAACCCCTGACCGACCGGGACATTGTATGAACGAGGATTTAAATCCATGTGGTAATTGATGATGGAAAGGCTCAATGGAAGTTATTTAACTCCCCAAAGTCATTTGGGATCATAGGATGTGGCTTGTACCCTTTATGATCAGAAAGCCGTAAAAACTGTTATCGGATAATGGTTTTGATTTAATTTAAAGGAATTGTTCTTTTAAATTAATTAAGGCTTCAACCAAATTGACTATTGGGCCTAGTGGGTCACACACAATAGATCTGGTCAATATGATGAGGGCATGGACGCAATTTTATAGAAGTTTTGGGTTTTTGTGAAAAATTCCATCTTCTATAAATAAATGGCTTATGAAGCCATACCCTAACAAGCCATAGGGCTGGAGCACGTCCCAAGCCTACTCTCTCCCTCCTCTCTCCTCTAGAAGGCGATCTCCCATGGTCAAGCTTGGATCTGGAAGGTTTCTGGAGGCCCGAAGGAAGAGAGAACTCGTCTATTGAAGCAGATCGTGTGGATACCGCTAGAGACCGGACACTTGAACGGTTTTCAGCAAGGAGGAACGTCCTCTCTTCATCCATGGTGAGGGATTTGAGAAATCCCATGAGGTACTCTCGTTCTACTTCATATTCGGTTCCCGGTTTTACTCGTTCGGCATCGATCAAGGCAAAGATCGTGGTTTTATGGAATCAAAATTTTTCCGCTGTCATGTATTGATTCCTTACAGTGGTATCAGAGCCCGGTTGAAGCCTTGGTCGAAGTTGAATCGAAATTGGCTTGATTTCATGTGATTTCTTGCTTTCCCGAAACTGCATACAGAGCTGTTTTGATTTGATTACCACAGTTTGTATGAGATACGAAACTGTGTGTGGTTAGATTCATTGGATTCTCGTGGATGAGATCTTTCCAATTCTGCAAACTTCATGAATTTTGGCCATCCGGAGAGTCCGGAATGAGTTTGGAAAGTTGCTAAGATGATCATATCCGAAAATCCGGCCGAAATTGGGGGAGTTAATGAACTTACCTATTTGGACTCAAATACCTCTGTCTAATGACGTAGGAAGATAGGAAATTAAGTTTCCTAGAGTTTCCACAAGTTATTGGACACTCAACGGCCCTTAGAGGTGCCGGATTTGAGAGGGATTTGCGTTTTGGTTTAAATGCGGCCGTGGCAACTTCCTCCTAAAACTGCGTGTTGTATAGAATTTTTCATGAGATGAAACTTCTATATATATAATCCTTATTGTTCAATGATTCCAACGCATATTTTTTCGGATTTTTTGGACACCGTTTGACCCCCCAAATCAGGCCCGAAAGTCGGCGTTTTTCTAGGGTTTCCGCGCAATCCGCCCCGCCCTTATCGGGCGAAGAAGACGAGAGTCCGGATCGGATCCGGACCCGCTAGCGCGGGGGGGGTACGTGGCGGAAGGGCGGCGCACCCGGGCGGGGGTACGCGGCCGCGCCGCAGTGGCGCGCGGCGGCGCACGCGGGCGCACGACGCGCGGCGCGCGGCCGCCGGCCTTTCGGCGCAAGCCGTGGGGGTACGTGGCCGGCGCTGACTGGCTGGCGCAAAGCGCCTTCAGTAAATTAATTCGGAAATGATTTTTAAATTGTTTAAAATTCATTTTTGATCAGAAAAATTGCCAAAAAAAATTCCATAAAAATTCTGAAAAATTTTAGAATTTATTTAATGAGTTATTAAAGTGTTTAATGACTTATTAAATAGATTTTACTATTTTTGTCATTGAATTCTATTATTTTGATTTTGAAATTGTTTTAAGATCAAAATTAAATAAATTAATGATTATTTAAGTTCTGAGAAATTATTTAATAGGTTTTTAAAATGTTTATGAACCTGTTAAATAGTTTTGGACTTTGGTTGCCATAGAATCATTTTATAAATGATTTTAAAATTGTTTTAAAATCTTTATTGATTAAATTAGTGTTCAAATAAATTCTGAAAAATGTGATTTTAAAGAATTATGATTTGGAAATTAATTTAATTCTCTGAGAAATTTTTGAAGAGCATGAATCATCTGAATATTTTATATTGCTTGTCTTATGCATGTAAATTGTTTATATGTGCATTTCATGTTATTTATTTTATGAAAATTAGACAAGCATGAAATTTGGAATTTCAAAATTACAGTATATAATTTTATGATGGTATATATGATATATCTCATATAATTATCACGTATGCGCTCTATGTTCATGTGATGAATGTTGGTGTGTGTATGGAGGTGATCATGGACTTAAATATGATTTGCTTTTGATTGCTTGGTTAATTAAGTTGGTTATGCTATTAAATGGGGCCTGCGTGTGCCTCCTCTCTCTCTATACAATCTGATTGTACATTCTACCCCCCCCATTTGTGCACTCCCCTTGGTTAAAACCAAGGTTTCTTATTATGAGTTGTACATTTGTGGGTCTATGTACCCTTTAGCTGCTTGTAATGGTTAGAAACCGGCTCGTGATAGAATGGAGAGCGGGACCACTTGGAGAAGCACCCTTCTGAAGTGGGAGCATGCCAACTCAAGCTTCTGAAGCAAGGAATTGCACCTATAGGGGTGCCTTAGGTGTATGCTTAGGGTTAAGTCCATGATCACCTATGTTTTAATGCATATTTGATATGTGGCGTGTGCTACAGATTATACCTTAAATATATGATATTCCAAAGGTATATTAATATTTATATGTAGCACCTATGTTGATGAGACTAAAATAAAATCCCTCCTCGTTTTAATTAGGTCGATAAACGTGAGACATTAAGAATGACTCACGTAGCCTTCCGTTGTTATGGTCTTGATGAGTCAATCTTAGATTGGATGGGTTTGTTGTGTTTCCCACAAGACTCATTCAGCAAGGGATTGGTGATCATGGCTAAGGCATTTGCCGAACTTTGGGGTGGACCATTGCATGGCCTTGTTGTGTTTCCCACAAGGGCTATGTTAAGAATCCATTCTCATAACGTAACAAGCGGATTTGACCTAACTAGAGTATATAGCTTGTTGTGTTTCCCACAAGGTTATAACTCTAGAGGCTGAATGACTAAGAATTGCATGAGTTGCAATTGGTAAAAGTTACCTACCTATTAAGTATGGGATGACTTGTTGTGTTTCCCACAAGGTTATCACCATAAAGTTAGTAGGGTCTTGGTCCCCACTAGGATGTTATCGTGATATCCCGTCTTTGCATAATGAGGGTTATGCAAATTCGTCGAAAAGTTAGTGGGAGTATAAATTAGGATGAAAGACCATATCTTAATTTTATTGAATGTCTGTAATGTTGATATAATTATATCTCTGTTGTAGAATATTATAAACCACCATTAATCTAGCATGCTAGATGCTAAGTATTTTAATGGCTCACACTTCTTATGTTGGTTTAGAACTAAGAGAATAGTTCTCATAGTTGACCTATTGACTATCCTACTTGAGAAGTATGTATCTCTTACACTATCTAATGAAGTGAGAGAAGATAAGATCTTATCTCATTGAAAAGATGTATTAATTACCTTATATCAGATGTTAGCCTCTATCAGATAAAATTAGTAGTGGCAACATGGATAGATGGATTTGATATCCATCATGGCTCATGGTGATGAGCTAATTAAAGGCAAAGAAGAATAATACATCTTGAATACTTCTTATTGGTAAGACCAATAGAAAGAAGTAAGATCATTAGATAGAGATAGATGGTGATAGTTAAAAGTCAAAGAAGTGAGTCAAGATATTATAACCCAAATTTGACATAGCATTCCTCTACTATCATGATGATGGTAAGTAGAAGAAGAAGTGCAAAGTGTATTGCACATAATGCAAAGGTGGAACTTGAGAAGCTCCATGTATCTATGTCATTAATATTTACTTGTCTTATATACACATTTGATAGTATAAGATACTATGTATGTGTATTCTAGTATAAGATACTAGGGGTGCATATAATAGTATGAGATACCAGAGATGCATCATATATCTACAATGAGTTGTAGATAATAGACTATCGCCTACTGAAATGGCTTGTCGGAAACCCCTAGTGTCATGGAACACATGCGGGACTCCCGAGACGTTCAAATATGGACCATTCAAGGTCGGTCATCGAGCAAACTTCCTATTTTCACGGTTCACGCACGGCTCTCACTTGAAGGTTACGACATTATTCCGGAAATCATCGGTCCATTCCCAACTCACAAGAGGCTCCACCAACGTCCTTAGCTCATCTCCACGAGGTAATCTGGATCAGATAATCGGTCAAATAATGGGTATTGCCAATGGAATAGGAGTCTAAGGCTCCGAATTAGGCCAATTTGGCATGTCTACAAGAAGGAGGTAGAAATTACAATTAGAATTGTATAGAGAAGAGGAGGCACTCGAGCCTTAATAAGTAGACTGACAATAATTAACTACTATCATTGAATAATTAGGCTAGTCCATGATCACCATTCATCCATACTATGAAACATTATTTATATTATTCAAATAAGTAGTAATTATGATTTAACCTTTATATCAAAAAATTGTAACGGATAAAGTTTGAAGATCCAAATTTCATCTTTTGGTAATTTTTATGAAATAACTAAGATGAAAAGACATACAAACAATTTATATAAATAAACAATCATAAGCATACAATTTAGATCATTATCGCATTCTCAAGAATGTACAAAATCCCGAATTATTGTCGGAATCACCATTATGCAAACTCACATTTTAAATAACTAATTTAGACATTGATCTCACTAGTTAAGATTTTAAAATAATTTTAAAACTTAACTATGATTGATTCTATAACAAATAAGCCTATAATCATCTAAAAATCATTAAACTCTTTAATATTGTATTAAATAAATATTAATAATTTTTATTAATTTTTTAAAAAATTATGGATTTTTTTCAAATTTTTTTATAATAATATACATTATAAACATTATTTTTGATTAAAGAGTAGTGATGTGCGCACAACGCAACCGCAATGTGCTGGTGTAAAGTGCTTGCATCTGGCGCTGTGCTGCGTGTGCGTGCTGCGTGTGCGCTGCCACACGCAGCCACAAGTCCTGATCAAATCGGGTGTTGACCCACACCGTTAACACCGGATGAGCCATGCACACATGCTAACGAGCTTGATAGTCCCGATAAGCTTTCATCTACCTGACTCAATAGCAACGCAGTGATGGGAAAAGAAAGAGCGGCGGTTATGACCACCAAATCCGAACTATCCAGAGATATAAACATCCCAAATAATAGAAATAGAATCTTGGTTCAACCAAGATTCCATATATTTTATCTTTTTCATCAAAAATGGCAGCAATTGCTAAGAATAAAATCACAAATTGTCACCACAGCCAGAAAATTGCCAAAATCCATCACTCTCATCATTCTTCGACAAAGGAAAGCTTGTGGAAACGTTAGAAAATTGTATTTCTTTTGTTTCCAAGTCTACATAAGGCTTCCCTTGAGGATTTGTGGAAATCCCAATTTCAGAGGCTAGCGCACGGCAAATCAAAATGCCATCTTCTTGACATCACACTGGACTCTCTGGAGATATAAAATTTGAATAAAGGGTGGTGTTCAAAAACTTTGTCACAAGAATCATTTAAAGCCAACCATTTTTAAAACCTTATTAATGTGAATTACGGTTTACTCATAAAAATAAAAACTCATAAAATTTTGGGAACACATGAAATACATAAATTAACATTGATTTGATGTTGGTTTTGATCAAAAGTACATCATGACTTTGATACCACTATAATGAATTGTTATAAAAAAATTTATGCAGTGGAAGTGATAGATTCCTTTAAATATCATGGTTGTAGTCTTAATTTGAATTGAATGTCGAAAACCAAAATCCTAATTTGATCTAATTAAATATAACTTTGTAGGATTCTATCAATTTTTAAGACCAATGAAGAATGAGCATAGGACACTTCATACCCTCCAACCACCTAAGTGGATCGTCTCTAGTAGTATTTATACGAACTTTCTTCACAAAGGAGTTCTTTTGTATACCAGACCATCCGACTCATGTTGAATGGAACTTCATCATGGAAAACATGTTTGAGAGAGAGAGAGAGAGAGAGAGAGAGAGAGAGAGAGAGAGAGAGATTGAAGAGGTTGGGTATGAAATTTGCACCCTTGGCTTGATAGGTTTGTGCTGACTTTGCTGGGATTTATAGAACTTCAATGCTTACGTACTTATAGATTAGTGCTTATGTATGTGTGACACACTAGCCTAATAGTCCATTTGGCTGAAGTGTAATTTAAATAACAAATTATTTTTAATTAAATATATTATATAATAACATATTTAATGACTTTTTGATTATGAAAGGTGCAAGTCATATCTCATGATCTTAAATAAGTTTGGTGACAAACTTATTTTCTTTGAGCCTTTCCACCGTATAGATATAAGCTCTCGTTCATCAAATACTCTGGTCAAAGAGAGATATGGCATCGATTGTCAATCTCTTAGTAAATTGACACTTTCATATTCTATACTTAATATCAGATCAATTAGAAAACTTCTTTTCCAATTATCTTTTCTTCCATAGCTATGGATTTAGAGTACTATTTCCTACGATATTCACTCTCATTTACTGACAGTTGATGATCACTTGTGGTCTGCTCAACTGTCACCACTATGTTTCCCTTGTACCCCATCATTAAGTATAATGGACCATAATATAGGGTGATCCAAATTTCAATAGCCAAATCAAAAGATATGTTTTGTAAGACATTCTTTGTAGCTTAGGCCAAAGGTCCAGTCGTGTAACCATGATGATAGAAATCTTTGAGAAATAGTTAGGTATGATACTATTCATAATTTCTAATTTGGTCAATTTAGTGAACTCATTCTACTAATGAGCACCTATATGTGTATCTCAATGTCTCCATATTAATAACCAATGAGATCAGTCATTCTTATTTTATGAAAAGACATTACATATACTAGTCTGCCTAGATCCTTAATGTTATGACACAATGATCCTACAAAAACAAACATTTATATCACATATCTTTGGATGATTGATCTTATTATCATGATTCCATCATGATTTAATCATCATTTTGTAGAGAATCAGTCCAATCAGATTGGTGCAGCGGAAAAATTTTAATTCCTCATAGATCATAGTCTTGGTCTCGATCGAAATCGAACGACATCACCAAAACTGATATTCAAAACAGTTTCTAACACGTGCCATTGCAGGATTCAAATAATTTCTAAAGACCGGAGAAGATTGAGCGTTCTCACGCTCATTCAGCCACTCAAGTGTGCAGCCTCTAGTCATATCCACATGAGCCGCCTCCATAGTTGGGTTCTCCTTCGCGTTGGACCTTCCGACTTGCCCCGGATGAAGTCCCATCGACTCTTGATGACCTACAACATGTGAAAACATGAAGGAGAGAGGTAGGGACGAATTTTGCAGCCTTGGCTTGTGGGACTCATGCTCAATTCACTATTATATAGAGAATTTGAAGTTTTTCACAAAAGCCCTCCTTTCTCTATGTTTACACCCTTGCCCCCAAACTCATGGATTAGCCCTTATGTATGTAACCTACTAGGCCCAATAGCTCATTTGGTTGAGGCCTAATTAAAAGAACAACTTCTTTTAAATTAATTCTATTATCTCATAATAGATTTAACAGCCTACCGATCATAAAGGGTACAAGCCACATCCTATGATCCCAAACGGCTTCGGAGATGAACTCCTTTCCAAAGAACCTTTCCATCATCGGTTACCACATGGCTATAAAACTTCATCCATCTAATGTCCTAGTCAAATAGGAGTACGACATTGACTGTTAACTCCTAAATATACCGACACTATGGAATCGTGTACTCGTTATTAGATTACTTGGAAAACCCTTTTCCAATTATCCTATCTACCTTGGCCAATGATTTAGAGTACTATCCATAGGACATTCTCTCTTTCCTACCGAGAGTGGATGATTCCTTATTGTCCGCTCAATTAGCTCCACCAAGTTTCCCATATACCCAATCCATTAACTATACAGGACCACAATACTAAGTAATTCATAAGTCAACAGTCAAAGTACATGGTACGCTCGGCAAGACATCTTTGGTGACTTAGGTCAAAGATCCAACCATGAAATCGTGATAATAGAATACCCTGATCGACAGTTCGGTAAGATACCATTCAGGGATTCTATACTGGTCAGTTCAGTGAACTCATTCCTCTAATGAGCACCTGTACATGTATCTCAGTGTCCCCACACTGATGACTAATGAGATCGGTCATTCTAATCATATGAGAAGATATCATATACACTAGTCTTACCAGATCCTTAATGTCCCGTCTCGAGGATCCTACGACTAGGAACATTTAGAGTACATTGTTTTAGATGATTGATCTCATTATCATGATCTCATAATGATTCAATCATCATTGCATGCAACTAAGGAATTCATTACGATAGACGCATCTAGATAGTGCAAGTAATGAAGATTATGCCATTTATACTAAATAAGATATTACAAGAAATGTAAAATCATATCACATATGATTGGCTTGTAAGGCATACATTTCTATCACTTCTACCTAATTGTAACATCCTAGTTTGAGAGCGTTTAGTCAACTGATTATGTCATTACATAAGGTATTAGAGCATGACCCAACCTAAAAATCCACTATGATTTGCATAGAGGTATGATATGATATGTGTGTGGTATTGGTGAGACCACCAAGTCTTTAAGTGAGGTAGATTGTAACATCCCATTTCAAAAGATTAAATCAATTGACTACGAACAACTCCAGCTAATTAATCTTTGGAGATTGAATTAGAAGAACTCCAAATTTATGTGTGCATTGTGAGAAGTAGTCTAAGGATGGGTGTCCTTACAAGAAGACAGCTAATCTTGTTATCTTTAAGGATGGATTTTTATAACAATAAGAAATGCAATCCAATGCATATATTGAATGTTCTAACAAACATATAAGACTATGAATGGTCTTGAATGCTTTGAATCAAACATATGATCATTTTATTACAAGGACATAATAGGGTGTTTGGTAGCGCTTTTAAATTTAAGACAACCTCAGTTTTGAAATTAAGATTGAAAGACTTCTCAGTTTTGTTTTTAAAATCAAAATAGTCTAATTTTTTTGTGTTTGGCAAAACTGTCACAATTTTTAAAAAATTAGATAGTAGTGTTTGGTTATGACTTTAAAATCAAAAGAACTTCTACGACACAAAGTACATGTTAATACAACATAAAATATCACAACCTCCATATTGTATATAATGTCAAGTAACATGATTGAATAATGAATCCTATACATCAATTTCATCTACTAACATAATCCTTCCCACATTTCCAATGCTATTTTATTACGTAACTCTTTTCCAAGTCTGCGTTGCTCCGATGATCTTCCAATATGATTTGTCTCGCGTCGAACTCTATCTCTTCTTCTATGATCCACTTCTCCATCTATTGTTACGCATGAGTCCCTTTCAATTTCAACCCATGTCTCATCTTTACCACATTGAACATTTCGTATGAAATTGTGAAGTGCACATGTTGCTATAATAATCTTGCTTTGAACCTCAATGGGATACTCTAATGGCCTTACAAATATTCGGAAATGTTCTTTAAGAACGCCGAACATTCGCTCTATCACATTTCTGAGAGAAGCATGCCGCAAATTATAAAGTTCTTTGTAATCCCTTGGAGCTGAATGACTTGGACCAAACTCTTTAAGATGGTATCTCACTCCTCTATATGGTGCAAGAAAGTTAGGTGTATTTACATATCCAACAACCACAAGATAATATTTACCTGATCAAAAAAAATTCAAATTATGACATATTAATTAAAAACTTAATTCACATATATTACCTTCAGGTACATAAAATCCCGAGCTCAACGCATTTTTCAGAACTGTCGCATCAGCAACTGATCCTTCATACCCAACATGAACATAAAGAAAAGTCATATCAAACGAACATGCAGCCATCACATTTTGTGATACATGTCCCTTTCGATTGCGATAACGTATTCTATCATCTGCTGAAATTTCAGCCATTATATGTGTTCCATCAATAGCTCCTATACAATCCTGCAAAAGTTGAGAAAATAAGGCGGGCATATATAAGTAATTACATAAAAGGACATTTTTTTACCTTAAAAAATTTGAAGTGCTACCTATCAGCAATGTACTGTGGAGTCCTTAGTGAAGGTAAGGAAATCAGATCTGGTGCTAACAAATGAAGAACCTCAACAACTTGATTGAATCGCCTACTTATAGTTTCCCCTGAATGCTGAAATCTTTCTTGAGCACAACAATTACTTACACCATTTGCTAATATGTATAATGCTGTTAACACCATCTCTTCTATATCTACTCGTACACTTTCTTTTATTGCACCTGAAGCCTTTATTTGATTACATAAAGTCGTAAAAGCAGCTTTGTTCATTCTACAAACCTTACGAAATCTTGTTGGAGCTCCTGAACATAGTTCTAATGTATACTCCTTCCCGCTAAGTAAAGAATCTCGCACATGTTTCTTTTGTGATGTAGAAGACTTGTATGCTTCATATACAATTGCAATCATAGTACGAAAAATGTACGGCGACGATTCATAAATATTTCCTCTTCTTTTTTCATTTGAACCTCCAAGTTTTCATCATTTTCAAAAGTTTCCATAACACTGCAAGAAATGTAACAATCACAATTGACATATAACATAAAGTATAATTGAACATGGCTTGAACACTACAAACTTAATGAAGAACATATTCACTCATTACATATTAACTAACATTAACACCTATAAACTAATTGAATAAGAAAATTTCGTTAACAAAAGAAAATTCAAGTAAATAGTAGAATAACATATACTGCAAATGACCATCATCACTTCCTAACTATTTTGCAAGTGCATCTTCAACCATTCTCTCCTCATCAAATTTGAGGAAAACAAGATATGCATTCCCACTCCTAACTATGTCTACCGCTTTTGCTTTATCTAGTGGGCTCAATTCCATCTTCATTATGATCTCCACACACTCTTGAATCATCTTAAATGATGTTGGCATCGTTGACTTCTTATACTCATCGGTTGCTTTCAACATTGCTTCAACCAAATTTGTTTCTTTTTGTCTTTTCCCCTTTGACTTATCCTCAGAAGTGATTGAAGCTCTTTTGTTATCTTTTCTTGACCTTGTCGCTAACTTGAACTCCGGACTTGAGGCAGAACTACCATCTTTGGTCAGGTCCACAGCATGCTCATTATCAGGTGTGTTATATGAATAATCAACTATTGGACTTCGTTGTGGAGGAAGAGTATTTTGAGCTCGACTTCCAGAAGCCTTGGCACCTGCAATATTTATTACTTGTCAACATAAACTAACACAAAAGCTTGTCTATGAACTAAAAATATTGAAGTCAATTACCTTCAAAAATTTCGTACCACTCATTGTATAGTGGAATCGTAACTCCCCTCCATGTTTTAGCTTCTGGATGTTTCTACAATATGCATAGTTACATAAGATGTTGTATTATAGTTAACGACACCTCTAAAGTCAAATAGGTTATTGAGTCACCTGAATATAAGCATCCCAGACTTCATCAGTTGTCGTAAATGTATTCAAATTTGGATTGAATCCAAATCCACTTTGATTAAATAAGATCCTTATAATGACAAAATCATTCTTCATTACTTGAACACGCGCTTTAAACTGTTTACTTGTAACGTTAAGTCCAAATCGTTTACTGAACTCCAATCTCATGGCTTCCCACGCTTCTGGCTTCCAACTTGACGATGCTCTTTTTCCATTTCTATGATGTTCTACCAACATTTTAGTCAGGAATGCCGAGCGTGTTTGATCCCACTTGATCCTATCACTATTTCTGCTCGCCGAAGTTGTTTGTGTTTCGTCCATCTCTGACTTTAATGTACCAACAAATGTACATAAACATATACGTTAACCTCAACGTACGCACGCATGTATCAGAAAATGTTTAAAATGTAATATGCAACCTAACTAAGGTAAAATTTATTTTGCATCTATGGTATGGAATAATTAAATGTAATATACACGTATGCTGAATGTATTCTACACATAATTTATTATGCAATCTAACTATGTATTGCCATCGGATCCTGATCAGAGTGTTTGCGCAGAAACAAAATTCTATTTCTTTTTCAAGAAGAAAAAAAACTCTTTTAAGAACTTAAACTCATAACGGCGGTCAAACATTTCTGTGAACAAATTTTGTTAAGAAAATAAAAGATCATAGTAAAAAGTCAATTTATCAGGCAATCTTACACCCCCATAAATTTGTGAAAAATGTGCCAACGTAGATTACTTGATCCAAAGCAGAACGATAAGCAACCTATATGGGGTAGAAGCGAGTACCTTCTGCCAATCGACCTCTGTGAGTTGAAGTGTAGTGCAGGAGAACTGGAAGATACCAAGCAGCCCGTGAACCGCCAATCGTCCGCCGCAAATCCTGGGAGATAGCAATCAGTCCTTGAACAGCAAGCTGGAGACGGCGTCCAACTGAAGGACAAGCGCGGGACGACGAACCATGGGATGGAGTGTCCAACAGAAGGAGGGAGACAACGCTGCTAGCCGATAGAGAGAGAGACGAGCGACAGACGTCGAAGCAGGGGATGGAGACGACGCAGGGCCTTGGTGAGACCGAGATAGACGAGTGCGTGGGTTTCCGGAGAGGAAGCCATATGAGAAAAGGAGAGGAGTACGAGGGGGTTTCCGGAGAGGAAGCCGTATGAGAGAAGGAGAGGAGTACGCGGCGACGGCGTCGAGAGATCACCCGGATCTCTCGTGAAAAAAAAACAACGGTTCCTCTATTTTGTTTTTGAGGGAGCTAGTAAGAGAAGGTTACCTTATTTTTTAATAAAGAAGAGGCATTAAAAGAAACAACCAAACACGGTTGTTTCTCCATTTTTAAAAAATAGGTAAAAGGAAGGTAAAAAAACGTATCCAAACACCCCATAAATGGAGACAAAGTGTTGAACATGTTTCTTGGTGCATAATATTTCATAAAAAATGTCTAGATCATAACCATTTTCTCCATGCTCAAAAACAAAATCATAAATGATCTAAGAATTCATATATAGATTATGTAACACTATATATCAGTAAAACAATTGATCTTCACATTTAGAATCGAAAAGTTGTCTTCATATATGAATTATGAATTCCACTAGAGAATTATTTCTCTCTGTAAGCAATCTACTTTGTCATAGATCTTCCAAATTGCGACGTTGTGAGATTTTTTACCTCACGGTATCACGAATTGATAATTTTTATCATCATGCAATTGCATTCATATGTTTAATTAGCTACTATTTTCAATAACCACCTATAATAGGTCTTCCCGAACCAACACATCGGTGGTGTCTCAAGCTTAACCCACTATTATCTAGAATTTCCCAAGTTAGGTGATATACTCTCATATCAGTACAAGAAATAAGATTCATGATGATGGTTGGTAGTTGTTGCCACTAAGTCAAATGTCATGGTAAAAGTACATTGGTGACATTTACAAAGCCATAAATATGCCATCGTAAAAAAAGCCCATCACAAAAGACATTGATGATGGTTAAAACTTAAAAAAGTGCAACCATCTGTAATAAACTTATAGACCATAATAAACTTATACACAACGGCTGCAAAAGCCAATAGTGAGGTTGGATTTGATGACCTTCAAAGATGGCAAGATGATCTACGTGGGAAGCAGAAAATGTTTTTTTAAAGAGGTTCTTTGGAGTGAGTGGAGGGGTTTAAGAGGGTGGTGGCCTTCTTGAATCACAGGAGGGATCTTAGGAGTTGATCTAGCACCTTCTTTCTATTGGAGAAGAGCCCCTTTTTATTGCCAAATGGAGGACCAACTTGGAAAATAGAAAAGGTGCTTTGTCAATACAAAATGTCATGCTATCATGATGTTCTAACAAAAGGCACATTTAATACGTTGTGGCATGCTTGACATAGCCATTCTGGAATGACCAAAATGTTGACTTTGGGACATGTCTAACCTAGTCTACATACTAGGACATCATGTTAGACTGGCACAATTAATGCACTGCATATGTGGCTAATATCATGTCATTTGGACAGTTAAATCCACCATTTAAGTCAAAGCAATTGCAAGACATCTTGACATTGGGATGTCAGGATTACTTTATTAAAACTATGTACTCTTAGGTTAGATTCGGTTGGGAATGGAATCTGTCAATAATTAAGGAAGGAGCCCTAATGTTCTCTTAAGGGAATATCTGATGCCAAATGGCATCACTTTTAGCCCTGATGCTAGACCATCACTTAAGTCAAATGCAAAAACGTGAAGAAAACATAGATTTTTTTAAAAACTTAATTTCTTTCGATAAAACTTTGTATCACTAGTTTTGAGCTTCTCTATTAGACTATTTTGACGTGTCTATAGTACAAATACTTTTAAGATTTTATATGTATAAATCCTCCTATTAACTGATTCAAAATATTTCATTTGTGTCATGTATTAATCTCAAAATTGATCTTACTTCTGTTCTAATATTATATTATGGGTCATTGGTACCATTTCCTTTCAATTATGTCTAATTATTGTATAATTACTAAATTTTTGTGTCATTTGTAAAACTTTATCGCGTGAGTGTTCAGTTATGATTTTAATTGCTGCTTACATATGTGCTATTTTTAAATAAACCTAGGATCTGCTGAAAATTGTTGTTTCGTTTGCTGAGAAGTTCCCAGGTTTAGGTGGAAGTAAGCCATCTTCTGAACCTTTACTTGATATTTTATTTAGCTGTTGAAGAGCTTATTTCATGAGTACTCATTTTGCAGAATTCATGGAGAAACCATACTTTGTAATGCAATTCATATGGAAGTTACATGAATTGTTCATTGAACCATTGATATTCCCCTTCTTGTTGTATTATGTGCTCTTGTGGGAAAATATTCTTAGGATAATTAAGTTACTATATGACTTCCTAACAAGGATCATCAAGCTGTTAACATGAAGATCAAGTTTCTTCATTTAAGGCACTATGTCAACTACGTTGTGCACATGAATTGTCAAATGACATTGAAATTGTGTTCTTATAAGGTTTTCATTGTCCTTTTAATCGCATAAAATATTGTCGAATGGTGTATATAGCCAAAATGAGCATTCATTATCAAATACATTTCTCGTTTCATTTGAAGCAATTTTATCACACCTAGGACGAGATACATGCAACGGATATGTCTCTTGATGTAAATAGAGAAAATAATTTTGAAAAGTACATTTGTTTGTGAATTGAAATATGATAACAAATCCAACTTGAGAATTCCAATAATTTCTATCAAAATATCACTATGAAATTAGGCTGCACAAGGATAAGATTTTCGTAATGAAATTACTTGTATCCAATTCAGATTGTAATAATGGTTCATGTATTCTAATTCTAATTTTGATAATTTTTGAATCAATATGCTCCAACTTTGATTTTATTTTGATTTCATTATCAAAATTAGTTCCAAATTCAATAATTTTGGAAATAAATATAATATATTAATTTTTTTTAAATGAGCTAAAAATTTACATATGATTACTAAAAATTGATACGCTATCCTTATATTTTTATTTTAATTATTTTATCATTTAACAAGTCATATTTTATCATTTATTTAGGTTCATTTTAATTAAGTTTAGTTACATATACCTATATTTTATCAAAATTAGACAAAAGGAATGGAATCAACTAATTCTCCTTTTGATTATGATAAGCTATTACAATTTTTGAATTCGATTCCTATAGCTTATAGAATACAAAAACTAGGTCTTAGGCCATTCATTTTTATCGAAAGTGAATATGAATAATAGACTCCATTTACATGACTACTATGAATTGACAACGTAATTGATTACATAACAAAACCCATAAATATGCAGCGGAAATACACAATGTCGTGACAGTGGGATGCAACCCAACACTTAGATTCCATAACCCAAACTTAAATATTTTCATAAGACCAATCAAAACAAGATAATAGAACTATACTACTAAGTCTCACAACACACTTGCTCAAAAACAATCAAGATCATCTACCTAAGTAGAGAATGATAGAAATGTATGCCCTACAAGCCAATCATATATGATATGATTCGACATTTCTAGGAATATCTCATTCAATTAAATAGGCAAAACTTCGTTACTAGCTTTTATTAGAAGCGTATATCGTAATGAAGTCCTTAATCACATGCAATGATGATTGAATCATGATGAGATCATGATAATGAGATCGATCATCTAGAGGTATGTGATCTAAATGTTCCTAGTCATAGGATTCTTGAGACGGGACATCAAGAATCCGGATAGACTAGTGTGTGTGATGTCTTCTCATATGATGAGAATGACCGATCTCATTGGTCATCAGTGTGGGGACACTGAGATACACACACAGGTGCTCATTAGTGGAATGAGTTCACTGAACTGACCAATTTAGGAAAACCTGATCGGTATCTTACCGAACTGTCTATCAGGTTATTCTTACATCTCAATAGCACGGTTGGATCTTTGACCTGAGTCGCCAAAGATGTCTTGCCAGGCGTACTATGTACTTTGACTATTGACTGATGGATCACTTAGTATTGTGGTCCTATATAGTTAATGGATTGGGTATATGGGAAACCTGGTGGAGGCAATTGAGCGGACAATAGGGGATCGTTCACTCTCGGTAGGAGAGAGAGAATGTCCTATGGATAGTACTCTAAATCCTTGGCCAAGGTAGATAGGATAATTGGAAAAGGAGTTTTCCAGTTGATCCATTCCTGAGTACAAGATTTCATAGAGTCGGAATACTTAGGGGTTGACAGTTAGTGCCGAACCCCTGACCGACCGGGACATTGTATGAACGAGGATTTAAATCCGTGTGGTAATTGATGATGGAAAGGCTCAATGGATGTTATTTAACTCCCCAAAGTCATTTGGGATCATAGGATGTGGCTTGTACCCTTTATGATCAGAAAGCCGTAAAAACTGTTATCGGATAACGGTTTTGATTTAATTTAAAAGAATTGTTCTTTTAAATTAATTAAGGCTTCAACCAAATTGACTATTGGGCCTAGTGGGTCACACACAATAGATCTGGTCAATAAGATGAGGGCATGGACGCAATTTTATAGAAGTTTTGGGTTTTTGTGAAAAATTCCATCTTCTATATATAAATGGCTTATGAAGCCAAACCCTAACAAGCCATAGGGCTGGAGCACGTCCCAAGCCTCCTCTCTCCCTCCTCTCTCCTCTAGAAGGCGATCTCCCATGGTCAAGCTTGGATCTGGGAGGTTTCTGGAGGCCCGAAGGAAGAGAGAACTCGTCTATTGAAGCAGATCGTGTGGATACCGCTAGAGACCGGACACTTGAACGGTTTTCAGCAAGGAGGAACGTCCTCTATTCATCCATGGTGAGGGATTTGAGAAATCCCATGAGGTACTCTCGTTCTACTTCATATTCGGTTCCCGGTTTTACTCGTTCGGCATCGATCAAGGCAAAGATCGTGGTTTTATGGAATCAAAATTTTTCCGCTGTCATGTATTGATTCCTTACAGTGGTATCAGAGCCCGGTTGATGCCTTGGTCGAAGTTGAATCGAAATTGGCTTGATTTCATGTGATTTCTTGCTTTCCCGAAACTGCATACAGAGCTGTTTTGATTTGATCACCACAGTTTGTATGAGATACGAAACTGTGTGTGGTTAGATTCATTGGATTCTCGTGGATGAGTTCTTTCCAATTCCGCAAACCTCATGACTTTTGGCCGTCCGGAGAGTCCGGAATGAGTTCGGAAAGTTGCTAAGATGATCATATCCGAAAATCCGGCCGAAATTGGGGGAGTTGATGAACTTACCTATTTGGACTCAAATACCTCTGTCTAATGATGTAGGAAGATAGGAAATTAAGTTTCCTATAGTTTCCATAAGTTATTGGACACTCAACGGCCCTTGGAGGTGCCGGATTTGAGAGGGATTTGCGTTTTGGTTTAAATGCGGCCGTGGCAACTTCCTCCTGAAACTGCGTGTTGTATAGAATTTTTCATGAGATGAAAATCCTATAGTTAGAATCCTTATTGTTCAAGTATTCCAACGCATATTTTTTCGTATTTGTTGGACACCGTTTGACCCCCCAAATAAGGCCCGAAAGTCGGCGCTTTTCTAGGGTTTTCGGGTGCTACAGTGTCGCCCCGCCCTTATCGGGCGGAGAAGACGAGTCCGGATTGGATCCGGACTCAACCGCGCGGAGGGGTACGTGGCGGATGGACGGGCACCCGGGCCGGGGGTACGCGGCCGCCCCTCAATGGCGCCGGTGGCGCGCGGCGGCGCACGCGGGCGCACGGCGCGCGGCGCGCGGCCGCCGGCTCTCCGGCGCAAGCCGGGGGGTACGTGGCAGAGCCACGTTGAGCCCGAGGTGCCGTGGCCGGCGCTCATTGGCCGGCGCACTGCGCCGCCCTTTATTTAATTCAAAAATGCCTTTTAAAATGTTTAAAATTCATTTTTGATCCGAAAAATTGCCATAAAATTCCAGAAAAATTCTGAAAAATTGTAGAATTTATTTAATGAGTTATTAAAGTGTTTAATGACTTATTAAATAGAGTTTTACTATTTTTGTCATTGAATTCTACTATTTTGATTTTAAAATTGTTTTAAGATCAAAATTAATGAAATTAATGATTATATAAGTTCTGAGAAATTATTTAATAGGTTTGTAAAATGTTTATGAACTTGTTAAATAGTTTTGGACTTTGGTTGCCATAGAATCATTTTATAAATGATTTTAAAATTGTTTTAAAATCTTTATTGATTAAATTAGTGTTCAAATAAATTCTGAAAAATGTGATTTTGAAGAATTATGATTTGGACATTAATTTAATGCTCTTATAAGTTTTGGAAAAGCATGAATCATCTGAATATTTTATATTGCTTGTCTTGTGCATGTAAATTGTTTATATGTGCATTTCATGTTATTTATTTTATGAAAATTCGACAAGCATGAAATTTGGAATTTCAAAATTACAGTATATAATTTTATGATGGTATATATGATATATCTCATATAATTATCACGTATGCGCTCTATGTTCATGTGATGAATGTTGGTGTGTTTATGGAGGTGATCATGGACTTAAATATGCTTTGCTTATGATTACTTGGTTAATTAAGTTGGTTATGTTATTAAATGGGGTCTGCGTGCGCCTCCTATCTCTCTATACAATCTGATTGTACATTCTAGCTCACCCCCATTTGTGTATTCCCTTTGGTTAAAACCAAGGTTTCTTATTATGAGTTGTACATTTGTGGTTCTGTGTACCCTTTAGCCGCTTGTAATGATTAGAAGCTAGCTCGTGGAAGAATGGAGAGCGGGACCACTTAGAGAAGCACCCTTCTGAAGTGGGAGCATACCAACTCAAGCTTCTGAAGCAAGGATTTGCATCTATAGGGGTGCCTTAGGTGTATGCTTAGGGTTAAGTCCATGATAACCTATGTTTTAATGCATATTTGATATGTGGTGTGTGCTACAGATTATACCTTAAATATATGATATTCCAAAGGTATATTAATATTTATATGTAGCACCTATGTTGATGAGACTAAAATAAAATCCCTCCTTGTTTTAATTAGGTCGATAAACGTGAGACATTAAGAATGACTCACGTAGCCTTCCGTTGTTATGGTCTTGATGAGCCAATCTTAGATTGGATGGGTTTGTTGTGTTTCCCACAAGGCCTATTCAGCAAGGGATTGGAGATCGTGGCCAAGGCATTAGCCGAACTTTGGGGTGGACCATTGCATGGCCTTGTTGTGTTTCCCACAAGGGCTATGTTAAGAATCCATTCTCATAACGTAACAAGCGGATTTGACCTAACTAGAGTATATAGCTTGTTGTGTTTCCCACAAGGTTATAACTCTAGAGGCTGAATGACTAAGAATTGCATGAGTTGCAATTGGTAAAAGTTACCTACCTATTAAGTATGGGATGACTTGTTGTGTTTCCCACAAGGTTATCACCATAAAGTTAGTAGGGTCTTGGTCCCCACTAGGATGTTATCGTGATATCCCGTCTTTGCATAATGAGGGTTATGCAAATTCGTCGAAAGTTAGTGGGAGTATAAATTAGGATGAAAGACCATATCTTAATTTTAATGAATGTACGTAATGTTAATACATTTATATCTCTGTTGTAGAATATTATAAACCACCATTAATCTAGCATGCTAGATGCTAAGTATTTTAATGGCTCACACTTCTTATATTGGTTTAGAACTAAGAGAATAGTTCTCATAGTTGACCTATTGACTATCCTACTTGAGAAGTAAGTATCTCCTACACCATCTAATGAAGTGAGAGAAGATAAGATCTTATCTCATTGAAAAGATGTATTAATTACCTTATATCAGATGTTAGCCTCTATCAGATAAAACTAGTAGTGGCAACATGGATAGATGGATTTGATATCCATCATGGCTCATGGTGATGAGCTAATTAAAGGCGATGAAGAATAATACATCTTGAATACTTCTTATTGGTAAGACCAATAGAAAGAAGTAAGATCATTAGATAGAAAAAGATGGTGATAGTTAAAAGTCAAAGAAGTGAGTCAAGATATTATAACCCAAATTTGACATAGCATTCCTCTACTATCATGATGATGGTAAGTAGAAGAAGAAGTGCAAAGTGTATTGCACATAATGCAAAGGTGGAACTTGAGAAGCTCCATGTATCTATGTCATTCATATTTACTTGTCTTATATACACATTTGATAGTATAAGATACTATGTATGTGTATTCTAGTATAAGATACTAGGGGTGCATTTAATAGTATGAGATACCAGAGATGCATCATATATCTACAATGAGTTGTAGATAATAGCAAGTAAATGAAGACTTAAGGAAGATTGTTATCCTACATATGAAATGGTACAAAATGTTGCATCATTACTAGTGGGAGATACGAATTTTCTATAGCCTTCTAGAGTTGTCTTAATTATCCTTCTAAAAGAATACTGTTTTCATTTCCTAGTTGAATAAATAGAGATTTATTCTATGGTATGAAGATGATAACTGGTAAAGTGTTTACCAATAGGAGCATAATAAAGAGTTTATTCATATAAGTTATGTATGCTCGTATAATATGTGTGAATAATCCTCATTAGGCGAAGTAGATTGATATTGATCGATCTATTGTTTAATAGTACGGTCATATTTATAAGAAAAGACTTAAGGAGTACTATTCGGATAGTAACATATAGGTAAATGATTTAGAATCATTAACTATATGTAAGTCTTATCTTATTAAGCAAAATGACCAACTCTTCATTTGTTAGACATGGAGAGAGGGCTAATGAGTTTATAGAACTCATGCATCTAGATGCATGTTAGCCCATATCTATTAAAGATAGAGGATAATATTTCAACTTCATTAATTTTCAAAGATGACTTCTCTAGGTATGGACATATGCACTTTATGAAGTACAAATCCAAAACCTTTGAGAAATTATTTGAGATTAAGAATGAAGAGGAAATATCAATGAAAAGAGTATTAGAACTCTTTGATGAGATCAAAGAGGGGATACTTAAGTAATAATTCACACATAAAGGAAGGATAGTATAATCTAATTTTGATGGACACCTCTTATACATTTTAGCTTAATTGAGCAGCTAAAATGAGAAGCCATATTGTGTAGGACATAATATGCACATTGACAACCTTTGCAAAATTCTTCTTTGTCTGTTTAGGGGTTAGCACTCAATATAGATATTTGATCTTAAATCGGTACCTTTCAAGTCTATTCCAATTATTCCATATTAGATATGGAAAGAGATTAAAGCTTGACCTTAAGCAACTTAAGGTTTCAGAATGTCTGGCTTGGTAAAGAAGGATAACCCTATCAAGTTGGAATATAAGACTACAAAGTGTTGGTTTGTGGGATATCCTAAGGAAACTTAAGGATATTAATGCCTCCCTTAGGGAGAAGGGTATGAGTTGCTCATCTCTCCATATTTCTAGAGGAAGAGTCCCTCCTTTAGAAAGACAGTGGGAGCAAGGTATAAATGGAAGGTGTTCCAGTCCCACAATCCATGGACACTTTTATTAAGGTACTAGTTTATATTTACACAAGGGCAAATCATAGATCTTGTCTTATGTCCAATCAACCTAAGAGATATGTGAGACATATCTTTGTTGGAAGAAATGAGACATAAGATAAAAGGATAATGATCCTAAGATTTATATTGAAGCAATATGAGATATTGATTCAAAATGGGAAGAAACAATAAAATCCGATATAAACTCTATCTATTCTAATCAAGTTCAGAACTTGATTGATCCACCTAAGGATTTAGTATCTATAGGGTATAAATGGATCACTAAAGAATAGATTGAAGTATATTAGAAGGTAAAGACCTTCAAAGTAAGGATAGTTAAAAGGGATATCATTTATGTCAAATAGTTGATTATGATAAGACCTTTTACCTATGCCATGGAATTAATCCATTCGGATTTGATTGTTACACACTATGACTATAGGATATGTCAAATGGATGTTAAGATAGTGTTTCTCTATGTTATTTTGAGAAACAGTGTATATGATACAACCTTTGGGAATCAAGTTCCAAAACATCCAAATAGTGTGTGCATAAGGTCCATTTATGGACTCAAGTAAAACTTCCTATAGATGGTAGATAAGGTTTAATGAGATTAAATCTTATGACTTCATTGAGAATGAAGATATGCCTTGTGTTTTCATATAAGATAAGTGGGAGTGCTATTATCTTCTTGACATCATATATGTATGATATACTACTCATTAAGAATGAAGTACGTATGTTATCATTAGTGAGCCTAGTTATCAATTAATCCTCCAAACTTAATATGGGTTTTAAGATCTATGGAGATAGATTTAAAAGGTTTCTTGGCCTTACCCAATTCATGTGCATAAAAACCATAGTCAAAGAGTTTGACATGGTAAACTCCAAGATAGGTTTCTTACCTATGAAGTGTGGAGTTGATTTCTTTAAAGAGATGTCTTTGTAGACTTCTTGAGAGATAAAGAGGTCACATTAGTATAGCCCTTATGCTTTTGCAATAGGACCTATCACATTTGTGATGCTACGCACATGACTTCATGCTCTAAGTGTTATGAGCATTCATCAAGTAAATCCTTGTGAGAGTCAAAGGATAATTAAGAGATGTGTCCTTGAGTACTTGAGAAGCACTATGGATATATTTCTAATGTATGGAGGATAAGACTTGAAGTCTTGTAGTTTTATGAACACAAGCTTCTAATCAGATAAGTCTGATAATAAGACAAGCTAATGGTGGTGCAGTGGTGGAAGAGTTCCATGCAAGAGAACACTTGCTAATTCTACAACTAATCTAACGTAGATTGAATAATGACTGTATATTGCTTGAGAAGCTGAGTAGATGAAGTTGTTCATCTAGCTTATGGGATTGTCCCAATTTTCTCTGAAAGTATATTGTTTTGAGAAAACAATAGGGTAGAACCAAAGTCTCATTAGAAGTTTTAAACTTCTATGGCAATACCATAGAATCAGAGAGAATGCAGTTGATAGAGATATAATTAAAGATAGAGTATCTTCCGTTAATAACATTACAGATCCACTAACTGAAATTAGTGCAAGTGGGAGATTGATAGAAATGTATGCCCTACAAGCCAATCATATATGATATGATTCGACATTTCTAGGAATATCTCATTCAATTAAATAGGCAAAACTTCGTTACTAGCTTTTATTAGAAGCGTATATCGTAATGAAGTGCTTAATCACATGCAATGATGATTGAATCATGATGAGATCATGATAATGAGATCGATCATCTAGAGGTATGTGATCTAAATGTTCCTAGTCATAGGATCCTTGAGACAGGACATCAAGAATCCGGATAGACTAGTGTGTGTGATGTCTTCTCATATGATGAGAATGACCGATCTCATTGGTCATCAGTGTGGGGACACTGAGATACACACACAGGTGCTCATTAGTGGAATGAGTTCACTGAACTGACCAATTTAGGAAAACTTGATCGGTATCTTACCGAACTGTCTATCAGGTTATTCTTACATCTCAATAGCACGGTTGGATCTTTGACCTGAGTCGCCAAAGATGTCTTGCCAGGCGTACTATGTACTTTGACTATTGATTGATGGATCACTTAGTATTGTGGTCCTATATAGTTAATGGATTGGGTATATGGGAAACCTGGTGGAGGCAATTGAGCGGACAATAGGGGATCGTTCACTCTCGGTAGGAGAGAGAGAATGTCCTATGGATAGTACTCTAAATCCTTGGCCAAGGTAGATAGGATAATTGGAAAAGGAGTTTTCCAGTTGATCCATTCCTGAGTACAAGATTTCATAGAGTCGGAATACTTAGGGGTTGACAGTTAGTGCCGAACCCCTGACCGACCGGGACATTGTATGAACGAGGATTTAAATCCGTGTGGTAATTGATGATGGAAAGACTCAATGGATGTTATTTAACTCCCCAAAGTCATTTGGGATCATAGGATGTGGCTTGTACCCTTTATGATCAGAAAGCCGTAAAAACTATTATCGGATAACGGTTTTGATTTAATTTAAAGGAATTGTTCTTTTAAATTAATTAAGGCTTCAACCAAATTGACTATTGGGCCTAGTGGGTCACACACAATAGATCTGGTCAATAAGATGAGGGCATGGACGCAATTTTATAGAAGTTTTGGGTTTTTGTGAAAAATTCCATCTTCTATATATAAATGGCTTATGAAGCCAAACCCTAACAAGCCATAGGGCTGGAGCACGTCCCAAGCCTCCTCTCTCCCTCCTCTCTCCTCTAGAAGGCGATCTCCCATGGTCAAGCTTGGATCTGGGAGGTTTCTGGAGGCCCGAAGGAAGAGAGAACTCGTCTATTGAAGCAGATCGTGTGGATACCGCTAGAGACCGGACACTTGAACGGTTTTCAGCAAGGAGGAACGTCCTCTATTCATCCATGGTGAGGGATTTGAGAAATCCCATGAGGTACTCTCGTTCTACTTCATATTCGGTTCCCGGTTTTACTCGTTCGGCATCGATCAAGGCAAAGATCGTGGTTTTATGGAATCAAAATTTTTCCGCTGTCATGTATTGATTCCTTACAGAGAATACCAAGAATCTCCAAGTGCAAAAGACTCTGATTTCCTTGGGTTCCACCTGATCCTCACCTTCAAGCTCTTAAATCTTCAAAACCTGCTGAAAAGTTTAACTTACAACGGGGTGAGTCCGGAGACTCCGTAGGATTTACACCCTTTTCTTGCCAATTGGATAACTAGCATATAGTCAAACAATGATAGATAACATAACTAGATTGAGATGTAATACAAATGATAATAACATGTCTTCTATATTTAACCATAACCCCTAACCAAACCGTGATTATCTTTTAAGGAAAAAGATTATGACAATGCTACTCAATTCTAGACCCATGCACACAAGACCATACAAGCTAAACAATTATCATCTAAATGTTTTGCATGGATGACATTAGAATGAGATGTTCATGTCTTGTGTACATGGTATGCAGGTGTGTCCTAATCTGAAAAATTTATTATGAATTTCTTGTACCACAAGTTATGAGGCTTCACCAGCCTATTCTAGTCAAATTGCTCGTGGGCAGCGGGTATCTTAGATGAATCCAGCCCTCCCACAGATCCCGGATTACCGCGGTTTTCCCTTAGTGTCGCCACTGCCTAGGTGCACTTTGGGCTAGCTTATTATATGTTACTGCTATATATATTAGAGTTGGTGAAAGTATTTGTACATGTGAAGCAAGACGACCAATTCCTTGCTCTTTGGCTATGTGTTTTGGAAAGGATATGAAATATGTTACTTATGTGTCATGTATAGATGTTAAACCATGTCATGTTAGAAAAATCAGATTTGTCTTATTTTAATTTGGTCATGTTAAGTTAAGTCTTGAGGTTATTTAGATGATAATTGTTTAGCTTGTATGGTCTTGTGTGCATGGGTCTAGAATTGAGTAGCATTGGCATAATCTTTTTCCTTAAAAGATAATCACGGTTTGGTTAGGGGTTATGGTTAAATATAGAAGACATGTTATTATCATTTGTATTACATCTCAATCTAGTTATATTATCTATCATTGTTTGACTATATGCTAGTTATCCAATTGGCAAGAAAAGGGTGTAAATCCTACGGAGTCTCCGGACTCACCCCGTTGTAAGTTAAACTTTTCAGCAGGTTTTGAAGATTTAAGAGCTTGAAGGTGAGGATCAGGTGGAACCCAAGGAAATCAGAGTCTTTTGCACTTGGAGATTCTTGGTATTCTCTACTTAGGTAGATGATCTTGATTGTTTTTGAGCAAGTGTGTTGTGAGACTTAGTAGTATAGTTCTATTATCTTGTTTTGATTGATCTTATGAAAATATTTAAGTTTGGGTTATGGAATCTAAGTGTTGGGTTGCATCCCACTGTCACGACATTGTGTATTTCCGCTGCATATTTATGGGTTTTGTTATTTAAATTCGGGTCGTGACACACTCATATCACTACAAGAAATAAGATTAATGATGATGGTTGGTAGTTGTTGCCACTAAGTCAAATGTCATGGCAAAAGGACATTGGTGACATTTATAAAGCCATAAATATGCCATCGTAAAAAAAGCCCATCACGAAAGACATTGATGATGGTTAAAACTTAAAAGTGCAACCATCTGTAATAAACTTATAGACCATAATAAACTTATACACAACGGCTGCAAAAACCAATAGTGAGGTTGGATTTGATGACCTTCAAAGATGGCAAGATGATCTACGTGGGAAGCAGAAAATGTTTTTTTAAAGAGGTTCTTTGGAGTGAGTGGAGGGGTTTAAGAGGGTGGTGGCCTTCTTGAATCACAGGAGGGATCTTAGGAGTTGATCTAGCACCTTCTTTCTATTGGAGAAGAGCCCCTTTTTATTGCCAAATGGAGGACCAACTTGGAAAATAGAAAAGGTGCTTTGTCAATACAAAATGTCATGCTATCATGATGTTCTAACAAAAGGCACATTTAATACGTTGTGGCATGCTTGACATAGCCATTCTGGAATGACCAAAATGTTGACTTTGGGACATGTCTAACCTAGTCTACATACTAGGACATCATGTTAGACTGGCACAATTAATGCACTGCATATGTGGCTAATATCATGTCATTTGGACAGTTAAATCCACCATTTAAGTCAAAGCAATTGCAAGACATCTTGACATTGGGATGTCAGGATTACTTTATTAAAACTATGTACTCTTAGGTTAGATTCGGTTGGGAATGGAATCTGTCAATAATTAAGGAAGGAGCCCTAATGTTCTCTTAAGGGAATATCTGATGCCAAATGGCATCACTTTTAGCCCTGATGCTAGACCATCACTTAAGTCAAATGCAAAAACGTGAAGAAAACATAGATTTTTTTAAAAACTTAATTTCTTTCGATAAAACTTTGTATCACTAGTTTTGAGCTTCTCTATTAGACTATTTTGACGTGTCTATAGTACAAATACTTTTAAGATTTTATATGTATAAATCCTCCTATTAACTGATTCAAAATATTTCATTTGTGTCATGTATTAATCTCAAAATTGATCTTACTTCTGTTCTAATATTATATTATGGGTCATTGGTACCATTTCCTTTCAATTATGTCTAATTATTGTATAATTACTAAATTTTTGTGTCATTTGTAAAACTTTATCGCGTGAGTGTTCAGTTATGATTTTAATTGCTGCTTACATATGTGCTATTTTTAAATAAACCTAGGATCTGCTGAAAATTGTTGTTTCGTTTGTTGAGAAGTTCCCAGGTTTAGGTGGAAGTAAGCCATCTTCTGAACCTTTACTTGATATTTTATTTACCTGTTGAAGAGCTTATTTCATGAGTACTCATTTTGCAGAATTCTTGGAGAAACCATACTTTGTAATGCAATTCATATGGAAGTTACATGAATTGTTCATTGAACCATTGATATTCCCCTTCTTGTTGTATTATGTGCTCTTGTGGGAAAATATTCTTAGGATAATTAAGTTCCTATATGACTTCCTAACAAGAATCATCAAGCTGTTAACATGAAGATCAAGTTTCTTCATTTAAGGCACTATGTCAACTACGTTGTGCACATGAATTGTCAAATGACATTGAAATTGTGTTCTTATAAGGTTTTCATTGTCTTTTTAATCGCATAGAATATTGTCGAATGGTGTATATAGCCAAAATGAGCATTCATTATCAAATACATTTCTCGTTTCATTTGAAGCAATTTTATCACACCTAGGACGAGATACATGCAACGGATATGTCTCTTGATGTAAATAGAGAAAATAATTTTGAAAAGGACATTTGTTTGTGAATTGAAATATGATAACAAATCCAACTTGAGAATTCCAATAATTTCTATCAAAATATCACTACGAAATTAGGCTGCACAAGGATAAGATTTTCGTAATGAAATTACTTGTATCCAATTCAGATTGTAATAATGGTTCATGTATTCTAATTCTAATTTTGATAATTTTTGAATCAATATGCTCCAACTTTGATTTTATTTTGATTTCATTATCAAAATTAGTTCCAAATTCAATAATTTTTGAAATAAATATAATATATTAATTTTTTTTTTAAAATGAGCTAAAAATTTACATATGATTACTAAAAATTGATACGCTATCCTTATATTTTTATTTTAATTATTTTATCATTTAACAAGTCATATTTTATCATTTATTTAGGTTCATTTTAATTAAGTTTAGTTACATATACCTATATTTTATCAAAATTAGACAAAAGGAATGGAATCAACTAATTCTCCTTTTGATTATGATAAGCTATCACAATTTTTGAATTCGATTCCTATAGCTTATAGAATACAAAAACTAGGTCTTAGGCCATTCATTTTTATCGAAAGTGAATATGAATAATAGACTCCATTTACACGACTACTATGAATTGACAATGTAATTGATTTAAGGTGCATAATGGCCCTTCAAATGTTCTCTAGATTCCAAGTCACTAAACTTGTGCTATGTTAAACTTGATTTTCTTAAACATGTTAAAATATGGGACGATATACATGGTCTAAATAGGCTCACCACAACAACTCCTACTCATGAGTGATGTTTTGGAAACCTCACTCTAAACCATAACATTTGACTCTTAATATCACTTAGGCACCGGAGAGCGAATTTAGGTCATGTGGGGGAGAGAGATGAAAACAATGGTGTGTGTGTAGATGTGATCACCTATAACTGTGGGATTTGAATATACATAAGAAACTAAAAATTAATGTGTGTGCAAGCGTGAGAGACATGCAATGCGGGTTCTATGTTTCTTCTCTTGAGTCAGTCGAGAAGAAGAAGCTTGAGAGGTTCTTCTCTATTCAAACTAGTTAGTACAAGCATAGCTAACTCTGATTAGCTCCTATTGAAATAATTGAAAGAAACAAGAAAAAAAGTGAAGATGGATTAGATTAAGAGAGAAAGTGAAGTATCAAAAGATAAAATAAACAAGAAATGATGAAATAAACAAATGCAAATGATGCTAGCATGAAAGAAATGAAAGAAGGAATTGATTAGAACTTAAAAAATAGAGTTTCCAATACACCTTGAAAAAGTGCATCGATGTCAGGGTATTTGGTGCACTATTATCGGGGTGCTTTGGTTGGCATGTTGGATGTTAAGAGATTTTTACTTCTTGCTCCACTTTGTGCTTTGTTGACAAAGTTTGGTGCATTGGTAGGGCTCCTTTGACCTCTCTTCATACTTAGGGATGCGTGGAGCTTAGGAATGGGTATAAAATAGTGTGGATTGATGTGGAGTGATTAGGGAACCTCCAAGGGTCGGGGGATATGCTTGGGAGAGATGAGGAGCAATGGGTGCATTTGTCCTAATCAAGCAAGGTGAATGCCATTGTACACACACAATTTTGTCCTAGATACAGAGCATAAAACTTTTATTTTTATGAATGATATGTAGTTTACTTCATCTAAGAATCAGATTTTAGCCATGTACACATGATTTAGAGTTTCTTGGCTCCTTGTGTCCCAAAAAGGTGGGCGTTAGGTGCCCCTCCAAAGGTGTTGCTTGATGCCCTTTTAAGGGACCACTAGGTGGCTCAGCAATGGGGTCCTTATTGCCTTGATGAGGGCCCCTAAAGTGCCCTATTAAGGGGGCACCTGATGCTCCACTAAAGAAGACTCCAATTCCCATATTTGGATTTCGTACCATTTTTATACAATTGTTGCACATATTGACTTCGTATAGTACTACAAACATATTGACATTGGTCATTTTGTAGTTAATTTGACCTGAATAGACAATTTGACCTGCTGAATGGTGCGATGTCAATGACATACATAGCACATTTATCATGCCACTTGGTCAACATGCCCTGATATCGGGTGTCATGTCCAAAAGTTATATTTGTATTCTATCAACTCATATCTGATCAGCCATCTATATGTTGCCATTTATTCTAGTTTAGGCACCCTAATATCAAGACGTTATGCACTGAATAATTTTTTTTATCTTTCATGATGGTTTATTCTGGTTTATTCTAGTTTAGGCACCCTAATAAATGGAGACCTTTCTTGTACACTAAAAAGGTTCTCAATTGATTTCAAATAGAGGACTCTGCACTTCTTTCCAAAAATTTAACTACACAAAGTCCTTGAGCCCTTAACTACCTAAGAGAACCACTCCAAGAAAGTAAGAAGAGAGCATCTACCTCCCTCTACCTTTTTCATATCTCAAATCTTGAAGATCACCGATTCTAACCTACATCTATCTATGGCTTTCCCTCCATTCATCCATATTCTTAGGTGTTATGAGAACACAAAGAAGCTACATTGACATGCCTGAGGTTGTGCACAAACTCGAAGAAGAGCAAGTAGTCATCACTGACACCTAGCCAAATCATGGCCCAAGTGTCCCCACCAATAGAACATCACTCCAATTTTCCAGAGCACTTGGATTTCCACCAATGGGTGTTGTTTCCTTGAATGGGTTAGTACCTTAGGCATGAAAGGAATCTACCCCACATTAACATTGATCTTCAACATTCAACCCTCGGCATCACTCGGGCATTGAAGAGACGGTTCGGGTCATGTGGGGAAGAAGATGATGAAAATCAAAAAAGGTAGGAAAGGATACAAATGAAATAAAGTGTTCATCAAGAACAATGGATTCCAACATTAATATAAATGAAATGCAAGTGATTAAAGGAATGGCAGTGAGTACCTTAGCGTGGGGAGGCATGTTTGGGGTTCTAACATCTCTTTCTTCGACTGGCCAATGAAGTAGAGTCTTTAACCAATGCTTGCTTTATGTCCTATGCAAGTCAAAGATACTGAAATATGTAAAAAAAAAATTATAACTAAGTGTAGGATAAAAAATGTAGATAAAATGGCATAAAAAGTAATCAGGCTAAAATGAACCAGTTAGGGTTAGCACTTAACACTCTATTTTTAAAAAAATTTTAAGATATGATGGAATGTAAAACTAAGTAAAAATAAAAGATAAATTGTGCTAAATGATTAAATGCAATGAAAGAAGTGAAAGGAATCAAATTAGATTGGAAATGGTAAAGAAAAATAGTTTCTGTCACCACGTGCCCCTGTCGAGGGCATGAGGAAAAAAGGGTGCACAAGTAGACAAAACTACATGACTGGATACTAGAGCTTGTTGTGGGTAAACAGGGGATCATAATTTGATGCCATTTGATGCAAATGATAGCTAATAAGACAAGGATGCTTTTCCCTTCATACTGATTGGCCAGTACATGTTGCTAAATTTTTAAAAAAGCTATGAAGATTGGCAATGCCCATGGAATGAACTAGTGGAGTGACTTTACTTTGAAACTCACCATGGACAACAAAGAAATTGGAATTGATTGCCATTTGTTGAAAATGAAAGAGGACAATAAAATAAAGATTTCTAGAATCCACAATTTTTAACTTGGTCTACCCGATTTTTTGTATGGAATATGCAAGAGGAATGATAGAAATGGGTGTGAAACACTTTCTTTCTCTAAGATCTCTCTAAGATTGACCTAAATTTTGTGAATTGGGATGCTGAAGATGTGCAGGAGGATGTGGACCACCCTTTACCAAAATCCTAGATGTTTAGAGTAGGCCTCATTGTGTCGAAGCATCAAAATCTAATTCAAAATTGGATTGGATTGGAAAAATCAAGAAACTAGGACATGTCCCTGGATGAGGGTACATGCAGCCCCCACCTAGGGCGCGTCCACCATAATGCTAGATATTAACCTTATAAACATAGGGATCGAGAGTCTTCAAGGGAAAAATAAGAAAATTGGCATGCACCCTCAAGTGTGGGGGCATGTGCCATCGTTTGGTGGCATGTCCAGACATGCCCTTTGTCTAGTCACCACACCCTTGACTATAGGAGAGATAAACTCCATATCTTATAGGTAAGAACCTATCTTGGACTTTTCCATGTCAAACCTTTGACTATGGTGACTATGTACATCAACTAGGTCAAGCCAGACATCCTTTCAGATCTTTATTGATAGATTTAAATACCCAAAGCAAATATCGGAGGATTGTTTTGATAGCTAGTCTCATTGAAGATAACATACATACTTCATTATTAATGAGTAGTATGTAATCCATATAAACGCCAAGAAAATAATTGCACCTCTATTTATCTTTTTGAATACATAAGGTTCTTCTTCATTCCTAATGAAGTCATAAGATTTAATCTCATTAAACCTTTTGTATCAACAATGGAAACAGTATTTTAGTCCTTAAATAGACCTTATACCCACTATTTGGATGTAACTAGGACTTGATTCTATAAGGTTATATTATATATACTTCTTCCTCAAAATACCATAAAGGAACATTTTCTTGACTTCCAATTGACATATCTTGTAGTCACAATGTGTAACAATAAAAATTTAAATGAATTAATCCATGGCACAAGTAAAAGTTCTCATCATAGTCTTCCATTTCACATAGATGAAATCCTTTTCAACCATCTTTGCATTGAAGGTCTCTACCTTCCAATCCACTCCAATCTATCTTATAGTGATCTATTTATACCATATAGATACTATACTCTTAAATATATCTATCATGTTCTAAACTTGATTTAAATAAATAGAGCTTATTTCGGATTTTATCGTCACTTCCTATTTTTGAACCAATATCACATATTGCTTCTATAAAGATCTTAGGATTACTATTCTTTTTATCCTATACCTCATTTCTTCTGTTAAAAATATGCCCCACATATCTCTTAGGTTGAATAGACACAAGTGAAGACTTGTGAATTTCCTATGTGTAATTATTCATTAGTACCTTAGTAGAAGTGGCCCCAGGTTGTGGGATTGGAACATCTTCAGTATAACTCTTGCTATCTTTCTTAAAAAGGAACTCTACCTCTAAAAATATGGTGAGTTGAGCAACATATACCATTTTATAAAAGGGTAGTATATTTAAATATTTATAATATTTCTTAGGATATCCCACAAGCCAACACTTCATAGTATTATATTTTAACTAGTTAGGGTTATGCATCTTCATCAAGGGTGGACATTCTGAAACTTTACTTGCTTAAGAACAAGCTTTAACCCTTTTTCATATCCTATATGGAATAATAAAAAGAGACTTAGAATGTATCAATTTAAGATAAAGTGGTTATATCAAGTACTTAGCCCTAAATAGATAAAGAAGTTGTTGCAAAGGTTATCATTTTCCATATCATGTCATACACAATATTGCCTCTCATTTTATCTACTTAATTAAGCTAAAATATGTAAAGAGGTGTCCATTAAAGTTAGATTTTATTATCCTTTAATCATATGTGAATTACATACATGAGTATTACCCTCATTGATTTTATCAAATAGTTATGATACTCTTTTTGTACTTCATAAATATATGTATCCATACCTAGAGACATCATCTTTGAAAATAATAAAGTAGAAATATTCCTCTTTAGCATTAATAGACATGGGCTAACATACACTAAGATGTATGAGCTCTATCAACTCATTTGCCCATTCTTCATGTTTACATTAAGGTAAAGAATAAATTGATCTAAATCAACTAATTTCTTCTTAAGAGGAGTATTCACACATATCATGGCAACCAACATATTTAATATGATTAAACAATTTAATAAGCTTCCGTCGGCAAAAACATTGCCACTAATTGTCATAGAACATCTATCATTTTTTAGCTCAGATAAAATCATCATTTATTGATGTAGGAAATATAGATAATGTTCTTGTATAAGGATTTAATAGCAATCTTAATGATTAAAATGCCTCTATAAAGTATTAAAGATATGTAGTTTACACTAGTAATGATGCAACTTTTACATCATTTTGTATGTAGGTCAATATCTTCTTCAATATGCCATCATTTACTTGTCATTTTCTACAACTCTTTGTAGATATAAGATGTAAATCTAGTATCTAGTAGCAAGAGCTACCTCTATAGTATCTAATAATATGATATACATATAAAGTATCTAATACTATTAAGTGTATATGTGAGACAAGTAAATATCAATAACTTAAATGTATGAAGCTTCTCAAGCTCCACCTTTGCATTATATGCAATACACTTCACAATTCCTCTTCCACTTACCATCATCATGATAGTATAAGAATAATCATGTCTTATTTGGGCTTCATTATCTTGACCGCTTTCTTTGACTTTAACAATGTCCTTCTATTTTGATATAATGATTTTAGTTCTTCCATTGGTTTCACCAACAAGTATAAAAGATGCATTATAGTTCTAACTTTTTTTAAATTTGATCATCACTATGAGGCATGATGGATCTCATATCCATCTATCCATGTTTTCTCTACATGTTATATCTCTTAGAGGCTAACATTTAGCATTAGTCAAATAATGCATCTTATTTATACTATATTATAATATAAGATATTTGTGAACACTTGAAAGAGGATCTGAATCTCTTTTTTGTGGCCCTACGCTTTCATTGGAGACTTGGTGGATGGGATCTGAATTTCTTTTTTGTGGCCCTACACTTTCATTGGAGACTTAGTGGATTGGATGTTAGTGGTTGTGGTAGCTAGGAGCTAAAGACTACAAAATAAAGTAGAATGAAAAGGAATGAAATGAAGAATGAAAATGACCATCATACCTTTGGAAGCAGGAAGATTGTTGGGTTTCAACTTCTTCTCTCTTGACTGGTAGAAAGAATAGAGCTTTAGTGAGTTCACTTCTTTGATCTGGTTGAAGCTCCACCTCGGCCAAATTTACCAAAAAATGTCCATAAGAAAATATAGAAACAAGTGAAAACGTCATTAGTTCTAGTGAAAGCATAGCATTGTGCTCAAATTTGAATTCAAACATGAAAAAGGAAAGAACTAACAAGATTGGGATTAAATCCCAACCCCTATTTAGAAGGTTTAAAGATGCATGCAAATGCAAATGAGTGGCTTAATGTATGATAAATGACATGTTAATGAAAGCTATAATGAAAGGGGGGAGCAAAGGATCGAGCGGGAAGGTAAAAAAACCCAAAAAATGAAAAATGGGGTCTACCCCTGCTAGTGCCCCACTAACGGGTGCTAACTGTAGGTGCCCTGTTGATGGGGCACGTTGACCAAAGTCAAAGCGCCCCCTTGATGGGGCACTAAGGACTAGTTCTGGTAGATTTTCTTCCCTTTTTTGTAGCATCACCTCGGAGTGTTGGATGACTTCCAAGATGCAAAGAGAGCTTCTTCAGATAGACAATGTACAAGAGAAGATGGTGAGAGGGTGATTTTATACTAGATGTAGGAGAAATGGCTTGTAGAGGCTCTCAAAGTCAAGAAAAACCATATTTTTAAAGAAAAAAAACTGAGGGTTTTTGGGTTTTTGAGGCAGGGTTTTGGGATGGTTTAATAGTTTGGGGAGGGGGTTGTGAAGCATTAGGGGTGTAGTGGTAGATAAGAGGGAGTGAGGGACGAACTTGAAACCTCCTAAAACCTCTAAATGGTGGTCTTTCTATAGCCTAAAATAGGGTAACTTCATTCTGCTAGCTTATCCCTTCAAGAAAGAAACTATGATTTTTTTGGATTTTGGAAGAGGGTTTTTGGACAGTTTAAGAGCTTGGAGAGAGGTTACAAAGCTTGGGATGAGTAGTGGTGGATGATAGGATGTGGGAGACACCCTTGGTGTGTCCTAAACCCTCCAAATGGGACCCTTTTATAGCCAAAAAGAGGGTAATGTTTTCTGCAGAACTGTCCATTCATCTGTCAAATCAGTCTGACTAGGAGTAGGTACCCTACCCGTGGGGAGCCTAGTACCCTACCAGTGGGGCGCCTAGTGCCCTGGTGCCCTGTTAGTAGGGCACTTTGACTTGCCCTATTAAGGGGGCACTAGGCCCAGTTTGGCCGAAATGCATAGGAAAGTTCTAATTTTTCAAAAAACTTGATTACCTTGAAAGAATACTCAAATATACTTTAAAAAAAAATAAGAATTTAAGCACTTCAACTAGACCAAAATTTCATGTCTACATCTTGTCTCACCTTAGCATCGGCTTTTTAGGGGAGTGATATGAATGAAGCGTAGGCGAGTGTAGTCAAGCATAGCGAGGCACAATAGAATGAAGTGGTAGTGGATTGAAAAGATGATACCAAGATGTAGATTTAGACACGCTCTTATTGGCTTAGTTGAACAGAATAAAACCTTACTAGATCCTAAGATCACTCTCTGTCTCATTAGAACCTTCCTTTTGGTTGATTGGTTGAAAAAATTAGTACTAAAAGTAAATAACTAAAATCTCACATAAGAGAGAGTTGTTACTGACCAGGACCCGAATTGAATGGTGTTGTAGACTCGGTAGAAATGCATTGAAAAGTAAATTGTGAAAAGTAAAGAGGAGACAACAAATCAACCAAAGTTGGGTTCTTTAAATTCATAAGGTTTACTTAGAGATATCGGTTTAGTTCGGAATGGAATTTTGATGAAATCATCATTAAAACATGGTGGAAATCAATTATTTAGAAAACCAAGAGCTCCTCTAATGGCTATAAAATTCTATCTTTATAAGGTTCATGGTGGGACTGGAAGGAGGTAATGGTAGGATTAGGAAGTGGAGAATGGTTATGGTCGGATGATGCATGAAATGATGTATGAAATGCTACATGTTGGGTTTAAAGAAATACAAATAAGTAAAAAAATAGTTAAAGATATTGGTTAAACATAATGGGTCAGGACATCCATGAAGAAACCGTTGTCCCCACACATTTAACTTTGGCCTATCCACAAGCTTAAGAAATGACTGAGTCCTTGCTGATTTTGTTGAAGGGGTTATCAGGCTTAGCCCCTCCTAGACTTGAGGTCTTCAAAATCTTAAATACTAATTATTTTGATAGATGCAATAATAAATGCAAGTCCAAATAGGGTTCAAGGTAGTCCAATTTTTGTTTTTTTTTCTTTCTGATTTTTTTGTTTTTTCTTCCTCCATGTGTCTGGGGATCTGAAGTCGGTATGCCTTCTCATGTCTGCATTCACTTGAGAGAGGAGATTAAAACTTTATTTTGTCTTAGTCCCTTGCAAGGAGAGGGCATGGTTGCCTTGATCTTTTGTTAAGGGACATAGGCCTTATCAAGGTAAAGATAATAGAAAACATATAGTAATGCACAAAAGGAAACATGCATGACTAAAATTAAACATGAATTCAAGGGCAACTAGTCAAATATAAAGAAAATTTTTAGGTGTTCTTAATTTTTTTTTATTTGTTTGGGTTTTAATTGTTTTATGAGTTTTTGGTGTTTTGGATATTTAGTTTTTAAATATTTATGATTTTTTGTATTTTTTTGGTATTTTAAAATATTTGTTTTTTGTGTGTTGTGGAGGAAATGACTATCTTTATCCGCTATCTTGCTTGCCATAGGTGCCCCTCATTGTCACCCAAAGGTTAAGAGTAGACACCACATGTGGGAGAATGCCTTCATTCGAAATCTTATGACCTTATGTCTTTAATAGGCTATGGCTCTTCTTAGACCTAGTCGGTCGACCCTAACCATAAGGTTAAAGAAGGAAAAAGATTGGTGGTAAGCCCTTAGTAGAGTTCGGGGATGTTGAACTTGTTTCTAATGCCCACATTGCTTGTTGGGGTTCGGCCTCCTCGGGTCCTTCCTTCTAGCCTATTTTCTTTGGTGGCCCACATTCAAACATGTTCTTTCTCTCTTTTTTGATTTTGACCTGAGGAGTTCATTGTCCATCTTTTGGAGACTTTTCCTTTCTTTCTTTTTGCAGGCTTTTTGTTGGTACACATTCAGATAGGTCTATTCTTTTTGCCGTCCTGCGTGGTCATTTTCTATCTTTTGGCACCTTTTCTTTTAAAAAGTCAGACCTCCGGAGACGACCTCATACTAGGGTGATGGGCATTTTCGATAGTTCTTATTATAATCCCTTTCATCCATTCAGGACTAAAACAAGAAGAGAATAGGATAGGTCCAACTTTCTTTTGCTAAGTGTTGCCTAGCTCTCTCTGGCTTCTAGTCATCGGATCCCGAAATCTAGGCATGTAATGTGTGCAGTATAGTGCCTATTCATAATTCCTTTGGTGATGAATCAGGGCACCAAACAAGAAAACATTATATGTTAACTACCATCCTTCACATTTTAAGCTTTTAACTTTTTTTGTAATTTTTATTTATCTTTAAGGGAAATATTTTTTAAGATAGACACCATTCCAGGGATGAGTAAATTTTTCACCTTCTACATTAATTAGCTTATATGAATTACTAGGATAAACCATTGAGATTACATAGGGACCCTCCTAATTAGGTTAAAGTTTGGAGTAGGGGCCGCTCGACTTAACAAATATTCTTTTAAGCTCAACCTCACTGACTTCAAATTTTCTCTCCACCACCCTTTTCTGATAAAATATTTTAAGTCTATTTTGTTAGGCAACGACCAACCTCTTTTCGTCTAAGAGTTCAAGTTGCATGACAAGGGATTCTTGGCGTTCATCCATAGGGATGTCTTGATCGATCTGGACTCGAAGGGAAGGGATGAGTACTTCGTATGAGACTACAACCTCTATCCCTATGCCAAGGCATAGGGGGTCGAACCTGTTGGGTTCCGAACTAAAGTGTGGTGGCCTATAGAGTATGAACTAACTTATCTAGCCAGTCTGCAAACTTGCTTGATTTACGTTTTCTTGATGATTTTTATTAGAGTTTTATTTGTGGCTTTTACTTGACCATTGCCTTAAGGGTAATATAAAGATGAATGATGCAATTTGATGCAATACCTATTGCAAAGGTCCTATAGTTCCTGAGAGATGAATTGAGGTCTGTTGTCACCTGGGATCCCAAACCTGGCAATGATGTTGCATTTGATAAAGGTGTAGAATGTTGATGTCTTGATTTCCATGTATGCTTCCACTTTTGCCCAGTTGGTGAAGTACTCCATTAGTGTTAGAATGAAAATTTTGGTTTTGTTTGTGGAGTTTGGGTCACCAAGAGGTCCAATGACATTAAAAGGCCACATAATGATAGGCCATGGTGCGTGAATTGGGGGAAGGGAAGATGCGAGAGAGTGAATCTTGTCGGCATGATGTTGACATTGATGACAATGCTGGACAAAGATTGAGCAATCTTCTTCCAGAGTAGGCCAATAGTACTCTTGCTTGATGATCTTCTTGGTAAGGGCTTGGGCATTTACGTGGCCTCCATATACTTTGGAATGTGCTTCTTTAAGCACCAATTCAGCCTCATCATCGTCTATGCATCTTAATAAGACTCCATTCATACTTCTCTTATAAAGCACTCCTTCAAAGATAGTGTACCTCTAGGAGACCCTATTAATAGCTTTCTTTTCTCCAGTTGTTGACCCTGATGGACATGTCTGACCCTCACAATAATTCTCAATCTCATAGTACCATGGTTTTTCACCTTCTTCTAATTTCTCCAGCTGAACCACAGACACTTCCTCCTTTTGCTCTATATTCCTCCCTTTCAAACTTCTCTTTGACCTTCAAGAATTGTGCATCTTCTATTGCTGGGATGGCACATTGATAGAAATAGATTGTCCTAACCTACCTACCTAGCAGGCCAAATAGTGAAGATGCTAAAGAAGCGAGAGCATCAGCAAGTATGTTTTGAGCACGAGGAACTTGAATAAATTCTAGCTTGGAGAACAACTTGATGTAACAAGTAGTGAGTTCTTGATACGGTCTGAGCCTAAGATGAGATGTTCAGTACTTGGCAAGCATTTGGTGGAGAATCAATTGGCTATCACCAATTACCCTTAATTTAGTGGCACCATAGAAGTGAGTGGCCTCAAGTTTGACCAATAAGGCTTCATATTCAACCATATTGTTTGTTGCTGGAAAGTGAAGCTGAAAAGTTTGTGAAATGGTGACACCTTCGGGTGACAGAAGAACGACCCCTATCCCTCTACCTTGAGAGTTCAAAGCCCCATCAAAGTACAAAGTCCAAAGATTAGAGGATCGAATGGATCAATTCCTCATCAAAAAATTTTGATTGGATGGCGTCAAAGTTTGGAATGGGGTAATGAGCCAGATGTTCAACAAATGCATAGCCCTTGATCGCCTTCTGTTGAATGTAAGTGATGTCAAACTTAGAGAGGAAGCTTTGCCATCGTGCTAACTAATCAGTCAAGACAAATTTTTCAAGAAGAAACTTGATAAGATTCATGCGAGCGATGATATTAACCTTGTGAGCCAGAAAGTAATGCTTAAACTTTTGGACCACCCAAACTTGGGTAGCACAAGTCTTTTCCATGGTTGTGAACTTTTTCTCACAAGAATCAAAGATTTTTGACAAGTAGTATGTAGCTCACTCTTTCCCTTCTTCGTCCAATTGTGCTAGCACTGCTCCAAGACCGAGATGTATAAGATTAAAGGTTGCCTAGAACTAGAGGTTTGAGCACAGGCGGGCTTGACAAATATTTCTTTAAGCCAGTAAATGCCTCCTGACATCTTGAATCCCATCTAAATTTGACCATTGCCATGTTCAGCTCATTAAAAGGTTTACACCTTTGAGAGTGTTGTGACTTAAATCAGCGAACAAACTATAGCCTCCCAATCAATCCTCTCAGCTCTTTTATGTTCCTTGGTGGGGGCATATTAATAATTGCTTTTACCTTGTTGGGATCCATCTTGATGCCTCTCTTACTGACAATGAACCCAAGTATTTGCCTGATGATATGCTGAACACACACTTCTTGGGGTTCATCTTAAGCTTGTATTCCCTGGCTCGTTGCAAAACCTTTTCCAACACCTCAACATCTTCATCTCGGGTCCGAGATTTGATCACCAGATCATCCACGTACACCTCTACAATTTTATGCATCAAATCATGAAATATCGCCATCATGGCCCTTTGATAAGTTTTTCCCACATTCTTCAGTCCAAAGGGCATGATGACGTAGCAATAAGTTTTCCAAGGTGTCGTGAATGAAGTTTTCTCTTGCTCTTCTTCTGCTAATCGGATCTAGTTGTACCCTAAGTATCCATCCATGAATGACATATTTTCATATCCAGCTACATTATCCACAAGAACATCAATATGAGGAAGAAGGAAATCATCTTTTAGACATGCTCAGTTTAAGTCCCTGAAGTCAATGCAAATTCAGACCTTTACGTTCTTCTTGATGACTAGGACTATATTTGCCATCCATTGTGGATAGAAGATGACTTTAATGAATTTTGCTTGGTGCAATTTATCGACCTCTTCTTTCATTTTTAGTGCTATATCTGAGTGAAAACTTTTTAACCTTTGCTTGACCTGGGTGGCTTCATGTTTTAAAGTTAGTCTATGCTCTACTAGTGAGTTATCCAAACCTGGAATATCTTCATATGTCCATGCGAACGTGTCCTTGTATTCATGGAACACCCCCATTAGATTATGCTCTTCTGTAGGGGTAAGGCTTGGCACTTATGAGAATATTTTTGGGATCTTCCGATGTTCTAGGATTAAGTTCCTTGGTTGGCTCATCCACTGTGGCTGATGGCTTTTCAAATCTCTTCAATCCAGATGTATAAGTGCAGCCAAATACTCTTCTTCATTCTTAATGTCAGGATCCTTTTTTGACACAACCTTACAAACCCCCAAAGTTTGATCAATATTATCCTTCTCCTCATATCAGATTTCATCCAACTGGATTGCATTTTCTAAATATTCTTGTTGCTTGGCACATTCTATGCTTCTCTGAGCTAACTAATGCATATATCATTCTAGAACTCTTCTACCTCTAATTTTTGTCCTATTTTTATTAAAACTAAACCTAAAGAAGAAGAAGATAAATAAGATAAGGAAGAGGAGGTGGAGAGAGTGGAATTTATTGGAGAGAATGGTGGGCAAAGGATGTCAATCAAGGATTCGGTGGCTCCTTGAGTCGAATGGCCTTCCAAGATAAGTTGAGACATTTCCTTGATAGAAATTTGAGTTTTGAGGAGGACGTTTTTTTTGGGAAGTGCTAAACATAAAAATAGAAAGGGCTTCAGATGCCCTTTTTGGGGTGAGATCGGCTACGGGAACTAGAGTAGGTAGAGATATTGATAAAGAGGGAAAGGCCTCAAGCAATGTTTGATAGAGGGGGCTCTCAAGCCCAATGTTGACAAAAAGAGGTGATGGGCCAATAGGCTTGATGATCATGGAAGAAGGTGGGCTCGAGGGCTTAGATTCAGCAGGAGAAGATGGGCTTGTAGGCCTGATAAGAGGAAGTGGGATCGAGAGCCAAAAAGTTGGAGAAAATGGGCACAAAGGCCCAGATTTAGTAGAGGGACTTGATGGCCCAGGTGCGACATGTGGGCATGTGGACCCATAAGTAGAGGTTGGGCTCAGGGGCCTAGAACAAGAAGCCCAGGGAGAACAACAAAGTGAATTGGGGCATCGGCCCTAAAAGATGAGACAATGAGGAAAGACCCTCGTAGAGTTGGTTGGACTTGTTCTTGAGTCAGTTTGGTAATATGACTCTCGGGTGGGTCAACGGGTGGTTCAGACTAGAGTGGTTCTTTACTTGATCCTTCTTCATCGGTAAAAAATAAAAGAAATATTTTAAGATATATCTTATCTTTCGAGTCATCGATTCTTTTTTTCTCTTTCTCCAACTTTCGTTCTTCCTTGATCTTAGCTAGTTGAATGGTTTATTTCTTGATGAAAAATATTTGTAAGCATCCAAAAAAATATTTGCTATCGAGATTTTGACCACTAGCAGTCATTCCATCGTACCCAACCCCACTCTTTGGTTGTAATCTCACTGGATTGATTGGCTCAACTATGTCTTATAGTTCTTTGCCTAGTCCTTGGCCCTCTTGGTATCCCAAACTCTTATTATATGCCACCCAACAGTTTCATTTTCCTCTCTTTTCTTTCTTCACACTTGCCTGGGCTGCCTACTTACTTATGGAAGATCCAACATTGTCAAAATTGGCTCAATTGGCAACCCGAGGGGTGGTGGTGGAGAAGATGGATGGTCTAGGGGCATGCTAGCCACTTTAATCACTTGTCCCTTGTAAGGAAATTTGATACCCCAGTGATTGGTGGGGGCGACCACTTACAAAGCTTCCAAATAGGGCTGTCCCAGAATAGCTTTGTAGGTTGGATCCATTTGAAGTATGTGAAAGTCAATGTAGACAGACCAAAGTTGCCTAATTCAGAGCATAAAACTCATATTTTATAGGGTAACATGTGTGATTGACCTTATAATGATGCCGGGTCTTTTAAAGTTGATTTGGAGCTTTGCCAAACGAAATTGGATGTTTTCTAAAGTTTTCCGCAAAAAGCCATAATTTCTGAGCGAAAGCCACACGTAAATCGTGTAAACATGGAAATTGGCTGAATGACCAATGCCTAATAATCATGCATTGAAGGTTATGGTCAGATTCACACTCCGGATAAGTTTTGTTGCATATCGTGCCTTTCCGGTTTGCCATCGGAGTCATTTTGACCAGTATCGGATCTTTTGTTCACTGTCCTAAGTTACAGACAAAATTCTGAAGTTTTGGAGGGTGTGATGGCTGATCCAATGCTATAGAGAGCTTCTTCGGCCTGTTATCTTTCTAACGCAACAAATGGCGTCGAATTCTGAGTTCGGGAGTGTTCGCAATTGCTTTCGGAAGAAGGACGCACAAAAATAGTCCCATGCGCCCAGGACCCAGGGCACGTGCCCATGCGCCTACCCCTAAGGCACGTGACCTTGTGCCCTGACTTGAGGGCACATGTGCCCTACCCATGAGGCACGAGGGAACCAGTTTTTCACTGGGACTCTATCGCTGAACAGATCAAACCGGATAAGACCAAAAATTTCGAATGGATGCCATGCACCCTCAGGTGAGGGCACATGCACCCAGCACCAGGGCACAAGGTCCCCTATTTTGTAGCTTGGATCACGACCTTTTTCTCCTATAAATAAACTCCGATTCTGGTCGTTCCAAAGGCATGTGCATGACCCCCCCAGGCATCTCAAGACGTCCAAGCTCCATCCTGCATTAATTTTGTGATTTTTAGAGAGAGAATATCAAGTTTTTAGAGAGAGAGAAGTTGGTTCAAGAGAGAGGAAGGTAGGTCTGCAGGTGATCTGCCAGGTCTCTTTTTTTGACCTTTACAGCAGCGTGTGGACGTTTTCTGCCTGAGCTCTCTTCATAAAAGTTCTTCCTCCACAAGTATTAATCAGTTTTCAATCGACGGAACTTGATTCCGAGGTCTGGGCTGATCGTGACAAGAGCAAAAGCAAAGTCGCGTCTGACAGATCCTGGACTGTTGCTCGGCTTTTTTGATAACCCAGATTTGGCTATATCTCTCTCTATTCTTATCAGAATCTTACTATTTTTTTCCTATCTCTTTGTTTAGTGATTCTACATCCTCCTATCATTTTTTAAATTTTTTTTAATTAATTTTAGTCTGTTAATCCGAAAATAAAAAAAGAGGGTTAGAGATAACCCGAATCCGGTCAGTTTCTAGTCAGTTGTGTGTTTCATGTCATTTTATTTACATATACTCCACTTTGTCTAGTTCTAATTGTCTCTTTCACTTGTTTGTTTGTCTAGTTGCATAGAAGATCAAGCACCCATGCGTTGAGGACTCTTCTTCATCAGCCAGCCGAAGAAGGAGAAGCTTTAACACACAATTTTCACGCTAAGGTACACACGGTCACTTTTAATTTCATAAATCAGAACCCGCGGTTCCTGGCGACCACATGTTTTAATTTCCTTCTTCTCACCCTCCTCCCACATGACCCGAACCATCTCTTTGGTGATCAAGCGATGCCAAGGGATGAAAGTTCGGGGATCAATGTGAGTGTGGGACCAAGGTGAGAGTTGCTTTCCATGTTTTCTTCTTTCTTTCTCATCCCCTCTTGAGGTGATGATCTGAATTCACGGACTTCCCCGAAAAAGAGAGGCCCCGTCGAATTTTCATAGTCGACAGCTTTGTGGCAACCACGGTGGGACAATCAATGTCTTCAACCGTGGGTGCTTAGTGTTTTGTTTGCAACTAGTTCTAGTTCTAGACCGGTTCCCACTTGAGCCTTTCCTTCTTTCCACCTTTCTTAATTTCATGCCATCTCAAAATTTCTGATTTTACCCATATTTCATCAAATCTGAAGTGCCAAGTATGTCATTTAATTTTTGTCATTTTATTTAAACAGGTTCCGCGTTAACCACCCTTTTCCTTTTAAACTGGTTCCCGCGTGAACCAATCTCTTGCTTTACTTTGGTTCCCACGTGAACCAAACCACTTTCCTTCAGATCTATCCCCACTTGGATCAGATTCTTATTCACCTTTAATTGGCCCCATGTGGCCTTCTTTCAATCATTCAAACCGGTTCCCACGTGAACCACCCTTTTTTACCCAAAATCGGTTCCTACGTGAACCACCTTTACTTTTTACCCCAGTTCCCACGTGTACCAGCTTTTTCTTACATCGGTCCCCCTGTGGACCACCCTTTTGCTTGGCTATCAGATCTGAACCCTCTTCTTTCCATCACTTTTCACTATCTCCATTTGGCTCACATAAGAAACAAGGTCTAGATTCTAGTTTCTAGTTGCTTGTTACTTTCCTTGTGTCATTGCTTGTTTATTTAAGTTTATGTTTTGCTTATTACTTGCTTTATTACTTTATTGCATTCTCTGCTCCTTCTCTCTACCTTCTTCTTTTACATTTTTTTGAGGCGGGAGCTCACTCTCCCATTTACCCCTCCCATCCAAAACACCCTCTTGGTGGATTCTGACCTCTCTTCTGGGATATTCTTTCCTAGTTGACTTGGTTGGCTTTCATCAAGGCCTCCGTAATTCCTCATACGTGGAGTATTCCTCTTCATGATCGGGTTGGTTGTACCACTTCCCAAAACTCGAAGCATCCTATGTTACCTACACGTGGTGAGATTGTGTGAAACCTAGGTCATTGGAGGTTAGAGTTAGGATCCTAACCCATTTGTTGAGAGAACAATTCTTAACAAAATCCATAAACCTAAGGTTTAATCAAAATCATTGTGTAATTTTGCTTTCAAGTCTTTGCATCACTTGTTTGTCAAATAAAAATTAAAACCTCTAACAGTTTTGTAAGATAGTAAATTGTTTATTTTGCCAACTTGTTCAATGCAATTAAGGTATGGAAGGCACGTTGGAATGGCAGAACAAGCTGAACATCGATAACACGAGATGGGTCATCAACCGAATCCGTTAGATGGTCATGTTAATCCATTATTTGAGTCAGAAGCACAAGAGGTCCCTCGACCATCTAGTCCTCGTGATGTTGAACAACTCTTTAGTGAGTCTTTCTATACTGTCCCAGAAACCTATGCCCGCATACAATCTATAGTGAAGGGCAAAATTGCCTCATATCAGGCTGAAGCCAACCAAGTTGCCTCATCTTCTTGTCCTCTAGTTCGGCACACCACCAAGAGTCTCTTGTTCGGCAAACACGGATTTGATTAGAAATTAGAAAATCATCCTCATATTTTCAATAAGCACCTCAGCTCATCCAAAAGGGTGGTTCATCATGATTTTTATGGTCTAAAAGAGATGTTGCCAATGGAATAATAGTTTAAGCTCTAAATAAGGCCAAATTGGCGTGTCTACAGCTTGCCTCACCTTGATGTCGGCTTTGCAAGGGAATGGCATGTAGCGGAGCGGAGTGAAACGTAGAGAAAGCGTAGCGAAGCGAGATGGATTGTAGTGGAATGTAGTGGAGTGAAATGGCGATGGACTGAAAAGGTGGCATCAAGGTGTAGATATAGACATGCTCAACGACCAGATTCGGCAAGACGAATCTCCTCAAGTCTCTTGGTTAACCGCCATGTTTCATCAAGTCCTCCTATGTTCGATTGGTAAAAGATGTGCCATTGGCACGAGAGAAGGATAGCCAACCCCCAACGCGGTGGGGAGTCCCCGAAACATGGGTTCGTAGGTTCATCATCAGCCGGTAACCCGATCTTTGCGGTGTTCCTGTACTGTGATGGGCTAAAGTTTAAAAAAGAGATTTGTTTAAAAAAAGTAAAAGAATACCAATCGAGCACATTCAGGCTCTCTGATTCATTTAAGTCTTCTAAGAGACAAGGTTTGATTCAGAATGGAATGATCTCAGATTCCGAAAGGCAAATGTTTAAGCTCAGACCGTGATGGTGCAAGTTTAGATCAAATAGGAGGCCCTTGGCGAGAAGAAGTGACTGCCATAGTGGGATGAACATCAAAAGAGTTGCAGTGGCCATAGTGGGGATAGAAATAAAATATTTGAAGGCACGAGGTGATTACCGAACATGGTGGGATTAACAGACACGGTGGGATATTAGAAAGGTTGGTGGGACTAGAAAACACGGTGGGATTAGAAAACACAGTTGGATTAGAAAACATGATGGGATTCATAATGATCAGAATTAGGATAAAAGATTTAGAGACTAAGGTGAGAAGGTGAAGATTTTGAAAGAATGTATGCAATGACAATACAAAATGTAATGCAACTAATGCTACATGATGCATGCTGGGCTCAAGAAAACAAAAACAAAACTTGTCTAACAATTAGTTGAAGATATAGATTGTCTATGAGGTCAAGATACCCATTCGGGAACCATCGTCCCTCACTGCACAATTTTGGCTTATCCATGAGCACAAAGAATGACCTAACCGTCGTGGATTTTGATGAAGGGGATCTCAGGCCTGGTCTTCTTTGCATTCACGGTCTTCAACATCAATGCATAAAATAAATAGTAATGTACCTAACATATGCTAAGAAAGGAAATGATAACGGTGAGTTTGCGGTGTGATGACATGCATTCTCACAAAAGAGTTAATGTGTCCTAATGAGGACACAGAGTGAAAATTCCTCGGCAAAGTTGAGGCCGAGGTAATGATGACACCTCCTCCTGAGAATCCTCAAGGGAGGGAAGTGGCGAGCATCGCCTGCAAAAGGTTTCTCGGCAAAATTAAGGCCGAGGTTATGGTGACACCTCCTCCTAAGAATCCTCAGGGGAGGGAAGTGGCGAGCATCGCCTTATTGAAATCTTGAAAATGCTCCTCGATGAAGTTGAGGTCGAGGTCATGGTGGCACATCCTCCTAAGAATCCTTGGGGAGGGAAGTGGCAAGCTTTGCCTTGTTGTGAAGTTCTCCTCATTTGTTCTTCGTGCCTAAAACACTAGAAAAAGGAGATTAGAATGCCAATATGGCTTATCCCCCTTGCAAGTTGTAGTATTCCTTGACCTTTGTCAAGGGGTGTAAAGTTTTCTTGTGCCTGAAACACTTAAAAGGAAGAGATTAGAACAACAATGCGGCTTATCCCCCTTGCAAGTTGCAGTATGCCTTGACCTTTGTCAAGGGGTAATAGCCTTCTTAAGGGTGTCAAAATAAAACAACAAATATGCAATGAAGAATTTGAAACATGAGAGATTGAAAGTAAATATGAATGTAAAGACAAAAATTCAAACCAAGCATGGTGATAAAATATTTTAAAAAGTTTAAAAATTTTTGTTGAATTTGAAAAAAAAAAGTTTTTTTTTGTTGAAAAGATTCAATTTTTTTGGGATTTTTGAAAATGCTATTTTCCTTTTTTGAGTTTTTGAAAATATATATTTTTTTTTGGAGTTTTTGAAGATATTCAACTTTTTTTTATTTGAAAATATTTTTTTGGGGAGAGAAAAATCAGTATTGACACAAGTTCTCATCACTTGGTTGTTTTTCTAGGTTCGTTGGTAGACACCATGTGCAAAATGGGGTTCCTTGCCCGGAATCTTTCCGACCTTCAACCTTTGATCAGCTAGAGTTTAGCTTTGATTTGGTTGGTTCACCCACACCTTGGGGGTAAGAATGAAGAATTGAGGGAAAGTCCTTGATAGACTTTGGAGATGTCAAGAGGGATTTCTCTACTCACACCCAATTGCCCGTTGGGGTTCGACCTCTTTGGGTCTTTTCTTCTTTATTGACAAACCTATTTTTGTGGCACACATTCGGACAGGTGCTTTGACCTGTGGGGTCATTGCCCATCTTTTGGTGCCTTTTTTCATTTTCTACATTTTTGGGTACTCATTCAGACAGGCCCATATTTGTTTAAACCTGTGGGGTTCATTGCCCATCTTTTGGCACCCTTTTTTTTATTTGAGAAGTTGGACCTTCTGAGATGGCCTCCTACTAGAGCGGCGGATGCTTTCGATACTCTCCCCCTCTGATCCCCTTCAGTTATCTTGGACCGAATAGAAGAGAGTAGGGTAAGGGTTTTCCTTCCATCTCTAAGCTTTGCCTAGCTTCTCTCGGGTGTCAAGTCATCCAGATTCTGGGATCGGGACATGTTGTGTGTGTAGAATTGTATCTACCCTCGACTCCTAGACAACAACCTAGAACATGTGGACTTAAGTCATACTAGTAGTTCTCTCCATCTTTTTGAGGTAGATAACATTCCCTAGGTGAATCAATTAAAAATATGCCTTGCAATGTAAAGAATTTGTTTAATAAGAACAAGGTAGCTACAAATATCATCAGTCATGAATTTCTCTCAATTAAAATTGTCATATGAAATTCAAAATCATTTTTTTAAAAAAATATTGCTTTGTAGATGACATAATGATGTTGAATGCAATTTCATATAATACCTGAGAGAAGAAGTTCATTGCTGATGACGGCTTTGCTTGTGCTTGCCTTGCCTTGCCTTGCCTTGCCCAACTACTTCCACTGTTGATATGCACCATATTGCATTGGATTGAAGATTCATAGTCATAGGATGAAGTGAAAATGTGGAGGATCTTATTTAGCATGGCGGAGTCAAAATTAATGATGTAAAAGGCAAAGATTGTGGTATCACCCAGGAAATTTCTCTACCCTTGATTTTTTTTTTGAAAATAAAATTTGGAAAAGGAAAGAGAATGCAAAAAGGAAAAAAACATGTTTTGAAAACAAAAGTGTGCTAAAGTGGGCTCTTGGGCCGAAGAGTTGATAGTGGGCTTGAAAGCCCGGGAAGGGTTGGAATCAGGGGGCACGTGGGCCCAAGAGTTGAATGCGGGCCAGAGGGCCCAGTTGATGTTGATGGGCATGAGGGCCCAATTGGATGTGATGGGCTCGAAGGCCCGATTGAAGGTTGAGCCCGAGGGACCCAACGAAAAGAGCGGGCACACCAGCCCAATTTAGATGGTTGGGAGCAAGATTGTGATTTGTGATGGGCTCGTTGGCGCCATTGAAGAGTATGGGTGCGCAAACCCGAATTCGAAGAAGTGGGGGCACGGGGGCCCGATTTTGAAGAAGTATGGGCACACGGGCCTGATGGTGAAGAAATGGGGGCATACAGGCCCGAGGTTGAAGGAGTGTGGGCATGTGTGCCCGAGTTTGTTGGAAGGTGGGCACGTGGGCCTGATTTAGAAGAAATTTGGGCACATGGGCCCGGTTGCAGAAAAACATGGGCATGTGAGCCCGGTTGAGGTGACTTGCGGGCACGTGGGCCCGATTTAGAAGAAATTTGGGTACATGGGCCCGGTTGCAGAAAAACATGGGCATGTGAGCCCGGTTGAGGTGAATTATGGGCACGTGGGCCCGATTGAGGTGAATTGTGGGCACGTGGGCCCGATTTAGAAAAATTAAGAGCACATGAGCCTGATTGGGAAGAATAATGGGCACACGGGCCTGATGGAAGGAAAGGGGCACGAAGACCCAGTTGGGGAAAAGGGACATATGGGCCCAATTGAAGGAAAGGGGCATGCAAGCCCGATTGATTAAAAGGGGCACGTGGGCCCGGTTGAAGAAAATGGGCATAAGTGCCCGAAAATGGGGCATAAGGGCCCAAAAATGGGGCATAAGGGCCCAATTGAGTGGGATGAGGTGTGGGCCATGGCCCTAAGATTGACAGATTTTGGACCCATGGGCCTGATTGATGGTTGTAAGAAGGATAAAGAAAGGGCAATGGCCCTAAGATTGAGGAATTGTGGGCCCATGGGCCCAATCGTTGATTTTGAGAAGAATAAAGAAAAGGTCGTGGCCCTAAGATTGATTGATCGTGGGCCCATGGGCCGAATTGTTGCTTAGGAGAAGAATGGGGTAAGGGTCGTGGACCTAAGATTGATGCTAAAGGATTTATGCCTGCTTAGTTGGAGGAGGTCCTAGTATCCCCTTGCTAAGGTCTATGCCCTTACGGAGGCTTGTTGATTCCTTCTCCCTTTCATTCACCAATTTGGTCTCCTTACTTCTCAGTTCAGGGGTCAATTCAATCTGACCAACATCAGGGATTAATTTCGATGATTGTAATGGTTGATCTATACCTGGTAAATCCTTGCCTAGTCCTTGACAATCAACTGAATTTTTGATCCACTCATCTAAGCTCCCTTCAGTAGGCTTCTCCTCAGGTTGTTCTGGGGAAGAGGGCATGCCTAGTTTAGGGGATTCCAAAAAGGTAGAAGGGTTTGGTTCGACCTCCCCTACTGGCTGACTTTGATCTTGTGATATAGCAATGACATGATGAGAAGCTGATTCTTCTGCCATGGCAGGAGCACAAATGGTTGGAGTGATTGATTCCTCTGCGAGGGCAGGAGAACGAAGGGTCAAAGTGACTAAATCGTCTACCATGGTAGTAGCATGGATGATCGGATTGACTGGATCCTCTACCAAGGCAGGAGCATGAATGGTTGAAGTGACTAAATCATCTACCATAGTAGGAGCAGGAATGATTAGTTCCTCTGCCAAGGCAGGAGCAACAGACGAAACAAGTGGTTTGACTGACCGAGGGGGAACCCTATGTTGAGGGATTGATTGAAGTGGTGCTGGCATAGAAGTCGGTTCAGGCTGGGAAGCTATTAGTGAAATTGGTTGAGGGGCCAAGGTTTGTGTGGTGGGCCGAGGAGCTGTTGGTGAAGTAGACTGAGAAGCTAAGGGCCGAATGATTGGCCGAGGGGCCTTTGGAAATGTTGGTGGAGTCAAAGGCTGGGGAACCGATTTAGGTAATGAAGTATTTGCACAAGCGACAAGAGGAACTTGATTGTGCACAGTTGGTTTTGCCATTAGCACGGGTTGCATGACCGGCTGAGGTTGTGGCATGGGTGGCCTAATCAACTGGGATCGAGGAATCGGCCGATGAAGATGATCTGAATGGGGTTGAAGAGGGCTCCTAGGTTGGTGCATAGCATCAATGCTCCTCTCAAGCCTGGGCCTCAATTCATCAGAATATTGCATTAATTCCAGATCTTCTTTTACTTCCCCAATTATTGAATAGCCTGGCCCATATCGTTTTAAGAAGTTGGCTTTGACCATTTCGAAATCCCATATCTCTACTTCGTTCAATGAAAAAAACCAATCTAGGGCTGCACCCTCTAAAGATCTCCTAAAAAGAATAGCAAGAGCTCTTCGATCATTTAGCCATTGAGATGATTTTCTCAAGAAATCATTGACATGGGTGAAGGGATCACCTGAGCCATTGTAGTGATGGTAGGCTGGTGTTTGTGATGGAGGGATATGTGGGACTGGGAAAGATGGAGTAGATATTTTCGGGATGGCCTTCGAGTCCAAACGGTGCCTCAGCTCTTCAAAGTGTTCATCCATTTGGTTGAGTTTGTCCATGAATGCTTGAGTGAGGCTAGGTTCCTGAGCCACCGGTGCAAGGTATTTAGATGAATGGGTTGGAAGTGGTGGCTTCAAAGTAGGAACTAGCATAGAATTATATGAATGCCCCACAACGGGGTGAGTAGAGGCACGACAGGGTTGCCTAGGAGAGGAGATGATGAGGGGCCTAACTGTCGATTCGGGTGGTGAGGGGACTTGATTTCCCTCGACCGGATCTTGATTGGCGGGCATCTTGCCCTTTGTTAAATATTGCACAGGTGAAAAGGATCCACGTGGTCGCCAAAAAGCTGTCGACTCCAGAAATGGGTTCCGGATCGGCACCTCAAGAGAAGGTGAAAGATGAAATAGGAGAAAAAGGGAGTGAATCAGAAAACACTCGGAAAGCGCTAAAGTGTCCTCACCTCGGTCCCACACTCACATTGATCCCCGAACTTTCATCTCACGGCATCGCTCGAGCACCGGAGATGGTTCGGGTCATGTGGGAGGAGAGTGAGGAGGAGATGAAATTAAAACATGAAAGAATGTGGTCGCCAGGAGCCGCGGGCTCCTCTTTATGGGATGTAAATTAAGAAGTTGAATTTGAATTGACCGTGTACCTTAGCGTGGGAGATCGGGATATGGGTTCAACCTTCTTCTTCTTCGGCCGGCCGATGAAGAAGAGTCTCCAATCAATGCTAGCTTGTTCAACCTGTGCAACTAAAAAAATAAACCAAGTGAAGAAGATAATTAGAACTATGGGAAGTGTAGTAACTTGTAAAAGTAATAACATAAAACGACAATTGGAAACAAACTCACCGGATTCGGGGTTAGCCCTAACCCCTTTTTTTTTTGTTTTTTTATGATGCATGAAATGATGCAAGATTGAATAAAAATGATTCTTAAATATGAACTAAATGATTTGAATGAAGAAAAAAGAATATAAATGGTTAAAGACAACACAACCCAGGCAAAGTGGCAACCGGGTTGGACAGATTTAATGTAAACTGCGCGGCTCTGATGCAGAGACCGTAGAGAACAGCACCGATGTAAGAATCAAGTGAAATTTATTTAAAAATAAAGATAACTCACCGAGGGTGGTTTTATATGAAGACAACTTTGCCTGAATATTATGATAAGTAATCTGAATTTACCTGATAAGCCGGATCTTGGGCAGTGAAGTTCTGGAAACTCCCAGCACAATGTCGATGGAGGACATGCTATGGGCACCACAGATATACAAATTGAATTATTCTTGTTGGAGATAAAAGATAACTCACCGGGTAACAATTTCTATGAAGGATGCATAGGTTTAATCTACCATTAAATGTACTGAAATTGACTGAGAAGATGATGACTTAGAAGAGAGGACTTCGGATCAGTCTGTGCAGCGCCGGTGTTGAAGCCATAACAAGCAGAGTAAATGTCAGAATTGATCTCTGTTTGTTGGATATGAAATATATCTTGATGAACCACACTTAGTATGAAGGAATTTAGGCCATAAAAGGACTAGAAATATCTGTAGAAGCCAATGATCAGCAGTGCAGCACGTTGGAGCATAGACCGGCTTCTTCTTCACTTTGGGATGATCTCCGGGCACCGGGACGAAGATAGAACTATTTGGAGAGATTGGGAAGAGCCTAGGGTGGCTGGAGGACGAAGAGAGAAGTGCTGGAGTATGGGGATGCCCTCCTTAGGTCGTTCATATGAGTCTCCCTTTATAGGGGATGAGAACCAGGTCAAAAAATAGCAAGTTTTGATACATCCGACCATAGGTTGGATTTCCTTCAATTAATGTTGCTGATTTTCATCCTGAGGTATCTAGAAACTTACCTAAATGATTGAGAGAGATTGAAAACCGTGGATCACCTTCTCCATGCTCAAAATATGCCTCCACTTGAAGAGGAAACAAATCTAGTCTAAAAATGGCAAGTCTTGATATACAAGACAACAAGTTGGATTGCCATCATTAGATGATGCTAATTTCGACCATGAAGCTTATAGATGATATAAAAAGTGATATGGAGGAGGAAAAATGAAAGTAAGGTCGTGAATTGGTCAGATATGTGCACAATGGGCTGGGCTTGCATGCAATTGGGCTTGATTGGTGCTGCGTGCGGACAGAACTGCGCATCTGACTTCTAAAAGGCGCTGCGGACAAATGGTAGATCATAATTGAATGCCGTTTGTTGCAATGGAAAGATAACTCAGAGGGGAAGATTATTGATGTTGAGGACTTCTTCATTGTATGTCCACATAATCCTGTGAAAAATTTTCAAGTAGATGATATGCTGGGAAAAGCATAATCTGGCACACCACCAAGAGTTTCTTGTTCGGCAAACACGGATTTGATTAGAAATTAGAAAATCATCCTCATATTTCCAATAAGCACCTCAGATCATCCAAAAGGGTGGTTCATCATGATTTTGATGGTCTAAAAGAGATGTTGCCAATGGAATAATGGTTTAAGCTCTAAATGAGGCCAAATTGGCGTGTCTACAGCTTGCCTCGCCTTGATGTCGGCTTTGCAAGGGAATGGCATGTAGCGTAGCGGAGTGAAATGTAGAGGAATGTAGAGAATCGAAAAGAGTTGTAATGGAATGCAGCGGAGCGAAATAGAGATGGACTGAAAAGGTGGCATCAAGGTGTAGATATAGACACGCTCAACGACCAAATTCGGCAAAGAGAATATCTTCAAGTCTCCTGGTTAACTACCATGTTTCATCAAGTTTTCCTATGTTCGATTGGTAAGAGATGTGCCATTGGCACGAGAGAAGAATAGCCAACCCCCAACGCGGTGGGGAGTCCCCGAAACATGGGTTCGTAGGTTCATCATCAGCCGGTAACCCGATCTTTGCGGTGTTCCTGTACTGTGATGGGCTAAAGTTTAAAAAAGAGATTTGTTTTGAAAAGGTAAAAGAATACCAATCGAGCACATTCAGGCTCTCTGATTCATTTAAGTCTTCCGAGAGACAATATTTGATTTGGAATGGAATGATCTCGAATTCCAAAAGGCAAATGTTTAAGTACAGACCATGACGGTGCAAGTTTAGATCGAATAGGAGGCCCTTGGCGGGAGGAAGTGACTATCATGGTGAGATGAATAACAAAAGAGTTGCAGTGGCCACAGTGGGAATAGAAATAAAATATTTGAAGGCACGAGGTGATTACCGAACACGGTGGGATTAACAGACACGGTGGGATATTAGAGAGGTTGATGGGACTAGAGATCATGGTGGGATTAGAGAACACGATGGGATTAGAAAACACGGTGGGATTTAGAATGATCGAGAAAGTGAGAAGGTGAAGTTTAGGAAATGATGTATGCAATGATAAAACAAAATTGAATGCAATTAATGCTACATGATGCATGTTGGGCTCAAGAAAACAAAACAAAACTTGTATAACAAATAGTTGAAGATATAGATTGTCTATGAGGTCAAGATACCCATTCGGGAACTATCGTCCCTCACTGCACAATTTTGGCTTATCCGTGAGCACAAAGAATGACCTGACCGTCGTGGATTTTGATGAAGGGGATCTCGGGCCTGGTCTTCTTTGCATTCACGGTCTTCAACATCAATGCATAAAATAAATAGTAATGCACCTAACATATGCTAAGAAAGGAAATGATAACAGTGAGTTTGCGATATGATGACATGCATTCTCACAAAAGAGTTAATGTGTCCTAATGAGGACACAGAGCAAAAGCTTCTCAGCAAAGTTGAGGCCGAGGTAATGATGACACCTCCTCCTAAGAATCCTCAAGGGAGGGAAGTGGCGAGCATCGCCTGCAAAAGGTTTCTCGGCAAAATTAAGGCCGAGCTTATGGTGACACCTCCTCCTAAGAATCCTCAGGGGAGGGAAGTGGCGAGCATCGCCTTGCTGTGCAGTTCTCCATGTTTGTTCTTCGTGCCTGAAACACTCGAAAAAGGAGATTAGAATGCCAATATGACTTATCCCCCTTGCAAGTTGCAATCTGCCTTGACCTTCGTTAAGGGGTGTAAAGTTTTTCTTGTGCCTGAAACACTTAGAAGGAAGAGATTAGAACAACAATGCGGCTTATCCCCCTTGCAAGTTGCAGTATGCCTTGACCTTTGTCAAGGGGTAATAGCCATCTTAAGGGTGCAAAAAAATAAAATAAAAATAAAGCAGCAAATATACAATGAATGTAAAGACAAGAATTCAAACAGAGCATGGTTAATTTTTTTTGAAAATTTTGTTGGAATTTGAAAATGAAGTTTTCCTCTTCTTCTTTTTTTGAAAAGATTCAATTTTTTTGGGATTTTTGAAAATATTATTTTTTTGAGTTTTTGAAAATATTTAATTTTTTTTGGAGTTTTTGAAAATATTCAACTTTTTGAGAGTTTTTTTTTTTTGAAAATATTTTTTTTTAGGGAGAGAAAAATCAGTATTGACACAAGTTCTCATCACTTGGTTGTTTTTCTAGGTTCGTTGGTAGACACCATGTGCAAAATGGGGTTCCTTGCCCAGAATCTTTCCAACCTTCAACCTTTGATCGACTAGAGTTTAGCTTTGATTTGGTTGGTTCACCCACACCTTGGGGGTAAGAATGAAGAATTGAGGGAAAGTCCTTGATAGGCTTTGGAGATGTCGAGAGGGATTTCTCTACTCACACCCAATTGCCCGTTGGGGTTCAGCCTCTTCGGGTCTTTTCTTCTTTTTTGACAAACCTATTTTTGGGGCACACATTCGGACAGGTGCTTTGACCTGTGGGGTCATTGCCCATCTTTTTGTGCCTTTTTTTATTTTCTGCATTTTTGGGTACTCATTCATACAGGCCCATATTTTTTTAAACCTGTGGGGTTCATTGCCCATCTTTTGGCACCCTTTTTTATTTGAGAAGTTGGACCTTCTGAGACGGCCTCCTACTAGGGCGGTGGATGCTTTCGATACTCTCCCCCTCTAATCCCCTTCACCTATCTTGGACCGAATAGAAGAGAGTAGGGTAAGGGTTTTCCTTCCATCTCTAAGCTTTGCCTAGCTTCTCTCGGGTGTCAAGTCATCCAGATTCTGGGATCGGGACATGTTGTGTGTGTAGAATGGTATCTACCCTCGACTCCTAGACAACAACCTATAACATGTGGACTTAAGTCATACTAGTAGTTGTCTCCATTTTTGACGTAGATTACATTCCATGGGTAAATCAATTGAAAACATAACTTGCAATGTAAAGAATTTGTTTAATAAAAACAAGATAGCTACAAATATCGTCAATCATGAATTTCTCTCAATTAAAATTGTCATGTGAAATTCAAAATCATTTCAAAAAAATATTGCCTTGAGGATGACATAATCATGATGAATGTAATGTAATCCCTGAGATAAGAAGAAGTTCATTGCTGATGACGACTTTGCTTGTGCTTGCCTTGCCTTGTCTGCCATGCCTTGCCTTGCCTTGCCCAATTGCTTCCACTGTTGATATGCACCATATTGCATTGGATTGAAGATTCATAGTCATATGATGAAGTGAAAGATGTGGAGGATCTGATTTAGCATGGCGGAGTCAAAATTAATGATGTAAAAGGCAAAGATTGTGGTATCACCCAAGAAATTTCTCTACCTTGATTTTTTTTTGAAAATAAAACTTGGAAAAGGAAAGCGAATGCTTGAAAAGAAAAGTGAATTAAAGTGGGATCTTGGGCCCAAGAGTTGATAGTGGGATTGCAAGCCCGGGAAGGGTTGGAATCAAGGGGCATGTGGGCCCAAGAGTTGAATGCGGGCCAGAGGGCCCAGTTGATGTTGATGGGCATGAGGGCCCGATGAGAGGTGATGGGTGCGAAGGCCCGATTGGAGGTTGAGCTCGAGGGATCCAATGAAAAGAATGGGCATGTGGACCTGATTTAGGTGATTGGAAGTATGAATGTGATTTGTGATGGGCTCTCTGGCGCCATTGAAGAGTATGGGTGCGTGATCCCAAAGTTGAAGAAGTGGGGGCACGGGAGCCCGATTTCGAAGAAGTATGGGCACGCAGGCCCGATGGTGAAGAAATGGGGGCATACAGGCCCGAAGTTGAAGGAGTGTGGGCATGTGTGCCCGAGTTTGTTGGAAGGTGGGCATGTGGGCCCGATTTAGAAGAAATTTGGGCACATGGGTGGGACAAATAGCAAAGACTTTGCAATGGCCATAGTGGTGAAAAGATTTCAGGGCACAAAGTGGTTACCGAACACGGTGGGATTAATAGACACAGTGGGATATTAGAGAGGTTGGTGGGACTAGAGATCATGATGGGATTAGAGAACACGATGGGATTAGAAAACATGGTCGGATTTAGAATGATCGAGAGAGTGAGAAGGTGAAGTTTGGGAAATGCTGTATTTAATGATAAAACAAAATGTAATGCAATTAATGCTACATGATGCATGTTGGGCTCAAGAAAAAAAAACAAAACTTGTATAACAAATAGTTGAAGATATAGATTGTCTATGAGGTCAAGATACCCATTCGGGAACCATCGTCCCTCACTGCACAATTTTGGCTTATCCGTGAGCACAAAGAATGACCCGACCGTCGTGGATTTTGATGAAGGGGATCTCGGGCCTGGTCTTCTTTGCATTCACGGTCTTCAACATCAATGCATAAAATAAATAGTAATGCACCTAATATATGCTAAGAAAGGAAATGATAACGGTGAGTTTGCGATGTGATGACATGCATTCTCACAAAAGAGTTCATGTGTCCTAATGAGGACACAGAGCAAAAGCTTCTCGGCAAAGTTGAGGCCGAGGTAATGATGACACCTCCTCCTGAGAATCCTCAAGGGAGGGAAGTGGCGAGCATCGCCTGCAAAAGGTTTCTCGGCAAAATTAAGGCCGAGGTTATGGTGACACCTCCTCCTAAGAATCCTTAGGGGAGGGAAGTGGCGAGCATCGCCTTGCTGTGCAGTTCTCCATGTTTGTTCTTCGTGCCTGAAACACTCGAAAAAGGAGAATAGAATGCCAATATGACTTATCCCCCTTGCAAGTTGCAATCTGCCTTGACCTTCGTTAAGGGGTGTAAAGTTTTTCTTGTGCCTGAAACACTTAGAAGGAAGAGATTAGAACAACAATGCGGCTTATCCCCCTTGCAAGTTGCAGTATGCCTTGACCTTTGTCAAGGGGTATAGCCTTCTTAGGGGTGTAAAAATCAAGTAGCAAATATGCAATGAAGAATTTGAAACATGAGAGATCGAAAGTAAATATGAATGTAAAGACGAAAATTCAAACCAAGCATGGTGATAAAATATTTTAAAAAGTTTGAAAATTTTTGTTGAATTTGAAAAAGAAGTTTTCTTTTTTGTTGAAAAGATTCATTTTTTGGGATTTTTAAAAATGCTATTTTCTTTTTTTGAGTTTTTGAAAATATTTATTTTTTTTGGAGTTTTTGAAGATATTCAACTTTTTTTTGTAGTTTTTTTTTTAAAATATTCAACTTTTTTTTGGAGTTTTTGAAATGTTCAACCTTTTTTTTGAGATTTTTTTTGAAAATATTTTTTTGTAGAGAAAAATCAGTATTGACACAAGTTCTCATTACTTGGTTGTTTTTTCTAGGTTCGTTGGTAGACATCATATGCAAAATGGGGTTCCTTACCCAAAATCTTTCCGACCTTCAACCTTTGATCGGCTAGAGTTTAGCTTTGATTTGGTTGGTTCACCCACACCTTGGGGGTAAGAATGAAGAATTGAGGGAAAGTCCTTGATAGGCTTTGGAGATGTCGAGAGGGATTTCTCTACTCACACCCAATTGCCCGTTGGGGTTCGGCCTCTTCGGGTCTTTTCTTCTTTATCGATAAATCTATTTTTGTGGCACACATTCGGACAGGTGCTTTGACCTGTGGGGTCATTGCCCATCTTTTGGTGCCTTTTTTCATTTTCTGCATTTTTGGGTACTCATTCAGACAGGCCCATATTTGTTTAAACCTGTGGGGTTCATTGCCCATCTTTTGGCACCTTTTTTTTATTTGAGAAGTTGGACCTTCTGAGACGGCCTCCTACTAGGGCGGCGGATGCTTTCGATACTCTCCCCCTCTAATCCCCTTCACCTATCTTGGACCGAATAGAAGAGAGTAGGGTAAGGGTTTTCCTTCCATCTCTAAGCTTTGCCTAGCTTCTCTCGGGTGTTGGGCCATCCGGATTCTGGGATCAGGACGTGTTGTGTGTGTAGAATGATATCTACCCTCGACTCCTAGACAACAATCTAAAACATGTGGACTTAAGTCATACTAGTAGTTCTCTCCATTTTTTTGAGGTAGATAACATTCCATAGGTGAATCAATTAAAAATATGCCACTGCAATGTAAAGAATTTTTTTGATAAGAACAAGGTAGCTACAAATGTCGTCAGTCATGAATTTCTCTCAATTAAAATTGTCATGTGAAATTCAAAATCATTTTTTTTAAAATATTACTTTGCGGATGACATAATGATAATGAATGCAATTTCATGTAATACCTGAGAGAAGAAGAAGTTCATTGCTGATGACGGCTTTGCTTGTGCTTGCCTTGCCTTTCCTTGCCCAACTGCTTCCACTTTAATATGCTCTATATCGCATTGGATTGAAGATTCAGAGTCATATGATGAAGTGAAAGATGTGGAGGATTTTATTTAGCATGGCGGAGTCAAAAAGTATTGATGTAAAAGATAAAGATTGTGGTATCACCCAAGAAATTTTTCTACCTTAATTATTTGTTGAAAGTAAAACTTGGAAAAAGAAAGAGAATTCAAAAAGGACAAAAACATGCTTGGAAACAAAAGTGAGTTAAAATGGGCTCTTGGGCCCGTGAGTTGAAAGTGGGCTTGAAGGCCCAGGAGTAGTCGGAATCAGGGGGCACGTGGGCCCAAGATTTGAATGTGGGCTAGAGAGGCCGGTTGATGTTGATGGGCATGAGGGCTCGATTGGAGGTTGAGCCCGAGAGACCCAATGAAAAGAGTGGGCACATGGACCCGATTTAAATGGTTGGGAGCAAGATTGTGATTTGTGATGGGCTCGCTGGCGCCATTGAAGAGTATGGGTGCATAATCCCAAATTCGAAGAAATGGGGGCACGGGAGCCCAATTTTGAAGAAGTATGGGCATGTGGGCCCGATGGTGAAGAAATGGGGGCATATAGGCCCGAAGTTGAAGGAGTGTGGGCATGTGTGCCCGAGTTTGTTGGAAGGTGGGCACGTGGGCCCGATTTAGGAGGAATTTGGGCACATGGGCCCGGTTGTAGAAAAACATGGGCATGTGAGCCCGGTTGAGGTGAATTGCGGGCATGTGGGCCCGATTTAGAAAAAGTAAGGGCACATGGGCCCAATTGGGGAGATTTATGGGCACATGGGCCCGATTTAGAAAAAATAAGGGCACATGGGCCCAATTGGGAAGAATTATGGGCACGTGGACACGATGGAAGGAAAGGGGCACGTAGGCCCAGTTGGGGAAAAGGGGCATATGGGCCCAATTGAAGGAAAGGGGCATGCAAGCCCGATTGATTAAAAGGGGCACGTGGGCCCGGTTGAAGAAAAGGGGCATAAGAGCCCAGTTGATTAAAAGGGGCACATGGGCCCAGTTGGATAAAGGGGGCACGTGGGCCCGGCTGATGGAAAGGGGCACATGGGCCCTGTTGATGAAAAGGGGCATATGGGCCTAATTGAAGGAAAGGGGCATAAGTGCCCAAAAATGGGGCATAAGGGCACAAAAATGGGGCATAAGGGCCCAAAAATAGGGCATAAGGGCCCAATTGAGTGGGATAGGGTGTGGGCCATGGCCCTAAGATTGACAGATTTTGGACCCATGGGCCTGATTGATGGTTGTAAGAAGGATAAAGAAAGGGCGGTGGCCCTAAGATTGAGGAATTGTGGTTCCATGGGCCTGATTTTTGATTGGGATGAGGGTAGAGAAAGGGTTGTGGCCCTAAGATTGATTGATCGTGGGCCCATGGGCCAGATTGTTGCTTAGGAGAAGAATGGGGTAAGGGTTGTGGCCCTAAGATCGATGCTAAGGGATTTGCCTGCCTAGCTGGAGGAGGTCCTAGTATCCCCTTGCTAAGGTCTACATCCTTCAGGAGACTTGTCGATTCATTCCCCATTTCATTGACCAATTCTATCCCCTTATTTTTCAGTTCATGGGTCAATTCAATCTGACCATCTTCATTGATCAATTCCAATGATGGTAACAGTTGATCAATGCCTGACAAATCCTTGCCTAGTGCATCATTAGATTGACAATCAACCATGTTTATGATCTTCTTACCTAAGCTCTTTACAGTAGGCTTCTCCTCAGGTTGTTCTGGGGAAAAGGGCATGCCTAGTTTAGGGGATTCCAAAAAGGTAGAAGGGTTTGGTTCGACCTCCCCTACTAGTTGACTTTGATCTTGAGATATAGCAATGACATGATGAGAAGTTGATTCTTCTGCCATGGCAGGAGCACAAATGGTTGGAGTTATTAATTCCTTTGCCAGGGCAGGAGCTTGAGGGGTCAGAGTGACTAAATCATATACCATAGTAGGAGCATGAATGATCGGAGTGACTGGTTCCTCTACCATGGAAGGAGCAACAGACAAAACAACTGGTTTGACTGACTGAGGGGGAACCCTATGTTGAGGGATTGATTGAAGTGGTGCTGGCATAGAAGTCGGTTCAGGCCGGGGAGCTATTGGTGAAATTGGTTGAGGGGCCAAGGCTTGTGTTGTTGGCCTAGGAGTTGTTGGTGAAGTAGACTGAGAAGCTAAGGATCGAATGATTGGCCGAGGGGCCTTTGGAAATGTTGGTGGAGTCAAAGGTTGGGGAACCGGCTTAGGTAACAAAGTATTTGCACAAGCGACAAGAGGAACTTGATTGTGAACAGTTGGTTTCGCCATTAGCACGGGTTGCATGGCCAGCTGAGGTTGGGGCATGGGTGGCCTAATCAACTGGCATCGAGGAGTCAGTTGAAGATGATGATCTGGATGAGATTGGAGAGGGCTCCTAGGTTGGTGCATAGCATCAATGCTCCTTTCAAGCCTGGGCCTCATATTCATCAGAATATTGGATTAATTCCACATCTTCTTTTACTTCCCCAATTATTGAATAGCCTGGCCCATATCGTCGCAAAAATTTTTCCTTAACAATTTCAAAATCCCATATTTCTATTTCCCCTAGTGAAAAGAACCATTCTAGGGCTGCACCATCCAATGATCGCTTAAAAAGAATAGCAAGAGCTCTTTGATCATTTAGCCATCGAGATGATTTGCTCAAGAAATCATTGACATGGGTGAAGGGATCACCTGAGCCATTGAAGCGATGGTAGGCTGGTGTTTGTGATGGAGGGATATGTGGGACCGGGAAAGATGGAGCGAGATATTTTAGAAATGGCCTTCGAGTCCAAACGATGCCTCAGCTCTTCAAAGTGTTCATCCATTTGGTTGAGTTTGTCCATGAATGCTTGAGTGAGGCTGGGTTCCTGAGCCACCGGTGCAAGGTATTTAGATGAATGGGTTGGAACAGGTGGCTTCAAAGTAGGAACTGGCATAGAATTATATGAATGCCCCACAATAGGGTGAGTAGAGGCACGACAGGGTTTCCTAGGAGAGGAGATGATGAGGGGCCTGACTGTCGATTGGGGTGGTGAGGGGGCTTGATTTCCCTCGACTAGATCTTGATTGGCAGGCATCTTTCCCTTTGTTAAAGATTGCACAAGTGAAAAGGATTCAGGATCTAGATGGAGGGATAGACCCTGGAGGATTTGTTCCACACTAAGTGAAGCAGGTGGATGGGGGGGATCTTGAATTTTAGGTTCCCTGATGGCATTAACATGGCTCTCTGGTTGGACCATGGGTTGTTGCAGCTTGTAGTAGTCCAACCTCCCAACGTGGCTTCCGGACCATAGCATCATGGGCATCATGTCGATCTTTCTACAAATATGGTTAAAAAAGAGAGCAAGAAAAGCACACAATTGAAGATTTTTTTTTATGTTTTGTTTTGTTAGAATTTTTTTTTGTTTCAATTTGGTTGGTTGAAAAACAAGTTGAACACAAAATCAAAGAGTTTTTTTTAGGTGTTTTGAAATAAGAATTTTTTTGGTTGTTTTCAATTGTGGTGAGCAACCAAGTTATGCAAACAAGGTTTTAAAATGACTACTCGACAATATTTGAGTTGAAACCTTAGATTAGATAGATTGTTAGAAATTGTTCACTCAAGTGGGTATGGTTCCTATTGCTTCAATCTTCAAGACCTAAGGTTGTCACTCAATCACCACGAGTAGGTACTTGGGTTCTTTGGGTTTTGGGAAAGTGGTACAACCAGCCCAATCATGCAGAGAGGAATACTCCACGGATGGGGACTTACGGAGGTCTTGATGGAAACAACCAAATCAACTAGGAAGGAATATCCCAGAAGAGAGGTTAGAATCCACCAAGAAGGTGTTTGGAGGGTGAGGGTGTGTTGGGAGAGAGAGCCCCCGCCTCGAATGCCCTATGGATCGGAACAAGTCCGGTACCCGATGCAAAAAGCTAATGCAAAAGTAAAAATGGAGGGTAGGAGGAGAAGAAGCAATCAATATGCAAGAACATGAAATGAAAGGAAGTAAACAGAGCATGCGATATGCAAACAAGACAAGCAATCATGCAACAAAACAAACAATCTAGTGACTAGAATTGAATTAGAATGAAACTAGTTGCACAAACAAATCAAGCTAGCACGGTTAAAGACATTGGATATCCCACCGTGGTCGCCAAAAAGTTGTCGACTCCAGAAACTGGGTTCTGGATCGGCACCTCAAGAGAAGGTGAAAGATAGAATTGGGAAAAAAGGGGGGAGTGAATTGAAAACACTCGGAAAGCGGTAAAATGTCCTCACCTCGGTCCCACACTCACATTGATCCCCGAACTTTCATCTCACGGCGTCGCTCGAGCACCGGAGATGGTTCGGGTCATGTGGGAAAAGAGTGAGGAGGATATGAATTTAGAACATGAATAAAAAGAAAGTGTGGTCGCCAGGAGCCGCGGGCTCCGCTTTATGTAATGGAAATAGAAAGAAGTTGACCGTGTGTACCTTAGCGTGGGAGAAAGGGATGTGAGTTCAACCTTCTTCTTCTTCGGCCGGCCGATGAAGAAGAGTCTCCAATCCAATGCTAGCTTAATCAACCTGTGCAACTAGAACAATAAACCAAGTGAAGAGTTTGGTTAGAACTATGGGAAGTGTAGTAACTGTAGAGAGAATATGAGAGAGAAGCAATTGGAATCGAACTCACCGGATTGGGGTGAGTCCTAACCCTTTTTTTTGTATTTTTGATTAGGTAAAAATGATGTAAATAAACTAAAAGATGCTTTAAAAAAATGAATAAACAGAGTTAATGGAGTTGAGAAAGCTTATAGAATGGATCGGCTTGAGTTGAAGCCGAGTTGGTTGAAAAAAAGGCCGGTTCGGGTAGCTTTCCACCCTTCTGGCGCGACTTCGGTGTAGAGGATGTTACGGACGACCCCGATGTCAGAATTGAGTTCAGTTTGTTGGAGTAGACGGAGGACTCAGAGAATAAGAGTTCCTATGTTGATGACTTCTCCGAAATCCTCCTGTATAAGTCACTAAAAATTCTGAAAGTGGGCGGATATCAAAAACAGAACCTGGATGCGCGCCCTCAGTGTAGCAACCGCCACGAACAAACGGCAAGTTGGAATTGAGTTCCGTAAGTTGGAGACGAAAGAGGACGAAGAGAGGAACAATTTGTATGTTGAAAACTTTTTTAGCAGAAGCCTCAGATTTTCTCCAGAAGTCGATGAAAATGGTTGATGAAGAACACCCGGATCGAGCCTTCTCCTTCACCTCGGGATCGATTTCTTGACTTCGGATCGCCTTTGGACGTCGGGACGGCTTTGGAGAAGAGCTTGGATGACCTTGAGACGAGCTAGGCACCGGGGGTTCAACCTTGGGTCGCTGAGAATGGCCCTCAATTTATAGGGGAAGAGAGCCGGTGCAAAATTTAGAAACTGGATGTACCGCGCCCCCGCGTTTCAAAGGAGACGAGGGCGCGCAGGGCGCGCCCTCAAACCAAGGGCGCGCAGGGTGCGCCCCCAGTTCGGGGGCGCGGTCTGCGCGCCCCCTGTTTCAAAGGGGGCGGGGGCGCGTTCGGCGTCTCACTGCTAAAAATCGACGGAAACTTCCGGAAATTGCTAAAAATCGACTTGACATACGTAACGCGCCCCCGAACCGGGGGCGCGGTACAAATAAGTGAAAATCCTCCCCCGGAAACCTTCCAAAAACCCGGTTTAGAAGGTGCTAATCGGGGTAATTTCCGATTTAAAGCAACTGACCGCGCCCCCGCTTTTCAAAGGAACCGGGGGCGCGCAGGGCGCACCCCCAGTTTGAGGCGGAGCGGGGGCGCGGTACACTCTCTCTCCTGCGCGCGTGTTCCGCGAGCCGTATCTTGCAAACGGGATGTCCGATTCGGCTCCCGTTTGTCGCGTTGGAAAGAGGGCTCTCAACCGCACCTCCTCAAGTCGGTAAAACAGCTGGAATAACTCCCGATATGTTCATACGGGGCTTTCTACCGGTTTACCCTCTCGCGGAAAGCCGAAACCCGGGGTGAAGATCCGAAAGAGCATGGTTCCGGTCGAGAAATCTCGGGTCAACTCGGGATGACTTGAAATGATGACCGAAAAAGTCCGGTACGATCGGACAATCCGAAGTCATCGAAAAATCTGAGATTAACCCAGTAAACGTGAATCGAAAGCCGTAAAAGCCGCGAAACCCTAAAATTGACCGAAATGGCCGTATAGCCCCGATTGATAAAATATATGGATAGAATCGACCCGGATGACCCGAAAAGACCCGGTGATGACCGGAAATGCCTAACATGTGATCCGGGATAGCCGTGTCAGCACAGATCGAAAAAGCCGTAACGAAAGCCGTCATTGACCGACGCCTACCGAAATGACTTCTCGGAAACCCTGAATGTTACGGAACACATGCGGGACTCCCGAGACCTTCAATTATGGACCATTCAAGGTCGGTCATCGAGCAAGCTTCGTGTTTTTACAGTTCACATGCGGCTCTCGCTTGAAGGTTACGGCAATATTCCGGAAATCATTGGTCCATTCTCAACTAACAAGCGGCTCCACCAATGTCCTTAGCTCATCTCCACGAGGTAGTCCGGATCAGATAACAGTCAAATAAAAGATATCGCCTGTGGAATAAGAGTCTAGGGCTCCGAATCAAGCCAATTTGGCGTGTCTACACTAGCAATCCTTTTCTTCACCTTAAATATTTTCTCTATGAATCCTCATTCTGGAAAAATGATCGTAGGGTTCTTGCTTTCTTGTTCCGTCGATCATTAGAAGGGATTGCATTGGAATGGTTCTACTTGCTCAACTCCTTTGAGGTAGGAGATTTCAATATTGTCAAAACCAAATTTTTGCAAAGATACAGAAACCGGGTGGCACCATCATGCTCCATTACAGATTTGATTGTTGTAAAGATGAAGCCCGAAGAAGACTTCATAAAGTTTGCTGATCACTGGAGGGGAATGGCAGAGAAATTGACAAATGTGATTTCTGAAGAGGAACAAGTGAAGATGCTTATCGGCAACACTACACCAGCTCTAAGGAATGCATTGATTATGCACCGTCCTACCACCATAAATGAACTTTATGACAGTGCCCGATACTTGCAAGCCCACTTCAAAGATGCCACTATGATAAATCCTTTTTATCCCAAACCTAGAAACTTCAGGAAAACCCCCTCTACACTGTAGACACGCCAATTCGGCCTTATTTAGAGCTTAAACCATTATTCCATTGGCAACATCTCTTTTAGACCATCAAAATCATGATGAACCACCCTTTTGGATGAGCCGAGGTGCTTATTGGAAATATGAGGATGATTTGCTAATTTCTAATCAAATCCGTGTTTGCCGAACAAGAGACTCTTGGTGGTGTGCCAGAATATGCTTTTCCCAGCATATCCTCTATTTGGAAATTTTTCACAGGATTATATGGATGTCTAATGAAGATGTCTTTAACATCAATAATCTTCCTCTCTGAGTCCTCTTTTCATTGCAACAAACAGCATTCAATTCCGATCTACCATTTGTCTGCAGCACCTTATAGAAGTCAGACGTGCAGTTTTGTCCGCACGCAACACCTATCAAGCCCAATTGCATGCAAGACCAGCCCATTGGTCTATGCTCTGACGTGCTGCACTGCTGATCATCGGCTTCTACAGATCTTTATAGTCATTTTCCGGCCTTACTTTATTCATAAGAAGTGTGATTCATCAATATATATTTCATCTCCAACAAACGGAAATAAATTCTGACATTCCTTCGGCTTGTTATGGCTTCAACACCGGCGCTGCACAGACAGATCCGAAGTCTTCTCTTGTTAGTCATCATCTTCTTAGTCAATTTTAGTACATTTAATGGTGGATTCAGCCTATACATACTTCATAGAAATTTTTCCCCGGTGAGTTTTCTTTTATCTCCAACAAGAATCATTCAATTCAGATATGTGGTGCCCATAGCATGTCCTACATCAACATTGTGCTAGGAGTTTCCAGAACTTCATTGTCTAATATCCGGCTTATCGATAAATTCAGATTACTTATCATAAGATTAAAGCAAACTTGTCTTCAAATCAAACCACCCTAGGTGAGTCCTCTTTATTTTGAAATAAACGTCACTCGATTTTGACATCGGTGCTATCTATTACGATCTCTGTATTAGAGCCGCGCAGTTTACATTAAATCTGTCCAACCCGGTTGCCACTTTGCCTGGGTTGTGTTGTCTTTAACCGTTCATATTCTCTTTGCTAACTCTTCATTCATATCATTTAATTCATATTTAAGCATCATTTTATTCAGTTTTTCATCATTTCACATATCATAAAAAACCAAAAAAAAGGGGTTAGGGCTAACCCCGAATCCGGTGAGTTTGTTTCCAGTTGTCGTTTATGTTATTGTTATTACAAGTTACTACACTTCACTCAATTCTAATCCTTCTTCACTTGTTTTCTTGTCTTATTGTCTTCTAGTTTCATAAATACATCAAGCTAGCATCGGTTGGACTCTTCTTCATCGGCCGGCCGAAGAAGAAGAAAGTTGAACTCACATCCCAATCTCCCATGCTAAGGTACACACGGTCAAATCAATTCATCTCTTGTTTTTATTCTATAAAGCGGAGCCTACGGCTCCTAGCGACCACCTTTCTTTTTATTCATGTTCTAATTTCATCTCCTCCTCACTCTTCTCCCACATGACCCGAACCATCTCCGGTGCTCGAGCGATGCCGTTAGATGAAAGTTAGGGGATCAATGTGAGTGTGGGACCGAGGTGAGGAGTCTTTACCTCTTTCCGAGTGTTTTCAATTCACTCCCTTTCCCCAATTCAATCTATCTTTCACCTTCTCTTGAGGTGCCAATCCGGAACCCGTTTTCGGAGTCGACAGCTTTTTGGCAACCACGGTGGGATTACCAATGTCTTTAACCATGCTAGCTTGATTTGTTTGTGCAACTAGTTTCATTCTAATTCAGTTCTAGTCACTAGATTGTTTGTTTTGTTGCATTATTGCTTGTCTTGTTTGCATATTGCATGCTTTATTTACTTACTTTTCATTTTATGTTTTGGCATATTGATTGCTTCTTCTCCTCTTACCCTCCATTTTTACTTTTGCATTAGCTTTTTGCATCGAGTACCGGACTTGCTCCTATCCGTAGGGCATTCGAGGCGGGGGCTCTCTCTCCCAACACACCCTCACCCTCCAAACACCTTCTTGGTGGATTCTTACCTCTCTTCTAGGATATTCTTTTCTAGTTGATTTGGTGGTTTCCATCAAGACCTCCATAAGTCCCCATCCGTGGAGTATTCCTCTCCGCACGATTGGGCCGGTTGTACCACTTTCCCAAAACCCAAAGAACCTAAGTACCTACTCGTGGTGATTGAGTGACAACCTTAGGTCTTGAAGATTGAAGCAATAGGAACCATACCCATTTGAGTGAACAAGTGCTAACAATCTATCTAATCTAAGGTTTCAACCCAAAAATTGTCGAGTAGTCATTTTAAGAACTTGTTTGCATAACTTGCTTGCTCACAACAATTGAAAACAACCAAAAAAATTCTTCTTTCAAAACACCTATAAAAAACAAAACAAAAACCTCTTTAATTTTGTGTTCAACTTGTTTTCCAAACAACCAAATTGAAACAAAAAAATCAAACAAAACAAAACATAACAAAAAAATCTTCATTTGTGTGCTTGACTTGCCCTTCCTTTTTTAACCATCTTTGAAGAAAGATCGACAGGATGCCCATGATGCTAAGGTCCGAAAGACACGTCAGGATGCTGGACTACTACAAGATGGGTCACTACATGCTACAACAACCCATTGTCCAACCAGAGGGCCATGTCAATGCCGTTAGAGAAGCTGAAGTTCAAAATCCAACTCATCCACCTACATCACTTAGTGTAGAACAAATCCTCCAGGGTCTATCCCTCCATCTAGATCATGAATCCTTTTCACTTGTGCAATCTTTAACAAAGGGAAATATGCCCACCAATGAAGATCCAGTCGAGGGAAATCAAGCTCCCTCACCACCCCAATCGACAGTCAGGCCCCTCATCATCTCTTCTCCTAGGCAACCCTGTCGTGCCTCTACTCACCCCGTTGTGGGGCATTCATATAATTCTATGCCAGTTCCTACTTTGAAGCCACCTCTACCAACCCATTCATTTAAATACCTTCCACCGGTGGCTCAGGAACCCAACCTCACTCAAGCATTCATGGACAAACTCAACCAAATGGATGAGCACTTTGAAGAGCTAAGGCACCATTTGGACTCGAAGGCCATCCCTAAAATATCTGCTCCATCATTCCTAGTCCCACATATCCCTCCATCACAAACACCAGCCTACCATCGCTACAATGGCTCAGGTGATCCCTTCACCCATGTCGATGATTTCTTGAGCAAATCATCTAAGTGGCTTAATGATCGAAGAGCTCTTGCTATTCTTTTTAAGCGATCATTGGATGGTGCAGCCCTAGAATGGTTCTTTTCACTAGGAGAAATAGAAATATGGGATTTTGAAATGGTTAAGGAAAAAATTTTGTGACAATATAGGCTAGGCTATTCAATAATTGGAGAAGTAAAAGAAGATGTGGAATTAATGCAGTATTCTGATGAATTAAGGCCCATGGCTGAGAGGAGCATTGATGCTATGAACCAACCTGGGAGTCCTCCCCAACCCCATCTAGATCATCATCTTTGGCCAACACCTCGACATTAGTTGATTAGGCCACCCATGCCCAAATCTCAGCCGGTCATGCAACCCATGTCAATGGCACAATCAATTGTGCACAATCAAGCTCTTCTTGTCAATTGTGCCAATACCTCATTACCTAAACTGGCTCCCCAACCTTCGAATTCACCAACATTTCTTAAGGTCCATTGGCCAATCATCCGGCCATTAGCTTCTCAGCCTGTTCCAACAACAACCCCTCGGCTAGCCACGCAAGCCTTCTCAGCCTGTTCCTAAGCCAATCGAGCAAACCCCGGCTTCTCAACCAATCCCACCGCATAGGGATCCTCCTCAGTTGGTTGCACAACAACCAATCATTTTTTCTATTACTCTTGCCTCAACAAAGGAATCAATCACTCCTACTATTCTTGCTCCTGTTGTAGTAGAAGATTCAGAAACTTCAACCCTTCAAGCTCCTGTCACGGTAGAGAAACTAGCCACTCCGATCATTCATGCTCCTGCCATGGTAGATGATTCAGACACTTCAACCCTTCAAGCTCCTACCCTGGCAGAGGAATTAATAACTCCAACCATTTGTGCTCCTGCCATAGTAGAAGAATCAACTTCTCAACATATCCTTGCTCTCTCTCAAAATCAAAGTCAGTCAGTAGGGGAGGTCGAACCAAACTCTTCTATCATTCTAGAATCCTCTAAACTAGGCATGCCCTCTTCCCCAGAACAACCTGAGGAGAAGCCTACTGTAGGGAGCTTAGATGAGGGGATTACAAATTTAGTTGATTGTCAAGGACTAGGCAAGGATTCTCCAGGTATAGATCAAATGTTGCCATCATTGGAGTTGATCCCTGAAGCTGGGGAGATAGAATTGACCCTTGAACTAAAAAATAAAGGAATAGAATTGGTCTGTGAAATAGGGAATGAATCGACAAGCCTCCTGAAGGATGTAGACCTTAGCAAAGGGATACTAGGACCTCCTCCAGCTAGGCAGGCAAAATCCTCGAAATCAGTTTTAGGGCCACGACCCTTGCCTCATTCTCCTTATAAAGAACAATCAGGCCCATGGGCCCACAATCAATCAAACTTAGGGCAACGACCCTTTCTTTACCCTTCTCCCAATCAAAGATCAGGCCCATGGGCCCACAGTTCCTCAATCTTAGGGCCACCACCCTTTCTTTGTCATGCCCACAACCATCAAATGGACCTATGGGCCCCCAATTCTTCAATATTAGGGCCACCACCCATACTTTATCCTATTCGATTGGGCTCTTATGCCCCTCTTCTACAATCGGGCCCTTATGCCCCACTTCTGCAATTGGGCCCTTATGCCCCATTTTCGGGCACTTATGCCCCTTTTCATCAATCGGGCTCTTATGCCCCTTTTCATCAACTGGGCCCATGTGCCCCTTTCCATCATCCAGGCCCACGTGCAGAAGTATTCTAACTCCACCTCGGCCAAAAATGACCATTGTACCTTTGGAAGCGGGGAGATTGTTGGATTCTAACTCCACCTTGGCCAAATTTACTAAATATGTTCATAAGAAAACATATAAATTAGTGAAAATGTCATTAGTTCTAGTGAAAGCATAGCATCGTGTTGAAATTTGAATTTAAACATGAAAAAGGAAAGAAACTAACCAAATTGGGACTAAATCCCAACCACTATTTAGAATATTCAAAGATGCATGAAAATGCAAATGGGTGGCTTAATTTATGCTAAACGACATGTTAATGAAAGTTAGAATGAAAGGGGGGAGCAAAGGATCGAATGGGAGGATAAAAAAACCCAAAAAATAAAAAATAAGGTTTGCACTTGCTAGTGCCCCACTAATGGGGCACTAACCGCAAGTGCCTTGTTGGTGGGGCACATTGACCAAAGTCAAAGCACCCCCTTGATGGGCCACTAAGGACTGGTTCTAGCAGATTTTCTTTCCTTCTTCGCAGTATCACCCCAAAGTGTTGGATGACTTCTAAGATGCAAAGAGAGCTTCTCTAGATAGCCAGTGTCTTGGTCATGATTAGAATGGAATGACATCGCCAAAACTAGTATTCGAAATGATTTTGAATATGGACTTTTATGGGATTCAAACAATCTCTATAGATTAGAGAAGATTGAGTATTATCATGCTCTCTCCAAGCCGCTCAAGTGTGCGACCTCTAGTTGTATCCACACGAACAACCTCCGAAGTCTGGTTCTCCTTCGTGCTGCCATCAACCACTCATCCCAAACTGAACTCCACCATCTAATGGCTGCTAAGGTGGGAGACAATGAAGGAGCGTGGTTGGGGCACAGAGAGCTTCCTTGGCTTGATAGCATTTTTACTCTTATCACTATTATTTATAGAACTCAGAGTTTTTCACAAAGACCCCTCCTTATTATACAAAGTAGCCCAAGCTTCCAAACTTATGGATTAGTCCTTATTTGTGTGATCTTCTAGGCTCAAGAGCTCATTTAGTTGAGGCCTAATTAAAAGAACAACTTTTTAAAATTAAATCTATTATCTTACAATAGATTTAACAGCCTATTGATCATGATGTGTACAAGCCACATCCTATGATCCAAAATGGCTTCGGGGATGAACTCCTCTCCAAGGAGTCTTTCCATCATTGGTTACCATATGGCTATAAATCTTCATCGATCTAAAATTCTGGTTGGATAGGAATATGTCACCGACTGTCAACTCCTAGATATACTGGCACTATAGAATCTTGTACTCGTAATTGGATCAATTAGAAAACTTTTTGTTTCAATTATCTTATCTACCTTGGCCAAAGATTTAGAGTACTATCCATAGGAAATTCTCTTTCTCCTATTAAGAGTAGACAATCCCCTATTGTCTACTCAATTACCTCCACCGAGTTTCCCATATACCCATTTCATTAACTATACTTGAACACAATACTAAGTGATCCATAACTGAATTATCAAAGTACATGGTACATCTAGGAAGATATCTTTGGTGACTCAGATTAAAGATCCAACCCTGCAACTATGATTATAGAATACCCTAATTGATAGTTCGGTACGATACCATTCAGGGATTCGATATTGGTCAGTTCAGTGAAATCATTCTTCTAATGAGCACCTGTGCATGTATTTTAGTGTCCCCACATTGATGACCAATGAGATCGGTCATCCTCATCATATGAAAAGATATCATATACACTAGTCTTATCAGATCCTTGATGTCCTGTCTCAAAAAATCTATGACTAGGAACATTTAGATCATATGCTTCTAGATGATTGATCTCATTATCATGATATCATCATGATTCAATCACCATTGCATGACCTAGGACTTCATGATGATAGATGCATCTAAATAGTGTGAGTAATAAAGAAAATGTCATTAATACTAAATAAGATATTACAAGAAATGTACAATCATAACACAAATGATTGGTATGTAGGACATATATTTCTATCATCATTAACTTCTTATAATTGAAAATATTTAAAAAATGTCTTCTCATAACCCCATATTTTCGTTGAGACATCTCTAATCATCCTGGAGGGTGCTCCCAACCAGGGACCTCTCCATGATGAATCACTGATCAATTTACTCGATTCATCACCCATTTTAAATACCACCTTTACAATTCTATCTTTTATAGGCATAGCTAGTTTGAAAATAAAAAATCAAAGGAAAACAAGTTCGAGATAGATATCCCCAACAATTGGCTTCAAAATGCAGAGAATGTGCACAGCTGCTAAAGTTCTTGGAAAACACCATCTAGCTAGATGAAATCCGATATGAGAATTAGCTTAACATCGATCATATACTGGGAGTATATGTTGTGCTATCAGACAAGGATCCTAACTCTAAGGAATGAATTGAGGTCTTGGTTGATGCAAATGCATCTAGACTTAAAAGATTTGAGGAACAATCAGCCACGATGGATGAACCAACAAAAGAGCTGAATCATGGAACACTAGAAGAGCCTATGACCATCCTCTTGAGTACAAACATCAAACCCAATGAGGAACAGTGGCTGATCAAAATTCTGGAAGAATAAAAGGACATGTTTGTTGACACACCAAATTTGCCTAATTTAGAGTATAAAACTCATATTTTATAGGGTAACATGTGTGATTGATCTAAAAATGATGCCATATTCTTTATTGATAATTTGGAGCTTTGCCATGTGAAATTAGACATTTTTCGGAGATTTCCAAACAAAGTCACAACTTACGAGCAAAAGCCATGTGTAAATTATGGAAACGCAGAAATTGGCTTGATGATCAAAGCCTAATGATCAAGCATTGAAGGTTATGATCAAAATATCATTCTGGATGTATTTTTATTCATGTTGTGACTTTTCCAATTGCCGTCAGGATCATTTTGGCTAGCATCAAATCTTATGATCACTACTCTAACTTTAGGATAAATTTTTAAAGTTTCGAAGAATCTTTTGGCTGATCTTCCACTACAAAAAGCTTCATTGGACAGTTATCTTTCCAAAGAAATAAATGACATTGAATTCTAAGTTTGTGAGTATCCATAGTGGCTTTCGAAACTTGGGCACGTAAATGTAGTATCATGCACCCCAGGGTTGGGCACATGCGTCCTCCCAAGGGGGCACATGCCCAAGCACCCTCTTTGGAGGGCACATGCCCATGCACCCTACTAGGTGGCACATGGTCATGCACCCCCGATCGGGGCTGTTTCCAATTCTGATCTTCCATCCGAGAACTTCATCAGGATAAACTTTTAATTTTTTTTAAGATTATCATTTAAATTTCCATGTGCCCCTAGTCGAGGGCACGTTGTCATGCACTCTAGGGGTGGGCACATGTCCATGTGCCCTTGACCTAGGGCACATAGCACCCGCCTTTATATTTTATGCTTATCATGGTCCAAAAATCACATCTTAATTTTTTTTTGTTTTCAGATTTATCATTGAATTTACATGCACCCCCAAGGGGGGCACATGCTCCCTAGGGTAGGGCACACCCCAAGGTAGGGCGCATTGACCATATTTTTTAGGAATGAATAGACCCAATTTTCTTCTATAAATTAAACCCTGTTCTGGTCATTCTAGAGGTTAGAAGATGAACCCCCAAGCAACTCAAGATGTCCAATCTTCCTCCCACTCTATTCTGGTGATTTTTAGAGAGATAAATTCTAGCATTTAAAAAGATAAAAGTTAGTTTTAGAGAGAGAAGTCGGTCCGCATGTGTTCAACCAGGTCTCTCTTCTCCGGCTTCTATAGAAGCATGGAACGTTTACCACGAAAGTATTCTAAAGAAAAGTTCTTCATACCGGGGTCCTCTTTCCTCTTCATCAAACAGCATGCAATTCTTGCATCGATGCTGGTCATGGTAGGCTCTAAAGCAAAGTCACGCCAAGTAGATCCTAGTTGTTGTTCAGCTCTCTCAACGGACCCATATTTGACCATATCTTCTTCAATCAGGCTCAAATTTTATCTATTTTTCTTTCTATCTCTTTAATTTGTCCTTCTCCATCCATCTATCATTTTTTACGTTTTTTTCATTATTTTTAATATTTTAGTTTAAAAACCTTAAAAAAGGGTTAGAAGTAACCTGAATCCGATCAGTTCTATTTCAATTGTCTATTTCTACATCATTCTCTTTAAACATACCTCACCCCATTCAGTTATAAGTGTTTTTTCATTTTTCTTTTCATTGTCTAGTTGCAAAGAAAATCAAGCATCCAAGTGTTGAAGACTCTTCTTCATTGGTCGACTGCAGCTCCCACTAAGGTACACATGGTCAATTTTTAATTTCATTACATAAAGTAGAGCTAGTAGCTCCTTCAACCACTTTCTAACTTCATTTCATGCATAAATTTTTTTATCTCTTCCTACCCACATGACCACGATAGTCCCTTCAACACCCTAGCGATGTCGAAGGTTGAATATTCGGGTATCATTGTGAGCATGGGTAAGAAGGGATCATCTTCTCTTTATCCTCCCTCTCTTTTTCTCTTTGAGGTGATGATCCAGATTCACTCATCCTTATTTTGGAGTCAACATTGTTCGGATGGACATACGAAGATATGTCATAATTAGACAACTCATTGGTTGAACACTGATTAACTTTGAAACTTGGAGCTACCTCTGTTAAACAAAAAACTAAGGTGATTCCACCTGGATGCCGCACACAAAATGAAGGAACAAGTGAACAAGTTACACCAGACAAAATTTATTAAGGTCATTCCTTATCTACAATGGGTGGAAAACATAGTCCCTGCCATGAAAAAGGAGGGATGAGTTCGAATTTGCATAGACTTTAGGGACTTAAATCGAGCGTGTCCTAGAGAATGATTTTTATTTTCCTTATATTTGATGTTTTCGTTGAAACTGTTGTTTGATATGAAATGCTCTCATACATGGACTGCTATTTTGGATATAGTCAAATCTAGTTAGCAAAAGAGGACCAAGAGAAAACCTCATTCACTACACCGTGGGAAACCTACTGTTATTTCATCATTTCCTTCGGATTGAAGAATGTTGGTGCCACATATCAGAGAGCCATGATGGCTACTTCTCATGACATGATACATACTCTTGTAGAGGTGTATGAGGATGACTTGGTTGTCATGTCTAAGAGCCAAGAGGATCAGCCTGAGGTACTAAGAAAGGTCTTGCAAAGGGCTAGAGAATACAAATTGAAAATGAACCCTAGGAAATGCACATTTGGAGTCTCATTATGAAAGTTGTTGAGGTTCATAGTGAAAAAAAAGGGCATAGAGATTTAACAAGGTCAAAGCAATTCTTGATATGCCTCCTCTAAAGAATATGAAAGAACTTCGAGGATTAATCGACAGGCTACAGTTTGTCTGCTAGTTTATCTCACAACATTCCCAAAGGTGCAAACTTTTTTATAAGTTAACCAAGGTGGGGGTTGAGTATAAAAGGGATTCAATGTGCCAATAAGCATTTGATGGTTTAAAAAGATGCTTGGCCAGTCCCCTTATGCTTAGACCATAGTCTTTGGCAAGACTTTAGTCCTTTATATCTTGGTTTTGGAAAACTCTCTTGGGGCATCCTTGCACAAGTGTATGAAAAAGGAAAAGAGTGAGACACATATTATTTATCTAAGATCTTTGATCCATGTGAGCAGAAATACACTGTAGTGAAGAAAACATGTGCTGCTCTAGTCTAGGTAGTTTAGAAGCTAAAGCATTATTTCTTTGCTCATGAGGTCAAGCACATTGCTCGTATCAATCCCATTAAGTTCCTCCTTGAGAAGACCATTTTAACTGATCTGTTAGGTCATTGGCAAAGCTTCCTCTCACAATTTGATGCCATTTATGTCACCTAGAAGGCAATTAAAGGCTATGCCATTTCTAAACACCTTGACCGCCACCCTATACCCATCTTTTACCTAGACCAATTAGAGCTCTTGGATGACGAACTAATGTGAATCCGATCTTCCAATCTTTAAACATTATATTTTTAGGGGCTCTGAATTCACATGGTAGAGGGATAGGAGTCATCTTTCTATCACCCAATGTTGTCACTATTCCACAGAAATTTACCTTGAATTTTTAACAGCTAACAATATATCTGAGTATGAAGTCTTGCTGGCTAGGATGGAGGCCGTACACTTCTATGGTGCCACAAATTGAGGGTGATAGGTGATAGTCAACTATTTTGTGCCAAGCCCTATCCAAATATTGATCTTCTCATCCAAACCTCAAACCCTACCAAGAACTCACCGGTTACTACATCAAGCTATTCTTCCAACTCGCTTTTGTCCATGTTCCTTGAGCTCAAAACATCCTTGCCGATACCTTAGCCTCATTAACTTCTTCTCTATCAGTCCCACTAGGCAAGTAGATGTGGACCATCCAAGTCCATACAAGAACAATTTCATCAATTGAGAATGAGCATTTTCTAAAGATAAATGAGATTTTTTACAGAAAAGAATATCTAGAATAGAAAGAAGAAATTTACTTGATTTAATTGGAAGAGTTAGAAGAAGGTGAGAGAACCTGGTGTAGACATGCCAATTCGCCTAATTCAGAGTATAAGTTTTATAGAGTAACATATGTGATTGATTAGAGAATGATGTCGTGCACCACTATTTTTGATTTGGAGCTTTGCTGAACAAAATTAGACATTTTTTGGAGCATTTTGAACAAAGTTGTAATTTCCAAGCAAAAGCCACACGTAAATCATGTAAACATGAAAATTAGCTGGATGACCAAAGCCTAATGATCATGCATTGAAGGTTATGGTCAGATTCTTGTTTCGAACATGTTTTCTTTCATGCCGTGTCTTTCTGGTTAGCTGTCAGAATTATTTCGACTAGTGTTGGATCTTTTGTTCACTATCCTAACTTCTGGTTAAAATTTAGATATTTTGGAGAGTGCAGTGGCTTATTCATCACTGTAGAAAGCTTTCTTGGCTTGTTATCCTTTCAACACAACAAATGGCATCGAACTCTGAGCTCGGGAGTGTCCGCAATGGCTTCCAGAACACAGGCGCGCAGAAGTAGTACAATGCACCCCAGCTCGGGGATGCATCCCAATGCGCCTGGGCTCGGGGACATCCCCATGTGCCCCTGATCAGGGGCACATAGGTAACAATTTTCGATTGTGACTTTGCCTCTAATCAATTTAGATTGAATTTTTCGATTAGATCAGGCTGAAATTTTTTGCTAGATTGAATGCACCCCTAGGGGATGCATGTGCACTGTAGACATGCCAATTTGGCCTTATTTGGGGCTTAAACTCTTATTCCATTGGCAACATCTCTTTTAGACCATGAAAATCAAGTTGAATCATTATTTTGGACAAGCCGAAGAATTCACTAGAAATCTGAGGAAGAGTTTTTTATCTCTAATCAAATTAATTTTTCCCAAATGAGAGCCCATTCTAACTTTCATGCTGCTCTTAGTGGTCTTTGCACCAAGGTCACGCCTCTTGGTGGTGTCCCAAATTATGCTTTTCCCAGCATATCCTCTACTTGGAAACTTTTCACAGGATTATATGGACGTCTAATAAAAAAGTATTCAACATGAATAATCTTATTCTCTGAGTTATCTTTCCATTGCAACAAACGACATTCAATTATGATCTTCCATTTATCCACAATGCTATTTGGAAGTCAGATGCACAGTTCTGTCCGCACGCAGCATCGATCAAGCCCAATTGCATGCAAGCCCAGCCCATTGGGCACATATCTGACAAATTCACAACCTTACCTTCCTTTTTCCTTTTCCATATTACTTGGTATAGTATTTGAAAGCTTTATGGTCGAAATTAGCATCATCAAATGATGGCAATCCAACTTGTTGTCTTGTATATCAAGACTTGCTATTTTTAGACTAGATTTGTTTCCTCTTCAAGTGGAGACATATTTTGAACATGGGGAAGGTGATCCACGGTTTCCAATCTCTCTCAATCATTTGGGTAAATTTCTATATGCCTCAGGATGAAAATTAGCAACATTAATTGAAGGAAATCCAACCTATGGTCGGATGTATCAAAATTTGCTATTTTTTGACCTGTTTTTCATCCCCTATAAAGGGAGACTCATATGAACGACCTAAGAGGGGAATCCCTATCCTCCAGCACTCTTATCCTCGTCCTCCAGCCACTCTTGGCTCGTCCCAACCTCCCCAAATCGTTCTCTCTTCATCCCAGTGCCCAGAGATCATCCCAAAGTGAAGAAGAAGCCGGTCTACGCTCCGACATGATGCACTGCTGATCATCGGCTTCTACAGATCTTTATAGTCATTTTTTGGCCTGACTTACTTCAGAAGAAGTGCGCTTAATCAAGATGTCTTTCATCTCCAACAAACGGAGATCAATTCTGACATTCCCTCGGCATGTTATGGCTTCAACACCGGTGAGTCATATTTTATTTAAAACAAGAATCATTCAATTCAGATATCTGTGGTGCCCATAGCACATCCTACATCAACATTGTGCTGGGAGTTTCTAGAACTTCATTGTCCAAGATCCGGCTTATCAGGTAAATTAAAATTACTTATCATAAGATTCAAGCAAAATTGTCTTCATATCAAAACACCCTCGGTGAGTCCTCTTTATTTTGAAACAAACATCACTTTATTCTGACATTGGTGCTTTTCGTTACGGTCTCTGCATCAGAGCTGCGCAGTTTATATTGAATCTGCCCAACCCGGTTGCCACTTTGCCTGGGTTGTGTTGTCTTTAACCATTCATATTCTCTTTGCTAACTCTTCATTCAAATCATTTAGTTCATATTTAAGCATCATTTTTATTCAATCTTGCATCATTTCATGCATCATAAGAAAACCAAAAAAAGGGGTTAGGGCTAACCCTGAATCCGGTGAGTTTGTTTCTAATTGCTATTTTGTGTTATTGTTTTTACAGTTACTACACTTCACATAGTTCTAATCCTCCCTTCACTTGTTTTCTTGTCTTCTTTGTCTACTAGTTGCACAGGTACATCAAGCTAGCATCGGTTGGACTCTCCCTCATCGGCCGGCCGAAGAGGAAGAAGGTTGAACTCACACACTCTCTCCCACGCTAAGGTGCGCACGGTCAACTTATTTCTATTTTCAATACATAAAGCGGAGACCGCAGCTCCTGGCGACCACTTATTCAATCTTCTCATGCATTAAGTCATTTATTTCTCTCTCTCCTCCCACATGACCCGAACCGTCTCCGGTGCTCGAGCGACGTCGTGAGATGAAAGTTCGGGGATCAATGTGAGTGTGGGAATGAGGTGAGGACCTTTTACTGCTTTCCGAGTGTTTTTTGATTCACTCTCCCTTTTCCCATATTCTATCTTTCACCTTTCTCTTGAGGTGCCGATCCGGAACCCATTTCTGGAGTCAACAACTTTTTGGCGACCACGGTGGGACAACCAATGTCTTCAACCGTGCTAGCTTGATTGATTCGTGCAACTAGTTGTTTTCCGATTTGGTTCCCGCGCGAATCGGCTTGTCCTTTACCTTTTCCATGTCAATTTACCTTTAAACTTGCTATTTACTCTTCGTTTAAGATTGTCCCCCATGTGGATTTGACTTCTCTTTAATTTTAACCCGGTTCCCGCGTGAATCACTCTTTTCTTCTTATAAACTGGTTCACGCGTGAACCACCTTTCTTTTCCAACTCGGTTCCCGCGTGAACCAACTTATTTTCAGATCGCTCCTCACGTGGACCACCTCTTTACAGCACCTTCAGATTGGCCCCACATGACCCTCTTTCTATTTTGTGAACTCTTACACCGGTTCCCGTGTGAACCACCCTTTTCTTCACAAAAACCGGTTCCCGCGTGTACCAACCCCTTTTCTAAACCAGTTCCCGCGTGAACCAATACACTTTCAGATCGGTCCCTACGTGGACCACCCTTTTGTACCACTTTAAATTGGCCCCAAGTGGCCCTCCTTTCATTTTTCCAATCAAACAAATCGGTTCCCGCGTGAACTACCTCTTTTTCTTCAAAAAACCAGTTCCCGAGTGAACCACCTACCTTTCCAAAAAAACCGGCTCCCGCGTGAGCCACTTTATTTTCAAATAGGTCCCCGCGTGGACCATCATTTTACCTTTACTTCATATTTGTCCCCACTTGGACACTCCATCACAAGCCGGTTCCCGCGTGAAGTCCCCATTGGGTAAAATTGCTTGATTGCTTTACTTGTTTACTTTATCATTGCTTGATTGCTAGTTACTTGTTTACTTTATCATTGCTTGTCTTGTTTGCATTCACTTGCTTGATTTATTTAATAGCTTTCATTCATATTTGCATATTGATTGCTTCTTCTCCTCCTACCCTCCATTTTTCATTTTTGCATTAGCTTTTGCATCGGGTACCGGACTTGTTCCAATCCGTAGGGCATTCGAGGCGGGGGCTCTCTCTCCCAACACACCCTCACCCTCCAAACACCTTCTTGGTGGATTCTAACCTCTCTTCTGGGATATTCCTTCCTACTTGATTTGGTAGTTTCTATCAAGGCCTCCGTAAGTCCCCATCCGTGGAGTATTCCTCTCCGCACGATTGGGCCGGTTGTACCACTTTCCCAAAACCCGAAGAACCCAAGTACCTACTCATGGTGATTGAGTGATAACCTTAGGTCTTGAATATTGAAGCAATAGGAATCATACCCATTTGAGTGAACAATTGCTAACAATCTATCTAATCTAAGGTTTCAACCCAAAAATTGTTGAGTAGTCATTTTAAAAACTTGTTTGCATAACTTGCTTGCTCACCAAAAATTGAAAACAACAAAAAATTTCTTCTTGCAAAACACCTAAAAAAACAAAACAAAAAAAAACCTCTTTAATTTTGTGTTCAACTTCTTTTTCAAACAACCAAATTGAAACAAAAAAAATCAAACAAAATAAAACATAACAAAAGATCTTCAATTGTGTGCTTTACCTGCTCTCTTTTCTAACTATCTTTCTAGAAAGATCAACATGATGCCTATGATGCTAAGGTCTGGAAGCCACGTTGGGAGGTCGGACTACTATGAGCAAAAAGAGTACGAGCCAAGTTTCTACAAGCTTCAACAACAACCCATGGTCCAACCAGAGGGCCATGTCAATGCCGTCAGAGAACCTGAAGTTCAAAATCCTACTCATCCACCTGCTTCACTTAGTGTGGAACAAATTCTCCAGGGTCTATCCTTTCATTTAGATCCTGAATCCTTTTCACTTGTGCAATCTTTAACAAAGGGCAAGATGCCCGCCAATCAAGATCCGGTCGAGGGAAATCAAGCCCCCTCACCAACCCAATCGATAGTCAGGCCCCTCATCATCAACTCTCCTGCACAATGTTGCTGTGCTACCTTGCCTACTCACCCCATCATGGGTCATTCTTCAGCTCGCACACCAACCCACCTCCCTCCCATCCAGGTACCACATGCACACCCCCTGGTGAATTACCCCCCATCTGTTGCCAAGGATCAGGAAACCCTTGAATTTCCCCTCTATACTATCTACATCCCCCAATCACAAATGCCAACCTACCATCGCTACAATGGCTCAGATGATCCCTTCACCCATGTCAATGATTTCCTGAGCAAATCATCTCGATGGCAGAATGATAGAAAGACCCTTGCCTTTCTTTTTAGGAGATCTTTAGAGGGTGCAGCCCTAGATTGGTTTTTTACATTGAACGAAGTAGAGATATGGGATTTCAAAATTGTCAAGGCTAAATTCTTGAAACGATATGGGCCAGGATATTCAATAATTGGGGAAGTAAAAGAAGATGTGGAATTGATGCAATATTCTGATGAATTGAGGCCCAGGCTTGAGAGGAGCATTGATGCTATGCACCAACCTAGGAGTCCTCCCCAATCCCATCCTGATCATCTTCATCGGCCGATTCCTCGATGCCAGTTGATTAGGCCACCCATGCCACAATCTCGGTTGAACATGCAACCCGTGTCAATGGCACAATCAATTGTGCACAATCAAGCTCCTCATGTCAATTGTGCCAACACCTCATTATCAAAATCGAATTCTCAGCCTATTTAAGCAACAACCCCACGGCCAATCATCCGGCCCTTGGCTTTTCAACCTATTCCACCAACAAGCCCTCAGCCAATCATCCATCCCTTGGCTTCTCAGCCTATTCCACCAACAACTTCTCAGCCAACCATCCAAGCCATGACTCCTCAACTAATTACACCAATAGCTCTTCAGCCTGAACTGACTTCTATGCCAGCACCACTTCAATCAATCCCTCAACATAGGGTTCTCCCTCAGTCAGTCAAACCACTTGTTTCGTCTGTTGCTCCTGCCATGGTAGAGGAACCAGTCACTCCGATTAGTCATGCTCCTGCTATGGTATATGATTTAGTCACTCCGACCCCTCAAGCTCCTATGTTGGTAGAGGAATTAATAACTCCAACCATTTGTGCTCCTGCCATGGCAGAAGAATTAGCTTCTCATCAAGTCATTGCTATATCTCAAGATCAAAGTCAGCAAGTGTAGACACGCCAAATTCGCCTAATTCAGAGCATAAAACTCATGTTTTATAGGGTAACATATGTGATTGACCTTATAATGATGCCGGGTCTTTAAAACTTGATTTGGAGCTTAGCCGAACGAAATCGGATGTTTTCCGAAGTTTTCCGCAAAAAGCCATAATTTCCGAGCGAAAGCCACACGTAAATCGTGTAAAAACGGAAGTTGGCTGAATGACCAATGCCTAATGATCATGCATTGAAGGTTATGGTCAGATTCACACTCTGGACAAGTTTTGTTGCATACCGTGCCTTTCCGGTTTGCCGTCGGAGTCATTTTGACCTATATTGGATCTTCTGTTCACTGCCCTAACTTCTGGACAAATTTCTAAAGTTTTAGAGGGTGTGATGATCAGATGCTATAGAAAGCTTCTTCGGCCTGTTATCTTTCCAACGCAACAAACGGTGTCGAATTCTGAGTTCGGGAGTGTTCGCAATGGCTTTCGGAAGAAGGAAAGTCCCATGCGCCCGGGTTCCTGGTCACATGCGCCCAGGACCCAGGGCACGTGCCCATGCTCCCTACCAGTGAGGCACGTGACCTCGTGCCCTCACTTGAGGGCACATGCGCCCTACCCTTGAGGCACGAGGGAACCAGTTTTTCACCGGGACTCTACCATTAAACCGATCGACCGGATAAAGACAACATTTTCGGGAATAGTGCCATGCGCCCCTACTAGGAGGCACATGCGCCCCTCAGTGGGGCGCATGCACCCTGCACCAGGGCGCATGCGCCCAGGGGTAGGGCGCAAGGAGCCCTATTTTTTAGTATTGATCGCGCCGTTCGTTCTCCTATAAATAAACTCTGATTCCGGTCGTTCCAAAGGCATGAGCATGACCCCTAAGGCATCTCAAGACGTCCAACCTCCCTCCTGAATTGATTTTGTGATTTTTAGAGAGAGAATTTCGGGTTTTTAGAGAGAGAAAAGTCAGTTCAAGAGAGAGAAAGGCTGTTCTGCAGGTGATCTGCCAGGTCTCTCTTCATCGTCCTCTAAAGCAGCTTCTGGATCTCTTCTGCCAGAGCTTTCTTCATCAAAGTTCTTCATCTCTAAGTCTTATTCAGTTTTCAATCGATGGCACTTGATTCTGAGATCGGGGCTGGTTGTGACGAGCACAGAAGCAAAGTCGTGCCTGGCAGATCCTGGACTGCTGCTCGGCTTTTTCGACAACACAGATTTGGCCATATCTTTCTCTATTCAACTCAGAATCTTTGTGTTTTTTTTTCCTATCTCTTTGTTTAGTGATTCTCCATACTCACATTATTTTTTTAAATTTTTTTCATTACTTTTACTCTATTAATCCGAAAGTAGAAAAAGAGGGGTTAGAGATAACCCGAATCCGGTCAGTTTCTAGTCAGTTGTGTGTTTCATGTCATTCGCTTTACATATACTCCACTTTGTCTAGTTCTAATTGTCTATTTCACTTGTTTGTTTGTCTAGTTGTACATAAAATCAAGCACCCACACGTTGAGGACTCTTCTTCATCGGCCGGCCGAAGAAGAAGAAGCTTTAACCCACACTCTTCACGCTAAGGTACACACGGTCAATTTTAATTCTATAAATTGGAACCCGCGGTTCCTGGAAACCACATGTATTAATTTTCTACTTCTCACTCTCCTCCCACATGACCCGAACCATCTCTTTGGTGATCGAGCAACGCCAAGGGATGAAAGTTCGGGGATCAATGTGAGTGTGGGACCGAGGTGAGATTTGCTTTTCGAGCTTTATTCCTTTCTTTTCTCATCCCCTCTTGAGGTGACGATCTGGGTTCATGGACTTCCCTAAAAATGAGAGGACCCCGTCGAATTTTCAGAGTCGACAGCTTTTGTGGTGACCACGGTGGGACAAGCAATGTCTTCAACCGTGGGTACTTAGTGTTTTGTTTGCAACTAGTTCTAATTCTAGACCGTTTCCCACGTGAGCCTTTCCTTATTTCCACCTTTCTTAACTTCATGCCATCTCAAAATTTCTGATTTCACCCATCTTTCATCAGATCTGAAGTCCCAAGTATGCCATTTAATTTCTGCATTTTATTTAAACCGGTTCCCACGTGAACCACCCTTTTCCTTTTAAATCGGTTCCCGCGTGAACCAATCTCTTTCTTTACTTCGGTTCCCACGTGAACCAAACCACTTTTTTTCAGATCTATCCCCACTTGGATCAGATCTTTATTCATCTTTAATTGGCCCCACGTGGCCTTCTTTCAATCATTCAAACTGGTTCCCACGTGAACCACCCTTTTTTACCCAAAACCGGTTCCCACGTGAACCACCTTTACTTTTTACCCCGATTCCCACATGAACCAGCTTATTCTTACATCGGTCCCCACGTGGACCACCCTTTTGCTTGGCTATTAGATCTAAACCCTCTTCTTTCCATCACCTTTTCACTATCTCCATTTGGCTCACATAAGACACAAGGTCTGGATTTTAGTTTCTAGTTGCTTGTCTAGTTTCTAATTGCTTGTCTGGTGTTGATTGCTTGTTTATTTAAGTTTATGTTTTGCTTATTACTTGCTTTATTACTTGATTGCATTCTCTGCTCCTTCTCTCTACCTCCTTCTTTTACACTTTTTTTGAGGCGGGAGCTCACTCTCCCATTTACCCCTCCCATCCAAAGCACCCTCTTGGTGGATTCTGACCTCTCTATTGGGAAATTCCTTCCTAGTTGACTTGGTTGGCTTTCATCAAGGCCTCCATAATTCCTCATACGTGGAGTATTCCTCTTCACGATCGGGTTGGTTGTACCACTCCCCAAAACCCGAAGCATCCTATGTTACCTACACGTGGTGAGATTGTGTGAAACCTAGGTCATTGGAGATTGGAGTTAGGATCCTAACCCATTTGTTGAGAGAACAATTCTTAACAAATCCATAAACCTAAGGTTTAATCAAAATCATTGCGTAACCTTGCTTTCAAGTCTTTGCATCACTTGCTTGTCAAACAAAAATTCAAACCTATAACTTTTTGCAAGATACTAAAAAACCAGAAAAAGTTCTTTGTTTGCTTTGTCAACTTGTTTGTTTTCTCCTAAGTTCAATGCAACTAAGGTCTGGAAGGCATGTTGGAATGGCGGAACAAGCTGAACATAGAGAACATGAGATGGGACACGAACCAATTCCATCAGATGGTCTTGTTAATCCATTGTTTGAGTCAGAAGTGCAAGTGGTCCCTCAACCATCTGCTCCCCGTGATGTTGAACAACTCTTTAGGGAGTTGTCTCTCTATGCCGACCCAGAAACCTATGCCCGAATACAATCCATGGTGAAGGGAAAAATGGCCTCAGATCAGGCTGAAGCCAACCAAGTTGCTTCATCTCCTTGTCCTCTAGTTCGACCATCACGTATTCAGTCACCCTTTATTCAACCACCTATTGTTCAACAATCTATGATTCAACCATCGTTAACACAACCATCACTAGCGCAACCATCTGTAGTTCAACCATCTGTGGTCCAACCCTCATTTGTTCAACCATCTTATTTCAACCATGTTGCTCCCTTGGCCCACCAAGTCATAGGACAATCTTCAGTGAATTTGCCAAGTCATGCTCCTCAATTCCAAAATCATGTCTCTAACCACATACCCCCACCAGTAAACCAAGAACCTGCTCTCACCCAGGCAATCATGGATCAGCTCACCCAGATGAATGAACATTATGAAGAGCTGAGATGTCGCCTGGACTCCAAGTCGGTTCCTGAGATTTCTATTCCTTTTTTACCAGTTCTCCACTTGCCACCTTCTGAGCTACCAGTTTATTGCCGCTACAATGGTACTGGCAATCCTTTTCTCCACTTAAAAGATTTTCTCTACGAGTCCTCGTTCTGGAAAAATGATTGTAGGGTTCTTGCCTTCTTGTTTCGTCGATCACTAGAAGGGTCTGCATTGGAATGGTTCTACTCGCTCGACTCCTTTGAGGCAGGAGACTTCGATATTATCAAGACCAAATTCTTGCAAAGATATAGAGACTGGGTGGCACCAGCATGCTCCATTACTGATTTGATTGCTAAGAAGATGAAACCCGAAGAGGACTTCATAAAGTTTGCTGATCGCTGGAGGGGAATAGCAGAGAAACTGACAGATGTGATTTCTGAAGGGGAACAAGTAAAGATGCTTATCGGCAACACTACACCTGCCTTGAGGAATGTATTGATCATGCACCGTCCTACCACCATGAATGAACTCTATGACAGTGCCCGATACTTGCAAGCCCACTTCAAGGATGCCACCATGATAAACCCTTTTGATCCTAAACCTAGAAACTTCAGGAAAACCCCCTCTGCACCAGTTGGGCCTACAACCGAGGGAGTGGTCAACAACGAAGCTATAAACATTGTGGGGAACCAGGGAGGGAACCGTCAAAACCAGTTCAGAAAACCACCACAAAACCTTTCCTATTACCCCCCTCAACAATAGGTTAGGCCACCACAACCACGACAACCACAACAACCCCCGCAACCAGTAGCACAACCCCAGCAACCTCGTCAACCTACCTACAATAGGGCACCGCCACCACCCAATCAGGCACCACAAAGGGGAGGTCCTAGGAGAGAGAACTACCAACAACTCCCTTACTCCTTGACCGACATCTTCAATGTACTCATGGTGGAGAAACAGTTGGAATTGCCCAAGGAAAGAGAGGTTTGGCCAACAAATGTAGATATGTTATGATACTGTGCTTACCACCGGTGTCCTGGTCACACTGTAGAAGTGTGCTTTCAATTCAAGGATTACATCCACGATCTGAATGACCAAGGTAGCATTGATTGTGCTCAAATGGGGGAATGAATACAAGCTATGAAGGCTAGGCAGCAACAGCGGCAGCGTCCACCGGCTCAACCTCAACAACAACCTGGCTTGGGGATTGTTCAGAATCTACTCCCATTACATGCTCCCGCTCCAGCACCGGCACCAGCACATCCAAATCCAGGAATTGGTCTAGTACACTCCATTGTCCAGGGAGATGCCAGTCGTGCTCAAGGTTGGCAACTAGAAAACCAAAATGCAACCATGCCAGTCAATCCAGCTAGGTCTCCTACTAGGAACCCTCCTAGACAGATAATCCGTGCACCTGCTACTCCACAACCACCACCTAGTTCAATAACCCAACCACTGGCCGCCACTTCTTCTCGCCCACCCATCATTAGGCCAGCCCCCTCCTTAACTACACCTCCTAAACCATTGCTACACACCGACCCCTGCTCATCCGACCACCACAATCACCACCAAACCTGAACCCCCAGCCTCCGAGCTTTGCCACTCCAAAACCCCAACCTATCATACCACCAACACCACAACCAATCCCACAACCTACACCTTCATTAAACTCATCAACCACTTCTGCACCCCGGCCTCTTCTTATTAGGCCACCGGTATCACCATCACTACCACCTCCAAATCCTACCCCTCTACCAACTAACCCCATCATCCCGGAACCATCGATCCTATTACCTATCATACCTGCACCTACACCACCTGTTCCACCACAATCCACCCCAGTTAACCCGTCACCTCTACCCGACCACCAATTAGCCCTGGTGCTTCAGAGTGGGAGGATGTTCCAGCGACTCTTTCCCCAAGCCGGTACTCAACCGCAGGATCCAGTGGAGGAGGAACAAGTAGAAGAACCATTGCCGGGCACGGCCTATGATCTGTTGAAACATTTAGATAAGACACCAGCCCGTATTTCCATACTTGAGTTGATCAAAAGATCAAAGGTGCACCAGGAGATTCTACAGCAGTACTTGCAAAGAGTCATGGTGAGTGAAGATCTCCCACCTGAAAAGATAACTACAGTGTTCGCCCCTAGAAGTGAGCACCCAACACTCACTTTCTCTCAGGAAGAATTAGCAGATCCAAAGGTCAGGAGATATGCTTTGCATGTGGCAGTTATCATCTGCAATGTCAAAGTGAAATCATGTTTCGTTGACACTGGAGCTTCTATCAATGTTATGCCACTAGAAACTTTGCAGTTGTGTGGCATTTCTGAGCAAGAAATCAAGCCATCCTGTGCCATGGTGATGGCCTACGACAACTCCAAGAAGTCTGCACGTGGGGTGGTCACTCTAGAAGTTAAACTCGGACCATGTACGGTCACAACGGATTTTCATGTTCTAGAATTAGATCCAACTTTTTGGGCTATACTTGGGAGGCCATACTTGGAGGCAATAGGAGCTGTGGCTTCAACAAATTACCAGTGCATAAAGTTTCCTTTTAAAGGATAAGTGGTCAAAGTGACTAGCATGCCTATAAGGGACGAGATGAATGATCCTACTTTTACACCCCTTGGTTTGTCAATACAACCCTAGATCTCAATGGGAGATTTACCAGAAGTCAGATGTATGACTGTCTCTCTACCTGACACAGTGGGGTGGCGGATGATGATAAAACTAGGCTATCAGCCTGGAAAAGGTTTAGGCAAGGATCTTCAAGGAATCACTCAGCCGATTCAAACTGTGAAAAGGCTACGCAGGCAGGGGTTGGGATACGAAGAGGATTCCATCCCAAGGAGGATCTTCCAGCCAGGATATGCCATGCGACTCCACACCTTCTTTATCAAAGGGGAGAGCATGATGATGGCTGAAGATGACAAGAGTTTCATTACAGTTGTCAAGAGAAGGAAGGCTCCAGATGAAGAAGAAGACTTGGAAGACCTATGCTTATCTTTGACTCGTCTGTTTTCAAGTGGGAAAGAGCACCAGGAACCACTCAAGGGCAGACCAATCTTGAATCATCTAGTTAAACATGTTACCCAAGTCAAAACCATTCCACGAGGCCTAAATACAACAATGACATGTTTGAACCTCATACCATTATTTCTAGATCTTTTGGATGGGCTTCAGGGCCCACTTACCCACTTTGGGCCCATGTGCCTTCTTCAACCTTCCACTCTTATTGGGCCTGCTTGCCCATTTGCTTCCCTCATCAACTTCAGAACTGAGGGCTTTTCCCAACATGGGCTTACATGCCCAATAATTTCTAAGATCGGGTCCACGTACCCGTTTATTTTTTTCATAAGTTTTGGACTCATGTGTCCATTTTCTGTTACCATTGGGCCCACGAGTCCCTTTTTCCCTTTTATTCTTAAGTTTTTCTATCTGGTAATTCAGTCAGTTTCCAGCAAACCTCGAGACATGCTAACTCATTCTATATTTTTACTTGAAATTTCCAAAAAAAAAATGTCTTCTCTGAAACTCACATTTCCATCGAGGAGACGTCTCTACTCATCCTAGAGGGTGCTCCCAATCAGGGATCCCTCTTTTCTGAATCATTGATCGATTTACTCGATCCTCCCTCCACTATAAATACCACTTTTCCAGCTTTTTCTTCAGTAGGTCAAGTTTGGTTAGGAAATAAGAAAGTCAGAGGTAAACGAGTTCCAAATAGGTATCTGCAACAATTGGCACAGAAATGTGTAGAGTGTGCAAGGCTGCCAAACTTTTTAGAGAATATCATCCAGCTAGATGAAATCCGATATGAGGATGAGCATAACATAGATCATACTTTGGGAGCATATGAGGTAGTATCAAAAAAGGATCACGAATTTGAGGATGAAATCGAGGACTTGGCTGATGCATATGCATCTGGACTTAGAATATTTGAAGAACCATCAGCCACAGGGAATGAACCGATCAAGGAACTGAATTTAGGAACCCTGGAAGATCCTAAGACTATCCTCATTAGTGCAAACCTCACTCCCTCAGAAGAACAACGTTTGATCAAAGTTTTGGAAGAATATAAGGACACGTTCGGATGGACATATGAAGATATGCCGGGATTAGATAATTCATTGGTTGAACATAGATTAACCTTGAAACCTAGAACTACCCCGGTTAAACAAAAGCTCAGGAGGTTCCACCCTGATATTGCACTCAAAATGAAAGAAGAGGTCGACAAACTACATCAAGCAAAATTTATTAAGGTTGTCCTATATCCGCAATGGGTGGCTAACATAGTCCCTGTTATGAAGAAGGATGGACGAATTCGGATTTGTATAGACTTCAGGGACTTGAACCGAGCGTGTCCTAAGGATGATTTTCCTTTACCTCATATCGATGTTTTGGTTGATAACACAGCTGGATTTGAAATGCTTTCATTCATGGATGGCTATTCTGGATACAATCAGATCCGGTTAGCTGAGGAGGACCAAGAGAAGACCTCATTCACTACACCAAAAGAATGCTGGTGCTACATATCAGAGGGCTATGATGGCTATCTTTCACGACATGATGCACACCCTTGTAGAGGTGTATGTGGATGATTTGGTTATCAAATCCAAGAGTCAGGAAGATCATTCTGAAGTGCTAAGGAAAGTTTTGCAACGAGCTAGAGAATACAAGCTGAAAATGAACCCAAAGAAGTGTACAATTAGAGTTTCATCAGGAAAACTACTAGGGTTCATAGTAAGCAAAAGGGGCATAGAGATCGACCCAAACAAGGCCAAAGCAATTATTGGTATGCCTCCTCCGAAGAATATAAAAGATCTTCAAGGATTGATTGGGAGGCTAAAATTTGTCCATCGGTTTATCTCACAACATTCCCAAAGGTGCAAACCTTTCCATGAGTTAACCAAGGCGGGGGCCGAGTTTAAATGGGATTCGAAGTGCTAGGAGGCATTTGATGGGTTGAAAACATACCTGGCAAGTCCCCCTGTACTTAGACCACCAATTCCCGACAAGCCCTTGGTCCTCTACATCTCGGTTCTTGAGAACTCTCTTGGGGCAGTCCTTGCACAAGTTGATGAAGAAGGGAAAGAACGAGCTACTTATTACTTGTCTAAGATGTTTGATACTTGTGAGCTGAAGTACACTATGGTAGAAAAGACCTATACTGCTCTTGTTTGGGTGGTTCAAAAACTCAAACATTATTTTCTTGCTCACCAAGTCAAGCTCATTGCTCGTATCAATCCCATTAAGTTTCTGTTAGAGAAGACAGTTTTGACTGATCGATTAGGGCGATGGCAGAGTTTCTTGTCACAATTTGATATCACTTATGTCCCACAGAAGGCAATCAAGGGCTATGCTATTGCTGAACACCTTGCCCATCATCCCATACCCGTCTTTGACCCAGTCTGGTCAGAGTTCACAGATGACGAACTAATGTCAGTTCGATCTTCCAATCTTTGGACATTATATTTTGATGGGGCTCTGAACTCTCATGGTATAGGGATAGGTATTGTTCTTCTGTCACCTGAAGGTGTCACCATTCCACAGGCTTTTCAGCTTAACTTTCTAGCAACCAACAACATAGCTGAGTATGAAGCCTTGCTGGCTGAGCTAGAGGCCGCTCATTTCCATGGTGCCACCGAATTGAGTGTAATAGGTGATAGTCAATTGATCCTACGCCAAGTCCTATCCAAGTACCGAACTTCTCATCCAAACCTCAAACCCTACTAGGAGCTCACCACCTGCTACATCAAGCTATTCTTCAAACTCACATTTGTCCATGTCCCCCGTTCTCAGAATATCCTCGCCGATGCCTTAGCTTCACTAGCTTCATCTCTATCTGTCCCGCTAGGCAGGCAAGTGCAAACTATCCACATTTGTAAGAGGACAATTCCAGCAATTGAGGATGGACATTTTCTAAAGGTTAAGGAGAGGTTCAACAGAAAGGAATACTTAGAACATAAAGGAGAAATCTCCTTGATTGAGTTAGAAGAATTAGAAGAAGGTGAGAGACCTTGGTATGACGAGATTGCAAGGTATTGTGAAGATCAATCATATCCACCTGGATCAACCACCAAGGAAAAGAAGGCAATCAGAAGAGTATCCCAAAGGTATACAATCCTAGGAGGAGTTCTCTACAAGAGAAACCTAAGTGGAATCTTACTCAGGTGTCTTGATGAAGAAGAAGCTGAGTTGGTGCTGAAGGAAGCACATTCTGGAGTTTGTGGTGGTCATGTGAATGCCCAAGCCCTTGCTAAGAAAATCATCCGACAAGGGTATTATTGGCCAACTCTAGAAGAAGACTTCTCCATCTTTGTCTGGCACTGTCATTCATGTCAACTCCATGCCGACAAGATTCATTCACCTGCATCTTCCCTTCATCCAATTCATGCCCCATGGACTTTCGCCATGTGGGCTTTTGATATCATTGGCCCCATGAGTGATCTCAACTCCGAAATGCGCTCAAAATCATTCATTCTGACGGCAACGGAGTACTTCACAAAGTGGGCTGAAGCGGAAGCATTCGTGGAGATTAAAGCGTCAACAGTCTGCTCCTTCATCAAGCGCAACATCCTGGCAAGGTTCGAGATCCCCAGCGACATCGTCACCGATAATGGGCCACAATTTCATTCTCAAGATCTGCGTGATCTTTGCAACAAGTATTGCATTTCATTGCATCATTCATCACCATACTATCCTCAAGGCAATGGTCAAGCAGAAGCCACCAACAAGACCTTAATCAAAATCATCAAGAAATCTTGTAAGTCTAGCAAATTTGCCAACTGGCCTGATAAGCTTGTAGATGCTCTATGGGCTTATCGTACTTCTGTAAGGACTCCCACTGGACAAACCCCGTATGCTTTGGCATATGGGACGGAAGCAGTGGTCCCTTACGAAGTATTACTTCCATATCTCCGAGTTCAGCTCGACAGGGATATTCCTGTTGATGAGAGAAGAGAATCTCTCCTTGCACAGCTTGAACTCTTGAATGAAAGAAGGCTAGCCGCTGCCGAGCATGCCCGGACTTATCAGAATAGACTTAAAAGGTTTTATCAAAAGAGGGTGGTCGAGAGAAAATTCGAGATCGGTGAGATGGTAGTCAAACGCATATTCGTTAAGCCGGGGGGTCCCCACTCCAAGTTGCAACCTAACTGGGAAGGGCCATTTGTAATTACTAAAAAGTATCTAAGTAATGCATATGAATTGACTAATGCAGTTGGAGAAAAATTGAATCATCCTTGGAATGGAGTTTACCTCAAAAAGTACTTTCCATAAAAATGGAGAAACCACTGGTATAATCCCAAGTCATCGATCCTAGGTTGTTCATGAGAAGTCAAGGGTAGGTACCATCCTACACACACAACACCTCCCGATCCTAGAATCCAGACAACCCGACACTTGCGAAAGGCAAGGCAGAAACTAGAAATGTAAGGAGTACCCTTACCCTATTCTCTTCTACTCGATCCAAGATAGGGAGAGAGATTAGAGAGGGGTAGTATCGAAAACACTCGCCACCCTAGTAGGAGGCCGTCTCAAAGGGTACAAAAGGGTGCCAAAAGATGGGTAATGAACCCCTTAGGTTAGAAAAAGAAAAATGATCAACCTGTCCGAATGAGTACCCAGAATGATAGTCAAGGCAAAAGGCACTAAAAGATGGGCAATGTCCCCACGGGTCAAAAACCTGTCCAAATATGTGCCACATAGAAAAGAGCAAAAAAAGAAAGAAAAACCCAAAGAGGCCGAACCCCAATGGGTAATTTGAGTGAGAGTAGAGAAATCCCTCTCAACATCTTCAAACCCTATCAAGGACTTCCTCTATACTCTTCCTCCTTAAACCCCTTGGGTAGGGTAAACCGACCAAATCCAAGTAGAATCCAAGCCAATCAAAGGAAGAAGGTTAGAAGGATTCTAGGTAGGGAACTTTATTTTTGCAAGTGGCATCTACCACTTGAGTCTTGACAAACCCCAAAGACCGATGACTTGTCTCAAATACCAGCATGTTTTCTAAACCCATCATGTTCTCTAATCCCACCGTGTTTTCTAAACCCATCATGTTCTCTAATCCCACCATGATCTCTAGTCCCACCAACCTCTCTAATATCCCACCGTGTCTATTAATCCCACCGTGTTCAGTAACCACTTTGTGCCCTCAAATCTTTCATTTCTTTTCACCATTGTGGCCTTTGCAACTTCTTTGCTATTCATCCCACCATGGCAACCAATTCATCCCGCCAAGGGCCTTCTATTTGGTCAGAACTTGCACCGTCACTATCTTCACGGTCTATGCTTAAACATTTGCCTTTCAGAATCTGAGATCATTCCATTCCGAATCGAATCTTGTCTCTTGAAAGACTTAAATGAATCTGAGAGCCTGAATGTGCTCGATTGGTATTCTTTTACTTTTTCAAAATAAATCTCTTTTTAAATTTTAGCCCATCACAGTAAAGGAACACCGCAAAGATCGGGTTACCGGCTGATGATGAACCTACGAACCCATGTTTCGAGGACTCCCCACCGCGTTGGGGGTTGGCTATTCTTCTCTCGTGCCAATGGCACATCTTTTACCAATCGAACATAGGAAGACTTGATGAAACATGGCGGTTAACCAAGAGACTTGAGGAGATTCGTCTTGCCGAATCTGGTCGTTAAGCGTGTCTATATCTACACCTTGATGCCACCTTTGCAGTCCATCACCATTTCACTCCACTACATTCCACTACGATCCATCTCGCTTCGCTACGCTTTCTCTACGTTTCACTCCGCTCCGTTACATGCCATTCCCTTGCAAAGCCGACATCAAGGCGAGGCAAGCTGTAGACACGCCAAATTGGCTTGATTCGGAGCCCTAGACTCTTATTCCATAGGCGATATCTTTTATTTGACCGTTATCTGATCCGGATTACCTCGTGGAGATGAGCTAATGACATTGGTGGAGCCCCTTGTAAGTTGAGAATGGACCAATGATTTCCGGAATATTGCTATAACCTTCAAGCGAGAGCCGCACGTGAACTGTAAAAACACGAAGCCTGCTCGATGACCGACCTTGAATGGTCCATAATTGAAGGTCACGGGAATCCCGCATGTGTTCTGTAACATTCAGGGTTTCCGAGAAGTCATTTCGGTAGGTGTCGGTCAATGACGGCTTTCGTTACGGCTTTCTCGATTTGTGCTGACACGGCTATCTCGGACCACATGTTAGGCCTTTCCGGTCATCACTGGGTCTTTTCAGGTCATCCGGGTCGATTCTAGCCGAATATTTTCATCAACCGGGGCCATATGGCCATTTCGGTCAATTTTAGGGTTTCCCAGCTTTTCTGAGTTTCGGTTCACGTTTACCGGGTTAATATCAAATTTTTCGATGGCTTCGGGTTTTCCGGTCGTACCGGACTTGTTCGGACATCATTTTAAGTCATCCCGAGTTGACCCGAGATTTCTCGATCGGAACCGTGCTCTTTCGGATCTTCGCCCCGGGTTTCGGCTTTCCGCGAGAGGGTAAAATGGTAGAAAGCCCCGTGCGAACATATTAGTAGTCATGCTGGCTGGTTTACCAACTTGAGGAGGTGTGGTTGAAGGCCCTCTTTCCAACGCGACAAACGGGAGCTGAATCGGACATCCCGTTTGCAAGATACGGCTTGCGGAACACGCGCGTAGGAGAGACAGTGTACTGCGCCCCCGCTCCCTTTGAAAGAGGAGGGCGCGCCTTGCGCGCCCTCAACCCGGGGGCGCACCCTGCGCGCCCTCAAACTGGGGGCACGACCTGCACGCCCCCAGTTCCTTTGAAAAGCAGGGGCGCGGTCAGTTTCTTTAAATCGAAAATTGCCCCGATTAGCACCTTCTAAACCGGATTTTTCGAAGGTTTCCGGCGTTGATTTTCAATTATTTGTACCCCGCCCCCGGTTCGGGGGCGCGTTACGTATGTCAAGTCGATTTTTAGCAATTTCCGGAAGTTTTCATCGATTTTTAGCAGTGAGACACGTAACGCGCCCCCGCTCCCTTTGAAACAGGGGGGCGCGCAGACCGTGCCCCCGAACTGGGAGGCACGCCCTGAGCGCCCTTGGTTTGAGGGCGCACCCTGCGCGCCCTCGTGCCCTTTGTAAAGCGGGGGCACGGTTGGTCCAGTTTTCAAATTTTGCACCAAGGGCCATTCTCAATGACCCAAGGTGAATCCCCGGTGCCTAGCTCATCCAGAGGTCATCCAAGCTCTTCTCCAAAGCCGTCCCGATGTTCAAAGGCGATCCAACATTGAAAGATCGATCCCGAAGTGAAGGAGAAGGCTCGATCCGGGCGTTCTGCATCAACCATCTTCATCGACTTATGCAGAAAATCCGGGGCTCCTGATAAAAAAGTCTTTAACAATTAAGTCGTTCCTCTCTTCGTCCTCTTTCATCTCCAACTGACGGCACTCAATTCTGACTTGCCGTTTGTTCGTGGTGATTGTGGCATTGAGGGCGCGCATCCAGGTTCTGTTTTCCACATCCGCCCCCTTTCATAATTTTTACAGACTTCTACAGGAGGATTTAGGAGAAATAATCAACATATGAATTCTTTCCCTCTGAGTTGTCTGTCTACTCCAACAAACGGCACTCGATTCTGACATTGGGGTCGTCCGTAACATCCTATGCACCAAAGTCGCGCCAGAAGGGTGCAAAGGCTACCCGAACCGGTCTTCTTCAACCAACTCGGCTTCAACTCAAGCCGATCCATCCCATAAGCTTTCTCAACTCGCTTAACTCAGTTTATTTATTGTTTTTAAAGCATATTTTAGTTTATTTACATCATTTTTACCTAATCAAAAATACAAAAAAAGGGGTTAAGGCTCACCCCGAAACCGGTGAGTCCAATTCCAATTGCTTCTTTCTCATCTTCTTACAACAGTTACTACACTTCCCATAGTTCTAATCGTTTTCTTTCACTTGGTTTATTGTTCTAGTTGCACAGGTCTATCAAGCTAGCATCGGTTGGAGACTCTTCTTCATCGGCCGGCCGAAGAAGAAGAAGGTTGAACCCATATCCCGATCTCCCACGCTAAGGTACACGGTCAAATCTAACTAAATCTTGTTTTTATTCCATAAAGCGGAGCCCGCGGCTCCTGGCGACCACATCTTTCATGTTTTAATTTCATCCCCTCCTCACTCTCCTCCCACATGACCCGAACCATCTCCGGTGCTCGAGCGACGCCGTGAGATGAAAGTTCGGGGATCAATGTGAGTGTGGGACTGAGGTGAGGATCTTTTACAGCTTTCCGAGTGTTTTTCGATTCACTCCCCTTTTTTCCCCAATTCCATCTTTCACCTTCTTCTCTTGAGGTGCCGATCCGGAACCCATTTCTGGAGTCGACAGTCATGCCTACCTTGTGGCGAAAAGAGAGGAAGCACCACCCAACAGAACATTATCGTGGTGTTGTATTCCGTCAGAAGGCAAGACAAGGATGGACTAGAGATGCTAATGAATCAGGCGGTCGATGCACTAGGCCTGAAGACTTCAAATCCACATTCTCATAAATCTCACATCGTCACCATCACTCCATTTTTGCACTTCACATCACTCTTATCATTTGTCACTTAGCTATGCTAGGTCCATTTGATACATATTATATACATTAATGTGGAAGACCTTGAGAGTGAAAATGACTGGGCCCGAGGTCCCCTTCAACAAAATCTGTGATGTCATGGTCATTTCTTCACACTCACGGATAAGCCAAAATTGAACATTGGAGGGACGATGGTTCCTAATCGGGTGTCTTGACCTCCAATAGACAATCTATATCTTCAACTATTTTCTACATAATTTTCTATGTGTTCACATCCATCTCCTTTACATTTTTCATCATTACTAATTTTATTCCTTCATGTTTTATTCCTTTCTTTTTATTCCACCATGTTTTATTCTGTCCTTTCTTTTATCCCACCGTGTCTTTTATTTTATCCCACCCCACCATGGCAATTGTCATGCCATTATTTCTTCTTTCTCATCATTCTATGTTAGTCCCACCATTATCTTTCAATACCACTATGGCTTAAGTCTGTCTTGTCATTTTTCGAATACCGAGTTTTCTACCAGAGCATGATTCATGGTTTTCACGATACCCGAGCAATTTTGTTATGCTTAAACGAACCCTTTTAGAATTTGAGATTATTCCACTCAGAATTAAACTGAGTATTTTGGTGAAACTTGAATGAACTTGAGATTCCAAATATGATGGATTGGTATTCTTTTCAATTTAATATCAATTTCTCTTTTAAAAACTTTAGCCCATCACAGTACAAGAACACCGCAAAGTTCGTGTTGCTGGCTGATGATGAACCTTCGAATTCGAGGACTCCTCACCATGCTGAGGGTTGGCTACATCCTTTTATCCTTTATCCTTTATTTTTCATCTCTCGTGCCAAGGGCATGTCTTTTACCAGTCAATTATATGAGGTTTTGATAGAACATGAAAGTGATCTAGAATACTCAGAGAGATTCATTTTGCTGGATCAGGTAGATAAGCGTGTCTATATCTACACCTTGATGCCACCTTTTCAGTCCATCATCATTCCATTCCGCTACATTCATCTATGTTCACTTGCACTTCATTATAGTTCACTCCGAATCACTCCGCTTCATTACATGCCATTCCCTTACAAAGCCGACATCAAGGCGAGGCAAGTTGTAAACACGCCAAATTCGCCTAATTCAGAGCATAAAACTCATGTTTTATAGGGTAACATGTGTGATTGACCTTATAATGATGCCGGGTCTTTAAAAGTTGATTTGGAGCTTCACCGAACGAAATCGGATGTTTTCCGAAGTTTTCTGCAAAAACCCGTAATTTCCGAGCGAAAGCCACACGTAAATCGTGTAAACACGGAAGTTGGCTGAATGACCAATGCCTAATGACCATGCATTGAAGGTTATGGTCAGATTCACACTCTGGACAAGTTTTGTTGCATACCGTGCCTTTCCGATTTGCCGTCGGAGTCATTTTGACCTGTATTGGATCTTATGTTCACTGCCCTAACTTCTGGATAAAATTTGGAAGTTTTGGAGTGTTTGATGGCTGATCCGATGCTATATAAAGTTTCTTTGGCCTGTTATCTTTCCAACGCAACAAACGGCGTCGAATTCCGAGTTTGGGAGTGTTCACAATGGCTTTCGGAAGAAGGGCGCGCAAAAATAGTCCCATGCGCCCGGGTTCCTGGTCACATGCGCCCAGGACCCTGGGCACGTGCCCATGCGCCCTACCAGTGAGGCACGTGACCTCGTGCCCTCACTTGAGGGCACATGCGCCCTACCCTTGAGGCACGAGGGAACCAGTTTTTCACCGGGACTCTACCACTGAACCGATCGACCGGATAAGGACAACATTTTCGGGAATAGTGCCATGCTCCCCCACTGGGAGGCACATGCGCCCCTCAGTGGGGCACATGCGCCCTGCACCAGGGCGCATGCGCCCAGGGGTAGGGCGCAAGGAGCCCTATTTTTTAGTATTGATCGTCCCGTTCGTTCTCTTATAAATAAACTCTGATTCCGGTCATTCCAAAGGCATGAGCACGACCCCCCAGGCATCTCAAGACGTCCAACCTCCCTCCTGAATTGATTTTGTGATTTTTAGAGAGTGAATTTCGAGTTTTTAGAGAGAGAAAAGTCGGTTCAAGAGAGAGGAAGGCTGTTCTGCAGGTGATCTGCCAGGTCTCTCTTCTTCATCCTCTACAGCAGCGTGTGGATCTCTTCTGCCAGAGCTTTCTTTATCAAAGTTTTTCCTCTCAAAGTCTTCTTCAGTTTTCAATCAACGGCACTTGATTCCGAGGTCAGGGCTGGTCAGGAAGAGCGCAGAAGCAAAGTCGCGCCTGGCAGATCCTAGACTGTTGCTCGACTTTTTCGACAACTCAGATTTAGCCATATCTTTCTCTATTCAACTCAGAATCTTTATGTTTTTTTTCCTATCTCTTTTTTTGTGATTTTCCATCCTCCCATTATTTTTTTACATTTTTTAATTACTTTTACTCTGTTAATCCGAAAATAGAAAAAGAGGGGTTAGAGATAACCCGACTCTGGTCAGTTTCTAGTCAGTTGTGTGTTTCATGTCATTCGCTTTACATATACTCTACTTTGTCTAGTTCTAATTGTCTATTTCACTTGTTTGTTTGTCTAGTTGCACAAAAGATCAAGAACCCACACGTTAAGGACCCTTCTTCATCGGCCGGCCGAAGAAGAAGAAGCTTTAACCCACACTCTTCACGCTAAGGTACACACGGTCAATTTTAATTCTATAAATCGGAACCCGTGGTTCCTGGAAACCACATGTATTAATTTTCTACTTCTCACTCTCCTCCCACATGACCCGAACCATCTCTTTGGTGATCGAGCGACGCCAAGGGATGAAAGTTCGGGGATCAATATGAGTGTGGGACCGAGGTGAGATTTGCTTTCCGAGCTTTATTCCTTTCTTTTCTCATCCCCTCTTGAGGTGACGATCTAGGTTCACGGACTTCCCTGAAAAGGAGAGGACCCCGTCGAATTTTCAGAGTCGACAGCTAGTAGGGGAGGTTGAACCAAACCATTCTACCTTTTTGTAATCCCCTAGACTAGGCATGCCCTCTTCCATAGAACATCCTGAGGAGAAGCCTGCTATAAGGAGCGTAGATGAAGGAATCATAAACTTAGTTGATTGTCAATCCAATGATGGACTAGGCAAGGATTTGTCAGGCATTAATCAACTGTTACCATCATTGGAATTGATCAATGAAGATGGTCAGATTGAATTGACCCCTGATCTAGGAAGTAAGGATACCGAATTGGTTAGTGAAATGGGGAATGAATCGACAAGCCTCCTGAAAGATGTAGACCTTAACAAAGGGATACTGGGACCTCCTCCAGATAGGCAAGCAAATCCGTTAGCATCAATCTTAGGTCCACGACCCTTACCTTATTCTTCTCCTAAGCAACAATCCGGCCCATGGGCCCACGATCAATCAATCTTAGGGCTAAGACCCTTTCTTTATTCTCTTCCAAATCAAGGATTGGGCCCATGGGCCCACAATTCCTCAATCTTAGGGCCACTGCCCTTTCTTTATCCTTCTTACAATCATCAATTGGGCCCATGGGCCCAAAATCTGTCAATCTTAGGGCCACGGCCCACACTTTATCCCACTCAACTGGGCCCTCATGCCCCTCTTCTACAATTGGGCCCTTATGCCCCTTTCATCCAACCGAGCCCATGTGCCCCTTTTCATCAACTGGGCCCATGTGCCCCTTTCCATCAATTGGGCCCACGTGCCCCCTTTCATTTCCAACCGGACCCATGTGCCCCTTTTAATCAACCAGGCTCTTATGCCCCTTTTCTTCAACCAGGCCCACGTGCCCCTTTTAATCAATTAGGCTTGCATGCCCCTTTCCTTCAACTGGGCCCATGCGCCCCTTTTCCCCAACTGGGCCTACGTGCCCCTTTCCTTCCATCAGGCCCATGTGCCCATAATTCTCCTCAATCGGGCCCATGAGCCCTTAATTTTTCTAAATCGAGCCCACATGCCCACAATTCAGCTCAATTGGGCCCACCTGCCCGCAATTCACCTCAACTGGGCTCACATGCCCATGTTTTTCTACAACCGGGCCCATGTGCCCAAATTTCTTTTAAATCGGGTCCACGTGCCCACCTTCCAACAAACTCGGGCACACATGCCCACACTCCTTCAACCTCGGGCCTGTATGCCCCCATTTCTTCACCATCGGGCCTGCGTGCCCATACTTCTTCAAAATCGGGCCCCCGTGCCCCCACTTCTTTGAATTCGGGTTTGCACACCCATACTTTTCAATGGTGCCATCGAGCCCATCACAAATCACAATCTTTCTCCCAACCATTTAAATCGGGTCTATGTGCCCGCTCTTTTCATTGGGTCCCTCGGGCTCAACCTCTAATCGGGCCCTCATGCCCATCAACATCATCCGGGCCCTCTATCCCACATTCAAATCTTAAGCTCACGGGCCTCTTGATTCCAACTACTCCCAAGCCTTCAAGCCCACTATCAACTCTTCGACCCAAGAGCCCACTTTAGCCCACTTTTGTTTTCAAACTTGTTTCTTTCCTTTTTGAATTCTCTTTCTTTTTTCAAGTTTTACTTTTAACAAAAAAATCAAGGTAGAGAAATTTTTTGAGTGATACCCCAATCTTTGCCTTCTACACCATCAATCCTTGTTCCACCATGCTAAATCGGATCCTCCACATCTTTCACTTCATGATATGACTTTGAATCTTAAATCCAATGCGATATCCAGCATATCAAAAGTGAAAGCAGTTGGACAAGGCAATGCAAGGCAAACGCAAGCAACGTCGTCACCAACAATGAATTCCTTCTCTCAGGTATTACATGAAATTACATTCATCATCATTATGTCATCCGCAAGGCAATGTTTTTTTTTGAAATGATTTTGAATCTTACATGACAATCTTACTTGAGAGAAATTTATGATTGATGATAACCACTTTTTGTTTTATCCTAATGAATTTTTTACAATGCAAGGCATGTTTTCAATTGATTCACCCATGGAATGTAATCTACCTCAAATATGGAGAGAACTACCAGTATGACTTGAGTCCACATGTGGTTGTTCTCTAGGAGTCGAGGGTAGATACCATTCTACACATACAACACGTCCTGATCCCAGAATCCGGATGACCCAACACCCGAGAGAAGCTAGTCAAGGCTCAGAGGTGGAAGGAAAACCCTCACCCTACTCTCTTCTGTTCGGTCCAAGATAGGAAAAGGGGACTAGAGGGGGAGAGTATCGAAAGCATCCACCGCCTTAGTAGGAGGCCGTCTCGAAAGGTCCAACTTCTCAAAAGAAAAGGGTGCCAAAAGATGGGCAATGAACCCCACAGGTTTAAACAAATATGGGCCTGTCTGAATGAGTACCCAGAAAAGTAGAAAATGAAAAAAGGCACCAAAATATGGGCAATGACCCCACAAGTCAAAGACTTGTCTAAGTGAGTGCCACATGTAGAAAAGACCCGAAGAGGCCGAACCCCAACGGCCAATTGGGTGTGAGTAGAGAAATTCCTCTCAACATCTCCAAAGCTTATCAAGGACTTCCTTATCAATTCTTCATTCTTAACCCCCCAAGGTGTGGGTGGACCAACCAAATCAAAGCTAAACTCTAGCCGATCAGAGGTTGAAGGTTAGAAAGATTCTGGGCAAGGAACCCCATTTTGCACATGGTGTCTACCAACGAACTTAGAAGAACAACCAAGTGATGAGAACTTGTGTCAATACTGATTTTTCTCTCCCAAAAAAATATTTTCAAAAAAAAAACTCTCAAAAAAAGTTGAATGCTTTCAAAAACTCCAAAAAAAAAAAAATATTTTCAAAAAATCAAAAAAAAATATTTTCAAAAATCCCAAAAAAATGGATCTTTTCAAAAAAAAAACTTCATTTTAAAATTCCAACAAAATTTTCAAAAAAAATTTTCATCACCATGCTTGGTTTGAATTCTTGTTTTTACATTCATTGTATATTTGGTGCTTTATTTTTACACCCTTAAGAAGGCTATTACCCTTTGACAAAGGTCAAGACATACTGCAACTTGCAAGAGGGATAAGCTGCATTGTTGTTCTAATCTTTTCCTTTTAAATGTTTCAGGCACAAGAAAAGCTTTACACCCCTTGACAAAGGTCAACGCAGATTGCAACTTGCAAGGGGGATAAGCCATCTTGTCATTCTAATCTCCTTTTCTAAGTGTTTCAGGCACGAAGAACAAACAAGGAGAACTGCATAGCAAGGCGATGCTCGCCACTTCGCTCCCCCAAGGATTCTTAGGAGGAGGTGTCACCATGACCTCGGCCCCAACTTTGCCAAGGAGCCTTTTTTTCAAAATTTCAATAAGTCAATGCTCACCACTTCCCTCCCCTGAGGATTCTCAGGAGGAGGAGTCATCATAACCTCGGCCTCTACTTTGCAGAGAAACTTTCACACTGTGTCCTCATTAGGACACATGAACTCTTTTGTGAGAATGCATGTCATCACATTGCAAACTCATTGTTATCATTTCCTTTCTTAGCATATGTTAGGTGCATTACTATTTATTTTATGCATTGATGTTGAAGACCGTGAATGCAAAGAAGACCAGGCCCGAGTTCCCCTTCATCAAAATCCACGACGGTCGGGTCATTCTTTGTGCTCACGGATAAGCCAAAATTGTGCAGTGAGGGACGATGGTTCCCGAATGGGTATCTTGACCTCATAGACAATCTATATCTTCAACTAATTGTTAGACAAGTTTTGTTTTTGTTTTCTTAAGCCCAACATGCATCATATAGTATTAGTTGCATTGCATTTTTTATTATCATTGTATACATCCTTTCAAAAGCTTCACCTTTTCACCCTCTTGTATCATAATTCCGATCATTCTGAATCCCACCATGTTTTCTAATCCCACCGTGTTCTCTAGTCCCACCGACCCTTCAGATATCCCACCGTGTCTATTAATCCCACCGTGTTCGGTAATCACCTTGTGCCTCCAACTCCTTCATTTCTATCACCACTATGGCCACTGCAACAACCTTCTTGCTATTTATCCCACCCTGGTAGTCAATTCATCCCACCAAGGGCCTCTTATTCGATCAGAACTTGCGCCGTCATTATCTTCACGGTCTAAGCTTCAACATTTGCCTTTCGGAATCTGAGATCATTCCATTCCGAATCAAATCTTGTCTCTTGGAAGACTTAAATGAATCTAAGAGCATGAATGTGCTCAATTGGTATTCTTTTATTTTTCAAATCAAATCTCTTTTTAAAACTTTAGCCCATCACAGTATAGGAACACCGCAAAGTTCGGGTTACCGGCTAATGATGAACCTATGAACCAATGTTTCGGGGACTCCCCACCGCGTTGGGGGTTGGCTATTCTTCTCTCGTGCCAATGGCACATCTTTCACCAATCGAACATAAGAAGACTTGATGAAACATGGAGGTTAACTAGGAGACTTGAGGAGATTCGTCTTGCCGAATCTGGTCGTTGAGCGTGTCTATATCTACACCTTGATGCCACCTTTTCAGTCCATCACTATCTCGCTCCACTACATTCCATTACAACTCATTTCGCTTCGCTACATGCTTCTACATTTCACTTTGCTTTACTACATAACATTCCCTTACAAAGCCGACATCAAGGCGAGGCAAGCTATAGACATGCCAATTTGGCCTTATTTGGGGCTTAAACTCTTATTCCATTGGCAACATCTCTTTTAGACCATGAAAATCAAGTTGAATCATTATTTTGGACAAGTCGAGGAGTTCACTAGAAATCCGAGGAACAGTTTTTTATCTCTAATCAAATTCATTTTTCTCAAATGACAGCCCATTCTAACTTTCATGCTGCTCTTGGTGGTCTTTGCACCAAGGTCACGCCTCTTGGTGGTGTGCCAGATTATGCTTTTCCCAGCATATCCTCTACTTGGAAATTTTTCACAGGATTATATGGACATTTAATAAAAAATTATTCAACATGAATAATCTTCTTCTCTGAGTTATCTTTCCATTACAACAAACTTCATTCAATTATGATCTCCCATTTGTCCACAGCGCTCTTTGGAAGTCAGATGCGCAGTTTTGTCCGCACGCAGCATCGATCAAGCCCAATTGCATGCAAGCCCAGCCCATTGGGCACATATCTGACAAATTCACGACCTTACCTTCCTTTTTCCTCCTCCATATTACTTGGTATAGTATTTGGAAGCTTCATGGTCTAAATTAGCATTATCAAATGATGGCAATCCAACTTGTTGTCTTATATATCAAGACTTGCTATTTTTAGACTGGATTTGTTTCCTCTTCAAGTGGAGACATATTTTGAACATGGGGAAGGTGATCCACCATTTCCAATATCTCTCAATCATTTGGGTAAGTTTCTAGATGCCTCAGGATAAAAATTAGCAACATTAATTGAAGGAAATCCAACCTATGGTAGGATGTATCAAAACATGCTATTTTTTGACCTGTTTTTCATCCCCTATAAAGAGAGACTCATATGAACAACCTAAGAGGAGAATCCCCATCCTCCAGCACTCTTATCCTTGTCCTCCAGCCACACTTGGCTTGTCCCAACCTCCCCAAATCGTTCTCTCTTCGTCCCGGTGCCCAGAGATCATCCCAAAGTGAAGAAGAAGTCGGTCTATGCTCTGACATGTTGCACTGCTGATCATCGGCTTCTACAAATCTTTATAGTCATTTTATGGCCTGACTTACTTCAGAATAAGTGTGACTCATCAAGATATATTTCATATAAAACAAACGGAGATCAATTTTGACATTCTCTCAGCTTGTTATGGCTTCAACACCGGCGCTGTACAGACAGATCCGAAGTCTTCTCTTCTAAGTCATCATCTTCTCAGTCAATTTAAGCACATTTAATGGTAGATTCAGCATATACATCTTTCATAGAAATTGTTCCCCGGTAAGTCATATTTTATTTAAAACAAGAATTATTCAATTTAGATATCTTTGGTGCCCATAGCACATCCTACATCAACATTGTGCTGGGAGTTTCTGGAACTTCACTGTCCAAGATCCGGCTTATCAGGTAAATTAAAATTACTTATCATAAGATTCAAGCAAAATTGTCTTCATATAAAAACACCCTAGGTGAGTCCTCTTTATTTTTAAACAAACATCACTTTATTCTGACATTGGTGCTTTTCGTTGCGGTCTCTGCATCAGAGCTGCGCAGTTTATATTGAATCTGCCCAACCCGGTTGCCACTTTGCCTGGGTTGTGTTGTCTTTAACCATTCATATTCTCTTTGCTAACTCTTCATTCAAATCATTTAGTTCATATTTAAGCATCATTTTTATTCAATCTTGCATCATTTCATGCATCATAAGAAAACCAAGAAAAGGGGTTAGGGCTAACCCCGAATCCGGTGAGTTTGTTTCTAATTGTTGTTTTGTGTTATTGTTTTTACAGTTACTACACTTCACATAGTTCTAATCCTCCCTTCACTTGTTTTCTTGTCTTCTTTGTCTACTAGTTGCACAGGTACATCAAGCTAGCATCGGTTGGACTCTCCCTCATCGGCCGGCCGAAGAGGAAGAAAGTTGAACTCACACACTCTCTCTCACGCTAAGGTGCACATGGTCAACTTCTTTCTATTTTCAATACATAAAGCGGAGCCCGCGGCTCCTAGAGACAACTTATTCAATCTTCTCATGCATTAAGTCATTTATTTCTCTCTCTCCTCCCATATGACCCGAACCGTCTCCGGTGCTCGAGCGACGTCATGAGATGAAAGTTCGGGGATCAATGTGAGTGTGGGACTAAGGTGAGGACCTTTTACTGCTTTCCGAGTGTTTTCCGATTCACTCCCCCTTTTCCCCTATTCTATCTTTCACCTTTCTCTTGAGGTGCCGATCCGGAACCCATTTCTGGAGTTGACATGCCCTGGACCAGGGCACATGTGCCAAGGGCCAGGGCGCATTGGCCCTGTTTTCTAGGCCAGATCAGACTTCACTTCCCCTATAAATTAAGATTGATTTTGGTCATTCTAAAGAGCTTTTCATGACCCCCTAGGCTGCCCAAGATGTCCAAGCTCCCTCCTACACTATTCTAATGATTTTAGACAGAGAATTTGAGTTTTTAGAGAGATAAAAGTTAGGTCTAGAGAGAGAAAGGTCGGTCCGCATGTGTTCAACTAGGTCTTTCTTCTCTGGCATCTTCAGAGGCTTGTGTACATCTGCTGCACAAGTTGTCTAAAGCAAAGTTCCTTGTAATGAAGTCCTTATGTGATCATGATTGAATCATGATGAGATCGATCATTTAGAGATATGTGATCTAAATGTTCTTAGTCATAAGATCCTTGAGACGAGACATCAAGAATTCGAATAGACTAATGTGTATGATGTCTTCTCATGTGATGAGAATGACCGATCTCATTGGTCATCAGTGTGAGGACACTGAAATACATACATAGGTGCTCATTACAGGAATGAGTTCACTGAACTGACCAATTTAGAAAAACCTGATCGGTATCTTACCGAACTGTCCATCAGGTTATTCTTACACTTCAATAGCACGGTTGGATCTTTGACTTGAGTCACCAAATATATCTTACCGGATATATCTTGTACTTCGATTATTGACTTATGGATCACCATCTTGATGGTCTAGCATAATTGATGTATTGGGTGCAAGAGAAACCCGGTGAAGGCAATTGAGCAGATAACATGGTATAGTTCACTCTCAGTAGGAGAGAGAGAATGTCCTATGTGATAGTACTTTAAAACATTGGCCAAGATACTTAGGATAATTGGAAAAGAAGTTTTCCAATTGATCCAAACCTGAGTACAAGATCCCATAGAGTTGGAATATTTAGGAGTTGACAGTTAGTGCCGGACCCTTGACCGACCGAGATATTGTATGAATGAGGATTTAAATACGTGTGGTAATTAATGATGGAAAGGCTCAATGGATGTTATTTAACTCCCCAAAGTCATTTAGGATCATAGGATGTGGCTTGTACCCTTTATGATCAGAAAGCCGTAAAAATTGTTATCGGATAACGGTTTTAATTTAATTTAAAGGAATTATTCTTTTAAATTAATTAAGGCTTCAACCAAATTGACTATTGGGCCTAGTGGGTCACACATATTAGATCTGGTCAATAAGATGAGGGCATGGATGTAATTTTAAAGAAGTTTTGGATTTTTGTGAAAAATTTCATCTTCTATATATAAATGGCTTATGAAGCCAAACTCTAACAAGCAATAGAGATGGAGCACGTCCCAAGCAGCTTCTCTCTCTCCAATTTTCTCTAGAATCCAATCTCCCATGGTCAAGCTTGGATCTGGAAGGTTTTTGGAGGCCCGAAGGAAAGGAGAACTCGTCTATTGAAGCAGATCGTGTGGAAACCACTAGAGACTGGACACTTGAATAATTTTCAGTAAGGAGGAATGACCTCTCTTCATCCATGATGAGGGATTTTGGAAATCCCATGAGGTACTCTTGTTCTACTTCATATTCGGTTCCTAGTTTTACTTGTTCGGCATTGACCAAGGCAAAGATCATGATTTTACGGAATCAAATTTTTTTCGTTGTCATGTAATGATTCCTTACATGATCTACATTAAATTTATCCTCATATTGAATTTTGTCAAGCTGGATAGCATTTTCTAAGAAGTTTGACAACCTTGCACATTATTTGCATTTTTGAGCTAACTGTTGGAGATATCTCTCTAGAACTCGCTTACCTTGAATTTTCTTTTTTTCCTAACTTAACTACTCCTATGGAAGACAGAATTGAAAAGGTGGTATGTACAATGGGTGAAGGATCGAGTAGATCAATCAATGATTCAGAGAAGAGCAGTCCCTAGTTGGGAGCACCCTCCAAGACAAGTAGAGATGCTCCTCAACAGAATGGTGAGTTTGCGAGAAGACATTTTTTTTGGTGTTTTCAATAAGAAAAAGAGAATGAGCTGATGGGGCTTGAGGGGAAATGAAAAGCTTAAGCAGAAATAAGAAAAATGGGCTTGCGGGCCCCATAATAACAAGATATAGGCATACGGGCCCAAAACTAAGAAAAACTCAAAGGGGTACATGGGCCCAATTGGTGGGCATGCGGGCCTGATGTTGACTTCATGCGAGCATAGAAGCCCAGTGGGGCAGGAAGATATGAATGGGCTCTCAGGCCCAGTGATCAAATCGGGTGGCCATTCCAGCCCAGAGGTGAGAATTGGGCTAGAAAGCCCATCAAGCACATTCAAGAGGAGAGGTGTGAGGACCTTGAAATAGGCAACCATAGGATATGGCTCATGTGGGATATTGGATAGAGGTTTGCTTGAGTTGACGAGCTATTTAGAAATGGGCTTTCCCTTGAGTGGTTATTTATGCTCTTCCTCTTCCATGAACAACTGGGTCAGGGATGAGCACTGGTTATCCACTTCTTCCTCATGTTCTGTATCCCTCCTTTTGGTTGTAGTGACTGGTTCTTCTTTATCCCCAGCCATCATCATGGTCTCCCCTTTGATAAAGAATTTTTGGGGCCCCATGGCATGTTTTGGTTGGTAGACCATCCTTGATACAAAACTTAATTTATAACAGCGCCCTTGCCTTCTTGGTCCCTGCAACTTTTTACCTAACTCTTTTCTTGGTTGATATCCCATTCTCTTCCTCATCTGCCAAACGACTGTATCTAGGGGCAAGGTCTCCAATGTCATGACCCCAGGCAACTTTGTAGTTGAAACTAGTGGGAACAGATTCTGACAGTGGTAATGCAGAAGAGAGATCACTCACGTCATTCAGAATTGATATGTTGGTTACCTTGATAACTTCACACATTGATGATTGGTCAAGACAACGGCTCCTATCGCCTCGAGATATGGGTGTCCTAATATAGCTTTAAATGTGGGGTCCAGTTTTACAACATGGAGCTCATGGTGAGTACACGGTCTGAGCCCTACTTCTAACGTGACCACCCCTCGTGCTAGCTTCCAAGAGTTGTCATAGGCTATTACCATAATGACGGAAGACTCGATTTCTTTATCGGAGATGCCACATAGCTGCAATGTTTCTGGAGACATGGCATTTATAGATGCTCCGATGTCAATCAAGGAGGATTTAATCTCTATGCCTCTGATGACCACTGCCACTTGCAGGGCATACTTTCTAATATCTGGCCATGACAACTCCTCTTGTGTGAATGTGAGTGATGGGTGCTCACTGATAGAAATGTATGCCCTACAAGCCAATCATATATAATATGATTCAACATTTCTAGATATATTCTATTCAATTAATTAAGCAAATCTTCATTATAAGCACTTATTAGATGTGAATATCATAATGAAGAGTCCTTGATCAAATACAATGATGATTAAATCATGATGAGATCATGATAATGAGATTGATCATCTAGAGGTATTTGATATAAATGTTCCTAGTCATAGGTACTTGAGATGGGACATCAAGGATCCGGATAGACTAGTGTATGTGATATCTTCTCATGTGATGAGGATGATTGGTCTCATTTGTCATTAGTGTAGAGGCACTATATTACACATGGTGCTCATTAGTTGAATGAGTTCACTGAACTGACCGAATTAGAAACCTTGAATGGTATCTTACCGAACTGTCAATCAGGGTTTTCTATCATCACGGTTGCATGGTTGGACCTTTGACCTGAGTCTCCAAAGATGCCTTGTTAGGTGGAACTTGTTCTTTGACCATTGTCTTATGGATCACCGTATAGATGATCCAGTATAGCGATAGATCGGGTACAAGAAAAATATGATAGAGGCAATTGAGCGCACAACAAGGGATCATCCACTCTCTGTAAGTGAGAGTGAATGTCCTATGGGATAGTACTCTAAATCCCTGGCTAGAGTAGATAGGATGATTGGAAAAGGAGTTTTTCAATTGATCCAATTCCGAGTACTAGATCCGATAGAATCGGTACACTAAGGAGTTGACAGTCGATGCCATACTCCTTTCCGACTGGGACATTGGATGGATGAGGGTTTAAATCTATGCGGTAACTGATGATGTAAAGGCTCAATGGAGATAAGATTATCCCCATAGCCATTTAGGATCATAGGATGTGACTTGTACCCTTCATGATCAATAGGCCTTTGTTATCGGATAACAGATTTAATTAAATTAAATAGAATTATTCTATTTTATTTAATCCATAACCAAATAGGCTATTAGGCCTAGTAGGTCACACACAAAAGGACTTATCCACAAGTACAGGGGCAAGGGCGTAATTTATAAAAATTTTGGGTTTTTATGAAAAATTTCAAAATTCTTTATAAATACTAATGGTTTCAGCCAAACTTTATCAAGCCAAGGGTGAAAACCACGTCCCTAACCTCCTTCCTACCTCCTCCTCTCTCTAGAAGGTGTCCATGGTCGATGGAGCTCTATTCGGGAAGAGTTCTTGAGGCCGGCGCGAAGGTAGAACCTATTGTGGATAAAGTTCGTGTAGATACTGCTGGAGACCAGACATTTGAACGATTTGAAGAGCTTGAGAATCTCATCTCCTTTCTCTCCATGGGCTTATATGAATCCCTATCAAGTATATTTGAACCCGATTTGATCGATTTTCAGTTTTCATCGTTAGGTTCCGATTGAGACAGATTCTAAAAGAACCCATAGGAATCGTTGTTTTCGCTGCACCAAATTTTTATGGACGATTCCTTACACTCACTCCTAGGGGTCAAGACAGTAATGATTTGTTTAGGCACTAGGTCCTCATTGACCATGACCCGTTACAAGTACTACTACAAAATTTCTTGGTGATTCTTTAACCTTTTTATAAGCTCCAAAATTGAAATTCATGCTGGCATTTTATCCATATGTTTTAACAAATCATATGCCATACCGGGAAATGGTTCTTCTATCACCTCCTCTTCTGCCTGCTCTTGTGACTGCATCCATGCTTGGGGGAAGACCCATCGGAACATCTTCCCACTCCTAAGTACTGGTGCCAACGTGATAGGGGGGAGTGGTGAAGGTGGTGGTGGTATGGCTGATTGGGGTGTTTAGGGGCCTGAGGTAGGTAAGTGTTGTAAGGATTGGATTATGGTGGTGGTCGATAGGTTAGGTGGTGGTTGAGATGTTGGTGGTGATGATCGGAAGATGAGAGGTCGTGGAGTGGTGGTAGTTGGTGGGTTAGGTGATGGTCAGATGATGAGGGGCCATGGAGTGGTGGTGGTTGGAAGGTTTGGTGCTGGTTGGCATGTTAGGGGCGGACTAAATATTAGGCATCAGGGAGGGTTAATGGTTGGTGATGGTAGTGTTGGTGAGGTTGGGTTTTGGGGTGCTTGGTTAAGTTGTCGATTGGGGGTGGCTTTTGGTATGGATAGTATGGTATGGGTTGTGGGTGGAGCTAGTCTTGTGGGCATGGTGGCAGTTTGATCCTTCATCTGCTGACCCTAGGAGTGTCAACTCCAAAAATGGGTTTCAGATCGACACCTCAAGAAAAGGTGATAGATAGAATAGGGGAAAGGGAGTGAATCGGAAAACACTCAGAAAGCAGTAAAATCCTCACCTCAATCCCACACTCACATTGATCCCCAAACTTTCATCACATGGCGTTGCTCAAGCACCGAAGATGGTTCGGGTAGTGTAGGAGGAGAATGAGGAATAGAATGATTTAGAACATGAATAAGAGAAGAAGTGGTTGCCAGGAGCCGTGGGCTCCGCTTTATGTAATGGGAATAGAAAGAAGTTGACCATGTGTACCTTAGCGTGGGAGCTTGATGTTCAGGTTTAACCTTCTTCTTCTTCGGGCGGCCAATGAAGAAGAGTCTCCAACCAATGATAGCTTGATGTACTTGTGCAACTAGTAGACAAAGAAGACTAGAAAAAAAGTGAAGGAAGGATTAGAACTGAGTGACGTGTAGTAACTGTAAAAACAATGACATAAAACGGTAATTGGAACCTCGTCTCTCTCTCTCCACTGGTGCATCCCGCGCGAGCGCGACCACCGCAACAACCCGGTCACCCCATCGCCATCGCCGTCTCGCGTCGCGCCGTCGTCGCCGTTCTCTGTTTCCTCTCTCTCTTCGCGTGTGCCACGCGCCTACGGCCACCCCGTCCCTCTCGTTGTCTCTCTCCCTCCAGTGCCGTCATCGCTGCTGCCGACGCCGCGTCACCGCCGTGGCCGTGGCCGTCTTCCTCTCTCCTTCCCACTCCCGCCATCGTCGTCGTCGTTGCCGACGCCAATGCCTCCGTCGCCGTCGCCGTGCCCGCGCAACCGCGGTGAAGCCGCGAGACCCCCGGCCCCCTCGCTCCCTCTCTCTGTTCCTCTCTCTCTCCACCCTGTTTTAGCCGCACACGCGCGCGGTCGCGCAAGGCGGCCAGTGCGTCGCCGGGCGCACCCGGCCACACCCCCTCTCTCTCTCCGTCCCCTCCTGCCTCTCTCTCCTCTCCTCCCCCATGCTTGCTCTCTCTCTCTCTCTCTCTCTCTCGGTGTCACGCGCTGCGCGAACGCGGCACCCCCCTTTTTTCTCTCTTCCCGCGTGCGTCGCGCGTGGTGTTTGCCATGACCTCCCCTTGTCTCCCCTCTCCTTGCTCTCGCGTGTGTCCCAGCGCCCTCGCCCCCTGCCGTTCTCTCTCTCTTTATCGCTCTCACGTGTTCTCTCTCTCCCTCCTCTGTTTTCCCACCTGCGATGTACGCCGTGACCCCCCCGGACTCTCTCTCTTTCTATTGTGCACCGCACGAATGCGGCTCGGCCGCGAACCTTGCCAGCGCTGTCCACCTTATCATAGTTGTCTTCTCCACCGTGTGCACCCAAGCCACCTCGCGTTCCCTCCCACTCTCTTTCTCTCGCATGCGCCTGCGTGCTCGCAGCCCTCGCCGCGAGCGACGTCATGGTCGCCGCCACCGCCGCCGTCGCCTTGACGTTGGCCCGCGCCGCTTTTCCATTGATTAGTTGAGGTAAGTCTCACCTTTCTCCTTTTCAATTTTATTTTAGAATATTTCTATTATATTAGTTGTTTATTAAAAGTTAATATTTTCCCAGTTTCACGTTGCCGATTGGCGTAGTTGTCACCGTCCCGTGATCGGGCATCCGATCGACTTCTTCTAGACGTGAGAATTTACCAATCACCTTGAGGTAGGCATCCCAACTCATCCTTAGCACATGATATTATAATTAAGGCGTTAAAATATGATTATTAGATTATTGGTTAGAAAATGATGAATAAATGATGGTTATGTATTTAATTGTCTGCATGTGATTGGTTAGATGTTTATCATGTCATTCATGCATAGTTTCATGATTTGCATTAGTTAGATGCAATTTGTAATTAATGTGGTTTAGAAAATTATTAAATTAGACATATTGTGTTGATTAATTAGATTGGTTGTATTAATTCATAAAAATTGAAATATGACCTGTTATGATATGAATGACATGAAATATTATATGGAAATGATTTATGATCTTTTATTATTATAATTGTATCCGATTCATGTTTAGAATGATCATAAATCATTAATACGTATATTGGAATGGAAAATGATGGCATAATAATTATGGAATGTGGTTAATTAATATTAATAGTGGCCTGATTTGTAAAATGTATCATTTGATGAATTGATATTGACATGTGATTAATTGAAGTTAATATGTCTCATTATGTTGCATATTTCTTTCTGATTGGGTCAATTGCATAAATTGGTGTGAAAGTGAATTATGCGAGTGATAGTTACATATTCTGTTCTGATTGGTCTATTGCATGATTTGTTGGTATAATGAAATGGTTGTGCATGACTTGATCATTGGCATATCTGGTTGATTGAATTGGTTATGTCTGAGTAAATATATGGCTTTTACTTGTTGAGGTCCTCCAGCCTACATTAGTGGTCCTGGGGCAGCAGATGACGTAGTGAATCCGGTGCATCCTTCGATCCCGGATACCGCGGTTTATCCTAAGTACGCCCTGCCTAGGTGTACTAAGGATCTAGCTTACTATATGGTACTTCTTATATATATTTAGAGCTGGAGTTGAGAAGTCCAAGTATGGCATATGATTTACTCAGACACACGGAATGGAAATGGTATGGAAACATGCACAGTTGGCTCATGCAGGTCTAGATGGCATAAACATATAGTTTAGTTCAGTTGGCAGTCAGGTTCATGTAGAGGCATGTTTAATTGGTAATCAGTCAGTTTGATTCATGTCGAATCTGGTTAAATCGGTTAATCGATTTTTTAGAAAGGACCCAAATTAAATAATAGAATCTCGATAATTAGTTTAGCAATTATGTTACGATGTGATTTATGAAATTTTATCATCTATCATTATCATTTAGATTTGATTAGTATATCAGGAAAGTTGGGTGTAAGTCCTACTGAGTCCGCGTGACTCATTCCAAATCCTTTAACATTTTTCAGGTAATCTGGTAGCGCAGCAGAAGCGTAGTGGATCAGGATTAGTGGAGAAGAGGCTTAGAGAATTTGGTTTATGAATAGTTTATATTGAAATCAAGGTATGGTTTATATTTGGATTGAATCATTTGTTTTATTAACTGGGACCTGTGATTCATTATTTTTCCAAACCGACGTAGTTTTGGGGTTAACTCCCCGGTCCCGTCTCCGGATTAGTTCCGCTGTGCCTGTTGTGAAATCCGGGGCGTGACAGGTACAGAATTGGACATATTAACTTCATTTATCCCGGTGATTTAGTGAAAGAAATCCCATTTAAATGGGTAATTTAGTGAAAGAAATCCCATTTAAATAAATAGATATGATTAATAGCCTATATGATTTTATAGCAATTGATGAGTTTGGTTTATGCTTATAATTAGCAGATAGATTGGTTAGTATATTAGGATAGTTGGGTATAAGTCCTACTGAGTCACGATGGACTCACCCCTTTCCTTTTATATATTTTACAGCCGATTTTGAGCACCCATCCCCTGAAGATCTGTTTGTTGGAGACTTGACTTCCACTCCGGGTTCGGGCGAGGTGTGACTTGCTGAGGTTAGTATTAAACTTTTGTACCCGAAATGGTTGAATCGGGTTGGCCGTGTGGAAACGGATTTTTGGTGGCTGTGTTAGCCAGTGTTGTGAATATGTTTATATCGGTTTTTATGTTGTGTAATCGGATGTATGAACCGGTTTTTGGTTACCAGTTGTAGAAATTGCAGTTATATGAATATCAGGTTGTTTTCCTACCACGGGTTTATTAATTTAAACCCAGTTGTCGCGTTCTCGAGTTGCCGTGTTTTCCGCTGCGCGTGTTTATAATGTGGTAATTCGGGGGCGTGACAAAGGGGGCCATCGGTGTGCATGGTATGTCAACACTCAATGTTGCGGCTTTTTTTCCTTGGCTTCACAGTTCGTAGATCTCCACCGCCTGTCTGATCTTGTTGGACTCCCCGGTGACGACCACGTCGGTCAACCCACGATCGGCCTTCATCTTCCTCTCCTCCATCTGCCGCTTTGTTGATTTGAAGTAGATTGCGTACAGCAGCAGCTGAGCACCTACGAAGAGCATGCCGAGTCCGTTCGGTATCTTCAAAACCCACGGAGAACCAAAAGAAAATGTGGCCATTTCTCACAACAACGGCAATCATTGTTCCTAGGTTTGAGATCAAATGGATTTATCATTGTGGCATCTTTGAAGTGGGCTTGCAAGTATCGGGCACTGTCATAAAGTTCATTCATGGTGGTAGAACGGTGCACGATCAAGATGTTCCTCAGGGCAGGTGTAGTGTTTCCAATGAGCATCTTCACTTGTTCCCTTTCAAAAATAACATATGTTAGTTTCTCTGCCATTCCCCTCCAGCGATCAGTAGACTTTATGAAGTTTTCTTCAGGTTTTATCTTCTCAGCAATCAAATCTGTAATAGAGCATGATGGTGCCACCCGGTCTCTGTATCTTTTCAAAATTTTGGTCTTGACAATATCAAAATCTCCTACTTCAAAGGGGTCGAGCGAATAGAACCATTCCAATGGAGACCCTTCTAGTGATCGACAAAACAAGAAAGCAAGAACTCTTCGATCATTCTTCCAGAATGAGGACTCGTATAGAAAATCTTTTAGGTGGAGAAAAGGGTTGCCAGTACCATTGTAGCGGCAATAAATTGGTAGTTCAGAAGGTGGCAAGTAAAGAACTGGCAAAGAAAGAATAGAGGCTTTAGGAGTTGACTTGGAGTCCAAGTGACATCTCAGCTCTTCATAACGTTCATTCTTCTGGGTGAGCTGATCCATGATTGCCTGGGTGAGAGCAGCTTCTTGGTTTACTAGTGGGGGTATGTGGTTAAATGCATGATTCTGGAATTAAGGAACATGATTTGGCAAATTTTCTGAAGATTGTACCATGACTTGATGGGCTATGGGAGCAACATGGTTGAAGTAAGGTGGCTGGACAAATGATGGTTGAACTTCAGATGGTTGAACTATAGATGGTTGTGCTAGTGATGGTTGAATCACAGATTGCAGAACAATAGGTGGTTGAACAAAGGATGATTGAATGAGTGGTGGTCGAACCATAAGACGTGGAGATGAGGCAACTTGATTGGCTTCAGTCTGATCAGAGGTAGTTTTGCCCTTCACCATGGATTGTATACAAGAATAGGTTTATGAGTCAGTATAAAGAGACAACTCCCTCAAACATCACGAGGAGTAGATGGTTAAGGGACCTCTTGCACTTCTGACTCAAACAAAGGATTAACATGACCGTCTGACAAAATTGGTTGGTGACCCATCTCGTGCTCTCGACATTCCAGCATGTTCCACCATTCCAGCGTGCCTTCCAGACCTTTCAACTTCAAGGAGAGGGTAAAACAAGTTGGCAAAAAACAAAGAACCTTTTTATAGTTATTAGTATCTTGCAAAAATGTTAGAGTTTTGAATTTTTGTTTGACAAACAAGTGATGCAAAGACTTGAAAACAAGATTATGCATTGATTTAGATTAAAACTTAGGTTTATGAATTTGTTAAGAATTGTTCTCTCAACAAATGGGATAGGATCCTAACTCCAATTTCCAATGACCAAGGTTTCACACAATCTCACCACGTGTAGGTAACATAGGATGCTTCGGGTTTTAGGGAGTGGTAAAACCAACCCGATCGTGAAGGTGAATACTCCATGTATGAGGAATTATAAAGGCCTTGATGAAAATCAACCAAGTCCACTAGGAAGGAATATCCCAAAAGAGATGTCAGAATCCGCCAAGAGGGTGTTTTGGATGGGAGGGGTAAATGGGAGAGTGAGCTCCTGCCTCAAAAAAAAAGGTGTAAAAGAAGGAGGTAGAGAGAAGGAGCATAGAATGCAATCATGTAATAAAGCAAGTAATAAGCAACATATAAATTTAAATAAACAAGCAATGACATAAGGAAAGTAACTAGAAACTAGACAAACAACTAGAAACAAGAATTTAGACCTTGTTTCTTAGGTGAGCCAAATGGAGGTAGTGAAAAGTACCGATGTAAGAATAAGTTGGTTCACATGGGAACCGGGGTAAAAAGTGAAGTTCACACGGGAACCGATTTTGGGTAAAAAGGGTGGTTCAAGTGGGAACCGGTTTGAATGATTGAAAGAAGGCCACGTGGGGCCAATTAGAGGTGAATAAGCACTTGATGCAAGTGGGGATAGATCTGAAGAAAAGTGGTTTGGTTCACATGGGAACCGAAGTAAAGAAAGAGATGGGTTCACGCGGGAACCGGTTTGAAAGAAAAAAGGGTGGTTCACGCGGGAACCGGTTTAAATAGCAATTGGAAATAAAAGAGGGTCATGTGGTGACCAATTTGAGGGTGACAACCTGCAGCAAAATATGGAAGAAAACCTGATTTGAATGGATGAAAATAAATGTTGGTTCACGTGGGAACCAATATGTAGAAGAGAGTTGGTTGGCGCAGGAACTGGGTTTTAAAGCAAAGGTGGGTTCAGGCGGGAACCTGCTGAAATAAAATGACAGAAATTAAATGAGATACTTGGAACTTCAGATCTGATGAAAAATGGGTGAAATCAGAAATTATGAGATGGCATGAAATTAAGAAAGGTGGAAAGATGGGAAGGCTCACGCGGGAACCGGTCTAGAATTAGAACTAGTTGCAAAGAAACACTAAGCACCCACGGTTAAAGACATTGCTTGTCCCACCATGGTTGCCACAAAGCTGTCGACTCCGAATGACACAGTGGGACTCTCCTTTTCAGGGAAGTCCGTGAATCTAGATCAGCCATAACACTCTCCAAAACTTCATAATTTTATCTAGAAGTTAGGCCAGTGAACAGTAGATCTGATACTGATCAGAATGACTACGACGGCCAATAGGAAAGACACAGCATGAAACAAAACTTGTCCGGAGCATGAATCTAACCATAACCTTCAATGCATAATCATTAGGTCACTTAGCTAATTTTCGTGTTTACACGATTTACGTGTGGCTTTTGCTCGGAAATTATGACTTTATGCACAAAACTCCGAAAAACATCCGATTTCATTCGGCAACGCTCCAAATCAACATTAAAAGGACACGACATCATTCTAAGATCAATCACACATGTTACCCTATAAACATGAGTTTTATGCTCTGAATTAGGCAAATTTGGCATGTCTACACCCTGAGATTTCTTAGGAAAGAGGTGTCATCATGACCTCACCCTCAACTTCGTCGAGGAACTTTTGTTTTGTGTCCTCATCCAGGCACATGAACCCTTTTGTTAGAATACCTGTCATCACATCGCAAACTCTCCATTATCATTTCTTCTCTTAGCATATATTAAGTGCATTACTATTTATTTATGCATTATTGTTGTAGATGATGAGTGTGAAGAAGACCAGACCCAAGATCTCCTTCATCAAAATCTATGATGGTTGGGTTATTCTTCATGCTCACGGATAAGCCAAAATTATGCAGTGAGGGATGATGGTTCCTGATTGGGCATCCTAACCTCACAAACAATCTATATGTTCATCTAATTGTCATGCAAGTATTGTTTTTGTTTTTTTTAAGCCCAGCATGCATCATGTAGCATTAGTTTCATTGCATTTTTCGTTGTCATTTCATACATCCTGTCATGATCTTCAACTTTTACCATGATCCCTAAACCCCATTGGGTACATTCTCCCACCATTTATCCAATTATTAATCTTTTCAATGCCCCACCGTATTCGTTTGTCCCACTGTGTCCGTCATCTATCATAATCACCTTGTGTCCCTCAAAGTCTATCATTTATATTACACCGTTCTGCAACTTTCTTTCTATTTATCCCACCATGACTGTCACTTTTCCCACCAAGGGCCTTCATTTTTCTCATAACCCTTACCCGTTATCTTCACGGTCTGAGCTACATTCACCTTTCGGAATTTGTGATCATTCCACTCTGAATCAAATCAATGTTTCTCTGAAAACTCAAATGAATTAGAGGGCCTGAGTATGCTCGATTGGTATTCTTTTATTTTGCACATCTCCTCTCAAACTTTATCCCATCACAGTACAAGAACACCGCAAAAATTGGGTTCTTGGGTGGTGATGAACCTACGAACCCATGTTTCAGGTCTCCCCACAATGTTGTTGGTTGGCTACCTTTTACTTTGCATCTCTCGTGCCCGCGACACCTCCCTTACCAATTGGATGTATGAAGGTCTGACGAAAGGTGGCCGTAAGCCAAGGAGCTTGAAAAGATTTGCTTTGCCAAATTTGGTCGATTGACATGTCTATATCTACACCTTGATGCCACCTTTTTAGTCCATCACTATTGTACTCCACTACGTTCCATTACAATCCATTTCTCTCCACTAAATTCTCTTACATCTCACTTCGCTCCACTTCATACCATTCCCTTGCAAAGCTGACATCAAAGCGAAGCAAGTTGTAGACACACCAATTGGTTTGATTCATAACCTTGGACTCTTATTCCACTAGTGATACCCTTTATTTGACAATTATCTAATCCAAGCCACTTAAGGAGTTGAACCGAGGACATCAATGGGTGGATCGGTTGATTTGAGAATGGCCTAAAGATTTTCGAGTCATTCCACAACGTGTCCGTTTTTGGCTATCGTATGATTATTCTAGCTCTTGTCACATCACTCCAGTCAGTGTTACGTGTATTCATGACCACCCCAGACTTTGGATCAAGTATTTCCAGTAGTCATAAGGTTTCCAAGTGATTTCTGGATGTTTTAACTGAAATCGTATCTTTTCAAAAAACCGCATTGACTTTCGGCAATGCCCGGAGAGGTAAACCGGACATTAAAATCTCGTACAAAAATCTCGAGAGGCATACCAACTGGTTTACTGAGTTGAAAAGCTGTGTTTGTTAGTCCTCTTTTCTACACAAAAAATGGAAGTCAAAATAGACATCGCATGTGAGAATTACGGCTTCCAAACTGTACGTGCGTAGGAGAGAGATGTGAATGCGCCCTCGATCCTGCCCTCAGGTCGAGGGCATGATGACTGTGCCCTCACATGAGGGTGCATCCAAATCCAAAATCTAATTTGTTGCTTCAGTTTCTGACTTTCCAAATTGATTTTGGAAGCTTTCCTTCTTCAAAAATGCTTATTTGGAGGTGCCCTTGACCCAGGGGCGTGTCCAATTTAGAAAAAAATGGTTTAGAAACTTTTTAAATCAATCCAGTTGGATTTTGGCAAGTCGTGCCGAACGTGCCCTCAGGGTGAGGGTGTAGTATGTGCATCCTCAGGGTGAGGGCGCACTATATGCCCTCCTCAACCAGGGGCACATTCAGTTTCCATCTATATTTTGTGTTGGGTCTACTCCTATAAATTGAGGGTACTTCTTAATGATCCGGGGTTACGACGCATGCTCTAGCATGTCCAGAGGTTATCCAAGCTCTCCCCAAAGCTCTCTTTCACATTCTACTCCATCTCATTGGTGACAGATCGACCCAAATGTGAGAAAGGAAGCTCGATTCATGCTCTCAACATCAACATTCTTCATTGAACTTTACAAAATTTTCGAGATGCAAGCTGCAAAAGTTGTCAAAATAAGAAAGCTTTCTATCTACGTCCTCTTTCATTTGAAACTAACTGTGTTCAATTCTGACATGTCATTTATCTGTGGCAATTGCTACATCAAAGGCCCACAATCAGGTTTTATTTTTACATCTGTCCACTTATAAAAGTTCTACAGGTTTGCATAGGCGTATTCTAGAGAAATCATCAACAAAAGATCTCTTCCACGCTAAGTTCTTTGTCTTTAGAAACAAACAAATGGACTTGATTTAGACATTGGGGTTGACCATAGAAGCTTCTGCACCAAAGTCACTGGGCAGGGTACTGTACTCACCAGAGGCAGGCCATCCAAACTAGTTTCTTCTGCTCGTTTCAGCTCTGAGCAGAGCCATCCCACTCTTTAAGTCTCCCCTCCTTCATTTAAATTTTTTTTAAGTCATTTTAATTTAGTTTTGCATCATTTTTATTATCAAAATATACAAAAAGGGGTTAGGGCTTGCCCCAATCCGGTGAGTTCAAATCTGATTGCTCAATTTCTTATCTTTCTTTTTACAGTTTCTACACTTCACCTAGTTCTAATAAACTTCTTTCACTTGATTCATTGTTCTAAATGCACAGGTTTATCAAGCTAACAGCTGTTGAGAACTCTTTTTCATCGGCTAGCTGAAGAAGCATAAGGAAGCACTTGTTTCCCATGCTAAGGTACACACGGTCATCTTTTCTTAATCTACACTTTGTTTAATTCAAAGCAGAGCCCACGGCTCCTAGAAACCACCTATTTTTATTCTTTTATGCATTAAGTTTTTTCCATCCTCACTCTCTTCTAACATGACCCGAACCGTCTCTTTGATGCTCGAGCAATGCCAAGAGATTAAAGTTTGGAGATCAATGTGAGTGTGGGACTGAGGTGAAAGTTTTCCGCATTTTTCTTCCTATCTTTTTCATCCCCTCTTGAGGTGATGATCCATAAAATAACAAACACATTTTCAGAGTTGACACCACACCCTCACAACAACATGGGTCCAACCAACTCTTCTTATGTCATCCATGCCATGCTAGAGGATGGTCTACAGGAGGATCAACGGACCAGGGCCACTTCATGCAAGTCCGCTCACCCCTAGGATTCCTACCTATTTCAAAAGCTCCTTCAGGAGCTAGTCCAAGAAAGCATTGAGGCACTGGTCAAACCAACAAAAGACACGACTAGCATTCAACGAGATGAGAGTGGCGAATCAAGCAACACAACCCTAGTCTCTGACAAGCCTTCCAAGGAAGAAGACATCCTCTATTGTGGCTCTAATGTAGGGCACAATCCGAATGCAGCACCATTCTCTTCACATGCTTCTACCATCCCAAGAGAGGGCATCATTGCTCAAATAGGAGAAACAACACAACATATCAAGTGGGGCAACATACTACTAACCTGATGATGGCGAGCCTCTGACGAGAAATTAGATGCTCAAAGCCATTCTGGCCAATGTTGGGCTATTCCCACTACAATCAACTCAAAGTTAAAATACCCCTAAAATCTCTAGGCTCCATCTCTTGGGCTAGGCTATCACCAACAGCCCCACTGTGGCCTTTTGAACATCAATAGTTAAACCTAAGCGAACCCTCAGATGATGAAGTGTGCATGATTCCTCATGATGAGCTACCAAGTCCACCACCCCAAGTGTGCATAGAACCTCCCAAAGGGCTATGATTGAGTTGTTGATCGACTTGAGACTGTCTCAGTGTGAGGAATGATGCAACACAATAAGTCACCCTCACCGCCCTACATCACCAACAACAATGTCCTCATGTTAGTGACCTACCAAGGGGAATGTTTGAATCAAAACGTGTGAGGGGCAAACAACTCACAGCTCGTGGTAATAACATTGTCAATTCCTCTTCATTAAGAAACAACGCCTAGGGCAAGAATGCCACTACAGCTCCCTGTCAACTCCAAAAATAGGTTCCAGATCGGCAACTCTAGAAAAGAGTAACGATGGAATAGGGGAAGGGGGAGTGAATCGGAAGACACTCGGAAAGTGGTAAAATCATCACCTCGGTCCCACACACATTGATCCCTGAACTTTCATCTCACGGCGTCGCTTGAGCAACGGAGACGGTTCGGGTCATGTGGGAGGAGAGTGAGGAGGAGATGAACTTTAGAACATGTATAAAAAGGTGGTCACCAGGAGCCGCGGGCTCCGCTTTATGGAATAAAAGACAAAATTAAGTTTATTTGACCGTGTGTACCTTAGCATGGGAGATTGGGATGTGGGTTCAACCTTCTTCTTCTTCTTCGGCTGACCGATGAAGAAGAGTCCAACCGGTGCTAGCTTGATGTATTTGTGCAACTAGAAGACAATAAGACAAGAAAACAAGTGAAGAATGATTAGAACTGAGTGCAGTGTAGTAACTTGTAAAAACAATAATATAAAATAAAAATGGCAATTGGAAACAAACTCACCGGATTCGGGGTTAGCCCTAACCCCTTTTTTTGGGTTTTTTGTGATATATGAAATGACAAAAAATAGAATAAAATGATGCTTAAATATAAACTAAATTATTTAAATGAAGAGTTAGAAAAGAGAATATGAATGGTTAAAGACAACACAACCCAGGCAAAGTGGCAACCAGGTTGGATAGATTCAATGTAAACTGTGCAGCTCTGATGCAGAGACCGTAACAAACAACACCAATGTCAGAATAAAGTGATGTTTGTTTCAAAATAAAGGGGACTCACCGAGGGTGGTTTGATATGAAGACAAGTTTGCTTGAATCTTATGATAAGTAATATGAATTTACCTGATAAGCAGGATTTTGGATAGTGAAGTTCTGGAAACTCCCAGCACAATGTCGATGCAGGACGTGCTATGGGCACCACAGATATATGAATTGAATGATTCTTGTTGTAAATAAAAGAAGACTCACTGGGAAACAATTTAATGGCTGAATCCACCATTAAATGTACTGAAATGAACTAAGGAGACGATGACTTAAAAGAGAAGACTTCGGATCTGTCTGTGCAGCGCCGGTGTTGAAGCTGTAACAAGCCGAAGGAATGTCAGAATTGATCTCCGTTTGTTGGAGATGAAAGATATCTTGATGAAGCACACTTATTATGAAGAAAATCATCCATAAAATGACTAGAAAGATCTGTAGAAGCCGATGATCAGAAGTGCAGCACGTCAAAGCATAGATCGGTTTCTTCTTCACTTTGGGATGATCTCCGAGCACTGGGATGAATAGAGAACGATTTGGAGAGGATGGGATGAGCCTAGGGTGGCTGCAATATGAGGATAAAATTTATGGAGGATTGGGATGCCCTTCTTAGGTCGTTCATATGAGTCTCCTTTTATAGGGGATGAAAAATAGGTCAAAAAATAGCAAGTTTTGATACATCCGACCATAGGATGGATTTCCTCCATTTAATGTTGCTAATTTTCATCCTGAGGCATTTAGAAACTAACCCAAATGATTGATAGGGATTGGAAACCGTGGATTATCTTCCCCATGTTCAAAATATGTCTCTACTTGAAGAGGAAACAAATCTGGTATCAAAATAGCAAGTTTTGATGTATAAGACAACAAGTTGGATTGCATGATGCTAATTTCGACCATGACGCTTACAGATACTATACCAAGTAATATGGAGGAGGAAAAAGGAAGGTAAGGTTATGAATTGGTCAGATATGTGCCTAATGGGCTGAGCTTACATGCAATTGGGCTTGATCGGTGCTGCGTGAGGACAGAACTGCAGGTCTGATTTCTAAAAGGCACGGTAGATCAGAATTGAATGTTGTTTATTGCATTCAAAAGAGGACTCATAAAGGAAGATTATTGATGTTGAAGACTTCTTCATTGGACGTCCACAGAATCCTATGAAAAACTTTCAAGTAGAGGATATGATGGAAAAAGCATAATTTGGCACACAACCAAGCGGCGTGACTTTGGTGCAAAGACCACCAAGAGCAACATGGAAGTTAGAATGGACTCTCATTTGGGAAAAATGAATTTTATTAGAGATAAAAAGCTCTTTCTCAAATTTCTAGTGAACTCCTTGGCTTATTCAAATCTCAAAATATCTAGTCAAGGTGAAAACCTGAACGGGCACCTTGAGCAAAATTGGATAAACCTATTGTGTTAAAATCCCCCAATGGGATGCATAGGCAAAATTCAAAAGGGGTTAGCCTAGGTGAAAACTCCGCTAAGGAGCAATCAGGTTGATAATAATAAAAAGCAAACAAGAAAAGAATCTACTAGGGCATGCCCCCAACCTAGCTAGGTGGGCGGGTTCATCCCCTTAATTTAACAGGGAGGAGGTCCAAGTTTCCGATGATGAAACAACTCCCTTAGCCTTATCTACCTTATAGTAGAAATATGACACGGAGACCATACCTAAGACAATGAAGAAGACCACCTCCTACCTATAAAATTTCCACATTCCACCTTGGAGGGGACAAAGAGTAAAACCCTATTTCAATCTCACACATTGTTGCCACCTAAATCTTCCTTTTGGCTATGGCAACCCAACAATCCTAATCATTATGATCCCGATGGTCTTACATAAGCATTTACAAGCCTTGGTTATTCAGCCCACATGTCATGAAAAAGTTCACACCACCATCACCGTCCTGGTCTTATAGTTTTAAATTTTTTTAAAACCTATACCAACTTGAAAACTCCAGTCTCGTTGATCGACAAAACCTCCATGCCATCCTGACCACTCTAATCCTAATGATCTCCTAGAAAACTCAAAACTTTTGGGTCATCATTCTAGATGACCTTTGACACACTTGCAATCTTGACCACTTTGGTCTTGATGGCCTCAAAAAAACACTCTTACAAACTATCTAGAACCCTATTCTAGGCAATTGTCTAAATCTCTACAATCTTGACTATTCTAGCTTTAATGGTTTCAAGAAAAAGAAAAAAGACACACAAACAAAAACTTTCAAAATGACTAGAGCCATATTCTGGGCACTTTTCAAAATTTTTGCCATCTTGGTTATTCCAGCTTGTATGGTCTACAAAGAGCTTCCCATTTTCTAGACTATCATTTTGGATTATGCCTGGCATCAAACACACTATCTTGGTCACTCTGACCTTGATGGTCCACCAAAAAAATTCACTTCTGTTGTTAAACAAGTTAAAAATCACACATGGCAAGGAAAACACCAATTCATTATCTTGTTCCACTAATTCAAAATCCCAATCAAAGTAAGAAAAACCATTCTTAGGGCCATAACAGCTACTTTGGACATAACGATTTCCCTAAGGCCACAACAACTCCTTTAGAATCAAAATTGTTTTTTAGAGCCACAACAAATCCTTCAAGTCTATCCTTAGAGCCACTATAGCTCCTTTGGACAAAAACTTTTCCTCAAGGCCACAAAAGCACCTTTGGAAAACCCATCCTTATGGCCACTATAGCTCCTTTGGATTCATCCCTAGGGCCACAACAGCTCCTTTGGATATCAATTTTTTCTTTAGGGCCATAATAGCAACTTTGGAATCAAAATTGATCCTTAAAGCCACAACTACTCCTTCGGGTCTATCCTTAGGACCACTACAGCTCCTTCAAACACAAAAACTTTTTCTTAAGACCACAAAAGCATCTCTGGAAAACTTTTTCTTAGGGCCATAAAAGCACCTCTGAAAAACCTATCTTTTGGGTCACTATAGCTTCTTTGGATTTGTCCCTAGGGCCAGAATAGCTCCTTTAGATTTATAAAATAACCATCCTCAGGGCCACTACAACTCCTTTGGATTTATCGTTAGGTCCACTATAGTTTATTTGGATCCGTACCTAGGGCCACAATAGCTCCATTGAACTAAATTTTTTTCTTAGGGCCACAAATAGAACCTTTGGAATCTAGATCCATCCTTTGGGTCATCAAAGCTCTTTTGTATCCATCCTCAAGGCCACTACAACTACTTTAGACAACAAAGTTTTTTCTTAGGGCCCCAAAACTAGCACCGTTGGAACCAAAATTTTTTCTTAGGGCCACAAAAGCATCATCGGAATTCAAAAACATAAAACTTTCCTTAGGGCCCCCAACATCACCTTTGGAACAAAAATCTTTTTTGAGGACCACAATAGCACATGTGATATTTATAAACCTCTTCTTAGGGCCACTACTACAGCTCCTTTGAACATTAAAACTTTTCCTTAGAGTTGCAATGTCACCTTTGGAACCAAAAACCTTCCTTAGGACCATCACAGCTCCTTCAGACCCAAAAACCTTTCTGAGAACCATTATAGCTCCTTTAGACCCAAAAGCCTTCTATTAGGACAAATCTCAACCGTAGGACCATAAATGTCCTTAGAATCCAAAAACTCATCCTTAGGGCCCCAACACTCCTCAGGATCTACATATACAACCTGATCCACAAGCCAAGTTAGAATCCACATTTAGTCTAATCTACCTTTCAATAAGTGGCTTGAGGGAAGCGGCAATTCTATACTGTTGGCACCAAATCTTTTCGCTCAGCTCACTCAACACATATTTGAGCAATGTCGAAGCATGTCCAAAAATTTGACCTAGATTCAGAAAATTCAAGTATAGATGATGCAAACAGGCTCTGTAAATGCCTGCATGGCTTGATAGGCTACAAATGGACAAGATAATGTGCTCATTGCATAACCCCAGTCAAGAGCTTCACAATAGTGCCCAAAACATGGAAAACAGGCACCTAAAGGCCGAAATAACAATGTTGCCTCTAACACTTTGGGACAAGTTGGAACTCTAACATGGAATTCTAACTTTACCACATTGTCAATGTTAGATAGAGCTAGCCAACACTTAAAATAGATTGAAAATCCGACAACTAGATGAAATGATATGTATGAAATATTAAATCAAGCCAAAGTCTGTATTAAATAGCACCAGGGGCATGATGGTCCAAACCATTTTCAGAGTGGCCTACAAGCTAAAATTTTCAATTTCTCAATCCATTACTATAGTCTCAGGAATATTGATTCATTAGAATTGAATTTTTGTCAATGGACAAATTTAATTGCATTCAATTATAGTTTTCGACATTATCGACGATCGAGATCGCACTGATCGGTGAAATTGATAAAATCAGAAGATCTGATGCAATTCAAGGCATCATGGCCACACATCTTGATGGTATACAATATCAATTGTCATCAGGGATTATCTCATATTAATCTGATTTAATTCCAGGTGTGTTTAAACAATTTTTAGCTAGAATTAATGATAGCCAACAGATCAGGAGCATCTAGATGGCAAGAGTGGATTGAGCTTCATCTCCTGCATGCAACACCTCATACTTGGCCAAAATTCCTTAATTCTCATCTGATTTTTATGACATTCATCCTTTCCCACACTCCTCCTTTGGTTGGAATTCTATTGGCTAAGGAAGTCTTCATGAGATAAGACTCTTGCTCTCTTATCCTATCTTCAATTTATCACTATCTCCATGGGCATTATCTTTATTTTAATTCAACAATATCTTTCAAATATCATCTTAAGCTATCATATGACTATCCTTTGGCAAAATTTCAGTTCATGTGTCACTGGTTTCTATGCTCAATGCTCTACAAAGTAGGGAAGGGTGTGTTAGCTCTCACCTTACACACACCTAGCTGATGGGAGGTCTTCGTGCACTAGGACTCCACCCAACTGACTTTTATCCATATCCCATCTAAGTCCTATCATCTAAAGTTTATCTTAACCATTATATGGGCATATTTTGGTTGAATATCAACCCATTCCCACCTACCTTTTGCGCACACTCACCTAAAAGGTAGGGAAGGGTGTGCTAGATTGCATCTTACACACACCTCACATTGGTTGGATGTCTAGCCCAATTAGGAGTCTAGTAAAACTAGAACTCTTTCAGAATTAGGACTCTCACCCTCCTAGCCTTTTATCTCCAGCTGAGAATGGCACCATTTTTCTTTATAAATAGGCTCCCCATCACGCCTTGGCCCAAGCTAGCTCAGCTCACCTGTGTGCCAGCTCTACTCCAGCCCATTCCTCTCTTCGGTGCGCCATCAGCCTTGCTCCAATTCCTCTTATTCTTGCTTGTACATCTTCAGCATCAAGTCAACAAGCTTTCCTGTCTATTTGGATGTGCCAAGTGAATAAGGAAAAGAAGAAGAAACTTGCTTCTCCCGGGAGGTGCGCTAGCAAGAAGTGCAGCCAGCGTAGCTGACATGTGTGCCAACTCCAACAACACTTGTAGGCTTCTTCATCCATGGTGAGGCCTTCAACTTGAATAGGAGCTTCATCTTCTTTCTCTAGCACTATTTTCACAAGGAGAAGGAGGAGAAGGAGAAGAAGGGCGCACAGTCCTTCTATCTCCAGCACCACTGCAGCACAAGAGAAGAAGAGAAAGAAAAATGAGATGAGTAGAGAAATAAAAGATGTAGCACTTCATTTCTCTTCCTCCCCTCTTATGTCTCTACCCTTCAACCTCCTCCTTGTCCATTTACAATGTCTCCAGCCATACCCCTTGAGCACTCTAATTTACACCAAAGCAAGCCCTTTGCTCTCCTAATTTAGGTCCTTTGATGTCCATGTGCGCACAGCCCCTAGATGGCCTGCAAACAGCCCAATTGGGAACATCCAATTGGTCTCTACAAGAACAGCCTTGCTGATCTCCTAAACATCCTCTATGCACCCCTCAATTAGTCCCCTCGAGTGCCCCTAAAAACCTTAACCATTAGGCCCTCTGAGTGCCCCCTAAGATCCTTCACATTTAGGCCCCGTATGTGCCCCAATGGTCAGATCCTCTAAGCACCTCAATCAGGCCCTTTGAGTGCCCTAACTCATCAACAATTAGATCCCTTGTGTGCTCTTAAACCCATCTACAATCAGGCCCTCTATGTGCCCATAGACCTGTCCCTAATCAATCATCTAAAAAGCCCCTTTGCTGTCCACTTAAATAGGTCCTTGCCTAGCCTGCCATTAGCACCCAAGTTTGCCATTCAAACAGCCGTCAATCAACTCCATTCCATGCTATACACAGTCCCTTTATCCATCGAGGAGAATGAAGTCATGTCCTGAGCATTCTTGGATCCACAAGAAGGACCAAGTCTCTCCCGGGTGGGCTCTTGATCCCTTGATTTGGCTGGAGGAGAGGGTGATGTCCTGGGCATTCTTGGAATCCATACAATAGGCCAAGTCTTCCCTAGGAGGATTCTCAGCTTCAACAAAGATAGCCCCTTTGTGTGGCCTTCTCCATTTTAATATTGTCGACTCTAGAAACGGGTTCCGGATTGGCACATCAAGAAAAGGTGATGATGGAATGGGAAAGGGAGTGAATCGAAAAACACTCGGAAAGTGGAAAAATCCTCACCTCGGTCTCACACTCACATTGATCCCCAAACTTTCATCTCACGGCATCGCTCGAGCACCGGAGACAGTTTGGGTCATGTGGGAGGAGAGTGAGGAATAGAATGACTTAGAACATGAATAAGAGAGCAGGTGGTTGCCAGGAGCCGCGGGTTCTACTTTATAGAATAAAAACAAGATTGAGTTGACCGTGTGTACCTTAGCGTGGGAGATTGGGATGTGAGTTCAACCTTCTTCTTCTTCGGCCAACCGATGAAGAAGAGTCCAACCGCTGCTAATTTGATCAATCTGTGCAACTTAAAAATAATGAACAAAGTGAAGAGTTTGAATAGACTTGATAGAAGTGTAGAAACTGTAATAAGAAGATGAGAGATAAGCAAATGAAACTGAACTCACCGGCTTTGGGGTGAGCCTTAACCCCCTTTTTGTGATTTTGATTATGTAGGAAGGATTCAAAATTAACCAAAAGATATTCTAAAATAGTAAATAAACTAAGTGAAATGAGTTGAGAAAGCTTATGGAGTGGATCGGCTTGAATTGATGCCGAGTTGGTTGAAACAAGCCGGTTCGGGTAGCCTTGCACCCTCCTGGTGCGACTTAAGTGCAAAAAATTCTATGAAGATCCTGATGTCAGAATTGAGTACTGTTTATTACTATGGATAGAGAACTCAAAGAGGAAGAGATCTTCTATTGATGGCTTCTTCTAAATCTATTCTTACAAGCCTGTAGAAAATCCTAAATTTGACGGATATGGAAGAACAAAACCTGGATACACGCGCTCGGTGCAGCAATTGCCACAGACAGACGGCAAGTCAGAATTGAGTGCCTCTAGTTGAAAATGAAAGACGGCGAAGAGAAGAACAACTCTTATTTTGAAGACTTTTGCAGAAGGAGTCCCAGATTTTCTGTAAAAGCTGATAAATTCGGTTGATGTAGAACACACGGATTGAGCCTTCTCCTTTGCTCCGAGATCGATCTCTCAACGTCGGCACGGATTTGAACATCGGGATAGCTTTGGGAGGGAGCTTGGACGACCTCAGGACCAGCTAGGCATGGGATGTTTAACCTTGTGTCATTGGGAATAGCCCTCAATTTATAGAGATGGAGAACCGGTGCAAAATATAGAAATTGGACCGACCGCGCCCCCGGCATTCAAAGGAAGTGGGGCACGCAGGTCGCGCCCTCCACCTGAGGACACTTAGGGCACGTCCTCACCTTGAGGGCATGCAGTGCGCACCCTCCGGTTTCAAAAGGAGCGGGGGCACGTTACGTGTTTCATAGCTAAAAATCGTCGGAACCTTCTGAAAATTGCTAAAAATCAGACTTGATAAGATGAATGCGCCCCCGACCAGGGGGCATGGTCAAAATAATCGAAAATTAACAATCAAAACCTTCCGATTTGACTCCCATTTGTTGCATCGGAAAGAGAGCATTAAACTGCAGCTCCTCAAGTTAGTAAACCAGTCATCATGACTCCAGAGACAATTGTAAGGGGCTTTCCACCGGTTTACCCTCTCACGGAAAGCCGAAAACCATGACAGAGATCCGAATGGGCACGATTTCGGTCGAGGAATCTCGGGTCAACTCGGGATGACCTAAAATGATGATCAAACAAGTCTAGTATGCTCGAAAAAACTGAAATCATCCAAGCTTATCCCAGTAAACGTGAACTGAAGCTCGAAAAAGCTGGGAAATCCTAAAATCGACCTAAACGGTCGTATGGCCCCGGTTGATGAAATATTTGGCTAGGATCGATCCGGATGACCCGAAAAGACCCGGTGATGACCGAAAAGATATAACACGTGTTCCAAGATAGCCGTGTTAGTACATATTGAAAAGCCATAACGAAAAGCTGTTATAGACCAACGCCTACCAAAATGACTTGTCGGAAGCCCTGAATGTTACAGAACACATGCGAGAGTCCCGGGATGTTCAAGTATGGACCATTCAAGGTCGGTCATCGAGCAGGCTTCATGTTTTCACGGTTCACGCGTGGCTCTCGCTTGAAGGTTACGGCATTATTCCAGAAATCATCGGTCCATTCCCAACTCACGAGGGGTTCCACCAACATCCTTAGCCCATATCCATGAGGTAATCCAGATCAGATAATGGTTAAATAAAGGATATTGCCAATGGAATAGGAGTCTGGGGCTCCAAATTAGGCCAATTTGGCATGTCTATTGCTTGCCTCGCCTTGATGTTGGCTTTACAAGGGAATGACTGTAGCAGAGCGGAGTGAAATGTAGAGAAATCATAGTGAAGCGAGATGGATCGTAGTGGAATGTAGTGGAGCGAAATGGTGATGGACTGAAAAGGTGGTATCAAGGTGTAAATATAGACACGCTCAACGACCAGATTCGGCAAGACGAATCTCCTCAAGTCTCCTGGTTAACCGCCATGTTTCATCAAGTCTTCCTTTGTTTGATTGGTAAGAGATGTGCCACAGGCACGAGAGAAGAATAGCCAACCCCCAATGCGGTGGGGAGTCCCCGAAACATGGGTTCGTAGGTTCATCATCAATCGGTAACCCGATCTTTGCGGTGTTCCTGTACTGTGATTGGCTAAAATTTAAAAAGAGATTTGTTTCTAAAAAAGTAAAAGAATACCAATCGAGCACAATCATGCTCTCAGATTCATTTAAGTCTTCCAAGAGACAAAATTCAATTCGGAATGGAATGATCTCGAATTCCAAAGGGCAAATGTTGAAGCATAAACTGTGAAGATAATGACGGTGCAAGTTCTGATCGAATAGGAGGCCCTTGGCGGGATGAATTGACTGCCACAATGGGATGGATAGCAAGAGAGTGGCCATAGCAGGGATAGAAATGAAAGATTTGAAGGCACAAGGTGATTACCAAACACGGTGGGAGTAACAAACACGGTGGGATTAGAAAGATCGAAATTGGGGTACATGATGGGAGAACATCCCTACTAGGGTTCAAAGAAATCCTGACGGAGGTAGAAGATCATGAATAGATGTATGCAATGATAACAATAAAAATACAATGCAACTAATACTACATGATGCATGTTGGGCTCAAAAACCAAAAACAAGAACTGTATGATAATTAGTTGAAGATATACATTGTCTATGAGGTCAAGAAACCCATTCGGAAACCATCGTCCATCACTGCACAATTTTGGCTTATACATGAGTAAGATGACCTGACCGTCGTGGGTTTTGATGAAGGGGATCTCGGGTGAAGTCTTCTTCTTCGTGGTCTTCAACATCAATGCATAAAATAAGTAGTAATACACCTAATATACACTAAGAAAGGAAATGATGATGGTGAGTTTCCACTATAATGACACGCATTCTCATAAAAGAGTTCATGTGAATTGATGAAGACACAGAGCAAAAGTTTCTTGACAAAGTTGAGACCAAGGTAATGATGACATCTCCTGAGAATCCTCATGGGAGGGAAGTGGCGAGCATTGCCTTATTGAAATCCTGCAAAAAGTTTCTCGGCAATGTTGAGGCCGAGGTTATGGTGACACCTCCTCCTAAGAATCCTCAGGGGAGGGAAGTGACAAGCATCGCCTTGTTGTGCAATTCTCTTTGTTTGTTCTTTGTGCTTGAAACACTCGAAAAAGGAGCTTAGAATGCCAATATGGCTTATCCCCTTGCAACTTGCAGTATGTCTTGACCTTTGTCAAGGGGTATAGGCTTCTTAATAAAGTAACAAATATGCAAAGGTGTGGCTTGATGCATGCTAAATGACATGTTAATGAAAGTTAAAAGGAAAAGTAAGAGTAAAAGATCAACCGGAAAGGTAAAAAAACTCAAAAAAATGCAAAACGGGGTCTGCCCCTGCTAGTGCGCTAAGGGCTTGGATTCGTGGTATTGGATGAGTTGGGTGGTTGGACAGAACTACAATCTCTTCAAAGCTCCAAATGGGTGCCTATTTATAGCCAAAAAGAGGGCACTTTGGTCAAATTTGAAAACCAGTTCCATGCGGCAAAGTGCCCTATATATGGGGCGCTAGCATCATGCATCATGAGCCATGTCAAATCCATAAGATGAGTCCCCGTGAGTGATTAAATCGGTCGATCGAATCGATTTGACTAGGTGCCAGGCACCCCATTTATAGGGCACCTGGTGCCCCATTTATAGGGTGCCTGGTGCCCTATTTATATAGCGCTTGGTGCCCTGTATTTAGGGTGCTTTGACCTTAGTCAACGCCCTATCGATCTTCTTCGAAATGCGCCGAAAATCTTGATTTTTCTGGAAAACTCGGTTCCCTTGAAAGGTTACTCAAATATTCTTTATGAAAACAAGAATTTAAGCTTTTCAACTAGACCAAAATTGTGTGTCTACAGCTTGTCTCGCCTTGGCGTCGGCTTTGCAAGGGAGTGACATGAATGAAGCGTAGGCGAATGTAGTGAAGCGTAGTGAGGCGCAGTGTTATGAAGTGGTAACGAACTGAAAAGGTGACGCCAAGGTGTAGATTTAGACACACCTTCATTATCCTAGTTGAGTGGAATAAAACTTTGTCAGACTCCGAGATCACCCTTTGTCTTATCGAAACCTTCCCTCTAGTTGATTGGTTAAGAAGAAGAATAGTACTAAAAGTAAATAACTAAAATCCCACGTGGGGGAGAATTGTTACCGGCCAGGACCCGAACTGCATGGTGTGCTAGACTCAGTAGAAATGCATTGAAAAGTAAACTGCAAAAAGTAAAGAGGAGACAGCCAATCAACCAAGGTTGGGTTCCTCCAATTCATAAGGTTTTACTCAACAATACCGGTTCAGTTCGACATGGAAAAACTTCTTGTTTCGATGAAAACATTGTTAAAACATGTTGGAAACCGATTCTCTTGAAAAATCAAGACTTCCTCTAAGGGCTATAAAAGCCCATCTTTAAAAGGGTTCATGATGTGATTGGAAGGAGGTTATGGCAGGATTAGGAAGCAGGAAATGGTTGTGGTGAGATGATGCATGATGGTGTATGAAATGATGTATGCTGGGTTTAAAGAAATACAAATAATTATAGGAAACTAGTTGAAGATATAGGTTAAACATAACGGGTCAGGACATCCACAAAGAAACCGTCGTGCCCACATATTCAACTTTGGCTTATCCGCAAGCCTAGGGAATGACTGAGCCCTCACTGATTTTGTTGAAGGGGTTCTCAGGCTCAGCCCCCTATAGACTTGAGGTCTTCAACATCTTAAATATTATTTATTTTGATAGATGCAATACTAAATGCAAGTCCTAATAAGGGTCGGAGTAATCCACTTTTTGTTTTTTTTCCAATTTATGATTTTTTGTCATTTTTGCTTCCTCCAAGTGTCTGGGGATATGAAGTTGGTATGCCTTCTTCTGTTCCTGCATCCACTCGAGAGAAGATATTAGAACTTTATTTTGGCTTAGTCCCTTGCCTTGAGAGGGCAAAGTTGCCTTGATCTTTTGTCAAGGGACATACGTCTTATCAAGGTAAAGATAACAGAAAAACATAAGTATGTAGAAAAGGAAATATGCAAAACTGAAATTAAACATGAATGCAAAGGTAACTAGTCAATTTAGAAAGCAAATTTTTTTAGGTGTTTTTGGAAATTTTTGATAATGTTTTTGGTATTCTGGCTATTTTATAATTTTTTGGTATTTTGGATATTTACTGTTTAAGAGTTTTTGGATTTTATGAATTTGTTTGGTGTTTTTGAAGTATTCAATTTTTTTTGTGCGGTGTGAAGGACACGACCATCTCATCCTTTGCCTTGCTTGCCATAGGTGCCCCTCATCGTTACCCAAGGGTTAAGAATAAGCATCACGTGTGAGAGAGTGCCTTGTTCGGAATCTTCTGACCTTCCACCTTTGATAGGCTTGGTTCTTCTTGGACCCAGTCGGTCAACCCTGTCCATAAGGTTAAAGAGGGAAGAGGATTGATGGTAAGTTCTTAATAGAATTTAGGGGTGTCGAATTCGTTTCTCTACTAGTGCCTGCATTGCTCGTTTGAGATTTGACATCCTCGGGTCCTTCCTTCTAGCCCTTTTTATTTGATGGCCTACATTCAGACTGGTCTTTTTTCTTTGACCTGAGGGGTTCATTGCCCATCTTTTGGAGCCTTTTTCTTTTTTGGGCTTTTGTTGGTACACATTCAGACATGTCTATTCTTTTGCCAAACTGAGGGGTCATTGCTCATCTTTTGGCACCTTTTCTTTTAAGAAGTCAGACCTTCAGAGGCATTCTCTTACTAAGGCAATAGGCACTTTCAATACTTCTTATTCTAACCCCTTTCATCCATTTAGAATCGAAGTAAGAAGAGAATAGGATAGTGTCGACCTTATTTTGCCAAGTGTTGCCTAGCTTTCTTTTTGACTTTCAATCATCGAATTTTGAAATCTAGGCGTGTAGTGTGTGCAGTATGATGCCGATCCTTATTTCCCTAAGTGACAAGTTGGGACACCGAACAAGCAAGCATTAGATGTTACTACCATTCTTCACACCTTCGGATTTTATAGATTTTTTTGTGATTTTTGTTTTTCGTTTAAGGGAAATATTTTTTGAGGTATACACCATTCTAGGGATGAGCTAGTTCTTCTCCTTCTGTATTAGTTAGCTTATATGAATTACCAGGATAAATTGCTGAGATTACATACGGACCCTCCCAATTAGGTTGAAGTTTGGAGCGGGGACCACCCGTCTTAATGAATATTCTTTTAAGCACAACCTCACCGATTCCAAATTTTCTCTCCACCACCCTCTTCTGATAAAATATTTTAAGTCTATTCTGATAAGATCTAGCATGTTCGGCTGTGGCCAGCCTTCTTTCATCCAAGAGTTTGAGTTGCGCAAGAAGGGAATCTTGGTGTTCATCCATCGAGATGTCTCGATCGATCTAGACTTGAAGCGAAGGAATGAGTACTTCGTATGGGACTACCGCCTCCATCCCAAATGCCAAGGCATAGGGAGTTTGTCCCGTTGGGGTCCGAATAGAAGTGCGGTAGGCCCATAGAGCATCCACTAACTTATCTGGCCAGTCCACGAACTTGCTAAACTTACACATTTTCTTAATGATTTTTTTCATATTTTTATTTGTTGCTTATGCTTGACCGTTTCCTTGAAGATAATATGGAGATGAATGATGCAATTTGATGCAATACCTGTTGCAAAGGTCCTGCAACTCCTGAGAGATGAATTGTGGTCCATTGTCGGTGATGATGTCGCCTAAGATCCCAAACCTGGCAATTTGCGTTTGATGAAGGTGCAGACTATTGATGCCTTGATTTCCATGTATGCTTCCGCTTCTACCCACTTTGTGAAGTACTCCGTTGCCGTTAGGATGAAAATTTTGGTTTCGTTTGTGGAGTTTAGGTCACCAAGGGGTCCGATAACATCAAAAGCCCACATAGCGAAAGGGCATGGGGCATGAATCGGGTGAAGGGAAGATGTGAGAGAGTGAATCTTGTTTGCGTGAAGTTGACATTGATGACAGTGCCAGACAAAGATCAAGCAATCTTCTTCCAGAGTAGGCCAATAATACCCTTACCTGATGATCTTCTTGGCGAGAGCTTGAGCATTTACAAGGCCTCCACATACTACGGAATGTGATTCTTTAAGCACCAATTCAGCCTCTTCTTCATCCACATATCTTAATAGTACGCCGGCCAGGCTCCTTTTGTAAAGCACTCCACCTAAGATGGTGTATCTCTGGGAGACTCTCCTGACAACCTTTTTCTCTTCGGTGGTTGCCCCTACTGGATATGTCTGATCCTTAACAGTAATTCACAATCTCATAATACCAATGTTTCTCACCTTTATCTAATTCCTCCAACTCAACTAAAGATACTTCCTTTTTGCTCAATGTATTCCATCCTTTCAAACTCTTCTTTAACCATCAAGAATTGCGCATCTTCTACTGCCGGAGTGGTACATCGGCGGACATAGATCGTCCTAACCTGTCTGCCTAGTGGGACAGATAGTGAAGATGCCAGAGAAGCAAGAGCATCGGTAAGAATATTCTGAGCACGAGGAACATGAATGAATTCGAGTTTGGAGAATTGCTTGATGTAACAGTCGGTGAGTTCTTGGTACAGTCTGAGCCCCAGATGTACGGTATTTGGAAAGCAGTTGGCAGAGAATCAACTGACTATCACCGATCACCCTTAGTTCGGTGGCACCAAAGAAGTGAGCGGCCTCCAGTCCAGCCAACAAGGCTTCATACTCAGCTATATTGTTTGTTGCTAGAAAATGGAGCTGAAAAGTCTGTGAAATGGTGACACCTTCGGGTGATAGAAGAGCGATCCCTATCCCTCTGCCCTTAGAGTTTAATGCCCCATCAAAATATAAAGTCCATAGATTGGAAGATCGAATGGATATCAATTCCTCATCGGGAAATTCTAATTGGATGGGGTCAAAGATTGGGATGGGATGATGGGCCAGATGCTCAGCAATTACATAGCCCTTGGTCGCCTTCTGTTGGATGTAGGTGATGTCAAATTGAGAGAGAAAGCTCTGCCAACATGCCAACTGGTCAGTCAGGACAGATTTTTTAAGAAGAAAGTTGATGGGATTCATACGAGCAATGAGATTAACCTCGTGAGCCAGAAAGTAATGTTTAAGCTTCTATAACACCCAAATCAGGGCAGCACAGGTTTTTTCCATGGTTGTATACTTCTGCTCACAAGGATAAAAAATTTTAGACAGATAGTATGTTGCTCTCTCATTCTCTTCATCATCTAACTATGCCAATACTGCTCCGAGGGATCCTTCCAAAACTGAGATGTATAAGATTAAGGGTTTGCCAGGCTCGGAGGTTTGAGCACAGGTGGGCTCGACAAATATTTCTTTAAACCATCGAATGCCTCCTGACATCTTGAATCCCATCTAAACTCGGCCTTCGCCTTGGTTACCTCATAGAAAGGCTTGCACCTTTGAGAGTGTTGTGAGATAAACCAACGAACAAAATGTAGCCTACCAATTAACCCTCTCTGCTCTTTTAAGTTCTTTGGTGGAGGCATATCAATGATAGCCTTGACCATGTTGGGATCGATCTCAATGCCTCTTTTGCTGACGATGAACCCAATTAGCTTTCCGAATGACACTCTAAACACACACTTCTTAGGGTTCATTTTAAGCTTATATTCCCTGGCTCGCTGCAAAACCCTTTTTAACACCTCATCAGCATGCTCATCTCGAGTTTGAGATTTAACCACCAGGTTATCCACGTACACCTCTACAAATTTATGCAACATATCATGAAATATCGCCTCCATGGCCCTTTGATAAGTTGCTTCGGCATTCTTTAATCCAAAGGGCATGACAACGTAGCAATAAGTTCCCCAAGGTGTAGTGAAAGAGGTCTTCTCTTAATCTACTTCTGCTAACCGGATTTGATTATACCCTGAATATCCATCCATGAATGATAGGGTTTCATATCCAGCTGTGTTATCAACAAGGACATCAATATGAGAAAGGGGAAATCATCTTATTGGGACACGTTCGGTTTTAAGTCCCTGAAGTCAATGCAAATTCGAACCTTTTCATCCTTCTTCATGACCAGGGACTATATTTGCCACCCATTGCGGATAAAGGACGATTATAATGAATTTTGCTTGGAGCTTATCGACCTCTTCCTTCATCTTTAATGCTATGTCTGGGTAGAATCTCCTTAGCTTTTGTTTGACCGGGGTAGCTTCAGATTTTAAAGTTAATCGATGCTCTACCAATGACTTGTCTAACCTCAGCAAATCTTCATATGTCCAAGCGAACATGTCCTTATACTCTTGTAGCACTCCCATTAGATTTTGCTCTTCTAAAGGGGTGAGGTTGGCACTGATGAGGATATTCTTAGGATCTTTTGGTGTTACAAGAATAAGTTCTTTAGTTGGTTCATCCACCGTAGCTGATGGTTCTTCGAATCTCTTTAATCCGGATGCATATGCTTCAGCCAAATCCTCTTCTTCTTCCTCGATGTCAAGATCCTTTTTCGACACAACCTCATAGACCCATAAAGTTGGATCGATGTTGTCCTTCTCCTCATATCAGATCTCATCCAACTAGATTGCATTTTCTAGATATTCCGGTTCCTTGGCACATTCTATGTTTTTCTGAGCTAACTGATAGAAGGAGGTTTCTGGAACACTCCTACCTCTGATTTTTGTCCTATTTTTATTGGAAACCAAACCTAAAGAAGAAGAAGGCAAATAAGGGAAGGAAGAGGAGGTGGAGGGAGTGGAATTTATTGGGGAGGATGGAGGGCAAAGAAGGTTAATCAAGGATCTGGTGGCTCCTTGGGTCGAATGCCCTTTTGGGGCAAGTTGAAGTGTTTCCTCGATCGAAATTTGAGTTTCGAGGAGGACATTTTTTTTGGGAAGTGCTAAATATAAAGATAGAATGGGCTTGGGCTTCAGGTGCCCGATTTGGGGTGAGATCAACTGCGGGAGCCAAAGTAGGCGTAGATATTGATAAAGGGGGGAAGACTTCGAGCATTGTTTGATAGAAGGGGCTTTCAGACGCAATGCTGACAGAAAGATGTGATGGGCCAGTAGGCCGGATGATTATGGAAGAAGGTGGGTTCATGGACCCAATGAGAGGAGGATGTGGGCTCGAGGGCCTGGGTTTAAGAGATGGGCTTGAGGGCCTAAGAGTTGGAGAAAATGGGCACAAAGGCCAGGATAGAGGGGCTCGATGGCCCAAAAGCAACAAGTGGGTATGCGAACCCCTAAGTTGGTCCTAGGGGCCCAGAAATAGGGATCGGGCCAAAAATCCCAGGGAGAGCATCACAGTAAGTTGGGGAATGGGCCCCAAAAGATGAGATAATGAGAGAAGACCCTCGTGGAGTTGGTTGGACTTTTCCTTGAGTCGGTTTGGCAATATGACCCTCGGGTGGGTCAACAGGTGGTTCAGCCTGGAGTGGTTCATTGCTTGACCCTTCTTCATCGGTGGAAAAAAAAGAGATATTTTAGGATACAAGTCATCTTCAGGGTCGTTGGTTCTTCTTCTCTTCTCTTGCTCTACCTCTTGTTATTCCTTGTTCTCAGCTAGTTGAATGGTTTCTTTCTTGATGAAAAACACTTGTATGCATCCAGAAAAGTATCTGCTTTTGAGATCCTGACCATTGGCGGTCGTTCTGTCATACCCAACTCTACTTTTTGGTTGTAACCTCATTAGATTGATTGGCTCAGCTATGCCTTGCAGTTCTTTGCCTAGGCCTCGGCCCTCCTAGTATCCCAAACTCTTCATTATGTGCCAACCAACAGTTTCACTTTCCTCTCTTTTCCTTCTCCACACTTTCTTGGGTTACCTACTTATTTCTAGAAGATCTAAGATTGTCAAAATTGGCTCATTTGGCAATGCAAGGAGTGGTGGTGGAGAAGATGGATGGTCTAGGGGCATGCTAGTCACCTTAATCACTTGTCCCTTGTAAAGGAATTTGAGACACTGGTGATTGGTGGAGGCAACTGCCTCTAGAGCTTCCAAATAGGATCATCCTAGAATAACTTTGTATGTTAGATCCATCTCAAGTATATGGAAGTCAACAGTGACTGTTTGGGGTCCAAGCTACACATTTAATGTAATCATGCCATCAGCAGGCTTTTTCGAATTGTCATATGATGTCACTGTCATGTGAGATGGTCGGACATCCTCTTCAGAAATTTCACAAAGATGTAATGTTTCTGGTGGCAGAACGTTAATGGAAGCTCTAGTATCGACCAAGCATGACTTAATGCCTACTCCATTGATGTGGACTGTGATGCATAAGGCACATTTTTTTATTTCTAGGTCGGCCAACTCTTTCTTTGTGAATGTACAGGCTGGGTACTCACTTCTCGGGACCGGGCGATGAGATCTTTTCTAGAGGGAAGCTCTCATTCACCATCACCCGCTGTAAGTATTGTTGGAGAACCTCTTGATGGACTTTGGATCTTTGATCAACTCTAAGATAGAGATCCGGGCCGAGGTTTTATCAAGATGTTTCAACAAGTCATAGGATGTCCCAGGCAATGGTTCTTGGATGTGTTCTTCTTCTGCTTCCAGTACTAATCCTGACTGACCGGCCTGGGGAAAGACCCTTTGGAACATGCACCCACTCCTAAAAGTGGCAAGTTGACGAGCTATAACTGGGATGGTAGTGTTGGTGGTGAGTTAGGTCGAATGATGGGAGATCTTGGGATGGGTGTAATGATGGTGGTTTGAGGCATGGTAGGGTAGGTAGGTTGTGAAGGTACGGTTGCTCAGGGCGGGATGATGATGGGTCCTAGTGGTGGTGATGTTTGTGGTGGATCAACCTGGAAGATGAGGGGCCATCCTGGTTGGAGTTGTATGGCTGGTGGTCTTACAATGGGTCGTGATGGTGCTCGGATGATGGGTGTCCAGTTGAGAGTAATGGGGTTGGCTGATGTAGCTCGGGGTATAGAATGGACGTTTCAGTTGACATGCATGGCGGAGGTGGCTCCCTCAACTTGCCAATTCTGGCCCCGATGATGATACTCCTCGGAAGAGATCAAGATGAGATTAACATGTTGATTCCCAGGTGCGAGTGCATGTGGAGGTAGAGGGTTTTGGATAATCTCAAGACTGGGATTCTGTTATTGTTGCTGTTGAGCTGGTGTGTGCTACATTGAGGTTGATCTTTCACTGTTCTGATATATTCCTCCATCTGGTCCAAGTCAATACTGCCTTGCTCATTAAGGTCATGGATGTAGTCTTTGAACTGAAAGCAATTTACCATAGTGTGCCCAGGATATCTGTGAAACAGCCAGTATCGCTCTGTGTTGGCATTTTGAGGCCACTCTAACTTCTCCCTTGGCAATGCAATTTGCCCTGCCACCATGAGTGCATTAAAGATAGCCATGAGAGAGTATGGCAAAGGCGGATAATGGTTTATCTTAGATTCTATTTTTCAGGGTTCGTAGGCCATGGGAGGGGGTGCTTAGTTGTAGTTGGCAAGTTGTTGCCGCAATGGTTGGGGAACTGGGACTTGCGGTCGCTGAGGGATCAAAGCTTGTTGTTGACGAGGCTGGAACTGAGGTTGATGTTGAGGTTGACGAGGGTTTCTAAATAATTAATTTTGTTGAGGGTTCCTAAACTAGTGTTGATAATTGCTAGGTGGGTTCCCTACAATATTGAGGTTCTCGTTTGTCACTACGCCCTCAGTCATTGGGCCGGTTGTGGTAAAAGTGATTTTCTTGACAGCTTGGGGTCTAGGATCAAACAAACAAGTTCATGATAGGTGAGTCCCTAAGCTGTGTCTGAATGTACCGTGCCTTCTCATAGGGTTCACTCATGGAGGTGGGGTGATGCAAAGCCAGCATATTTTTTAAGGCTGGAGTGGCGTTGGTGTTGATCATCTTCACTTGCTCTGGTTCTGCCATGGACCTCCACCTATCAGCATATCTGGTAAAATCTTTATCATTTCTCATTCTTTCGGTCATGAGGTCGGTGATGGAATATGTTGGTCCGACCCTGTCTTGATATCTATGTAAAAATTTAGCTTTGACAGTTTCAAAGTTACTCGCCTCCAAAGAGTCGAGCGAGTAGAACCACTCTAAAGCTGAACCCTCTAATGATCTTCTGAAAAGAAAAGTAAATAGCCCTTGGGTCATTTTGCCACATTATCGACTCATACAGAAAGTTCTTGATATGAATGAAGGGATTACCGGTTCCGTTGTAATGGTGGTATATCGACAACTTAGAGGGAGGAAGATGAAAAGTAGGGAGGGAAGGAAGAGAAAATTTAGGGATTGCCTTGGTGTCAATTAGTCGTCTAAGCTCTCTATACTGCTCATCCATGCGATTGATTTTGTTAATCATAGCCAGATCAACAGAAGGTTCCCCAAGAGGAGGAGGAGGAGTGGGTGCTTGGTGCATCGGAATTGGGATTGGATGGGTTGAAGTGGCCAGATAAGAAGGGTACATTGGGGGATTCACCAAAGGATGAGTAGGGTTGAGATGATTAGAAGAATAAACTGGTGGCTTAGAAGGAACAACAACATTCGGATCGGGATGATCTAGATTAGCCACCGGATGAGGAGAAGTTGGGGCTACAAGCCCAGTATAACAATGGCCATGAATGGGCACATTGGGTTGACGTGCCACTAACCGAGGGGTAGAGATGTGGTGACCACCTTCGGGAGAAATGTGGTCGGCGGGTGACTTGCCCTTGAGGATGGCTTTGATAGCCTGAAGTTGGGTAAGGTCGGCATGAGAGAATGCCTCCCAGAGTGCATTTGGATTGGGTTGAGGAAAAGTTTAACTAGGTTCGGGGAGAACTTCGGGTTCATTGACGACACATACGGCATCAGGATAGAAATAAGATTGGTCATACTCCAACTGTAGTTGCTCATATCTTTGATCCCCCATTTCGATAACTCGTCCTGGCCTTAAATTCATAAACACAACAAGAAAAGAAGGTCGACAAATAAAAGCTCAAGGATTTTTTTTGATTTGATTTTTTTTACCCGCTTTTTGTTTTGATTTTTTTTTTCGTTTTGGTTTGTTGGACAAGCAAGTTATCAAGCAAATTAACCTTAAGCAAATTTTTGTTTTGGTTTTTTAGGTGATTTTGACATTTTTTTTAAATTTTTAATTCTTGTTTGCAAACAAGTAATAGCAAAGACTTTGGAATGATTAATGCAATTTTTTGTGTTTCAACCTTAAATTAATGGCTTGTTAAGAGAATTATTGTTCACTCAAATAAATGGGTAGGACCCTATGCTCTCACAACACCGAGAAATCTAAGGTTGTCACACTTTTCACAACGATAGGTAATGGGTTCTCCTGGTTTTGGTGTAAAAAGGTACAACCAGCCCGATTAGTGAAGAGGGAATCCTTCACGTATGGGGACTTACGGAGATCTTGATGGAAGCTACTCAGTCCTTTCGAGAGAGAATCCCCGGAGGAGGAGTTGGCAACCACCAAGAGGGGTGTTTGGATGTGTGGGGCTTCAGAAGAAGAGAGCCTCCCTTCTCGGATGACCTAAGGAGCCGAAACTCCAATGCAAGCTAAATGCGAGTGAAATGTCAAGGAATTAAGGAGAAACCAAAAGGAAAATAAAAAAGCATACAATGATTAATGAGATGTTGTAGGAAGCAAGTGAACAAGACAATGATATGAAATTAAACTAAGATGGAAGAAAACATTAATTTAACTAAGCATGCTTTGAAAGATTCGCTAAAGGAAAAGTAGGCTTAGAAGGAAATAGACAAGTATACTTAACAAGGGATGAAAGAAGATGATATCTAAGATGCTAAGGTGAAATAAGTTGATAATCAAAGCTAGAAATCAGATCGTTATGCTTTTAAAAGGACCAACAGAAAGCAGGTAAATCGGAAGAAACTAGACGATGCTCCAAGGAAATAAACAAGCATGTAAGTAAGTAAATAGCAATGCAAGAAAATGGAAATGACTTAAATGAGAATTAGAGTAAAAATAAGTATGTTTTCAAGTGGACATTCTTAGGAAAGAAAGAAGAACTCACTAAAGCAAAGTCGGTCCCACCGTGGTTGCCAAAAGGTGTCAGCACCCAAAACGGGATCCGTAGATCTCCCTTTTCCGGCCCCTATGCTTGCTTTGGGAACTTGGTGGTTGTGGTCGCCAGGAGCCAAAGGCTCCAAAATATAATAGAAAGAAATAAAAATAAAGAATATAAATGACTGTCGTACCTTTAGAAGCGGGGAGATTGTTGGGGAGATTGTTGGGTTCCCACTTCTCCTCTCTCGGCCGGCCGAAAGAAGAGAGCTTAGTGAGTCCTTCATCTTTGATCTGGTTGAAGCTTCGCCTCGGCCAGATTTACCTACAAATGTCCATACGTAAACATAGAAATAAGTGAAAAGATCATTAGTTCTAATGAAAGTGTATAATCATGCTCAAATTCGAACTTAAACATGCAAAAGGGAAGGAACTGACCGGATTGGGACTAAATCCCCCAATCCCTATTTTTGATAGGTTTTTAAAGAGGTATAAAGATGCAAAGGTGTGGCTTAATGCATGCTAAATGACATGTTAATGAAAGTTAAAATGAAAGGGGGGAGTAAAGGATCAACCGAAAAGGTAAACAAACTCAAAAAAATGCAAAACGAGGTCTCCCCTGCTAGTGCCCCATATATGGGGCGCCTGTTGCAGGTGTCCCCTTTATGGGACACGTTGGCCAAAGTCAAAGCGCCCTATTTATGAAGCACCAAGGACTGGTTTCAGCAGATTTTCTTCCCTTCTTCGCGGCGTCACCCCGGAGTGTAGGAAGACCCTGGTCAACGCCCTATCGATCTTCTTCGAAATGCTCCGAAAATCATGATTTTTTTGGAAAACTTGGTTCCCTTGAAAGGTTACTCAAATATTCTTTATGAAAACAAGAATTTAAGCTCTTCAACTAAACCAAAATTGCGTGTCTACAGTGTTGTGTGTGGGATGGTATCCACCCTCGACTTCTAGACAACAACCTAGAACATGTGGACTTAAGTCATACTAATAGTTCTCTTCATTTTTGAGGTAGATTACATTCCATAGGTTAATCAATTATTCGCATGCCTTACAAGGTAAAGAATTTGTTTAATAAAAATTAGTTACAAATATCGTTAATCATGAATTTCTCTCAATTAAAATTGTCATGTGAAATTCAAAATCATTTAAAAAAGTATTGCCTTGCGGATGACATAATGATGATGAATACAATTTCATATAATACTTGAGAGAAGAAGAAATTCATTGCTGATGACGGCTTTGCTTGTGCTTGCTTTGCCTTGTCTACCATGCCTTGCCTTGCCTTACCCAACTACTTTCACTGTTGATATGTCCCACATTTAATCAAAGAGGAAGAGTCATACAGTGAGGTGCAAAATGTGGTAGATTTGATTTGGCATGGTGGAACTAGGATTGATGATGTAGAAGATAAAGAAATTTCTCTACCTTTGATTTGTTTTGAAAATAAAATTTAGAGAATGAAAGAGAATTTGAAAGGAAATAAACATACTTGGAAACAACAGTGAGTTAAAATGGACTCTTGGGTCCGTGAGTTGAAAGTGGGCTTGAAGACCAGGGAGTAGTCGGAATCAAGAGGCACATGAGCTCAAGATTTGAATGTGGGCTAGAGGGCCCGGTTGATGTTGATGGGCATGAAGGCCCGATTGGAGGTGATAGGCTCGAAGGCCCAATTGGAGGTTGAGCCCAAGGGACCCAATGAAAAGGGTGGGCACATGGACCCGATTTAAATGGTTGGGAGTAAGATTGTGATTTGTGATGAGTTCGATGGCACCATTGAAGAGTATGGGTGCACAATCCCAAAGGTGAAGAAGTGGGGGCATGGGGGCCCGATTTCGAAGAAGTATAAGCACGCAGGCCCGATTGTGAAGAAATGGGGGCATACAGGCCCGAAGTCGAAGGAATATGGGCATGTGTGCCCGAGGTTGATGGAAGATGGGCACGTGAGCCCAATTTAGAAGAAATTTGGGCACATGGGCCCGGTTGCAGAAAAACATGGGCATGTGAGCCCGATTGAGGTGAATTGTTGGCACGCGGGCCTGATTAAGGTGAATTGTGGGCACGCGGGCCCAATATAGAAAAATTAAGGGCATGTGGGCTCGATTGGAGAGAATTGTGGGCACATGGGCCTGATGGAAGGAAAGGGGCACGTGGGCTCGGTTGGGGAAAAGGGGCATATGGGCCCGGTTGAAGAAAAGGGGCACGTGGGCCCGGTTGATGAAAAGGAGCGCATGGGCCCGGTTGAAGGAAAGGGGTGCATGGGCCCAGTTTGATAAAGGAGGCACATGGGCCTGATTGGATAAAGGGGGCACGTAGTCTTGTTGAATAATGGGGGCACGATGGCCCAGTTGATGAAAAGGGACACACAGGCCCGATTGAAGGAAAGGGGCACATGGGCCCGGTTGGATGAAAGGGGCATAAGCCAATTGAGTGAGATGGAGTATAGGTGGTTGACCTAAGATTGAAGAATTGGGGGCCCATGGGCCCATTCGATGGTGGTTGTGAAGAGAACAAGGTTGTGGCCCTAGGATGGATGAATTGTAGGCCCATGAACCCAATCGTTGATTGTGAGGAGAATGTGATATGGGTTGTGGCCCTAGGTTTGATGCTAAGGGATTTGCCTGCCTATCTGGAGGAGGTCCTAGTATCCCTTTGCTAAGATCTACATCCTTCTAGAGGCTTGCCGATTCATTCTCCATTTCACTGACCAATTCTATCCTCTTATTTTTTAGTTCAGGGGTCAATTCTATCTCCCCAACTTCAGGGATCAATTTCAATGAATGCAACAATTGATCTGTACTTGGCGAATCCTTGCCTAGTCCTTGACAATCAACTGAATTTGTAATCCGCTAATCTAAGCTCCCTTTAGTAGGCTTCTCCTCAGGTTGTTCTAGGGAAGAGGGCATACCTAGTTTAGGGGATTCTGGAATGATAGAAGAGTTTGGTTGGACCTCCCCTACTGGTTGACTTTGATCTTGAGAGATAGCAATGATATGTTGAGGATTTGATTCCTCTGCCAAGGCAAGAGCACAAATAGTTAGAGCAATTGAATCATCTGCTGGGGCAGGAGCTTAAAGAGTCGAAGTGACTGAATCTTCTACTGCAGCAGGAGCAAGAATAGTAGGAGTGATTGATTCCTCTATTGGGGCAAGAGCACGAGGAGTCGGAGTGACTAAATCATCTACCATGGCAGGGGCATGGATGATTGGAGTGATTGGTTCCTCTGCCAAGGTAGGAGCATGAAGAGTTGAAATGACTAAATCATCTATCATAGTAGGAGAAGGCATGATTAGAATAATTGGTTCCTCTGCCAGGACAGGAGCATGAATGACAGGAGTGACTAGTTCCTCTGCCAAAGCAGGAGCAATAGAAGAAACAAGGGCCTTAACCGACTTAGGGTGAACCCTATTTTGAGCAGTTGATTGAATGGCCAAGAGTTGTTCAATTGGTGTCGACATAGAAGTCGGTTTAGTCTGAGGAACTAATGGCAAAATTGGTTGAGGGGCCAAGGCTGGAATGGTTGGCTGAGGGGTTGTTGGTGGAATAGGTTGAGAAGCCAAGGGCCAGATGATTGACCAAGGGGCCTTTAGAAATGTTGGTGGAGCCAAAGCCTGGGGAGCTAGTTTAGGTAATGAGGTATTTGCACAATGGACAAAAGGAGCTTGATCCATGACCGGCTGAGGTTGGGGCACGGGTGGCCTAATCAACTGGCATCGAGGAGTCGGTTGAAGATGATGAACTGGATGGGGTTGGAGAGGGCTCCTTGGTTTGTACATAGCATCAATGCTTTTCTTAGGCATGGGGCTCAATTCATCATGATATTGCATTAATTCCACGTCTTTTTTGCTTCCCCAATTATTGAATAACCCGGCCCATATCGTTGCAAAAATTTGGCCTTGATAATTTTGAAATCCCATATTTCTATTTCCCGGGTGTAGAAAACTATTCTAGGGCTGCACCATCCAATGATCGCCTAAAAAGAATAGCAAGAGCTCTTCGATCACTAAACCATCGAGACGATTTGCTAAATAAATTATTGACATGGGTGAAGGGATCACCTGAGCCATTGTAACGATGATAGGCTGGTGTTTATGATGGGGGGATGTAGATAATATTGATGGGAGATTCAAGGGCTTCTTTATCCTTGGCAATAGGTGGAGAGGATTTCACCAGGGAGTGTGCACGTGGCACCTGGATGGGAGGGAGGTGGGTTGGTGTGCTAGCTGAAGAATGACCCGCAATGGAGTGAGTAAGTGAAGTAACATGGCAGGAATGCCCAGGTGGGGTTATGGTAATAGGCCGAATTGCTGATTGGGGAGGTGAGGAAGCTCGATTGACTTTGGTTGGACCTTGATTAGCAGGCATCTTGTCCTTCACTAGAGATTGTATGAATGACAAGGTATTGGGATCAAGATGAAAAGATTGATCCTTAAGAGCTTGTTCTATACTAAATGAAGCGGACTGATGGGCAACCCCTTGCACTTCAGGTTCCATAGCAGCATTGACATGGCTCTCGGGTTGTTGTTGGAGCTTGTAGAGACCTTCCCCGTACTCCTGTTGCTTGAAGTAGTCTAACATCTTGGCGTGTCTTTCGGACCTTAGCATCATGGGCTTCCTGTCAAATTTTCCAACAAGATGGTTGAAAGAAAGCAGGTGAAAGGTGTAAATGCAAAGAAAATTTTTGTTTGCTTATGCTTTGTTTTGTTTTTGTTTGATTTTTTTTGTTTCAATTTGGTTGTTTGGAAAACAAGTTGAACAAAAAATTAAAGGTTGTTTTGTTTTGTTTTTTTAAGTTTTTTGAAAGAAGGAATTTTTGGTTCTTTTGAATTTTTGGTGAGCAAGCAAGTTATGTAGACAAGTTTTTAAAATGACTACTCGATAGTTTTTGGGTTGAAACCTTAGATTAGATAGATTGTTAGCAATTGTTCACTCAAGTAGGTATGGTTCCTATTGCTTCAATCTTCAAGACTTAAGATTGTCACTCAATCACCACGAGTAGGTACTTGGGTTCTTCGGGTTTTGGGAAAGTGGTACAACCGGCCCAATCATGCGGAGAGGAATACTCTACGGATGGGGACTTACGGAGACCATGATGGAAACAACCAAATCAACTAAGAAGGAATATCCCAGAAGAAAGGTTAGAATCCACCATGAAGGTGTTTGGAGGGTGAGGGTGTGTTGGGAGAGAGAGCCCCCATCTTGAATGCCCTACGGATCAGATCAAGTCCGGTACCCGATGCAAAAAGCTAATGCAAAAGTAAAAATGGAGGGTAAGAGGAGAAGAAGCAAACAATGTGCACAAGAAGGAAAATGAAAGAAAGCTATTAAGTAAATCAAGCAAGAGTATGCAAGCAAGACAAACAATGATAAAGTAAAACAAATAACTAGCAACTAACAACTAAAAGGTAGTTCGCATAGGAACTGGCTTGTGATGGAGTGCCCAAGTGGAGACAAATCTGAAATGAAGGTGAAAGGGATGGTCCACGGGGGGACCGAATTGGAAATAAGGTGGCTCACGCGGGGAGCCGAGGTTTGGAAAGGTGGGTGGTTCATGCGGGAATCGATTTGTGTGGTTGGAAAAAGGGAAGGAGGACCACGTGGGGCCAATCTAAAGTGGTGCAAAGGGGTGGTCCACATGGGGACCGATCTGAAAGTTGGTTGGTTCATGTGGTGTGGGTACCTCGGGAATCAATTGATTTTAAATGTTTTTAAAAGATTTTTATTTTTTGTATGTTTTGAAATATCGACATCCGAGTTTTCTAGAAAAATAGGTGGTAGCCGATAAAGATACTAGATAGTCGGGTGATATTAGAAGAGTATAGAACCGAGGTTCAGGTTCTGTGAAAATATTTTTGACCTCTCTCCATCGGATGGTGCAAATATCCGATGTTTATTTACATCGAGCAAACACTCGAACACCCTTGATTAACTGCCATAGCGATCTTGTTTTACGAGAGCGTGCACATTCACAACATATAAAGAACACAAAGGGCCTTGGCCTTTCAAGCCCGATGAGATGTAAACAAGTTTGATTAGATTTGGTATGAAGTTGACTTATGTTGATTTATGAATTGATTTTAATGTGGTTTAAAATGTTAATTTCATATTTCAATTTGAATAGAATTTGAATGTTATTTGTTTTGAGCTTGTTTGAATTGTTTGGTTTCTTTTACTTCAATTTGTTGAAATTTATTTTATTTTGTTTTGAGTTTTGAATTTTAGATGTGTTGATCAATTTGACTTGTTTAAGTTTAGTTGACATGTGTTGAGTCATTTTCTTGTGATTTACTTATATTGGTTGGTGTTTTAATACCGATTCGGGTGTGTTCGGTATATTTTACATGTTTTGAAGTTTGGTTCAAATTGATTAAACCTGAACTTCAGATTGTTAATGAATCTGATTTACGTGTTTTAAGATGTGTTTTAGATGCTTTAATGTGTTTTAAATGTGCTTTATTTAGTTGGCTGTAAATTATTTGATGTGTACTTGTTTAAGCATTTGAATTCCAATGGATTAAGTGTATTGAATCAATTTTTTCAGATTGTATTAAATCTGATTTTTGTTAAATGTTAAAGCTTTAATGGTCTATTTTAAGCATGTTTTAAGGTTGATTTGAATGTATTTTCAGATTTAATTAAGTTAACTTCAGATTTGGTTAACTCTTGTTTGGTTTGCATCACATCCGGTCTGTCATGTTGGTGTCGATGTCCAGTCATATGCAATCAACTTGGCACTTGAAATGTTCATGTTCAAAGTATTTCATGTCAATGTACATCAGATGTGGCAATTCATATGCCATGTTCAATGTTATCAAAGTGTAAATATGTCAAAGTCCTTCCCTTGGTGTAAAATCCCACTTGACTGGGAAAAATTTAGTAGCATGCCGCCTTATTTTTCGATCAGTGTGAAATTTTTACCCGCCCTACATGGCATAGTCTTTTGACTTTCCAAGTAGTTGGAAGGATCGTCTGCAATGGGAGCCGGCCCGCGCCTACGTCCGGGTCAGCGTTTCCTGTGCAAGCCGGATGAGCCGCCCAAGGTGGAGCGCCCATGTGGTGGTACTAACCCCTTATTTAATTTTGGCATTTCGCCTTCAGATATAGTTAAGTGTGATTTTTAAATGTCCAAGGCCCAATGGGCTAGCTTCATCAGTACAATGGGCTGGTCTTCATGTCTCATGGCCTGAGAAGGCCGGCTTCATACCATGCTGGCCCGGTTGGCCCAATCTTGATCTTCATGGGCCTTGGCTGCCTAGTTTGAACTTCATTACCCAATGGGCCTAATTTGCACCTCCATGGCCCAGTTGACCTGATTCGTACTCCATTTTTGCACCTTGACATCTTGCTGTAGCAGCGGGGTAGGTGAGCCTCATAGGGTCTGGAATGGGTTGGCTAAGGTGCTGTTTAGGTGGGCTTTTTGTAGGACTGGGAATGGGGCAGGTATAGGTGTAAACTAGGCCAGGTTTCGGGATGCACTAAGGGCATGAGAATTGAAGGCCCACCCGAGTAGTCTCAGCCCGTCCGGTGAATTACGAGAGTCTCAAAGCATCGACCTTCACCCTATACTCTAAGGGGAAGGAGAACAAGACACATGGGGTTTGATTTAGGGGTAGCACAAGGGCATTTTGATATATAGAAATCAGGGCCACCCGGCTTAACTCTTGGCCCGTCCTGCAGATTCCAAGGGGCCCGGGCTGTCACCCTTCCTTCCACACATCAAAGAGGATGTTTGGTTTGTTTGGGGGTGCTGTAGGAGATGTATTGGGTGTGTTTTACATAGGGAAAACTAGATGACCATCAAAGGGGCCTGACATGGGTGCTCACAAGGAGGGCAGAACTTGGGCCAGCAAGGGGGCCTGTTTTGTCTACCATTCGGGGTCTGATTGGGGAAGGCAGGAGGTGTATGTTCAGGTGAGCATAAGTGGGGTCAAACCAAGCATGATAGTGGAAGGTTTAGGGGCCAACATAGAGGGTCAAAAGGGTGCACAAGGGACTAGTTCAGAGGCCTATTTTTTTGGGGACAGCAAGGGGCTGTTTTTTATGATGGCCAAATGAAGGGTACCCTTGGGGCTAAAGGATGGTTCTGTAGACCAACGTGGAGGGGACTCAAAGGGGTTGAATGGGCATTACTCAGGGGGTATTTTACCATAGAGAGGGGTAGAGAAGAGAAGAGGAAGAGTAGAATTAATGGGCTACATCGGAGCACACTTCTCCAACTCACCGTTTTTCCTTCTTTCTTGCACTGCAGGTGGTGTTGAAGATGATGGGCTGAAGGTGCCACAAAACCCTTATTCTCTTGCTGTTGGATGAGAAAAGGGGGTCTTCTCCTTTCTTATGTTGATGGATAGAGCAAAGGGATGAAGAGTGCTTGCTGCACTTGCTGTAGTTGGCACACCAATCAGGTGGGCTTGGTGGCACCTGCTGTTAGCGTACTTGCTGGAGCTAGCTTAATTCTCCCTTCTTCTCCTTCACATGGCACATCAAAGGGAGGAAAAAAAGCTTTCTAACTTGCTGTTTAATACATCCATGCAAGAGGAGATGAGGCCTGGTTCGACCAGAGATGGTGAGGGGAAGGAGAGACAGGGCTTCTGTAGGGTGATCATCTTTTTCTCTGGTGCACATGGCAGCAGGAGGTTTATATAAGAGTGGGGGGTGCCATCTCCAGAAGGAGATAACTCAGGGCTGTTGAGGGCGGATAGGGATAAGCCAAGGGATTGATTGAAAATGATAGGATAGACCATGGGGGTTGTTGGGCTGGTGGTTGTGCGCCAACTAGAAAGAGAGGGAGAGAAGGGTGCGCACCTTCTCCTCCTTTCAAGGAGGTGTGCGCACATGACAGGTGTCAAGGAGGCTGGTTCGACCAAGGCTTGGATGAGGATAGGCTTGGTTAGTTGTAGGATTAGTTAGGATGAAGATAAACCAAGGGAGTGGTTGAGAGTGATAAGGATAAGCCATGGGAAGTTGAGGTGGTTGAGTATGAGATAATAATAAACCAAAAGAGAGATGGAGAGAGTTGGGAAGCCTTGCACACCCTCCCCTACTTTGTAGGGCTGTTTGCGCACCCATTAGATGAGGGAGGATGGTAGGTTCGGCCAAGATAGGCTGGGTTAGCCCATCTTGGGTTTGGTTTAACTCTGGTTTGATCAAAGTGCTCCCGATCCAATGGCTAGCATTAATTCCAGCTAAAACCAATTAAATAAATCCCAAATTGACTACAAAAAAATCCAAAACAAGCCCTGATGGCCATTGATCTTATGCTCCATCATGATGTGTGGTTGATATCACTTGAATTGCAACAGATCTCCTAATTTAGCCAGTTTCTCCGATCTGTGAGACCTTGGCAGTCGATAATCTAGAAATTACAATTAAGTGCAATTAAGTTATCCAATTGAACAAATTTTATTTTTTGCATGCATTTCCAGAGCCTGTTTGCATCATCTGTTCTTGAATTTTTTGAATCTGGGTTGGATTTTCCACACCAACTTCGGCATTGCTAAAATCTATATCAAACGAGCTAAGTGGAAAATTTTGAGGCCAACACGTGGGAACCGGTTTGTAAAAGGGGGTTGGTTCACTGGGAACCGATTTTTATGAAGAAAGGGTGGTTCATGTGGGAACCGGTGTAAAAGATGACAAAATGGAAAGAGGGCCACGTGGGGCCAATCTGAACATGATGTAAAGAGGTGGTCCACGTGGGGACCGATCTGAAAATAAGTTGGTTCACGTGGGAACCGAGTTGAAAAGAAAGGTGGTTCACGTGGGAACCGGTTTATAAGAAGAAACGAGTGGTTCACACGGGAACTGAGTTGAAATTAAAAGAAAGCAAGTCAAGTCCACATGGGGGACAATCTTAAAGAATGAGTAAATAGCAAGTTTTAAAGGTAAATGAACATGAGAAAGGTGAAAGACAAGCCGGTTCACGTGGGAATCAAATCGGAAAACAACTAGTTGCACGAATCAATCAAGCTAGCACGGTTGAAGACATTGTTTGTTAATCTCACCGTGGTCGCCAAAAAGCTATCGACTCCAGAAATGGGTTTTGGATCGGCACCTCAAGAAAATGTGAAAGATATAATAGGGGAAAGGGAGTGAATCAAAAAACACTCGGAAAGCGAAAAAATCCTCACCTTGGTCCCACGCTCACATTGATCCCCGAACTTTCCTCTCACGGTGTCGCTCGAGCACCGGAGACGGTTCGGGTCATGTGGGAGGAGAGTGAGGAATAGAATGACTTAGAACATGAATAAGAGAAGAGGTGGTCGCCAGGAGCCGCGGGCTCCGCTTTATAGAATAAAAACAAGATTGAGTTGACCATGTGTACCTTAGCACGGGAGATTGGGATGTGAGTTCAACCTTCTTCTTCTTTGTCCGGCCGATGAAGAAGAGTCCAACCGATGCTAACCTGATCAATATGTGCAACTTAAAAACAATGAACAAAGTGAAGAGTTTGATTATACTTGATAGAAGTGTAGAAACTGTAATAAGAAGATGAGAGAGATAAGCAATTGAAACCGAACTCACCGGCTTCGGGGTAAGCCTTAACCCTTTTTTGCGTTTTTGATTATGTAAGAATCATGCAAAATTAACCAAAAGATGTTCTAAAAAAGTAAATAAGCCGAGTGAAATGAGTTGAGAAAGCTTATGGAGTGGATCGGCTTGAGTTGAAGATGAGTTGGTTGAAACAAGCCGGTTCGGGTAGCCTTGCACCCTCCTGGTGCTACTTTAGTGCGGAAAATCTACGAAGATCCCGATGTCAGAATCGAGTACCATTTATTACTATAGATAGAGAACTCAAAGAGGAAGAGATCTTCTATTGATGGCTTCTTCTAAATCTGTTCTTACAAGCCTGTAGAAAATCCTAAATTGGATGGATATTGAAGAACAAAACATGGATACACGCCCTCGGTGCAGAAATTGCCATAGATAGACGGAAAGTCATCAGAATCGAGTGCTACCAGATGAAAATGAAAGACGATGAAGAGAAGAACAACTCTTATTTTGAAGACTTTTGCAGAAGGAGCTCCAGATTTTCTGTAGAAGCTGATAAAGTCGGTTGATGTAAAACGCACGGATTGAGCCTTCTCCTTCGCTTTGGGATCAATCTCTCAATGTCGGCATGGATTTGAACGTCGGGATGGCTTTGGGAGGGAGCTTGGACGACCTCAGGATGAGCTAGGCATTGGCGGTTCAACCTTGTGTCGTTGGGAATAGCCCTCAATTTATAGAGATGGAGAACCGGTGCAAAATATAGAAATTGGACCGATCGCACCCCCGACTTTCAAAGTAAGTGGGACACTCAGGGCGCGCGCTCCACCTGAGGGCACTTAGGGCGTGCCCTCACCTGGAGGGCGCATATGGCGCCCCCTCCTGTTTCAAAAGGAGCGGTGGCGCGTTACGCGTTTCATTGCTAAAAATCATAGGAACCTTCAGAAAATTGCTAAAAATTGGACTTGATAAGATGAACACGCTCCAGACCCAGGGGCGCGGTCAAAATAATCGATAATTAACGATGGAAACCTTCTAAAAATCCAGTTTAGAAAGTGTATATCGGGGTAATTTCTGATTTTTGAAAATGGACCGCGTCCCCGCATTTCAAAGGAAGCGGGGGCACGCAGGGTGCACCCCGGACTGAGGGCACCCTGCAGGTTGAGGGTGAGGTACACTCTCTCTCCTACACGCGCATTCCGTAAGCCATAACTTGCAAATGGGACATCCAATTTGGCTCCCGTTTGTTGCGTCAAAAAGTGAGCATTAAACCGCAGCTCCTCAAGTTAGTAAACCAGCCATCATGACTCCCGTGATGATCACACGGGCTTTCCACCGGTTTACCCTCTCACGGAAAGCTAAAAACCGCGGCGGAGATCCGAAAGGGCATGATTCCGGTCGAGGAATCTCGAGTCAACTTAGGATGACTTAAAATGATGACTGAACAAGTCTGGTATGGTCAGAAAACCTGAAATCATTGAAAAATCTGAGGTTATCCCAGTAAACGTGAACCGAATCTCAAAAAAGCCGAGAAATTCTAAAATCGACCGAAATGGCTGTATGGCCCCGGTTGATGAAATATACAACTAGGATCGATCTGGATGACCTGAAAAGACCCAGTGATGTCTGGAAATGCCTAACACATGATCCGGGATAGCCGTGTCAGTACATATCGAAAAGCCATAACGAAAAGCCGTTATGGACCAACGCCTACAGAAATGACTTGTCAGAAACCCCGAATGTTACGAAACACACGCGAGAGTCTCGAGACGTTCAAGCATGGACCATACAAGGTCGGTCATCGAGCAGGCTTCATGTTTTCATGGTTCATGTGCGGCTCTCGCTTGAAGGTTATGGCATTATTCCAGAAATCATCGGTCCATTCCCAACTCACGAGAGATTCCACCAATGTCCTTAGCCCATATCCACGAGGTAATCCGGATCAGATAATAGTTAAATAAAGGATATCACCAATGGAATAGGAGTTTGGGGCTCCGAATCAAGCCAATTTGGTGTGTCTACAAATACCAAATAGTCCCTTTGTGGCATTGAAATCTTCATTTACATGCCTATGGTGTGGCACCTAATCAACTTTTTTAAACTTGTCCTAAATCTTCCCCTTGTGTAGTCCCCCTTCCCATCTCCTCCAAGCAGCACCTCTATAGATCCATTCCACCCCTTTGAGGCTTCCTTTGCCCACTACTACAGAAAAAAAGTAAATGCCAAAGGACGAGTCATATAGGTTGCTGAAATCAAGCCTTGCTGGCCTTTGATGTTCAAACAAGCCATGCTGGCCAATCATGCTCAAAATAGGTGCCGCAAGACAAGTCCTTGTGAGGACTGTTTAAGGGTGACAATCTAATCCCACTTGGATCACATGTTGGGTCAAGAATTTGAGAAGGTGGCTTTCAATTCTAGTTCAAACATAGTGCAAAATAGGCTAATCGGGCCATGAAGACAAGAAGTGTAAAACAGGTCAACCGGGCCATGAAGCCAAGAAATATGAATTAGGCCAACCAGGCCGACATGTCATGAAGCCGGCCTTATCATGCCATGAGACATGAAGCTGGCCCATTGGACCTTGGACATTTATAATGCATACTTAACTAAATCTAAAGGAGAAATGCCAAAACTAAATAAGGAGATTTGCACCACTTCATGGACTCTCCACAATTGGGTAGCTCATCCGACATACAATAGAATGCTAACCTGAGCGTAGGCATAGGACACGCTTCCCACTGTAGATGGACTCTTCCCACTACTTGTAAGTCAAAAGACTATGCCATGTAGGATGGGTAAATTCCACACCAATCATAAAATAAGGCGGCATGTTGCTGAAATTTTCCTGATCAAGTGGAATTTTACACCAAGGGAAGAACATACATCCACATTGGTCAACAATGAACATGGCATATGAACTACCACATAGATGTACACCACATGGATATTCAATGAACATTTCAAGTGTCAACTCAACTTCATGTGATCGGGCATCGATACTAGCCCGATGGACTGGATGTGATGCAAACTAAACAAGAGTTAACCAACCAAATCTAAAGTTAACCTAACCAGATTTGAAAGTAAACTTAGATCAACCTTAAACACACTTAAAATAGGTCATTAAAAACTCAATATCCAACAAAAATAATATTTAATACAATCTTAAAAATTTGATTCAATGCACTGAATTTAATGGAATTCAATTGCTTAAACAAGTGTAAACAAGTGTAACCAATTGAAAAGACCACACAAAGAAGACATTAAAGCATCTAAAATCCATCTTAAAACATATAAAATAGGTTATTAACAATTTGAAGTTCGAGCTTAATCAATTTGAACTAAACTTCTAAACATTTAAAACATGTAGAATGCACCTGAATCAGTATTAAAACATCAACAGATATAAGAAAACCACATGAAATTGACTTATTCCATGTCAACTAAACATAAACAAGTCAAATTGATCAACACATCTAAAATGTCAAGTTCAAACAAAAAAATTAAAACAATTTTCAACCAATTGATGTAAAATAATCAAACTAAACAATCCAAATAAACTCAGAATAAACAACATTCAAATCCATGTCAAATTGAAATCTGAAGTTAACATCTCAAACTAAACTTAAATCAACATTTCAAATCAAATCATAAATCAACCTCAAATAAAACTTAATCAAAGTTGTTTGCATCTCATCGGGCTTGAAACATTGCAGCCCCTTGTGTTCTTTATACGTTGTAGATGTGCACACTCTTGACAAATAGGTCGTTATGGCAATTAATCAAGGGTATTCAAGTAGTTGCTTGATGTAAATGAACATCATATATTCCCATCAACTGATGGAGAGAAGTCAAAAACATTTTCACAAAACCTAAATCTTAGTTCTATGCACTTATAATATCACCCTACTATCTAGTACTTTTATAGACTATCACCTATTTTGCTATAAAACTTAGATGTCAGTATTTCAAACACACTAAAACAAAACTCTTTTAACACCAAACAAAGAGAGAATTTCTTAAGGTTCCCACACATACAAAAAGAATAAAAAATAGGGTTGAATAGAGAGATGACTGACAAGCTTGACTGATTGTGCAAAAGGTGACCAATCAAGGGTAAAAATGTCAAAAGGAATCTTGGCTATAGGAAAAATCAGGAGACCCAACTACATAAAAACCTCTCTGAAGGCTTGTAGGCAAAAAAAAATCAATGGTGGCTGGTCCAGGTGAAAATCTTGTAAGGGGTAGTCAAATCAGTTAAAAGAAGACAATACGACAATAAAAGGAAAAAACAACAAAGCAGAGGGGTTCATTTAGAGAGCTTGCATGTTAGGGACTATGCAAGAGTTAGCATTATTAGATGCACCAAATAGAAAGTTGGAAAGTTGGATCCTATTGAATGGGAGAAAGGCAACCAAGCAACCAATAATCAAGGCTGGTCACATACAAGAGCCCAAGCCCTTCTTAGTCCTAAAGAAGCTTATATAGTAGAGGTAGTGAATGGATTGCCAAGAATAGAGGAACAAAAGCTGAACACTAACTTACATGGGCGGTCCCTTCTTAACTCCTATCTCCAAGACACTGCTTGTGGGGGCATTTGTTGGTGCCAAAAAAATGTACGTGCAACTCACTCAATATTGATTTGAGCAATGCCGAAGTCGATTTGAAAATTGACCCAAATTTGATAAAACAAAGAATAGATGATACAAACAAACTTTGGAAATGCCTTAGCATGGCTTGATAGGCTCTAAATGGCTAGGATAATGAATCCATTACATAGCCCCAGTTGAGAGATTCACAATGGTGCCCAAAACATAGAAAGTGGGCACTGAAATGCCAAAATGACCATTTTGTCCCTGACACATCGAGACAAGTTGGGACTCATATCAAAAAGATCCAAATTCACAACATTGCGAATACAAGATAGAGTTGTACAAAGCTCAAGATGGATTAAAAATATGATCAATGTTTAGAAAGTCATACAAGAAAAATTAAATTTGGACAAGAGTCTAGGCCCTATCACCTTAAGGGCAAATGGTCCAATCAGCTACCGACCAAGCTCAAGAGCCAAATATTTTAGTTCCCTAGTCCAAGACGTCAGTCATGGGAATATTGGGGCATCAAAATGAAGATTCGGCCAAGTATTTGTTTCAATTGCATTTAATTGCAATTTTCAGAATTGTCGGCGACCAAGATCGCATCGATTGGGAAAATTGATAAAATCAAGGAGTCGATGTAATTCAGGAGGTCCTAGCCACATAGCTCAAGAGAGCATAAGATCAATGGCATCAAAGCATATTCTAAAATTTTTTGGGAAATTTCAAGACTTGTTTTATTAATTCTCATTGGTTTTAATACAAGCCGTCGGATTGGGAGTGCCTCGATGAGATTTATGTCTAATCAGACCTGGAAGATTGTGGTCGATGCCCTCCCATTTCCTAGTCAACATGCCAATCTCTTTTGGTTTTCTCTTACATTCTAAAAGAAAATTTAGGTGAAATATTATTTTGAAATTTAAGGATTAAAAAAAAGAAAGAAAGAGAGAAAAACAGCATCGGTAGCCAGGATTTTGGCCTACCAACAAACCCGTGTTCACAATTTTCCTTTGGTCCCGTATTCTCTTTCTTTCTTTTTTTTGACCACAGCACAGTGGTCATTGACCACACCTATGTGGCAGATGCCCAAGGACGTTCCCGGGTTCGAACCTAGGAGGGGGCTCTCCCAAGGAGAGCAGATGTCCACTCTGCCACTGGGCGGGGGACCCCCCCCCCCCTCCGCCTCAACCAAGACTCCTTCTAGAATTGGCTCCCCCATAGGGTTATATCCCTCCAACTGAGCTACCTTCTCGGATGAGATTTACCCCAAAAAATATCTCTTCCGATTGGCTCTCTCTTGGATTCCCAGCAAGCCCGCATGCCTATCCCCTTGGCCAGTGGCAATGCCTCTCTTCAACAGACCCAATGCGAGAAAACTTGGGGAGAAGACTCTTCTCTCGGCAGATCTATCTCTCTATCTCTCTCTCTCTCTCTCTCACACACACACAAATCTTCCCCTCTCAGATGAGAAAAGCGACTTCTTTTTTAAGTAAAAAGCTTCCCTCGAGTGGTCTCTTCTTTAGCACTGAGCAATAGAAATTCTCCAAAGGTTTCCCACCGTCACAGGCTCTCTTCTTCACAGCCCCCTACAACTACAGCAACACCAGTAGGAGAAATCTTCAACAACAACAATACTACATGCCCTTCTTCTTGGGCAGCCTCCCTCAATACAACACCTTCTGGCAGTCTCCTCAATAGCAGCATCAGTCTTTTAGGTTGGATGTGGTGGTAGCAATGGTGACTGCCACCTTCAAGTTAATATCATCCGAAGACCAGTGCATCCATATCCACCTTGTTCTAGTTGTTGTGCAATAGTAGAAGAAGGAGAAGGCCAACGCCTTCATCTTTGTCTCCACCCCACTTTACTTGCTTTTATAGCCACAGCACTAAGAAAGACAAGGAAGAAGAAGAAGGCGGTGAGCGTGAAGGTAAAAGACCATGGGTTCCATTATCTCCTTTCTGATCCCTCTCTTCCACTCTCTCTATCTTTCATCACAGCCCATCAAGAAAAAACAAACATCTCCAACCACTCACATGTTTTTTCCTTATTTGACAGCCCCTTTTCCCATGGTCTACCTACACAAAACCCCCTATTTTGCCTCTTGTACACAGCCATCAAAACATTCCCATACATGGTCTCTCATTGGCCTTTTTACTAGCCTCTGGGAATCCCTCTTGGAACCCCAACTTCATCCTCTATTAGCCCTTTGTGTGCTACTCTCCACCTCTATGGTAAGTCTTCATAACAGCGACAAAGGAGGTGTTAGTGATGGTGGTGCACCTGGACCCCCAAAGCAGTAAAGGCTCCCGTCGACTTGTCCTCCAATGGTGGCCATAGAGTCTGGCGATAATGGTTTTCGCTGACCTGTCCTCAGATGATGGCCATAGTGGCTGATGACAATCATAGAGCCATCCAATAGTCTTGGCAACAATAGCGACTACTTCTAGCAAGGCTAGCTGTAGTAACACCAAGCCACGACACACCATACGCTGGTTTCAGATAGCACCCCTAGTAGTGGCTATGTCTCTCACTAACCTACCCTGTGGCCACAATAGCCTACAACATTAGCAGAGTCCTCTGATGGTCTGGGCAACAATGGTGACTGCAAAGCCAATGGGAGCAACACCAGGCAATGGTACACCCTGTGCTGGTTTTAAATGACACATGTGGGAGTGACAGCCCTTGCTGGTTCCTCCCCTCAAGGAAAGAAATCCAGAATCCACCCCTTGTTTGGCCCATTGGTTGACCCAAAACCCAGCCTACTAACCTCCTTTCACAGCACCCAAGAGATCCTTTAAAATTGTCCTATTCAGTCTCCCCTTCTTGTTTGTCGTTGCAACACCCAAACAACCCCCTTGCATCCACATTTTACCCTTTGAGCAGTTCCATTACCATCCCTTTAACTCCCTCTTAATGCTCTTCTCTATAGGATTTCAAGAGACACCCCATACAGACTCTTAATTGAGCTTGAGGTGAGGGGCTTGGCCCAGGGTCTCTTGGAATCCATGCGACGGACCAAGTTATAACTTGGGTGACCCTCATTCTCAATTCAAGGCAAGGGTTGAATGTGGGCTTCAAGGAATTCAAAGAGGCCTACCGGGCCTGAGTGACATGAAATTGGTCCACTAGGCCTTTGAAAAAAAATTAACTTAAACAAATCTGAGTGTGAAAAACAAAATTAAATAAGGAGATTTGCATCATTTTGTGGGCTCTCCACAATTGAGAAGCTAATATGGCTATACTTCTGGAATGTTGACTTAGTTGTATGCATGGGAAATGTTTCCTATGTGGACAAACCTTTCCCACTATGTAGAAAAGTCGAAAGACTTAACTATGTAGGACGGATAAATTACATTTATCGAGAATAGGCTGGCATGCCATCGTAATGATGATTTCTTTTTCGATGTTATGGAAATTACCTAAGGAAAGGATAATGACCATATTCAGATTCTTATTATCCAATGTACACCAACATGTGAAATTAATAAAGTTCAAGTGCTGATGTGGACTATTGCAAATGGAGCACTGATGCTAGCCCTTTGGACTAGATGTGATGTGGATTGAACAAAAACAAAAAGATAAAATGAATCTAAAACATACATTCATTAAATCTGAAAATCGAAAGAAATCATATTTTTAATAATTTGAAAATTCCAATTAAACTCACTTAACTTTAAAAAATCAACTTCAAACCAAAATCAAACAATTCAAAATCAACATAAAAGCAAACTCAAATATGAAAATTCACAACTCAAACCAAACAGAACCAACTTCAAATCACTTGATAAAAATCAACTCCAAACAAAAAAATCAACATTCAACAAATTAAAAATAACAAACTTGTTCGCATCTCATCAAGCTTAAAAGGCCATAGCCCTTTTGTTACTTTCATATTGTGGATGTGCGTGCTCTCAAAATATATTAGTATGGTAATTAATCAAGGGTATTCAAGTGATTGTTCGACGTCAATGAATGTTGGATATTCGCACCATTCGATTGAGAGGGGTCAAAATAAAATTTTCATAGAACCCAAACCTCGGTTCTATAATTTTGTAATATCACTGGATTATCTAGTACCTTTATGGGCTATCACCTATTTTACTAGAAAATTTGAACATCGACATTTCAAAATTAAAAAAAAAAACATTTTTTAAAACTTTTAAAAGAATTATCGAGGTTCCCATGGGAAGACCACTAGAGAAAGAAGAAAACCAGCTATTGTTGTTGTTGCTCCCAAGAGATAGGAAGGAGTTGAGGTTGTTGTTGCATCAGGAGAGGGAGGAGCTAAGGTGCTCACTAGGAGAGAGAGGAAAGAGGAGCAAGTGTTGCCAGATTTGGTGAGGGAGAGAGAAAGGCGCACCCAAGCCTTTTGTCTTCCTAGTCTCCCTCTAACGGGGAAGTTTAAGGAATAATTCTCAAGGGAGATAGGGTGAGGAGTCCTAAGGCTTGAAGAAGTCTTTTATGTGAGGAGTTATAACCAACAAGGAGTCTCACAAAGCTGATGTGTGCATAGGAATAGGTTCTGGGAAAGGTGAACAAAGGTTTGGGTGAGAGAGAGAGGATGGTACACTTAGATTGTTCACCAAGTCTTCCTTCAACTAGGGAGTCTAAAAGATAAGTTGTAGATGGGATAAGTTAAGGAGTCCTATCTCATAAAAAAGTCTTTTCCCATAGGAATTCCAACTAGGGAGGGAGTCTTCCAACAAGGAATTCCTTCTGGAGGAGGAGTCCAGGCAGGATGATGTGCACACAAGGATGGTGAGGAGAGAGGAAGCTAGCACACCTATAGGGGAGAGATGGTGAATCATCTCCAGAATCTCATCAATATGCTCCCAATCTGACAAATGTCACTAATTCTGATGAAAATAAATTAAATATACCCTGAATTCACCTAGAAAAATATGGAATGTGTTATGATGGCCATTGATCTAGTGTTCCATCAATGATAAGGAACTAGGATCTATTAAATTGCATTGGATCCTTTATTTTATTGATCTCCCTGATTGGTACAATCTCGACCATCGATAATTCGAAAACTACAATTAAAGGTAATTAGATTATCCCATTAGCCAAATTTTATTTTTATTGCATCAATATTCTCAAAATTAAAGTCTTGGAATAGGAAATTGCAATATTAAATTTGTGAGCCAATCTAAAGGCTAATTGGACCATTTTACCCTTGGGGGGACGAGGTATGGACTCCTGTCCAAATTTGATCTTTTCTGAATAATTCTCTGATTGGTGGTTAGATTTTCAATCTATTCGAGCATTGTCTAGCTTTGTCTTATACTAACATTGTGGTGAAGTCATATCATTCAGATAGAGTCTCGATTTGTCCCGATGTGTCACAAGCAAAATGGTCATTTTCACCTTTTGATGTCCATTTTATGCGTTTTGGGCACTGTTACGAAGCTTGTGGCTAGGTCTATGCAACAAGATCATTGTATTTTCCATTTGGGTCCTTTAAGCGTATCAAGGTATTTCCAAGGCTTGTTTACATCTTCTGGTCCTTATTTTACCGAATCTAAGTTAGATTTCCAAACCAACTTCAGCATTGCTCAAATATAAGTTATGCATGCTAAATGAAAAATTTTGGCACCAAAACTATAATACCACTTTGATTGTGTTGTAGATGAAAAATTTTAGTAAGAACCACCATATATGTAAGAGAAGGATGACTAGTGGATCCATTGATAGGTGCAGTGGATCTCATGGTACATCACAGCCTACATCAAACATCGTTTCATTGCCAAGACTATTAGTATTTATATAAAATTTAAATTTTTTATAAAAATCTAAAATATTAATAAATTACGCCCTTGGCTCTCTACTTATGGGTAAGTCATTATATGTGTGACACACTATCCCAATAGCCTATTTGATTGATGCCTAATTAAGAAAGAATAATTCTTTTTAATTAAATTAAATTTATTAACTGATAACAGATTAATCGGCCTACTGATCATGAAAGGTACAAATCATATCCCATGATCCCAAATGGCTATGGGGATATTGAGCCTTTCCATCATCAGTTATCACATGGATATACACTCTCGTTCATTCAATGTCCCGGTTGGAAAGGAGTACAACATCGACTATTAACTCATTAATATGCCGACTCTACAGGATCCTATAATCGGAATCAGATCAATTGAAAAACTCCATTTTCAATTATCCTCTACGGAGAGTGGACGATCCCATGTCGTATGCTCAATTACCTCCATCAAATTTTCCTTGTACCCGATCCATCACTGTACGAAATCATCACTACGCAACCATGATGATAGAAAACTCTGATTGACAATTCGATAAGATAGCATTCAGGGTTTCTAATTCGGCAAGTTCAATACTCTTATTCAACTAATGAGTACATGTATGTGTATCCCAATGTCAACACACTAATGGCCAATGATATTGGTTCTCCTCATCATATGAGAAGACATCACATACACTAGTCTATTTAGCCCTTGATGTCTTGTTTCAAGGATCCTATGACTGTCTTACATTTAAATCACATACCTCTAGATGATCAATCTCATTATTATGATCTCATTAAGATTAATTATTATTGCATGTGATCAATGACTTTATTACGATATTCACATCTAATAAAAGCTAGTAATGAAGATTTGTCTAGTTAATTGAATGAGATATTTTTAGAAATGTCGAATCATGTTATATATGATTGGCTTATAAGGTATACATTTCTATCAAATAGTCCCTTCAACATCCTAGTGTTGTCGAAGGCCGAGTATTTGGGGATCAATGTGAGTGTGGGTAATTAAGGGATCTCCTTCTCCCTCTCTCTCCATCTCTGTGGGGTGCCAACCTGGGAACCCCCATTTTTGTAGTTGACAAACACATATCTCTCTATGATAAAAAATTTACATCATGGACATGGGTGACTCCAATTTCTTTAAGAGAAGGACTTTCTCCTTCATCACCTAAGAACCAGCCAAAGATGATAACCCAACAATGCATTTAAGCTACAAACATTTATCTTAGGCACATTAACATTTACGATCACCCTAGTTGAGCTTTTCACAATTTGCATCCGAATAGGGTGTTGTTTCCAATCCCAGCTTCTAATAACCAAAAGAAAATATGAAACAAAAAAGGGGGACTTTTATGGGAAGATACCAACAAATCCACTCGATAACCCACTTGGAAATCTCACAGAGCTTTCTCTTAGCTAGGCTTTCCACCAACCAAATTGGGGTCGTCGCAATAAAATCCAACACAAAATCTGATTGTATCTCGGTGTCACCCCTACTGATAGTGCCACTATCATCCTCGTCAGATGCTACCTTTATGACCCATTATACCTCCAACATGGAATCCCTCATCATCGAAATCCCTCAACATCCAAACCCTTGATGTCGTGGTGGTGGCAACGTCAAAACCCTCGATGTCATGGTGGGAACGGCATCGAAATCCCTCAGCATCAAAACCCTCAAATCACAATGTTGAAATGGTGCACTCAAAAAATGGCCTCCAAACAATTTTTTTGGATGCCAAAATCATTCTTATCAGGGTCAAATTAAAATGTATTACATTGACTCCCTATTTTTAAAGAAAAACAAATAAATTTTTTTAAAAAATCGAGAAAACCTTCTACAGGCATCTACTTTCACCAAGAATCAAATGCACCCTTAGCTTCTCTAGAAAGTAACCAATAGATGGGCTTTCAAATTTGTTGAAATTAGTGTCTTTGTAGACATAGTGATATCTTCTACTTATTATTTCTCTAATAAAACAGGGCATCTCATAGAAACCTTCTAGAGCAAATCTTTGGGCCACTACAAGAATAAAATGGTTAGAAGTCGTCGCCTATATGTGAAAAGTGGTCGCAATAAACTATTTATGATGGCTTCAAAGTCGTCGCAACTCTATCGCAAATAAGCCTATCACTAATAACAAGCCGTCACAACTCGATCACAAATAAGTATGTCGCCGATGTTATTGGCAATATCTTTTCGTATGATATCACTAGTAAATAGAGTTATGACAGCTCATAGTAGTCGTTGGTAGACTTAGTCATGATAACTCTTAGCCATTGCTAGTTTCTTTTTTTTAGATGAATAGGAACTCACAACAGCTACAGGCCATCACAACTATGCCAACTACGATAGATAGGAGTTGTTGCCATGATGTTTACTAGCAATAGCTCTTCATCATTGTTAAAAAAATTAATTAGGCAACTGTCCAGGAATTGATTGGCTAGTTTGGCATTTGTTGAGTTGTCACCACTATGATTATTACTGACGACTCTTCGTCATCGCTAAAATAGTTAATTTCTTCTCGAATAGTTGTTTGGGAATTGATTGACTAGTTTAGCAATGACTCTAGTCATTGCGACTACACATTTTTCAACTGCTTGATGAAGCTATCACCAATTATGGCATATTGGCGATGGCTCATGTAGCCATTGCCGATAAACTTATTAGAGACAATTTTTTGAAGCCAACACCAATAAGTTATAATCAATGATATAATTTTCTATAGTGGACTGGGCTATCATGCATGTGGATAATGGTTATGCATGTATAGTGATTGTTATTTGTCGACAACTTGATATGCCTTAACCATAGCGCTTCTCACTTTAGAAACTTATGATGTGTTTGCTTAGGAAATGAAATTTTTCTCCCAGACAAAATTTTATATTAAAATAAAATCTAAGTTAATTACAAGTATAAATTTATCAAGTTTGATGAGTATGACAACAAAAACGAGTGAGATCATGTAAATTTTCTAAAAAAAAAGATGAAATAACACAAGGTGAAAAAGGGTTGCATGAAAGAACAGTTAGCTTTCGATCCACAAATGAGTTTAACGATTAGTCTGTTGATCACATTTGCTTAGTGTTAAATCCATTTATTTGAATCAGTTTAACGTTGGATACCTTGGATCTTATTTACTTTTATTGATATTTTTGAAATTGCCTTTTCTTCATTCCAAACTAGTTTATCACCTTTTCAAAGGACTATCTGTGGGATTATAAATCAGTTAGATTTGGTAACGAATATTTGATAAAGGTTAAAGATATTCAAAGTAATGTTATTTTATAATTCTAAGAATCTTTAGTATATAATTGATATAGTCAATATATATGTTTGCAATCTTTAACACACAAATATGCCTAGAAATAAAAAAACTTAATATTTTAATAAATATATTTTTGCAAATTAAAAATTTTAACAACCGAATACGTTTAAGAATGAAACATTAATTTTCAATGAATTCATATATTTTTGTAATCTTTGCCAAAAAATATGTGTTATGATAAAAATATTATTTTAATAAATATAAAACTTTTTTTTGATCTTTAACACACAACTACGTTTTGGAGTATAAAGTTAAATATTTTATTAAATGTAACTTTTTACAATATTTAACACATTCAAAAGAAGAGAGTATTACTGTAATTTTTAAGGCAGGTACCAGTAGGTTACCAGGGTAACGTCTACAAATGGAGCGAAGATTGTGATACTTTTGAAAATGGGTCTCCAATGAAACCATTTTTGTAATCGATCTCCCTCCCTTATAAAAAAATTTAGCAAAAAACATTACTATTTTAGTAAATACATATATATTTTTAATCTTTAACACACAAATATGTCTAGAAATAAAAATGTACTATTTTAATAATTATATATTAATTACAATTTTAAACAAGAAAATACGTTTAATAATAAAAAAATAATCTTCAATGAATATATATTTTTATAAACTTTGCTATAAAATATGTTTGATAAAAAAATATTTTAATAAAGATAAAACTTTTTTATGACGTTTAACAGCCAACTATGTTTGGAAGTATAAAGTTAAATATTTTATTAAATGTAAATTATTTAAAAGTATTATTTTTAAAAATTTAAAAATATTTTATTATTTAGATGCTTATAAATTATTTTTTAAAAAACTATAAATTTTATCATTTTTATCAATTGATTACATTATTTACAACTATTTGAATAATTTTAAATTCTTTTCTTAAATAATAATTAATAAAATCATAGACATGATGTCCGAACCCCTCTTAAGGGTCTGTTTGGTGGCATGAAGAGAGGAAAACTTTAAAAATGTTTTATCAAAAATTAACTTATCAAGGAAAAATACATACAAATCTCTTATTTTGTTGTTTAGAAATATTTTTTAAAAATATTTTTCATGTAGTTATTTCAAACAATATCATAAAATATGTTCAGTTACTTAATTGTATAATTTTTTTAAAAAATTATTACCAAAAAAAATATTTTATTTTTATAAAAATATTTCCTTTATTTATAATTTAGTTTGCGTCATATTTCGGTGAATACCAAAATGCTATATTTGGAGGAGTGATTTACGATTGACTCCCATGTCTGTACAACCAAATAACATTTTGGAATAACTTTTTACTAAAAGTGCGCATGCGGTAGTCATTCGCACCCTTAAACTTGGCCCTCAACAGAGGAGATGTAATGGTTCCTTTTTTGTTATTAACCTTTTTTTCACTAACTCCTTCAATGTAATACTACTCTTTTACATGCAACACTAACTTATACATATTATTAACTGTTTACATATAAATTAATCTCTTTAGACCTTGTTTCTTAGGTGAGCCAAATGGAGGTAGTGAAAAGTACCGATGTAAGAATAAGTTGGTTCACATGGGAACCAGGGTAAAAAGTGAAGTTCACACGGGAACCGGTTTTGGGTAAAAAGGGTGGTTCACGTGGGAACCGGTTTGAATGATTGAAAGAAGGCCACGTGGGGCCAATTAAAGGTGAATAAGCACCTGATCCAAGTGGGGATAGATCTGAAGAAAAGTGGTTTGGTTCACATGGGAACCGAAGTAAAGAAAGAGATGGGTTCACGCGGGAACCAGTTTGAAAGAAAAAAGGGTGGTTCACGCGGGAACTGGTTTAAATAGCAATTGGAAATAAAAGAGGGTCATGTGGTGACCAATTTGAGGGTGACAACCTACAGCAAAAGATGGAAGTAAACCTGATTTGAATGGCTGAAAATAAATGTTGGTTCATGTGGGAACCAGTATGTAGAAGAGAGTTGGTTGGCGCAGGAACTGTGTTTTAAAGCAAAGGTGGGTTCAGGCGGGAACCTGCTGAAATAAAATGACAGAAATTAAATGAGGTACTTGGAACTTCAGATCTGATGAAGGATGGGTGAAATCAGAAATTATGAGATGGCATGAAATTAAGAAAGGTGGAAAGATGGGAAGGCTCACGCGGGAACCGGTCTAGAATTAGAACTAGTTGCAAAGAAACACTAAGCACCCACGGTTAAAGACATTGCTTGTCCCACCATGGTTGCCACAAAGCTGTCGACTCCGAATGACACAGTGGGACTCTCCTTTTCAGGGAAGTCCGTGAATCTAGATCGCCACCTCAAGAGGGAATAAGAAATAAAGAAAGAAAATACAGATAGTAACTCTCACCTCGGTCACACACTCACATTGATCCCCGAACTTTCATCCCTTGGCATTGCTTGATCACCGAGGAGACGGTTCGGGTCATGTGGAAGGAGGATGAGAAGAAAGAAATTAAGACGTATGTGGGCGCTAGGAACCGCGGGTTCTGATTTATTAAATAAAAATGACCGTGTACCTTAGCATGAAGAGTGCAGGTCAAAGCTTCTCCTTCTTCGACCGGCCATTGAAGAAGAGTCCACAATGCGTGGGTGGTTGATTTCCTATGCAACTAGATGAACAAATAGATGAAAAGATAAATAGAACTAAATAAAGTGGAGCATTAAAGAAAATAACATAAAACACAAAACTAAATAGAAACTGACTGGATTCGGGTTATCTCTAATCCTTTTTATATTTTTTAAATTAAAAAACTAAAACTAACATATAAAAATATGTAAAAAAAATGATAGAAAGAAGGAGAATCACGAAACAAAGAGATAGGAACAAGAACAAAAATATTCTAATAATAATAGAGAGAGATATGGCCAAATTGAAAATCACGTGCCGTCAATTGAAAACCAAAGAAGACTCGAAGAGGAAGAACTTTGGTGTTGAGATCTCGGGAATAAGACCACCACACACTGCTGTAGAAGTCAAAGAAGAGAGACCTGATAGATCACCTGCAGACCAGCCTTCCTCTCTCCTAAACCGATTTCTCTCTCTAAAAACTTGAAATTTCCTCTCTAAAAATCACAAAATTGATGTAGGAGGGAGCTTGGACGTCTTGAGATGCCCGGAATTAGAGTCTATATAAGAGAAAATCGGCGCGATCCATAGCTAAAAATCAGGCACCTTGCACCCTGGTCCTAGGCGCATGGCCACGTGCCCTAGATCCCGGAACATGTGCCCAGGGAACAGGGTGCATGGGACTGATTCTGCATGTCTTTCTTCCGGATGTCATTGTGGACACTCCTGAACTCAAAATTCGATGCCGTTTGTTGTGTTGAAAATATAACAGGCCTAAGAAGCTTTCTACAGCAGCAGATCAGCCATAACACTCTCCAAAACTTCATAATTTTAACTAGAAGTTAGGCCAGTGAACAGTAGATCTGATACTGATCAGAATGACGACGACGGCCAATAGGAAAGACACAGCATGAAACAAAACTTGTCTGGAGCATGAATCTAACCATAACCTTCAATGCATAATCATTAGGTCACTCAGCTAATTTTCGTGTTTACACGATTTACGTGTGGCTTTTGCTCGTAAATTATGACTTTATGCACAAAACTCTGGAAAACATCCGATTTCATTCGGAAAAGCTCGAAATCAACATTAAAAGGACACGACATCATTCTAAGATCAATCACACATGGTACCCTATAAACATGGGTTTTATGCTCTGAATTAGGCAAATTTGGCATGTCTACACCCTGATAATTCTTAGGAAAGAGGTGTCATCATGACCTCGCCCTCAACTTTGTCGAGGAACTTTTGTTTTGTGTCCTCATCCAGGCACATGAACCCTTTTGTTAGAATACGTGTCATCACATCGCAAACTCTCCATTATCATTTCTTCTCTTAGCATATATTAAGTGCATTACTATTTATTTATGCAATATTGTTGCAGATGATGAGTGTGAAGAAGACCAGACCCAAGATCTCCTTCATCAAAATCTATGATGGTTGGGTTATTCTTCATGCTCACGGATAAGCCAAAATTATGTAGTGAGGGATGATGGTTCCCGATTGGGCATCCTAACCTCACAAACAATCTATATCTTCATCTAATTGTCATGCAAGTATTGTTTTTGTTTTTTTTAAGCCCAGCATGCATCATGTAGCATTAGTTTCATTGCATTTTTCATTGTCATTGCATACATCCTGTCATGATCTTCAACTTTTACCATGATCTCTAAACCCCATTGGTTACATTCTCCCACCATTTATCCAAATTTTGATCTTTTCAATGCCCCACCGTATTCGTTTGTCCCACTGTGTCCGTCATCTATCATAATCACCTTGTGTCCCTCAAAGTCTATCATTTCTATTCCACCGTTCTGCAACTTTCTTTCTATTTATCCCACCATGACTGTCACTTATCCCACCAAGGGCCTTCATTTTTCTCATAACCCTTACCCGTTATCTTCACGATCTGAGCTACATTCACCTTTCGGAATTTGAGATCATTCCACTTTGAATCAAATCAATGTTTCTATGAAAACTCAAACGAATTAGAGGGCCTGAGTATGCTTGATTGGTATTCTTTTATTTTGCACATCTCCTCTCAAACTTTATCCCATCACAGTACAAGAACACCGCAAAGATTGGGTTCTTGGGTGGTGATGAACCTACGAACCCATGTTTCGGGTCTCCCCACAATGTTGGTGGTTGGCTACCTTTTACTTTGCATCTCTCGTGCCCGCGACACCTCCCTTACCAATTGGATGTATGAAGGTCTAACGAAAGGTGGCCGTAAGCCAAGGAGCTTGAAAAGATTTGCTTTGCCAAATTTGGTCGATTGACATGTCTATATCTACACCTTGATGCCACCTTTTTAGTCCATCACTATTGTGCTCCACTACGTTCCATTACAATCCATTTCTCTCCACTAAATTCTCTTACATCTCACTTCGCTCCACTTCATACCATTCCCTTGCAAAGCTGACATCAAAGCGAAGCAAGTTGTAGACACACCAAGTTGGTTTGATTCATAACCTTGGACTCTTATTCCACTAGTGATACCCTTTATTTGACAATTATCTAATCCAAGCCACTTAAGGAGTTGAACCGAGGACATCAATGGGTGGATCGGGTGATTTGAGAATGGCCTAAAGATTTTCGAGTCATTCCACAATGTGTCCATTTTTGGCTATCGTATGATTATTCTAGCTCTTGTAACATCACTCCAGTCAGTGTTATGTGTATTCATGACCACCCCAGACTTTTGATCAAGTCTTTCCAGTAGTCGTAAGGTTTCCAAGTGATTTCTGGATGTTTTAACCGAAATCGTATCTTTTCAAAAAACCGCATTGACTTTCGGCAATGCCCGGAGGGGTAAACCGGACATTAAAATATCGTACAAAAATCTCGAGAGGCATACCAACTAGTTTACTGAGTTGAGAAGCTGTGTTTGTTACTCCTCTTTTCTACACAAAAAATGGAAGTCGAGACAGACATTGTATGTGAGAATTACGGCTTCCAAACTGTACGTGCGTAGGAGAGAGATGTGAATGCACCCTCGACCCCGCCCTCAGGTCGAGGGCATGATGACTGTGCCCTCACATGAAGGTACATCAAAATCCAAAATCTAATTTGTTGCTTCAGTTTCTGACTTTCCAAATTGAATTTGGAAGCTTTCCTTCTTCAAAAATGCTTATTTGAAGGTGCCCTTGACCCAGGGGCGTGTCAAATTTAGAAAAAACTGGTTTAAAAACTTTTTAAATCAATCCACTTGGATTTTGGCAAGTCGTGCCGAACGTGCCCTCAGGGTGAGGGTGCAGTATGTGCATCCTCAGGGTAAGGGCGCACTATACGCCCCCCTCAACCAGGGGCACATTCAGTTTCCATATATATTTTGTGTTGGGTCTACTCCTATAAATTGAAGGTAATTCTTAATGATCCGGGGTTACCACGCATGCTCTAGCATATCCAGAGGTTATCCAAGCTCTCCCCAAAGCTCTCTTTCACATTCTACTCCATCTCATTAGTGACAGATCGACTCAAATGTGAGAAAGGAAGCCCGATTCATGCTCTCAACATCAACATTCTTCATCGGACTTTACAAAATTTTCGAGATGCAAGCTGCAAAAGTTGTCAAAATAAGAAAGCTTTCTCTCTACGTCCTCTTTCATTTGAAACTAACTGTGTTCAATTCTGACATGTCATTTATCTGTGGCAATTGCTACATCAAAGGCCCACAATCAGGTTTTATTTTTACATCTGTCCACTTATAAAAGTTCAACAGGTTTGCACAAGCGTATTCTAGAGAAATCATCAACAAAAGATCTCTTCCACGCTGAGTTCTTTGTCTTTAGAAACAAACAAATGGACTTGATTCTGACGTTGGGCTTGACCATAGAAGCTTCTGCACCAAAGTCACTGGGCAGGGTACTGTACTCACCAGAGGCAGGCCATCCAAACTAGTTTCTTCTGCTCGTTTCGGCTCTGATCAGAGCCATCCCACTCTTTAAGTCTCCCCTCCTTAATTTAAAATTTTTTAGGTCATTTTAATTTAGTTTTGCATCATTTTTATTATCAAAATATACAAAAAGGGGTTAGGGCTTGCCCTAATCTGGTGAGTTCAAATCTGATTGCTCAATTTCTTATCTTTCTTTTTATAGTTTCTACACTTCACCTAGTTCTAATAAACTTCTTTCACTTGATTCATTGTTCTAAATGCACAGGTTTATCAAGCTAACAGCTATTGAGAACTCTTCTTCATCGGCTAGCTGAGGAAGCATAAGGTTGAACTCAAGCACTTGTTTCCCATGCTAAGGTACACACGGTCATCTTTTCTTAATCTAAACTTTGTTTAATTCAAAGCAGAGCCCACGGCTCATAGAAACAACCTATTTTTATTCTTTTATGCATTAAGTTTTTTCCATCCTCACTCTCTTCCCACATGACCCGAACCGTCTCTTTGATGCTTGAGCAACGCCAAGAGATGAAAGTTTGGAGATCAATGTGAGTGTGGGACTGAGATGAAATTTTTCCGCATTTTTCTTCCTATATTTTTCATCCCCTCTTGAGGTGATGATCCATAAAATGACAAACCCATTTTCAGAGTTGACACCACTCCCTCACAACAACATGGGTCCAACCAACTCTTCTTATGTCATCCATGCCATGCTAGAGGATGGTCTACAGAAGGATCAACGGACTGGGGCCACTTCATGCAAGTCCGCTCACCCCTAGGATTCCTACCTATTTCAAAAGCTCCTTCAGGAGCTAGTCCAAGAAAGCATTGAGGCACTGGTCAAACCAACAAAAGACACGACTAGCATTCAACGAGATGAGAGTGGCGAATCAAGCAACACAACCCTAGTCTCTTACAAGCCTTCCAAGGAAGAAGACATCCTCTATTGTGGCTCTAATGTAGGGCACAATACGAATGCAGCACCATTCTCTTCACATGCTTCTACCATCCCAAGAGAGGGCATCATTGCTCAAATAGGAGAAACAACACAACATATCAAGTGGGGCAACATACTTCCTAACCTGATGATGGCGAGCCTCTGACGAGAAATTAGATGCTCAAAGCCATTCTGGCCAATGTTGGGCTATTCCCACTACAATCAACTCAAAGTTAAAATACCCCTAAAATCTCTAGGCTCCATCTCTTGGGCTAGGCTATCACCAACAGCCCCACTGTGGCCTTTTGAACATCAATAGTTAAACCTAAGAGAACCCTCAGATGATGAAGTGTGCATGATTCCTCATGATGAGCTACCAAGTCCACCACCCCAAGTGTGCATAGAACCTTCCAAAGGGCTATGATTGGGTTGTTGATCGACTTGAGACTGTCTCAGTGTGAGGAATGATGCAACACAATAAGTCACCCTCAGCCTGCCCTACATCACCAACAACAATGTCCTCATGTTAGTGACCTACCAAGGGGAATGTTTGAATCAAAACGTGTGAGGGGCAAACAACTCACAGCTCGTGGTAATAACATGGTCAATTCCTCTTCATTAAGAAACAATGCCTAGGGCAAGAATGCCACTACAGCTCCCTGTCAACTCCAAAAATAGGTTCCAGATCGGCACCTCTAGAAAAGAGTAACGATGGAATAGGGAAGGGGGAGTGAATCAGAAGACACTCGGAAAGTGGTAAAATCCTCACCTTGGTCCCACACACATTGATCCCTGAACTTTCATCTCACGGTGTCGCTCGAGCACCGGAGATGGTTCAGGTCATGTGGGAGGAGAGTGAGGAGGAGATGAACTTTAGAACATGTATAAAAAGGTGGTCGTCAGGAGCCACGGGCTCCGCTTTATGGAATAAAAGACAAAATTAAATTGATTTGACCATGTGTACGTTAGCATGGGAGATTGGGATGTGGGTTCAACCTTCTTATTCTTCTTTGGCTAACCGATGAAGAAGAGTCCAACCGGTGTTAGCTTGATGTATTTGTGCAACTAGAAGACAATAAGACAAGAAAACAAGTGAAGAATGATTAGAACTGAGTGCAGTGTAGTAACTTGTAAAAACAATAATATAAAATAAAATGGCAATTGGAAACAAACTCACCGGATTTGGGGTTAGCCCTAACCCCTTTTTGTCGGTTTCTTGTGATATATGAATTGACAAAAAAATAAAATAAAATGATGCTTAAATATAAACTAAATTATTTAAATGAAGAGTTAGCAAAGAGAATATGAATGGTTAAAGACAACACAACCCAGGCAAAGTGGCAACCGGGTTGGACAGATTCAATGTAAACTGTGCGGCTCTGATGCAGAGACCGTAACAAACAGCACCAATGTCAGAATAAAGTGATGTTTGTTTCAAAATAAAGAGGACTCACCGAGGGTGTTTTTATATGAAGACAAGTTTGCTTGAATCTTATGATAAGTAATATGAATTTACCTGATAAGCAGGATTTTGGATAGTGAAGTTCTGGAAACTCCCAGCACAATGTCGATGTAGGACGTGCTATGGGCACCACAGATATATGAATTGAATGATTCTTGTTGTAAATAAAAGAAGACTCACCGGGGAACAATTTAATGGCTGAATTCACCATTAAATGTACTTAAATGACTAAGGAGACGATGACTTAAAAGAGAAGACTTCGGATCTGTCTGTGCAGCACCGGTGTTGAAGCTGTAACAAGCCGAGGGAATGTCAGAATTGATCTCCGTTTGTTGGAGATGAAAGATATCTTGATTAAGCACACTTATTGTGAATAAAATCAGCCATAAAATGACTAGAAGGATCTGTAGAAGCCGATGATCAGAAGTGCAGCACGTCAGAGCATAGATCGGTTTCTTCTTCACTGTGGGATGATCTCTGAGCACTGGGATGAATAGAGAACGATTTGGAGAGGATGGGATGAGCCTAGGGTGGCTGCAATATGAGGATAAAATTTATGGAGGATTGGGATGCCCTTCTTAGGTCGTTCATATGAGTCTCCTTTTATAGGGGATGAAAAATAGGTCAAAAAATAGCAAGTTTTGATACATCCGACCATAGGATGGATTTCCTCCATTTAATGTTGCTAATTTTTATCCTGAGGCATTTAGAAACTAACCCAAATGATTGATAGGGATTGGAAACCGTGGATTATCTTCCCCATGTTCAAAATATGTCTCTACTTGAAGAGGAAACAAATATGGTCTGAAAATAGCAAGTTTTGATGTATAAGACTACAAGTTGGATTGCATGATGCTAATTTTGACCATGAAGCTTACAGATACTATACCAAGTAATATGGAGGAGGAAAAAGGAAGGTAAGGTTATGAATTGGTCAGATATGTGCCTAATGGGCTGAGCTTACATGCAATTGGGCTTGATCGGTGCTGCGTGCGGACAGAACTGCACATCTGATTTCTAGAAGGCGCGGTAGATCAGAATTGAATGTCATTTATTGCATTCAAAAGAGGACTCATAAAGGAAGATTATTGATGTTGAAGACTTCTTCATTGGACGTCCACAGAATCCTATGAAAAATTTTCAAGTAGAGGATATGTTGGAAAAAGCATAATTTGGCACACAACCAAGTGGCGTGACTTTGGTGCAAAGACCACCAAGAGCAACATGGAAGTTAGAATGGACTCTCATTTGGGAAAAATGAATTTTATTAGAGATCAAAAACTCTTTCTCAAATTTCTAGTGAACTCCTTGGCTTATCCAAATAAGGCCAAATTTGCGTGTCTACACTCCCCACCAAGGACTCCTACATCAAGGCCCACATGGGAGGAGCGTATGCTAAAACTATACTTCTTCTCATGAGAATGCACAATAAAATTGTTTGACATGTGAATAGAAAATAATTTTATCAGCCTACTTATGTTGAGATGTCCTGACAAGGCTGGAAGGACCAAGGAACCTGACTACTACCCCTACCACAAGGCTATGGGCACTGAAATGAGGATCTCTTCCAAGTCAAAGACTTAGTTGAAACCATGATTCACAATGAGGTCATTGACTTGGGAGATCCACTGGTGGTCCCTCCTTTAGTCCACTACAGAACCAATCGGCCAAACAACGCCACAATGGGATTAGTCAATAGGCTATTTTGTTTTCAAAAAATAGAAAAAAAAGAATGGGCTAAAAATTCAGATGCCTAATGGACATGGCTGACCAAACACAATGAACAGCCAAGGGCAAAAATCTCAAAATATCTAGTCAAGGTGAAAACCTGAAGGGGCACCTTGAGCAAAATTGGATAAACCTATTGTGTGAAAATCCCACAATGGGATGCATAGGCAAAATTCAAAAGGGGTTAGCCTATGTGAAAACTCCGCTAAGGAGCAATCAGGTTGATAATAATAAAAAGCAAACAAGAAAAGAATCTACTAGGGCATGCCCCCAACCTAGCTAGGTGGGCGGGTTCATCCCCTTAATTTAACAGGGAGGAGGTCCAAGTTGACGATGATGAAACAACTCCCTTAGCCTTATCTACCTTATAGTAGAAATATGCCACGGAGACCATACCTAAGACAATGAAGATGACCACCTCCTACCTATAAAATTTCCACATTCCACCTTGGAGGGGACAAAGAGTAAAACCCTATTTCAATCTCACACATTGTTGCCACCTAAATCTTCCTTTTGGCTATGGCAACCCAACAATCCTAATCATTATGATCCCGATGGTCTTACATAAGCATTTCTCAGCCTTGGTTCTTCAGCCCACATGTCATGAAAAAGTTCACACCACCATGACCATCCTGGTCCTTATAGTTTTAAAATTTTTTGAAACCTATACCAACTTGAAAACTCCAGTCTTGTTGATCGACAAAACCTCCATGCCATCCTTACCACTCTAATCCTAATGATCTCCTAGAAAACTCAAAACTTTTGGGTCATCATTCTAGATGACCTTTGACACACTTGCAATCTTGACCACTTTGCTCTTGATGGCCTCAAAAAAACACTCTTACAAACTATCTAGAGCCCTGTTCTAGGCAGTTGTCTAAATCTCTACAATCTTGACTATTCTAGTTTTAATGGTTTCAAGAAAAAGAAAAAAGACACACAAACAAAAACTTTCAAAATGACTAGAGCCCTATTCTGGGCACTTTTCAAAATTTTTGCCATCTTGGTTATTCCAGCTTGTATGGTCTACAAAGAGCTTCCCATTTTCTAGACTATCATTTTGGATTATGCCTGGCATCAAACCCACTATCTTAGTCACTCTGACCTTGATGGTCCACCAAAAAAATTCATTTCTGTTGTTAAACAAGTTAAAAATCACACTTGGCAAGGAAAACACCAATTCATTATCTTGTTCCACTAATTCAAAATCCCAATCAAAGTAAGAAAAACCATTCTTAGGGCCATAACAGCTACTTTGGACATAACGATTTCCCTAAGGCCACAACAACACCTTTAGAATCAAAATTGTTTTTTAGAGCCACAACAACTCCTTCATGTCTATCCTTAGAGCCACTATAGCTCCTTTGGACAAAAACTTTTCCTCAAGGCCACAAAAGCACCTTTGGAAAACCCATCCTTATGGCCACTATAGCTCCTTTGGATTCATCCCTAGGGCCACAACAGCTCCTTTGGATATCAATTTTTTCTTTAGGGCCATAATAGCAACTTTGGAATCAAAATTGATCCTTAAAGCACAACTACTCCTTCGGGTCTATCCTTAGGACCACTACAGCTCCTTCAAACACAAAAACTTTTTCTTAAGACCACAAAAGCATCTCTGGAAAACTTTTTATTAGGGCCATAAAAGCACCTATGAGAAACCTATCTTTTGGGTCACTATAGCTTCTTTGGATTTGTCCCTAGGGCCACAATAGCTCCTTTATATTTATAAAATAACCATCCTCAGGGCCACTACAACTCCTTTGGATTTATCATTAGGTCCACTATAGTTTATTTGGATCCGTACCTAGGGCCACAACAGCTCCATCGAACTAAATTTTTTTCTTAGGGCCACAAATAGAAGCTTTGGAATCTAAATCCATCCTTTGGGTCATCAAAGCTCTTTTGTATCCATCCTCAAGGCCACTACAGCTACTTTAGACAACAAAGTTTTTTCTTAGGGCCCCAAAACTAGCACCGTTGGAACCAAAATTTTTTCTTAGGGCCACAAAAGCACCATCGGAATTCAAAAACATAAAACTTTCCTTAGGGCCCCCAACATCACCTTTGGAACAAAAATCTTTTTTGAGGACCACAATAGCACATGTGATATTTATAAACCTCTTCTTAGGGCCACTACTACAGCTCCTTTGAACATTAAAACTTTGCCTTAGAGTTGCAATGTCACCTTTGGAACCAAAAACCTTCCTTAGGACCATCACAGCTCCTTCAGACCCAAAAACCTTTCTGAGAACCATTATAGCTCCTTCAGACCCAAAAGCCTTCTATTAGGACAAATCTCAACTGTAGGACCACAAATGTCCTTGGAATCCAAAAACTCATCCTTAGGGCCCCGACACTCCTCAGGATCTACATCTACAACCTGATCCACAAGCCAAGTTAGAATCCACATTTAGTCTAATCTACCTTTCAATAAGTGTCTTGAGGGAAGTGGCAATTCTATACTGTTGGCACCAAATCTTTTCGCTCAGCTCACTCAACACATATTTGAGCAATGTCGAAGCCTGTCCAAAAATCTGACCTAGATTCAGAAAATTCAAGTATAGATGATGCAAACAGGCTCTGTAAATGCCCGCATGGCTTGATAGGCTACAAATGGACAAGATAATGTGCTCATTGCATAACCCCAGTCAAGAGCTTCACAACGGTGCCCAAAACATGGAAAACGGGCACCTAAAAGCCGAAATAACAATGTTGCCTCTAACACTTTGGGACAAGTTGGAACTCTAACATGGAATTCTAACTTTACCACATTGTCAATGTTAGATAGAGCTAGCCAACACTTAAAATAGATTGAAAATCCGACAACTAGATGAAATGATATGTATGAAATATCAAATCAAGCCAAAGTCTGTATTAAATAGCACCAGGGGCATGATGGTCCAAACCATTTTCAGAGTGGCCTACAAGCTAAAATTTTCAATTTCTCAATCCATTACTATAGTCTCAGGAATATTGATGCATTAGAATTAATTTTTTGTCAATGGACAAATTTAATTGCATTCAATTATAGTTTTCGACATTATCGACGACCGAGATCACACTGATCGGTGAAATCGATAAAATCAGAAGATCTGATGCAATTCAAGGCATCATGGACACACATCTTGATGGTATACAATATCAATTGTCATCAGGGATTATCTCATATTAATCTGATTTAATTCCAGGTGTCTTTAAACAATTTTTAGCTAGAATTAATGATAGCCAACGGATCAGGAGCATCTAGATGGCCAGAGTGGATTGAGCTTTATCTCCTGCATCCAACACCTCATACTTGGCCAAAATTCCTTCATTCTCATCTGATTTTTATGACATTCATCCTTGCCCACACTCCTCCTTTGGTTGGAATTTTATTGGCTAAGGAAGTCTTCATGAGATAAGACTCTTGCTCTCTTATCCTATCTTCAACTTATTACTATCTCCATGGGCATTATCTTCATTTTAATTAAACAATATCTTTCAAATATCATCTTACCCTATCATATGACTATCCTTTGGCAAAATTTCAGTTCATATGTCACTGGTTTCTATGCTCAATGCTCTACAAAGTAGGGAAGGGTGTGTTAGCTCTCACCTTACACACACCTAGCTGATGGGAGGTCTTCGTGCACTAGGACTCCACCCAACTGACTTTTATCCATATTCCATTTAAGTCTTATCATCTAAAGTTTATCTTAACCATTATATGGGCATATTTTGGTTGAACATCAACCCATTCCCACCTACCTTTTGCGCACACTCACCTTAAAGGTAGGGAAGGGTGTGCTAGATTGCATCTTACACACACCTCACATTGGTTGGATGTCTAGCCCAATTAGGAGTCTAGTAAAACTAGAACTCTTTCAGAATTAGGACTCTCACCCTCTTAGCCTTTTATCTCCAGCTGCAAATGGCACCATTTTTCTTTATAAATAGGCTCCCCATCAGGCCTTGGCCCAAGCTAGCTCAGCTCACCTGTGTGCCAGCTCTACTCCAGCCCATTCCTCTCTTTGGAGTGCCATCAGCCTTGCTCCAATTCCTCTTATTCTTGCTTGTACATATTCAGCATCAAGTCAACAAGCTTTCCTGTCTATTTGGATGTGCCAAGTGAATAAGGAAAAGAAGAAGAAACTTGCTTCTTCCAGCAGGTGCGCTAGCAAGAAGTGCGGCCGGCCGTAGCTGACATGTGTGCCAACTCCAACAACACTTGTAGGCTTCTTCATCCATGGTGAGGCCTTCAACTTGAATAGGAGCTTCATCTTCTTTCTCTAGCACTATTTTCACAAGGAGAAGGAGGATAAGGAGAAGAAGGGCGCACAATCCTTCTATCTCCAAGCACCACTGCAAGACAAGAGAAGAAGAGAAAGAAAAATGAGATGAGTAGAGAAATAAAAGATGTAGCACTTCATTTCTCTTCCTCCCCTCTTATGTCTCTACCCTTCAACCTCCTCCTTGTCCATTTACAATGTCTCCAGCCATAGCCCCTTTAGCACTCTAATTTACACCAAAGCAAGCCCTTTGCTCTCCTAATTTAGGTCCTTTGATGTCCATGTGCGCACAGCCCCTAGATGGCATGCAAACAGCCCCATTGGGAACCTCCAATTGGTCTCTACAAGAAAAGCCTTGCTGATCTCCTAAACATCCTCTATGCACCCCTCAATTAGTCCCCTCGAGTGCCCCTAAAAACCTTAACGATTAGGCCCTCTGAGTGCCCCTAAGATCCTTCACATTTAGGCCCCGTATGTGCCCCAATGGTCAGATCCTCTAAGCACCTCAATCAGGCCCTTTGAGTGCCCTAACTCATCAACAATTAGATCCCTTGTGTTCTCTTAAACCCATCTACAATCAGGCCCTCTGTGTGCCCATAGACCTGTCCCTAATCAATCATCTAAAAAGCCCCTTTGATGTCCACTTAAATAGGTCCTTGCCTAGCCTGCCATTAGCACCCAAGTTGGCCATTCAAACAGCAGTTCGGTTTGATATGTGCCTAATGGGCTGAGCTTACATGCAATTGGGCTTGATCGGTGCTGCGTGAGGACAGAACTGCAGGTCTGATTTCTAAAAGGCACGGTAGATCAGAATTGAATGTTGTTTATTGCATTCAAAAGAGGACTCATAAAGGAAGATTATTGATGTTGAAGACTTCTTCATTGGACGTCCACAGAATCCTATGAAAAACTTTCAAGTAGAGGATATGATGGAAAAAGCATAATTTGGCACACAACCAAGCGGCGTGACTTTGGTGCAAAGACCACCAAGAGCAACATGGAAGTTAGAATGGACTCTCATTTGGGAAAAATGAATTTTATTAGAGATCAAAAGCTCTTTCTCAAATTTCTAGTGAACTCCTTGGCTTATTCAAATCTCAAAATATCTATTCAAGGTGAAAACCTGAAGGGGCACCTTGAGCAAAATTGGATAAACCTATTGTGTGAAAATCCCCCAATGGGATGCATAGGCAAAATTCAAAAGGGGTTAGCCTAGGTGAAAACTCCGCTAAGGAGCAATCAGGTTGATAATAATAAAAAGCAAACAAGAAAAGAATCTAGTAGGGCATGCCCCCAACCTAGCTAGGTGGGCGGGTTCATCCCCTTAATTTAACAGGGAGGAGGTCCAAGTTGCCGATGAGGAAACAACTCCCTTAGCCTTATCTACCTTATAGTAGAAATATGCCACGGAGACCATACCTAAGACAATGAAGAAGACCACCTCCTACCTATAAAATTTCCACATTCCACCTTGGAGGGGACAAAGAGTAAAACCCTATTTCAATCTCACACATTGTTGCCACCTAAATCTTCCTTTTGGCTATGGCAACCCAACAATCCTAATCATTATGATCCCGATGGTCTTACATAAGCATTTACAAGCCTTGGTTATTCAGCCCACATGTCATGAAAAAGTTCACACCACCATGACCGTCCTGGTCCTTATAGTTTTAAATTTTTTTAAAACCTATACCAACTTGAAAACTCCAGTCTTGTTGATCGACAAAACCTCCATGCCATCCTGACCACTCTAATCCTAATGATCTCCTAGAAAACTCAAAACTTTTGGGTCATCATTCTAGATGACCTTTGACACACTTGCAATCTTGACCACTTTGGTCTTGATGGCCTCAAAAAAACACTCTTACAAACTATCTAGAACCCTGTTCTAGGCAATTGTCTAAATCTCTACAATCTTGACTATTCTAGCTTTAATGGTTTCAAGAAAAAGAAAAAAGACACACAAACAAAAACTTTCAAAATGACTAGAGCCCTATTCTGGGCACTTTTCAAAATTTTTGCCATCTTGGTTATTCCAGCTTGTTTGCTCTACAAAGAGCTTCCCATTTTCTAGACTATCATTTTGGATTATGCCTGGCATCAAACCCACTATCTTGGTCACTCTGACCTTGATGGTCCACCAAAAAAATTCACTTCTGTTGTTAAACAAGTTAAAAATCACACATGGCAAGGAAAACACCAATTCATTATCTTGTTCCACTAATTCAAAATCCCAATCAAAGTAAGAAAAACCATTCTTAGGGCCATAACAGCTACTTTGGACATAACGATTTCCCTAAGGCCACAACAACACCTTTAGAATCAAAATTGTTTTTTAGAGCCACAACAAATCCTTCAAGTCTATCCTTAGAGCCACTATAGCTCCTTTGGACAAAAACTTTTCCTCAAGGCCACAAAAGCACCTTTGGAAAACCCATCCTTATGGCCACTATAGCTCCTTTGGATTCATCCCTAGGGCCACAACAGCTCCTTTGGATATCAATTTTTTCTTTAGGGCCATAATAGCAACTTTGGAATCAAAATTGATCCTTAAAGCCACAACTACTCCTTCGGGTCTATCCTTAGGACCACTACAGCTCCTTCAAACACAAAAACTTTTTCTTAAGACCACAAAAGCATCTCTGGAAAACTTTTTCTTAGGGCCATAAAAGCACCTCTGAAAAACCTATCTTTTGGGTCACTATAGCTTCTTTGGATTTGTCCCTAGGGCCACAATAGCTCCTTTAGATTTATAAAATAACCATCCTCAGGGCCACTACAACTCCTTTGGATTTATCGTTAGGTCCACTATAGTTTATTTGGATCCGTACCTAGGGCCACAATAGCTCCATCGAACTAAATTTTTTACTTAGGGCCACAAATAGAACCTTTGGAATCTAGATCCATCCTTTGGGTCATCAAAGCTCTTTTGTATCCATCCTCAAGGCCACTACAACTACTTTAGACAACAAAGTTTTTTCTTAGGGCCCTAAAACTAGCACCGTTGGAACCAAAATTTTTTCTTAGGGCCACAAAAGCACCATCGGAATTCAAAAACATAAAACTTTCCTTAGGGCCCCCAACATCACCTTTGGAACAAAAATATTTTTTGAGGACCACAACAGCACATGTGATATTTATAAACCTCTTCTTAGGGCCACTACTACAGCTCCTTTGAACATTAAAACTTTTCCTTAGAGTTGCAATGTCACCTTTGGAACCAAAAACCTTCCTTAGGACCATCACAGCTCCTTCAGACCCAAAAACCTTTCTGAGAACCATTATAGCTCCTTCAGACGCAAAAGCCTTCTATTAGGACAAATCTCAACCGTAGGACCATAAATGTCCTTAGAATCCAAAAACTCATCCTTAGGGCCCCAACACTCCTCAGGATCTACATCGACAACCTGATCCACAAGCCAAGTTAGAATCCACATTTAGTCTAATCTACCTTTCAATAAGTGGCTTGAGGGAAGCGGCAATTCTATACTGTTGGCACCAAATCTTTTCGCTCAGCTCACTCAACACATATTTGAGCAATGTCGAAGCCTGTCCAAAAATCTGACCTAGATTCAGAAAATTCAAGTATAGATGATGCAAACAGGCTCTGTAAATGCCCGCATGGCTTGATAGGCTACAAATGGACAAGATAATGTGCTCATTGCATAACCCCAGTCAAGAGCTTCACAACAGTGCCCAAAACATGGAAAACGGGCACCTAAAGGCCGAAATAACAATGTTGCCTCTAACACTTTGGGACAAGTTGGAACTCTAACATGGAATTCTAACTTTACCACATTGTCAATGTTAGATAGAGCTAGCCAACACTTAAAATAGATTGAAAATCCGACAACTAGATGAAATGATATGTATGAAATATCAAATCAAGCCAAAGTCTGTATTAAATAGCACCAGGAGCATGATGGTCCAAACCATTTTCAGAGTGGCCTACAAGCTAAAATTTTCAATTTCTCAATCCATTACTATAGTCTCAGGAATATTGATGCATTAGAATTAAATTTTTGTCAATGGACAAATTTAATTGCATTCAATTATAGTTTTCGACATTATCGACGATCGAGATCGCACTGATCGGTGAAATCGATAAAATCAGAAGATTTGATGCAATTCAAGGCATCATGGCCACACATCTTGATGGTATACAATATCAATTTTCATCAGGGATTATCTCATATTAATTTGATTTAATTCCAGGTGTGTTTAAACAATTTTTAGCTAGAATTAATGATAGCCAACGGATCAGGAGCATCTAGATGGCAAGAGTGGATTGAGCTTCATCTCCTGCATGCAACACCTCATACTTGGCCAAAATTCCTTCATTCTCATCTGATTTTTATGACATTCATCCTTTCCCACACTCCTCCTTTGGTTGGAATTCTATTGGCTAAGGAAGTCTTCATGAGATAAGACTCTTGCTCTCTTATCCTATCTTCAATTTATCACTATCTCCATGGGCATTATCTTTATTTTAATTCAACAATATCTTTCAAATATCATCTTAAGCTATCATATGACTATCCTTTGGCAAAATTTCAGTTCATGTGTCACTGGTTTCTATGCTCAATGCTCTACAAAGTAGGGAAGGGTGTGTTAGCTCTCACCTTACACACACCTAGCTGATGGGAGGTCTTCGTGCACTAGGACTCCACCCAACTCACTTTTATCCATATCCCATCTAAGTCTTATCATCTAAAGTTTATCTTAACCATTATATGGGCATATTTTGGTTGAACATCAACCCATTCCCACCTACCTTTTGCGCACACTCACCTTAAAGGTAGGGAAGGGTGTGCTAGATTGCATCTTACACACACCTCACATTGGTTGGATGTCTAGCCCAATTAGGAGTCTAGTAAAACTAGAACTCTTTCAGAATTAGGACTCTCACCCTCCTAGCCTTTTATCTCTAGCTGAAAATGGCACCATTTTTCTTTATAAATAGGCTCCCCATCACGCCTTGGCCCAAGCTAGCTCAGCTCACCTGTGTGCCAGCTCTACTCCAGCCCATTCCTCTCTTCGGTGCGCCATCAGCCTTGCTCCAATTCCTCTTATTCTTGCTTGTACATCTTCAGCATCAAGTCAACAAGCTTTCCTGTCTATTTGGATGTGCCAAGTGAATAAGGAAAAGAAGAAGAAACTTGCTTCTTCCAGCAGGTGCGCTAGCAAGAAGTGCAGCCAGCGTAGCTGACATGTGTGCCAACTCCAACAACACTTGTAGGCTTCTTCATCCATGGTGAGGCCTTCAACTTGAATAGGAGCTTCATCTTCTTTCTCTAGCACTATTTTCACAAGGAGAAGGAGGAGAAGGAGAAGAAGGGCGCACAGTCCTTCTATCTCCAGCACCACCTGCAGCACAAGAGAAGAAGAGAAAGAAAAATGAGATGAGTAGAGAAATAAAAGATGTAGCACTTCATTTCTCTTCCTCCCCTCTTATGTCTCTACCCTTCAACCTCCTCCTTGTCCATTTACAATGTCTCCAGCCATACCCCTTGAGCACTCTAATTTACACCAAAGCAAGCCCTTTGCTCTCCTAATTTAGGTCCTTTGATGTCCATGTGCGCACAGCCCCTAGATGGCCTGCAAACAGCCCCATTGGGAACATCCAATTGGTCTCTACATGAACAGCCTTGCTGATCTCCTAAACATCCTCTATGCACCCTTCAATTAGTCCCCTCGAGTGCCCCTAAAAACCTTAACGATTAGGCCCTCTGAGTGCCCCCTAAGATCCTTCACATTTAGGCCCCGTATGTGCCCCAATGGTCAGATCCTCTAAGTACCTCGATCAGGCCCTTTGAGTGCCCTAACTCATCAACAATTAGATCCCTTGTGTGCTCTTAAACCCATCTACAATCAGGCCCTCTGTGTGCCCATAGACCTGTCCCTAATCAATCATCTAAAAAGCCCCTTTGCTGTCCACTTAAATAGGTCCTTGCCTAGCCTGCCATTAGCACCCAAGTTGGCCATTCAAACAGCCGTCAATCAACTCCATTCCATGCTATACACAGTCCCTTTATCCATCGAGGAGAATGAAGTCATGTCCTGAGCATTCTTGGATCCACAAGAAGGACCAAGTCTCTCCCGGGTGGGCTCTTGATCCCTTGATTTGGCTGGAGGAGAGGGTGATGTCCTGGGCATTCTTGGAATCCATACAATAGGCCAAGTCTTCCCTAGGAGGATTCTCAGCTTCAACAAAGATAGCCCCTTTGTGTGGCCTTCTCCATTTTAATATTGTCGACTCTAGAAACGGGTTCCGGATTGGCACATCAAGAAAAGGTGATGATGGAATGGGAAAGGGAGTGAATCGAAAAACACTCGGAAAGTGGAAAAATCCTCACCTCGGTCTCACACTCACATTGATCCCCAAACTTTCATCTCACGGCGTCGCTCGAGCACCGGAGACAGTTTGGGTCATGTGGGAGGAGAGTGAGGAATAGAATGACTTAGAACATGAATAAGAGAGCAGGTGGTTGCCAGGAGCCGCGGGCTCTACTTTATAGAATAAAAACAAGATTGAGTTGACCGTGTGTACCTTAGCGTGGGAGATTGGGATGTGAGTTCAACCTTCTTCTTCTTCGGCCAACCGATGAAGAAGAGTCCAACCGCTGCTAATTTGATCAATCTGTGTAACTTAAAAATAATGAACAAAGTGAAGAGTTTGAATAGACTTGATAGAAGTGTAGAAACTGTAATAAGAAGATGAGAGATAAGCAAATGAAACTGAACTCACCGGCTTCGGGGTGAGCCTTAACCCTTTTTTTGTGATTTTAATTATGTAAGAAGGATTCAAAATTAACCAAAAGATATTCTAAAATAGTAAATAAACTGAGTGAAATGAGTTGAGAAAGCTTATGGAGTGGATCGGCTTGAATTGATGCCAAGTTGGTTGAAACAAGCCGGTTCGGGTAGCCTTGCACCCTCCTGGTGCGACTTCAGTGCAAAAAATTCTATGGAGATCCCGATGTCAGAATTGAGTACCGTTTATTACTATGGATAGAGAAATCAAAGAGGAAGAGATCTTCTATTGATGGCTTCTTCTAAATCTATTCTTACAAGCCTGTAGAAAATCCTAAATTTGACGGATATGGAAGAACAAAACCTGGATACACGCGCTCGGTGCAGCAATTGCCACGGACAGATGGCAAGTCAGAATCGAGTGCCGCTAGTTGAAAATGAAAGACGGTGAAGAGAAGAACAACTCTTATTTTGAAGACTTTTGCAGAAGGAGTCCCAGATTTTTTGTAAAAGCTGATAAATTTGGTTGATGTAGAACACACGGATTGAGCTTTCTCCTTTGCTTCGGGATCGATCTCTCAACGTCGGCACGGATTTGAACGTCAGGATAGCTTTTAGAGGGAGCTTGGATGACCTCAGGACCAGCTAGCCATGGGAGGTTCAACCTTGTGTCATTGGGAATAGCCCTCAATTTATAGAGATGGAGAACCGGTGCAAAATATAGAAATTGGACCGACCGCGCCCCCGGCTTTCAAAGGAAGTGGGGCGCGCTGGTCGCACCCTCCACCTGAGGACACTTAGGGCACGTCCTCACCTTGAGGGTGTGCAGTGCGCACCCTCCTGTTTCAAAAGGAGCGGGGGCACGTTACGTGTTTCATTGCTAAAAATTGTCGGAACCTTCTGAAAATTGCTAAAAATCAGACTTGATAAGATGAATGCGCCCCCAACCAGGGGGCATGGTCAAAATAATCGATAATTAACAATCAAAACCTTCCAAAAATATGGTTTAGAAAGTGTAAATTGGGGTAAATTCTGATTTTTGAAAACTGACCGCGTCCCCCCGTTTCTTGCGCGCCCCCGGACTAAGGGCACATAGGGTGCGCCCGCAAGTTAAGGGCGCAGTCACTGCGCCCTCCCTTTTTAAAGGGAGCGGAGGCACGGTACACTCTCTCTCCTATGCGTATGTTTCGTGGGTCATAACTTGCAAATGGGACGTCCGATTTGACTCCCATTTGTTGCATCAGAAAGAGAGCATTAAACTGCAGCTCCTCAAGTTAGTAAACCAGTCATCATGACTCCAGAGACAATTGCAAGGGGCTTTCCACCAGTTTACCCTCTCACGGAAAGCCGAAAACCATGACAAAGATCCGAAAGGGCACGATTTCGGTCGAGGAATCTCGGGTCAACTCGGGATGACCTAAAATGATGATCAAACAAGTCTAGTATGCTCGAAAAACCTGAAATCATCCAAGCTTATCCCAGTAAACGTGAACCGAAGCTCGAAAAAGCTGGGAAATTCTAAAATCGACCAAAACGGTCGTATGGCCCCGGTTGATGAAATATATGGCTAGGATCAATCCGGATGACCCAAAAAGACCCGGTGATGACCGAAAAGACCTAACACGTGTTCCAAGATAGCTGTGTTAGTACATATTGAAAAGCCATAACGAAAAGCCGTTATAGACCAACGCCTACCAAAATGACTTGTCGGAAACCCTGAATGTTATAGAACACACGCGAGAGTCCCGAGATGTTCAAGTATGGACCATTCAAGGTCGGTCATCGAGAAGGCTTCATGTTTTCACGGTTCACGCGTGGCTCTCGCTTGAAGGTTACAGCATTATTCCAGAAATCATCGGTCCATTCCCAACTCACGAGGGGATCCACCAACATCCTTAGCCCATATCCATGAGGTAATCCAGATCAGATAATGGTTAAATAAAGGATATTGCCAATGGAATAGGAGTCTGGGGCTCCAAATTAGGCCAATTTGGCATGTCTATAGCTTGCCTCACCTTGATGTCGGCTTTACAAGGGAATGACTGTAGCGGAGCAGAGTGAAATGTAGAGAAATCATAGTGAAGCGAGATGGATCGTAGTGGAATGTAGTGGAGCGAAATGGTGATGGACTGAAAAGGTGGTATCAAGGTGTAAATATAGACACGCTCAACGACCAGATTCGGCAAGACGAATCTCCTCAAGTCTCCTGGTTAACCGCCATGTTTCATCAAGTCTTCCTTTGTTTGATTGGTAAGAGATGTGCCACAGGCACAAGAGAAGAATAGCCAACCCCCAACACGGTGGGGAGTCCCCGAAACATGGGTTCGTAGGTTCATCATCAATCGGTAACCCGATCTTTGCGGTGTTCCTGTACTGTGATTGGCTAAAATTTAAAAAGAGATTTGTTTCTAAAAAAGTAAAAGAATACCAATCGAGCACAATCAGGCTCTCAGATTCATTTAAGTCTTCCAAGAGACAAAATTCAATTCGGAATGGAATGATCTCGAATTCCAAAGGGCAAATGTTGAAGCACAAACTGTGAAGATAATGACGATGCAAGTTCTGATCGAAAAGGAGGCCCTTGGCGGGATGAATTGACTGCCACAATGAGATGGATAGCAAGAGAGTGGCCATAGCAGGGATAGAAATGAAATATTTGAAGGCACAAGGTGATTACCAAACACAGTGGGATTAACAAACACGGTGGGATTAGAAAGATCGAAATTGGGGTACATGATGGGAGAACATCCCTACTAGGGTTCAAAGAAATCCTGACGGAGGTAGAAGATCATGAATAGATGTATGCAATGATAACAATAAAAATACAATGCAACTAATACTACATGATGCATGTTGGCTCAAAAACCAAAAACAAGAATTGTATAATAATTAGTTGAAGATATACATTGTCTATGAGGTCAATGTATAATTAGTTGAAGAAACCCATTCGGAAACCATCGTCCTTCACTGCACAATTTTGGCTTATACATGAGTAAGATGACCTGACCGTCGTGGGTTTTGATGAAGGGGATCTCGAGTCAAGTCTTCTTCTTCATGGTAAAATAAGTAGTAATACACCTAATAAACGCTAAGAAAGGAAATGATGATGGTGAGTTTCCACTATAATGACACGCATTCTCACAAAAGAGTTCATGTGAATTGATGAAGACACAGAGCAAAAGTTTCTCGACAAAGTTGAGACCAAGGTAATGATGACATCTCCTGAGAATCCTCATGGGAGGGAAGTGGCGAGCATTGCCTTATTGAAATCCTACAAAAAGTTTCTCGGCAATATTGAGGCCGAGGTTATGGTGACACCTCCTCCTAAGAATACTCAGGGGAGGGAAGTGACGAGCATCGCCTTGTTGTGCAATTCTTTTTGTTTGTTCTTTGTGCTTGAAACACTCGAAAAAGGAGATTAGAATGCCAATATGGCTTATCCCCTTGCAACTTGCAGTATGTCTTGACCTTTGTCAAGGGGTATAGGCTTCTTAATAAAGTAACAAATATGCAAAGGTGTGGCTTAATGCATGCTAAATGACATGTTAATGAAAGTTAAAATGAAAAGGGAGAGTAAAGGATCAACCGGAAAGGTAAAAAAACTCATAAAATGCAAAACAGGGTCTGCCCCTGCTAGTGCCCCATACACGGGGCACCTACTATAGGTGTCCCCTTTATGGGGTGCGTTGACTAAAGTCAAAGTGCCCTATTTATGAGGCACCAGGGACTAGTTTCAGCAGATTTTCTTCCCTTCTTCGCGGCGTCGCCCCGGAGTGTAAGAAGACCTCCAAGATGAAACAGGAGCTCCTCCTTATAGCCAATATGTAAATGATGCAAATGGTAGGGTGTTTGGTCATTGGATGTAAGAGGAATGGTGAGTACAGACTTTCAAAGTCGGAAGAAAACTATACTTCTGGGTAGCTGAAACAACAGGTTTTTGGGATTTTTGGAAGAGAGTTTTGAGGTGATTTGAGGGTTTAGGGAGTGCGCTAAGGGCTTGGATTCGTGGTATTGGATGAGTTGTGTGGTTGGACAGAACTGCAATCTCTTCAAAGCGCCAAATGGGTGCCTATTTATAGCCAAAAAGAGGGCACTTTGGTCAAATTTGAAAACCAGTTCCACGCGGCAAGTGCCCTATATATGGGGCGCTAGCATCATGCATCATGAGCCATGTCAAATCCAAAAGACGAGTCCTCGTGAGTGGTCAAATCGGTCGATCGAATCGATTTGACCAGGTGCCAGGCACCCCATTTATAGGGCACCTGGTGCCCCATTTATAGGGTGCCTGGTGCCCTAATTATAGAGCGCTTGGTGCCCTGTATTTAGGGTGCTTTGACCCTAGTCAATGCCCTATCGATCTTCTTCGAAATGCGCCGAAAATCTTGATTTTTCTGGAAAATTTGGTTCCCTTGAAAGGTTACTCAAATATTCTTTATAAAAACAAGAATTTAAGCTCTTCAACTGGACCAAAATTGCGTGCCTATAGCTTGCCTTGCCTTGGCGTCGATTTTGCAAGGGAGTGACTTGAATGAAGCATAGGCGAATGTAGTGAAACGTAGTGAGGCGCAGTGTTATGAAGTGGTAATGAACTGAAAATGTGACGCCAAGGTGTAGATTTACACACACCTTCATTATCCTAGTTGAGTGGAATAAAACTTTGTCAGACTCCGAGATCACCCTTTGTCTTATCGAAACCTTCCCTCTAGTTGATTGGTTAAGAAGAAGAACAGTACTAAAAGTAAATTACTAAAATCCCACGTGGGGGAGAATTGTTACCGGCCAGGACCCGAACTGCATGGTGTGCTGGACTCGGTAGAAATGCATTGAAAAGTAAACTGCAAAAAGTAAAGAGGAGACAACCAATCAACCAAGGTTGGGTTCCTCAAATTCATAAGGTTTTACTCAACAATACCGGTTCAGTTCGACATGTAAAAACTTCTTGTTTCGATGAAATCATTATTAAAACATGTTGGAAACTGATTCTCTTGAAAAATCAAGACCTCCACTAAGGGCTATAAAAGACCATCTTTAAAAGGGTTCACGATGTGATTGAAAGGAGGTTATGGCAGGATTAGGAAGCAGGAAATGGTTGTGGTGAGATGATGCATGATGGTGTATGAAATGATGTATGCTGGGTTTAAAGAAATACAAATAATTATAGGAAACTAGTTGAAGATATAGGTTAAACATAACGGGTCAGGACATCCACAAAGAAACCGTCGTGCCCGCATATTCAACTTTGGATTATCCTCAAGCCTAGGGATTAACTGAGCCCTCACTGATTTTGTTGAAGGGGTTCTCAGGCTCAGCCCCCTCTAGACTTGAGGTCTTCAACATCTTAAATATTATTTATTTTGATAGATGCAATACTAAATGCAAGTCCTAATAGGGGTCGGGGTAATCCACTTTTGGTTTTTTTTCCAATTTATGATTTTTTGTCATTTTTGCTTCCTCCAAGTGTCTGGGGATATGAAGTTGGTATGCCTTCTTCTGTTCCTGCATCCACTCGAGAGAAGATATTAGAACTTTATTTTGGCTTAGTCCCTTGCCTTGAGAGGGCAAAGTTGCCTTGATCTTTTGTCAAGGGACATAGGTCTTATCAAGGTAAAGATAACAGAAAAACATAAGTATGTAGAAAAGGAAATACGCAAAACTGAAATTAAACATGAATGCAAAGGTAACTAGTCAATTTAGAAAGCAAATTTTTTTAGGTGTTTTTGGTAATTTTTGATAATGTTTTTGGTATTTTGGCTATTTTATAATTTTTTGGTATTTTGGATATTTACTATTTAAGAGTTTTTGGATTTTATGAATTTGTTTGGTGTTTTTGAAGTATTCAAATTTTTTTGTGCGGTGTGAAGGACACGACCATCTCATCCTTTGCCTTGCTTGCCATAGATGCCCCTCATCGTTACCCAAGGGTTAAGAATAAGCATCACGTGTGAGAGAGTGCCTTGTTCGGAATCTTCTGACCTTCCACCTTTGATAGGCTTGGTTCTTCTTGGACCCAGTCGGTCAACCCTGTCCATAAGGTTAAAGAGGGAAGAGGATTGATGGTAAGTTCTTAATAGAATTCAGGGGTGTCAAATTCGTTTCTCTACTAGTGCCTGCATTACTCGTTTGAGATTTGACATCCTCGGGTCCTTCCTTCTAGCCCTTTTTCTTTGATGGCCTACATTCAGACTGGTCTTTTTTCTTTGACCTGAGGGGTTCATTGCCCATCTTTTGGAGTCTTTTTCTTTTTTGGGCTTTTGTTGGTACACATTCAGACAGGTCTATTCTTTTGCCGAACTGAGGGGTCATTGCCCATCTTTTGGCACCTTTTCTTTTAAGAAGTCAGACCTTCAGAGGCATTCTCCTACTAAGGCAATGGGCACTTTCAATACTTCTTATTCTAACCCCTTTCCTCCATTTAGAATCGAAGTAAGAAGAGAATAGGATAGTGTCGACCTTATTTTGCCAAGTATTGCCTAGCTTTCTCTTTGACTTACAATCATCGTTTTTCGAAATCTAGGCGTGTAGTGTGTGCAATATGATGCCGATCCTTATTTCCCTAAGTGACAAGTTGGGATACAGAACAAGCAAGCATTAGATGTTACTACCATTCTTCACACCTTCGGATTTTATAGATTTTTTTGTGATTTTTGTTTTTCTTTTAAGGGAATTTTTTTTTGAGGTATACATCATTCTAGGGATGAGCTAGTTCTTCTCCTTATGCATTAGTTAGCTTATATGAATTACCAGGATAAATTGCTGAGATTACATACGGACCCTCCCAATTAGGTTGAAGTTTGGAGCGGGGACCACCCGACTTAATGAATATTCTTTTAAGCACAACCTCACATATTTCAAATTTTCTCTCCACCACCCTCTTCTGATAAAATCTTTTAAGTCTATTCTGATAAGATCTAGCATGTTCGGCAGCGGCCAGCCTCCTTTCATCCAAGAGTTTGAGTTGCACAAGAAGGGAATCTTGGTGTTCATCCATCGAGATGTCTCGATCGATCTAGACTCGAAGTGAAGGAATGAGTACTTCGTATGGGACTACCGCCTCCATCCCAAATGCCAAGGCATAGGGAGTTTGTCCCGTTGGGTCCGAATAGAAGTGCGGTAGGCGCATAGAGCATCCACTAACTTATCTGGCCAGTCCGCGAACTTGCAAGACTTACACATTTTCTTAATAATTTTTATCAGAGTTTTATTTGTTGCTTATGCTTGACCGTTGCCTTGAAGATAATATGGAGATGAATGATGCAATTTGATGCAATACCTGTTGCAAAGGTCCTGCAACTCCTGAGAGATGAATTGTGGTCCATTGTCAGTGATGATGTCGCCTAGGATCCCAAACCTGGCAATTTGCGTTTAATGAAGGTGCAGACTGTTGAAGCCTTGATTTCCATGTATGCTTCCGCTTCTGCCCACTTGGTGAAGTACTCCGTTGCCGTTAGGATGAAAATTTTTGTTTTGTTTGTGGAGTTTAGGTCACCAAGGGGTCCGATAACATCAAAAGCCCACATAGCGAAAGGCCATGGGGCATGAATCGGGTGAAGGGAAGATGCGGGAGAGTGAATCTTGTTGGCGTGAAGTTGACATTGATGACAGTGCCGGACAAAGATCAAGCAATCTTCTTCCAAAGCAGGCCAATAATACCCTTACCTGATGATCTTCTTGGCGAGAGCTTGAGCATTTACAAGTCCTCCACATACTACGGAATGTGATTCTTTAAGCACCAATTCAGCCTCTTCTTCATCCACACATCTTAATAGTACGCCGGCCAGGCCCCTTTTGTAAAGCACTCCACCTAAGATGGTGTATCTCTGGGAGACTCTCTTGATAGCCTTTTTCTCTTCGGTGGTTGCCCCTACTGGATATGTCTGATCCTTAACAGTAATTCACAATCTCATAATACCAAGGTTTCTCACCTTCATCTAATTCCTCCAACTCTACTAAAGATACTTCTTCCTTTTTGCTCAATGTATTCTATCCTTTCAAACTCTTCTTTAACCATCAAGAATTGCGCATCTTCTACTGCCGGAGTGGTACATCGGCGGAAATAGATCGTCCTAACCTGTCTGCCTAGTGGGACAGATAGTGAAGATGCCAGAGAAGCAAGAGCATCGGTAAGAATATTCTGAGCATGAGGAACATGAATAAATTCGAGTTTGGAGAATAGCTTGATGTAACAGTCGGTGAGTTCTTGGTACAGTTTGAGCCCCAGATGTACGGTATTTGTAAAGCACTTGGTAGAGAATCAACTGACTATCACCGATCACCCTTAGTTCGGTGGCACCAAAGAAGTGAGCGGCCTCCAGTCCAGCCAACAAGGCTTCATACTCAGCTATATTGTTTGTTGCTAGAAAATGGAGCTGAAAAGTCTGTGAAATGGTGACACCTTCGAGTGATAGAAGAGCGATCCCTATCCCTCTGCCCTTAGAGTTTAATGCCCCATCAAAATATAAAGTCCATAGATTGGAAGATCGAATGGATATCAATTCCTCATTGGGAAATTCTAATTGGATGGGGTCAAAGATTGGGATGGGATGATGGGCCAGATGCTCAGCAATTGCATAGCCCTTGGTCACCTTCTGTTGGATGTAGGTGATGTCAAATTGAGAGAGAAAGCTCTGCCAACATGCCAACCGGTCAGTCAGGACAGATTTTTTAAGAAGAAACTTGACGGGATTCATATGAGCAATGAGATTAACCTCGTGAGCCAGAAAGTAATGTTTAAGCTTCTATAACACCCAAATCAGGGCAGCACAGGTTTTTTCCATGGTTGTATACTTCTGCTCACAAGGATAAAAAATTTTAGACAGATAGTATGTTGCTCGCTCATTCCCTTCATCATCTAACTATGCCAATACTGCTCCGAGGGATCCTTCCAAAACTGAGATGTATAAGATTAAGGGTTTGCCAGGAACTGGAGGTTTGAGCACAGGTGGGCTCGACAAATATTTCTTTAAACCATCGAATGCCTCCTGACATCTTGAATCCCATCTAAACTCGGCCTTCGCCTTGGTTACCTCATAGAAAGGCTTGCACCTTTGAGAGTGTTGTGAGATAAACCAACGAACAAAATGTAGCCTACCAATTAAACCTCTCAGCTCTTTTAAGTTCTTTGGTGGAGGCATATCAATGATAGCCTTGACCATGTTGGGATCGATCTCAATGCCTCTTTTGCTGACGATGAACCCAAGTAGCTTTCCGAATGACACTCTAAACACACACTTCTTAGGGTTCATTTTAAGCTTATATTCCCTGGCTTGCTGCAAAACCCTTTTTAACACCTCATCAGCATGCTCATCTCGAGTTCGAGATTTAACCATCAGGTTATCCACGTACACCTCTACAAATTTATGCAACATATCATGAAATATCGCCTCCATGGCCCTTTGATAAGTTGCTTCGGCATTCTTTAATCCAAAGGGCATGACAACGTAGCAATAAGTTCCCCAAGGTGTAGTGAAAGAGGTCTTCTCTTAATCTACTTCTGCTAACCGGATTTGATTATACCCTGAATATCCATCCATGAATGATAGGGTTTCATATCCAGCTGTGTTATCAACAAGGACATCAATATGAGAAAGGGGAAATCATCTTTTTTGGACACGCTCGGTTTTAAGTCCCTGAAGTCAATGCAAATTCGAACCTTTTCGTCCTTCTTCATGACCCGGGACTATATTTGCCACCCATTGCGGATAAAGGACGATTATAATGAATTTTGCTTGGAGCTTATCGACCTCTTCCTTCATCTTTAATGCTATGTCTGGGTGGAATCTTCTTAGCTTTTGTTTGACCGGGGTAGCTTCAGATTTTAAAGTTAATCGATGCTCTACCAATGACTTGTCTAACCTCAGCATATCTTCATATGTCCAAGAGAACATGTCCTTATACTCTTGTAGCACTCCCATTAGATTTTGCTCTTCTAAAGGGGTGAGGTTGGCACTGATGAGGATATTCTTAGGATCTTTTGGTGTTACAAGAATAAGTTCCTTAGTTGGTTCATCCACCGTAGCTGATGGTTCTTCGAATCTCTTTAATCCGGATGCATATGCTTCAGCCAAATCCTCTTCTTCTTCCTCAATGTCAAGATCCTTTTTCGACACAACCTCATAGACCCATAAAGTTGGATCGATGTTGTCCTTCTCCTCATATCAGATCTCATCCAACTAGATTGCATTTTCTAGATATATTCCGGTTCCTTGGCACATTCTATGTTTTTCTGAGCTAACTGATACAGGTATTTTTCTGGAACACTCCTACCTCTGATTTTTGTCCTATTTTTATTGGAAACCAAACCTAAAGAAGAAGAAGGCAAATAAGGGAAGGAAGAGGAGGTGGAGGGAGTGGAATTTATTGGGGAGGATGGAGGGCAAAGAAGGTTAATCAAGGATCTGGTGGCTCCTTGGGTTGAATGCCCTTTCGAGGTAAGTTGAGATGTTTCCTCGATCGAAATTTGAGTTTCGAGGAGGACATTTTTTAATGGGAAGTGCTAAATATAAAGATAGAATGGGCTTCAGGTGCCCAATTTGGGGTGAGATCAACTGCGGGAGCCAAAGTAGGCGGAGATATTGATAAAGGGGGGAAGACTTCGAGCAATGTTTGATAGAGGGGGCTTTCAGACGCAATGCTGACAGAAAGATGTGATGGGCCAGTAGGCCGGATGATTATGGAAGAAGGTGGGTTCATGGACCCAATGAGAGGAGGATGTGGGCTCGAGGGCCTGGGTTTAAGAGATGGGCTTGAGGGCCTAAGAGTTGGAGAAAATGGGCACAAAGGCCAGGATAGAGGGGCTCGATGGCCCAAAAGCAACAAGTGGGTACGCGAACCCATAAGTTGGGCCTAGGGGCCCAGAAATAGGGATCGGGCCAAAAAACCCAGGGAGAGCATCACAGTAAGTTGGGGTATGGGCCCCAAAATATGAGATAATGAGAGAAGACCCTCGTGGAGTTGGTCGGACTTTTCCTTGAGTCTGTTTGGCAATATGACCCTCGGGTGGGTCAACAGGTGGTTTAGCCTGGAGTGGTTCATTGCTTGACCCTTCTTCATCGGTGGAAAACAAAAGAGATATTTTAGGATACAAGTCATCTTCAGGGTCATTGGTTCTTCTTCTTTTCTCTTGCTCTATCTCTTGTTCTTCCTTGTTTTCAGCTAGTTGAATGGTTTCTTTCTTGATGAAAAACTTGTGTAAGCATCCAGAAAAGTATCTGCTTTTGAGATCCTGACCATTGGTGGTCGTTCTGTCATACCCAACTCCGCGTTTTGGTTGTAACCTCATTATATTGATTGGCTCAGCTATGCCTTGCAGTTCTTTGCCTAGTCCTCGGCCCTCCTGGTATCCCAAACTCTTCATTATGTGCCAACCAACAGTTTCATTTTCCTCTCTTTTCCTTCTCCACACTTTCTTGGGTTGCCTACTTATTTTTGAAAGATCTAAGATTGTCAAAATCGGCTCATTTGGCAACCCAAGGGGTGGTGGTGGAGAAGATGGATGGTCTAGGGGCATGCTAGTCACCTTAATCACTTGTCCCTTGTAAAGGAATTTGAGACACTGGTGATTGGTGGAGGCGATTGCCTCTAGAGCTTCCAAATAGGACCGTCCCAGAATAAATTTGTATGTCAGATCCATCTCAAGTATATGGAAGTCAACAGTGACTGTTTCGGATCCAAGCTTCACATTTAATGTAATCATGCCATCAGCAGGCTTTTTCGAATTGTCATATGATGTCACTGTTATGTGAGATGGACGGACATCCTCTTCAGAAATTTCACAAAGATGTAATGTTTCTGGTGGCAGAACATTAATGGAAGCTCTAGTATCGACCAAGCAAGACTTAATGCTTACTCTATTGATGTGGACTGTGATGCATAAGGCACATTTGTTTATTTCTAGGTCGGCCAACTCTTCCTTTGTAAATGTACAGGCCGGGTACTCACTTCTCGGGACCAGAACTGATGAGATCTTTTCTAGAGGGAAGCTCTCATTCACCATCACCCACTGTAAGTATTGTTGGAGAACCTCTTGATGGACTTTGGATCTTTTGATCAACTCTAAGATAGAGATCCGTGCCGAGATTTTATCAAGATGTTTCAACTCTAAGATAGAGACCCTTTGGAACATGCGCCCACTCCTAAAAGTGGCAAGTTGACGAGCTATAATTGGGATGGTAGTGTTGGTGGTGAGTTAGGTCGAATGATGGGAGATCTTGGGATGGGTGTAATGATGGTGGTTTGAGGCATGGTAGGGTAGGTAGGTTGTGAAGGTACGGTTGCTCGGGGCGGGATGATGATGGGTCCTAGTGGTGGTGATGTTTGTGGTGGATCAACCTGGCAGATTAGGGTCCGTCCTGGTTGGAGGTGTATGGCTGGTGGTCTTACAATGGGTCGTGATGGTACTGGGATGATGGGTGGCCGGTTGAGAGTAATGGGGTTGGCTGATGTAGCTCGGGATATAGAATGGACGGTTCAGTTGACATGCATGGCGGAGGTGGCTCCCTCAACTTGCCAATTCTGGCCCCGATGATGATACTCCTCGGAAGAGATCAAGATGGGATTAACATGTTGATTCCCAGGTGCGAGTGCATATGGAGGTAGAGGGTTTTGGATAATCTCAAGACTGGGGTTCTGTTATTGTTGTTGTTGAGCTGGTGTGTGCTACGTTGTGGTTGATCTTTCACTGTTCTGATATATTCCCCCATCTGGTCCCAGTCAATACTGCCTTGCTCATTAAGGTCATGGATGTAGTCTTTGAACTGAAAGCAATTTTCCATAGTGTGCCCAGGATATCTGTGAAACAGCCAGTATCGCTCTGTGTTGGCATTTTGAGGCCACTCTAACTTCTCCCTTGGCAATGCAATTTGCCATGCCGCCATGAGTGCATTAAAGATATCCATGAGAGAGTATGGCAATGGCGGATAATGGTTTCTCTTAGATTCTATTTTTCAGGGTTCGTAGGCCATGGGAGGGGGTGCTTGGTTGTAGTTGGCAAGTTATTGCCGCAATGGTTTATGAACTGGGGCTTGCGGTCGCTGAGGGATTGAAGCTTGTTGTTGACGAGGCTGGAACTGAGGTTGATGTTGAAGTTGATGAGGGTTTCTAAATAATTGATTTTTTTGAGGGTTCCTAAACTAGTGTTGATATTTTCTAGGTGGGTTCCCTACAATATTGAGGTTCTCGTTTGTCACTACGCCCTCAGTCATTGAGCCGGTTGTGGTAAAAGTGGTTTTCTTGACAGCTCGGGGTCTAGGATCAAACAAACAAGTTCATGATAGGTGAGTCTTTAAGCTGTGTCTGAATGTATCGTGCCTTCTCATAGGGTTCACTCATGGAGGTGGGGTGATGCAAAGCCAGCATATTTTCTAAGGCTGGAGTGGCGTTGGTGATGATCATCTTCACTTGCTCTGGTTCTGCCATGGACCTCCATCTATCAGCATATCTGGTAAAATCTTTATCATTTCTCATTCTTTCGGTCATGAGGTCGGTGATGGAATATGTTGGTCCGACCCTGTCTTGATATCTCTGCAAAAATTTAGCTTTGACAGTTTCAAAGTTACTCGCCTCCAAAGAGTCAAGCGAGTAGAACCACTCTAAAGCTGAACCCTCTAATGATCTTCTGAAAAGAAAAGTAAATAGCCCTTGGGTCATTTTGCCACATTATCGACTCATACAAAAAGTTCTTGATATGAATGAAGGTATTACCGGTTCCGTTGTAATGGTGGTATACCGACATCTTAGAGGGAGGAAGATGAAAAGTAGGGAGGGAAGGAAGAGAAATTTTGGAGATTGCCTTGGTGGTGTCAATTAGACGTCTAAGCTCTCTATATTGCTCATCCATGCGATTGATTTTGTTAATCATAGCCAGATCAACAGAAGGTTCTTCAAGAGGAGGAGGAGGAGTGGATGCTTGGTGCATCAGAATTGGGATTGGATGGGTCGAAGTGGCCAGATAAGAAGGGTACATTGGGGGATTCACCAAAGGATGAGTAGGGTTGAGATGATTAGAAGAATAAACTGGTGGCTTAGAAGGAACAACAACATTCGGATCGGGATGATCTAGATTAGCCACCGGATGAGGAGAAGTTGGGGCTACAAGCCCGGTATAAGAACGGCCATGAATGGGCACATTGGGTTGACGTGCCACTAACCGAGGGGTAGAGATGTGGTGACCACCTTCGGGAGAAATGTGGTCGGCGGGCGACTTGCCCTTGAGGATGGCTTCAATAGCCTGAAGTTGGGTAAGGTCGGCATGAGAGAATGCCTCCCAAAGTGCATTTGGATTGGGTTGAGGAAAAGTTTAACTAGGTTCGGGGAGAACTTCGGGTTCATTGATGACACATACGACATCAGGATAGAAATAAGATTGGTCATACTCCAACTGTAGTTGCTCATATCTTTGATCCGCCATTTCGATAACTCGTCCTGACCTTAAATTCATAAACACAACAAGAAAATAAGGTTGACAAATAAAAGCTCAAGGATTTTTTTTGATTTTATTTTTTTACCCGCTTTTTGTTTTGATTTTTTTGTTTTGGTTTGTTGGACAAGCAAGTTATCAAGCAAATTAACCTCAAGCAAATTTTTGTTTTGGTATTTTAGGTGATTTTGACATTTTTGTTTAATTTTTAATTCTTGTTTGCAAACAAGTAATAGCAAAGACTTTGGAATGATTAATGCAATTTTTTGTGTTTCAACCTTAAATTAATGGCTTGTTAAGAGAATTTTTGTTCACTCAAATAAATGGGTAGGACCCTATGCTCTCACAACACCGAGCAATCTAAGGTTGTCACTCTTTTCACAACGATAGGTAATGGGTTCTCCGGGTTTTGGGGTAAAAAGGTACAACCAGCCCGATCAATGAAGAGGGAATCCTTCACGTCTGGGGACTTACAGAGACCTTGATGGAAGCTACTCAGTCCTTTCGAGAGGGAATACCCGTAGGAGGAGTTGGCAACCACCAAGAGGGGTGTTTGGATGTGTGGGGCTTCAGAAGAAGAGAGCATCCCTTCTCGGATGACCTAAGGAGCCGAAACTCCAATGCAATCTAAATGCGAGTGAAATGTCAAGGAATTAAGGAGCAACCAAAAAGAAAATAAAAAAGCATACAATGATTAATGAGATGTTGTAGGAAGCAAGTGAACAAGACAATGATATATATGAAATTAAACTAAGATGGAAGAAAGCATTAATTTAACTAAGCATGCTTTGAAAGATTCGCTAAAGGAAAACTAGGCTTAGAATGAAATAGACAAGTATACTTAACAAGGGATGAAAGAAGATGATATCTAAGATGCTAAGGTAAAATAAGTTGATAATCAAAGCTAGAAATCAGATCATTATGCTTTTAAAAGGACCAACAGAAAGCAGGTAAATCGGAAGAAACTAGACGATGCTCCAAGGAAATAAACAAGCATGTAAGCAAGTAAATAGCAATGCAAGGAAATGGAAATGACTTAAATGAGAATTAGAGTAAAAATAAGTATGTTTTCAAGTGGACATTCTTAGGAAAGAAAGAAGAACTCACTAAAGCAAAGTCGGTCCCACCGTGGTTGCCAAAAGGTGTCAGCACCTAAAACGGGATCCGTAGATCTCCCTTTTCTGGCCCCTACGCTTGCTTTGGGAACTTGGTGGATGGGATGTTAGTGGTTGTGGTCTCCAGGAGCTAAAGGATCCAAAATATAATAGAAAGAAATAAAAATAAAGAATAAAAATGACCGTCGTACCTTTAGAAGCGGGGAGATTGTTGGGTTCCGACTTCTCCTCTCTCGGCCAGCCGAAAGAAGAGAGCTTAGTGAGTCCTTCGTCTTTGATCCGGTTGAAGCTTCGCCTCGGCCAGATTTACCTACAAATGTCCATACGTAAACATAGAAATAAGTGAAAGGATCATTAGTTCTAATGAAAGTGTAGAATCATGCTCAAATTCGAACTTAAACATGCAAAAGGGAAGGAACTGACCGGATTTGGACTAAACCCCCCAATCCCTATTTTTGATAAGTTTTTAAAGAGGTATGAAGATGCAAAGGTGTGGCTTAATGCATGCTAAATGACATGTTAATGAAAGTTAAAATGAAAGGGGGGAGTAAAGGATCAACCGAAAAGGTAAACAAACTCAAAAAAATGCAAAGCGAGATCTCCCTGCTAGTGCCCCATATATGGGGCGCCTGTTGCAGGTGTCCCCTTTATGGGACATGTTGGCTAAAGTCAAAGCACCCTATTTATGAAGCACCAGGGACTGGTTTCAGCAGATTTTCTTCCCTTCTTCATGGCATCGCCCCGGAGTGTAGGAAGACCTCCAAGACGAAAGTAGGGTGTTTGGCCATTGGATGTAAGACGAATGGTGAGTAGAGGCTTTCAAAGTCGGAAGAAAACTATATTTCTGGGTGGTTAAACTGTAGGTTTTTGGGATTTTTGGAAGAGAGTTTTGAAGTGATTTGAGAGGTTAGGGAGTGTGCTGAGGGCTTGGATTCATGGTATTAGAAGAGTTGGGTGGTTGGACAGAGCTGGAATCTTTTCAAAGCTCCAAATGGGGTGCCTATTTATAGTCAAAAAGAGGGCACTTTGGTCAAATCTAAAAATCAGTTCCACACGGCAAAGCGCCCTATATATGGGGCGCTAGCATCATGAGCCATGTCGAATCCATAAGACGAGTCCCCGTGAGTGGTCAAATCAATCGATCGAATCAACTTGACCAGGTGCTTGGTGCCCCATTTATTAGGCGCTTGGTGCCCCATTTATAGGGCGCCTGGTGCCCTATTAGTAGGGCACCTGGTGCCTTGTATATAGGGCGCTTTGACCCTGGTCAACGCCCTATCGATCTTCTTTGAAATGCTCCGAAAATATTGAGTTTTTTGAAAAACTCGGTTCCCTTGAAAGGTTACTCAAATATTCTTTATGAAAACAAGAATTTAAGCTCTTCAACTAGACTAAAATTGCGTGTCTACAGTGTTGTGTGTACTTAAGTCATACTAATAGTTCTCTTCATTTTTGAGGTAGATTACATTCCATAGGTTAATCAATTATTCGCATGCCTTACAAGGTAAAGAATTTGTTTAATAAAATAAGGTAGTTACAAATATCGTTAATCATGAATTTCTCTCAATTAAAATTGTCATGTGAAATTCAAAATCATTTAAAAAAGTATTTCCTTGCGGATGACATAATGATGATGAATACAATTTCATATAATACTTGAGAGAAGAAGAAATTCATTGCTGATGACGGCTTTGCTTGTGCTTGCTTTGCCTTGTCTACCATGCCTTGCCTTGCCTTACCCAACTACTTTCACTGTTGATATGTCCCACATTGAATCAAAGAGTAAGAGTCATACAGTGAGGTGCAAAATGTGGTAGATTTGATTTGGCATGGTGGAACTAGGATTGATGATGTAGAAGATAAAGAAATTTCTCTACCTTTGATTTTTTTTGAAAATAAAATTTAGAGAATGAATAATAATTTGAAAGGAAATAAACATACTTGGAAACAACAGTGAGTTAAAATGGACTCTTGGGCCCATGAGTTGAAAGTGGGCTTGAAGACCAGGGAGTAGTCGGAATCAAGAGGCACATGAGCTCAAGATTTGAATATGGGCTAGAGGGTCCGGTTGATGTTGATGGGCATGAAGGCCCGATTGGAGGTGATAGGCTTGAAGGCCCAATTAGAGGTTGAGCCCAAAGGACCCAATGAAAAGGGCGGGCACATGGACCCGATTTAAATGGTTGGGAGTAAGATTGTGATTTGTGATGAGCTCGATGGCACCATTGAAGAGTATGGGTGCACAATCCCAATGGTGAAGAAGTGGGGGCATGGGGGCCCGATTTCGAAAAAGTATAAGCACGCAGGCCCGATTGTGAAGAAATGGGGGCATACAGGCCCGAAGTCGAAGGAATATGGGCATGTGTGCCCGAGGTTGATGGAAGGTGGGCACGTGAGCCCAATTTAGAAGAAATTTGGGCACATGGGCCCGATTGCAGAAAAACATGGGCATGTGAGCCCGATTGAGGTGAATTGTTGGCACGCGGGCCCGATTAAGGTGAATTGTGGGCACGCAGGCCCGATTTAGAAAATAAAGGGCATGTGGGCTCGATTGGAGAGAATTGTGGGCACGTGGGCCTGATGGAAGGAAAGGGGCACGTGGGCCCGGTTGGGGAAAAGGGGCATATGGGCCCGGTTGAAGGAAAGGGGCACGTGGGCCCGGTTGATGAAAAGGAGCGCATGGGCCCGGTTGAAGGAAAGGGGTGCATGGGCCCAGTTGGATAAAGGAGGCACATGGGCCTGATTGGATAAAGGGGGCACGTAGTCTTGTTGAATAATGGGGGCACGACGTCCCAGTTGATGAAAAGGGACACACAGGCCCGATTGAAGGAAAGGGGCACAAGAGCCCGGTTGATGGAAAGAGGCACATGGGCCCAGTTGGATGAAAGGGGCATAAGCCAATTGAGTGAGATGGAGTATAGGTGGTTGACCTAAGATTGAAGAATTGGGGGCCCATGGGCCCATTCGATGGTGGTTGTGAAGAGAACAAGGTTGTGGCCCTAGGATGGATGAATTGTAGGCCCAAGAACCCAATCATTGATTGTGAGGAGAATGTGATATGGGTTGTGGCCCTAAGTTTGATGCTAAGGGATTTGCCTGCCTATCTGGAGGAGGTCCTAGTATCCCTTTGCTAGGTCTACATCCTTCTAGAGGCTTGTTGATTCATTCTCCATTTCGCTGACCAATTCTATCCTCTTATTTTTCAGTTCAGGGGTCAATTATATCTCCCCAACTTCAGGGATCAATTTCAATGATTGCAACATTTGATCTGTACTTGACGAATCCTTGCCTAGTCCTTGACAATCAACTGAATTTGTGATCCGCTCATCTAAGCTCCCTTTAGTAGGCTTCTCCTCAGGTTGTTCTAGGGAAGAGGGCATACCTAGTTTAGGGGATTCTGGAATGATAGAAGAGTTTGGTTTGACCTCCCCATCGGTTGGTTGACTTTGATCTTGAGAGATAGCAATGATATGTTGGGGATTTGATTCCTCTGCCAAGGCAGGAGCACAAATAGTTAGAGCAATTGAATCATCTGCTGGGGCAAGAGCTTGAAGGGTCGAAGTGACTGAATCTTCTACTGCAGCAGGAGCAAGAATAGTAGGAGTGATTGATTCCTCTATTGGGACAAGAGCACGAGGAGTCGGAGTGACTAAATCATCTACCATGGCAGGGGCATGGATGATTGGAGTGATTGGTTCCTCTACCAAGGTAGGAGCATGAAGAGTTGAAGTGACTAAATCATCTATCATAGTAGGTGAAGTAGGTGAAGTAGGTGAAGTAGCATGACCCACAATGGAGTGAGTACGTGAAGTAACATGGCAGGACTGCCCAGGTGGGGTTATGGTAAGAGGCCGAATTGCTAATTGGGGAGGTGAGGAAGCTCGATTGACTTTGGTTGGACCTTGATTAGCATGCATCTTGTCCTTCACTAGAGATTGTATGAATGACAAGGTATTGGGATCAAGATGAAAAGATTGATCCTTAAGAGCTTGTTCTATACTAAATGAAGCGGACTGATGGGCAACCCCTTGCACTTTAGGTTCCATAGCAGCATTGACATGGCTCTCGGGTTGTTGTTGGAGCTTGTAGAGACCCTCCCCGTACTCCTGTTGCTTGAAGTAGTCTAACATCTCAGCGTGTCTTTCCGTCCTTAGCATCATGGGCTTCCTGTCAAATTTTCCAACAAGATGGTTGAAAGAAAGCAGGTGAAAGGTGTAAATGCAAAGAAAATTTTTGTTTGGTTATGCTTTGTTTTGTTTTTGTTTGATTTTTTTGTTTCAATTTGGTTGTTTGGAAAACAAGTTGAACAAAAAATTAAAGGTTGGTTTGTTTTGTTTTTTTAAGTGTTTTGAAAGAAGGAATTTTTGGTTGTTTTGAATTTTTGGTGAGCAAGCAAGTTATGCAAACAAGTTTTTAAAATGACTACTCGACAGTTTTTGGGTTGAAACCTTAGATTAGATAGATTGTTAGCAATTGTTCACTCAAGTAGGTATGGTTCCTATTGCTTCAATCTTCAAGACTTAAGATTGTCACTCAATCACCATGAGTAGGTACTTGGGTTCTTCGGGTTTTGGGAAAGTGGTACAACTGGCCCAATCGTGCGGAGAGGAATACTCTACGGATGGGGACTTACGGAGACCTTGATGGAAACAACCAAATCAACTAGGAAGGAATATCCTAGAAGAAATGTTAGAATCCACCAAGAAGGTGTTTGGAGGGTGAGGGTGTGTTGGGAGAGAGAGCCCCCATCTTGAATGCCATTCGGATCAGAACAAGTCCGGTACCCGATGCAAAAAGATAATGCAAAAGTAAAAATGGAGGGTAAGAGGAGAAGAAGCAAACAATGTGCACAAGCAGGAAAATGAAAGAAAGCTATTAAGTAAATCAAGCAAGAGTATGCAAGCAAGACAAACAATGATAAAGTAAAACAAATAACTAGCAACTAACAAATTAAAGGTGGTTCGCGTAGGAACTGGCTTGTGATGGAGTGCCCAAGTGGAGACAAATCTGAAATGAAGGTGAAAGGGATGGTCCATGCGGGGACCGATTTGGAAATAAGGTGGCTCACGCGGGGAGCCGAGTTTTGGAAAGGTGGGTGGTTCATGCGGGAATCGGTTTGTGTGGTTGGAAAAAGGGAAGGAGGACCATGTGGGGCCAATCTAAAGTGGTGCAAAGGGGTGGTCCACGTGGGGACCGATCTGAAAGTTGGTTGGTTCATGTGGTGTGGGTACCTCGGGAATCAATTGATTTTAAATGTTTTTAAAAGATTTTTGTTTTTTGTATGTTTTGAAATATCGACATCCGAGTTTTCTAGAAAAATAGGTGGTAGCCTATAAAGATTCTAGATAGTCCGGTGATATTAGAAGAGTATAGAACCGAGGTTCAGGTTCTGTGAAAATATTTTTGACCTCTCTCCATCGGATGGTGCGAATATCCAATGCTTATTTACATCGAGCAAACACTCGAACACCCTTGATTAACTACCATAGCGATCTTGTTTTACGACTGCGTGCACATTCACAACGTATAAAGAACACAAAGGGCATTGGCGTTTCAAGCCCGATGAGACGTAAACAAGTTTGATTAGATTTGATATGAAGTTGACTTATGTTGATTTATGAATTGATTTTGATGTGGTTTAAAATGTTAATTTCTTATTTCAATTTGAATAGAATTTGAATGTTATTTGTTTTGAGCTTGTTTGAATTGTTTGGTTTCTTTTACTTCAATTTGTTGAAATTTATTTTATTTTGTTTTGAGTTTTGAATTTTAGATGTGTTGATCAATTTGACTTGTTTAAGTTTAGTTGACATGTGTTGAGTCATTTTCTTGTGATTTACTTATATTGGTTGGTGTTTTAATACCGATTCGGGTGTGTTCGGTATATTTTACATGTTTTGAAGTTTGGTTCAAATTGATTAAACATGAACTTTAGATTGTTAATGAATCTGATTTACATGTTTTAAGATGTGTTTTAGATGCTTTAATGTGTTTTAAATGTGCTTTATTTAGTTGGTTGTAAATTATTCAATGTGTACTTGTTTAAGCATTTGAATTCCAATGGATTAAGTGTATTGAATCAAATTTTTCAGATTGTATTAAATATGATTTTTGTTCAATGTTAAAGCTTTAATGATCTATTTTAAGCATGTTTTAAAGTTGATTTGAATGTATTTTCAGATTTAATTAAGTTAACTTCAGATTTGGTTAACTCTTGTTTGGTTTGCATCACATCCGGTCTGTCAAGTTGGTGTCGATGTCCAGTCATATGCAATCAACTTGGCACTTGAAATGTTCATGTTCAAAGTATTTCATGTCGATGTACATCAGATGTGGCAATTCATATGCCATGTTCAATGTTATCAAAGTGTAAATATGTCAAAGTCCTTCTCTTGGTGTAAAATCCCACTTGACTGGGAAAATTTTAGTAGCATGCCGCCTTATTTTCCGATCAGTGTGAAATTTTTACCCATCCTACATGGCATAGTCTTTTGACTTTCCAAGTAGTGGGAAGGATCGTCTGCAATGGGAGCCGGCCCGTGCCTACGTCCGGGTCAGCGTTTCCTGTGCAAGCCAGATGAGCCGCCCAAGGTGGAGCGCCCATGTGGTGGTACTAACCCCTTATTTAATTTTGGCATTTCGCCCTCAGATTTAGTTAAGTGTGATTTTTAAATGTCCAAGGCCCAATGGGCCAGCTTCATCAGTACAATGGGCTGGTCTTCATGTCTCATGGCCTGAGAAGGCCGGCTTCATATCATGCTGGCCCGGTTGGCCCAATCTTGATCTTCATGGGCCCTGGCTGCCTATTTTGAACTTCATGACCCAATGGGCCTAATTTGCACCTCCATGGCCCAGTTGACCTGATTCGCACTCCATTTTTGCACCTTGACATCTTGCTACAGAAATGGGGTAGGTGAGCTTCAGAGCGTCTGGAATGGGTTGGCTAAGGTTCTGTTTAGGTGGGCTTTTGGTAGGACTGGGAATGGGGCAGGTATAGGTCTAAACTAGGCCTGGTTTCGGGATGCACTAAGGGCATGAGAATTGAAGGCCCACCCGAGTAGTCTCAGCCCGTCCGGTGAATTCTGAGAGTCTCAAAGCGTCGACCTTCACCCTATACTCTAAGGGGAAGGAGAACAAGACACATGGGGTTTGATTTAGGGGTAGCGCAAGGACATTTTGATATATAGAAATCAGGGCCACCCGGCTTAACTCTTGGCCCGTCCTGCAGATTCCAAGGGGCCCGGGCTGTCACCCTTCCTTCCACACATCAAAGAGGATGTTTGGTTTGTTTGGGGGTGCTGTAGGAGATGTATTGGGTGTGTTGCACATAGGGCAAACTAGATGACCATCAAAGGGGCCTGACATGGGTGCTCACAAGGGAGGCAGAACTTGGGCCAGCAAGGGGGCCTGTTTTGTCTACCATTCGGGGTCTGATTGGGGAAGGCAGGAGGTGTATGTTCAGGTGACCATCAGTGGGGTCAAACCAAGCATGATAGTGGAAGGTTTAGGGGCCAACATGGAGGGCCAAAAGGGTGCACAAGGGACTGGTTCAGAGGCCTATTTTTTTGGGGACAACAAGGGGCTGTTTTTTGTGATGGCCAAATGAAGGGTACCCTTGGGGCTAAAGGATGGTTCTGTAGACCAACGTGGAGGGGACTCAAAGGGGTTTAATGGGCATTACTCAGGGGGTATTTTACCATAGAGAGGGGTAGAGAAGAGAAGAGGAAGAGTAGAATTAAAGGGCTACATCGGAGCACACTTCTCAAACTCACCATTTTTCCTTCTTTCTTGCACTGCAGGTGGTGTTGAAGATGATGGGCTGAACGTGCCACCAAAACCTTATTCTCTTGCTGTTGTATGAAAAAAGGGGGTCTTCTCCTTGCTGATGTTGATGGATAGAGCAAAGGGGTGAAGAGTGCTTGCTGCACTTGCTGTAGTTGGCACACCAATCAGGTGGGCATGGTGGCACCTGCTGTTAGCGTACTTGCTGGAGCTAGCTTAATTCTCCCTTCTTCTCCTTCACATGGCACATCAAAGGGAGGAAGAAAATCTTGCTAACTTTCTGTTTAAGACATCCATGCAAGAGGAGATGAGGCCTGGTTTGACCAGAGATGGTGAGGGGAAGGAGAGACAGGGCTTCCGTAGGGTGATCATCTTTTTCTCTGGTGCACATGGCAGCAGGGGGTTTATATAAGAGTGGGGGGCGCCATCTCCATAAGGAGATAACTCAGGGCTGTTGAGGGCGGATAATGATAAGCCAAGGGATTGGTTGAAAAAGATAGGATAGACCATGGGGGTTGTTGGGCTGGTGGTTGTGCGCCAACTAGAAAGAGAGGGAGAGAAGGGTGCGCACCTTCTCATCCTTTCAAGGAGGTGTGCGCACATGACAAGTGTCAAGGAGGCTGGTTCGACCAAGGCTTGGATAAGGATAGGCTTGGTTAGTTGTAGGATTAGTTAGGATGAAGATAAACCAAGGGAGTGGTTGAGAGTGATAAGGATAAGCCATGGGAAGTTGAGGTGGTTGAGTATGAGATAATGATAAACCAAAAGGGAGATGGAGAGAGTTAGGAAAGCCTTGCACACCCTCCCCTACTTTCTAGGGCTATTTGCACACCCATTAGATGAGGGAGGATGGAAGGTTCGGCCAAGACAGGCTGGGTTAGCCTATCTTGGGTTAGGTTTCACTCTGGTTTGATCAAAGTGCTCCTGATCCAATGGCTAGCATTAATTCTGGCTAAAACCAATTAAATAAATCCCAAATTGACTACAAAAAATCCAAAACAAGCCCTGATGGCCATTGATCTTATGCTCCATCATGATGTGTGGTTGATATCACTTGAATTGCAACAGATCTCCTGATTTAGCCAGTTTCTCTGATCTGTGCGACCTTGGCAGTCGATAATCTAGAAATTACAATTAAGTGCAATTAAGTTATCCAATTGAACAAATTTTATTTTTTCATGCATCAATATTCCTGAGATCTATGTCTCAGGTCAATAAATTGAAAATTCCAGCCTAAGGGTCGATCCGGGAACTGATCGGACCATTATGCCCCTGGTGTCATTTAACACGGACTTTGGCCAGATTTAATCTTTCTTGCATATCTCTTCAACCGGTGGTCGGATTTTGATCCATTTTGAGCATTGCCTAGATCTATCCGACATTGACAATGTGTTAAAGTTGGAATTCCATGTTAGAATCCCAACTTGTCCCAAAGTGTTGGGGGCAAAATGGTCATTTCGGCTTTCCGGTGTCCGTTTTCCATGTTTTGGGCACCGTTGTGAAGCTCTTGACCAGGGCTATGCAATGAACACATTATCTTGGCCATTTGTAGTTTGTAAAACCATGCTAAGGCATTTCCAGAGCCTGTTTGCATCACCTGTTCTTGAATTTTCTTAATCTGGGTTGGATTTTCCACACCGACTTTGGCATTGCTAAAATCTATATCAAATGAGCTAAGTGGAAAATTTTGAGGCCAACACGTGGGAACCGGTTTGGAAAAGGAGGTTGGTGCACCAGGAACCAATTTTTATGAAGAAAGGGTGGTTCATGTGGGAACCGGTGTAAAAGATGACAAAATGGAAAGAGGGCCACGTGGGTCCAATCTGAACATGATGTAAAGAGGTGGTCCACGTGGGGACCGATCTGAAAATAAGTTGGTTCATGCGGAAACCGAGTTGAAAAGAAAGGTGGTTCACGTGGGAACCTGTTTATAAGAAGAAACGAGTGGTTCACACAGAAACTGAGTTGAAATTAAAAGAAAGCAAGTCAAGTCCACATGGGGGACAATCTTAAAGAAAGAGTAAACAGCAAGTTTTAAAGGTAAATGAACATGAGAAAGGTGAAAGACAAGCCGGTTCGCGTGGGAATCAAATCGGAAAACAACTAGTTGCACGAATCAATCAAGCAAGCACGGTTGAAAACATTGTTTGTTAATCCCACCGTGGTCGCCAAAAAGCTATCGACTCCAGAAATGGGTTTTGGATCGGCACCTCAAGAAAATGTGAAAGATATAATAGGGGAAAGGGAGTGAATCAAAAAACACTCAGAAAGCGAAAAAGTCCTCACCTTGGTCCCACGCTCACATTGATCCCCGAACTTTCCTCTCACGGTGTCGCTCGAGCACCGGAGATGGTTCGGGTCATGTGGGAGGAGAGTGAGGAATATAATGACTTAGAACATGAATAGGAGAAGAGGTGGTCGCCAGGAGCTGCGGGCTCTGCTTTATAGAATAAAAACAAGATTGAGTTGACCATGTGTACCTTAGTACGGGAGATTGGGATGTGAGTTCAACCTTCTTCTTCTTTGGCCGGCCGATGAAGAAGAGTCTAACCGATGCTAACCTGATCAATATGTGCAACTTAAAAACAATGAACAAAGTGAAGAGTTTGATTATACTTGATAGAAGTGTAGAAACTGTAATAAGAAGATGAGAGATAAGCAATTGAAACCAAACTCACCGGCTTTGGGGTAAGCCTTAACCCCTTTTTTGTGTTTTTGATTACGTAAGAATCATGCAAAATTAACCAAAAGATGTTCTAAAAAAGTAAATAAGCTGAGTAAAATGAGTTGAGAAAGCTTATGGAGTGGATCGGCTTGAGTTGAAGACGAGTTGGTTGAAACAAGCCAGTTCGGGTAGCCTTGCACCCTCTTGGTGCTACTTTAGTGAAGAAAATTCTACGAAGATCCTGATGTCAGAATCGAGTACCATTGATTACTATGGATGGAGAACTCAAAGAGGAAGAGATCTTCTGTTGATGGCTTCTTCTAAATTTGTTCTTACAAGCTTGCAGAAAATCCTAAATTGGATGGATATGGAAGAACAAAACCTGGATACACGCCCTCGGTTCAGAAATCGCCACGGATAGACGGCAAGTCAGAATCAAGTGCTACCAGTTGCAAATGAAGGACGACAAAGAGAAGAACAACTCTTATTTTGAAGACTTTTGTAGCAGAAGCCCCAGATTTTCTGTAGAAGCTGATAAATTTGGTTGATGTAGAACGCATGGATTGAGCCTTCTCCTTCGCTTCGGGATCAATCTCTCAATGTCGGCATGGATTTGAACGCCGAGATGGCTTTGGGAGGGAGCTTGGACGACCTTAGGACGAGCTAGGCATGGGGGGTTCAACCTTGTGTCATTGGGAATAGCCCTCAATTTATAGAGATGGAGAACCGGTGCAAAATATAGAAATTGGACCGATCGCACCCCCGGCTTTCAAAGTAAGTGGGACACTCAGGGCGCGCGCTCCACCTGAGGGTACTCAGGGCGTACCCTCACCTGGAGGGCGCGTAGGGTGCCCACTCCTATTTCAAAAGGAGCGGGGGCGCATTACGTGTTTCATTGCTAAAAATCATCGGAACCTTCCAAAAATTGCTAAAAATTGGACTTGATAAGATGAACACGCTCCTGACCCAGGGGCACGGTCAAAATAATCGATAATTAACGATGGAAACCTTCTAAAAATCCAGTTTAGAGAGTGTATATAGGGGTAATTTCTGATTTTTGAAAATGGACCGCGTCCGCGCATTTCAAAGGAAGCGGGGGCACGCAAGGTGCACCCCGGACTGAGGGCACCCTGCAGGTTGAGGGTGCGGTACACTCTCTCTCCTGCACATGCGTTCCGTAAGCCATAACTTGAAAATGGGACATCCGATTTGGCTCCTGTTTGTTGCGTCAAAAAGAGAGCATTAAACTGCAGCTCCTCAAGTTAGTAAACCAGCCGTCATGACTCCCATGATGATCACAGGGCTTTCCACCGGTTTACCCTCTCACGGAAAGCTAAAAACCGCGGCGGAGATCCGAAAGGGCAAGATTCCGGTCGAGGAATCTCGGGTCAACTTAGGATGACTTAAAATGATGACCGAACAAGTCTGGTATGGTCAGAAAACCTGAAATCAATGAAAAATCTGAGGTTATCCCAGTAAACGTGAATCGAAGCTCAAAAAAGCCAAGAAATTCTAAAATCGACCGAAACAGCTGTGTGGCCCCGGTTGATGAAATATACAACTAGGATCGATCTGGATGACCCGAAAAGACCCGGTGATGTCTGGAAATGCCTAACACATGATCCGGGATAGCCGTGTCAGTACATATCGAAAAGCCATAACGAAAAGTTGTTATGGACCAATGCCTACAGAAATGACTTGTCAGAACCCCGAATGTTACGAAACACATGCGAGAGTCTCGAGACGTTCAAGCATGGACCATACAAGGTCGGTCATCGAGCAGGCTTCATGTTTTCACGATTCATGTGCGGCTCTCGCTTGAAGGTTATGGCATTATTTCGGAAATCATCGGTCCATTCCCAACTCACGAGAGATTCCACCAACGTCCTTAGCCCATATCCACGAGGTAATCCGGATCAGATAATGGTTAAATAAAGGATATCACCAATGGAATAGGAGTTTGGGGCTCCGAATCAAGCCAATTTGGTGTGTCTACAAATACCAAATAGTCCCTTTGTGGCAATGAAATCTTCATTTACATGCCTATTGTGTGGCACCTAATCAACTTTTCTAAACTTGTCCTAAATCTTCCTCTTGTGTAGTCCCCCTTCCCATCTCCTCCAAACAGCACCTCTATAGATCCATTCCACCCCTTTGAGGCTTCCTTTACCCACTACTACAGCAAAAAAGTAAATGCCAAAGGACAAGTCATATAGGTTGCTGAAATCAAGCCTTACTGGCCTTTGATGTTCAAACAAGCCATGCTGGCCAATCATGCTCAAAATAGGTGCTGCAAGACAAGTCCTTGTGAGGACTGTTTGAGGGTGACAATCTAATCCCCCTTGGATCACATGATGGGTCAAGAATTTGAGAAGGTGGCTTTCAATTCTAGTTCAAACATAGTGCAAAATAGGCTAATCGGGCCATGAAGACAAGAAGTGTAAAACAGGTCAACCGAGCCATGAAGCCAAGAAATATGAATTGGGCCAACCAGGCCGACATGTCATGAAGCCGGCCTTATCATGCCATGAGACATGAAGCTGGCCCATTGGACCTTGGACATTTATAATGCATACTTAACTAAATCTAAAGGAGAAATGCCAAAACTAAATAAGGAGATTTGCACCACTTCATGGACTCTCCACAATTGGGTAGCTCATCCGACATACAATAGAATGCTAACCTGAGCGTAGGCATAGGACACGTTTCCCACTGTAGATGGACTCTTCCCACTACTTGTAAGTCAAAAGACTATGCCATGTAGGATGGGTAAATTCCACACCAATCATAAAATAAGGCGGCATGTTGCTGAAATTTTCCTGATCAAGTGGAATTTTACACCAAGGGAAGAACATACATCCACATTGGACAACATTGAACATGGCATATGAACTACCACATAGATGTACACCACATGGATATTCAATGAACATTTCAAGTGTCAACTCAACTTCATGTGATCGGGCATCGATACTAGCCCGATGGACTGGATGTGATGCAAACTAAACAAGAGTTAACCAACCAAATCTAAAGTTAACCTAACCAGATTTGAAAGTAAACTTAGATCAACCTTAAACACACTTAAAATAGGTCATTAAAAACTCAATATCCAACAAAAATAATATTTAATGCAGTCTCAAAAATTTGATTCAATGCACTTAATTTAATGGAATTCAATTGCTTAAACAAGTGTAAACAAAATGATTCATAACCAATTGAAAAGACCACACAAAGAGACATTAAAGCATCTGAAATCCATCTTAAAACATATAAAATAGGTTATTAACAATTTGAGGTTTGAGCTTAATCAATTTGATCTAAACTTCTAAACATTTGAAACATGTCGAATACACTGAATCAGTATTAAAACATCAACAGATATAAGAAAACCACATGAAATTGACTTATTCCATGTCAACTAAACATAAACAAGTCAAATTGATCAACACATCTAAAATGTCAAGTTCGAACAAAAAAATTAAAACAATTTTCAACCAATTGATGTAAAATAATCAAACTAAACAATCCAAATAAACTCAGAATAAACAACATTCAAATCCATGTCAAATTGAAATCTGAAGTTAACATCTCAAACTAAACTCAAATCAACATTTCAAATCAAATCATAAATCAACCTCAAATAAAACTTAATCAAAGTTGTTTGCATCTCATCGGGCTTGAAACATTGGAGCCCCTTGTGTTCTTTATACGTTGTAGATGTGCACACTCTTGACAAATAGGTCGTTATGGCAATTAATCAAGGGTATTCAAGTAGTTGCTTGATGTAAATGAACATCATATATTCCCATCAACTGATGGAAAGAAGTCAAAAACATTTTCACAAAACCTAAATCTTAGTTCTATGCACTTATAATATCACCCTACTATCTAGTACTTTTATAGACAATCACCTATTTTGCTATAAAACTCAGATGTCAGTATTTTAAACACACTAAAACAAAACTCTTTTAACACCAAACAAAGAGAGAATTTCTTAAGGTTCCCACACATACAAAAGAATAAAAAATAGGGTTGAATAGAGAGATGACTGACAAGCTTGACTGATTGTGCAAAAGGTGACCAATCAAGGGTAAAAATGTCAAAAGGAATCTTGGCTATAGGAAAAATCAGGAGACCCAACTACATAAAAACCTCTCTGAAGGCTTGTAGGCAAAAAAAAATCAATGGTGGCTGGTCCAGGTGAAAATCTTGCAAGAGATAGTCAAATCAGTTAAAAGAAGACAATACGACAATAAAAGGAAAAAACAACAAAGCAGAGGGGTTCAATTAGAGAGCTTGCATGTTAGGGACTATGCAAGAGTTAGCATTATTAGATGCACCAAATAGAAAGTTGGAAAGTTGGATCCTATTGAATGGGATAAAGGCAACCAAGCAAACAAGAATCAAGGCTGGTCACATACAACAGCCCAAGCCCTTCTTAGTCCTAAAGAAGCTTATATAGTAGAGGTAGTGAATGGATTGCCAAGAATAGAGGAACAAAAGCTGAACACTAACTTAAATGGGCGATCCCTTCTTAACTCCTATCTCCAAGACACTGCTTGTTGGGGCATTTTTTGGTGCCAAAAAATTTTACGTGCAACTCACTCAATATTGATTTGAGCAATGCCGAAGTCGATTTGAAAATTGACCCAAATTTGATAAAACAAAGAATAGATGATACAAACAAACTTTGGAAATGCCTTAGCATGGCTTGATAGGCTCTAAATGGCTAGGATAATGAATCCATTACATAGCCCTAGTTGAAAGATTCACAATGGTGCCCAAAACATAGAAACTGGGCACTGAAATGCCAAAATGACCATTTTGTCCCTGACACATCGAGACAAGTTGGGACTCATATCAAAAAGATCCAAATTCACAACATTGCCAATACAAGATAGAGTTGGACAAAGCTCAAGATGGATTAAAAATATGATCAATGTTTAGAAAGTCATACAAGAAAATTTAAATTTGGACAAGAGTCTAGGCCCTATCACCTTAAGGGCAAATGGTCCAATCAGCTACCAACCAAGCTCAAGAGCCAAATATTTTAGTTCCCTAGTCCAAGACGTCAGTCATGGGAATATTGGGGCATCAAAATGAAGATTCGGCCAAGTATTTGTTTCAATTCCATTTAATTGCAATTTTCAGAATTGTCGGCGACCAAGATCGCATCGATTGGGAAAATCAATAAAATCAAGGAGTCGATGTAATTCAGGAGGTCCGAGCCACATAGCTCAAGAGAGCATAAGATCAATGGCATCAAAGCATATTCTAAAATTTTTTTTGGGAACTTTCAAGACTTGTTTCATTAATTCTCATTGGATTTAATACAAGCCGTCGGATTGGGAGTGCCTCGATGAGATTTATGTCTAATTAGACCTGGAAGAATGTGGTCGCTGCCCTCCCATTTCCTGGTCAACATGCCAATCTCTTTTGGTTTTCTCTTACATTCTAAAAGAAAATTTAGGTGAAATATTATTTTGACATTTAAGGATTAAAAAAAAGGAGAGAAAAACAGCATCGGTAGCTAGGATTTTGGCCTACCAACAAACCCGTGTTCACAATTTTCCTTTGGTCCCGTATTCTCTTTCTTTTTTTTTTGACCATGGCACAGTGGTCATCGACCACACCTGTGCGGCAGATGCCCAAGGACGTTCCCGGGTTCGAACCTAGGAGGGGGCTCTCCCAAGGAGAGCAGATGTCCACTCTGCCACTGGGCGGGGGACCCCCCCTCCGCCTCAACCAAGACTCCTTCTAGAATTGGCTCCCCCATAGGGTTATATCCCTCCAACTGAGCTACCTTCTCGGATGAGATTTACCCCAAAAAATATCTCTTCCGATTGGCTCTCTCTTGGATTCCCAGCAAGCCCGCATGCCTATCCCCTTGGCCAGTGGCAATGCCTCTCTTCAACAGACCCAATGTAAGAAAACTTGGGGAGAAGACTCTTCTCTCGGCAGATCTCTCTCTCTCTCTCTCTCTCTCACACAAATCTTCCCCTCTCAGATGACACATGCGACTTCTTTTTTAAGCGAAAAGCTTCCCTCGAGTGGTCTCTTCTTTAGCACTGAGCAATAGAAATTCTCCAAAGGTTTCCCACCCTCACAGGCTCTCTTCTTCACAGCCCCCTCCAACTACAGCAACACTAATAGGAGAAATCTTCAACAACAACAATACTACATGCCCTTCTTCTTGGGCAGCCTCCCTCAATACAACACCTTCTGGCAGTCTCCTTAATAGCAGCAGTAGTCTTTTAGGTTGGATGTGGTGGTAGCAATGGTGACTGCCACCTTCAAGTTAATATCATCCGAAGACCAGTGCATCCATATCCACCTTGTTCTAGTTGTTGTGCAATAGTAGAAGAAGGAGAAGGCCAACGCCTTCATCTTTGTCTCCACTCCACAGCACTAAGAAAGACAAGGAAGAAGAAGAAGGCGGTGAGCGTGAAGGTAAAAGACCATGGGTTCCATTATCTCCTTTATGATCCCTCTCTTCCACTCTCTCTATCTTTCATCACAGCCCATCAAGAAAAAACAAACATCTCCAACCACTCACTTGTTTTTTCCTTATTTGACAGCCCCTTTTCCCAAGGTCTACCTACACAAAACCCCCTATTTTGCCCTTTGTGCACAGCCATCAAAACATTCCCATACACGGTCTCTCATTGGCCTTTTTACTAGCCTCTGTGAATCCCTCTTGGAACCCCAACTTCATTCCCTATTAGCCCTTTGTGTGCTACCCTCCACCCCTATGGTAAGTCTTCATAACAGCGACAAAGGAGGTGTTAGTGATGGTGGTGCACCTGGCCCCCCGAAGCAGTAAAGGCTCCCGTCGACTTGTCCTCCAATGGTGGCCATAGAGTCTGGCGATAATGGTTTTCGCTGACCTGTCCTCTGATGATGGCCATAGTGGCTGATGACAATCACAGAGCCATCCAATAGTCTTGGCAACAATAGTGACTACTTCTAGCAAGGCTAGCTGTAGTAACACCAAGCCACGACACACCATATGCTGGTTTCAGATAGCACCCCTAGTAGTGGCTATGTCTCTCACTAACCTACCCTGTGGCCACAGCAGCCTACAACATTAGCAGAGTCGTCCGATGGTCTGGGCAACAATGGTGACTACAAAGCTAATGGGAGCAACACCAGGCAATGGTACACCCTATGCTGGTTTTAAATGACACATGTGGGAGCGACAGTCCTCGCTGGTTCCTCCCCTCAAGGAAATAAATCCAGAATCCACCCCTTGTTTGGCCCATTGGTTGACCCAAAACCCAGCCTACTAACCTCCTTTCACAGCACCCAAGAGATCCTTTAAAATTGTCCTATTCAGTCTCCCCTTCTTGTTTGTCGTTGCAACACCCAAACAACCCCCTTGCATCCACATTTTACCCTTTGAGTAGTTCCATTACCATCCCTTTAACTCCCTCTTAATGCTCTTCTCTATAGGATTTCAGGCGACACCCCATGCAGACTCTTAATTGAGCTTGAGGTGAGGGGCTTGGCCCAGGGTCTCTTGGAATCCATGCGACGGACCAAGTTATAACTTGGGTGACCCTCATTCTCAATTCAAGGCAAGGGTTGGATGTGGGCTTCAAGGAATTCAAAGAGGCCTACCGGGCCTGAGTGACATGAAATTGGTCCACTAGGCCTTCGAAAAAAATTAACTTAAACAAATCTGAGTGTGAAAAGCAAAATTAAATAAGGAGATTTGCATCACTTTGTGGGCTCTCCACAATTGAGAAGCTAATATGGCTATACTTATGGAACGTTGACTTAGTTGTATGCATGGGAAATGTTTCCTATGTGGACAAACCTTTCCCACAATGTAGAAAAGTCAAAAGACTTAACTATGTAGGACGGGTAAATTACATTTATCGAGAATAGGCTGGCATGCCATCATAATGATGATTTTTTTTTGATGTTATGGAAATTACCTAAGGAAAGAATAATGACCAAATTCAGATTCTTATTATCCAATGAACACCAACATGTGAAATTAATAAAGTTCAAGTGCTGATGTGGACTATTGCAAACGGAGCACTGATGCTAGCCCTTTGGACTAGACGTGATGTGTATTGAACAAAAACAAAAAGATAAAACGAATCTAAAACATTAAGGAGTCCTATCTCATAAAGAAGTCTTTTCCCATAGGAATTCCAACTAGGGAGGGATTCTTCCAACAAGAAATTCCTTCTGGAGGAGGAGTCCAGGCAAGATGATGTGCACACAAGGATGGTGAAGAGAGAGGAAGCTAGCACACCTGTAGGAGAGAGATGGTGAATCATCTCCAGAATCTCATCAAGATGCTCCCAATCTGACAAATGTCACTAATTCTGATCAAAATAAATTAAATATACCCTGAATTCACCTAGAAAAATATGGAATGTGTTATGATGGCCATTGATCTAGTGTTCCATCAATGATGTGGAACTAGGATCTATTAAATTGCATTGGATCCTTTATTTTATTGATCTCCCTAATTGGTACAATCTCGACCATCGATAATTCGAAAACTACAATTAAAGGCAATTAGATTATCCCATTAGCCAAATTTTATTTTTATTGCATCAATATTCTCAAAATTAAAGTCTTGGAATAGGAAATTGCAATATTAAATTTGTGAGCCAATCTAAAGGCTAATTGGACCATTTTACCCTTGGGGTGACGAGGTATGGACTCCTGTCCAAATTTGATCTTTTACCGAATAATTCTCTGATTGGTGGTTAGATTTTCAATCTATTCGAGCATTGTCTAGCTTTGTCTTATACTAACAATGTGGTGAAGTCATATCATTCAGATAGAGTCTCGATTTGTCCCGATGTGTCACAAGCAAAATGGTCATTTTCATTTTTTGATGTCCATTTTATGCGTTTTGGGCACTGTTACGAAGCTTGTGGCTAGGTCTATGCAACAAGATCATTGTATTTTCCATTTGGGTCCTTTAAGCCTATCAAGGCATTTCCAAGGCTTGTTTACATCTTCTGGTCCTTATTTTACCGAATCTAAGTTAGATTTCCAAACCAACTTCAGCATTGCTCAAATATAAGTTGTGCATGCTAAATGAAAAATTTTGGCACCAAAACTATAATACCCCTTTGATTGTGTTGTAGATGAAAAATTTTAGTAAGAACCACCATATATTTAAGAGAAGGATGACTAGTGGATCCATTGATAGGTGCAGTGGATCTCATGGTACATCACAGCCTACATCAAACATCGTTTCATTGCCAAGACTATTACTATTTATATAAAATTTAAATTTTTTATAAAAATCTAAAATCTTAATAAATTACGCCCTTGGCTCTCTACTTATGGGTAAGTCCTTATATGTGTGACACACTATCCTAATAGCCTATTTGATTGATGCCTAATTAAGAAAGAATAATTCTTTTTAATTAAATTAAATTTATTAACTGATAACAGATTAATCGGCCTACTAATCATGAAAGGTACAAATCATATCCCATGATCCCAAATGGCTATGGGGATATTGAGCCTTTCCATCATCAGTTATCACATGGATATAAACTCTCGTTCATTCAATGTCCCGGTTGGAAAGGAGTACAGCATCGACTATCAACTCATTAATATGCCGACTCTATAGGATCCTATAATCGGAATCAGATCAATTGAAAAACTCCATTTTTAATTATCCTCTACAGAGAGTGGACGATCCCATGTCGTATGCTCAATTACCTCCATCAAGTTTTCCTTGTACCCGATCCATCACTGTACGAAATCATCACTATGCAACCATGATGATAGAAAACTCTGATTGACAATTCGATAAGATAGCATTCAGGGTTTCTAATTCGGCAAGTTCAATAAACTTATTCAACTAATGAGTACATGTATGTGTATCCCAATGTCAACACACTAATAGCCAATGATATTGGTTATCCTCATCATATGAGAAGACATCACATACACTAGTCTATTTAACCCTTGATGTCCTGTCTCAAGGATCCTATGACTGTCTTACATTTAAATCATATACCTCTAGATGATCAATCTCATTATTATGATCTCATTATGATTAATTATTATTGCATGTGATCAATGACTTTATTATGATATTCACATCTAATAAAAGCTAGTAATGAAGATTTGTCTAGTTAATTGAATGAGATATTTTTAGAAATGTCGAATCATGTTATATATGATTGGCTTATAAAGTATACATTTCTATCAAATAGTCCCTTAAACATCCTAGTGTTGTCAAAGGCCGAGTATTTGGGGATCAATGTGAGTGTGGGTAATTAAGGGATCTCCTTCTCCCTCTCTCTCCATCTCTGTGGGGTGCCAACCTGGGAACCCCCATTTTTGTAGTTGACAAACACATATCTCTCTATGATAAAAAATTTACATCATGGACATGGGTGACTCCAATTTCTTTAAGAGATGGACTTTCTCCTTCATCACCTAAGAACCAGCCAAAGACGATAACCCAACAATGCATTTAAGCTACAAACATTTATCTTAGGCACATTAACATTTACGATCACCCTAGTTGAGCTTTTCACAATTTGCATCCGAATAGGGTGTTGTTTTCAATCCCAGTTTCTAATAACCAAAAGAAAATATGAAACAAAAAAGGGAGACTTTTATGGGAAGATACCAACAAATCCACTCGATAACCCACTTGGAAATCTCACAGAGCTTTCTCTCAGCTAGGCTTTCCACCTACCAAATTGGGGTCCTCACAATAAAATCCAACACAAAATCTGATTGTTTCTCGGTGTCACCCCTACCGATAGTGCCACTATCATCCTTGTCAGATGCTACCTTTATGACCCATTGTACCTCCAACATGGAATCCCTCATCATCGAAATCCCTCAACATCCAAACCCTTGATGTCGTGGTGGTGGCAACGTCAAAACCCTCGATGTCATGGTGGGAACGGCATCGAAATCCCTCAGCATCAAAACCCTCAAATCACAATGTTGAAATGGTGCACTCAGAAAATGGCCTCCGAACAATTTTTTTGGATGCCAAAATCCTTCTTATCAGGGTCAAATTAAAATGTATTACATTGACTCCCTATTTTTAAAGAAAAACAAATAATTTTTTTTAAAAAAACGAGAAAACCTTCTACAGGCATCTACTTTCACCAAGATTTAAATGCACCCTTAGCTTCTCTAGAAAGTAACCAATAGATGGGCTTTCAAATTTGTTGAAATTAGTGTCTTTGTAGACATAGTGATATCTTCTACTTATTATTTCTCTAATAAAACAGGGCATCTCATAGAAACCTTCTAGAGCAAATCTTTGGGCCACTACAAGAATAAAATGGTTAGAAGTCGTCGCCTATATGTGCAAAGTGGTCGTAATAAACTATTTATGATGGCTTCAAAGTCGTCGCAACTCTATCGCAAATAAGCCTATCGCTAATAACAAGCCGTCACAACTCGATCACAAATAAGTATGTCGCCGATGTTATTGGCAATAGCTTTTCGTATGACATCACTGGTAAATAGAGTTATGACAGCTCATAGTAGTCGTTGGTAGACTTAGTCATGATAACTCTTAGCCATTGCTAGTTTCTTTTTTTTAGATGAATAAGAACTCACAACAGCTACAGGCCATCACAACTATGCCAACTACGATAGATAGGAGTTGTTGCCATGATGTTTACTAGCAATAGCTCTTCATCATTGTTAAAACAATTAATTATGCAACTGTCCAGGAATTGATTGGCTAGTTTGGCATTTGTTGAGTTGTCACCACTATGATTATTAGTGACGACTCTTCGTCATCACTAAAATAGTTAATTTCTTCTCGAATAGTTGTTTGGGAATTGATTGACTAGTTTAGCAATGACTCTAGTCATTGCAACTACACATTTTTCAACTACTTGATGAAGCTATCACCAATTATGGCATATTGGCGATGGCTCATGTAGCCATTGCCGATAAACTTATTAGAGACAATTTTTTGAAGCCAACACCAATAAGTTATAATCAATGATATAATTTTCTGTAGTGGACTGGGCTATCTTGCCTGTGGATAATGGTTATGCAAGTATAGTTATTGTTATTTGTCGACAACTTGATATGCCTTAACCATAGTGCTTCTCACTTTAGAAACTTATGATGTGTTTGCTTAGGAAATGAAATTTTTCTCCCAAACAAAATTTTATATTAAAATAAAATCTAAGTTAATTACAAGTATAAATTTATCAAGTTTGATGAGTATGCCAACAAAAACGAGTGATATCATGTAAATTTTCTAAAAAAAAGATGAAATAACACAAGGTGAAAAAGGGTTTCATGAAAGAAAAGTTAGCTTTCGATCCACAAATGAGTTTAACGATTAGTCCTGTTGATCACATTTGCTTAGTGTTAAATCCATTTATTTGAATCAGTTTAACGTTGGACCTCTTGGATCTTATTTACTTTTATTGATATTTTTGAAATTGCCTTTTCTTCATTCCAAACTAGTTTATCACCTTTTCAAAGGACTATCTGTGGGATTATAAATCAGTTAGATTTGGTAACGAATATTTGATAAAGGTTAAAGATATTCAAATTAATGTTATTTTATAATTCTAAGAATCTTTAGTATATAATTGATATAGTCAATATATATGTTTGCAATCTTTAACACACAAATATGCCTAGAAATAAAAAAACTTAATATTTTAATAAATATATTTTTGCAAATTAAAAATTTTAACAATCGAATACGTTTAAGAATGAAACATTAATTTTCAATGAATTCATATATTTTTGTAATCTTTGCCATAAAATATGTTTTATGATAAAAATATTATTTTAATAAATATAAAACTTTTTTTGATCTTTAACACACAACTACGTTTTGGAGTATAAAGTTAAATATTTTGTTAAATGTAACATTTTTACAATATTTAACACATTCAAAAGAAGAGAGTATTACTGTAATCTTTAAGGCAGGTACCAGTAGGTTACCAGGGTAACGTCTACAAATGGAGCGAAGATTGTGATATTTTTGAAAATGGATCTCCAATGAAACCATTTTTGTAATCGATCTCCCTCCCTTATAAAAAAATTGAGCAAAAAACATTACTATTTTAGTAAATACATATATATTTTTAATCTTTAACACACAAATATGTCTAGAAATAAAATGTACTATTTTAATAATTATATATTTTAAATTACAATTTTTAACAAGAAAATACGTTTAATAATAAAAAAATAATCTTCAATGAATATATATTTTTATAAACTTTGCTATAAAATATGTTTAATAAAAAAATAATATTTTAATAAAGATAAAACTTTTTTATGACGTTGAACAGCCAACTTTGTTTGGAAGTATAAAGTTAAATATTTTATTAAATGTAAATTATTTAAAAGTATTATTTTTAAAATTTTAAAAATATTTTATTATTTAGATGCTTATAAATTATTTTTTAAAAAACAATAAATTTTATCATTGTTATCAATTGATTACATTATTTACAACTATTTGAATAATTTTAAATTCTTTTCTTAAATAATAATTAATAAAATCATAAACATGATGTCCGAAACCCTCTTAAGGGTCTGTTTGGTGGCATGAAGAGAGGAAAACTTTAAAAATGTTTTATCAAAAATTAACTTATCAAGGAAAAATACATACAAATCTCTTATTTTGTTGTTTAGAAATATTTTTTAAAAATGTTTTTCATGTAGTTATTTCAAACAATATCATAAAATATGTTCAGTTACTTAATTGTATAATTTTTTAAAAAAAAATTTACCAAAAAATTTATTTTATTTTTATAAAAATATTTTTTTATTTATAATTTAGTTTGCGTCATATTTCGGTGAATTCCAAAATGCTCTATTTGGAGGAGTGATTTACGATTGACTCCTATGTCTGTACAACCAAATAACATTTTGGAATAACTTTTTACTAAAAGTGCGCATGCGGTAGTCATTCGCACCCTTAAACTTGGCCCTCAACAGAGGAGATGTAATGGTGCCTTTCTTGTTATTAACCTTTTTTTCACTAACTCCTTCAATGTAATACTACTCCTTTACTTGCAACACTAACTTATACATATTATTAACTGTTTACATATAAAGTAATATCTTTCCTATGTATAATACTAATCTTTAATATATAATATTATTTTTTATTTTTTATGTTAATAACCCTTTATACATAATACTAACTCTGTATATATACAACACTAATATAATGTTATATATTACTAATTCAAGATCAATAATTAAGATGGGTGAATTAACTTATAATATGAGTTAATAACTGATTATAGGGTTTCAATAAGTAACTTTGAGTGGGTTATTATTTTTATATGTGAAATGTTAGTTTTATATGTAAGGATCCGTAACCAAAAAAACAATCTTTTCATCCCCCTCACGTGAGAAGTTTAAGTGGAAAGGTACCGCAACACCTTTGTTTTATTAGAGACTACTAGTGTTGAGAGGCGCTAGGTACTCACTCCATTATAGCTCCTCCAGGTGATGCGTAGTATCCAAGTTATTGCAACCTGGCAATCGACAGATAGACAACTTTCACGTTGACTGGCCTCCACGAAGCTATGAAACTGTTCGTCGAAAAAATTGATCCAAAAAACAAAGAAAAAGAACTCCATAAACAAGGATACAGGCCGGTTCATGTTATGGCGCCGATCTAGAAAGTAGATCAAGGGGGCCATCGGTGTGCATGGTATGTCAACACTCAATGTTGCGGCTTTTGTTCCTCCTTGGCTTCACAGTTCGCGGATCTCCGCCACCTGTCTGATCTTGTTGGACTCCCCGGTGACGACCACGTCGGTCAACCCACGCTCGGCCTTCATCTTCCTCTCCTCCATTTGCCGCTTTGTTGATTTGAAGTAGATTGCGTACAGCAGCAGCTGAGCACCTGCGAAGAGCACGCCGAGTCCGTTCGGTATCTTCAAAACCCACGGAGACCCAAAAGAAAATGTGGCCATTTCTCACAACAACGGCAATCATTGTTCCTAGGTTTGAGATCAAATGGATTTATCATTGCGGCATCTTTGAAGTGGGCTTGCAAGTATCGGGCATCGTCATAAAGTTCATTCATGGTGGTAGAACGGTGCATGATCAAGATGTTCCTCAGGGCAGGTGTAGTGTTTCCAATGAGCATCTTCACTTGTTCCCTTTCAAAAATAACATTTGTTAGTTTCTCTGCCATTCCCCTCCAGCAATCAGCAGACTTTATGAAGTTTTCTTCGGGTTTTATCTTCTCAGCAATCAAATCTGTAATGGAGCATGATGGTGCCACCCGATCTACGTATCTTTGCAAAATTTTTGTCTTGACAATATCAAAATCTCATACTTCAAAGGGGTCGAGCGAGTAGAACCATTCCAATGGAGACCCTTCTAGTGATCGACGAAACAAGAAAGCAAGAACATTGAGTTTCGAGGAGGACATTTTTTTTGGGAAGTGCTAAATATAAAGATAGAATGGGCTTCAGGTGCCCGATTTTGGGTGAGATCAACTGCGGGAGCCAAAGTAGGCGGAGATATTGATAAAGGGAGGAAGACTTCGAGCAATGTTTGATAGAGGGGGCTTTCAGATGCAATGTTGACAGAAAGATGTGATGGGCTAGTAGGCTGGATGATTATGGAAGAAGGTGGGTTCATGGACCCAATGAGAGGAGGATGTGGGCTCGAGGGCCTGGGTTTAAGAGATGGGCTTGAGGGCCTAAGAGTTGGAGAAAATGGGCACAAAGGCCAGGATAGAGGGGCTCGATGGCCCAAAAGCAACAAGTGGGTACGCGAACCCATAAGTTGGGCCTAGGGGCCCAGAAATAGGGATCGGGCCAAAAAGCCCAGGGAGAGCATCACAGTAAGTTGGGGTATGGGCCCCAAAAGATGAGATAATGAGAGAAGACCCTCATGGAGTTGGTTGGACTTTTCCTTGAGTCGGTTTGGCAATATGACCCTCGTGTGGGTCAACAGGTGGTTCAGCCTAGAGTGATTCATTGCTTGACCCTTCTTCATCGGTGGAAAACAAAAGAGATATTTTAGGATACAAGCCATCTTCAGGGTCATTGGTTCTTCTTCTCTTCTCTTGCTCTATCTCTTGTTCTTCCTTGTTTTCAACTAGTTGAATGGTTTCTTTCTTGATGAAAAACTTTTGTAAGCATCCAGAAAAGTATCTGCTTTTGAGATCCTGACCATTGGCGGTCGTTATGTCATACCCAACTCCGCTTTTTGGTTGTAACCTCATTAGATTGATTGGCTCAACTATGCCTTGCAGTTCTTTGCCTAGTCCTCGGCCCTCTTGGTATCCCAAACTCTTCATTATGTGCCAACCAACAGTTTCATTTTCCTCTCTTTTCCTTCTCCACACTTTCTTGGGTTGCCTACTTATTTCTGGAAGATCTAAGATTGTGAAAATTGGCTCATTTGGCAACCCAAGGGGTGGTGGTGGAGAAGATGGATGGTCTATGGGCATGCTAGTCACCTTAATCACTTGTCCCTTGTAAAGGAATTTGAGACACTGGTGATTGGTGGAGGCGACTGCCTCTAGAGCTTCCAAATAGGAACGTCCCAGAATAACTTTGTATGTCAGATCCATCTCAAGTATATGGAAGTCAACAGTGACTGTTTGGGGTCCAAGCTTCACATTTAATGTAATCATGCCATCAGCAGGCTTTTTCGAATTGTCATATGATGTCACTGTTATGTGAGATGGTCAGACATCCTTCTCAGAAATTTCGCAAAGATGTAATGTTTCTGGTGGCAGAACGTTAATGGAAGCTCTAGTATCGACCAAGCATGACTTAATGCCTACTCCATTGATGTGGACTGTGATGCATAAGGCACATTTTTTTATTTCTAGGTCGGCCAACTCTTCCTTTGTGAATGCACGGGCCTGGTACTCACTTCTCGGGACCAGAACTGATGAGATCTTTTCTAGAGGGAAGCTCTCATTCACCATCACCCGCTGTAGGTATTGTTGGAGAACCTCTTGATGGACTTTGGATGTTTTGATCAACTCTTAGATAGAGATCCATGCCGAGGTTTTATCAAGATGTTTCAACAAGTCATAGGATGTCCCGGGCAATGGTTCTTGGATGTGTTCTTCTTCTTCTTCTTCTAGTACTAATCCTGACTGACCGGCCTGGGGAAAGAACCTTTGGAATATGCGCCCACTCTTAAAAGTGGCAAGTTGACGAGCTATAACTGGGATGGTAGTGTTGGTGGTGAGTTAGGTCGAATGATGGGAGATCTTGGGATGGGTTTAATGATGGTGGTTTGAGGCATGGTAGGGTAGGTAGGTTGTGAAGGTACGGTTGCTCGGGGCGGGATGATGATGGGTCCTAGTGGTGGTGATGTTTGTGGTGGATCAACCTGGCAGATTAGGGTCCGTCCTGGTTGGAGTTGTATGGCTGGTGGTCTTACAATGGGTCGTGATGGTGCTCGGATGATGGGTGGCCGGTTGAGAGTAATGGGGTTGGTTGATGTAGCTCGGGGTATAGAATGGACGGTTCAGTTGACATGCATGGTGGAGGTGGCTCCCTCAACATGCCAATTCTGTCCCCGATGATGAAACTCCTCGGAAGAGATCAAGATGGGATTAACATGTTGATTCCCAGGTGCGGGTGCATGTGGAGGTAGAGGGTTTTGGATAATCTCAAGACTGGGGTTCTGTTATTGTTGCTGTTGAGCTGGTGTGTGCTACGTTGAGGTTGATCTTTCACTGTTCTGATATATTTCCCCATCTGGTCCCAGTCAATACTACCTTGCTCATTAAGGTCATAGATGTAGTCTTTGAACAGAAAGCAATTTTCCATAGTGTGCCCAGGATATCTGTAAAACAGCCAGTATCGCTCTGTGTTGGCATTTTGAGACCACTCTAACTTCTCCCTTGGCAATGCAATTTGCCCTGCCGCCATGAGTGCATTAAAGATATCCATGAGAGAGTATGGCAAAGGCGGATAATGGTTTCTCTTAGATTCTATTTTTCAGGGTTCGTAGGCCATGGGAGGGGTTGCTTGGTTGTAGTTGGCAAGTTGTTGCCACAATGGTTGGGGAACTGGGGCTTGCGGTCACTGAGGGATCGAAGCTTGTTGTTGATGAGGCTGGAACTGGTTGATGTTGAGGTTGACGAGGGTTTCTAAATAATTGATTTTGTTGAGAGTTCCTAAACTAGTGTTGATAATTGCTAGGTGGGTTCCCTACAATATTGAGGTTCTCGTTTGTCACTACGCCCTCAGTCATTGGACCGGTTGTGGTAAAAGTGGTTTTCTTGATAGCTTGGGGTCTAGGATCAAACAAACAAGTTCATGATAGGTGAGTCCCTAAGCTGTGTCTGAATGTACCGTGCCTTATCATAGGGTTCACTCATGGAGGTGGGGTGATGCAAAGCCAGCATATTTTTTAAGGCTGGAGTGGCGTTGGTGATGATCATCTTCACTTGCTCTGGTTCTGCCATGGACCTCCACCTATCAGCATATCTAGTAAAATCTTCATCATTTCTCATTCTTTCGGTCATGAGGTCGGTGATGGAATATGTTGGTCCGACCCTGTCTTGATATCTCTGCAAAAATTTAGCTTTGACAGTTTCAAAGTTACTCGCCTCCAAAGAGTCAAGCGAGTAGAACCACTCTAAAGCTGAACCCTCTAATGATCTTCTGAAAAGAAAAGCAAATAGCCCTTGGGTCATTTTTGCCACATTATCGACTCATACAGAAAGTTCTTGATATGAATGAAGGGATTACCGGTTCCGTTGTAATGGTGGTATACCGACATCTTAGAGGTAGGAAGATGAAAAGTAGGGAGGGAAGGAAGAGAAATTTTGGGGATTGCCTTGGTGTCAATTAGACGTCTAAGCTCTCTATACTGCTCATACATGCGATTGATTTTGTTAATCATAGCCAGATCAACAGAAGGAGTGGGTGCTTGGTGCATCGGAATTGGGATTGGATGGGTCGAAGTGGCCAGATAAGAATGGTACATTGGGGGATTCACCAAAGGATGAGTAGGGTTGAGATGATTATAAGAATAAACTGGTGGCTTAGAGAGAACAACAACATTTGGATCGGGATGATCTAGATTAGCCACCGGATGAGGAGAAGTTGGGGCTACAAGACCGGTATAAGAATGGCCATGAATGGGCACATTGGGTTGACGTGCCACTGACCGAGGGGTAGAGATGTGGTGACCACCTTCGGGAGAAATGTGGTCGGCGGGTGATTTGCCCATGAGGATGGCTTCGATAGCATGAAGTTGGGTAGGGTCGGCATGAGAGAATGCCTCCCAAAGTGCATTTGGATTGGGTTAAGGAAAACTTTAACTAGGTTCGGGGAGAACTTCGGGTTCATTGACGACACAAACGGCATCAGGATAGAAATAAGATTGGTCATACTCCAACTGTAGTTGCTCATATCTTTGATCCGCCATTTCGATAACTCGTCCTGACCTTAAATTCATAAACACAACAAGAAAAGAAGGTTGACAAATAAAAGCTCAAAGATTTTTTTGATTTGATTTTTTTTACCCGCATTTTGTTTTGATTTTTTTGTTTTGGTTTGTTGGACAAGCAAGTTATCAAGCAAATTAACCTCAAGCAAATTTTTGTTTTGGTTTTTTAGGTGATTTTGATATTTTTGTTTAATTTTCAATTCTTGTTTGCAAACAAGTAATAGCAAAGACTTTGGAATGATTAATGCAATTTTTTGTGTTTCAACCTGAAATTAATGGCTTGTTAAGAGAATTATTATTCACTCAAATAAATGGGTAGGACCCTATGCTCTCACAACACCGAGCAATCTAAGGTTGTCACTCTTTTCACAACGATAGGTAATGGGTTCTCCGGGTTTTGGGGTAAAAAGGTACAACCAGCCCGATCAGTGAAGAGGGAATCCTTCACGTCTGGGGACTTACAGAGACCTTGATGGAAGCTACTCAGTCCTTTCGAGAGGGAATCCCCAGAGGAGGAGTTGGCAACCACCAAGAGAGGTGTTTGGATGTGTGGGGCTTCAGAAGAAGAGAGCCTCCCTTCTCGGGTGACCTAAGGAGCCGAAACTCCAATGCAAGCTAAATGCGAGTCAAATGTCAAGGAATTAAGGAGCAACCAAAAAGAAAATAAAAAAGCATACAATGATTAATGAGATGTTGTAGGAAGCAAGTGAACAAGACAATGATATGAAATTAAACTAAGATGGAAGAAAGCATTAATTTAACTAAGCATGCTTTGAAAGATTCGCTAAAGGAAAACTAGGCTTAGAAGGAAATAGACAAGTATACTTAACAAGGGATGAAAGAAGATGATATCTAAGATGCTAAGGTGAAATAAGTTGATAATCAAAGATAGAAATCACATCGTTATGCTTTTAAAAGGACCAACAGAAAGCAGGTAAATCAGAAGAAACTAGACGATGCTCCAAGGAAATAAACAAGCATGTAAGCAAGTAAATAGCAATGCAACGAAATGGAAATGACTTAAATGAGAATTAGAGTAAAAATAAGTATGTTTTCAAGTGGACATTCTTAGGAAAGAAAGAAGAACTCACTAAAGCAAAGTCGGTCCCACCGTGGTTGCCAAAAGGTGTCAGCACCCAAAACGGGATCCGTAGATCTCCCTTTTTCGGCCCCTACTCTTGCTTTGGGAACTTGGTGGATGGGATGTTAGTGGTTGTGGTCGCCAGGAGCCAAAGGCTCCAAAATATAATAGAAAGAAATAAAAATAAAGAATAAAAATGACTGTCGTACCTTTAGAAGCGGGGAGATTGTTGGGTTCCGACTTCTCCTCTCTCGGCCGGCCGAAAGAAGAGAGCTTAGTGAGTCCTTCGTCTTTGATCCGGTTGAAGCTTCGCCTCAGCCAGATTTACCCACAAATGTCCATACATAAACATAGAAATAAGTGAAAAGATCATTAGTTCTAATGAAAGTGTAGAATCATGCTCAAATTCGAACTTAAACATGCAAAAGGGAAGGAACTGACCGGATTGGGACTAAATCCCCCAATCCCTATTTTTGATAGGTTTTCAAAGAGGTATGAAGATGCAAAGGTGTGGCTTAATGCATGCTAAATGACATGTTAATGAAAGTTAAAATGAAACGGGGGAGTAAAGGATCAACCGAAAAGGTAAACAAACTCAAAAAAATGCAAAACGAGGTCTCCCCTGCTAGTGCCCCATATATGGGGCGCCTGTTGCAGGTGTCCCCTTTACGGGACACGTTGGCCAAAGTCAAAGCACCCTATTTATGAAGCACCAGGGACTAGTTTCAGCAGATTTTTTTCCCTTCTTCGCAGCGTCGCCCCGGAGTGTAGGAAGACCTCCAAGACGAAATAGGAGCTGCTCCTTATAGTCAATATGTAAATGATACAAATGGTAGGGTGTTTGGCCATTGTATGTAAGACGAATGGTGAGTAGAGGCTTTCAAAGTCGGAAGAAAACTATATTTCTGGGTGGCTAAAACTGTAGGTTTTTGGGATTTTTGGAAGAGAGTCTTGAAGTGATTTGAGAGTTTAGGGAGTGTGTTGAGGGCTTGGATTCGTGGTATTAGAAGAGTTGGGTGGTTGGACAGAGCTGGAATCTTTTCAAAGCTCCAAATGGGGTGCCTATTTATAGTCAAAAAGAGGGCACTTTGGTCAAATCTGAAAATCAGTTCCACGCGGCAAAGCGCCCTATATATGGGGCGCTAGGATCATGAGCCATGTCAAATCCATAAGACGAGTCCCCGTGAGTGGTCAAATCAATCGATCGAATCGATTTGACCAGGTGCTTGGTGCCCCATTTATAAGGTGCCTGGTGCCCCATTTATAGGGTGCCTGGTGCCCTATAAGTAGGGTACCTGGTGCCTTGTATATAGGGCGCTTTGACCCTGGTCAACGCCCTATCGATCTCCTTTGAAATGCTCCGAAAATCTTGATTTTTTTGGAAAACTAGGTTCCATTGAAAGGTTACTCAAATATTCTTTATGAAAACAAGAATTTAAGCTCTTCAACTAGACCAAAATTGCGTGTCTACAGTGTTGTGTGTGGGATGGTATCCACCCTCGACTCCTAGACAACAACCTAGAACATGTGGACTTAAGTCATACTAATAGTTCTCTTCATTTTTGAGGTAGATTACATTCCATAGGTTAATCAATTATTCGCATGCCTTACAAGGTAAATAATTTGTTTAATAAAAATAAGGTAGTTACAAATATCGTTAATCATGAATTTCTCTCAATTAAAATTGTCATGTGAAATTCAAAATCATTTAAAAAAGTATTGCCATGGGGATGACATAATGATGATGAATACAATTTCATATAATACTTGAGAGAAGAAGAAATTCATTGCTGATGACGGCTTTGCTTGTGCTTGCTTTGCCTTGTCTACCATGCCTTGCCTTGCCTTACCCAACTACTTTCACTGTTGATATGTCCCATGTTGAATCCAAGAGTAAGAGTCATACAGTGAGGTGAAAAATGTGGTAGATTTAATTTGGCATGTTGGAACTAGGATTGATGATGTAGAAGATAAAGAAATTTATCTACCTTTGATTTTTTTTGAAAATAAAATTTAGAGAATGAAAGAGAATTTGAAAGGAAATAAACATACTTGGAAACAACAGTGAGTTAAAATGGACTCTTGGGCCCGTGAGTTGAAAGTGGGCTTGAAGACCAAGGAGTAATCAGAATCAAGAGGCACGTGAGCTCAAGATTTGAATATGGGCTAGAGGGCCCGGTTGATGTTGATGGGCATGAAGGCCCGATTGGAGGTGATAGGCTCGAAGGCCCAATTGGAGGTTGAGCCCAAGGGACCCAATGAAAAGGGTTGGCACATGGACCCGATTTAAATGGTTGAGAGTAAGATTGTGATTTGTGATGAGCTCAATGGCACCATTGAAGAGTACGGGTGCACAATCCCAAAGGTGAAGAAGTGGGGGCATGGGGGCCCGATTTCGAAGAAGTATAAGCACGCAGGCCCGATTGTGAAGAAATGGGGGCATACGGGCCCGAAGTCGAAGGAATATGGGCATGTGTGCCCGAGGATGATGGAAGGTGGGCACGTGAGCCCAATTTAGAAGAAATTTGGGCACATGGGCCCGGTTGCAGAAAAACATGAGCATGTGAGCCCGATTGAGGTGAATTGTTGGCACACGGGCCTGATTAAGGTGAATTGTGGGCACGCGGGCCCGATTTAGAAAAATTAAGGGCATGTGGGCTCGATTGGAGAGAATTGTGGGCACGTGGGCCTGATAGAAGAAAAGGGGCACGTGGGCCCGGTTGGGGAAAAGGGGCATATGGGCCCGGTTGAAGGAAAGGGGCACGTGGGCCCGGTTGATGAAAAGAAGCGAATGGGCCCGGTTGAAGGAAAGGGGTGCATGGGCCCAGTTGGATAAAGGAGGCACATGGGCCTGATTGGATAAAGGGGGCACGTAGTCTTGTTGAATAATGGGGGCACGACAGCCCAGTTGATGAAAAGGGACACACAGGCCCGATTGAAGGAAAGGGGCACAAGAGCCCGGTTGATGGAAAGGGGCACATGGGCCCGGTTGGATGAAAAAGGCATAAGTCAATTGAGTGAGATGGAGTATAGGTGGTTGACCAAAGATTGAAGAATTGGGGGCCCATGGGCCCATTCGATGGTGGTTGTGAAGAGAACAAGGTTGTGGCCCTAGGATGGATGAATTGTAGGCCCATGAACCCAATCATTGATTGTGAGGAGAATGTGATATGGGTTGTGGCCCTAAGTTTGATGCTAAGGGATTTGCCTGCCTATCTGGAGGAGGTCCTAGTATCCCTTTGCTAAGGTCTACATCCTTCTAGAGGCTTGTCGATTCATTCTCCATTTTGCTGACCAATTCTATCCTCTTATTTTTCAGTTCAAGGGTCAATTCTATCTCCCCAACTTCAGGGATCAATTTCAATGATTGCAACATTTGATCTGTACTTGATGAATCCTTGCCTAGTCCTTGACAATCAACTGAATTTGTGATCCGCTCATCTAAGCTCCCTTTAGTAGGCTTCTCCTCAGGTTGTTCTAGGGAAGAGGGCATACCTAGTTTAGGGGATTCTGGAATGATAGAAGAGTTTGGTTTGACCTCCCCTACTGGTTGACTTTGATCTTGAGAGATAGCAATGATATGTTGGGGATTTGATTCCTCTGCCAAGGCAGGAGCACAAATAGTTAGAGCAATTGAATCATCTGCTGGGGCAGGAGCTTGAAGGGTCGAAGTGACTGAATCTTCTACTGCAGCAGGAGCAAGAATAGTAGGAGTGATTGATTCTTCTATTGGGACAAGAGCACGAGGAGTCGGAGTGACTAAATCATCTACCATGGCAGGGGCATGGATGATTGGAGTGATTGGTTCCTCTACCAAGGTAGGAGCATGAAGAGTTGAAGTGACTAAATCATCTATCATAGTAGGAGAAGGCATGATTAGAATAATTGGTTCCTCTGCCAAGGCAGGAGCATGAATGATAGGAGTGACTAGTTCCTCTGCCAAGGCAGGAGCAATAGAAGAAACAAGGGCCTTAACCGACTTAGGGTGAACCCTATTTTGAGCAGTTGATTGAATGGCCAAGGGTTGTTCAATTGGTGTCAACATAGAAGTCGGTTTAGGCTGAGGAACTAATGGCAAAATTGGTTGACCAAGGGCCAGATGATTGACCAAGGGGCCTTTGAAAATGTTGGTGGAGTCAAAGCCTGGGGAGCTAGTTTAGGTATTGAGGTATTTGCACAATGGACAAGAGGAGCTTAATCCATGACCGGCTGAGGTTGGGGCACGAGTGGCCTAATCAACTGGCATCGAGGAGTCGGTTGAAGATGATGATCTGGATGGGGTTGGAGAGGGCTCCTTGGTTTGTACATAGCATCAATGCTTTTCTTAGGCATGGGGCTCAATTCATCATGATATTGCATTAATTCCACGTCTTTTTTGCTTCCCCAATTATTGAGTAACCCGGCCCATATTGTTGCAAAAATTTGGCCTTGATAATTTTGAAATCCTATATTTCTATTTCCCGGGTGCAGAAAACCATTCTAGGGCTGCACCATCCAATGATCGCCTAAAAAGAATAGGAAGAGCTCTTCGATCACTAAGCCATCGAGACGATTTGCTAAAGAAATTATTGACATGGGTGAAGGGATCACCGAGCCATTGTAACGATGATAGGTTGTTGTTTATGATGGGGGGATGTAGATAATATTGATGGGAGATTCAAGGGCACGTGGCACCTGGATGGGAGGGAGGTGGGTTGGTGTGCAAGCTGAAGAATGACCCACAATGGAGTGAGTAGGTGAAGTAACATGGCAGGACTGCCCAGGTGGGGTTATGGTAAGAGGCCGAATTGCTGATTGGGGAGGTGAGGAAGCTCGATTGACTTTGGTTGGACCTTGATTAGCAGGCATCTTGTCCTTCACTAGAGATTGTATGAATGACAAGGTATTGGGATCAAGATGAAAAGATTGATCCTTAAGAGCTTGTTCTATACTAAATGAAGCGGACTGATGGGCAACCCCTTGCACTTCAGGTTCCATAAGCAGCATTGACATGGCTCTCAGGTTGTTGTTGGAGCTTGTAGAGACCTTCCCCGTACTCCTGTTGCTTGAAGTAGTCTAACATCTTGACGTGTCTTTCGGACCTTAGCATCATGGGATTCCTGTCAAATTTTCCAACAAGATGGTTGAAAGAAAGCAGGTGAAAGGTGTAAATGCAAAGAAAATTTTTTTTTGGTTATGCTTTGTTTTGTTTTTGTTTGATTTTTTTGTTTCAATTTGGTTGTTTCGAAAACAAGTTGAACAAAAAATTAAAGGTTGTTTTGTTTTGTTTTTTTAAGTGTTTTGAAAGAAGGAATTTTTGGTTGTTTTCAATTTTTGGTAAGCAAGCAAGTTATGCAAACAAGTTTTTAAAATGACTACTCGACAGTTTTTTGGTTGAAACCTTATATTAGATAGATTGTTAGCAATTGTTCACTCAAGTAGGTATGGTTCCTATTGCTTCAATCTTCAAGACTTAAGATTGTCACTCAATCACCACGAGTAGGTACTTGGGTTCTTCGGATTTTGGGAAAGTGGTACAACCGGCCCAATCGTGCGGAGAGAAATACTCTACGGATGGGGACTTACGGAGACCTTGATGGAAACAATCAAATCAACTAAGAAGGAATATCCCAAAAGAAAGGTTAGAATCTACCAAGAAGGTGTTTGGAGGGTGAGGGTGTGTTGGGAGAGAGAGCCCCCATCTTGAATGCCCTACGGATCAGAACAAGTCCGGTACCCGATGCAAAAAGTTAATGCAAAAGTAAAAATGGAGGGTAAGAGGAGAAGAAGCAAACAATGTGCACAAGCAAGAAAATGAAAGAAAGCTATTAAGTAAATCAAGCAAGAGTATGCAAGCAAGACAAACAATGATAAAGTAAAACAAATAACTAGCAACTAACAACTAAAAGGTGGTTCGCGTAGGAACTGGCTTGTGATGGAGTGCCCAAGTGGAGACAAATCTGAAATGAATGTGAAAGGGATGGTCCACGCGGGGACCGATTTGGAAATAAGGTGGCTCACGCGGGGAGCCGAGTTTTGGAAAGGTGGGTGGTTCATGCGGGAATCGGTTTGTGTGGTTGGAAAAAGGGAAGGAGGACCACGTGGGGCCAATCTAAAGTGGTGCAAAGGGGTGGTCCACGTGGGGACCGATCTGAAAGTTGGTTGGTTCATGTGGTGTGGGTACCTCGGGAATCAATTGATTTTAAATGTTTTTAAAAGATTTTTGTTTTTTGTATGTTTTGAAATATCGACATCCAAGTTTTCTAGAAAAATAGGTGGTAGCCTATAAAGATTCTAGATAGTCCGGTGATATTAGAAGAGTATAGAACCGAGGTTCAGGTTCTGTGAAAATATTTTTGACCTCTCTCCATCGGATGGTGCGAATATCTGATGCTTATTTACATCGAGCAAACACTCGAACACCCTTGATTAACTACCATAGCGCTCTTGTTTTACGACTGCGTGCACATTCACAACGTATAAAGAACACAAAGGGCATTGGCGTTTCAAGCCCGATGAGACGTAAACAAGTTTGATTAGATTTGATATGAAGTTGACTTATGTTGATTTATGAATTGATTTTGATGTGGTTTAAAATGTTAATTTCATATTTCAATTTGAATAGAATTTGAATGTTATTTGTTTTGAGCTTGTTTGAATTGTTTGGTTTCTTTTACTTCAATTTGTTGAAATTTATTTTATTTTGTTTTGAGTTTTGAATTTTAGATGTGTTGATCAATTTGACTTGTTTAAGTTTAGTTGACATGTGTTGAGTCATTTTCTTGTGATTTACTTATATTGGTTGGTGTTTTAATACCGATTCGGGTGTGTTCGGTATATTTTACATGTTTTGAAGTTTGGTTCAAATTGATTAAACTTGAACTTCAGACTGTTAATTAATCTGATTTACATGTTTTAAGATGTGTTTTAGATGCTTTAATGTGTTTTAAATGTACTTTATTTAGTTGGTTGTAAATTATTTGTTGTGTACTTGTTTAAGCATTTAAATTCCAATGAATTAAGTGTATTGAATCAATTTTTTCGGATTGTATTAAATCTGATTTTTGTTGAATGTTAAAGCTTTAATGATCTATTTTAAGCATGTTTTAAGGTTGATTTGAATGTATTTTCAGATTTAATTAAGTTAACTTTAGATTTGGTTAACTCTTGTTTAGTTTGCATCACATCCGGTCTGTTAGGCTGGTGTCGATGTCCAGTCACATGCAATCAACTTGGCACTTGAAATGTTCATGTTCAAAGTATTTCATGTCAATGTACATCAGATGTGGCAATTCATATGCCATGTTCAATGTTATCAAAGTGTAAATATGTCAAAGTCCTTCCCTTGGTGTAAAATCCCACTTGACTGGGAAAATTTTAGTAGCATGCCGCCTTATTTTCCGATCAGTGTGAAACTTTTACCCTTCCTATATGGCATAGTCTTTTGACTTTCCAAGTAGTGGGAAGGATCGTCTGCAATGGGAGCCGGCCCGCGCCTACGTCCGGGTCAGCGTTTCCTGTGCAAGCCGGATGAGCCGCCCAAGGTGGAGCGCCCATGTGGTGATACTAACCCCTTATTTAATTTTGGCATTTCGCCTTCAGATTTAGTTAAGTGTGATTTTTAAATGTCCAAGGCCCAATGGGCCAGCTTCATCAGTACAATGGGCTGGTCTTCATGTCTCATGGCCTGAGAAGGCCGGCTTCATACCATGCTGGCCCGGTTGGCCCAATCTTGATCTTCATGGGCCCTGGCTGCCTATTTGAAACTTCATGACCCAATGGGCCTAATTTGCACCTCCATGGCCCAGTTGACCTGATTCGCACTCCATTTTCGCACCTTGACATCTTGCTGTAGCAGCGGGGTAGGTGAGCCTCAGAGGGGCTGGAATGGGTTGGCTAAGGTGCTGTTTAGGTGGGCTTTTGGTAGGACTGGGAATGGGTTGGCTAAGGTGCTGTTTAGGTGGGCTTTTGGTAGGACTGCACAAGGGGTAGGTATAGGTGTAAACTATGCCTGGTTTCGGGATGCACTAAGGGTATGAGAATTGAAGGCCCGCCCGAGTAGTCTCGGCCCGTCCTGAGAATTCTGAGAGTCTCAAAGCGTCGACCTTCACCCTATACTCTAAGGAAAAGGAGAACAAGAAACATGGGGTTTGATTTAGGGGTAGCACAAGGGCATTTTGATATATAGAAATCAGGGCCACCCAGCTTAACTCTTGGCCTGTCCTGCAGATTCCAAGGGGCCCGGGCTGTCACCCTTCCTTCCACACATCAAAGAGGATGTTTGGTTTGTTTGGGGGGAGATGTATTGGGTGTGTTGCACATAGGGCAAACTAGATGACCATCAAAGGGGCCTGACATGGGTGCTCACAAGGGAGTGCGTAACTTGGGCCAGCAAGGGGGCCTGTTTTGTCTACCATTCGGGGTCTGATTGGGGAAGGCAGGAGGTGTATGTTCAGGTGACCATCAGTGGGGTCAAACCAAGCATGATAGTGGAAGGTTTAGGGGCCAACATGGAGGGCCAAAAGGGTGCACAAGGGACTGGTTCAGAGGCCTATTTTTTTGGGGACAACAAGGGGCTATTTTTTGTGATGGCCAAATGAAGGGTACCCTTGGGGCTAAAGGATGGTTCTGTAGACCAACGTGGAGGGGACTCAAAGGGGTTTAATGGGCATTACTCAGGGGGTATTTTACCATAGAGAGGGGTAGAGAAGAGAAGAGGAAGAGTAGAATTAAAGGGCTACATCGGAGCACACTTCTCAAACTCACCGTTTTTCCTTCTTTCTTGCACTGCAGGTGGTGTTGAAGATGATGGGCTGAACGTGCCACCAAAACCTTATTCTCTTGCTGTTGTATGAAAAAAGGGGGTCTTCTCCTTGCTGATGTTGATGGATAGAGCAAAGGGATGAAGAGTGGTTGCTGCACTTGCTGTAGCTGGCACACCAATCGGGTTGGCTTGGTGGCACCTGCTGTTAGCGTACTTGCTGGAGCTAGCTTAATTCTCCCTTCTTCTCCTTCACATGGCACATCAAAGAGAGGAAGAAAAGCTTTATAGCTTGCTGTTTAAGACATCCATGCAAGAGGAGATGAGGCCTGGTTCGACCAGAGATGGTTTGGGGAAGAGAGACAGGGCTTCCGTAGGGTGATCATCTTTTTCTCTGGTGCACATTGCAGCAGGGGGTTTATATAAGAGTGGGGGGCACCATCTCCAGAAGGAGATAACTCAGGGATGTTGAGGGCGGATAGGGATAAGCCAAGGGATTGGTTGAAAAAGATAGGATAGACCATGGGGGTTGTTGGGCTGGTGGTTGTGCGCCAACTAGAAAGAGAGGGAGAGAAGGGTGCGCACCTTCTCCTCCTTACAAGGAGGTGTGCGCACATGACAGGTGTCAAGGAGGCTGGTTCGACCAAGGCTTGGATGAGGATAGGCTTTGTTAGTTGTAGGATTAGTTAGGATGAAGATAAACCAAGGGAGTGGTTGAGAGTGATAAGGATAAGCCATGGGAAGTTGAGGTGGTTGAGTATGAGATAATGATAAACCAAAAGGGAGATGGAGAGAGTTGGGAAAGCCTTGCACACCCTCCCCTACTTTCTAGGGCTGTTTGTGCACTCATTAGATGAGGGAGGATGGTAGGTTCGGCCAAGATAGGCTGGGTTAGCCCATCTTGGGTTAGGTTTAACTCTGGTTTGATCAAAGTGCTCCCGATCCAATGGCTAGCATTAATTCCGGCTAAAACCAATTAAATAAATCCCAAATTGACTACAAAAAATCCAAAACATGCCCTGATGGCCATTGATCTTATGCTCCATCATGATGTGTGGTTGATATCACTTGAATTGCAACAGATCTCATGATTTAGCCAGATTCTCCGATATGTGCGACCTTGGCAGTCGATAATCTAGAAATTACAATTAAGTGTAATTAAGTTATCCAATTGAATAAATTTTATTTTTTCATGCATAAATATTCCTGAGATCTATGTCTCAGGTCAATAAATTGAAATTCCAGCCTATGGGTCGATCCGGGAACTGATCGGACCATTATGCCCCTGGTGTCATTTAACACGGACTTTGGCCAGATTTGATCTTTCTTGCATATCTCTTCAACCGGTGGTCGAATTTTCGATCCATTTTGAGCATTGCCTAGATCTATCTGACATTGACAATGTGTTAAAGTTGGAATTCCATGTTAGAGTCCCAACTTGTCCCAAAGTGTTGGAGGCAAAATGGTCATGTCGGCCTTCCGGTGTCCGTTTTCCATGTTTTGGGCACCGTTGTGAAGCTCTTGACCGGGACTATGTAATGCGCACATTATCTTGGTCATTTATAGTTTGTAAAACCATGCTATGGCATTTCCATAGCCTGCTTGCATCATCTGTTCTTGAATTTTCTGAATCTGGGTTGGATTTTCCACACCGACTTCGGCATTGCTAAAATCTATATCAAACGAGCTAAGTAGAAAATTTTGAGGCCAACACGTGGGAACCGGTTTGGAAAAGGGGGTTGGTTCACCGGGAACCGATTTTTATGAAGAAAGGGTGGTTCATGTGGGAACCGGTGTAAAAGATGACAAAATGGAAAGAGGGCCACGTGGGGCCAATCTGAACATGATGTAAAGAGGTGGTCCACGTGGGGACCGATCTGAAAATAAGTTGGTTCACGCGGGAACCGAGTTGAAAAGAAAGGTGGTTCACGTGGGAACCGGTTTATAAGAAGAAATGAGTGGTTCACACGGGAACCGAGTTGAAATTAAAAGAAAGCAAGTCAAGTCCACATGGGGGACAATCTTAAAGAAAGAGTAAACAGCAAGTTTTAAAGGTAAATGAACATGAGAAAAGTTAAAGACAAGCCGGTTCGCATGGGAATCAAATCGGAAAACAACTAGTTGCACGAATCAATCAAGCTAGCACGGTTGAAGACATTGTTTGTTAATCCCACCGTGGTCACCAAAAAGCTATCGACTCCAGAAATGGGTTTTGGATCGGCACCTCAAGAAAATGTGAAAGATATAATAGGGTAAAGGGAGTGAATCAAAAAACACTCGGAAAGAGAAAAAATCCTCACCTTGGTCCAACGCTCACATTGATCCCCGAACTTTCCTCTCATGGTGTTGTAGGCACCCGAAACAGGATATCCGTAGATCTCCCCTCTTCCGGCCCCTACGCTTGCTTTGGGGACTTGGTGGATGGGATGTTAGTGGGTGCGGTCGCCAGGAGCCAAAGGCTCCAAAATATAGTAGAATGAAAAGAAATGAAATGGAGAAATGATCGTCGTACCTTTGGAAGCGGGGAGATTGTTGGGTTCCGACTTCTCCTCTCTTGGCCGGCCGAGAGAAGAGAGCTTAGTGAGTCCTTCGTCTTTGATCCGGTTGAAGCTCCACCTCAGCCGGATTTACCTACAAATGTCCATATGAAAACATAGAAATAAGTAAAAAGATCATTAGTTCTAGTGAAAGTGTAGTATCATACTCAAATTCGAATGTAAACGTGCAAGAGGGAAGGAACTGACCGGATTGGGACTAAATCCCAACCCCTATTTAGAAGGTTTAAATATGCATGAAAAATGCAAATGAGTGGCTCAATATATGCTAAATGACATGTTAATGAGGGTTAAAATGAAAGGGGGGAGTAAAAGATCGACCGGAAAGGTAAATAAACTCAAAAAAATGCAAAACGGGGTCTACCCCTGCTAGTGCCCCATATATGGGGCGCCTGCTGCAGGTGTCCCCTTGATGGGGCGCGTTGACCAAAGTCAAAGCGCCCTATATACGGGGCACCAGGGACTGGCTTCAGCAGATTTTCTTCCCTTCTTCGCGGCGTCGCCCCGGAGTGTAGGAAGACCTCCAAAACGGAAAAAGGACTTCTTCAAGCAAACAATACGCAAGTGAAGCTAATGGAAGAGTGTTTTGGCACTAGATGTAAGGGAAATTGAGGGTAGAGGCTCTCAAAGTTGGAGAAAAATCATATTTCTGAAGAAGGAAACTGCAGGTTTTTGGGGTTTTTGGGAGAGGGTTTTGGATCGGTTTGAAGGCTTATGGGAGGTGTAGATGGCTTAGAAACGTGATGTTGGATGAGCTCTAGGGTGGCACGAAGTTGGAACCTCCTTCAAGCTCCAAATGGAGCTCTATTTATAGCCCAAAAGAGGGTACTTTGGCCATTTTTGAAAAATAGTGCCACGCGGCATGGCGCCCTGTATATGGGGCGCCAGCATCATGAGATCTGTCAGATCGATAAGATGAGTCACTGCGGGGGGTCAAATCAGCCTGTCAAATCAATTTGATACGATGCCAGGCACCCTGTATATAGGGCGTCTGGCGCCCTACATACAGGGTGCCTGGTGCCCTACATACAGGGCGCCAGGTGCCCTGTTTATAGGGCGCCTGGTGCCCTATAAATAGGGCGCCAGGTTCCCTATATATAGGGCGCCTGGTGCCCTATAAACAGGGCGCCAGGTACCCTATACACGGGGTGTTTGGCGCGGCTGATCGCTCCATTGATCCTCTTCGGAACGTGCCAGAAACTTGATCCGTTCGGAAAACACGATCTGCTTTAAATATTTTCCATGAAAACAAGAATTTAAACTCTCCAACTGGGCCAAAATTGCGTGTCTACAGCTTGCCTCGCCTTGGCGTCGGCTTTGTAGGGGAATGATACAAATGAAGCGTAGGTGAATGTAGCGAAGCATAATGAGGCGTAGCGGAATGAAGTGGTAATGGACTGAAAAGGTGACGCCAAGGTGTAGATTTAGACACACCCTCATTGGCCTAGTTGAGTGGAATGAAGCTTTACCGGACTTCGAGATTACCCTTTGTCTTATCGAAACCTTCCCTCTGGTTGATTGGTTAAAGAGAAGAACAGTAGTGAAAGTAAATAACTAAAATCCCACGTGGAGGAGAATTGTTATCGGCCAGGACCCGAATTGCATGGTGTGCTGGACTCGGTTTGAAAAGTAAAGAGGAGACAGCCAATCAATCAAGGTTAGGTTCTTCAAATTCATTAGGTCTTATTCGACAATACCGGTTCAGTTTGACATGGAAAAACTTCTTGTTTCGATGAAATCATTGTTAAAACCCATTGGAAACCGATTCTCTAAAAAATCAAGACCTTCTCTGGGGCTATAAGAAACCATTTTTAAAATTTTCATGATGTGACTGGAAGGAGGTTATGGCAGGATTATGAAGCAGGAAATGGTTGTGGTGGGATGATGCATGATATGAAATGATGCATGCTGGGTTTAAAGAAATACAAATAAGTATAAGAAAATAGTTGAAGATATAGGTTGAACATAATGGGTCAGGACATCCGCAAAGAAACCGTCGTCCCCGCATATTCAACTTTGGCCTATCCGCAAGGCTAGGGAATGACTGAGCCCTCACTGATTTTGTTGAAGGGGTTCTCAGGCTCAGCCCCCTCTAGACTTGAGGTCTTCAACATCTCAAATATTATTTATTTTGATAGATGCAATACTAAATGCAAGTCCTAATAGGGGTCGGGGTAGTCCACTTTTGTTTTTCAATTTTTGATTTTTTTGTTGTTTTTGCTTCCTCTAAGTTTCTGGGGATATAAAGCTGGCATGCCATCTCCTATTCCTGCATCCACTTGAGAGAAGATATTAGAACTTTATTTTGGCTTAGTCCCTTGCAAGGAGAGGGAAAAGTTGCCTTGATCTTTTGTCAAGGGACATAGGCCTTATCAAGGTAAAGATAGAAAAACATAAGTATGCATAAAAGAAAATATGCAAGACTGAAATTAAACATGAATGCAAAGACAACTAAACAGTCTAGAAAGCAAACTTTTAGGTGTTTTGAAATTTTTGATTTGTTTGGGTTTTTTTGGTGTTTTGAGAACTTTTATGATTTTTTGTTGTTTTGAATATTTAATTTTTAATATTTTTGACTTTATAGATTTTGTTTGATGTTTTTGAAGTATTCGATTTTTTTGTGTTCGGTGTGAAGGACACGACCATCTCATCCTTTGCCTTGCTTGCCGTAGGTGCCTCTCATTGTTACCTAAGGCTTAAGAGTAGGCATCACGTGTAAGAAAGTGCCTTGTCCGAGATCTTCTGACCTTCCGCCCTTGAGAGGCTATGGCTTTTCTTGGATCCAGTCGGTCAACCTTACCCGTAAGGTTAAAGAAGGAAGAGGACTGATGGTAAGTCCTTACTAAGATTCAGGGGTGTCGAATTTATTTCTCTACTAATACCCACATTGCCCGTTAGGGTTTTGACCTCTTCGGGTCCTTCCTTCTAGCCCATTTTCTTTGATGGCCCACATTCAGACAGGTCTTTCTTCTTTTTTGCTTGATTTTGACCTGAGGGGTCATTGCCCATCTTTTGGAGCCTTTTTCTTTTGGACTTTTGTTGGTACACATTCAGACAGGTCTATTCTTTTGCTGACCTGAGGGGTCATTGCCCATCTTTTGGCACCTTTTCTTTTAATAAGTCAGACCTTCAGAGGCATCCTTCTACTAAGGCAATGAGTACTTTCGATACTTCTCATTCTAACCCCTTCCATCTATTCCGGACCGAAATAAGAAGAGAATGGGATAGGGTTGACCTTCTTTTGCCAAGTGTTGCCTAGCTTTCTCTCTGACTTCCAGTCATCGGATCTCAAACTAGGCGTGTAGTGTGTGCAGTATGATGCCTATCCTTATTTCTCTAAGTGACAAGTTGATGCCTTAGATGTTGTCAATATTCTTCACACTTTTGGATTTTATAGATTTTTTGTAATTTTTGTTCTAAGGGAAATATTTTTTGAGGTATACACCATTCCAGGGATGAGCTAGCTCTTCTCCTTCTGCATTAGTCAGCTTATATGAATTACCGGGATAAACAGCCGAAATTACATATGGACCCTCCCAATTAGGTTGAAGTTTGGAGCGGGGACCGCCCGGCTTAACGAATATTCTTTTAAGCACAACCTCACCGATTTCAAATTTTCTCTCCACCACCCTCTTTTAATAAAATCTTTTAAGTCTATTCTGATAAGATCTAGCATGTTCAGCAGCGGCTAGTCTCCTTTCGTCCAAGAGTTTGAGTTGCGCGAGAAGAGAATCTCGGCGTTCATCCATCGGGATATCTTGATCAATCTGGACTCGGAGGGAAGAGATGATTACTTCGTATGGGACTACCGCCTCCATCCCAAATGACAAGGCATAGGGAGTTTGACCCGTTGGGGTTCGAATAGAAGTGCGGTAAGCCCATAGAGCATCAACTAACTTATCTGGCCAGTCCGCGAACTTGCTAGACTTACAAGTCTTCTTAATGATTTTTATCAGGGTTTTATTGGTGGCTTCTGCTTGACCGTTGCCTTGAGGATAATATGGAGATGAATGATGCAATATGATGCAATACCTTTTGTGCAGCACCTGGGAGATGAACTGTGGTCCGTTATCGGTGATGATGTCGCCTGGGATCCCGAACCTGGCAATGATGTTGCGCTTGATGAAGGTACAGACTATTGATGCCTTGATCTCCACGTATGCTTCCACCTCCGCCCACTTGGTGAAGTACTCCGTTGTAGTTAGGATAAAGGATTTGGTTTTGTTTGTGGAGTTTAGGTCACCGAGGGGTCCGATAACATCAAAAGCCCACATAGCGAAGGGCCATGGGGCGTGAATCCGGTGAAGGGAAGATGCGGGAGAGTGAATCTTGTCGGCGTGAAGTTGACATTGATGACAGTGCCGGACAAAGATCGAGCAATCTTCTTCCAGAGTAGGCCAGTAATACCCCTGCCTGATGATTTTCTTGGCGAGGGCTTAAGCATTTACATGGCCTCCACATACTCCGGAGTGTGATTCTTTAAGCACCAATTCAGCTTCTTCTTCATCTACGCATCTTAATAGAATACTGGCCAAGCTCCTTTTGTAAAGCACTCCACCTAAGATGGTGTATCTCTGGGAGACCCTTCTTATGGCTCTTTTCTCTTCGGCAGTTGATCCTGGTGGATATGTTTGATCCTGACAGTAATTCGCAATCTCATGATACCATGGTTTCTCACCCTCTTCTAATCCTCCAACTTAATCAAAGATACTTCCTCCTTTTGCACAATGTACTCTTTCCTTTCAAATTTTTCTTTAACCCTCAAGAATCGTGCATCTTCCACTGCCGGAATGGTACGTTGGCGGACATAGATCATCCTAACTTGCCTGCCTAGCGGGACAGATAGTGAAGATGCCAGAGAGGCGAGAGCATCGGCAAGAATATGAGGAACGTGAATGAATTCGAGTTTGGAGAATAGCTTGATGTAACAGGTGGTGAGTTCTTGGTATGGTCTGAGCCCGGGATGAGATGTGCGGTATTTGGCAAGCACTTGGCGGAGAATCAACTGACTATCACCGATTACCCTTAGTTTAGTGACACCATAGAAGTGAGTGGCCTCCAGTCCGGCCAATCAAGGCTTCATATTCAGCTATATTGTTTGTTGCTGGAAAATGGAGCTGAAAAGCCTGTGGAATGGTGACACCTTCAGGTGACAGAAGAACAATCCCTATCCCTCTACCCTAGGAGTTTAATGCCCCATCAAAATATAAAGTCCACGGACATCAATTCCTCATCGGGAAATTTTAATTGAATAGGGTCAAAGATTGGGATAGGATGATGGGCAAGGTGTTCGGCAATTGCGTAGCCCTTGATTGCCTTCTGTTGGATGTAGGTGATGTTGAACTGAGAGAGGAAGAAACCCCAAAGTTTGATCAATGTTATCCTTCTCCTCATATCGGATTTCATCCAGCTGAATCGCATTTTCTAGATACTCTGGTAGCTTGGCACATTCTAAGCTTTTCTAAGCTAACCGATGCAGTTATCTTTCTGGAACTCTCCTACCTCTAATTTTTGTCCTATTTTTATTGGAAACTAAACCTAAAGAAAAAGAAGGTAAATAAGGGAAGGAAGAATTTATTGGAGAGAATGAAGGGCAAAGAAGGTCAATCAAGGATCTGGTGGCTCCTTGGGTCGAATGCCCTTGAGATGTTTCCTTGATTGAAATTTAAGTTTCGAAGAGAACGTTGTTTTTTAGGAAGCACTAAGCATAAAGACAGAATGGGCTTCAGGTGCCCGATTTGGGTTGAGATCAACTACGGGAGCCAGAGTAGGCGGAGATATTGATAAAGAGGGGAAGACTTCGAGCAAGAGGGGGCTTTAGGGCCCAATGTTGACAGAAAGAGGGGATGGGCCAGGAGGGCCCGATGGTCATGGAAGAAGGTGGGTTCATGGACCCAATAAGAGGAGGATGTGGGCTCGAGGGCCTGGGTTTAAGAGATAGGCTTGAGGGCCCAATAGTTGGAGAAAATGGGCACAAAGACCCGGATTCAATAGAGGAGCTCGATGGCCCAAGAGTTGGAGGAAATGGGCACAAAGGCCCAGATTCAATATAGGGGCTTGATGGCCCAAGAGTTGGAGAAAATGGGCACAGAGGCCTAGATTTAGTAGAGGGGCTCGGTGGTCCAAGAGTTGGAGAAAATGGGCACAAAGGCCCAGATTTAGTAGAGGGGCTCGATGGCTCAAGAGTTGGAGAAAATGGGCACAAAGGCCCAGATTTAGTAGAGAGGCTCGGTGGCCCAAGAGTTGGAGAAAATGGGCACAAAGGCCCAGATTTAGTAGAGGGGCTCAGTGGCCTAAAAGCAACAAGTGGGTTCGTGGACCCATAAGTTGGGCCTGATGGCCTAGAAATAGGGATCGGGCCAAGAAGCCCGAGGAGAGCATCACAGTGCGTTGGGGCGTCGGCCCCAAAAGATGACGTAATGAGGGAAGGCCCTCGTGGATTTGGTTGGACCTTTTCTCGAGTCGGTTTGGCAATATGACCCTCAGGTGGGTCAACAGGTGGTTCAGCCTGGAGTGGTTCATTGCTTGACCCTTCTTCATCGGTGGAAAACAAAAGAGATATTTCTGGATGTAAGTCATCTTCAGGGTCATTGGTTCTTATTCTCTTCTCTTGCTCCATCTCTTGTTCTTCCTTGTTCTCAGCCAGTTGAATGGTTTCTTTCTTGATGAAAAACTTTTGTAAGCATCCAGAAAAGTATCTGCTTCTGAGATTCTGACCATTCGTTGTCGTTCCATCATACCCAACCCCGCTTTTTGGTTGTAACCTCATTAGATTGATTGGCTCAGCTATGCCTTGCAGTTCTTTGCCTAGTCCTTGGCCTTCTCGATATCCTAAACTCTTCATTATGTGCCATCCAATGGTTTCATTTTCCTCTCTTTTCCTTCTCCACACTTGCTTGGGTTGCCTACTTATTTCTGGAAGATCCAAGATTGTCAAAATTGGCTCGTTTGGCAACCCAAGGGGTGGTGGTGGAGAAGATGGATGGTCTAAGGGCATGCTCGTCACCTTAATCACTTGTCCCTTGTGAGGGAATTTAAGACACTGGTGATTGGTGGAGGCGACTGCCTTTAGTGCTTCCAAATAGGGCCGTCCCAGAATAACTTTGTTGGTTGGATCCATCTCAAGTATGTGGAAGTCAACAGTGACTGTTCGAGGTCCAAGCTTCACATTTAATGTAATCATGCCATCGGCAGGTTTTTTTGAATTGTCATATGCAGTCACTGTTACTTGAGATGGCCGGATGTCTTCCTCGGAGAATCCACAAAGATGTAATGTTTTTGGTGGCAGAACATTAATGGATGCTCCAGTATCGACTAAACATGACTTAATGCCTATACCATTGATGTGGACTATGATGCACAAGGCACATTTCCTTATTTCCGGGTCGGCCAACTCTTCCTTTGTGAATGTAAGGGCCGGGTACTCACTTCTCGGGACCAGAACTGATAAGATCTTTTCTGGGGGGAGGCTCTCATTCACCATCACCCGCTGTAAGTATTGTTGGAGAACCTCGTGATGGACTTTGGATCTTTGGATCAACTCTAAGATAGAGATTCGTGCCAGGGTTTTATCAAGATGTTTCAACAAGTCATAGGATGTCCCAGGCAACGGCTCTTCAATGTGTTCTTCTTCTGCTTCTGGTGCCAATCCTGATTGGCCGGCCTGGGGAAAGACCCTTTGGAACATGCGCCCACTCCTGAGTACTGTGGCAAGTTGAGGAGTTATAGTTGGGGTGGTAGTGGCGGGTGGTGAGTTAGGTCGAATGATGGGAGTTCTTGTGACGGGCGTAATGATGGTGGTTTGAGGCATGGTAGAGTAGGTAGGTATGTTTGCACGGGGCGGGATGATGATAGGTCCTAGTGGTGGTGATGTTTGTGGTGGATTAGCCGAGCGGATTAGGGTCCGTCCCGATTGGAGTTGAATGGCTGGTGGTGTGATGATGGGTTGTGATGGTGCTCGGATGATGGGTGTCCGGTTGAGAGTAATGGGGTTGGCTGATGTAGCTTGGGGTATAGAATGGACAGTTCGGTTGACATGCATGGCGGAGGTGGCTCCCTCAACTTGCCAATTCTGGCCCCGATGATGATACTCCTCAGAAGAGATCAAGATGGGATTAACGTGTTGATTCCCCGGTGTGGGTGCATGTGGAGGTAGAGGGTTTTGGATAATCCCCAGGCCGGGGTTCTGTTGTTGTTGCTGCTGAGCTGGTACGTGCTGCCGTTGAGGTTGATTTTTTACTATTCTTATGTATTCCCCCATCTGGTCCCAGTCAATACTGCTTTTCTCATTAAGATCGTGGATATAGTCTTTGAACTGAAAACAATTTTTCACGGTGTGCCCAGGATATCTATGGAATAAGCAGTATCGCTTTGTGTTGGCATTTTGAGGCCACTCTGACTTCTCCCTTGGCAATGCAATTTGCCCTGCCGCCATGAGTGCATTAAAGATGTCCACGAGAGAGTACGGCAAAGGCGGGTAATGGTTCCTCTTGGGTCCAACCTTTCGGGGTTCATAGGCCATGGGAGGGGGTGCTTGGTTGTAGTTGGCCAGTTGTTGCCATGGTGGTTGGGGAACTGGGGCTTGCGGTCGCTGAGGAATTGGGGCTTGTTGTTGACGAGGCTGGAACTGAGGTTGATGTTGAGGTTGACGAGGGTTTCTAAATGGTTGATTTTGTTGAGGGTTCCTGAACTGGTGTTGATAATTTATAGATGGGTTCCCTACGACATTGAGGTTCTCGTTTGTCACTACGCCCTCAGTCACTGGGCCGGTTGTGGTAAAAGTGGTTTTCTTGACAGCTCGGGGTCTAGGATCAAACAAGTTCATGATAGGTGAGTCCCTAAGCTGTGTATGAATGTACCGTGCCTTCTCATAGAGTTCACTCATGGAGGTGGGGTGATGCAAAGCCAACATATTCTTTAAGGCCGGAGTGGCATTAGTGATGATCATCTTCACTTGCTCTGGTTCTGAAATGGAATCAGTAAGCTTTTCTGCCATTGACCTCCATCTATCAGCATATCTGGTAAAGTCTTCATCATTTCTCATTCTTTCAGCCATAAGGTCGGTGATGGAATATGTTGGTCCGACCCTATCTTGATATCTCTGCAAAGATTTAGCTTTGACAATTTCAAAGTTACTCGCCTCCAAAGAGTCAAGCGAGTAGAACCACTCTAAAGCTGAACCCTCTAATGATCTTCTGAAAAGAAAAGCAAGGGCCCTTGGATCATTTTGCCACATTACCGACTCATAAAGAAAGTCCTTGATGTGAATGAATGGATTACCGGTTCCATTGTAGCGACGGTATACCGGCATCTCAGAGGGAGGTAGATGAAAAGTAGGGAGGGAAGGAAGAGAAATTTCATGGGCTTCCTTTGTGTCGATCAAACGTCAAAGCTCTCTATACTGCTCATCCATGCGATTGATCATGTTAATCATGGCCTAACTGACAGAAGGTTCCCTAAGAGGAGGAGGAGGAGTGGGTGCTTGGTGCACCGGAATTGGGATTTGATGGGCCGAAGTGGCCGGATAAGAAGGGTACATTGGGGGATGCACCAAAGGGTGAGTAGGGTTGAGATGATTAGAGGAATGAACTAGTGGCCTAGAAGGAGCAACGGCATTCGGATTGGGATGATCTAGATTAGCCACCGGATGAGGAGAAATTGGGGCTACGAGCCCGGTATAAGAATGGCCATGAGTGGGCACATTGGGTTGATGTGCTACCGACCGAGGGGTAGAGATGTGAAGACCACCTTTGGGAGGAATGTGGTCGGTGGGTGACTTGCCCTTGAGGATGGTTTTGATAGCCTGAATTTGGGTAGGGTCAGCATGAGAAAATTTCTCCCAAAGTGAATTTGGATTGGGTCGAGGAGAAGTTTGACTAGGTACGGGGAGAACTTCGGGTTCATTGACGGCACACACGGCATCAGGATAGAAATAAGATTGGTCATACTCCAACTATAGTTGCTCGTATCTTTGATCCACCATTCCGATGACTCGACCTGACCTTAAATTCATAAACACAATAGAAAAAGAAGGTTGACAAATAAAAGCTTAAGGATTTTTTTTTAGTTTTGATTTTTTTACCCCTTTTTTGTTTTGATTTTCTTTTATCGGACAAGAAAGTTGTCAAGCAAATTAACCTCAAGCAAATTTTTTTGTTTTGGTTCTTTTGAGGTGATTTTGGGATTTTTGTTTAATTTTCAGTTTTTGTTTGCAAACAAGTAATAGCAAAGACTTGGAATGATTAATGCAAATTTTTTTGTTTCAACCTCAAATTAATGGCTTGTTAAGAGAAATATTGTCCACTCAAATAAATGGGTAGGACCCTATGCTCTCACAACGCCGAGCAATCTAAGGTTGTCACTCTTTTCACAACGATAGTTAATAGGTACTCCGGGTTTTGGGATAAAATGGTACAACCAGCCTGATCAGTGAAGAGGGAATCCTTCACATCTGGGGACTTACGGAGGTCTTGATGGAAGCTACCCGGTCCTTCCGAGAGGGAATCCCCGGAGGAGAAGTTGGCAACCACCAAGAGGGGTGTTTGGGTGTGTGGGGCTTTGGGAGGAGAGAGCCTCCCTTCTCGGATGACCTAAGGAGCCGAAACCCCAATGCAAACTAAATGCGAGTGAAATGTCAAGGAATAAAGAGCAAGCAAGAAGAAAATAAAAGCGTACAATGATTAATGAGATGTTGTAGGAAGCAAGTAAACAAGACAATGAGATAATATGGAATAAAAACTAAAATGGAAAGGAGCACTTAACCTTGACTAGAAATGATTAGCAAATTTACTAGAACGGAATTAGACATGGAAGGAAATAGGCAAGCATATTTGTCAAGGCATGAAATAGAATGATCTTCAAGATACTAAATTGAAATAAGATGATAAACAAAGCTAAAAATTAGATTGCCATGCTTTTAAAAAGATAAAGGGAGGGCAAGTAAACTTGAAGAAAAGTAGATGATACTTCAAAGAAAGTAGTAAGCAACGTAAACAAGCAACAATGTAGGGAAATGGAAATGAGTCACATGGAAATGAAAGTAAACATGCTTTTCAAATAGACATTCTTAGGAAAGAAAATAGGATCTCACTAAAGCAAAGTCAGTCCCACCGTGGTCGCCAAAAGGTGTAGGCACCCGAAACGGGATATCCGTAGATCTCCCCTCTTCCGGCCCCTACGCTTGCTTTGGGGACTTGGTGGATGGGATGTTAGTGGGTGTGGTCGCCAGGAGCCAAAGGCTCCAAAATATAGTAGAATGAAAAGAAATGAAATGGAGAAATGACCGTCGTACCTTTGGAAGCGGGGAGATTGTTGGGTTCCGACTTCTCCTCTCTTGGCCGGCCGAGAGAAGAGAGCTTAGTGAGTCCTTCGTCTTTGATCCGGTTGAAGCTCCGCCTCGGCCGGATTTACCTACAAATGTCCATATGAAAACATAGAAACAAGTGAAAACATCATTAGTTCTAGTGAAAGTGTAGTATCATGCTCAAATTCGAATGTAAACATGCAAGGGGGAAGGAACTGACTGGATTGGGACTAAATCCCAACCCCTATTTAGAAGGTTTAAATATGTATGAAAAATGCAAATGAGTGGCTCAATATATGCTAAATGACATGTTAATGAGGGTTAAAATGAAAGGGGGGAGTAAAAGATCGACCGGAAAGGTAAATAAACTCAAAAAAATGCAAAACGGGGTCTTCCCTTGCTAGTGCCCCATATATGGGGCGCCTGCTGTAGGTGTCCCCTTGATGGGGCGCGTTGACCAAAGTCAAAGCGCCCTATATACGGGGCACCAGGGACTGGCTTCAGCAGATTTTCTTCCCTTCTTCACGGCGTCGCCCCAGAGTGTAGGAAGACCTCCAAAACGGAAAAAGGACTTCTTCAAGCAAACAATACGCAAGTGAAGCTAATGGAAGAGTGTTTTGGCACTAGATGTAAGGGAAATGGAGGGTAGAGGCTCTCAAAGTTGGAGAAAAATCATATTTCTGAAGAAGGGAACTGCAGGTTTTTGGGGTTTTTGGGAGAGGGTTTTCGATCGGTTTGAAGGCTTATGGGAGGTGTAGATGGCTTAGAAACGTGATGTTGGATGAGCTATAGGGTGGCACGAAGTTGGAACCTCCTTCAAGCTCCAAATGGAGCTCTATTTATAACACAAAAGAGGGTACTTTGGCCATTTTCGAAAAACAGTGCCATGCGGCATGGCGCCCTGTATATGGGGTGCCAGCATCATGAGGTCTGTCAGATCGACAAGATGAGTCACTGTGGGGGGTCAAATCAGCCTGTCAAATCGATTTGATACGATGCTAGGCACCATGTATATAGGGCGCCTGGCGCCCTATATACAGGGCGCCTGGTGCCCTACATACAGGGCGCCAGGTGCCCTGTTTATAGGGCGCCTGGTGCCCTATAAATAGGGCGCCAGGTACCCTATACACGGGGTGTTTGGCACGGCTTATCGCTCCATTGATCCTCTTCGGAACGTGCCATAAACTTGATCCGTTCGGAAAACACGATCTGCTTTAAATATTTTCCATGAAAACAAGAATTTAAACTCTCCAACTGGGCCAAAATTGCGTGTCTACAGGTGTCGCTCGAGCACCGGAGACAGTTCGGGTCATGTGGGAGGAGAGTGAGGAATAGAATGACTTAGAACATGAATAAGAGAAGAGGTGGTCGCCAGGAGCCGCGGGCTCCGCTTTATAGAATAAAAACAAGATTGAGTTGACCATGTGTACCTTAGCACGGGAGATTGGGATGTGAGTTCAACCTTCTTCTTCTTTGGCCGGCCGATGAAGAAGAGTCCAACCAATGCTAACTTGATCAATATGTGCAACTTTAAAACAATGAACAAAGTGAAGAGTTTGATTATACTTGATAGAAGTGTAGAAACTGTAATAAGAAGATGAGAGATAAGCAATTGAAACCGAACTCACCGGCTTCGGGGTAAGCCTTAACCACTTTTTTGTGTTTTTGATTGTGTAAGAACATGCAAAATTAACCAAAAGATGTTCTAAAAAAGTAAATAAGCTGAGTGAAATGAGTTGAGAAAGCTTATAGAGTGGATCGGCTTGAGTTGAAGATGAGTTGGTTGAAACAAGCCAGTTCGGGTAGCCTTGCACCCTCCTGGTGCTACTTTAGTGCAGAAAATTCTACGAAGATCTCGATGTCAGAATAGAGTACAATTTATTACTATGGATAGAGAACTCAAAGAGGAAGAGATCTTCTATTGATGGCTTCTTCTAAATCTGTTCTTACATGCCTGTAGAAAATCCTAAATTGGATGGATATGGAAGAACAAAACCTGGATACACGCCCTCGGTACAGCAATCGCCACGGATAGACGGCAAGTCAGAATCGAGTGCTACCAGTTGCAAATGAAAGACGACGAAGAGAAGAACAACTCTTATTTTGAAGACTTTAGTAGCAGGAGATCCAGATTTTCTATAGAAGCTGATAAAGTTGGTTGATGTAGAACGCACGGATTGAGCCTTCTTCTTCACTTCGGGATCAATCTCTCGATGTCGGCATGGATTTGAACATCGGGATGGCTTTGGGAGGGAGCTTGGACGACCTCAGGACGAGCTAGGCATGGGGGGTTCAACCTTGTGTCGTTGGGAATAGCCCTCAATTTATAGAGATGGAGAACCGGTGCAAAATATAGAAATTGGACCGATCGCACCCTCGACTTTCAAAGGAAGTGGGACACTCAGGGTGCGCGCTCCACCTGAGGGCACTCAGGGCGTGCCCTCACCTGGAGGGCGCGTCGGGCGCCCCCTCCTGTTTCAAAAGGAGAGGGGGCGCGTTACGCGTTTCATTGCTAAAAATCATCGGAACCTTCCGAAAATTGCTAAAAATTGGACTTGATAAGATGAACATGCCCTTGACCCAGGGGCGCGGTCAAAATAATCGATAATTAACGATTGAAACCTTTTAAAAATCCAGTTTAGAAAGTGTATATCGGGGTAATTTCTGATTTTTGAAAATGGACCGCGTCCCCGCATTTCAAAGGAAGCGGGGGCACGCAGGGTGCACCCCGGACTGAGGGCACCCTGCAGGTTGAGGATGCGGTACACTCTCTCTCCTGCACGCGCGTTCCGTAAGCCATAACTTGCAAATGGGACATCCGATTTGGCTCCCGTTTGTTGCGTCAAAAAGAGAGCATTAAACCACAGATCCCCAAGTTAGTAAACCAGCCATCATGACTCCCGTGATGATCACACGTGCTTTCCACCGGTTTACCCTCTCATGGAAAGCCAAAAACCGCAGCGGAGATCCGAAAGGGCATCTCGGGTCGAGGAATCTCGGGTCGAGGAATCTCGGGTCAACTTAGGATGACTTAAAATGATGACCGAACAAGTCTGGTATGGTCAGAAAACCTGAAATCATTGAAAAATCTAAGGTTATCCCAGTAAACGTGAACCAAAGCTCAAAAAAGCCAAAAAATTCTAAAATCGACCAAAACGGCTGTATGGCCCCGGTTGATAAATATACAACTAGGATCGATCTGGATGACCCGAAAAGACCCGGTGATGTCTGGAAATGCCTAACACATGATCTGGGATAGCCGTGTCAGTACATATCGAAAAGCCATAACGAAAAGCCGTTATGAACCAATGCCTACAATAATGACTTGTCAGAAACCCCGAATGTTACGAAACACATGCAAGAGTCTCGAGACGTTCAAGCATGGACCATACAAGGTCGATCATCAAGCAGGCTTCATGTTTTCACGGTTCATGTGCGGCTCTCGCTTGAAGGTTATGGCATTATTCTGGAAATCATCGGTCCATTCCCAACTCACGAGAGATTCCACCAACGTCCTTAGCCCATATCCACGAGGTAATCCGGATCAGATAATGGTTAAATAAAGGATATCACCAATGGAATAGGAGTTTGGGGCTCCGAATCAATCCAATTTGGTGTGTCTACAAATACCAAATAGTCCCTTTGTGGCATTGAAATCTTCATTTACATGCCTATTGTGTGGCACCTAATCAACTTTTCTAAACTTGTCCTAAATCTTCCCCTTGTGTAGTCCCCCCTCCCATCTCCTCCAAACAGCACCTCTATAGATCCATTCCACCCCTTTGAGGCTTCCTTTGCCAACTACTACAGCAAAAAGTAAATGCCAAAGGAGGACTATTTGAGGGTGACAATCTAATTCCCCTTTGATCACATGATGGGTCAAGAATTTGAGAAGGTGGCTTTCAATTCTAGTTCAAACATAGTGCAAAATAGGCTAATCGGGCCATGAACACAAGAAGTGTAAAACAGGTCAACCGGGCCATGAAGCCAAGAAATATGAATTGGGCCAACCAGGCTGACATGTCATGAAGCCTGCCTTATCATGCCATGAGACATGAAGCTGGCCCATTGGACCTTGGACATTTATAATGCATACTTAACTAAATCTAAAGGAGAAATGCCAAAACTAAATAAGGAGATTTGCACCACTTCATGGGCTCTCCACAATTGGGCAGCTCATCCGACATACAATAGAATGCTAACCTGAGCGTAGGCATAGGACATGCTTCCCACTGTAGATGGACTCTTCCCACTACTTGTAAGTCAAAAGACTATGCCATGTAGGATGGGTAAATTCCACACCAATCAGAAAATAAGGCGGCATGTTGCTGAAATTTTCCTGATCAAGTGGAATTTTACACCAAGGGAAGAACATACATCCACATTGGACAGCATTGAACATGGCATATGAACTACCACATATATGTACACCACATGGATATTCAATGAACATTTCAAGTGTCAACTCAACTTCATGTGATCGGGCATCGATACTAGCCCGATGGACTGGATGTGATGCAAACTAAACAAGAGTTAACCAAATCTAAAGTTAACCAAACCAGATTTGAAAGTAAACATAGATCAACCTTAAACACACTTAAAATAGGTCATTAAAAACTCAATATCCAACAAAAATAATATTTAATACAATCTCAAAAATTTGATTCAATGCACTTAATTTAATGGAATTCAATTGCTTAAACAAGTGTAAACAATATGATTCATAACCAATTGGAAAGACCACACAAAGAAGACATTAAAGCATCTAAAATCCATCTTAAAACATATAAAATAGGTTATTAACAATTTGAAGTTCGAGCTTAATCAATTTGAACTAAACTTCTAAACATTTAAAACATGTCGAATGCACCTGAATCAGTATTAAAACATCAACAGATATAAGAAAACCACATGAAATTGACTTATTCCATGTCAACTAAACATAAACAAGTCAAATAGATCAACACATCTAAAATGTCAAGTTCGAACAAAAAAATTAAAACAATTTTCAACCAATTGATGTAAAATAATCAAACTAAACAATCCAAATAAACTTAGAATAAACAACATTCAAATCCATGTCAAATTGAAATCTGAAGTTAACATCTCAAACTAAACTCAAATCAACATTTCAAATCAAATCATAAATCAACCTCAAATAAAACTTAATCAAAGTTGTTTGCATCTCATCGGGCTTGAAACATTGGAGCCCCTTGTGTTCTTTATACATTGTAGATGTGCACACTCTTGACAAATAGGTCGTTATGGCAATTAATCAAGGGTATTCAAGTAGTTGCTTGATGTAAATGAACATCATATATTCCCATCAACTGATGGAGAGAAGTCAAAAACATTTTCACAAAACCTAAATCTTAGTTCTATGCACTTATAATATCACCCTACTATCTAGTACTTTTATAGACTATCACCTATTTTGCTATAAAACTCAGATGTTAGTATTTCAAACACACTAAAACAAAACTCTTTTAACACCAAACAAAGAGAGAATTTATTAAGGTTCTGACACATACAAAAAGAATAAAAAATAGGGTTGAATAGAGAGATGACTGACAAGCTTGACTGATTGTGCAAAAGGTGACCAATCAAGGGTAAAAATGTCAGAAGGAATCTTGGCTCTAGGAAAAATCAGGAGACCCAACTACATAAAAACCTCTCTGAAGGCATGTAGGCAAAAAAAATCAATGGTGGCTGGTCCAGGTGAAAATCTTGTAAGAGATAGTCAAATCAGTTAAAAGAAGACAATACGACAATAAAAGGAAAAAACAACAAAGCAGAGGGGTTCATTTAGAGAGCTTGCATGTTAGAGACTATGCAAGAGTTAGCATTATTAGATGCACCAAATAGAATGTTGGAAAGTTGGATCCTATTGAATGGGAGAAAGGCAACCAAGCAAACAAGAATCAAGGCTGGTCACATACAAGAGCCCAAGCCCTTCTTAGTCCTAAAGAAGCTTATATAGTAGAGGTAGTGAATGGATTGCCAAGAATAGAGGAACAAAAGCTGAACACTAACTTACATGGGCGGTCCCTTCTTAACTCCTATCTCCAAGACACTGCTTGTGGGGGCATTTGTTGGTGCCAAAAAAATTTACGTGCAACTCACTCAATATTGATTTGAGCAATGCCGAAGTCGATTTGAAAATTGATCCAAATTTGATAAAACAAAGAATAGATGATACAAACAAACTTTGGAAATGCCTTAGCATGGCTTGATAGGCTCTAAATGGCTACGATAATGAATCCATTACATAGCCCCAGTTGAGAGATTCATAATGGTGCCCAAAACATAGAAAGTGGGCACTGAAATGCCAAAATGACCATTTTGTCCCTGACACATCAAGACAAGTTGGGACTCATATCAGAATTGTCGGTGACCAAGATCGCATCGATTGGGAAAATCAATAAAATCAAGGAGTCGATGTAATTCAGGAGGTCCTAGCCACATAGCTCAAGAGAGCATAAGATCAATGGCATCAAAGCATATTGTAAAATTTTTTTTGGGAAATTTCAAGACTTGTTTCATTAATTCTCATTGGATTTAATACAAGCCGTCGGATTGGGAGTGCCTCGATGAGATTTATGTCTAATTAGACCTGGAAGATTGTGGTCGCTGCCATCCCATTTCCTAGTCAACATGCCAATCTCTTTTGGTTTTCTCTTACATTCTAAAAGAAAATTTAGGTGAAATATTATTTTGACATTTAAGGATTAAAAAAAAAGAAAGAAGGAGAGAAAAACAGCATCGGTAGCTAGGATTTTGGCCTACCAACAAACCCGTGTTCACAATTTTTCTTTGGTCCCGTATTCTCTTTCTTTTTTTTGACCATGGCACAGTGGTCATCGACCACACCTGTGCGGCAGATGCCCAAGGACGTTCCCGGGTTCGAACCTAGGAGGGGGCTCTCCCAAGGAGAGCAGATGTCCACTCTGCCACTGGGCGAGGGACCCCCCCATCCGCCTCAACCAAGACTCCTTCTAGAATTGGCTCCCCCATAGGTTTATATCCCTCCAACTGAGCTACCTTCTCGGATGGGATTTACCCCCAAAAATATCTCTTCCGATTGGCTCTCTCTTGGATTCCCAGCAAGCCCGCATGCCTATCCCCTTGGACAGTGGCAATGCCTCTCTTCAACAGACCCAATGCGAGAAAACTTGGGAGAAGACTCTTCTCTCGGCAGATCTCTCTCTCTCTCTCTCACACACACACACAAATCTTCCCCTCTCAGATGACACATGTGACTTCTTTTTTAAGCAAAAAGCTTCCCTCGAGTGGTCTCTTCTTTAGCACTGAGCAATAGAAATTCTCTAAAGGTTTCCCACCCTCACAGGCTCTCTTCTTCACAGCCCCCTCCAACTACAGCAACACCAGTAGGAGAAATCTTCAACAGCAACAATACTACATGCCCTTCTTCTTGCGCAGCCTCCCTCAACACAACACCTTCTGGCAGTCTCCTCAATAGCAGCAGCAGTCTTTTAGGTTGGATGTGGTGGTAGCAATGGTGACTGCCACCTTCAAGTTAATATCATCCGAAGACCAGTGCATCAATATCCACCTTGTTCTAGTTGTTGTTCAATAGTAGAAGAAGGAGAAGGCCAACGCCTTCATCTTTGTCTCCACCCCACTTGACTTGCTTATAGCCACAACACTAAGAAAGACAAGGAAGAAGAAGAAGGCGGTGAGCGTGAAGGTAAAAGACCATGGGTTCCATTATCTCCTTTCTTATCCCTCTCTTCCACTCTCTATCTTTCATCACATCCCATCAAGAAAAAACAAACATCTCCAACCACTCACTTGTTTTTTCCTTATTTGACAGCCCCTTTGCCTAAGGTCTACCTACACAAAACCCCCTATTTTGCCCCTTGTGCACAGCCATCAAAACATTCCCATACACGGTCTCTCATTGGCCTTTTTACTAGCCTCTGTGAATCCCTCTTGGAACCCCAACTTCATCCCCTATTAGCCTTTTGTGTGCTACCCTCCACCCCTATGGTAAGTCTTCATAACAGCGACAAAGGAGGTGTTAGTGATGGTGGTGCACCTGGCCCCCTGAAGTAGTAAAGGCTCCCGTCGACTTGTCCTCCAATGGTGGCCATAGAGTCTGGCGATAATGGTTTTCACTGACCTGTCCTCTGATGATGGCCATAGTGGCTGATGACAATCATAGAGCCATCCAATAGTCTTGGCAACAATAGCGACTACTTCTAGCAAGGCTAGCTGTAGTAACACCAAGCCACAACACACCATACGCTGGTTTCAGATAGCACCCCTAGTAGTGGCTATGTCTCTCACTAACCTACCCTGTGGCCACAGCAGCCTACAACATTAGCAGAGTCGTCCGATGGTCTGGGCAACAATGGTGACTGCAAAGCCAATGGGAGCAACACCAGGCAATGGTACACCCTATGCTGGCTTTAAATGACACATGTGGGAGCGACAACCCTCGCTGGTTCCTCCCCTCAAGAAAAGAAATCCAGAATCCACCCCTTGTTTGGCCCATTGGTTGACCCAAAACTCAGCCTACTAACCTCCTTTCACAGCACCCAAGAGATCCTTTAAAATTGTCCTATTCAGTCTCCCCTTCTTGTTTATCGTTGCAACACCCAAACAACCCCCTTGCATCCACATTTTACCCTTTGAGCAGTTCCATTACCATCCCTTTAACTCCCTCTTAATGCTCTTCTCTATAGGATTTCAAGCGACACCCCATCCTTCAAAAAAAATTAATTTAAACAAATCTGAGTGTGAAAAGCAAAATTAAATAAGGAGATTTGCATCACTTTGTGGGCTCTCCACAATTGAGAAGCTAATATGGCTATACTTCTGTAACGTTGACTTAGTTGTATGCATGGGAAATGTTTCCTATGTGGATAAACCTTTCCCACTATGTAGAAAAGTCGAAAGACTTAACTATGTAGGACGGGTAAATTACATTTATCGAGAATAGGCTCGCATGCCATCGTAATGATGATTTCTTTTTCGATGTTATGAAAATTACCTAAGGAAAGGATAATGACCAAATTCATATTCTTATTATCCAATGTACACCAACATGTGAAATTAATAAAGTTCAAGTGCTGATGTGGACTATTGCAAACGGAGCACTGATGCTAGCCCTTTGGACTAGATGTGATGTGGATTGAACAAAAACAAAAAGATAAAACGAATCTAAAACATACATTCATTAAATCTGAAAATCAAAAGAAATCATATTTTTAATAATTTGAAAATTCCAATTAAACTCACTGAACTTTAAAAAATCAACTTCAAACCAAAATCAAACAATTCAAAATCAACATAAAAGCAAACTCAAATATGAAAATTCACGACTCAAACCAAACAGAACCAACTTCAAATCACATGATAAAAATCAACTCCAAACAACAAAAATCAACATTCAACAAATTAAAAATAACAAACTTGTTCGCATCTCATCAAGCTTAAAAGCCATAGCCCTTTTGTTACTTTCATATTGTGGATGTGCGTGCTCTCAAAATATATTAGTATGGTAATTAATCAAGGGTATTCAAGTGATTGTTCGATGTCAATGAATGTTGGATATTCGTACCATTCGATTGAGAGGGGTCAAAATAAAATTTTCATAGAACCCAAACCTCGGTTCTATAATTTTGTAATATCACTGGACTATCTAGTACTTTTATGGGCTATCACCTATTTTACTAGAAAATTTGAACATCGACATTTCAAATTTTCAAAAAAAAACTTTTTTAAAAATTTTTAAAAGAATTATCGAGGTTCCCACGGGAAGACCACTAGAGAAAGAAGAAAACCAGCTATTGTTGTTGCTGCTCCCAGGAGATAGGGAGGAGTTGAGGCTGTTGTTGCATCAGGAGAGGGAGGAGCTAAGGTGCTCACCAGAAGAGAGAGGAAAGAGGAGCAAGTGTTGCCAGATTTGGTGAGGGAGAGAGAAAGGCGCACCCAAGCCTTTTGTCTTCCTAGTCTCCCTCTAACGGGGGAGTTTAAGGAATAATTCTCAAGGGAGATAGGGTGAGGAGTCCTAAGGCTTGAAGAAGTCTTTTATGTGAGGAGTTATAACCAACAAGGAGTCTCACAAAGCTTATGTGTGCATAGGAATAGGTTCTGGGAAAGGTGAACAAAGGTTTGGGTGAGAGAGAGAGGATGGTACACTTAGATTGTTCACCAAGTCTTCCTTCAACTAGGGAGTCTAAAATATAAGTTGTAGATGGGATAAGTTAAGGAGTCCTATCTCATAAAGAAGTCTTTTCCCATAGGAATTCCAACTAGGGAGGGAGTCTTCCAACAAGGAATTCCTTCTGGAGGAGGAGTCCAGGCAGGATGATGTGCACACAAGGATGGTGAAGAGAGAGGAAACTAGCACACCTGTAGGGGAGAGATGGTGAATCATCTCCAGAATCTCATCAAGATGCTCCCAATCTAACAAATGTCACTAATTCTGATCAAAATAAATTAAATATACCCTGAATTTAAATAGACCACCCATCATCCGAACACCATCAAGACCCATCATAACACCACTAGCCATACAACTCCAATCGGGACGGACCCTAATCCGCCCGGTTAATCCATCACAAAGATCGCCACCACTAGGACCTATCATCATCCCGCCCTATGCAACCATACCTACCTACTCTACTATGCCTCAAACCACCATCTTTACAAACATCACAAGAGCTCCCATCATTCAGCCTAACCTGTCACCTGCCACTACCACCCTAGCTATAGCTTCTCAACTTGCCACGATACTCAGGAGTGGACGCATGCACCAAAGGGTCTTTCCACAGGCCAGTCAATCAGGGTTGGCACCAGAAGCAGAAGAAGAACACATTGAACAGCCATAGCCTGGGACATCCCATCATATATACCAGCATCAAATTATAAACTATAATTTTGAAATTTTCAATTTCATGCATGTTGAATTTGCTTGAAATAAATAGCATGAAAATAATATGAAACAAACATATAAACAATTTATATAAAATAAGCATGCATATATAAACTATTTAAAACGTTTATGCATTCCCAATACTATGCAAAATAGTTAATTAATGTCATAATTTATAATCTGTAAAATTTTATTTCATAGAATTAATTAAGATGCTAATTACTTAAGTTAAATCTTTAAAATAATTTTAAAGTTTAACTATGAGTGAATCTATGTAAATAAGGCTTAATATATTTAACAGATTATTAAACATTTTAAAACTTGTCAAATAATATTCTAGAAATTTAAAAAAATAGGTAATTTTTTAAATTTTTTATAATTTTAAACAATTTAAAATCATTGAAAATAACAATGGATGAAATGCACCACATCCACCAGCATACAATGTCGCTCAGACTTACATCTTCATGCACTACTAGGAGTACCAGACCTACTGATCATCTGCACTGACCCTGGTGCACCGTCGCGTGTGCCAGCCACCTTCCTTTGATGAATTGTTCATCAAGAGGATCTAACTTTCCTTAAACTGGCCTCACCTCCTTATCATGAGCTTAGAAAAATCTGAAAAGGTATGCATTAGAATCCTCATCAAATGAGGATTCCAAAATAGTCATCCTTATCTTCAATAAAAAATTGAAATACACCTTAAAATGAGAAAGAAGAGGTGGTGGTCGACCAAACTACGTAACAGAAATCATCATCTTGCAATGAGGATAACTCCTTATCCCAAAGACCAAAAATTCTTCTATGGAATCCACATCACATGAAGTTTCCAAATATGTATATATAACTTCATAAAAAAATATTATGTTGACATGAAATCAGGGAGAAATAGGGCTGCACCGCCAAACCCAATTGAACCCTAGTTCGTCGGAAAATATCAAATTCTCTTCCTCCGCCACCGTTCAAAGCAAGAGATCATGAAGAAAAGTTTTATAAGCACATTAAGCATAGTTTAAAGCTTTTTCCAAACTTTAATTTCTTTTTGGACAGAGATTTCATAAAATCCCCAAATTCGGGTGACAATTTGGATATGACAGAAACACCAATTTTTGGGGAGTCTCCCAGATGCTACAAAGGTCCAAACTTCAATCTGTTTATGGCATTGAAAAGCCCTATATCATGAGATTTTACCAATCCAAACCAATATCTTATTTGCATCACACACAAATTATGGTGGCCTTGATAAATAGACATTTGCATAAATTCGAGAACAAATAAATTACATGAATTAACATCGATTCGACAATGATTTTGACCGAGACTTGAACCATGCTCTGATACTACTATAAGAAATCATCTTAAAAAATTTGGTATAGTGGAAGTGATGATTCCTATGGGTTGCTTTAGAACCTATCTCAATTAGAACCAAACGATGAAAATTGAAAACTGATCAAAACATGTTTGAATATATCAGATTGGGATTCATATAATCCCATGGAGAATAAGGAGATGAGCTTATGAATCTCTTAAATCTATTCAAGTGTTCGGTCTCCAGCGGTAACCACACTAACTTCATCCACATCAGGTTCTCCCTTCTCACCAACCTCGAGAATTGTTCCCAAATGGAGCTCCATCGCCCATGAACACATTCTAGTGAGAGGAGGAGGTAGGGAGGAGGCTAAGGACATGGTTTTCACTCTTGCTTTGATTGGGTTTGGTTGAAACCATTAGTATTTAAAAAGAATTTTAGAATTTTTCAAAAAAACTCAAAATCTCTATAAATTATGCCCTTGCCCCTATACTAATGGATAAGTCATTATGTATGTGACTCACTAAGCCCAATAGCCTATTTGGTTAAAGACTAATTAAAATAAAAAAATTTATTTAATTTAATTAAATCAGTTATTTAATAATAGATTAATCGGCCTGTCAATCATGAAGGGTACAAGCCACATCCCATGATCTCAAATGTATATGAGGATAATCTTATCTTCATTGAGCCTTCCCATCACCAATTACCTTATGGATATAAACCTTCGTCCATTCAATGTCTCAGTCGGAAAGGAAAACGTCATCAACTATCAACTCCTTATTATACCAACTCTATAAGATCATGTACACGAAATTGGATCAATTGAAAAAATCCTTTTTCTATCATTCTATCTACCCTGGATAGGGATTTAGAGTACTATCTCATGGGACATTCACTCACTTACTGAGAGTGGACGATCTCTTATTGTCTCTATTAGGATTTCCTTATACCCAATCCATCCCCGTACTAGACCATCTAAATGGTGATCTATAAGTCAATGGTCAAAGTACAAGGTCCACATAGCAAGGCATCTTTGGTGACTTAGGTCAAATGTCCAGCCATGCAACCATGATGATAGAAAACCTTGATTGATAGTTAGGTAAGATACCATTTAGGATTTCTAATATGGTCAGTTTAGTAAATTCATTCAACTAATGAGCACCTGTATGTGTATCTCAGTGTCTCCACACTAATGACCAATGAGATAGGTCACCCTCATCATATGAGAAGACATCACATATACTAGTCTATATAAATCTTTGATGTCCCATCTCAATAATCTTTTAACTACAAATATTTAGATCACATACATTTAAATGATCAATCTCATTATCACGAATTCATCATGATTTAATCATCATTGTATGTGATCATGGACCTTATTACGATATTCGCATCTAATTAGAGCTAGTAATGAAGATTTGTATAGTTATTTGAATGAGATGCTTCTAGAAATATCGAATTATATCATATATGATTGACTTGTAGGACAAACATTTCTAGCAATCACATAGTGCCACTTCCTAGCACATAGTGTCACTGCCTAACATTGTGCCCGCTTGCACTATGTATGCACCTGTGCGAGCATGCATGGTTGCACATGACCATGTGCCCCCTATCAAACTAGGAGTTGACCAATGCTACTAACACAAGACTCACTATGGTAGCCATGACTGGGTCTTGATGGACCTAGTTGTAGTACCTTTGCTTGATAACAGCTTGGCAGTGCAAAAATGGCAATTGCCATTTTTCTCCTAATTTGAACTTTCCAAATGTGCAAAAACTTCTAAAAATAGGAACTCAAATTATCACAAAATAAAGATTCCAAATCTGGTGGTATCTTCTCCTAAAAAAGTTCTCACTCTTTTGAAATAGGGGAAATAAAACACTAGTTACAGCAGGGCACTTCTTTTGAGAAAATTGCCTAAGTTTGCCGCCCTCAAAGCCAATCAATGCTAGGAATCATAGAGAAAATTTTAAGAACATATTTTCTTTTCTACTATAGGTGTCAAAATTTTTCGTTTAGCTCACTCAATACAAATTTGAGCAATGCCAAAGTCAGTCTAGAAATCCAACACATATTTGATAAAACAATGACCAAATGTTGCAAACAAGCTTTAGGAATGTCTTGGCATTGCTTGATAGGCTCCAATGGCCAAGACAACAAGCTCATTGCATAACCTTAGTCAACAGCTTCGCAACAATGCCCAAAATATAGAAAATGGACACCGGAAGGTCAAAATGACTATTTTGTCCCTAACACTTCAGGACAAGTTGGGACTCTTGTCAAAAAGATCTAACTTTACCACATTGTTAGTACAATGCTTAAAATAGATCAAAAATCTGACCAATGGTTGAAAAGTTATTTAATAAATACAAAGTTGAGCAAAGTTTGTATCATGTCACATCAGGGAAATAATGGTCCAAACAATTTCTAGATCAGCCTATGGGTTGAATATTGCAATTTCCTGATCTATAACTTCAGTCTCAGTAATAGTAATGCATTAGAATTAAAATCCGGCCAATGGGAGAATTTCATTGCACTCAATTACAATGTTTGGCATTATCGACGACCATGATTGCACCAATCGGGGAAATCGACAAAATTAGAAAATTTAATGCAATTCAGGACATCTTGGCCACACATATTGATGGAGTGCAAGATCAAAGGTCATCAAAGCTTATTTTGTATTATTATGGATCAATTCAGGGTGAGTTTAATTAATTTTTGGCCAGAATTAATGATAGTCATAAGATCAAGAGCATTTAGATCGATATACCGAATCAAATCTCTCCATCCTTGTCAGCACAAAACCTCCAAGATGAACCGTACTCTCTCCTCGTAGCCTTGTGCATGTAAGTAATCGGTCCAATTAGATTGGCACAGTAGAAGATTTCTGATTTCTCGTATATCAAAGTCTTGGTCTCAATCGGAATCGAACGACATCGCCAAAACTGATATTTGAAACAATTTCGAACACATAACTTTGTGGGATTCAAATAATTCCTATTAATCAAAGAAGATCGAGCATTATCACACTCGTCAAGCTACTCAAGCATGCGGCCTCTAGTCATTTCCAAACAAACCGCCTCTGTAGTCAGATTCTCCTCGTGCTGGCGTTGACCACTCATCCCGAATCGAACTCCACCATCGAATGGCAGCTACTGAGGTGGGAGATGGCAGAGGAGGGTGGCTGTGGCACAGAGAGCTCCCTTGGCATGATAGGGCACATAGGCTCCAATCTCATAGTGTACCAATAAAATCTAAATGGATTGAATTATGGCAACTCCTTAACTTAGATGATGCCTTTTCATTCATCCATGCCTTGAAGGTCTCACCTTAAAATTCACTTCTATCCATCAATTTTTTTTCATTTACATCTAATGTGTACTCTACCCTAGCTGGATCTACCAAGTTCCAAACTTGGCTGAAATAGATGGATATTATTATAGATTTTATTGTCTCCTCCTATTTTAGAATCAATATCTAATATTATTTTTCATAGGTCTTTGGTATCTAATACCATAAGACATATGTTTAGTATCTTATACTATAAGACATACACTTCTGGTATCTAATACCATAAGACATATGTTTAGTATCTTATACTATAATATACACAAATCGTATCTTATACTTGATGTGTATATGTGTATGACAAGTAAGTCAATGACTAAGTTGCTAGAAGCTTCTTAAGCTCCTCCTTTGCAATATATTCAATATACTTGGCATCATTTCCACCAATCATTATCATGATAGTAGAATAGCAATCCTATGTCTTATTTAGACTTAATATTCTTGACCATCTTCTTGACTTTTAACTTTGCCTTCATTTTCTCATCTAATGATCTCATTTCTATTCATGGGTCTTACCAACAAGAAGTATTGAAGATGTATTGTTATTTTAATTTTACCTTAAATTCATCACCATAAGACATGCTCGATCTTATATCCATCTATCCATATTGCCTCTAGACTTCATATAGAGACTAACATTTAGTGTAAGGCAAATAATACATCTTTCTAATGAGTTGAAGATCTCATCTTCTCTCACTATATTAGATGATTAGTAGGCACCCACTTCTCAAGTAGGTTAGTTACATGGTCAACCTTGAGAACACTTCTCGTGGTTCTAAACCAGTCAAGGAAGTTAATGAAAATGAATCTAATGACTTCAAGTATGCAAGATAACTGGTGGTTAAGAATCTAATTCTACAACAAATATATGATTCTATTTGGAAATATTGTAGACATTCAAAGTAAATTAATATATGTTCTTCTATCCTAGTTTATGCTCCCACTAATTTCAATGAATTTGCATAACTCTCATTATGCAAAGATGGAATATCACGATGACATCCTAGTGAGGACTAAGACCCTATTAATCTTATGGTGACGACCTTGTGGAAAACACAATAAGTCATCCCATACTTAATAGGTAGGCAACTTTTGCTAGTTAAAATTCTTGCAACTCTTAGTCATTTAGCCTCTAGAGTCATGACCTTGTGAAAAACATAACAAATCATATACTCTAATTAGGTCAAATCCACTTGTTATGTTATAGGTATGGATTCTCAACATAGCCCTTGTGAGAAACACAACAAGGCCATGCCAATGGTCCACCCAAGGTTCAACTTTAAGCCTTAGCCACAATCACCAAATCTAAGATTGGCTCATCAAGACCATAACAACGGAAGGCTACGTAGGTCATTCTTAATATCCTATGCTTATCAACCTAATTTAAACAAAGAGGGGTTTTTTTTTTAGTCTCATCATAGAATGTGCTACATATATATATATATATGTATACCTTTGAATATCATATATTTAATGTATCTAGCACACACAAACATATTAGATATGCAAAATTTAAATAGATGACCGTAGACTTTCATTCCATTAATGCATGATCGAAGCCAGATCGGTTTGCATTAAAAGATTCAGCATCCTATGCCAATGTTGACACATCATCATGCTTGAAGAACTCTTCTCCATGCATCTTGCTCTCTCGTCCACCTCGATCGGTCTACTTGTTATTACATGAGCATTAAGAGTGCACAGACCCATAAATGTACATAATTCAACTAAGAAACCTTGATCCTAATCAAGGGGAGTACATTTTAGAGGGAGGTATAATATACAATCAAAATTGATTAGAGAGGAGATTAGGCACGTAGGCCCTTAATTACATGCCAACATCAAATAAGCATCATCACATGGCATACATTCTCTGTCCATGATCATCCAAACATTCACACATATATACCATCACATGAACATAGTGTGAATATGTGGTAATAATATGATATAACTATTATATCATAAAAATATATATCATATGTTTTTAAATTCTCAATTTCATGCATGTTGAATTATTCATAAAGTAAATAACATGAAATAACATATATACAATTTATATGATGTATACAAGCAACTCCAAACAATTTGAACAATACATGTATTCCTAAAACTAAACAAAATGCAAAATCATTGTACTAATTATCATTCTGAAAATCATAGTTTACAGAATTAATTGAAACATTAATTTTACAAGTTAAGTCATTAAAACAATTTTAAAAACTTAACAATGAATGAATTTATAACAATGGGGTTCAAAACCATATAATAGATTATCAAACAAACACTTTGATAATCTATTATATGATATTCCACAATTTTTCATACATTTTTTAAATTTTTTTGGCATTTTTCAAATTTTATTTTGATTTAAAACAATTTTAAACCAAATAAATTGGGGTTGGCGCATTGTGCTCCTCCATCCTGAGCTGGCCATGTACCGGTGGTGTGTGCGGCCATTGCACGCTCAAATTTTTTTTGTATTGTAAACTGTCATGCGCAAGCGGCGGTCAAACCGCGCACATCGCATAGCAACTATAGTCAAACCATGTGTTGACTGGGCAAAGTGGGGGATCCAAATGCAACTGTCGCGTCGGGATGATCATGTCTCCTCCACTTGATAAGGGTGAACAAAAACTGCGGGAGGGGCTTTTTAAGACCTTCATAAAATTGGACTTTCCAATCTCTGAAAATTAGCAAAAAATAGTAGGTCAATTCTAAATCGAACAAGGAATCCAAAGATACCATTTTATTTCCATCAAAAAAATCTCAATCAATGAGTAAATAGGAAAGAAATGTCATCGGCTCTAAAGCTTCTCCTCCCCAAAAAACTCTCAATCAACCTCTGACAGTGCCATTTGAAGCCAAAGAATGATGGAAAACACTTGGTAACCATATTACCTATCTTCAAAGTCATCTATAAGACATCAAATGTCTCTATGCAAGAAGATCTCAAGAAATCCCAAAATCGAACTGATGATTTCCGTAAAACGAAATCACCATCTTTTAGACCCTCTTCTGGACTCTCCAGTGGTCCAAAATTTGAATGGTTTGCAACGTTAGAAAGTTCTTTGTCACGAGATTCATCCTGGAGAAACTAATCTCCAAAATGTATCCCATACGATTCATGATTTCTTCATTAAGATGGACGTTTGTACAGATTCGGGAAAATAGAAAATATATGAAATGACATTGAAATGATGTCGGATTTGAACGAGACTTCAACCTTGCTTTGATACCCCTGTAAGGAATCATACCAATTAGATTGGAGTAGTAGAAGATTTCTAATTTTTCATATATCAATGTCTTGGTCTCGATTGGAGTAGTAGTAGAAGATTTCTAATTTTTCATACATCGCCAAAATTGGTATTCGAAATGATTTTGAACACGTACCTTTGTGGGATTCAAATAATCTCTATTGATCAGAGAAGATCGAGCATTATCACACTCATCAATCCACATGAACCACCTCCGAAGTTGGGTTCTCCTATGTGTTGATGTCGACCACTCATCCCGAACGGAGCTCCACCATTGAATGGTGGCTGTTGGGTTTGGAGACGATAAAGGAGGGTGGCTAGAGTGCAGCAATCCCTTGGCTTGATAGGGTTTGTGCTCTCATCGCTATTATTTATAGAACTCAGAATTTTTCACAAAAGCCCTTACTTGTTCTATAAATTAGCCCAAGCCCCTAAAACTTACGGATTAGTACTTATGTGTGTGACCTCCCCTATAGCCCATTTGGTTAAAGCCTAATTAATATAATAACTTCTTTTAAATTAAATCTATTATCTCTTAATAGATTTAATGGTATATTGATCATGAAGGGTACAGGCCACATCCTATGATACCAAATGGCTTCGGAGATAAACTCCTCTCCAAAGAGCCTTTTCATCATCGGTTACCACATGGATATAAATCTTCATCCATTCAATGTCCCGGTCGAATAGGAGTACGGCATTGACTTTCAACTCCTAAATATACCGACACTATGGAATCTTGTACTCATAATTAGATCAATTGGAAAACCTTTTTCCAATTATCCTTTCTACCTTGGCCAACGATTTAGAGTACTATTCATAGAACATTCTCTCTCTCCTACTGAAAGTAGACGATTCCCTATTGTCTGCTCAATTGCCTCCACCAAGTTTTCCATATACCCAATCCATTAACTATATAAGACCACAATACTAAGTTATCTAACAGTCAATAGTCAAAGTAAAATGGTACGCCTGACAAGACATCTTTGGCAACTCAACTCAAAGATCCAACCGTACAACCGTGATGATAGAATACCTTGATCGATAGTTCGATAAGATACCATTCGGAGATTCTGTACTAGTTAGTTCAATAAACTCATTTCTCTAATGAGAATCTGTACATGTATCTTAGTATCCCCACACTGATGACTAATGAGATCCATCATTCTCATTATATGAGATGATATCATATACACTAGTCTTACCTGATCCTTGATGTCCCGTTTCAAAGATCTTACAACTATGAACATTTAAAGTACATGCTTCTAGATGATTGATCTCATTATCATGATCTCATCATGATTCAATCATCATTGCATGCAATTTAGTCCTTCATTACGATGGACGCATCTAGATAGTGCAAGTAATGAAGAGAATGCCATTAATACTGAATAAGATATGATAAGAAATATAAAACCATATCACATATGCTTGGCTTATAGGGCATACATTTCTATCAGTGCACACACTCTTGCCCACACTCCATTCTTGGTTGGAATTCATCCGGGTGTAGACTTTTTGTGAGATAGGACTCTTACTTTCTCATCCTATCTCTAGTTTATCTTTATCTCTCTTGAAGACTCCTTCTCCAGTTATAATTACTCTTGGAGAAGACTACAAGTCTCATCTGAGCCTTATCCTCACCATTAGATGGTGCACAAAGGAGCTTCATCTGGCTGAACTTTAGCCCATTCCTCACTCATTTGTGCACACACACCAGCCTAGTTGAAAGTCCTTCTTGGTTTGAACTCCTTCCATGGGAGATTACTTCAAAGATGAAGACTCTTCAGCCCTTATCCTTATCCCAGCTGAGGCTTATCCTTTACTCTTATCTTCACCATCAAATGGCACAATTTAGCTCTATAAAAATCCTTGCCCTGGCCGAACTAGCCCTCTCACACCATCTGACCTGCGTGCCAGCTTCAGCCCTCTCACCCTCTATCTGCAGGTGTGTCAATACTAGCAGTAGCTTCCTCCCTCCTCCAACACCACTTGCACAAGGAAAGGAAGAAGGAGAAGAAGAAGAGGAAGAAGAAGAAGAAGAAGAGGAAGGAGACTCCCTCCTTCTCCAAAAACACCAGCAGCATCAGCAAGCTACCTTGAAGCTCCTTAGCAGCCTGCCATCTCTCCCTTCCAGCAGCAGGCGCATCAGCAAGAGTAGCAGGCCATCTTCATCTCTTGTGCAGCCATCTTCTCCAAACAATAGTAGCAGTTTCTACAACAAAAAGAAGAAAAAGCAGTGAGGGAAGAAGTCTATTATGTAGCTTTTTTCTTCTTCTTTTTTTCTCCTCCTCATCTTCATCTCTTTCCATGGCCAAAACCTGCCATATTCTAGCCCTTTGCATACCTGAAACTACCTCTCCTCGTTGGCCATCAACAATAGCTTTGTTCAGCCTTCATTCTGGCCACTAAAATAGCTCGTGTGACCATTGATCAGCCCCTTTGATGGCCAAAAAAGAAACACCTGCACATGTCCCTGTTCAACCCCCATTTCTATCACCAACACAGGCCCCCTTGCTGCCCTTGTTCATGCCCTTGTACACCCATCTATTTGATCATCTAAAACCAGCCCCTTTGGCCATCCTTGAACAGCCCCGTGCTGTCACCTAAATCAGTCCCCATAATGCCAATCAGGCCATGTTTGACCCCTTCTTCTGACCAATTGGATAGACCCCAAAAACACACCCAAATTAGGCCCCTTTACTGCCTAAATATGTCCCTGTTTGACCTCTCTGATGGCCACCTGAACAGGTCCTAAAAAACTTTTTCTACTCAATCAAGCCCCTCTAATTGCCCTCAATCCTGTTAGCAATCAGCCCATGTCTGATTCTTTAATCTGGGTCCCTGAACAGCCCATTTGTCTTCTCTTTTAGTCATTCAATTGGTTCCAATTCTGGCCACTTGTGCAGCAACCGAACAGAAGCCATGTCGGTGCCTGCTTGGACTATTATAACAACCCTCAAACAGGTCCTTGTGTGCCTTTTTGTTGGCTTCTTAACACAGCACCTGATTGGTTACAAATCTGCCCTTTGCGTAGTCTATTGATAGCTCCTAAACAGAAACTAAATAGAATCCTTTCAGCCCTTCCACTTTGAGGTGCACACCATCCACTTCTGCAGTAAGAGAAGCAAACAAAGCTAAGGCATACAGGTTGCAAAGCAAGCCTTGCTGGCCCTTGAAGTGCAAAACAGGCCTTGCTGGCCCGTGAAGCTCAAAACAGGCTTCATTGGCCCAAGGACTTGATGACCGGCCCATTGCGTTGATGAGACATGAACTGGCTCATTGGATATTGGACAAAAATGACTAAGTTTTAAGAGTTAGTAAACAACTGGACATTGCCCCGAACATTTCAAACTTGAAACTAAAAAATTGACAAAGTCTATAGAGTTAGCCCACAACTAGGTGCTACCTCAAGCTTCACACTAAAAAAAACTAGGTTTGGAGAGTTAGCCCACCACTAGACGTTGCCTTAGGCTTAAAGCTTAAAAAAATTAAGTTTGGGAAGATAACCCACCACTGGGTGTTGACTTAGGCTTTGAATCTCAAAAAAAGTTAAGTCTGGGGAGTTAGTCCACCACTAGATGTAAGACTTTATAAAAATTGAGTTAAGGAGTTAGTCCACAACTGGACACTCCATTGGGAGACTAGTTTGGGCATGCTTCTGGTATGCTAACCCGAGCATACGTATGGGACATGTTTCCCATGCGGATGAACCCTTTTCCATTATATGGAAAAGTCGAAAGACTTAACCATATAGGATAGGTAAATTTCTACACTGATTGGAAAACAAGATGGTATGTTGCCAAAATTTTCCTGATCCCTTGAGAGTTTATACCATAGGAAGGAAACTTTACATTGACAGGTCAAGACATGCATACTTGGACAATATTCTAAACATAGCATATGAACTGCCGACATTTCTAAACTAGACATATGAACTGCCTATGCACTATGTACTCAAACATGGACAAATTCAATGAACATTTCAAGTGCCAGGTTGATTGCATGTGATCGAGTTTGATGCTAGCCTAATGGACCGGATAGAATGCAAACTGAACATTTAATCAAACTTGAATGCACTTAATCAAAATTTAGAAACACTTAACCAAATTTGAAGATAGACTTAATTAAATCCTAATATAAAAAATGAAGTCTAAAAACACTTAGCCAAATCTAAAGAACTGACTTAATCAAATTTGAACATCTGAATCAAAATACTTAACTTAGTGAAAGTTAACTTCTCAAAGAAGGCAAAGCAAAACACATCAAGAACACCTCAAAACACTTAGAATCAATCTTAAAACATGAAAAATTAGATCAGCTAACAATTTGAATTTTAACTTAATCAAATCAAACCAAAGCTCAAAAATATTTAAAATATTTTAAACACATTCAAATCAGTATCAAAACACCAACTGACATGAAAAGAATTTAGCACATGTCAACCAAATATAAACATATCATATTGTTTAACACAGTTAAAGTTCATCAACACTTAAACAAAACAACTTCAATCAACCAACACTTAAAATTCAAACTTGAAATCAACACTTCAAACCCAAAACTTAAACCAATTCCAAAACAACAAACATCAACTTCAAACATTCAAACAAAACTTAATCATACTTGTTTGCATGTCATCCGGCCCAAAAGGCCAGAGCCCTTTGTGTTATTTACACATTTGGATGTACATGCTCTCATCAAACAAGGTTGCTATGGTAGTTAATCAAGGATATTCGAGCGGTTACTCAATGTAAATGAACATTGGATATTCACACCATCCAATGGAGAGGAGTCAAAACAAATTTTCATAGAACCCGAACTTTGGTTCTATTTTTTTACATTATCACTTGACTATTTAGTACTTCTATAGGCTGTCACCTATTTTGCTAGAAAGATCGATGTTGATATTTCCAAAAAAAAATCTCTTTTTTCAAACAAATTTTAAAATGAAGAATTCTGACTAAGTTCTCCCTTTGCACTAGCCTCGAGAACTATTCCCGAATGGAGCTCCATCACCCATGGATGACTTCTAAAGAGAGAAGGAGGTAGAGAAGAGGTTGGGGACATGGTTTTACCCTTGGCATGATAGGATTTGGCTAAAACTATTAGTATTTTTAGAGAATTTTAAATTTTTTTATAAAATTTAAAATCTCTATAAATTAGGCCATTGCCCCTGTACTTATGGATAAGTCTTTATGTGTGATACACTAGGCCCAATAACCTATTTGATTGAAGCCTAAATAAAATATAATAATTTATTTTATTTTATTTTATTTTATTATCCGATAACATATTAATCAACCTATTGATCATGAAGAGTACAAGCCACAATCCATGATCCCAAATGACTATGGGAATAATCTTATCTCCAATGAGCATTCTCATAATTAGTTACCACATGGATATAAACCTTCGTCCACCCAATGTCCTAGTTAGAAAGGAATACGGCATCGATTGTCAACTACTTAGTATACCGACTCTATAGGATCATGTACTCAAAATTGGATCAATTGAAAAATCCCTTCTTCCAATTATCCTCTCTACCCTAGCCAGGGATTTAGAGTATTATCTCATAGTATATTCACTATCACTTATCAAGAGTAAACAATCCCTTGTTGTTAGCTCAATTATTTCCATCGAGTTTTTCTTGTTCCCAATCCATCGTTATACTGGACCATCTAAACGGTAATTCATACGTCAATGGTCAAAGCACAACTTCCACCAAACGAGGCATCTTTGGCGACTTTGGTCAAAGGTTCCACCATGCAACCATGATGATAGAAAATTCTGATTGACAATTCGATAAGATACAATTCAGGGTTTCTAATTCGGTTAGTTTAGTGAACTCATTCAAAAAATGAGCACTTATATGTATTTATAAATGTATCTACACTAATGACCAATAATATTAGTCATCCTTATCATATGAGAAAACATCACATACACTAATCTATTCAGATCCTTGATATCTTGTCTCAAGAATCCTATGACTAGAAGCATTTAGATCACATACGTCTAGATGATCGATCTCATTATCATGATCTTATCATAATTCAATCATCATTGCATATGATCAAGAACTTCATTACAATATTCACATCTAATAAGAGATAGTGATGAATATTTTCCTCATAAAATTGAATGAGATATTTCTAGAAATGTTGAATCATATCACATATGATTGGCTTGTAGGACATACATTTCTATCACCATCATCATCCAAATCACATCACATATGATTTATGGTTGTCGATTCAATGTCAATTTTGACTAAAACTTAAACTCAGCCATGTTACCACAATAAAGAATTGTCTTATAAAATTTTATGTAGCAAAAGTGATGAATTCTTTGGATTTCATGGTCATAGTCACAATTAGAACGGAACGACAAAAACTAATAACTTGATTCAAAAACACTTTTTCAGGATTCTACCAATCCATAAAACTAGAGAAGAATGAGAATAGGACACTCCACGCTCTCCAAGTCACCTGAGTGCACAGACTTTAGCGACACTATCCACTCAAACTTTCTCCGCAAACAGGTTCTCCTATGCATCGAACTTTCTAACTCTTACTGGATGGAGCTCCACCATGTAAAAACATGTTCCAAGAGGAGAGAGATGATTAGAAGAGGCTGACCACAAAATTGGTTCCCTTGACTTTATAGTGTTTGACCAAATTTACTCATATTTATAAAAATTGAATTCTTTTACAAATAACCCTTAATTTCTATAAATTACTTCCATGTTCTCATTCTTATAGATCAATCCTTATGTATGTGCTCCACTAGACCCAATAATCTATTTGATTAAAACCTAATTAAAATAATAACTTATTTTAAATTAAATCTCTTATCTAATAACATATTTAATGACTTTTCGATCATGATGGATACTAACCACATTTCATTATCCCAAACAACTTTGGAGATGATCTTATCTCCATTAAGCCTTTTCATCTTCTGTTAACACATGGATATAAACTCTCATCCATATAATGACTCGGTCGGATAGGGATATGGCATTAACCGTCAATCACTTAGTAAACTGACACCTTATGATCATATACTCATAATTAGATCAATTGAAAAACTCTTTTTCTAATTATACTTTATACTATAACCAAATATTTAGAGTCCTATCCCATAAGCCTTCTCTCTTATCTACCGAGAGTGATTGATCCCTTGTTATCCACTCAATTACCTCATCTAGATTTATCTTATACCTAATTAATTAGCAATACTGGACCATCGTATCAGTGATCCATAAATCAATAGCCAAAGCACAATTTATGCTTAGTAAGACATCTTCAATGACTTAGGTCAAAGGTCCCACCATATAACTATGATGCTAGAAAATTCTAATAGACAATTAGGTAAGATACCATTCAGGATTTCTAATTCTTTTGGTTAAATGAACTCATTTCTGTAATGATCACCTGTATGAGTGCATTAGTGACTCCATATTAATAATTAATAAGATTCGGTCATCCATATCATATGAGGAGATATCACATACACTAGTCTATCCATATCCTTAATGTCTCATCTTAAGGATCTTATGACAAAGAACATCTTGATCACATACATGTAGATGATTAATCTCATTATCATAATCTCAATATGATTCAATCATTATTACATGCGATCAAGAAATTTAATAGAATATACGCATTTAAATAGTATAAGTAATGAAGAAATATCATTTATATTAAATGAGATATTTTAAGAAATGTTGAATTATATCAAATATAATTGAGTTGTAATGCATATATTTATAACATTATCATCATTTCATGTTTTGACAAAAGTTGTTTATTATTTGCTTCTAACTGATATAGGAAGGATATTATTTCTGATATCTCTAAACTGAAGTCATTCTTCATTGTAGTTAAATTTTATATAAAATGCCTGTGGATGAAGATAATTTTAGATGTCTGAATTGTACCTAAATCTTAACAGATTTTCTTTCTATTTTAATAATTTTTAATGTTTTCAAGTCTATATATGTTTTATATCATTAAATTTTTATTTGTTTAGATAATTATTACGCTATTCTAACAAGAAAATAAGGATTAGGGCATACTCATATTGAGTGCAAAACCACTTGCATGCTTTCTTCTATTTTGATCTTAGGACCAATTACTAGACATTTCCTATTGGTCACAAAATATTTTATTTTAATTTTATTTTTCGTATCTTTCTAGAACAAGAGAAACTATTATAGGTGTTTGGTTGCACAATAAATTTTTATACCCTTTCATAACAAAAAGTTATAGTAAATGAAAGCTAGTCAATCACATAAAATTGTCGATCTTTGGGGAGATGTGGTAACAAAAAAGAGTGGGAATCATAGGACTTAAAGAGGTGGGAACAACTAGATAAAAAAGTATGGTATTACCCCTTATTTGTTCTAAAGAAGAAATCTCTTTATGAAACATAACATGGTAATAGTTGATAAAAGCTTTTTTGACAACTTTGTTACAAAAACATAATATTGTAACAAAACTCAATTTATCATGCAATCAAACACCTCATTAGTTTGGTGCAAACATGGATGTGAGAAGAAGAGAACATGGAAGCAATCCACCATAGTACAATCAAATGAGTCATTGAAGATGCATGATAGAATCCATCTGTGACTAGTATAGGATTATGTATGCACCCTTATCCATTGTTGCATTCATTCCCATATTTTAAAATCTTAATTTTTTATTTTTACATTGATTAACAATTGTTTGATTTTTGTTTGGTGGTGATCATTATCTTCATTTTATTCATTTTTGGCTTTGATGTGCATCTCACATTTTTTTCATCTTTTACTGTAGTTGGACTTTCAGATTCATTTGGGTTTTCTAAAATACTTGATTTAATCCAAAATGGAATAATCCCATGTTCTAATAGATTTTCATTTAAGCACAATGAAAAGCTACATGAGTGTTGTGAGTGTACTAAATTGCACTAGTGCACCAAAATGTGACACATGACATGAACAAGAATATGAACATGGTGGGACAAAGAGCACAAGACCTGAGACAAGGTGGGACAAGGAACACAAGACCTAAGACATGGTGGGATATCATGGTGGTATGCAAGATACATTGAGACAAAATATGGTGGATATAACATTTGAAGATATTAACATAGTGGTAAATAACATAATTATGGGATGTAGTGGCAGCAAGATGAAAACATCGTAGCATCAAAAAAAATGGCACTATGGTAGATCATAACAAATCACATGGTAAAAAATAAGGTGGTTGGACGGAGCCACATTGAGATATGGAACTACTGGAACCATGATGGGATACAACTTGGCTGAATGTAAAACATCATGGGACAACAATCACCATGGTGGGATAAGAGAAATGTTACAGTAAAAAAAATGTGGAATACAATGCAACGATGGGATGAAAGGACATGAATGTGATGGCCTAAACATGATGCAAAACATAAAATGTGATGGGAATGAGATAAGGATTAGATATAGGGAATCAACGAACATAGTGGAACATAATCACAAAACACACCACTACACATAAGCAAACCACAATGAAATTCATGATGTGTATGATGCATGTGATGCGTGAAATGCTACTAAGAAAGACAAAGGCCTACATATAGCATATTGGGCTAATGACATTTTAAAAGATACTCAAAAAGTAATTGAAGATATAGATTGCACATTATAGGTCATGATACTTAATTGAGAACCATCATCTCTCAATGTACAATTTTACCCTATCTGTAAGTGTAACAAATGGTTGAACTGTCATTTAATTTTATTAAAGTGGTTCTCAAGCTCAGTGTCTATCTAGATGTATGGTCTCTAATATCAATGCATGCACATATATTGATAGAATGCATGACTCATGACTTAGAGTCAAAGAAAGCCCCTCATTTTGATTTTTCCTTTTTTTATTTTTTTTTGGTTTCGATATCATCAAATCAAGTGCCTAAGAAGAATGATGAGTGTCGATATTTTATCTTGCTAGTTGTATCTACTTATGTGACGTTTTGACCTCATGTTGTATCTACACTATTGTGATGATGTTTTGTTCCAGACACCATTCTTGGCTCATTTTTTATGTATGCTTGGCACATCTTTTTGTGTTCTTTGTTTGTGAGAGGTTAAATTTTTTACATGGCTCAACACCTTGCAAGATAAAATTTTACCTTGATCTCTTTTCAAGGGGTGAAAGAGCCTTCTTAATGAGGCTAAAAGAATATATTAAAGGTAAAAATAAAAGGAGTACCTTTATTTTAATGAAAATCTTCTCCATTGTATTTTTTTACTAAAATACTTAAGTAAAAAAATGAATAGATCATAAACATGGCTCAGCCACTTGCAAGGTATGGTTTGCCTTGACTCTTGTCAAGTCGCAAGAGCCTTACTCAAGAAAATAAAAAAATAGAAAATATGCAATCCAAGAATAAAAACATGCAAGATTAAAAAGTAAACAAGGACAAAGATCAAGGTCAAGCCAGAATTTTTTAAATATTTATATAATGTTTTATTGGATTTTTATAATTTTTTTACAAGTTTTTAGATTTTGATTTTGTTGTTTTTTCTTGTTTTGTTTTTTGAAAAATATGTAATTTTTATGAGATAGATACCAATACTAAATCCTATGTCATTTAGTTGCTATTTTAAGTTTGAGTAGAGACACCACGTGAAAAAGAGTTCCCTACCCAGAATCTATTTGGCTATCATCCTTTGATTGGCCAGAGTTCAATCTCAATTTTGTTGATCCACCCATACCCTGGGTCTTAAGAAGGAATATATAGGATGTCTTTGATAGGCTTTAAAGATATTGAGAGAGAGTTCCTATTGCTCATTGAGGATCGGCCTCTTCATGATGTTTGACAATATAGCACTTACCATTTTCTTTTGACTTTTATGGCATGGTGTGACCAGGTTTTTCTTTGAAGCCTGCAAGGTAATTCCCTCATTATTGTGCATTTTCTTTGATGATTTTTTACATTCTCATGCATTTTCTCTTTTCTTAGGCTTTCAATGGAACTTGTTGAGATGACCTCCTACTAAGGTGGTGAATGTCTTTGATACTGCCCCTCTCTAGTCCCTTCCACCTATATTGGACCAAACATAGGAAAATGGGTTAAGGGTATTCATTCAGCTTTTAAGTTTTTCTTGCCAGATATCAAGTTGTCTAGATTCTAGGCTTGAGATGCATCGTGTGTGTAGGGTGACATCTACCCTTGACTCCTAGAGAACAACCTAAGACTCAAGTCAAAATAGTAGTTCTCATTTTTATATGAAGTACCTTTTGAGGTAGATTGTAGTCCATGTGCATTAGACAATTCATAAGCATTTATTAGATATTTTTCAATGATAACATAAGTCCCTTCTTAGTCAAATTGAAGTTTGGAGCAGAGACTGTCCAACTTAATGAATATTATTTTAACAACCATCTTACTTATTTCAAATTTTGTCCCAACCACCCACTTATGATAAAATATTTTGAGTCTATTTTGGTAAGTTTTTGCATGTTCAATGGTGGCCAACTTTCTTTTGTCAAAAGAGCTCAAGCTAGGCAAGAAGGAATTCCCTCCTCTCATTGATGAGGATGTCTTTGTTGATGGACTCGAAGGGATGGGAGGAATACCTCATACTAACACTTTCATTTCATAAACCAGGACATAAGAAGTTTGACTAGTAGAGGTCCACGCCAAAGGCAAATAGAACATCCTCCAGCTTATCTAGCCATTCCACAAATTTGTTAGACTCGCAACTTTGATTGATGATCTTAATTAGCATTTTTTTGGTGGCTTCCACTTGATCATTGCCTTTTGGGTAATTTGGTAATGAATGATGTAATTTTATGAAATACTTGTTGCTAAGATCATGCAAATCTTGAGAGAGGAATTGTAGGTCATTATTGATGATAATGCCACTGGGAATCCCAAACTTGGTAAGGATGTTGCACTTGATGAAGAAGCACTATGTCGATGCTTTAGTCTTTACAAATGCTTTTACCTTTGTTCACTTGATGATGTACACTATAGCCATCAAGATAAAGAATTTGGCTCATACAGTAGAGTTCAGATCACCCACAGCCCTATGATATCAAAGGCCAACATGGCATAAGGCCACAAGGCATGAATAGAATAAAGATAAGATGCAAGTGAATAGAATTTGCTAAGCCACGTTGATAATCTGATCTCTTTTACTTAAGTGTTTCAGGAATGAATGAACAAAAAAAGGAAAGATTTTCGTTGAATCATAGGTACGCCATTCTCACTCCTACAACTTTATGAAATCATTTTCTCCACACCTTAAGAAAACTCTCACCCCTTGGCAAGAGTCAAGGCAGACCATATCTTTCAAGAGGTTGGGCTATGTTGAAGATCTAATATCCTTTTCTAAGTGTTTAAAGTAGGAAGAAGAAATGGGAAGAGATTTTCATGGAAATAAAAGAAGCATAACAAGTAGCAAAATGTCACATACATAAAAGACTAGAGTGCATACAATGGCGGCAACAAGAGATAAATTAGTTCTTGCCACTTCCTTCTCTTAGGCATTCTTAGGAAGCAATGTTACCACAACCTTAGCCTCAGCATCGACATGGAGCTAACTTCATAAAAATTTTCTATTTCAAAAAAATGTCACTCTGTGCTCTCATCAAGACATATGGACCTCTTCAATGAGAATGCATGTCACAATATCATAGCCTTACTCATATCCTTTTCCTTTTATCATATATTCGGCACATTACTATATATGAGTATGCAATGATATTGGAGACCATGAGTCTAGATAGAGGTGGGATTGAGAACTCCTCCAATAAAATCAATGGTAGTTCGACCATTCACCATACTTGTGGATAGGCCAAAATTGTACATTAAGAGATGATGGTTCTCGTGAAAGTATCTTTACCTCTAATTTGTAATCTATATATTTAAGTATCTTCTAAGTATATTTTTTATTTCTTTAGCCAAACATGCATCATGTTGGCTTTTGCCTTAGTAGCATTCCATGTATCACATGCATCATATATATTGCAATGTGTGCATTTTGTATCTTTTTTGCACTATGTTTGATAAATTTTGTCATGTTTTCATTATCGTTCTTGTTTTCCCTTCATCCCATTTTTATCATTTATCCCACCATAGTCATCATTTCATTTCCCAACTTGGACCTTCATCCCATTTTTATCACACTATGGACCTTCACTCCATTTTTTTCTTCTTTTATCCCACCGTGGCCCTTCATCCCATTTTTTTATTTATCTCATCATCTTCCTTATCTTTATTACCTTATCATGTTCTTATTTTTATTACCCCACTATAATCATCTTTTAAGTTCCACCGTATCCTACATTCTACCATGGGCTCATGTTTTGTGGCATTGTTGTCTCTTGTATTTTATGTCCCACCATATTGTATGTACTTTTTTCCATCTTTCCCCACAATAATCATTTTGTTGGATCCCACCATGACTTGAAACCCACCATGGCTCTATAGATCATTTCCCCACCATGGCCCTATGATTTGTTCTCTTTATTTTCCTCTTATATCTTTGTATCCTAGTGTCTATCTTTTCAGATCCCACCATGTTATTTGTTCTACCATATCCATTGTATTCCATGTGTGTAATGTTGGTACAGTGGCATTATTCAGTGCATTCATGATACCCGTGCAACTTTTTATTATGCTTTAGCATAAACCCAATATAACCTATGGTTATTCCATTCTGAGTTGAATCAAGTATTTTGTATTACACAAATGAACTTAAGAGTAAAATTAAGATCAATTGGTATTCATCTTCTTTTTACAAGAAAATTCTTTGTTTTTATCTTAACCCATCACAATACAAGCACACCACACAACTTGGGCCACTAACTATTAATGAACCTACAAATCCATGACTTGGGGACCTCCCCCACATTGGGGTTTGCTACCATTTATTTTACTCTTTTGCGCTTGTGGTACACTATGTCGATTTCAAAAATGAGTTTGTCGTTATCCAGATTCTGAGATCGGGACGTCTTGTGTGTGTAAGATGGTATCTACCTTCGAATCCTATAGAACAACCTACGATATGTGGACTGAAGTCATGCTGGTAGTTCTCTCCATTTTTGAGGTAGATTACATTCCATGGGTGAATCAATTGTAAACATGCTTTGCAATGTAAAAAAATTATTTTGATAAAACGAAAACTAGTTATAAATACTATCAATCATAAAATTTCTTCCAGTTATGCCTTGCATGTTTGAATAGAAATGTGAGACTTAAAAATATTTCAAAAAAAAATGTTGCCTTTCAAATGACAAGATGATGATGAATGAAAATTAATGTAACACTAGAGAGAGGAAGAAGTTCACTGTTGGTGATGATGTTTCTTATGCTTACCTTGCCTTGCTTGCCTCCACTTTAGATATGCTATATATCGCATTGGATCGAAGATTGAGAGTCATATGATGAAGTGAAAGATGTGGAGGATCTGATTTGGCATGGCGGAGTAAAGATTAAAGATGTAGAGGGCAAAGATTATGGTATCACCAAAGAAATTTCTCTACCATTGATTTTTATTGAAAGTAAAATTTTAAAAGAAGAGAGAATTGTAAAAAGAAAGAAACATGCTTGAAAATAAATGTGACTTAAAATGGGCTCTTGGGCCCGAGAGTTAAGAAGGGGCTTGAAGACTCGAGAATGGGTGGAATCAAGACACACGTGGGCCCAAGGGTTGAATGTGGGCCAGAGTGTCCAATTGATGTTAATGGGCATGAGGGCCAGACTAAAGGTGATGGGCTCGAGGGCCTGATTAATGATGATGAGCTCAAGGTCCCGATTTAGATGATTAAGAGCATGATTGCAATTGAGATTTGTGATGGGCTCGTGGGCGCCATTGAAAGATATGGACATGCGAATCTGAAGTTGAAGACGTGGGGGCACGGGGGCCCGATTTCAAAGAAGTTTGAGTACGTAGGCCTGATTGTGAAGGAAAGGGGCATGCAAGCCTAAAGTTGAAGGAGTGTGGGCATTGTCGACTCCAAAAAACACAAAGGGGCTCTCCTTTTCAGAGAAGTCCATGAATCCGGATCATCACCTCAAGAGGGGATGAGAAAGGAAGAAAGAAAACAAGGAAAGCAACTCATCCTAGGTCCCACACTCACATTGATTCCCGAACTTTCATCCCTTGGCATCACTCGATCACCAAAGAGATAGTTCGGGTCATGTGGGAGGAGGATGAGAAGAATGAAATTAAGACATGTGGTCGTCGGGAACCACGGGTTCCGATTTATGAAGTAAAAATGACCGTGTGTACCTTAGCATGAAGAGTCCAGGTCAAAGCTTCTCCTTCTTCGGCCAACCGATGAAGAAGAGTCCTCAACGCGTGGGTGCTTGATTTCTTGTGCAACTAGATAAACAAACAAATGAAAAAGATAATTAGGACTAAACAAAGAGGAGTATATGTAAATAAAATAACACAAAATACACAACTGAAAGGAAACTGACCGGATTCGGGTTATCTCTAACCCCTTTTTTATTTTTTCGGATTAAGAAACTAACACTAATGCAAACAAATGTAAAAAATGATAGGACGATGGAGAATCACGAAACAAAGAGATAGGAAAAAATAGAAAGATTCTAATAAGAATAGAGAGAGATATGGCCAAATCTGGGTTGTCAAAAAAGTCGAGCAGTAGTCCATGATCTGCCAGGCTGACTTTGCTTCTGTACTTGCCCCGACTAGCCCCAACATTGGAATCACGTGTTGTCAATTGAAAACCAAAGAAGTCTAAAAGAGGATGAACTTTGATGTTGAGAGCTCGGGCAGCAGACGTCCACACGCTGCTGTAGAAGCCGAAGAAGAGAGATCTGGTAGATCACCTGCAAACCAGTCTTCCTCCCTCCTGAACCAACTTCTCTCTCTCTAAAAACTCAAAATTCTCTCTCTAAAAATCACAAAATTGATGTAGGAGGAAGCTTGATGTCTTGAGATGCCTTGGGGGTCATGAACCAGCCTCTAGAACGACCAAAATCAGAGTGTATTTATAAGAGAAAATTGACACGATCCATACCTAAAAAATAGGGTATTTGCACCCTGGCCCAGGGCTCATGTGCCCCACTTAGGGGCGCATGCACCCCCTGGGAGGGGGCGCATCTAATTCTCTCTACAAAATTGGTCCGATCTGATCAAAAAATTCAATCCGATACAGTCATGATCGAAAATCGATTCCCGCATGCCCCCGATCGGGGGCACATGGCAATGTGCCTCAGGGTGGGGGCGCACGGCCACATGCCCTAGATCCAGGGCACATGTGCCTAGGGACCAGGGTACATGGGGACTGATTCTGTGTGTCTTTCTTCCAAAAGCCATTGTGGACACTCCCGAACTTGGAATTCGATGCCATTTGTTGCGTTGGAAAGATAACAGGCTGAAGAAGCTTTCTATAGCAATGGTTCAGCCATAACACTCTTAAAACCTTCAGAATTTTATTTAGAAGTTAGGATAGTGAACATAAGATCCGATATTGGTTGAAATCATCCCGACGACCAACTAAAAAGACACGGCATGAAACAAAACTTACCCGGAACATGAATCTGACCATAACCTTCAATGCATGATCATTAGGTATTGGTCTTTCAGCCAATTTCCATGTTTATACGATTTACGTGTGGCTTTCACTCAGAAATTATGACTTTGTGCGGAATACTCTGGAAAACGTCCGATTTCATTTGACAAAGCTCCAAATCAACATTAAAAGGACCCATCATCATTCGATGATCAATCACATATGTTACCCTATAAAACATGAAATTTATGCTCTGAATTAGGCAAATTTGGCATGTCCACAAGCATGTGTACTCGAGGTTGATGAAAGGTGGGCATGTGGACCCGATTTAGAAGGTGTATGGGTACATGTGCCCGGTTGCAAAAAAGCGTGGACACATGAACCCGGTTGAGGTGACTTGTGGGCAAGCAAGCCTGATTGAGGTGAATTGTGGGCACACGGGCCCAATTTAAAAAAATTAAGGGCACGTGGGCCCGATTGAAAAGAATTGTGGGCACGTGGGCCTGATGGAAGGAAAGGGGCATGTGGGTCCAATTGGGGAAAAGGGGCACATGGGCCTGGTTGAAGGAAAGGGGCACACGGGCTCGGTTGATGAAACGGGGCGCATGGGCTCGGTTGATGAAAGGGGGCACATGGGCCATGTTGGATAAAAGGGGCACATGGGCCCTGTTGAGGGAAAGGGGTGCATGGGCCCGGTTGGATAAAGGGGGCACGTGGACCTAGTTGAATAAAGGGGGCATGTGGGCCCAGTTGTATGAAGGGGGCATGTGGGCCAGGTTGGATAAAGGGGGTACATGGGCCTTGTTAGATAAAGGGGCCACGTGGGCCCAGTTGAATGAAAGGGGCACGTGGGCCCAGTTGATGGAAATGGGCGCATTGGCCCAGTTAGATAAAGGAGGCATGTGGGCCCTGTTGTATAAGGGGGGCACGTGGGCCCGATTGAGAAAGAGGGGCATATGGGACCAATTGATGAAGAGGGGTGCATAGGCCTGGATGATGGAAAGGGGCATAAGAGCCCAATTGAGTGGGATGAAATATGGTCCATGGCCCTAAGATTGAAGGATTATGGGCCCACGGGCCCAATTGATGATTGTGAGAGAGATAAAGAAAGGGTCATGGCCCTAGGATTGAGGAATTGTGGACCCATGGGCCTGATCATTGATTGACAAGGTCGTGGCCTTAAGATTGAGGAATTGTAGGCCCATGGGCCCAATCGTTGATTGTGAGGAGAATGTGATATGGGCAACGACCCTAAGATTGATGCTGAGGAATCTACCTGCCTAGCTGGAAGAGGTCCCAGTATCCCTTTGCTAAAGTCTATGCCCTTCTAGAGGCTTGTTGATTCCTTCCCCATTTTGCTGACCAATTCTATCCTCTTATTTTTCAATTCAGAGGTCAATTCTGTCTGCCCAACTTCATGGATTAGTTTCAATGATTGCAATGGCTAATCCTCACCTAGTTTATGGCCTACATGCTCTGATGATCCTAATTCTTCTAAAGATAGAAGGGTCAATTATGGACCTAGATTGTGGAGGCCCAGAGGTAATGATATATTCTCCATTTCATTGACTAATTCAATCTCTCCATTTTTCAGTGTAGGGGTCAATTCTCTCTGATCATCTTCACGGATCAACTCTAATGATTGTACTAGCTAAACTACCTCTTGTAAATATTTGCCTAGCCCTTCATTAGATTGACAATCAGCTAAATTTGTGGTTTCTTCATCTAAGTTCCCTATAGTAGTCTTCTCCTCAGGATGTTCTAGGGAAGAGGAAATGACTAGTCTAAGGGATTCTAGAAATATAGAAGGGTTCAGTTCGACCTCCCCTATTGGTTGATTTGGATCCTGAGAAATAGCAATAACATGCTGAGGGGTAGAAATTGATTTCTCTGTCGGGGTAGGAGCACAAATGGTTGGAGTGATTGATTCCTCTGCCAGGGTAGGAGCTTGAAGGGTCGAAGTGACTGAATCATTGGCCGTAGTAGAAGTAGGGAAGATTAGATTGATTGGTTCCTCTACCAAGGCAGGAGCATGAATAGTGGGAGGGATTGATTCCTCTGCTAGGGCAAGAGCTTGAAGGGTCGAAGTGACTGAATCAACTAATGCTACAGGAGCAAGAGTAGGAGTGATTAGTTCTTCTACTAAGGCAAGGGCAATAAAAGAAAAGACTGGTTGTGCTGCAACCAACTAAGGAGGAGCCCTATGTTGCCAGATTAATTATGGAGCCAAGGTTTGTTTGATTGGCTCTAGAATAAAGAGTTGAGTAGTTGGTCGAGGAGCCATTGGTGAAGTTGGTTGAGGATCCAAGGCTTGTGTGGCTGGCCGAGGAGCTGTTGGTGAAGTAGAATGAGAAATCAAAGGTCGGATGATTGGCTAAGGGGTCATTTGTGAAATAGGCTGAGAAGCCAAGGGTCTACTGATTGGACAAGAAGCCTTTGGAAAAGTTGGTGAAGTCAAAGGCAAGGAGCTAGTTCAGGTGATGATGTAATTGCATGATTAGAAAGGAGATCTTGATTATGCATAGTTGGTTGTGCCATTGACACAGGTTGCATGACCAACTGATGAAGATGATCTGGATGGGGTTGGGGAGGGCTCCTAGGTTTGTGCACAGAATCAATGCTCCTCTTAGCCATGGAGTTCAATTTATCATGATATTAAATTAATTTCATGTCTTCTTTTGATTCCCCAATTATTGAATAGCTTGTCCCATATCGTTGCAAGAATTTGGCCTTGACAATTTCAAAATCCCATATTTCTACTTCCCTAAGTGAAAAAAATCATTCTAGGGCTACACCCTCTAAAGATCGCCTACAAAAAAGCAAGAGCTCTTCGATCATTTTGCCATCGAGACGATTTGCTCAAGAAATCACTGATATAGGTGAAGGTATCACCTGAGCCATTGTAGCGATGGTAGGTTGGCATTTGTGATAAAGGGATGTAGAAACTATAGATGAGAAATTCAAGGGTTTCTTGATCCCTGGCAATAGGTTGAGAAAATTTTACTAGGGGGTGTGCACGTGGCACCTGGATGGACAGGAGGTGGGTTGGTGTGCAACCTGATGAATGACCCACAATGGGGTGAGTAGGTGAAGTAACGTGGTAGGGCTGTCCAAGTGGGGTTATGATAAGAGGCCAAACCACTGATTAGGGAGGTGAGGTAGCTCAGTTGACTTTGGCTAGACCTTAATTAGCAGGCTTCACTAGAGATTGTATGATTGACAAAGCGTTAAGATCAAGGTAAAAAGATAGTTCCTTAAAGAGCTGCTCTACACTGCATGGAGCGGACTGATGGACAACCCCTTGTACATTGGATTCCATAGCAGCATTGATATGGCTCTTGGGTTGTTGTTGGAGCTTGTAGAGACTGTAGACACCCAGAAACGGCTCACGGCGGCGGCGGTTCGCTCTCTTTCTTGGAGCGAAGAGTTAGTGGTATGTGTGTGTGGTCGCCAGGAGCCGAGGACTCCAAAATGTGGTTAGATATGTATAGTAAATGGAATAAAGGCAAGCTTGACCATCATACCTCTTGGAATGGGGGGAGATTGCTAGGTTCTAACTTCTCCTCTCTCTGCCGGCCAAAAGAAGAGAGCTTTAAAGAGCTCTTTGTTCCCGATCGAGTCAAAGCTTCACCTCGGTCGGGTTCACTTAAGAATGTCATGTGGAAAAACACGAAAATAAGTAAAAGATCATTAGCTCTAGCGAGAGCATAGCATCATGTTTGGTGTGAATCTTGAACATGCAAAAGGTGATGAACTAACCGGATTGGGAGGAATTTCCAACCCCAATTTTGATAGGTTTTAAATATATAAGAGATGTAAAATGACTTAGTGCATGCTAAATGAAGTGTCAAAAGGTTTTAAGATGAAAACGGAAAATAAAAATCAGATCAGACGGGCGACCGGACTCCGAAAAATGCAAAACTGGCTTCTATCCCAACTAGTGCCCTATATATGGGGCGCCAACCACAGGTGCCCCCTTTATGGGGCACGTTGACCCCCGTTGACCAAGGTCAAAGTGCCCTGTTTATGGGGCATTAAGTCTGGCTTAGGCAGATTTTCTTCCCCTCTTCGCGATGCCACGCCGGAGTGATGGACGGCTTCTGGGATGAAGTAGAGTCTCCTCCTTGTAGATGATATGCAAATGAAACTAATGTTAGGGGATTTGGATGTTGGATGGAAGAGGAGAAACGTGTAGAGGTCTTCAAAGTTGAGGAAAACTCATGTTTCTAGGTGGTAGAAATAGTAGGTTTTTGGGCTTTTGGAGGGGTGAATTTGGATCGGTTTGAAGGCTTATGAAGGACACAAAAGGGTCAAGAACGTAGTATTGGATGGACTCTAGGGTGGTACGAAGTTGAAACCTCCTAAACCTCCAGATGGGGGTCTTTCTACAGCCCAAAATATGGTAACTTCCTTCTGCTAGACTATTCCTTCAAGAAGCAACTATGATTTTATTTGGGTTTTGGGAGAGGGTTTTGAAATAGTTTGAGTACTTAGAGAGGGGTTGTAAGGCCTTAGGAGTGTTGTGGTGGATGAGAGGGTTTGGGGGGCGCCCTTAGTGTGTTCTCAAGCCTTCAAATGGGGTCCTTTTATAGCCAAGAAGAAGGTAACTTTATCTGCAGAACTATCCCTTCAATCTGTCCAGTCAGTCAGACCAGGTACAGGTGCCCCACCAGTGGGGTGCCTAGCGCCTTATTAACAGGGCATCTGGTGCCCTATAAATAGGGCGCCCAGTGCCCTGTTTATAGGGCACTTTGACTTGGTCAAAGCACCCCATTAAGGGGGCCTAGGCCCAGTTTGGTCGAAACGTGCAGGGAAGTTCCAATTTTTTGAAAAACTTGGTTTCCTTAAAAGAATACTCAAATATACTTCATGAAAACAAGAATTTGGGCACTCCAACTAGAGAAAAATTGCATGTCTACAGAGACCTGTCCCATACTCCTATTGCTTGAAGTAGTCTTTCCAAACTTTAACATCACGGGCATTCTGTCAAACTTTCTAAAAAGATGGTTGAAAGAGAGCAAGTGGAACACACAATTGAAGATTTTTTTGTTATTTTTGTTTTGTTTGATTTTTTGTTTCTGTTTTGTTGTTGGCAAACAAGTTTTACACAAAATTAAAGAGACTTTTTCTTTGTTTAGGTGTTTAGAGAAGAAATTTTGTTGTTTTCAATTTTTGTGAGCAAGCAAATTGTGCAAACAAGTTTTTATAATGACTACCCAACAATTTTAGGGTTCAAATCTTAGATTATATGGATTATTAGAAATTGTCCACTCAAACGGGTATGATTCCTATTGCCTTAATCTCCAAGACCTAAGGTCGTCACACAATCACCACGAGTAGGTACTTGGGTTCTTCGGGGTTTTGGGATAAATGGTACAACCAACCCAATCGTGCGAAGAGGAATACTCCATGAATGGGGACTTACGGAGGCCTTGATGGAAACAACCAGATCAAGTAAGAAGAAATATCCCGGTAAAGAGGTTAGAATTCACCAAGAAAGTGTTTGGAGGGGAGAGTGTGTTGGGAGAGAGAGCTCCTGCTTCAAATGTCCTAAGGATCGAAACAAGTCTGGTACCCAATGTAAAAAGCTAATGCAAAAATAAAAATGGAGGGTAAGAGGAGAAGAAGTAATCAATATACGCAAACATGAAATGAAAGGAAGTAAGTAAATCGAGAATGAGATATGGAAACAAGACAAATCACGTGACAAACAAATAGTTTAGTGACTAAAGGTGGTTCGCATGAGAACCAAATTAGAATGAAACTAGTTGCACAAACAAATCAAGTTAGTACGGTTAAAGACATTGGTTGTCTCATCATGGTCGCCACAAAGCTATCGACACTGAAAACGGGTTTGTCATAATCTGGATCGCCACCTCAAGGAGGGATGAGAAAGATGGAAGGAAAAAAACATGGAAAACAACTCTTACCTCGGTTCCACAGTCACATTAATCCCCAAAATTTCATCTCTCGACATCGCTCGAGCACCGAAGAGATGGTTCACATGTGGGAGGAGAGTGAGGATGGAATAAAAGGAACTTAATGCATAAAGAAAATAGAAAGATGTGGTCGCCAGGAACTGTGGGTTCCGATTTAAAGGAAATAAAACGCATATTGAGTAAAGGATGACCGTGTGTACCTTAGCGTGGGAAAAGAGTGTTCGGGTTCAACCTTGTCCTTCTTCGGCCAGCTGATAAAGAAGAGTCCCCAAATGCTACTACCTTGATATTCCTGTGCAACTAGTAGACAATGAAGATATGAAAACACGTGAAACAAGGATTAGAACTGAGTAAAGTGTAGTAACTATAAAGAAAGTGGCATGAAAAATAGCAATCGAAAATCGGAAAGAAACTCACCGGTTTTGGGGTTAGCCCTAACCCTTTTTTTTATTCTTTATGATATATGAGATAATGCAAAAACTAAATAAAAATGAAGCTGAAATATGAACTAAATGATATGAATGAAGAGTTAGCAAATATAATATAGATGATTAAAGATAACACAACCCAGGCAAAGTGGCAACCGAGTTGGACATATTCAATGTAGACTACGCAATTCTAATGAAGAGACCGCAACAGATAGGACCGATGTCAGAATCAAGTGCCATTGGTTTAAAAATAAAGAAGACTAATCGAGGGTGGTTTAATATGAAGACAAGTTTGTTTTAATCTTTTATAAGTGGTATGAACTTACCTGATAGTTCTGTTGTTGAAAGTTGAAGATCCAGGAACCACCAGCGCGATGTCGATGCAAGATTTGCCTCGGGCACCATAGATGTACAAATTAAATGATTCTTGTTGAAAATAGAAGATATCTTACTGGAGTACAGTTTGTATGAAGAAGGTGCAGGCTGGATCCACCTGTAATTGTATGAAAATTGGCGAAGAAGATGAGGGCAAGAAAGGGTAGATTCTGGATTGGTCTGCGCAGCGCCGGTGTAGAAGCCACCAAGAGCTGAGGTGATGTCGGAATTGAGCTCCGTTTGTTGGAGATGAAAGATAACTCTATGAAGAACATACTTTGAAATAATCAGAGCTGTGAAAATAATTAAAGATATCTTTAGAAGATGATGATCATAAAAGAAGCATGTCGGAGCATAGATTGGCTTCTCTTTCACTTCGGGATGATATCCGGACATCGGGACAAAGAGATGACGATTTGGGGAGGTTGGGATGAGCCTAGGGTGGCTGAAAGATGATGATAAGAATCCTAGATCGTACCCCAATGGCCAAAATTTATAGAGAATCAAAACTGGTGCAAAACATAGAAACAAACTAATGGGGTGTTTGCTTGCATGATAATTTTTTGTACACTTTCATGATAAAAAATTATATTAAAATAAAAAGTGAACCAACTCATGACATAAAATTATCATGTTTGGAGGGATGTGATAACAAAAAAGAGTTGCTATCATTCATGACCAAACAAAGTGGGGGACCACAAGAAAAAAGAAAGAGGTGAGACCCTCTTTTTTTGTTTAAGAAGAAAGTCACTTTCAAAACATAAAATTGTCAAGGTTGTCAAACACCTCTTTTAAAAAGTTTTCTTACAATTTTTAAAAATTAAAATAAAATTCTCTATTATTATGCAACCAAACATCCCATAAATGCGCCCCTGGGTTGGGGGCGCGGTGGTCGTGCCCTCAACCTGAGGCACGCTGGGTGCGCCCTCACATCAGGGGCACGTTCAACGCATCATTTCTAAAAAAATTTGAAAACTTATAAAAAACTATTAAACATTCAAATAACAAAATGAACGCATCCCCAACTTGAGGGCGTGGTCAAAATAATGGGGTGTTTGGTTACGTGATAATGGTCATTTTTTTTAAATTTTTGAAAATTGTAATGAAAGTGCTCTGAAAGTTTCGTTTGGCTCGTGTTATCATTTTTTATTTTAAAAACGTTTTTCATCGAAAGGACATCGTAAAAAAAAAAGTGGTCGAGACAACTTTTTTTTTGAAAGTGAAACAGCATCTTGCGAAGCCCTCGGCAACCTCCCAGCGCTTCCCAGCGGCACTCTCCTCCTCCTGCCGGCGCTTCCTAGCGGCTCCCGGCGCTTCCCAGCGGCAGCGTCGCCGTCACACGCGGGGGAAAGAGACCGGTGGGCAGCAGAAAAGCCAGCATTGGCGTCGCCCTCCGCCGGGCCCCGTGCGCATGTGCGGCTGCTGCCGAGGCCCTGCGGCCGCGCCGTGGAGCGATCCCCCAAGGCTGGGGATCAGCACCGCCACCCAGCGGCGACGCTCCTCTGCCGTGCCGTGTGCGGTGCCGTGCCCTAGAACGCTTGTTCGATGGTGATGTTGATGACGACGATGACGACGATGCGGCCGGAATCCGGATGTATGTCAACAGAGGAAGGATGGGCGGATCGAGCAGAGCCATCGGATGGGGCTGAATATGTGCAGAAATTTCCTCCGGAAAAGTTGATCCCAAGTTCTGATTTTCGATCCCGAGGAGAATTGAGCGGTATTTCCAAATCTGCTGGAGATCTAGCGTCTTCGAGCGGCGTTTGGATGTATTTCGGGATTTATTTTCTAGGAAAAAAAACTATGGTGCAATTGGCAGGGAACCGAGAGAATTCAATTTCACAAAAATCGTCTCATTAGCTCCTGAAGTATTATAAATGAGTCGATGATATTATGATATAGTAGAATATCTAAAATAAATAAAGGTTTGAGCTGAGATGCAATGCCAGGAGCTAGCAAACTTGACGAACTTTGATCAGAACATTTGTCTAGGATCGTTGATTTCTACATTCACTGATTTTAGGTTTTCAGTAGATCGAGAATGAAAACCATAATTAATTTTAGATGATTGAATTCTTATATGACATGAATATTTTGTCATTTCCTTCATCTTGTGAATTTTTAAATTTGTATGACATAAAATGCTTGTTTTTTGATGTTTACGAAGTTGATGAAAATTGAAATTAAAATACTACTAAACACCTCATTATCATTTTTAAAAATTAAAATGTTTTTGCCAAACACATTCATTGTCACGTTTTCACTTTTAAAAATTATCTTGTTTGGTATTATATTTTAATTTTTTATCATGAAACCTTTTTAAAAATTAAAATGCAACCAAACAGCCCATAAACATTTTTAAGAGCGAAAACCTTCCAAAAACCAGTTTGGAAAGTAAAATCCATGGCAAGTTTCTAGTTTCAGGAACCGACCATGCCCACAGTCCAGGGGCGCGCTGATCGCTCCATTGGTCTGAGGGTGTGCAAACCACGCCCTCATAGTGATGGCATGCAAACTGCACCCCTAGTTTGGGGGTGCGCTCCAATCTCTCTCCTACGTGCACTCCGTTCGTGAGCAGTATCTTGCAAACGGGATGTCCGTTTCAACTCTCATTTGTTGCGTTAGAAAGATAACTTGTAAACATATCCCCAAATGGGTAAACCAGCTAGTACATATCTCGAGATTATCTTGAGATTATCTTGAGATTTATATATGGGACTATAACTTCTGATTTATCCTTGGTGGTGTCGAAGACCCGGATGGTGATCCGAATCTTGGAAAAGCTGGTGATAACGCGAAAAACTTTGGAATGACCCAGAAAGTTGGTGAAAACTCATACAGCTCAGGTTGACAATCGTAAACGATGGGAAAGACCCAAAAAACTTGGAAAGCTACTCTGAAGAGCCAAGGATGACCCGAAGAACTCGGAATGACCGAAAAAACTAGCGGCAACCTGTACAACTCGGGTTGACAACCATAAATGACGGGAGGAACTTGGAAAACTTGGAGAGATGCTCGTAAGGAATGGGGATGACCTGGAATACTCGGAATGACTAGCAAAGCTAGTGGCAACCCGTACAACTCGGGTTGACGACCGAAAACGACTGGAGGAAACCGGAAAACTTTGAGAGATGCTTGGAGGGACTGGGGATGACCCAGAATACTTGGAATGACCGAAAAAGTCGGCAGCACCCCGTACAACATGGGTTGATGAACAGAAATGACGGGAAGATCCCGAAAAACTCGAAGAGATTTAAAAATACAAAAAATAATGACCAAGTTACCCAGAGATGCTCAGTGGGGTTCTATGCCAATTGATTGGTCAAGGAATGGTAGGACGACTCTCATATGCCCTAGGCCCCTAGTACTGACTAGAATGACCTAATGGAAACCAAGAAACTCTAACGATAAGCAAAAAAAAGTATGTTGACTAGACGAAAGGACACGATACAATGGTCCTCGCTCAGCAAACACGGATTCGACCAAGGATCAACAACTCTTCCTCAAATTTCTAGCAAGCTCCTTAGCTCATGCAAAAGGATGGCTCAACTTGATTTTAATGGTCTAAAAGAGATATTGGCGTGTCTACTCACATTTTATCAATAAGATATAGAATGGATTGATGGAACATGGTGGTAATCCGGAATACTTAAAGAAATTTACATTGACAAACTAGGTCAACAAGTGTGTCTATATATACACCTTGTCATTATCTTTTTATCTATCACCATTCCATTCTACTATTCTCATATATGCTCACTTCCATTTAACCATACCTCGTTATGAACCACTCCGGTCCATTACATACCACTCTCTTGCGAAGCCAATACCAAGATAAGACAAGCTATAGACATGAAAAATTGCTTATTTACAGAGTTTAAAACTCTTATTTTATGAGTAATATGCATATTTGCATCATTCAAAATCATGACAGGTCATTTCCAGACCAAACTAAGAGATTTTTGAGCTTTCCATCCAAACCATTGAAAATCGGGAGGACATGTCCCCACTTAAGGGTGCATGCCCACAAGCCCCCAGTTGAGGGCACATGGACTAGTTTTCATTTTTCTATTTGTATCGATCTTGGATGATCTCTTGATCAATTTTTTTGTATTTCTTACTTTAGTTTGGACACACCCTAGGTTGGGGATGCATGCACCCACCCTTCCATTTTCTTTCTGAAACCTTTGAGATCCCAAAGTTTTGATGGTGAATATTTTATCTTGGGAGAACACACCCTAGGTTGAGGGTGCATGTGCCCTTAACTAGGGCACGAACTCTTGCTTTCCCAATTTTGCAATTTGATTTGATTTTGGATTGGTTTCTCATTCTTCAATGAATATACATGCTTTTAAAATTCTAGAGGTTGGTCCAAGCCATCCAGCATGTCTCTAGTGCCCTAGCCACAAGGTTTGGAAAGATTTCTAAAGAGATCTTAAAGAGAGAAGGTTCAATTCATGCTTGTTGCCCTCAGTTCGCTTGCATAGTCCATATAGAACATATGACATACGTGCCACCAAATCCAATTGGAGGAGAAGCATTCTTGGCCCGTTAGCTTCCCTTTGCAATGAATGGTGATGAATTCCAACCCCCCATTTGCCCGCAATGAGCTCTATAGTTTAATCACACAAATCTTTTAGGATGCACCCCACTCAAGGGCACATGCCCACATACTACCAATCGAGTCCACATCACTGCAGCAGGGTCACGTGGAGCCAAATTTATTTGCCATTTTTAATCAAATTTGATTCTTTTCACTTCTAACTTCATATTTACTTTGTCTAGCATAATTTTTATTCACTTTTTCATCATCTCATATTCCAAAAATCTAAAAAAAAGGGGTTTAGACTAACCCTAATCAGGAGTCATTCTTAACTCAATTGCCATGCTCATATCATTTTCTTCACAGATTATACACGTAACATAGTTCAAATCCACTTTTCACTTGGTTTTCTTGTTTTTGATTCATGCAAGAACATATTGAACTGTATTAAAGAGCTCCTCATCTTTGGCCAATCAAGAACGAGGAAGTTGAACTCACACACACTGTCTCCCAATGTACATTGGTCAAACTTATCTTAATTAATCCATTGAAACTCGTGATATCTTGCGACCACACTCTTTACACGCTTTTCTCTTACCCTCCATCTCTTCATCGACTACCCCAAACTGGGTTGCCCTTCATCCCATTCGAAGAGGTAGATCCAACGGGGTAATTCTAGTTCTCCAGTTTTTCTACAAGGTAGAAGTCAACCTCGAAAGCTGAGTTCGCAAAGCTATTGAGGTCAGACTCTACCCACGGTGGAGGACATCTTCTTGAGGTGGGAGGACTTAGTTGATCCCTCTCTAATCTACCTACAACAATGTATGAAAGCCATTGCTAGTATGTTATTGGTGACCCCTCTTTCACCATCACAAATAACCTAGTTATTGGCAATGACTCGTAAGTATTGCTTAAAAGTGTAATGACAACAGCTACTATTTTGCCATTGTGAATATCCTTGATGATAAGTTTGTTTACGATGGTCTAGTGATGGTTGTTAAGTAGCTGCAAAAAGTCACTAACAATATAGCTTTTTTGCATTGTTGGCAACAACTTTGAGTCGTCACCAACAACTAAATTTTTTTTGTAGTGACTTGTAATGATTAAATCAACTACTAGCAAACAAACATGTTAATTAACAACATTTTCAAGAGACCATTTATCTTTAAACTACTTCCAAGAAAATATATTAAGCTTTCGAGTTCCTTTAAACCAATTGTTGAAAAATAATTAACTAGAGTCGTCATCTACTAATTTATCATTTAATCTCTTGATATACCAATAAGAATTGATATACCTACAGGAATGATAACGTTGATCTGTTTTTATCCCTACCAGACTAAGATATCTGCCATCTATTTCTACTGTAAAGCATATGTTAAGTAAATTTGGAATATAAGTAGAAATCATCATTTGTAGTGTACGCAATGTTCCATTCCATTCAAGGTATTTCTTTAGAGGTTTGGTTAACGCAAATCATGAAGCGCCAAGTCAAACTATGATGGAATTGATGGGCGAGTAAGGGTGCAATCTAACTGAGTCGAGCCGAGCAGGGCTCTGTTCAAACTCGACTCGATCAATTATTTAACTATTTGAACTCGACTCAATAGTCGACGAGCTTTCAAAAGTCTTGTTCAAACTCGACTCGATTTAAGTTTGTTGAGTTTGAGCTCGGCTTGTCAAACCGCTTATTTATGTAAACGAGTCAACTTAACTTGAACTCGAATAAAAACTATGCACGAACTTGAATCAAACTCATATTCAAACTCATTTTCGAGCTCGAGATGGAGCTCATTCACTTAAAACTTGAGTTCAAGCTTGAATTCGATTTAAGACATGTTTGAAATTACTATTTAGACATAAAAATATAATTTTACCTAATATTAAAAAATAAATATATAATAAATATGATGTATTTATAATTTAATTATTTAGATAAATAGTTAATTGAGTAGTTAATCGAATACTTAATCGAGTATTTAATTAAACATTTAAACGAGCTACTCGTGAACTTATCAACAAGCCAAGTAGGTCTCTATTCAGACTCGACTTGTTTATAAGTTGACTTTTTTTCTGTTCAAACTCGTTTATTTAACTTAATAAATGATCTGAATCGACTTTTTAACGAGTCGAGTATCAAACTACTCGCCGAACGTATTGGTTCGTTTGCACTCCTATGGGCAAGTCAAGAGATTCACGTATCAATGCACAAGAACTACGATCAGGTTGTGTCCTTGGACCAAAAAGATTTAAAACCTAACTTGGTAGGGCTAAGCCTACAAACAGGCAACATTAGATAGAGACATTATTTATTTTCCATTTCTATTTTGGTAAGAGTTATGTGATTTAGATTTAGATTCTTATAAAATTAAAAGTATTAACACTTTTTTGGTTTCGGATGATTTAATAATTACAAATTTTTATAATATTTATTTTTTTAAATTTTAAAAAAATAAATAAAAATAAATAAATTTTATTTTAGTATTAATTTTAACATAATATATTTAAAAATTGTGTGTTTTATTTTTTATTATTTAAATATTATATTTTTAACATTTTATATTTATATAATGATATTAATATATATTTTATTGAAAATGAATAAACAAACGTAAAATTAATTGTATTCAATTATTGTTAAGACCCAAAAAATACAGCACAACAAAAAATAATACAGAATCGAGACAATTAGGAGAACAAAAATAATCCAACATCAAACAAATAGAATAATTCAAATAACCTATAGAGTCTCAACCAAACTTAAACATTCACAAATATCAGGTGTAAACCACATCCAAACTACTTGTAGGACTCAACACATCGTCAAACACACAACAACATAATGGTTCCAACCAAAATAACAAGCTAACACATCGAAAAGAAACTAAAATAGCCTAAAGATAGAGGTGATCACTCATCAACAAACACTCATCTTATGGATCCTCAAGTGGAGCAGAATCCTCTTCACAATCCTCCTCAAATTATTTCCCAAAATCCTAATCAGGAGGAGACTTCTCAAAAATCTGTTGAAAAAAATTAATAACGGGAAGGGATGAATCAATTAAAATTCATTAGAATTTGCGCTCGAACTATAATTTAACATACATGAACAATCATAACTTTGCATGTTGAACCACAATCATAGATGAAATATGAAATATATAGAAATATGAAATACATAGATGAACAATCATAACTCTATATACCACATACATGTATGCCAAACCACAATTTAACACAAATTGGGACTAATTAATAACATGATGCACTTAATCTAAAATCATGCAATCTAACAAATTAATATACTACATGCATTTAGCGACAACAACTAACCACCTACTATCTATATAAAGCAAAACAAAATTTTAATATAATTATGCTTTAACCATTAAATCGACTATTTCATAAATCAAGTTATCCTTAAGATTATTGCATTACTAATTTCATTATATTAGATTCAAGCATAGCAATATCTAAACATGTTAACATGCATCACTAACTAAATCTCGAACCTAATGACATGCATGATATTAAACCATCTAAGCATGCATGATTAGACAAAACTCTAACTATGACTAAACATGCTACTAAATCAATCAACCCACTAATTATAATATACTAACTAAGGTTAATTAAGTATGTTTTAACATCTTAATTAATATATAGAGATGATAAGAATAGTTCAGACACCTATCTCAACGACAACGACAATTGGTGCATAGAACTTCTATAACGTTAGAAGAATTTATTTAATTAAATAATATTTATTATATTTATTATGATATTTAATAATATTAAATATACTCTCCTCCTCAATCCTTTCTGTTTTTCCCTCCCTCTAGATATCCTATCGAAACCATTGTCTCCCTTTCCTTATCACTCCCCCACTCTTTCCATCTTTTTCCCCTTCATCAGATGCCCTAGTAAAACCACCATTCTCTTTTCTTCATCTTCTTCACGTCTTTTTGGTTTTCCTTTGCTTCGGCCCCAGCCGCATGGGCCGCATGCTTATGCATTGCCGTGGACCTTCTTTCTCTCTCTCCTATCATTTCTCTCTCTTATCCGATCACTCCTCTCTCTCTATTTCTTCTATTTTATCTTATTCTCATTAATCTAATAGATTGTCAAGATAGCCCATCCGAATCAATTTTTCGTCATCATCGTGACTGCGGTGTACCCATCATCTAGATTGATTCCCTTGGAATTTCGTGCGCCATTCGTCATCACCGTTAAGGTAGACGTCTTGGTTATTCTTAGCACTCCTATATGATTGATTAAACTGTAAAAATATGTTAAATCATAAATATTAATAGAATATAATTAGTGGGTTGTTCTTAGTTTAATAGCATGATTAATAGAGATTAAATTAGCTTGTTTAATCATGCATGTTTAGATTGATTCAATTATCCATATATGTTAATCGGCATGTTAGGTTTTCTTATGATCAAGTCTAGTTAGCTTAGCATGTTTGCATTACAGTGATCTTTAATATATATTTATTCTGATTTATTAAAAAGTCGATGTGAGGAGTTAAGCATTGTGATGATATCATTTAATTTTGTACATATAGACTATGGACAATAGAGACTATCAATGCATACACTTGGTAGGTTAGTTTGTAAACTTGCATGATTCTACATTAGATATATCATATGGTTAGATTGTTCTAAATGTGTTAAACTATGATGTGGTGTACATATATGTGGTGCATTGATTTATAGTTGTCCATAGATGTAACCATGGATAGATTGTTATTGGCATGGTGCTTAAATGGTTGGTTGTTTGAGTTAATTATGTGATTTCATCTTGAGAAATGTAGTATGTAGTGAGTTGCATTGTAATAGAATTTTATTTCACCAGACTATAGTTCGTGATAGGTAGACATTAGATGAATTAAAACAATTCGAAGCATACGTCGATCCAAGATACCGTAGTTTATCCTAAGTACACCCCTGCCTAAATGTACTATGAGATTTAGCTTACTATATGTTACTTCTATATATGGTAGATCTGGTGTTAATTTTGTGACATTAACTACAATGTTTAAGTGGAGCATATAACTTACATAGACGAATGATTTATTTATGCATTTTTGGCATATATGATATATGTTTGATGTGTCATTTTAATTATGATAGGTCCATGTGGTGCATGCATACCTATTTTAGTTAAATATGCATATTATGTCGATTTTAGTACATATAAAATCATGTTAACCTATGAGATAGTAGAAAGATATTGTAATTACCCTAATTGAAGACATATAATTAGTTTAAACTCTATGTATTATAATTTGAATTTTATGTTATTTATCATTAATATTAATAGAGAATCATTATTATATTAAGGTAGTCCGGGTGTAAGTCCTACTGAGTCAAGTGTGACCCACCTCTTCTATTGTTAATATTTTTTAAGTTTACAAGTTTATCGCAGCAGAAGTGTAATGGTGTTATGAAATTCGAGGAGCTAATGATTTAATTATTCAATGTTGATATTAAATTTTCTTAGATAGATGTTTGTTGTAATCATAGGAAGATGTTATTGTGACATTAGATTTACAATTTAATTTTATTTGGTTTCAAACCAGTATATTTTCTAATTATGTCGTTGAATTGTCTTTTGTTACGTATGTTAAAAATTCAAATAAGAAAAATCGATCAAACCATGGGCACATGATGGTCATGACGATCGTGGGAAGCGAGGGGATACTGGCGGTGAGCACAGGTGGAGGTGCAAACGGCAGACGATCATGGTACGCTAGGGGTGTGGCGGCACAGATCTCGTGTGACGGAGTGAGAGTCATCTCAGGAAGTCTTCTAAGAAAATCTTCTCAAATTCCTTGTATTTTTACATTAAATTTATGATAGAATGATCAATTAATATACAATAAGATGAATATTTAATGTAAAAGTGTGAAAGATTTGAGGAGATTTCTAGGGTTTATTTGGCATCAAATTTTTTTGAGGATAAACTTAGTTTATTCTCTAAATTTTGGAGATAAATAAAGTTTATTCAAATGTTATCTCAATACTAAACAGCACCTTAGAATATGTTGGGCATCATAAAATTTTGAGAATAAATTTTAGTTATCTTTTAAATTTTAAAAATAATTTAAATTTATTTTCAAGCTATCTCCCTATCAAACAACACGTGATTTCACTCCATGTGGCGACGTGGTGGGTCAAAGTCGACGATGCGCTCTCACACGCGGTTTCTGGTGGCAGTCAACGGAGGCAGCAAGGAGCGGCGAGGCTCGCGGGCGCGCGGGCGTGACAGGGAGTCAACAGGGCGGTGACGATGATCGAGGCGCTGACGGGGCAGATGACGATCCAGTGGCTGACAGCGGAACTGCGAGGAGGCGGCCACACTGACAACGTGCTCGCGACCAGGGACAGTGACCGAGGCAAGGAAAAATGACGCAGGAACGAGACGTCGCGGAGAGGGAAAAGCACCGTGACCGAAGCAAAAATGCGGGAATGACAGAGCATGTAAGGAAAGAAGAACGGCGACAAAAGACAGAAAAAAAAAGAAGAGACCACGGTGAAAAAAATTAGTGCAGGAGAGAGAGAAAAAAGAAAGAACGAAAAAAAGAATAAAAGTATATAATCAGTGAGGAGAGATACAATAAATATATAATTAATCTTATGCTTATTATTATAATAATTATTATTCATCCATGATATAATACTAAATATTACAATTATAATTTTGATAAGTTAACAGTCTATGTGATTCTCATAACTTATATGAATTGAACTAGAAAAAAAATGTCAAATTTTGTTTGCATCCCTAATTCGGCACTATAACTGAGAGAAACGATAAATAAAATTAAACCAAAGTGAAATAATTGATTCAATTTAATTGAAAAGTTTGACTAATCGATTTTTTTAACTTAACTACTTGTTCAATTTTACTGGTTTAATTTGGTTTGGTCTTTCAAATTGAAAGTGAATTGAAAATTCTGTTGATTCGATTGATTTGCGTTATTTTTATATTATTGTAATTTGTAATACATTAGTATATATTTATATTAAATAATATAAAAGAAAAACAGTTCTGGTCTACAAATAAAATACTAAACTGAAGATGGACTATCATTAATTATTTAATTTTAATTTAGTTTTGTTTCATTAAATGTGTTATAAATCAGTAGTACACGTTCACCAACATTTTCTGACACAACTAAAAATTTAGTTTGAGAGAAAAGTTAATGGGGTGTTTGGTTATGTGATAATGTACATTTTTATTTTAACTTTTGAAAATTGTAACGAAAGGGGTCTTGGGAATACGTTTGGTCCGTCTTTTTATTTTTATGTTTTGAAAACGTTTTCACGGTTGTCACGTTGTAAAGAAAAAAAGTGGTGTATACCTCTTTTTTTTTGAAAACGATCTTGCCTCCTACCCGCACAAACCCTCGATTCATCCCCATGCCCCTTCTCCACTGCGGCGAATCCAAGCGACGGCCTCCTCCTGGTCCCGGTGCTCCCTTCTTCAAGAGTTAACAACAGTGGCACATCCCCGGCTATTCTTTTTGGCGGCGGCAGCGACAGTCTCCTCCTAGCCCTCTTCTTTGCGAGCTCTCTCCATAGTGGCTCATCCCCGGCGGCGGCAGCCTCCTGGCCCTCTTCTTCACGCCTACTGCTACTTGCTGGTGGCGGCACCTTCTTTTCGGACGTCTTCCGCGTTGTCTAAGCGTGGATCAGGAGTGAAGGGAGAGGGCGACGAGTTGAAGGGTAGCAGAGTGCCCTGCCGATTACGCTCACCTGTACGAGGGAATAGGCGTTTCAGCGAGTATTTCTTTTATCTTGACCTCTTTGTGTGCTCGGAAAGATCATGGTGCTGACATCTTGAATGTTATGCCGTCCGATGTTTTGGTGCTTCTCAGATTAATTTAGATAAAAGCAAACGTCACCTCTCGTGGGAAGAAAGACGCGGACGTTTGTTGGCTAGTGGCTTCACCTATCGGAGCCCTTCTGTGATCGGGCTCAATGGTACGTCTTCTTATATGTGGCTTAAGTCAAATTGCTGGCTATACGCATTTTGTTTTGATAGATACATGCGAAGTCCGTTTGGTATTATATGTTGGTGTATATAATGCGGTGTGTATAGAATGATTTTTGAGAAGAAGAGATCTTAAAGTGTATATGAAGTTGTCTAATGGGGTGTTTGGTTGCATGATAATTTTTTGTACACTTTCATGATAAAAAATTGTATTAAAATAAAAAGTGAACCAACTCATGACATAAAATTATCATGTTTGGAGGGATGTGATTACAAAAAGGAGTAACCACCGCACATGACCAAATAAAGTGGGGGACCACAAGAAAAAAGAAAAAGGTGAGACCCACTTTTTTTGTTTAAGAAGAAAATCACTTTCAAAACATAAAATTGTCATGGTTGTCAAACACCTCTTTTAACAAGTTTTCTTACAATTTTTAAAAATTAAAATAAAAACCTCAATTATCATGCAACCAAACACCCCATAAACATTTGATGCTAATGAATCTAGTAGATTGGCAAAAATTTATATCTGTTGTAATTGTTTACGAACATGAGTAAGAAGACATATCTCAATTTTATGAAATTCTAAGCACTTTCAAGCAAAATGAAGCCAGTAAATGGGGTAGAAACTGATTACCAAGGTTCTCCATATTGAGAAAGAAGTAAAATAAATTTAAATTTATTACTTTATATTTGATTTTTTTTTATGCGTGTGGTAATTATATGGCATCTTTAAAGTGTAGCCAGTCATGGGTTTTGATCATCCAATGATGCAATTGATACTTGGCCTGGGTTAGTGGGGAGTGGCCAATTTAATTAAGTATCTCATGGTATAGAGGTTAAGATGTGTGCATAATTTTATCACTTTTGGGGATGAACAGTATACCATATACTCTCAAATAAAATGAACAAACCTCAGGAGTTTTTCTATAATTTTCTCATGTTTCCTCACGCTTTATTCAATATTTTGATGTTGACAACATATCAAGTTTTTTGTTCTTCTTGGTCCAGGGAGCAACTTTGAGGGTTCGATCTGCTTTGTTGTTCTGAATCCTTGGCAGCTTCTTGTACAAAACTGTCTATATAATGTTGGTCAAATTGCAATACCCTGGGACAAAATAGATGAAGACTATGCAAAGAACCCACAATAGTGGTCTTCAAAAGGATTGCCATTAATGTTGGTCACTTTCCTTTCTCTTTATTATGGTGCAAACATGTTCTCAAAATACAAGCTTTTTCGTTCAGCATGGTTCACTGAAGGTCTTCTTATGCAGATTCTCAACATCCATGTGATAAGAACACAAAAAATACCTTTTATACAGGATATGGCATCAAAGCCTCTTCTCTGCTCAACAATAGTTGTTTTCATGCTGGGAATCTCAATACCACTGAGTCCAGTAGAAAAATTCATGGGATTGGCTGTGCTTCCACCAACATACTTTGGGTTCCTTGTGCTGCTTTTACTTGGCTATTTTATAGCGAGTCATACCATCAAGAGGGCATACATTATGGTTACCTTAGTTTCAGAATGATGAGTCTTGTGTCTTTTACCTAGGTGAATGCCCTCTTGATCCTGGTGATTATTTTATTGTTAAGGGAACTGAAAAGGTATGTTATGAATTCTACGACTGGTGATTGCACATGCAGTCATGTTTTTAATTTCTTTCTCTTATAATAAAAATGTTGTTGCTTCTTGCAAAAGAAAAGCAGGGTAAGTCTAGATGGTGCGAGTGGCCAGCCATTTGGATCTTTTGGCCTTCATTCATATATTTTAAGCTCAGAATAATTCTTATAGCTGCACATTGTTGCCCAGGGAAAATTTTGCTGCAGGAACAACATTTTGTAAAATTGTAAAATACAAGGCTAGTCTATCACATGATATAAAAACTGATCAAAGAGAAAATAGACAGCAGTTAATATGTTTGTTTGAGTTCAACTTGATGTTTGTTTGATCTTATAATAAGCAGATGATTAGTTTCTCAAATTTCAACATATTTTTGCGGATAATTATATATTTTTAGATGATTGAATTCTTATATGACATGAATATTTTGTCATATTCTTCATCTTGTGAATTTTTAAATTTGTATGGCATGAAATATTTATTTTTTGATGTTTATGAAGTTGATGAAAATTTAATTTAAAATGTTACCAAACACCTCATTATCATTTTTAAAAATTAAAATATTTTTGTCAAACACATTCATTGTCACGTTTTCACTTTTAAAAATTATCTTGTATTATATTTTAATTTTTTATTATGAAACCTTTTTAAAAATTAAAATGCAACCAAACACCCCATAACTTGAAATTGAGTTGACTCAAAAGTCTAAACTCCCTAGCGACATTTGGTGCAAGTTAAATTCAGAGATAAATTTTATTTATCACTAAAATTTTGAGGATAATCAAATTTATCTCTAACTTAATTTTATGGCAAACGGTCTCATAATTGATTACAGCTTAAAAACAAATATTTTGGGGTGTTTGGTTGCATGACTATATCCCGACGGTTTAATTACGTAACGGAGGTGTCTCATCTTTTGCTTAGCCTGACCATGGTGGTCAGCGCGGGGGTTAATTATCAGAACACGGCCCACCACAGATTAATTAGATAAAAGCAGATCTCATCAATTTTCTCACATAGACGAAAGTATAAAAATGTTAAATTATTATTAAATGAAGATGTGAAAAGATAATTTAATATCTTTATATTCTCATTTATACGAGGAGATAGAAAAGATCTCCTTATGAAACCTCATGAGAAGATTTCTCTAATTAGATCCGTTACCTTACCTCTCGTGCCAACAGTCAACAGGAGAAAAGTTTGGGTCCTCTCGGAAGAAGTTCGATGGAGTGAGTATCTTTCATTTTCTCGTAAAAAATGAGATTTACGTATTTAAATAATAATTTGATTTGTGAGATTAATCCAATTCTTTGTGAAAAGATAAAGAATATTCTCTCGGTCAGATTTATGAGAGAACTTGAACTATGAAGTGATGCGGAGGACGACGACGGAAAGATCAACATAGCAATCTGCGTGCATACAACAAACTTCTTTTATGGTTTTTCACACAGTAAGGGGCGACGCCCTAGCGTCGCTTTCTTTCTTCTTATCCGTCTCTTCCACCATAGCCTTCTCTGTCACGACCCGGAAAAATACAATTGCGCAGCGGAAAATAAATCCGGAATATCGGGACAGTTTAGGAGAACAAGCTAACTCCAAAACACTCTATCAACTCTGAATAATTTAAATCAACCTGTAATGATCCAGACAATTTCAAACTCCAAGAAATACCACCAAATAACCAACATCAAACAACTAAGAAGGACTCAACACATAGTCCGAACATCAACTATAAATCAAACCAAGCAATTAATAACCACAATCAGGAGGAAAATCAACAACCTAAAAGATATATGTGGTGATCACTCGTCACCAAACTCCTCGTCCTCTGGGTCCTCAAACTGCTCTGGATCAGCTCCAAGGTCTCCCTCGAATTCTTCTCCAAGGTCCTCCTCAGGAAGAGGTTCCTCGAACTCAGCTGAAAAATTTATAATGGGAAGGGGTGAGTCACAACGGACTCGTAGGTCTTACACCCGAACTACCCCATTATAATAACAATTCTAGTGGTATACTATACATATTAAGCCTAAAAATCAGATTTAATACATAGGATTAAGCTAATTATATATCTCCAATTAAGTGATTACAAAGTCAAACAACTACCCCATATGATAACTAGACTCTGAATGCATTAGACCAACATAACCTACACATTAAAACACTCTAGGTATGCCCAGAACACATAGGCCTGACATAAAACCAAAGACACATTTATAACAACATACCATCTATGCCAACATACACAACTACACACCTGTCTGAGTAAATAACATGCTCCATCAGATAAATGCAGTCACATCACAAAACTAGCACCAGATTTACCATATAGTAGGAAGTAACATATAGTAACTAAATCCCATAGTACCCCTAGGCAGGGGAGTACTTAGGATGAACCGCGGTACCTGGGATCGAAGGATGCACCAGATTCAACTAACCTCCGCTGCCCACGGGCCACTAATTTAGTCTGGTGTAGTACAAAACAACCACATTGCAGCTCACTGCACCAACCACATTCACACCATGCAAGCATAAAAATAACTCAGACAGTAAAACAGGAACATTAAATTGGCAAATCAAACATGGAATACATAGATGAACACTCATGGTTCTATGCACCACATATTTGCATACCACACCACAATCTATCACAAACTAATGCATGTAACTGAGATTATGCAATTTACAACCTAAGCATGACAATTACATGATTAAACAAGACTATCTACTACACAAAAGAAAATAAACTGAATTCTATCAACATATGCCTACACCTTACATCGGCTTTTTTAACAAGTCGGGGTATATACATTTAAGGTTCACCGCGATGCAACAATGCTAAACTAGCTAAACTAAACATATACAACCTATCATGAAGTCTAACATACATGATTATCCAAGTTAATCTAACATGCATGGATTAAACAAATTAATCTAATTCTATCTAAGCATACCAATAAATTAAAAACAGCCCATTAACTACAATATTCTAATCCTGGTGATCTAAACATGTGTTTTACAATTTACTCAAGTATATTAGATTGCTAAGAATAGCCGAGACGCCTACCTTGACGGCGACGGCGAACGGCGCACGGAATTCCAAGGAAATTGAATCAGGCGACGAAACTGCCGCGGTGGCGTCGGCGACGGAAAATCGAGCCGGGTAGGTGGTTTCAAAAACTGCTGGAAGAAGGAAAATAATAACCTAAGGGATTTGATAAAAGATAATACGAAGAAGAGTATAGGAGAGAGGATGAGACAGTACCGCGCGGGAGAGAGGATGCCGGCGCACGGCTGGCGCACGGCAGAGGGCCGCGCGGGCGGGTGGCGCAGGTGGCCGGGCGCGGAGGCCGAGGCGGGGAGGTGCGTCCGGGCGGCCGGGCGGCGTTGACGAGGCCGGTCGGCGGCCGAGGTCGCGGCGGCCGACGGCGGGAGACGCGCGGCGGCGGTCAAACGGGGCGGCGGGCGACGCGCACGGGGCCGCGCGGGGCGGCGGCTTGCGGCGACGTGGCGGCCGAACGGCGAGCGCGGCGACGGCATGCGACCGCGCGGCACGTTCGCCGGGGTACGAGGTTGACGGGGCGAGGCGGCGGCCGCGAGTGCGGCGACGCGGGGGCGCGCGGACCGAGGGCGGCGGGCGCCGGGCGGTGACGGCCGTGTGGCGACCGGGCAGCGCGTCTCGCGGACACGCGGCGGCGAGGGGGCCGAGGGCGGCGGGGCGGCGTCTCGCGGCCGGAGACGTGGCGACGGTGAGACCGAGGTGGGCGAGGGCGGCCGCGGTTGCGCGCAGGAGGCGACCGAGAGGGGGAAAAAGAGGGGAAAATAGGGTTTTCTCGGGGAGGAAAAACGGCGCCGGGAGAAAAACGTACGGGGAGGGTTTCCGGAGGTGAGGAAAGAGGGGATTAAATGGGGAGGACCAGATTAAAATATTAATAAACAATAACTATTTTTTTTTTTTAAACGCAACATTACAATCTACCCTCCTAATAAAAATTTTCGTCCCCGAAAATTAAATTAAATTAACTAACCGAATAGTTGCGGGTGTAGACGCCTCATATCCTCTTCCACTTCCCACGTCGATTCTTCCGACGAGTGATGCTTCCAAAGGACCTTGACCATCGGAATTTGCCTCCTCCTTAATTGCTTCACCATCCGGTCTGTGATCCGGATCGGCCTCTCATCAAAACTCAGATTTGGCTGCACGTTGATCTCCTGGAAATCTATAACATGGGTTGGATCTGATACGTACTTCCGAAGTAGAGAGACGTGGAAAACCGGATGTATCCTTGCCATTGCCGGGGGTAAAGCCAACCTATAAGCAACCTCACCAATCCGTTGCACAATCTGAAATGGACCCACATACCTTGGGTTCAACTTTCCATGCCGACCAAATCTGATAACTCCTTTCGAAGGAGAAACCTTCAAGAACACATGGTCACCTTCTTCGAACTGAACAATTCTGCGCTTCAGATCAGCATAACTCTTCTGACGGCTCTGAGCAGTAAGCAACTTCTGGCGAATTATCTTGACCTTCTCATTGCTGTCCTGCACCCAATCTGGCCCAATTAAACTGCGGTCTCCAACCTCTTCCCAGCAAAGAGGTGATCTGCACGGCCTCCCATACAAGGCCTCAAATGGTGCCATGCCGATACTGGAGTGAAAACTGTTGTTATATGCAAACTCGATGAGCGGCAACTGCAAATCCCAACTGTCCTACCATTCTAGTGCTCCAGCCCTCAACATGTCTTCCAATGTCTGGATAGTGCGTTCTGACTGACCATCTGTTTGGGGATGGTATGCCGAGCTGAACTTGAGCTGAGAGCCCAAGGCATCTTGCAAACCTTTCCACACTCTTCCAGTGAACCTGGGATCTCTATCAGATACAATAGAGACAGGTACTCTGTGATACTTGACAACTCCATCAAAGTATAATCTCACCAAGCTCTCTGTCGGTTGGGCTTCTTTAATAGGTAAGAAATGAGCTGCCTTGGTGAGTCTATCCACCACTACCCATATGGCATCACACTGCTTCTTGGTTTTTGGCAAACCAGTGACAAAATCCATGGTGATATGCTCCCACTTCCATTCTGGAATCTCTAACGGCTGAAGTGGCCCTGCTGGCTTCCTATGCTCTGCCTTTACCTGTTGACAAATCAAGCATCTGGATACATAGTCAGCCACATCTCTTTTCATGCCTTCCCACCAGAATTGCCTCTTAAGATCTTGGTACATCTTGTTTGCCCCTGGATGAATAGCATACTGAGATCTATGAGCTTCTGCCAAAATATCCTGCCTTAGCTCTGCATCCTCTGCCACACACAACCTTCCCTGGTGCCTGATTGTACCATCTTCATACTTGGAGACATCTGACCTTCTGACTAATTCTTGCACTGCCTGGTTCCCAACTTGAGCTTCTTTCACCCTGTCCACCAAAGCTGACCCAATAGACAGTTGTGCCAAGAAGGATGCTAGGTTATCCACTTCCCTGTTGGGTGCACAATCAATTAATAACTCCAATCCTTCCCATGTCTGGTGCAACTGCATAGCCATCATCTTTTTCCTGCTGAGTGCATCAGCTACAACATTAGCCTTCCCTGGATGATAGTTTAGGCTAAAGTCATAGTCCTTCATGTACTCTACCCATCTTCTCTGCCTCAGGTTCAAGTCCTTCTGAGTGAATATGTACTTCAAGCTCTTGTGATCTGTGAACATCTCAAAAATCTCACCATACAGGTAATGCCTCCATACCTTTAAGGCATGAACCACACCGCCATCTCTAAATCATGCACGGGGTAATTCTTCTCATGAGGCTTCGATTGCTGGAAGCATAGGCAACAACTCTACCATCCGCATAAGCACACAGCCCAAACCAACCCTAGAAGCATCAGTGTAGACCACAAAACCTCCTGAACCAGAAGGTAGCACAAGAACAGGTGCCGTGGTCAACTTCTCTTTCAAGCATTGGAAGCTCTCATCACACTTATCTGTCCACTTGAACCCTCCTTTCTTGGTCAGAGCAGTCAATGGGGCTGATATGGAAGCAAACCCCTCAATGAACCTGCGGTAATATCCTGCCAAACCAAGGAAACTCCTCACCTCAGTGGGGTTGGTAGGCCGTTCCCAGTTCTGCACTGCCTCCACCTTGCTTGGATCAACCTGTACACCTGCCTCAGAAATAATATGACCCAAGAAGTTAACACTCTTGAGCCAAAAGGCACACTTACTGAACTTGGCATAGAGCTGGTGCTCCCTCAAAGTCTGCAAAACAACCCTTAGATGCTGACAATGTTCATCATTACTAGCAGAATAGATCAGAATATCATCTATAAAGACAACCACATACTGATCCAAGTACTCTCTAAAAATCTGGTTCATCAGACCCATGAATGCTGCAGGTGCATTGGTAAGGCCAAAAGGCATCACCAGAAACTCATAATAGCCATACCGGGTCCTGAATGCTGACTTGGGAATATCTTCCTTCTTGATTCTCAACTGGTGGTAGCCTGATCTCAGATCAATCTTAGAAAATAACTTGGCATTCTGCAACTGATCAAACAAATCATCTATGCGGGGCAAGGGATACTTGTTCTTGATGGTTAACTGGTTCAACTTTCTGTAGTCAATGCACAACCTCAGTGATCCATCCTTACAAACAATACTGGTGCACCCCAAGGTGACACACTAGGGCGAATGAAACCCAATTCTAGTAACTCTTCTAACTGCTTCTTCAACTCTCTCAGCTCTACCGGTGCCATCCTATATGGAGCAATAGAAATAGGAGCAGCCCCAGGGACAAGATCAATGGCAAAATCAATGTCCCTAGGTGGTGGCAAACCTGGCAACTCATCAGGAAATACATCTACAAATTCATTTACTACAGCCACATCTCCCAATACTAGACTATCTCCAGACTCCTCCACTTTGGTAACACAAGCTAAGTAAGCTTCACACTGGGCACAAATCAACTTGGAAGTCTTCAAAGCAGAGATCAACATCTTTGACCTGCCATAACTAGGACACTTATAGGAGAAAGTGTCACCTCCAGGTATCTGGAAAATCACCCTCTTCTTGAAGCAGTCTAGGATGGCATGGTGATGTTCCAGCCAATCCATCTCAAGGATGACATCAAAGCCCTCCATCTCAAACACAAATAACCGTGCCCTCAAAATATAACCACTAACATCTATATCACACTTTGGGGTATACAAAAAGAGACATCTACCGACTTCCCGGATGGCATGCTAACAACGACTGGACTACACTCAATAACCTCATGCTTGCAATACTTGAACAGGAAAGTAGCAAACCGGAAGGAAACAAAGGAATCCGTAGCACCAGAATCAAATAATACTCTAGCATGATATCCAGCAACCAAAAGTGTACCTTCTGCCGCATTGGCTGCCTCTGGAAGATCCTGGCGCTCCATGGCAAACACCCTGGCCTGGGCACTGTGTGGTGGCGGCTGGGGTGCTCGTGGTGCCCGAGGTGCTACAAACTGCCTCCTAGGCGGCGCTGGTCGCTGCTGGGGCACAAACCGCTGCTGCTGGGGTGCCTGGCGCTGAGGAGGTGCTGGAAGGGTGAGCTGTGGACGGCGGACCTCCTCCCTGATCTGTGCTGCTGGTGGTGGTGGTGCTGTTCCCCTGGCTCTGCTAGGACACTCTGCTAACATGTGGCCCTGTTGGCCACACCCAAAACATGCTCTGGCCCTACGGTAGCAAGTACCGCCAGGATGGTATCTCCCACAGATGCCGCATGCCATGCCATCCATTGGCATCTTCCTCTTGCGATCCACCCCCTGCTGGGGTTGAGGACGTGCCGGTGCCCTCTGGTACTGAGAAGGCTTCCTGTAGGCTCCCATGCTTTGCTCTACCCTGCAAGCTGCCTCGAATACTGCTGCTAAGCTGCGCCAGACCTTGGACACTAACCTGTCCCTGATAGTTCCACGAAGTCCACCCACGAACTTCTTGGCTCTCTCGCGTTCTTCTTCGTACAGGTTCGGTGCATAGGCCTCAAGCTCCACGAACCTGCTCTCGTACTCCATTACGGACATGCTGCCCTGCTCCAGAAGTAGAAATTCCAGCTTCTTCTCATCTCTGACATGCATGGGGATGTACTTGTCCCTGAAGACTCCGACAAAGTCTTCCCACTCGACCTCTGCCTCTGTTACCTCAGCGTAACGGGTGCGGAGTAATGACTCCCACCAAGCTCCTGCCGAATGGGACAACATGTGCGCAGCTAAACGGACCATGTCCTCAGGTGGACACTGCATGGCCCTGAAGATCTTGCCAACCTCCCTCAACCAGTTCTCTGCCATTGCCGGGTCCCTCTCGCCACGGAAAGGCTGGTGGACCCAGCCTCTTGAACTCTTCCAAGGTGCTGACCTGAGGTCTTTCTGCTCTGGCATTTTGCTGCTGGGCCCTACCCTGCTGGGCCTGGTTCTGAGCCTGAACCGTCTGAAAAAGCTCGTGAATGGCACCTAAGATGCCAGCTGCATCCGGTACCTGACCTCCAACCTGCACAGGCGCATGACCTCCAACTTGACCCTGCACTGGTGCTTGGTCTCCACCCTGAGCTAAGTCCTGCTGGCGACGACCTTGCTGATCCCCGTTCATCTCTGGCACATTCCGTGCATCGCCATTTCCACGCCTACGGTTGTATCCCCTGGAGGCCATCCTGTTCCAAGAAATAAGCATCCAATCAGATAATTCCAACATACAACTTCCAATAATGCAAAAAGATCTAAATTCCTTCTAAAATCCAAAATCAACTTGATCTAAATCAAACTTTGTTCTCCTAACTCCAAATAATGCATCCGGGCAGATCCAGAAGGATCTTCAGGCCGGAAGAATGCTCTGATACCAACTCCTGTCACGACCCGGAAAAATACAATTGCGCAGCGGAAAATAAATCCGGAATATCGGGACAGTTTAGGAGAACAAGCTAACTCCAAAACACTCTATCAACTCTGAATAATTTAAATCAACCTGTAATGATCCAGACAATTTCAAACTCCAAGAAATACCACCAAATAACCAACATCAAACAACTAAGAAGGACTCAACACATAGTCCGAACATCAACTATAAATCAAACCAAGCAATTAATAACCACAATCAGGAGGAAAATCAACAACCTAAAAGATATATGTGGTGATCACTCGTCACCAAACTCCTCGTCCTCTGGGTCCTCAAACTGCTCTGGATCAGCTCCAAGGTCTCCCTCGAATTCTTCTCCAAGGTCCTCCTCAGGAAGAGGTTCCTCGAACTCAGCTGAAAAATTTATAATGGGAAGGGGTGAGTCACAACAGACTCAGTAGGTCTTACACCCGAACTACCCCATTATAATAACAATTCTAGTGGTATACTATACATATTAAGCCTAAAAATCAGATTTAATACATAGGATTAAGCTAATTATATATCTCCAATTAAGTGATTACAAAGTCAAACAACTACCCCATATGATAACTAGACTCTGAATGCATTAGACCAACATAACCTACACATTAAAACACTCTAGGTATGCCCAGAACACATAGGCCTGACATAAAACCAAAGACACATTTATAACAACATACCATCTATGCCAACATACACAACTACACACCTGGCTGAGTAAATAACATGCTCCATCAGATAAATGCAGTCACATCACAAAACTAGCACCAGATTTACCATATAGTAGGAAGTAACATATAGTAACTAAATCCCATAGTACCCCTAGGCAGGGGAGTACTTAGGATGAACCGCGGTATCTGGGATCGAAGGATGCACCAGATTCAACTAACCTCCGCTGCCCACGGGCCACTAATTTAGTCTGGTGTAGTACAAAACAACCACATTGCAGCTCACTGCACCAACCACATTCACACCATGCAAGCATATAAATAACTCAGACAGTAAAACAGGAACATTAAATTGGCAAATCAAACATGGAATACATAGATGAACACTCATGGTTCTATGCACCACATATTTGCATACCACACCACAATCTATCACAAACTAATGCATGTAACTGAGATTATGCAATTTACAACCTAAGCATGACAATTACATGATTAAACAAGACTATCTACTACACAAAAGAAAATAAAGCTGAATTCTATCAACATATGCCTACACCTTACATCGGCTTTTTTAACAAGTCGGGGTATATACATTTAAGGTTCACCGCGATGCAACAATGCTAAACTAGCTAAACTAAACATATACAACCTATCATGAAGTCTAACATACATGATTATCCAAGTTAATCTAACATGCATGGATTAAACAAATTAATCTAATTCTATCTAAGCATACCAATAAATTAAAAACAGCCCATTAACTACAATATTCTAATCCTGGTGATCTAAACATGTGTTTTACAATTTACTCAAGTATATTAGATTGCTAAGAATAGCCGAGACGCCTACCTTGACGGCGACGGCGAACGGCGCACGGAATTCCAAGGAAATTGAATCAGGCGACGAAACTGCCGCGGTGGCGTCGGCGACGGAAAATCGAGCCGGGTAGGTGGTTTCAAAAACTGCTGGAAGAAGGAAAATAATAACCTAAGGGATTTGATAAAAGATAATACGAAGAAGAGGATAGGAGAGAGGATGAGACAGTACCGCACGGGAGAGAGGATGCCGGCGCACGGCGGGCGCACGGCAGAGGGCCGCGCGGGCGGGTGGCGCAGGTGGCCGGGCGCGGAGGCCGAGGCGGGGAGGTGCGTCCGGGCGGCTGGGCGGCGTTGACGAGGCCGGTCAGCGGCCGAGGTCGCGGCGGCCGACGGCGGGAGACGCGCGGCGGCGGTCAAACGGGGCGGCGGGCGACGCGCACGGGGCCGCGCGGGGCGGCGGCTGGCGGCGACGTGGCGGCCGAACGGCGAGCGCGGCGGCGGCGTGCGACCGAGCGGCACGTTCGCCGGGGTACGAGGTTGACGGGGCGAGGCGGCGGCCGCGAGTGCGGCGACGCGGGGGCGCGCGGACCGAGGGCGGCGGGCGCCGGGCGGTGACGGCCGTGTGGCGACCGGGCGGCGTCTCGCGGACACGCGGCGGCGAGGGGGCCGAGGGTGGCGGGGCGGCGTCTCGCGGCCGGAGACGTGGCGACGGTGAGACCGAGGTGGGCGAGGGCGGCCGCGGTTGCGCGCAGGAGGCGACCGAGAGGGGGAAAAAGAGGGGAAAATAGGGTTTTCTCGGGGAGGAAAAACGGCGCCGGGAGAAAAACGTACGGGGAGGGTTTCCGGAGGTGAGGAAAGAGGGGATTAAATGGGGAGGACCAGATTAAAATATTAATAAACAATAACTATTTTTTTTTTTTTTAAAACGCAACGTTACATTCTCCCTTGCTGAAACTTGCAGGGCCTCCACGGTCGCCATTAATGGCACTAGATATCTTCAACGGGAAAAGTTGGAGTGGCAACTGGATAAATGGGTGCACTCAGTGAGCCGTTACGTGTAAACGAAGGGGAAACTTTGCCTGACTGATCTTGAAGGTTATGCCCCCTTTGGCCCACATTTACACCGTCCCTCCATGTGTTCAAACTAATCCTTAGACGCCAGATACATGTGGGTAGTCGTAGCTATCTAGCTATCCAGATTTAAAAGATGTAAAGGCTTTGGATAGCAGAGAGAGAGAGAGAGAGAGAAAAAGAGAGAGAGAGAGAGAGAATTTAAGCGCCTCAAAATTAGGGGTGTCAAATGAACGGGCTGAGCCCACTAACCCGTCAACATGCCCATCGTGGGCTGGGCTCCGAGCCCTCAAAAAAGAGAAGCGGGCTTGATAAAACACTTGGTTTACATTTTACATAAATTGATCGGCCGTCGATCTTTGGCCCACTGGCCCGTCTACAACCCGTCAGGTCACATTCGCCTGCGACCGCGAGCCCCAACATGGTAGTTCGAGTTCCACTTCTGCTGCTCGATGCCGGCATAGGGTTTGGCGACCCTCAAAGTGGAGCTGCGGAAGGAGCTCCGCCGGCCATCCACCACTATTCAACCTCCCTCCCGTTCGCCGGCTTCCTCCCCCACTTCCCTGAGCGGCAGCGCAACTCGCAGTGGGATTCTAAGCTTGTCAGGCCGCGCGGTGTTGTGCCTTCGTCCGCTTCAACTTCACACAGGTAGCTATATTCGGAAGAGCTCTTGAGATCTTGATCGAGGCTTTGCTCTTGGCGCTTCTGTCCAGTCCGCCATCGGGTCATAGCATCAATGCTGGTCGTATGTACTCGACGCCGAGCCCTTTCATAAATGCAAAAAAGTTCCGAGTGAAGCCTCATCCGGTAAGTTTCCGCATTCTCTATTGATGAATTTGATTTCCGCATTGAACACGAACATGGTAGAGCATGGTTTACCAAACTTACAGAATGAACGTTTATGAAAGTGTGTTTTCTCATAAAGGTTGCCAAGAAGGAACTTGCGAAACCCATTTCCACGTAGGCCCATACCTTCTCTTTTGGGGCCCGAGACTGATAAGAAAAATCATGGACCTTTTCCCATTTGATGTCAGAAGGCTAGGCAGATCTTTAGTTCCACAGTTCATTGATCGGCACATGTGAGATGATCGACAAAGGATTACTCCACTCACTTTGGCTATTAAAGATGGATGGAGCACATCATCTTTAAAGAGAATTCTTTTCCAACATGGATTCATTTTCTTCTTATGATGGACAGCCGGTGGTGGAACTTTGGCCTTAGAAGCATTCTTAAGAATGGTGCAGATAAATTGGTTGTGCACAAGAAGGTTTTCTTAGCCTAAAATATTAAGGCAAAGCTTGTCAAATGCGGACTTGCTCAGCCTGTGGCCTAGTAACCTGTTTAGATAGCTAAAGTGCCTCTCTGCTTTATCTTTTCCAAGTTTCTAGCATATTTGGACCCTCAAGTTGGTGAGACTGATACGAGAGCCTGTATTTCCCATCCAAAGAAGGCACACAATTCACCAAATTACCGTAATAAGCATCTTCTTTGTTCTTGGCCCTCTATTCCAGTGTGGGCTGTAAATGAGGGTCGCTTATTGTTTATTTTATACAGATAAAAAATTCCTAATAGGGATTTTGTAATGCTCTAGTTAGAGAATCCTTTGCATGGCAATATGAAGAAAGTCTTATTAAAGACCTAATTATATTTATAATCTCACATTGTCTTCAAGTAATTGAGTAGGAGTTCTGAATGAATGTCTATTTATAATCTCATGATTTTCAGGTATATTTAGAATCTTTCTTTTATGTTGTCTTATTTTCATATTTGTGTATTTTTATAAGGATCATGTGAAACTTCCATAACTTGGGCTTTTTGTCTAAATAAACAAGTTAAGCATAGTCTACAGTAACATAAAGAATGTTAATTGTGATGATGCTTAGATTATTACAGAAGGTTGATCTAAACATAGTACTTGTCTTGTGGCATGAGTTCATAGATAATGACCATAGTGCAAACAAAATTTTATTAATGGGGTGTTTGGTTGCATGATAATTTTTTGTACACTTTCATGATAAAAAATTGTATTAAAATAAAAAGTGAACCAACTCATGACATAAAATTATCATGTTTGGAGAGATGTGATTATAAAAAAGAGTAACTACCACACATGATCAAACAAAGTGGGGGACCATAAGAAAAAAGAAAGAGGTGAGACCCTTGTAGATACGAGAATTCGGCCAGATTACAGAGAGTACAATCTCATTCCTATAGATAACACTTGTATTTTCTCAATCAGGGAAGTCGGTTTGACATAAAGATGACCAAATTTTAAAAAATATGGAGGCGTCCCGACATCGCGACTCCAGGCGTCGCGACGTCAGAGCGCCTGAAATTTCCCGCCTTTTCACCCCTTTATCCGGCCGGACAACGTCGTACTCAAGGACGTACGATGGTACAAGCGCTCCACTGCTAGAGCGCCTGCATTTCTGCCCGTGATAGCCAGCTTTTTAGGACAGTCAGCGGTGCGTTGTCGAAATCGTACCGAGGGTGCAGGTGCTCCGCTGTCGGAGCACCTGGATCCCTGCCTGCCAACTGACACCGCAGGCTCCACGTGCACCGAATTTGCAGGTGTCAGCCGTAGGTCGTAGGTGCTCCCCTGTCAGAGCGCTAGGATCTCCGCTGACAACCGCCGCCTGACACGCAGGGTGGTAGGTGGCGACAGGTATGGTCGGACGTGCTGATCCACCAACTTGTCGGCGGATTAGCAGGCGCTCCAATACCGCGACGCCAGGCGTCCTCAGGCCGGAGCGCTAGGGTCACTTTTATGCATCTATAAAAGGAGACCCTTCTCCCACATTTAAGAGGTTCCAAAAAAGATTCCCAGAGCCATAACTCCACAGAGAGAGTCTTCTTGAGCATCTCAACACCCTCCCATCATCTTCCAAGCCACACTAGAGTCCACAACTCCAAGTCATTCAATCTCCCATTACATCTCTTCCACTCCATTCATTCCACATAATTGAAAGGCCATCCCAAACCCCCCTCATACCATTAAAAGCCATTGAAAGCCATTGCAAAAAGTCTCAATAAGTCTCCAAAACGGGCCAGGACTCCGATTCCCTTGGTTGGAACCGGAAGAAGATCGTGTCAAAGGCTGCCTCTGAAGGACCTAAGCTCTCCTCCGACGGGATGCCAGGCGACCTGGAGTCGGAGCGCCAGCAACCTCCAGAAGCCAGCCGGCCCCTGGCTCGTCAACGATCTTCTTCCTTATCTTATCCTCTTTTCATTTTTCGTTTGGGTTTCATCATGCATATTGCACTAGCATAACTTAATGCATCTTTAGCCTTAGGTCATTTAGATCCTCCCTTAAGAGGGGTTAGGAGTTAGTCCTGATCCGGTTCGTTCGACCCCTTTTGTCATTCATCTTCTTTCTTACGAATAGTTACTATTTTTTATTTAGTTCTAATCGTTGTTTCGTTGTGCTTTCATTCATAACTTCTTTTCAGGCAAGCGTGTTTCTCCAAGGCTCTTCTTCCCCGGCCGGCCGAGGAAGGAGAAGATAGAACCCACACAGTCTCCCCATTCAACGAGGTAACCGGTCATTCTCCCCCCTTATCAGTTCATCTCTTTTCTTTTAATCATCGTAGCTTCTTTGGCTCCTGGTGACCACACAATCTCTTCCTCTTTTCGGTTCATAGGTTAAGTTAGTGTTGATAACGCCACTCACCGTCTGATCTTCTTTCCCTTCTATTCTCCTCACGACCCGGGCTGGTCCTTCGATGCCCAAGTGACATCAAGGGTTGAGTAGTCCGGGGACCAAGGTGAGTGTAGAGAAAGAAAGAAGGAGAAGAGGTGGGTAATAGACTAGTTTGTTGGAATCATCCACAACCATGTCTATGGCGTGATTAACACAAACCGACCCTATCAAAACCGTAAGGAAGAAGAAACACACAGCCCACACTGAAACGCGCGCGCACCGCGGGAGGACGGCGAACCACCACACCGCTATCGCCACACATCCACGGCGTCCTCATCTCTATGGCATCCACATCTTTTGGCGACCACGGTGGGACCTCTAAAGCCAAGAGAAAGTCGCTTGACATACTTCTTTGAATGAAAGCCTCTTCCATCAAGTAAGTCTTCTATTCACTCTCTTTGTCTCCATGTTTATTCTTAGTTAGTTCTCTTTCTTTTAAAGTCAGAATCTCTTTTGCTCACCGCGTGGGCCACTACTCCTTGGCTCCCGCATGAGCCACCTCTCATTTCCCCGCTCACCACGTGAGTGGTACATCATCGGCCCCGCGTGGCCATCTCTTTCTGTTAATCCTATCAGAGGGACACCAGGTGCTCCCCCTTGCTAGGACATTTGCAAACCGAGCTCCGTGAGCTCAAAACCTCTACAAGCATCGACTCCCGCGCGAGTCAACTTTACTTTTAGTACTTTTCACTTATAAAGCATCGTCATTTACTGCTTTTTTTCAGCATCATATCACTTTTAGGTCCCCGCGGGACCCTTGCTTTCTAGTTTCTCTTAAAATTTGTTGATTTCCATTCAAAGCGTCCCGATACCGCGATGCCTGGCGACGCGATATCGGAGCGCCTGCAACTCCCCGAAACTGTTTTCAATTCCTACTTTTCATTTCACTTCCAACCCCCATCACTCTTACTACCTTTTAATTTGTCAGCATGCAAACCTGTCTTGGCGTTTGAATCTCTTTGTGCACCATCATCTTTTAAGCTTCTTTGTACTTCTCTCACGTTGTGTTGCTTTTATTTTATTGTTGCTTGCTTCTTTATCCTTGCTTATACTCTTGCATTAGCTTGCATCGAGGTACCGGTTCCATCCGGCCTCGTAGGTCATCCGAGAAGGGGGCTCACTCTCCTCCCAAAGCCATACACATCCAAAACACCATTCTTGGTGGATCTCGACTTCTCTTCCGGGGATTCCCTCTCGGTTGACTAAGTTGGTTTCCGCCAAGGCCTCCGTAAGTCCCCAGACATGAAGGATTCCCTCTTCACCGATTGGGCTGGTTGTACCATTTCCCCAAAACCCGAAGTTAACCCATCACCTATCCGTGTGAGAAATCGTTTCACCTTACGTTTCTCGGCGTTGTGTGAGCATAGGGTCCCACCCATTTATTTGAGTGGACAATATTTCTCTAGAGAAGCCACTAATCTAAGGTTGAAACAAAAAAATATTGCGTTAAGTATTCCAAGTCTTTGTTTTAACTTGTTTGTGTAACCAAAAGAGGAAGAAAAAAACCAAAGGAGGGAGGAGACTCTCTCCTACAAAAAATCTAAAATCACCAAAAGAAATTGTTTCTTTGAGGTAAAACTTCTCTGATCACAACAATCAAAGAAAATAACCTCTAAGGAACAATCCCAAAAAAAATTGTCAATGAAAACTTTGCTTCCGGTTAAAAACTTGTCTTCTAGAATTAACAACCCAAAAGAAAAAAAAATCTCTTCAAAGAAGAAAACACCCAAACAAAAAAAGAGAAAACTTCATCTTTTCTTTTCCTTGCTTTATGCCTGTGTCGCTCAGGGCCGGACGAGTCATCATGGATCAACAATATGAGCAAGCAGAGTGTGAACAGGCTTATTTTGGGGCAGAAGGCGAGCCGTCACTCCTTCCCGACACCGTCTATGCCGTCAACGAACTAGGGGCTCCCGCTGAACCGGATCAAATTTCTCCTCCACCCAATCCGGGTTCTCTTTGGGGGGCATTCTCTCATGCTGACCCCACTCAACTTCAAGCCATCGAGGCTATCCTCAAGGGCAAGTCGCCCACTAATCATGATCCCCTCACCGGCGGTCTTCGTATTTCTACCCCCCATTCAGTAGCACGTCAACCCGATGTGGCTGCCCATGGACATTCCTATACCGTTCTCCTCATACGGTGGCTATCCTAAACCACCCGGATCCAAATTTGGCCGCACCATCACGACCACCAGTCTTCTCTTCTAATCATCTTAATCTTCCCCGTCAAGCGACGTGCCCGCCAACTCACGTCCCATGTCCGGCCGCCTCAGCCTACTTAGCTCCCCCTCCGGTGTATCAAACACCCCCTCCTCCCCCAATTGTTCGAGAGCCCTCTATTGACCAGGCCATGCTGAACCGCCTAAGTCAAATGGAGGAGCAGTACAAAGAAATCCGCCGTCTTGTTGGCACCAAAGTTGCCCCCGAGATCTCTCTCTCCTCTCTCCCTACTTTCCATCTACCTCACTCCGAAATGCCGGTGTTCCGCCGCTACAACGGGTCCGGCAACCCCTTCCTCCACATCAAAGATTTTCTGTACGAGTCTGTTGATAGAAATGTATGCCCTACAAGCCAATCATATATGATATGATTCGACATTTCTAGAAATATCTTATTCAATTAATTAGGCAAATCTTCATTATAAGCTCTTATTAGATGCGAATATAATAATGAAGTCCTTGATCAAATACAATGATGATTAAATCATGATGAGATCATGATAATGAGATTGATCATCTAGAGGTATTTGATCTAAATGTTCCTAGTCATAGGATACTTGAGACGGGACATCAAGGATCCGGATAGACTAGTGTATGTGATGTCTTCTCATGTGATGAGGACGACCGATCTCATTGGTCATTAGTGTGGAGACACTGAGATACACATACAGGTGCTCATTAGTTGAATGAGTTCACTGAACTGACCGAATTAGAAACCCTGAATGGTATCTTACCGAACTGTCTATCAGGGTTTTCTATCATCACGGTTGCATGGTTGGACCTTTGACCTGAGTCACCAAAGATGCCTTGTTGGGTGGAACTTGTGCTTTGACCATTGACTTATGGATCACAATTTAGATGGTCCTATATAGCGATGGATCGGGTTCAAGGAAAATCCGATGGAGGCAATTGAGCGGACAACAAGGGATCATCCACTCTCGGTAAGTGAGAGTGAATGTCCTATGGGATAGTACTCTAAATCCCTGGCCAGGGTAGATAGGATAATTGGAAAAGGAGTTTTCCAATTGATCCAATTCCGAGTACATGATCCTATAGAGTCGGTACACTAAGGAGTTGATAGTCGATGCCGTACTCCTTTCCGACTAGGACATTGGATGGATGAGGGTTTATATCCATGTGGTAACTGATGATGGAAAGGCTCAATAGAGATGAGATTATCCCCATAGCCATTTGGGATCATGGGATGTGGCTTGTACCCTTCATGATCGGTAGGCCGATTAATCTGTTATTGGATAATGGATTTAATTAAATTAAATAGAATTGTTCTATTTTATTTAGGCCTCAACCAAATAGGTTATTGGGCCTAGTGGGTCACACACAAAAGGACTTATCCACAAGTACAGGGGCAAGGACGTAATTTATAGAGATTTTGGGTTTTTATGAAAAATTCCATAATTCTCTATAAATACTAATGGTTTCAGCCAAACCCCATCAAGCCAAGGGTGAAAACCACGTCCCAAGTCTCCTCCCTACCTCCTCCTCTCTCTAGAAGGTGTCCATGGTCGATGGAGCTCCATTCGGGAAGAGTTCTCGAGGCCGGCGCGAAGGGAGAACCTGCTGTGGATGAAGTTCGTGTGAATACTGCTGGAGACCGGACACTTGAACGGTTTTTAGAGCTTGAGAAGCTCATCTTCTTTCTCTCCATGGGATTATATGAATCCCTATCAGGTATATTCGAACCCGATTTGATCGGTTTTCGGTTTTCGTCGTTCGGTTCCAATTGAGACGGATTCTAAAGGAACCCATAGGAATCGTCGCTTCCGCTGCACCAAATTTTAATGGACGATTCCTTACATCTGTCACATGGCAAAATGATCCGAGAGCCCTTGCTTTTCTATTTAGAAGATCATTGGAGGGCTCGGCACTTGAGTGGTTTTATTCACTTGATTCAACAGAGGCCGGTAACTTTGACATCGTCAAAGCCAAGTTTTTGCAGAGATATCAAGACCGGGTTGGAATAGCCTACTCCATCACCGACCTCGTAGCCGAGAGAATGAAATCAGACGAGGATTTTATCAGATATGCTGATAGATGGAGAGCCATGGCAGAGAAGCTCACAGATCCGATGTCAGAGCCAGAGCAGGTCAAGTTGATCATAACAAATGCAACCCCAGCCATGAAGAACATGTTGGCCCTTCACCATCCCACTTCCATGAGTGAGCTTTATGAGAAGGTGCGGTACATCCAGACCCAGCTCCGAGATTCACCCATTATGAACCTATTTGATCCCCGACCTCGGGTCACCAAGAAAACCGTCCCTTCCACCTCCGGACCAGTAACCGAGGGGATAGTGAACCATGAACATGTTAGTGTTGTAGGGAATCCCCCTAACAATTACCCACATCAATACAGAAACCCTCCTCTGAACAAGAATGCTCCGGCTCTCCAGCACCAACAATCCCGGCCTCAACTTCCCCCACGGCCTCCCCAGTACCAGGTCCAACAGTACCGATCCCAGAATCAGCAACCCTTAGTGAAATCTGATATAATCAATGTAGCTATAATATTTTTTCTCTAAATATAACGATAATAATTTATAAGTGAAATCTGATATAATCAATGTAATATGATAAATATATTATAATTAATATATTACATTTAAATCACTATATAAACTATATTTAATAATTTTATGTTTTAAATATTATAATATTTTATGATTTTAAATAAGATATAATCAATGTGTTAATATAATAAATACTTTTAACATAACACTATAGAACCTATTTTCCTTCATTTAAGAATTGAGAGAAATAAGGGTGATCATTATTTTTATTTTTATTTTTATTTTTGAAAAACAGGGTGACCATTACGTAATCGGTATCACGAGGGAAAGGTATTCCTGAGAATTTAAACATAGTCGATAAACTACCGCTGGAGTGCAGATCAAGAAAATGTGAACAACGGACTGGAGATGAAACCGTCTTTCTTAAATGGATTGAGAATTAATTTTCTCAAATTTTTTCACATGTTAACCGAAAACACCAACACCGCAGAAATTAAATCTTAAATTCTACGAATTATTAAAAAGAAGAATATGTCATCTTCTCTGGACCTCTTTTACTTCTCCGAGGCACCTAAAAAAAAAATTTCTTTGGTCATGGCCGCATTGGCCGGAAACAGGGAATCAAGCCCCCGCTGGCTCAGTCCCCACCACGAAACCCTCTCCCCAGAGGAGGGCCGGGCACCATCGGTCGTCCTTGAACCCCGCCCTCCACCAAACCTGGTGGGAGGGTTGCCAACCGAGCTACGCTCGGCCAGCCCGAGGCACCTAAAATAAAATCGCTTACTGCCGGCTGTCATATGCGGTACATCGAAATAAGTTCGGCTTTTCTTACTGGCTGACGGGGATGTTTAGTTGCACGTTATAAATTGAGTTTTTTTATATAATTGTATGTATATGTGTAACAAAACTCGTTAAAAAATGTCTGGTAACCCATATAACTTCATGATTTTAAAAATAGTTTATTCTTATACCCAAAAGAGTTAGACTCTTTTTTGTCCGGTGGTTCTCGTCTCACCTCTTTACGTGGCTCTCACTCAGTTTTCTTACCACTCCTCGGATACGACAATTTTATGTTGTCGACTTATGTTTTTCAATACAACTTTTACAGTGAAAATATATATAAAAAAACTGTCGTGCAACCAAAGTAAGTTATAAACAATTGTCAAAAAGATGAGCACGGGATGATCGACAGAAAACAAATTTATTTTACATGCCACAGAGATGTAGAAGGGGCATATAAATATATATATATATTTATTTATATATTTATATTTGGCGAATAAAGATGAAGGCCGGATGCTGTGCTCGTATTCATGCAGGTGTTTGTTGAAAGGTTTTATCTCATATTGGCCACCGGAGGAATATTTCATATCTTTATCATAGTCTGGACCTAGGTCTCCTTAGCGCACGTGTATTTTTGAAATTTCACAGTGTTTTCAAAATAATTTAAAAATTCAAAAAAAATAACTCAAAATCAACATGAGAAGAGGTGAGAATGATTTGAGATTAATAGGGTGTTTGGTAGCGTGTTTAATTTTAAGATAACCTCATTTTTGAAATCAAAATTATTTGACTTCTCAATTTTATTTTTGAAATCAAAATAGTCTAATTATTTAGTGTTCGGCAAAATTACCATAATTTTTAAAAATTAGACAGAAGTGTTTGGTTATAACCCCCGCCCCGGCAGTGGCGAGGTCGACGCCCCCCCCCCCGCCGGCAGCCCTCCCCGCAACAGCGCTCCCCCTGTTGCACATCAACCAAGGAAAACCGGACCCCGACGGGAAAATTACCCCCCATTGCCCTATTCCCTTACAGATATTTTCAATGCCTTGATGGCCGCACAACAGATAGAGCTTCCAAAAGAAAGACCTGTCTGGCCAGGCACGGCAAACACTGGGCGATATTGTATGTATCATCGATACCCGGGTCACATGATCGAAGATTGTTTTCAATTCAGAGACTACATTCATGATCTTCATGACCAAGGGAGTATTGATTAGGCACAAATGGGGGTATACATTGAATCATTGAAAGCACAACAGTCGAGACCTCGAGGACAGCAACAGCAGCAGCAACAACAATAACAACAACAACAACAACAACAACAACCACAGCATGATCATGGCCTTGGGATAGTGCGCAACCCTTTGCCAAACCATGCACCCGCTCCAATAGCAGCACCCCCTCGCCACCCCATCAATCCTATCCTAGTCCCGACTAAAGAATCATACAGCCGAGTACAAGACTGGCAGATGGACCCAGCTACCGCCTCCTTCCAAACGTACACCCCTCACAACTCTGACAGGGCTATCTTATCCATTCCCCGTACCTCACCCAACCTACCACCCATCATCCATGCACCGCCGCGACCTGCGGAGGGGTCCGTTACCACAACCCCTCTTCCCTTAGGACATATTATCCGACCCCGCATACCACCCATCATTAGACCAGCACCCCCATTAACCAACCCGGCATCCACCATGCCGCCAAGAACCCCGCAACCCTCGCCCCTCCTCATTCGACCCATTAGCTCGATAACAACCCCACTTAGCCCTATCAATGCCCCACCACCTCCACCCAAGCTCACCCGGTCCAACCACTCTGATCACATGCCGATCCCCGTCGAAACGTCACCTGCCGGACCCACACCACCCCTTGCTGCCATCCTACGGAGCAGATGCATGGTCCAACGCATCTTCCCCCAAGCCGATGCAACACAAGCAGCCCCAGAAGCAGAGGAGGAACCAGTTGAAGAGCCAGTACCGGGAACCACATATGATCTACTGAAGCACCTTGATAAAACACCAGCCAGAATTTCTATTCTAGAATTAATCAAGCGGTCCAAGGTTCACCAAGAGGTGCTTCAACAATATTTACAGAAGGTACTAGTCAGTGAAAGCCTCCCACCTGAAAGAATTACCGCTGTCCTGGCTCCCCGAAGTGAACACCCGGCCCTGACTTTCACCGATGAAGAATTGGCGGCCCCCGAAGTCAGGGGATGTGCATTGTGCTTGACTGTGAACATTCGAGGCACCCTGGTAGATTCATGCTTGGTAGATACCGGTGCCTCCTTGAATATCATACCACCTAAGACACTGAGCTGCTGCGGCATCTCGGAGGCAGAGATCCAGCCTTCCCACATCACTGTGATGGCATTTGATAACATGAAACGACCCACGCACGGCACCATTCTTATTGATGTCGAGCTTGGTCCCAAGATAGTCACAGTTGACTTCCATGTGCTGGAAATGGATCCTACCTACCGAGTCATTCTGGGCCATCCATACCTTGAAGCGTTAAAGGCAGTAGCATCTACCAACCATCAATGCATCAAGTTTCCTCACAAGGGGCAAATTATAAAGGTAACCAGCTATGTAACTGTGACGCCAACTACGGGATTACCAAGTCAGCTGGTGTTCACATTGATAGAACCACCAAAGAAAAAATGGCAGCCGAAACAAAAGAAGAAGGACACAGAGGGGCCGATAGGGTGGCACATCATGAAAATTCTGGGGTATCAAGAGGGTCAAGGGTTGGGCAAGTTCTTGCAAGGCATCACAGAACCCATCAATCCCGCCAGTCGACTTACTAAGGCTGGTCTGGGGTACGATGGGACAATCCAGAATGGTAAGAGGCCTGGACAACAGGCGGTGGCGGAAGAACTTGCAAAATATTTTCTAAAAGGGGAAGTGATCCAAATTGAAGAAGAGGAGCCAGGCTATCTCAACGACATCAACAATCGTCCACGGAAAAGGCAAAGGGTCGACGAAGGTGAGGATGAGTTGTTCTTACCTTTATCATCATTATTTCTGGTTGAGGAAGAAGAATCAAGGAAAGAACCACTTAAGTCGCCGCGGATCAGTAAGTGCCCTGATAGTCAAATTTGCCATACCCCCCTAATCATCCCGCAAGGGCCTCTCCTCAATTTCTCATTCTCCGGGGCTAAACCACTCTTTCAGTTAAGTCTCTCCCATAGGCTCCCAATCCCCTTTCATGGCGGGCCCTTCACGACCCATGCGAGGAATGTACCACCCCCGTTCCGCACAATCATCACCATCGGGCCTGAGAGCCCACTCCACTCTACATTGTTCTAGGCCTTTGCCTCCTTGGCAATCGAGCTAGTTCAATCTCGGGTCAAACCAGATGACCCGCTTGATTCACTAGACTTCCCCCTCCAAGGGTCAATCGACTCATCCCCAACTAAGGAGGATCACAACCCCACCCAATATCTCTCTTAGATCTTCACATTCCTTTCCCTTCATGGTAAAAAAGGTGCCATAACCCACCCCGTACACATGGTTGGCACCGCCAAAAAAAAAAAATCCTTTTCACAACTAGCATTTCGGTCGAAGAAACATCTATCTTTGCCCCCGAGGACTTTCCAACCTCGGGGACCGAGTCTTTGAGCGATTTGCTCTGTCCTTCACCCCCTGTAGATATTGTTTCTCCCAATATCCCCTCTTCATCGTCATCTCATTCTTTTCCCCTAAGGTTAGTATCCAAGAGAGTCCGAGCTAAGGGTAAGAGGGTACCAGATCGGTACCTATATCAATTAGCTGGCAAGAGCATAGAGTGTGCAAAATTGCCAGGATTTTGGGATAACAGTATTCAGTTGGATGAAGTTTTTTATGAGGACGAAGAAAATATGGATCAATCCTTGGGAGTATATGAAGTCGGTTCAGAAAAGGATGTTGATACAGACGAAGAAGAGGATATAGAAGATGCCTATGCTTTAGGTTTGAGGAGGTTTGAAGAATCCCTAGCTTCTTCTGATGAGCCCACAAAAGAACTCAATCTCAAAACACTAGATGATCCTAAAATTGTTCTCATCAGTGCTGGCCTCACTCCCTCCCAAGAATCAGATTTAATAGGGACTTTGAAAGAGTACCGGGACACATTTGCATGGACCTATCAGGATATGCCGGGACTAGACAATTCGCTGGTCGAACATCGTTTGACACTTAAGGATGGAGCTATCCTGGTAAAACAAAAGCTTAGGAGATTCCACCCAGAAGTGGCCCTAAAAATGAAATAAGAGGTCGATAAATTGCATCAAGCCAAATTCATTAGAGTCGTCTTTTATCCTCAATGGGTGGCTAATATCGTCTCGGTAATGAAGAAGGATGGCAAAGTCCACATCTGCATCGATTTTAGAGATTTAAACAAAGCTTGCCCTAAGGATGATTTTCCTCTTCCTCACGTCGATGTGCTTGTTGATAATACAGCCGGTTTTGAAACCCTCTCATTCATGGATGGATATTCTGGGTACAATCAGATTCGGCTAGCAGAAGAGGATCAGGAGAAGACATCGTTCACTACACCTTGGGGCACGTATTGTTATGTCGTCATGCCCTTCGGACTAAAGAACGCAGGAGCAACCTATCAGAGGGCAATGATGGCAATTTTCCATGATATGATGCATCAATGTGTAGAGGTGTATGTGGACGATTTAGTAGTCAAATCCCAGACCCGAGATGAACATTCCAAGGTTTTAAGAAAGGTCTTGCAAAGAGCTCGAGAATTTAAGCTAAAAATAAACCCGAAGAAATGCGTGTTTGGTGTAGCATCCGGCAGATTGTTGGGTTTCATTGTTAGCAAAAGGGGGATTGAGATTGATCCCAATAAAGCCAAGGCTATCATTGATATGCCCCCACCAAGGAATTTGAAAGAACTTAGGGGGTTAATTGGAAGGCTACAATTTGTTCGATGGTTCATCTCACAACATTCTCAAAGATGTAAGCCTTTTTATGAGTTAACCAGGGCAAAAACAGAATTGAAATGGGATCAGAAATGCCAAGTGGCTTTTGATGGTTTGAAGAAATATCTTTCTAGCCCTCCCGTGCTCCAACCCCCGAATCCAGGCAGGCATTTGATCTTGTAGATCTCAGTTCTAAGTGAGTCCTTAGGTGCAGTGTTAGCACAAATAGACGAGGAGGGGAAAGAACGGGCCGCTTACTATCTTTCTAAAATCTTTGACCCTTGTGAGATGAACTACACCGCCATGGAGAAGACCTGTGTCTCTCTAGTTTGGGTGGTACAAAAACTCAAGCACTACTTTCTTGCTCACGAGGTCAACCTCATCGCCCGAATGAACCCTATCAAATTCCTCCTCGAGAAATCTGTCCTCACTGACCGACTCGCCAGATGGCAAAGTTTTCTCTCCCAATTTGACATCGCTTACGTCCAGCAGAAATCAATCATAGGGTATGCCATTGCCGAGCACCTGGCTCACTATCCCATTCCTAACTTTGACCCGGTCCAGTCTGAATTGCATGATGAAGGACTCTTGTCCCTCCATCATTCTGAATTATGGAACCTTTATTTTGATGGTGCTTTAAATTCCCAAGGAAGGGGAATCGGGGTTGCCCTTTTGTCCCCGGAAGGGGTTGTTATTCCCCAAGCCTTTCAACTCTGCTTCCCCGCCACCAATAACATTGCTGAATATGAGGCCCTCTTAGCTGGATTAGAGGCTGCTCGCTTCCACGGAGCCACCAAGTTAAGAATTATAGGCGACAGCCAACTGATTCTTCGGCAAGTGCTCTCCAGATATCGAACATCTCATCCTGGTCTCAAACCATATCAAGAACTCACTTCTTCTTACATCAAGCTCTTCACTAAACTCGAATTTGTCCATATCCCTCGTGCTCAGAATATCCTTGCTGATTCTCTAGCATCATTGGCATCTTCTTTATCAATCCCGCTAGGCATGTCTGATAGGACCATTTCTGTCCGGCGGAAGATGATACCTGCTGTTGAAGATGCTCGATTTCTCGATATCAAGGAGAGGTTCGCAAGGAAGGAATTGCTTGAGCAAAAGGAGGAATTGTCAATCGTCGAGGTTGGGGAGCTAAATGAAGAAGAAGAGAGGCCATGGTACCATGAGATTGCTCAATATTGCCGAGATCAGACTTACCCGCCCGAGCTCACGGCCGACGAAAGAAAAGCCGTCAGAAGGATCTCCCAGAAATATCTAGTGCTGGGCGGGACACTTTTTAAAAGAAGCATGACAAGGATCCTGTTACGTTGCGTGGACGAAAAAGAAGCTGAATTAGTGCTTGAAGAAGCTCACTCAGGGGTGTGTGGAGGTCACGTTAGTGCCCAAGCCCTTGCCAAAAAGATCATTCGGCAGGGGTACTACTGGCCCACGTTAGAAGAAGATTGCTCGATTTTTGTTCGGCACTGCCATCAATGTCAACTCCATGCTGACAAAATCCACTCTCCTGCATCTTCTCTCCATCCTATCTACACCCCTGGCCTTTCGCTATGTGGGCTTTTGATATTATCGGCCCCCTTGGTGATCCCAACTCCACGAACAAAACCAAGTCTTTTATTTTCACCGCCACGGAGTACTTCACTAAATGGGCTGAAGCAGAAGCTTACACAGAGATCAAGGCATCAACAGTGTGCACATTCGTCAGGCGCAACATTCTGTCCAGATTCAGAATCCCCGGTGACATCGTCATCAACAATGGGCCTCAGTTTGTCTCTCAGGAGCTGCAAGACCGTTGCAACAGGTATCGCATAAAATTGCATCATTCATCTCCATATTACCCGCAAGGCAACGATCAAGCAGAAGCCACTAACAAAACCCTGATAAAAATCATTAAGAAAACATGTGAGTCCAGCAGGTTCGCGAATTGGCCAGATAAGCTGATCGATGCTCTATTGGCCTACCGCACTTCGGTCCGAACCCCAACGGGCCAGACTCTCTATGCCTTGGCATATGGAATGGAGGCGGTAGTCCCATATGAAGTACTCGTTCCTTCCCTCTGAGTTCAGATCGATCGAGACATCCCTACGGATGATCGACATGAATCTCTCCTAGCACAACTCGAACTCTTGGATGAAAGGAGGCTGGCCGCCGCCGAACAAGCCCGGACTTATGAAAATAGGCTTAAAAGATTTTATCCGAAAAGGGTGGTTGAGAGAAAATTTGAAATCGGTGAGGTTGTGCTTAAAAGAATTTTTATAAAGCCGGGTGGTCCCCACTCAAAACTTCAACCAAATTGGAAGGGACCCTTTGTAATTTCAGAAACCTACCCTAGCAATTCTTATAAGCTAGTTAATGCAGATGGAGAAGAATTAACCCACCATTGGAATGGACTCTACCTTAAGAAATATTTCCCCTAAAAACAACAAAAAATGTAAAGTACAAATCGTGGAAGAAGTTTACTCTCACCTACCCTTGCTTGCTATTAGGCCCACCTGTTCAAATGAGGGTTAAGGATAGGCATCACACTATGCACATCGCACGCCTAGACTCCGGGATTCGACGGCCAAAGCCAGAAAAGAAGACCAGGTAGCACTAGGCAAAAAAGATCATCCATACCCTATTCTTCTCTCACCTCGGCCCAAGGAAAGATTCGAGGGATTCAAAGCGAGGAATACCGAAAATGCCCATCATCTTGGAAGAGTAAAATCCTAGAAGGTCTGACTTCTCAAAAGAAAAGGCACCAAAAAGATGGGGAATGAACCCCTTAGGTCAACAAAAAAAAAAAGAAGTGCATAGACCTGTCTGAATGAGTGCCTAGAGTAGCCCCAAAAAGAAGAAAAGGCTCCAAAAGATGGGCAATGATCCCCTCAGGCAAAAATGACCTGTCCGAATGTGGGCCATAAAAATGGGCAAGAAGGAATGACCCAAAAAGATTTGAACCTGATAGATGGGCATTAGTACGGAAACCCGCTTGATATCCTTTGAGTTCGACCAAAGGCTTGTCCCAACTTCTTCCTTCTTCAACCACCATGGGTAGGGTTGATCGACCAAGCCCGAGCAGGACCCTGGTTTATTGAAGGCAGAAAGCCTAAGAATCCCGGAAGAAGGCATATCACCTACACGTGGCGCCTGTTCTTCTCTGAAAGTGTATTGTTTTGAGAAAATAATGGGGTGGAGCCAAAGTCTCATTAGAAGTTTCAAACTTCTATGGCAATACCATAGAATCAAAGAGAATACAGTTGATAGAGATATAATTAAAGATAGAGTATCTTCCGTTAATAACATTACAGATCCACTAACTGAAGCATATACTCAAAGAGTGTTTGAGCTTCACCTTGAGCTGATAGAGATCAGCCAGATGGGTGATTGGCTTTAGTGCAAGTGGGAGATTGATAGAAATGTATGCCCTACAAGCCAATCATATATGATATGATTCGACATTTCTAGGAATATCTCATTCAATTAAATAGGCAAAACTTCGTTACTAGCTTTTATTAGAAGCGTATATTGTAATGAAGTCCTTGATCACATGCAATGATGATTGAATCATGATGAGATCATGATAATGAGATTGATCATCTAGAGGTATGTGATCTAAATGTTCCTAGTCATAGGATCCTTGAGACGGGACATCAAGAATCCGGATAGACTAGTGTGTGTGATGTCTTCTCATCTGATGAGAATGACCGATCTCATTGGTCATTAGTGTGGGGACACTGTGATACACACATAGGTGCTCATTAGTAGAATGAGTTCACTGAACTGACCAATTTAGGAAAACCTGATCGGTATCTTACCGAACTGTCTATCAGGTTATTCTTACATCTCAATAGCACGGTTGGATCTTTGACCTGAGACACCAAAGATGTCTTGCCAGGCGTACTATGTACTTTGACTATTGACTGATGGATCACTTAGTATTGTGGTCCTATATAGTTAATGGATTGGGTATATGGGAAACCTGGTGGAGGCAATTGAGCGGACAATAGGAGATCGTTCACTCTCGGTAGGAGAGAGAGAATGTCCTATGGATAGTACTCTAAATCCTTGGCCAAGGTATATAGGATAATTGGAAAAGGAGTTTTCCAGTTGATCCATTCATGAGTACAAGATTTCATAGTGTTGGAATACTTAGGGGTTGACAGTCATTGCCGAACCCCTGACCGACCAGGACATTGTATGAACGAGGATTTAAATACGTGTGGTAATTGATGATGGAAAGGCTCAATGGATGTTATTTAACTCCCCAAAGTCATTTGGGATCATAGGATGTGGCTTGTACCCTTTATAATCAGAAAGCCGTAAAAATTGTTATCGGAAAACGGTTTTGATTTAATTTAAAGGAATTGTTCTTTTAAATTAATTAAGGCTTCAACCAAATTGACTATTGGGCCTAGTGGGTCACACACAATAGATCTGGTCAATAAGATGAGGGCATGGACGCAATTTTATAGAAGTTTTGGGTTTTTGTGAAAAATTCCATCTTCTATATATAAATGGCTTAAGAAGCCAAACCCTAACAAGCCATAGGGCTGGAGCACGTCCCAAGCCTCCTCTCTCCCTCCTCTCTCCTCTAGAAGGCGATCTCCCATGGTCAAGCTTGGATCTGGAAGGTTTCTAGAGGCCCGAAGGAAGAGAGAACTCGTTTATTGAAGCAGATCGTGTGGATACCGCTAGAGACCGGACACTTGAACGGTTTTCAGCAAGGAGGAATGTCCTCTCTTCATCCATGGTGAGGGATATGAGAAATCCCATGAGGTATTCTCGTTCTACTTCATATTCGGTTCCCGATTTTACTCGTTCGGCATCGATCAAGGCAAAGATCATGGTTTTATGGAATCAAAATTTTTCCGCTGTCATGTATTGATTCCTTACAACAAGATACTACACACATGTATCAATCTAACCCATGTTAACTCACAAATTACGAAAAAACGTAACTACACACCCCTTTAATTAAAAGGTCAACTCTATAGATCATGGAGAATTAAAATAGAATTTTAATGATAGTAGACACGTCAAGGATGCCTACCGGATCGGGGCAGGAAAAGACGGGGATCGGCAGCCGAAAACGATATCAGACGTCGAGGACACAGCACACAAATCAAATCGCTCAAACAAGACGGGGTTCTCCCTTCTCCAAAGCTACTGGAAAATACAATTAAAATGGTGGGAGGGGGGGTTATGCCATCGGATCAATAGAAAGGGAAAATAAGAGGAATTATATGATTGATAATCAAGAGAGAGAATGAAAGAATAGGAGAGAGAGAGAAGGGGAGCTCACGGCGGCGATAGGGGCTGGGTGCACCGACGGTCCAAGGGGGAGGTGGCGCACGGCGGAGAATCGGCTGGCGCACTGCGCGCGTGGCCGCACTGGCGGGCGCAAGGCGAGGTTGGCAGCGGCGAGGCGGCGCGCGTTGACCGGGTTGCGTGGCAGGCTGACATCGGCGGGGCGGGGACGACGCGCCGGGGGGGGCGCGGAGGCGGTGATCGTTGGCTGCATGGCACGAGCCCGGACGACCAGCGGGCGGCGATGGAAAGGAGAGAGAGAGGATGGCTGATGGCGGTGGGAGTGGCGACGGCACGCGCGCGCGCGGTCGCGCGGTGATGTCGGCGAAGGGCAGCGACCGGCAGCCAGGCGGCGGCCGCGAGGAGGCGCGCACGGGCGGCGATGACCGCCGGGGTGTCGCGTAGGCAGGCGTCGACGAAGGGCGCGGCGGCGATGGCGAGGGCATGGCGGCGACGTCGGCGAGGGCGGGCATGGTAGTGCGGCGGCCTAGAGAGAGAGAGAGAGAGAGCGGCGGTGCATCTAGGGTTTGAGGGAGAGAGACGATGAGGCGACGACAAGGTGGAGAAGAAAGCGGTTTCGACGGGAAGAGGAGAAAACGGCAACGCGTACACTAAGGAAGGGTACGTGCGGATAAATAGAAAAGAGAAATTCTAAATAGGATACAACTTTAAAGGGATATAAATCTAACGACGTGAGGTGATAAACATGAGGGAGGGGGGACATGAGACTGATGGGGATACAACTAAAACAATGGATAATTATTATTAATAAGATTGTACGTAATTAAGAAAGAGAGAGATAAAATTAAGCATATATTAAATAAATAATTAACACCTACTATATATAAAATATAGCAATCTATGAAACTAATAAGACACAAGATAAATAAAAAAAATACTTACGTATCTATATAAACATCTTAAAAATAATTTAAGCACATATTACGTAAATAATTTAAAAACACTACGATAATAGCCTAAATAATACTACGAATACCCAGAATATTACATGCTTGACGCATGCATCTTGGTTCTTCACATCTGACCAATTTTGTAATATCTGATGTTTTTTAAAGATATTATATATATATTATTATCACCTTCCTTTTTTTTCCTCTTTTACCCTCACCTTTTCACCATACCATTTTCTTCATTTTTACCCTTTCTTTTCTCCATTTTTACCCCCCCATCGAAATTGCCTTCTTGTGCCCTAGCCGCCCCTCTTTTTACTCTGATCGCTACAGTGTCACTCTGGTTTCTCCCCCGTGATGCCTCTCTCCCTCACCCACAGCCGTAGCCGAAGCACCTCTTGAATCTGCTCTCCCCTCAGCCTTTTGAGCGGCAGCCACAAGCACCTCCCGGTGTCGACCCTGCGGCCTCATGGGGAACGCGGCTCCTAGATTTGTTCCTGCCTCCCGCGTAGCTCCCTCCGCCAGATTTCTCTCTCTCCCTATTTTCTCTCTCGCGCGCAACTCCCTCCCCCTCCCCAGATTTCTTTCTCTCTATCTCTCTCTTGGTTTCTCCCGCACGAACCTCTGCAGTGCCTTCGCCCACTTGTGCGTGCAGCCCCATAGCTCACCCCCTTGGATCTGCCTTAGCCGTGCAGCGGTCGATGCCCAGCTGTGGCCCCTCAGCCCCAGATGACCCCCCCTTGCGTGCGAACTGGCGCCCAGCTGCGGCCGCATCTGTCTCTCCCCCCCCCTGACGGAAAAAGCTGCGCCCCATAACCTCGGACGTCCAGCTCCACCCCCCGACCTCTGCCGCCCCTCTGTGCGCCGCTTCTTCCTCTCGCCTGTGCCAACACCGATGCATCAACAAGTGTTGCCGCACCTCCTCTCATCCAGATTGCTACAGTAAACAATATTTTCCTATTTTATTTTATTTTTCACTTCCACACATAGTTTCTCTTGTTTCTATCAATGCTATATATACATCTACATGGTTATGCTTACAGCTAGCTTTGATTGAGGAGTGAAATCTTTATTAACCGGTCAAGGCACGTGCTAACCTCGGATAAAAAATCGTCGACTCCATTCCGGTAGGCATCCCGGACATGTCTAATATCATTAAATTTAAATACTTAATATTTATCAATGACTTGTTGATGTCGATTTATATGTATTGGGTTGATATTGGACGTGGTGATTGTTTGTAGTTGTATGTTTTAAATTCGGTAGATAATTACAATTTACATAGTGATCTTGGTAGTTAATCGATCTCATTGTGTCCCAATTATATGTATGGCATTTGGTATAAATTTTGGCAGTTAGTTATAAACTTGTTTGATTATGCTCAACTCAATTGAGTCTATTTTATATGTCGTTGCAAGTTAATTGGATTAGGCAAATTCTAAATAATTTATTAGACTCTTCCATGTATAGTTATGTTAATCTTGTTATATATGTTTTCGGTTGTAGGTTAACAAGACTAGAATGAGTAGCTATTTTTTATTATTAAATCTGATTTTTATTATATATATTTGTCCTTAAATCAAGTTAAAAGGCCTTAATTGTGCATAGTCTTATCATGGCATACGGTGTGTATATGCATATCATGTTGGCATTTGTCTAAACATGTTAATTAGAGTTTCAACATCATAAGCTTAGTATTTATGTGGTGTTTAATAGATGGTAACAATTGCATTGTTAATGTATGTCATTTTAGTTGTCATATTAGTGTGATGTGCATCTTCTAGTGGTTAGTATGTCATCACATGATGTATGTGCATAGTGCTTCAGGTTGAGCATGGCATGATATGAGATGCTTATGAGTAACTCATGGCAAGGCATGAGATGTTGTAAATGCATGTGTGCATTAAAAAAATATAATTTGAGACTGAGCTAGACTGGACTAGTAGTCGTGTTCGTTGGCAGCGGAGCTTAGAACTGTCTGGTGCATCCCTCAATCCTAGATCCCGCGGATTATCCTAAGTGCCACCCTTGCCTAGGTGCACTACGGGATTTAGCTTAGCTATATAATTATTGCTATATATGGTAGATCCGGTCCTAACTCGTTGAGATCGCAAGACGACACATTCCTTGTGAAACAAATAAAAATATGAATGTTTCATATAGAGGATATGTGCATTGTGGTATGGTATTTGAGTTAGCAATCATGTAGGGTTCATTAGCTCATTTAAACATATTGTTTTGCATGGTATGCATTGCATGTCTCAATAGTTAGTGTTGCAATGCGTGGCTCATTGTTGGTATTGCTTTTGAAGGTGCTGGTTGTATGCTTTAAAATATATGGAATGTTAGATTATTCATATATTGTTTAGTTTTATATTTGTATAAAATAGGTGAATGTTGGGTACTTATAACTCTATCATGATAGGGCCTCGTTGGCTATCCGATTTGGTAGATGATGTGATGTCTACTGAGTCATTATAACTCACTCCAATCCTTTATTATATTTTCAAGATATCAACTTTAGCGTAGCAGAAGCATGGTGGGTTGGACTCCAAGAAATAATTTGAGCGGTTATGGTGCAATGTAGACTGGTATATGATTACTTAGATAGAAAATTTTATTACATGACTTTTAATGGTGGAATTGTTAGAATTCTGAACTGAGACCTTTTTATTATCTTCAAGTTTTTTTCCAAACCGATGTGTTTATAGGGGTTATTTCTCCTGTTACGTCGTCGGATTTTGTTCTACTGTGCAGGTTGAAGTTCGGGTCATGACAAATTTGTTTCTTCGCTTACCCACGTACGCTTCTTAATTGTGGTGCAGAGACTGGTCATCAAGACGAAGAGCGTTGAGTACATGCCCTTCTCGTTGTCCCTTGCTGCCTTCCTGAACGGAGCTTGCTAGACTTGCTACGCGCTCATCCATTTTGACCTTTACATCACTGTGGGTTCATTGAACTCAGAACTTCCTAGTTTTTTAAAATAGCACCTTTTTTTCTTAAAATGGTAAGAGTAGCACGGTAATTTTTTTTTTGTGAGAATATCACACTTTGATGAAATCAGATATATTGAATCCCACTTCAACATTAACACTATATTGCAACTTTATTAGTCGGACAAATATATTTGGACTATGTTTGAAAAGTGTCACCATTATGGGGTGTTTGGTTGTATGATAATTTTTTGTACATTTTCATGATAAAAAATATATTAAAATAAAAAGTGAACTAACTCATGACATAAAATTATCATGTTTGGAGAGATATGATAACAAAAAAGTGTAACTACCATGTATGACCAAACAAAGTGGGGGACCACAAGATAAAAAAAAAAGGTGAGACCCACTTTTTTTGTCAAAGAAGAAAACTACTTTCAAAACTTAAAATTGTCATGGTTGTCAAACACCACTTTTAACAAGTTTTCTTGCCATTTTTAAAAATTAAAATAAAAAACTCTATTATTATGCAACCAAACACCCCATTAGCCTTGTTATTCATAAGTTGGAGTTCATTACTCTAATTTTAAACTTGAACTACAAGTATCTGACTTATGTAAACCTAAATTAGTGTTTAAAGTTGAGCCATTTAATCCAACTTATGGTATATTTTAATGTTCTCTTTTTATAAGTTGGTGCTTTTGTCCGCCATTAAAAATTGGTGTCCATTACATCAAGTTTGTTTTAAATCAATATTCGTCGGTGTTATATATCTACCCTGACTTTATCACCTATCTTATAATTTTAATTGACATTAGACTGGGATTATTTTTTTTTAAGAAATTGGCCTTACAATCGAACTTTTTTTTTGAATAGAAATAAAACTATATTAACCAACCATTTCTTTACAAAGTTGAGAAGTAACATCCTGAGTTAAGATAGAAGAGTACAACCTCGGTGCTAGTAGATAGTGCCCATCTTGCTAAGAGATGAGCCACAAAATTACATGACAGGGGGACATAGGAAACATTAACATGAGCAAAAGAACATAAGAGGGCTAGAGTTTGACGAAAAATGTGCTAAGCTTTCCAAAGCATAGGACCAGAATCTTTAATTGCTTCCACTACACCTTTGGCATCGCTTTCTACAGTATAGAACATTGAATGAGATGATGCCCAAATGCAAGCCTTATGAAGAGCAGTTGTCATGACCCGGAATTTAAATAACATAAAACCACAACTATGCAGCGGAAAACATGACATCGTGACAGTGGGAGAAATCCATCATTCGGATTTCATAACCCATACAAGCATGTAAATCAACTAATATAAACAAGTCTATAAAATTCCACAAGATTTCCAAAACCTGGAGTTAACCACTTAAAAACCAAGCCAACTTCATCTAGTCCAACTCCAACCAAAACTTAAACATTCAAAACAACTAAATTCTAAACCAAGTTCATTCATATGTTCCATCTTTAAATAAAATCACTAGATTGTTTAAGTACACAACATCCTAAAAGTCCAACACAAGCAACCTGATGAAAATAAAATATATCACTCTGCTCCAACTCCAGGAGATTCTGGTTCTTCCACGGCCTCTACTTGAGCCTCCAAGCCAATCTCCTGATCTTCAAAACCTGCTGAAAAATATTAACCCACAACGGGGTGAGTCCGGAGACTCCGTAGGATTTACACCCTTCACCCATCAATCGGGTAACTAACATATAAATAAGCAGTGGTATGTAACATATCCAATTTGAGATGTAATACAAAAGTATAGAGTGTCTTCTATATTAATCTCACAACCCATTTCTAAACATAATTATCTTCAAAGAAAAGGTTATGCCAAAACCAATCAATTCTAGACCAATGCATACAAGACCATAAAACTAAACAAAAATCAACTAGATGACCTTCAGACTTAACTTAACATGACCAATCTAACATGAGACATATCTGAATTTTTCTAACTTATCATGCTTTAACATCTAAACATAACATGCAATGAGCATAATTTCATGTTCTTTCTAAACCCATAGTCATATAGCAAGGAATTGGTCGTCTTGCCTTTTCACATCACATATACAAATCACTTTCACCAGCTCTAATTTATATAGTAATAACATATACTAAGCTAGCCCAAAGTGCACCTAGGCAGTGGTGACACTAAGGGAAAAAACCACGGTAATCCGGGATCTGTGGGAAGGCCGGATTTATCTAAGATACCCGCTGCCCACGAGCAATTTGACTAGAATAGGCTGGTGAAGCCTTCATAACATGTGGTACAAGAGTTCATTATAATTTTCCAGATCATGACACACCTGTTTACCATGTACACAAGACATAAACATCTCATTCTAATGTCATCCATGCAAACCATACTATTTTTATCATAAACTAGACAAGACTTGTGCTAACCGACTTGGTTAACATTTTCTAAACAAAACTCATATCAAACTTGAAAATATGAACCTAACCATATCATGTAAGACATATTACATAATCTGGAACCAAACCAAACAAATTTTACATGATTTATACACATGAAATATCAAACAAAACTAGACATGCTTAATTTCACATATAAGACAATTAATCTAAATCAAGCTTGGCATAACCAAAACAAACTAAGTTCTGGTGTCAACACCCATAATCTGACCTAAACAGATTTCAAGAAGTGTAATTTGATGACTTATGACTTTTCCAAGTCTCCACTTAACTATATTTCAATTCTAGGTCCATTCTAGCACATAATAATATACATAAATAACTTATGGTCAAATCTCATGAAAATACTTCTACCCATCCAGAATCATGACAAACATGTTCCATAATATTCAAAATATCATTTTCAAAGTTCTAGTTTCAAGGGTTTTTGAGAAAAATCACAAATCTTATGTCCAATGTCTAAACTAGTCAAATCAAGGTCCATAAGTTAAATCATGCATATTTTCTAATCAAAATGGAGTCAAATACATAGACAAGCTTGAGAAACCTACTTGTAATCTTCTGTGAATTTTCCTGATTTTTCTGTTATTTTTCTTGGCCTTAAATCTAATATCCAGATTTAATAAATCCGAAAAATTAGAAATTTCTGAACCGGCGCCGAACCGGGCGGTTCGACCGGCTGAACCGGGGCGTTTCGAAGGTGCTGGACTGCGGCTGGACCGGCGGCTGGACCAGCTCGACCGGCGGCTCACGAAGGTGGTTCATGGCGGCGCTGGCGACGGCGGAGGCGGCCGGTGGCGCTTGACGGCGACGGCTCCGGCGATGGCAACGGCAGGGGGCTGACCTCGACGGCGACGGCGAGAGGAAGGCGAAGGCCAGCAATGACGGCAGTGAGAGGACCTCTCGCGGCTGTTCTGGCTGGAACAGGGGAGGTCGACGGCGGCGCTGGCTTCCGGCGGCGACGACGACGGGCGGCGCGGGAAGGGGCTGGATGGCGACTGTCTCGCTGGCAAGGGAGATGCCGGAGGGAGGAGACGACGACGAGGTGAGGGGCTGGAGGCTGCAGTGGCAAGGGGGGGCTCGGCAGCGCTGGGTTCCGGCGGCGACGGCGCTCGCGATCGGCGACGGCGATGGCGACGGAGGAAGAGGGAAGGCTCACAGCGGGGAGACGGCACGAGCGGGAGAGAGAAAGGGAAAGAGATCCAGCGGGGGGGGGGCTGCGAAACCGGCGAGGGGGATCGTGACGCTCCGGGGGGGGTGGCTGGCGTTACCGCAGGGACGGCGGCGAGGAAACTGGGAGGGGAAGGGAAGGGGGGGCGGGGCGGCAGCGGTTACCAAATTAACTTAATTATTTTTTTTAAAAAACCAGGTATTACAGCAGTAGCTTCCAATATTACCAGACAGTTTATGAAAAAAAGCTTAGTCTTCCAGAAAATCAGATCACCCCTTTCATCTCTAACTAGATAAGCAATGGCACTTGCATTCATATATGTTGCACAGTCAACATTAATTTTAAGCTGGTTGAGATGTGGAGGAGACCAACCAGGATTAGGAAGCTGAATATACACTGGTCCATTCAACTAACAGAAAGATATTGTGCCCATAGCCATAGAAAAAATAGACATAGGTTTAAGGAATCTCTGATTAAAAAGAGTCTAACATCTAGCTTTCCATAGATGCCAGATAACTGAGCATGCCATGACTCCTAAATGAATCAAAGCATTATCTTTAGAGGAGATCCAAGTTAGCCAAGAGCAAATAAGGTCATGAAAATAAGATTGACCCCAAGTTCTATTATTTCCAAAGGGAGCCATCATCCAGACTACTCTGCTATGTGCACTTTCAAGAAATAGATGCTCGGAGGACTCCGAGTCAAAATTACAAGTTGCATATATAGAAGTGATATGTGAGCACCTTTGATGAACAACCCAATTCATAGGAAGATTACCTATTAGGATTTTATTTAGACAAAATAATCTTGGATGGCAAAAATTTGGCCACCCTAGGGTGCCAAAGCTTGCGCCAAATTTCCTGATTTGAAGTGCTAGGAGGTAGTTGACACTCTAACAAAAACCTGTAGGCAGATTTAAAGGAAAAATTCCCATTAGGAGTAAATGGCCAAATTAACATATTGCTTTGAAAATAAGAGTGAATTGGAGTAAATAAATTTTTTTAACAGAATCAGCTGCAAACCAAGAGAGTAGAGTCGGTTGATGCCATGTACCATCAGAAATGAAGTCCTTTACCAAACTTGGAAAGAAAATACCCGATTCTTTTGGAGATGGAGGGCCTTTCCCATCCAAGATCCTTGTGTGATTACAAGGAAGAATATTCAAACAATCTTTAACTTTCCAAACTCTAGCTTTGAGTAAATAATAGTGGACTGAGAGTAGAAATTTCCAAATTTTAGAGTCTAAAGGCTTGGGTACCGCCTACCAAATATTGGTCTTGTTTAAATATCTTGAAGATAGAGCTCTGACCCATAGGGCATGCTTGTCATGAAGGAAGCTCCACAGTAATCGCATATCCAAGGCGATATTCAGTAGCATTAAAACATTTATACCCTAGTCTACCCATCAATTTGGGTTTGGTAACAGTTCTCCAATGTGAGAAGTGAATATGCTTATCATGAATAGATTTATGAGCCCACCAAAAACTACATTGGAGTTGCTCCAATTTAGACAATATCTGTGAAGATAAATAAGAAGTGGACATGGCATAAAGAGGGAGTTGACTCATTGTAGAATTAATGAGAGTTGTCCACCCCCTTGTAGAAAGTAAGGTAGTTTTCCAACTAGCCAACTTTTTACAACAAACATTGATGAGGTGTTCTCTTTGAATAATTTGTCCCCTATTGTGTCCCAAGTTTAAGGAATTGTCCATAAAAATTTAGTGTAGCGGAAGTGACGATTCCTATAGGTTACTTTAGAAACTGTCTCAATCAAAACCGAATGATGAAAATTGAAAATCAATCTAATCGGGTTCGAATATACCTTATAGAGATTCATATAATCTCTTAGAGAGGAAGGAGATGAGCTTCTCAAACTCTTCAAACCGTTCAAGTGTCTGGTCTTCAATAGTATCCACACGAACTTCATCCACTGTAGGTTCTCGCTTCGTGCTAGCCTTGAGAACTCTTCTTGAACGGAGCTCCATCACCCATGGATGCCTTCTAGAGAGAGAAGGAGGTAGGGAGGAGGTTGAGGACATAGTTTACACCCTTGGATTGATAGGGTTTGGCTGAAACCATTTGTATTTATAGAGAATTTTAGATTTTTTTATAAAAAGCCAAATTCTCCATAAATTATGCCCTTGCCCTTGTACTTGTGAATAAGTCCTTTTGTGTATGACACACTAGGCCCAATAATCTATATGGTTGATGCCTAAATAAAATAGAACAATTCTATTTAATTTAATTAAATCTGTTATCTGATAATAAATTAATCGGCCTACCGATCATGAAGGGTACAAGTCACATCCCATGATCCCAAATGGCTATGGAGATAATCTCATCTCTATTGAGTCTTTCCATCATTAGTTATTGCATGGATAACTCTCATCCATTCAATGTCCCGGTCGTAAAGGAGTGCGGCATCGATTGTCAACTACTTAGTGTACCAACTCTATAGGATTCAGTACTCAGAATTGGATCAATTGGAAAACTTCTTTTTCAATTATTCTATCTACGCTGACTAGGGATTTAGAGTACTAACCCATAGGACATTCACTCCCACTTGCCAAGAGTGGATGATCTCTTGTTGTCCGCTCAATTGTCTCTATCAGGTTTTCCTTATACCCGATCCATCGCTATACTAGACCATCTAAACAGTGATCCATAAGTCAATGGTCAAAGCATAAGTTTCACCCAACAAGGTATCTTCAGCGACTCAGGTCAAAGGTCCAACCATGCAACCGTGATGATAGAAAACCCAAATTGATAGTTTGGTAAGATATCATTTAAGGTTTCTAATTCGGTCAGTTTAGTGAACTCATTCAACTAACGAGCACCTGCATGTGTATCTCAGTATCTCCACACTAATGATCAATGAGATCAGTCATCCTCATCACATGAGAAGACATCACATACACTAGTATATCTAGATCCTTGATGTCCCGTCTCAAGTATCCTATGACTAGGAATATTTAGATCAATTAACTCTAGATGATCAATCTCATTATCATGATGTTATCATGATTAATCAAGGACTTCATTATGATATTCGCATTTAATAAGAGCTTATAATGAATATTTACCTAATTAATTGAATGAGATATATATAGAAATGTCGAATCATATCATATATGATTGGTTTATAAAGCATACATTTCTATCACCAAGGGACACCCAAATATAAGTCCTCCTTAGCGGCTAGATGGAAACCAATAATGAAATAAATAGATTCAACCAAATGAGCAGACACATTATTACTAAAGCAAATTTTAGATTTTTGAACATTAATAGCTTGACCTGAAATATTCACATAGACTTTGAGTAATTGTGACAGTTTATCAATTTCAGCAACATTAGTCTTACTGCAAATTATCAGATCATCTGCAAACATGAGATGGGTCACTAGAGGACCTCTGCTGGCAATCATGACTCCTAACAAATATTTAGAAGTTACTGTAAGGAATCGGTCGAATCAGATTGGCGCAATAAAAAAATATTTGATTCCTCATATATCATTGTCTTGGTGTTGATCAGAACTGAATGACGTTTCCAAAACTGGTATTCAAAACGGTTTCGAACATGACCTTTGCAAGATTCAAATAATCTTTAAAGATTGAAGAAGATCGAGTGTTCTCACTCTAGTTCAGCCACTCAAGTGTGCGGCCTCTAGTCGTATCCACATGAGCCGCCTCCATAGTCTGGTTCTCCTTCGTGTCGGACCTTCCGACTCACCGCGGATGAAATCCCATCAGCTCTCGACAGCCTCCAGCATTGGAAAATGTGAAGGAGAGAGGTAGTGACGAATTTTGCAGCCTTGGCTTGTGGGGCTCATGCTCAATTCGCTATTATATAGAGAATTTGGAGATTTTCACAAAACCCCCTCCTTTCTCTATATGTACACCCTTGCCCCAAACTTATGTATTAGCCCTTATGTGTGTGACCTACTAGGTCCAATAGCTCATTTAGTTGAGGTCTAATTAAAAGAAAAACTTTTTTTAAATTAAATTTATTATCTTATAATATATTTAACAGCTATAAAACTTCATCCATCCAATGTCTTGGTAGGATAGGAGTACAACATTGACGATCAACTCCTAAATATACCAACACTATGGAATCTTGTACTCGTAATTGGATTAATTGGAAAACTCTTTTCCAATTATCCTATCTACCTTAGCCAAGGATTTAGAGTACTATCCAGAGTACATTTTCTCTCTCCTATCGAGAGTGGACGATCTCCTATTGTCCACTCAATTGCCTCCACCAGGTTTCCTATATACCCAATCTATTAACTATACAGGACCACAATACTAGGTGATCCATAAGTCAATAGTTAGAATACATTGTACACCCGACAAGACATCTTTGGCGACTCAGGTCAAAGATCCAACTGTGCAACCATGATGATAGAATACCCAGATTGATAGTTTGTTAAGATACCATTCAGGGATTCTATACTAGTCAGTTTAGTGTACTCATTCCTCTAATGAGCACCTGTACATGTATCTCAGTGTCCCCACATTGATGACCAATGATATTGGTCATTCTCATCATATGAGTGTAGGGAATCATCTATAAAAAAATTGGTGTAATGGAAGCGACAATTCCTATGGGTTCTTTTAAAATCTGTCTCAATCGGAACCGAACAACGAAAACCAAAAATCGATTAAATCGGATTCGAATATACTTGATAGGGATTAATATAATCCCATGTAGAGGAAGGAGATGAGCTTCTCAAGCTCTTGAAACTATTTAAATGTCCGATCTTTAGTAGTATCCACACGAACTTCATCCACAGCAAGTTCTCCCTTTGTGCTGGACTCGAGAACTCTTCTCGAACAGAGCTCCATCGACCATGGACACCTTCTAGAGAGAGGAGGAGGTAGGGAGAAGGCTAGGGACGTGGTTTTCACTCTTGTCTTGATAGGGTTTGGCTGAAATCATTAGTATTTATAAAGAATCTTAAAATTTTTCATTAAAATCCAAAATCTTCATAAATTACACCCTTGCCCGTACCTATGGATAAGTCCTTTTGTGTGTGACCCATTAGGCCCAATAGCCTATTTGGTTGAGGCCTAAATAAAATAGAACAATTCTATTTAATTTAATTAAATCTGTTATCCGATAATAGATTAATCAACCTACCAATCATGAAAGGTACAAGCCACATCCCATGATCTCAAATGACAATGGGGATAATCTTATCTTCATTGAGCCTTTCCATCATCGATTACCGCATTGATATAAACCCTCGACCATTCAATGTCCTGGTCAGAAATGAGTACGGCATCGATTGTCAACTACTTAGTATACAAACTCTATAAGATCTTGTACTAGGAATTGAATCAATTAGACAAACTCTTTTTCCAATTATCCTATCTACCCTGGCCATGGATTTAGAGTCCTATCTCATAGGACATTCACTCTCACTTACCGAGAGTGGATGATCCCTTGTTGTCCGCTCAATTACCACCATCGGGTTTTCCTTGTACCCAATTCATCGTTATACTGGACTATCTATACGGTGATCCATAAGACATTAGTCAAAGCACAAGTTTCGCCCAACAAGGCATCTTGGGCGACTCAGGTCAAAGATCCAACCATGCAATCGTGATGATAGAAAACCCTAATTGAAAGTTCAATAAGATGCCATTCAGGGTTTTTAATTTGGTCAGTTCAGTGAACTCATTCAACTAATTAGCACCTATATGTGTATCTTAGTGTCTCCACACTAATGACCAATGAGATCAATCATCTTCATCACATGAGAAGATATCACATACACTAGTCTATCCGGATCCTTGATGTCCCGTTTCAAGTATTCTATGACTAGGAACATTTAGATCAAATATCTCTAGATGATCAATCTCATTATCATGATCTCATCATGATTTAATCATCATTGTATTTTTGATTAAGGACTTCGTTATGATATTCACATCTAATAAGAGCTTATAATGAAGATTTACCTAATTAATTAAATGAGACATATATAGAAATGTCGAATCATATCATATATGATTAGCTTGTAAGGCATACATTTCTATCAATGAGAAGATATCATATACAATAGTCTTACCAAGGATCCTATGACTAGGAACATTTATAGTACATGCTTCTAGATGATTAATCTTATTATCATGATCTCATCATGATTCAGTCATCATTGCATGCAACCTAGGAGTTCATTACGATAGACGCATCTTGATAGTACAAGTAATAAAGATTATGCCATTTATACTGAATAATATATTACAAGAAATGTAAAATCATATCACATATGATTGGGATGTATTTCTATCAATCTCCCATTCGAACTAAAGCCAATCACCCACATGTCTGATCTCCATCAAACCAAGGTGACCCTTAAATACTCTTTAAGTCAGGGCCTTTAGTTAGTACATCTGCAATGTTTATAGTTTAAGATACTCTATCTCTAATCATATCTTCTTGAGTTGTAGCCACTCTGATCAAGTAGTATTGCCACAAAAGTGTTTAAACTTCTGATGAGACAAAGGCTCCAATACAAAAGTAATGATCCATCATTTTCATAAAATAATGGTACATTATCAGAGATATTAGAGACAACTCCTTAATATATGATGAACTACTTCATCTAGATTACTTTATAAGTAGTCGACAAGAATTATAATTTGTAAAATCTACATTGTCTATAGCATGGAACTTTTCCAGCTCACTACACCACCATCTAGGTAAACATGTACCCTAGCTACCAGTCATATGTAACTAGAAGCTTAAGTCTAACTCAAACTTCTAGTCCTATCCTCCATACTCGAAATGCATCCTTGGTACCTCTCAAGTACTTAAGGATATACTTCTCAACTATATAGTGACTCTCACTTGGATTTGCCTGATGATTACTTATAACACTTAGAGTACTCATCACATTAGGCTATGTACATAGTATGCATGATAGACCCTATTGTCGACTCCAAAAATGGGTTTTGGATCGGCACCTCAAGAGAAGGGTGAAAGATAGAATAGGGGAAAGGGAGTGAATCGAAAAACACTCGGAAAGCGGTAAAATTCTCACCTCGATCCCACACTCACATTGATCCCCGAACTTTCATCTCACGGTGTCGCTCGAGCACCGGAGATGGCTCGGGTCATGTGGGAGGAGAGTAAGGAATAGAATAACCTAGAACATGATAAGAGAAATTGTGGTCACTAGGAGCCGCGGGCTCCGCTTTATGGAATAGAAAAAAAAGATGAGATGACCATGTGTACGTTAGCACGGGAGCTTGATGTGTGAGTTCAACCTTCCTCCTCTTCAGCTGGCCAATGAGGGGGAGTCCAACCGATGGTAGCTTTATCAATCTATGCAACTATTAAACAAAGAAACAAGTGAAGGGATGGATTTGACTTGTGGAAAGTGTAGTAATTGTAAAGAGAAGATGAGAAAGAAAGAAATTGAAACCGAACTCACCGGCTTCGAGGTGAGCCTTAACCCCATTTTTTTGTGTCTTTGGTTATGTAAAAATAATGCAAGCTAAACTAAAAGATGTTCTAACAAGTAAATGAAATGAGTGAAGAAAGCTTATGGAGTGAATCGGCTTGAGTTGAAGCCGAGATGATTGAAATAAGCCGGTTCATATAGCCTTGCACCCTTCTGATGCGACTTCAGTACAGTAAATTCTACAAATGATCCCGATGTCAGAATCAAGTGTTGTTTACTTATATGGATGGATAGCTCGAAGTGGAAGAGATATCCTGTTGATAAATCCTCTAAAATCGTCCGTACAGGACTATAGAAAATCTGAAAGTGGACAGATATGGAAGAACAAAACCTAGATGCATGCCCTCAGTGCAGCAATCGCCATGGACAGACGGGAAGTTGGAATCGAATGCCACCAATTTTAAATGAAAGAGAACGAGTAGAAGAACAATTATTATGTTGAAAACATTTGTAGAAAAAGCATCGTATTTTCTGTAGAAGCTGATGAAGTTGGTTGATGTAGAACACATGGATAGGGCTCCTCCTTCGCTTCGGGATTGATTCCTTGACATTGGACCGGATTTGAACGTTGGGACGACTTCGGGATGGAGCTTGGACGACCTTAGGATGAGATAGGCATGGTTGATTACCCTGGGTTGTTGGGAATACCCTCAATTTATAGAGATGGACAACCGGTTCAAAACATAGAAACTGGCCCACCGTGCCCCCCCGTTTCTTGCGTGCCCTCACCTGGGGGCACGGTCTATGTGCCCCCCCCTTTTCAAGCAGAGCGGAGGCATGTTATGCGTTTCATTGCTAAAAATCACTTGAACCTTCCAAAAATTGCTAAACGCCCCCGACCCGGGGGCGTGGTCAAAATAATTGATAATTAGCGGGAGAAACATTCCAAAATCCGGTTTAGAAGGTGTAAACAGGGACAATTTCTGATTTTCGAAAACTGACCACGCCCTCCTCTTTCAAAGGGGGCAAGGGCGCGCATGGTTCACCCTCAATGTGAGGGTACGGTGACTGCGCCCTCCCATTTCAACGGGGGCGGGGCCACAGTACATTCTCTCTCCTATGCGCGTGTTCCGCGGGCCGTAATGCAAATGGGACGTCTGATTTAGCTCCCGTTTGTTGCATTGGAAAGAGGGCATTAAACCATAGCTCCTCACGTCAGTAAACCAGCCGGCATGACTCCCAAGACGTTCACATGGGGCTTTCTACCGGTTTACCCTCTCGTGGAAAGCTGAAAACTACGGCGGAGATCCGAAAGGGCACGATTCCGGTCGAGGAATCTCGGGTAAACTTGGGATGACTTAAAATGATGACCAGACAAGTCAAAAAACCTGAAATCATCAAAAAATTCAAGATTAACCCGGTAAACGTGAACCAAAGCTCGGAAAAGTCAAGAAATCCTAAAATCGACCGAAATGGCCGTATGGCCCCGGTTGATGAAATATACAACTAGGATCAACCCGGATGACTCGAAAAGACCTGGTGATGACTAGAAAAGCCTAACACATTGCCCAGGATAGCCGTGTCAGATCGAAAGGTCATAACGAAAAGCTGTTATAGACCAACGCCTACCGAAATGACTTGTCGAAAACCCCGAATGTTACGGAACACACGAGGGACCCCCGAGACCTTCAAGTATGGATCATTCAAGGTCGTTCATTGAGCAAGTTTTGTGTTTTCACGATTAACACATGGCTCTCGCTTGAAGGTTATGGCATTATTTCTGAAATCATCGGGCCATTCCCAACTCACGATGGGCTCCACCAACGTCCTTAGCTCATATCCATGAGGTAATCCAGATCAGATAATGGTCAAATAAAGGATATCGCCAATGGAATAGGAGTCTGAGGCTCCAAATTAGGCCAAATTGGTGTGTCTACATGACTTTGGCATAAGAGACTATATTCATGTATTATATCTCTCTTTAAAAGAGATAAACTCCATATCTTATAGGTAAGACACCTATATAGGAGTTTTAATATCGAACCCTTTGACTATGCTCTCAATATACAACAAATGGGTCAAGCCAAGCATCCCTTTTAGATCTATCTCCATAGACCTAAATTTTTAGGAAGCTTCTCCCATAATAATTATGGTTGATTCATTTTATAGTTAGACTTCATAGATGATAACATACCTACATCATTCATAATGAGTAGTACACCATCTATAAAAAATATCTAGAATATAATAAAGACATGCCAATTTGGCCTGATTCAGAGCCCCAAACTCCTATTTCATGGGAGATATCCAATATTTGACCATTATCTGATCTGGATTGCCTTGTGGAATGAGCTAAGTATATTGGTGAAGACCCCCATAAGTTGGGAATGAACCGATGATTTCCGTAACAATGCCTTAACCTTCAAGCGAGAGCCACACGTTAATCGCAGAAACACGAAGCCTGCTCAATGACCAACCTTGAATGGTCCATAATTGAAGGTCTCAGAAGTATCATGTGAGTTCCGTAGTATTCAGGGTTTTTGATAAGTCATTTCGGCAGTCGTCGATCTATAATGGCTTTTCGTTATGGCTTTTTGATCCGTATTGACACGGCTATCCGAGATCACGGGTTAGGCCTTTCCGGTCATCATCAGGCCTTTTCAGGTTGTCCGAGTTGATCCTAACCTTATATTGTCATCAACCGGGTGCCATACGGCCATTTCGGTCGATTTTAGGGTTTCCAGGTTATTCTCGATTTTTTGAGGATCGTCTCACATTTAACAGATTAATCTCAGATTTTTTTGATTATTTTAAGTTTACCAATCGTACCAGACTTATTTGGTTATCATTTTAAGTCATCCCATGTTGACCCGAGATTCCTCAACTGAAATTGTGCCTTTTTGGATTACCACCTCAATTTTTGGCTTTCCATGGGAGGGTAAACCGGTAGTCAAAGCCCCATGCAAATGTCTTGGGAGTTAGGCTGGCTGGTTTACTGACTATAGGGGATAAAATTGAAGGCCCTCTTTCCAACGCAACAAACAGGAGCCGAATCAGATGCCCCGTTTGCAAGTTATGGCTCACGGAACACGCGCGTAGGAGAGAGAGTGTACCACACCCTCACCCCCCTTGAAAAGGGAGGGCACGGTCACCATGCCCTCACATTGATGGTGCGGTCAACGTGCTCTCGGCCTAAGGGCCCGGTCGGTTTCAAAAATCCAAAATTGCCCCGATTAACACCTTCTAAACTGGTCTTTGGCAAGTTTCTCTGGTTAAAAATCGATCCTCTTGACCGCGCCCCTGAGTCGGGGGCGCGCTCATCTTATCAAGTCTAATTTTTTAGAATTTCTCATAAGTTTCTCAATTTTTTAGAAATAAAATGCCCAATGTGCCCCCGAGGCGGGGGCGCACTGACCGTGCCCTCAGTGTGAGGGCGCAGCCTGCGTGCCCTCAAGTTGAGGGCACGGCCTGCACGCCCTCACCCTAAGGGTGCGGTCGGCTAGTTTTTTTAATTTACACCCGGTTATCCATCTCTATAAATTGAGGGCTATTCTCAATGAACTGGGGTTACCACCCATGCTCTAGCTCGTCCTGAGGTCATCCAAGCTCCCTCCCATGGCTATCCAGACGTTCAAATTCGATTCAACGTCGAGGGGTCGATCTTGAAGTGAAGAAAGGCCTGATCTATGCGCTACAGAAAATTTGGGGATTTTTCTGAGAAAGTGATCAACATAAGAATTGTTTCTCTCCTCGTCCTCTTTCTTTTGAAACCATTGTCCCTCGATTCCAACTTGCCGTCTGTCCATGGTGATTGCTGCACCAAGGGCATCCATCCAGGTTCTATTTTTCCTATCCGTTCAATTTCAGAATTTCTAGAGGCCTATATGGATAGATTCCGGAGAAGTCATCAACAAGAAATCTCTTCCTCTCTGAGTTATCCATTCACAAAAATAAATGGCACTTGATTCCAACATCAGGATCAGCCGTAGAATTTTCTGCACCGAAGTTGCACTAGAGGGGACTGCACCCATCCGAGGGCAGACCATTCGGACTGGTTTCCTTTGCTTGTTCTGGCTCCGATCCGAGCCACCCTACTCCATAAGTCTTTCATATTCCAATTAAAGCATCTTTAAGTCATTTTTATTTAGTTCTACATCATTTACTTATCTATAAAAATATAAAAAAAAGAGGTTAGGGCTCGCCCCAATTCCGGGAGTTCGATTCCGATTGCTTCTTTCTTTTATCTTTCTCTTTTAGTTTCTACACTTCTCCCAAGTCTAATCAAATCAACCACTTGTTTTATTGTTCTAAGTTGCAAAGATAAATCAAGCTAGCACTGGTTGGACTCTTCCTCATCGGCTGGCTGATGAGGAAGAAAGTTGAACTCATACATCATCCCCCGCGCTAAGGTACACACGGTCAACTCAATCTTGTTTTTATTCTATAAAGTGGAACCCACGGCTCCTGATGACCACTTCTTCTCTTATTCATGTTCTAAATCATTCTATTCTTCACTCTCCTCCCACACGACCTGCACCATCTCCGGTGCTCGAGCAACGCCATGAGATGAAAGTTTGGAGATCATTGTGAGTGTGGGACTGAGGTGAGGATTTAACTGCTTTCCGGGTGTTTTCTGATTCACTCCCTTTCCCCTATTCTATTATCACCCTTTCTTGAGGTGCCGATCCGGAACTTATTTTTGGAGTTGTCAGCTTTTTGGCGACCACGTTGGGACAACCAATGTCTTCAACCGTGATAGCTTGATTCAACCGTGCAACTAGTTATTTTCCGATTTGGTTCCCGCGCTAACCGACTTGTCCTTTACCTTTTCCATGACGATTTACCTTTAAACTTGCTGTTTACTCTTCTCTTAAGATTGTCCCCCATGTGGACTTGATTTGCTTATCTTTAATTTCAAGTCGGTTCTCGCGTGAACCACTTTTTTCTTTTTATAAACCGGTTTCCGTGTGAACCACCTTTCTTTTCAACTCGGTTCTGTAGACACGCAATTTTGGCCTAGTTGGAGAGCTTACATTCTTGTTTTCATGAAGAATATTTGGGTAACCCTGCAAGGCAACCACATTTTCCAGGCTTTCCAGCACATCTATAAGAAGTAGACCAGGGTCAAAGGGCACTTGGCGCCCTAGATATAAGGCACCAGGTGCCCTACTTATAGGGCACCTAGCACCCTATATATAGGGCACCAGGGGCCCTATATATGGGGCGCCTGGCATCGAATCAAATTGATTTGACTGGCCAATTTGACCCCTCATAGTGACTCATCTTATCGATTTGACATACCTCATGATGCTGGCGCCCTATATATAGGGCGCTTTGCCGCGTGGAACTGCTTTTCGGAAATGGCCAAAGTACCCTCTTTTGGGCTATAAATAGATCCCCATTTGAAGCTGGGAGAGGTTCCAACTCCGTAACACCCTAGAGCCCATCCAATACCACATTTTTAAGCCATCTACACCTCCCATAGGCTCTCAAACCGACCCGAGATCACCAACCAAAAACCCCAAAAACCTACTGTTCTGTCATCCATAAATATGGTTTTTTCTCCACTTTGATAGCCTCTATCTGTCTCTCCTCTTTCATCCAGCATCCAAACCACCCACCACTAGCTTCATTTGCATATTGTCTACAAGGAGGAGCCCTCACTTCATCCCGAAAGCCGCCCAACACTCCGGAGCAGCATTGCGAAGAGGGGAAGAAAGTCTGCTCGAGCCAGGCTTAGTCCCCATATATAGGGTGCTTTGACCTTGGTCAACGTGCCCTACAAGTAGGGCACCTACAGCTGGCGCCCTATATATAGGGCACCAGCAGGGGGAAGAAGCCGGTTTTGTGATTTTCGCAGTCCGATCACCCGTCCGATTGAGTTTTTTGTCTTCCGTTTTCATCTTAGAACTTTTCATCATTTTATTTGGCATGCATTAGATCATTTTGCACCTCATATATATTTAAAAATTACCAAAAATAGGGGTTGGGATTCCGTCTCGATTCGGTTAGTTTGTCTCCTTTTACATGATTCCGAGTCTATACCAAGCATGATACTATACTCACACCACAGCTAATGATCTTCACTTGTTTCTTTTATGTTTTTATGCAGGACATTCTTAGGTGAACCCGATTGAGGTGAAGCTTTGACCCGATCGGAAGTGAAAGAGCTCACTCAAGCTCTCCTCTTTCGGACGACTGAGAGAGAAGTTAGAACCTAACAATCTCCCCCCTTTTTTCTATTCCCAAAAATGTACGACGGTCAAGCTTGTTTTCATTCTATTTCCTTTACGTTTAATCATATTTTGGAGCCATCGGCTCCTGGCGACCACACACATACGCCACATACACCACGAACCGCACCTTTTTTCGCCGGCTCATCCGGGTGCCTACGCCTTTTGGCGACCACGGTTGGACTACTCTTGCTTTAGTGAGCTCTTCTCATCCCTTCAAAAGAATGTCCAACATGCTCATCCTTACTTTGACTCTTGCTTGAGTTATTACATTTTCTTAGTGTTCCTATTTACTTGCTTGCTTGTTTACTTGCTTCCCCTGAATATCATCTAGTTTCTTCCGGTTTACTTGCTTCCCGTTGGTCCTTCTCTTTTAAAAGAAAGCACAATCTAATTCTTAGACTTGCTTTATCAACTTGCTTCGACTTTGCATCTTAAAGACCATCTTGCTAAGCATTTTTGCCTATTTTTTAAAAGTCTAATTTTTTTCCTAAGCATCTTTAGTTGAATTAGTACTTGCTTTCATCCTTGTTTGACTTCATATCATTCTCTTATTTACTTGTTTTCCAACACTCTATTGATCTTGCATGCTTTTACTTTCTTCTTGTTTGCTTCTTACTCCTTGATATCTCACTTGCATTTAGTTTCCATTGGGGTTTCTTTGACTCCTTTAGGTCATCCGAGAAGGGAGGCTCTCTCCTCCCAAAGCCCTACACACCCAAGCACCCCTCTTGGTGGTTGCCAACTCCTCCTCCGGGGATTCCCTCTCGGAAGGACCGGGTAGCTTCCATCAAGACCTTCGTAAGTCCCCAGACGTGAAAGATTCCCTCTTCACTGATCGAGCTGGTTGTATCTTTGATCCCAAAACCCGGAGTACCTATCACCTATCGTTGTGAAGAGAGTGACTACCTTAGATTGCTCGGCGTTGTGAGAGCATAGGATCCTACCCATTTATTTGAGTGGACATTATTTCTCTTAACAAGCCACTAATTTAAGGTTGAAACACAAAAAAATAGAGGTAATCATTTTAAGTCTGTGCCATTACTTGTTTGCAAATCAAAACTGAAAACCAAAACAAAAATTTGAAAACACTTAACAAAAAACCAAAAGAAATCTTTGCTTGAGGTTAATTTGCTTGATAACTTGTTTGTTCAAACAAAAATCAAAAACCAAAAAAAGGAAGAAAAGATTAAAACAAAAAAGGGATTCTTGTGCTTTTATCTGTCATTTTCCTTCGTGTTTATGAACTTGAGATCAGGGCGAGTCATCGGGATGACGGACCAAGGATACAAGCTGCTACAGCTGGAGTATGATCAATCTTACCTACACCCGAACACCGTATGTGCATGTTAACGAACCCGAAATTCCCCCTGAAACCAGTTCACCCCGACTCCACCCGGATTCTCTGTGGGAGGCATTCGCTCATGCCGATCCGACTCGACTACAATCCATTGAGGCCATCCTGAAGGGAAAATCTCATGTCCATCACACCCATGCTGAAGGTGGCCACCACACTTCTACCCACAATTAGCAACTGACCAACCCGGTGCACCAGTACCGGGCCATTCTCACAACGGCCCCTTGATTCCGAACTCACCCCATTCGGTGGCCATCTTGAACCACCTGGATCCAAATAACACCACACCACTTAGGCCATTGATCTACTCCTCTGCACATTTTAATCAAACCCGCCCACAAGTGCACCAACCGATACACCCTCCTTACCCGGTCGCTTCAGCCTATCCAATGGCCATGCCGGCTAATCAAGCATCTGTCCTCCCCCTCCTCTCATCCGAGAATCCTCTGTTGATCAAACCATGCTTAATAAAATCAACAGAATGGATGAACAATATCGGGAGCTCAAGCAGTTGATCGACACAAGAGCTCTCCCTGAGATATCCCATCCCTCTCTCCCCGTGTTCCATCTTCCTCCTTCTGAAATGCCCATTTACCATCGGTATAATGGAAATGGGAATCCTTTTATTCACATCAAAGATTTCCTTTATGAGTCCATCATGTGGCAAAATGATCCGAAGGCCCTTGCATACCTATTTAGAAGATCATTAGAGGGCTCTGCATTGGAATGGTTCTATTCACTTGACCCTTTGGAGGCCAGCAACTTTGATTCCGTCAAAGCAAAATTTTTACAAAGGTACCAAGATCGAGTTGGCCCTACATATTCAATCACAGATCTCATGGCCGAGAAGATGAGAAATGATGAGGATTTCATAAGATATGTTGACAGATGAAGAGCAATGGCAGAAAGGCTGACGAATGCACTATCAGAATCAGAACAAGTTAAGATGATCATGACCAACACCACTCCGACTCTGAAGAACGTATTGGCATTGCATGTCACCATGAGCGAACTCTATGAGAGAGTGCGGTACATCCAAACCCAACTCCGAGACTCTCCCATCATGAACCTCTTCGACCCTAGGCCCCGAGTCACCAAAAAGACAACCACCACCGCCATTGGGCCCGTAACCGAAGGCGTGGTAACCAACGAACACGTCAACATCATAGGAAACCCGCCCAATAACCACCAACAACAGTACAGAAATCCCCAGTACAGAACCCCCGCCAAACCCAACCGGCACCTCACCCTCAGATTCAACCCCAACCTTTCCGTCACCAAACACCAAACCAGTATCCCCAACAACCAACGCAGACACCAGTCCCCTAGCAACCCCGGCATTTGGCCGTGCAAACCTTTGCACCTCAACCACCCCGCCAACCAACCACCTAAAACCAGGCACCTCCCCCCGCCGCCTATGCACCACGAAGAACAGGGCCTAGAATAAACCATTACCCACCATTACCGTACTCTCTCACAGACATTTTCAATGCTCTTATGGCAGCAGGGCATATTTCATTGCCAAGAGAAAAGCTAGAGTGGCCACAAAATACCAATACAAACATATACTACTTGTATCACAGATACCCAGGGCACACAGTGGAGAATTGCTTTCAATTTAAAGATTATATCCATGATATCCACGAGCAGGGAAGTATTGACTGGGGTCAAATGGGCGAATACATCAAGGCAGTAAAGAACTAGCCTCAACAGCAACAGCAGGCACCAATCCAACAACAACAACAGGAATCCGGTCTGGGGATTATTCATAATCCGCTACCCGCGCATGCACCCGCAATAGCACCGGAAAATCAGAGGGTTAATCCCATTCTAACCTCCATCGATGAACCCCGCGATAGAGGCCAAAATTGGCAAATTGAGGGACCTGCTTCCTTCATGAACATTAACCATCCAAACCATGTTAACCGAACCGTTCACTTCATACCACGAGCTATACCCACCAGAAGAAGGCAACCACCAATCATCAGCACTTTGTCATGACCAACCGTAACGCCACCAGCCATACAACTCCAACCAGGTCGGACCCTGATCTACCCGGTTGAGCCACCACAAACACCGTCACCATTAGGACCCATCATCGTACCACCTCATACAACCATGCCACCACAACCTACCCACATCCCTACCACCCGAACTATCATCCCTACACCCCTTCCTAGGCCTCCCATCATCCGACCTAACCCTCCATCCACCTCTACTACACTAACCATAGCTCCTCAGCTTGCCACGGTGCTTAGAAGCGGGCGCATGTTTCAAAGAATTTTTCCCCAGACCGGTCAACCAGGGCGATCACAAGAAGAAGAAGAAGAACACCCAGAAGAACCAGTGCTAGGGACATCTTACGACTTTCTAAAACACCTCGACAAAACCCCCGCACGGATTTCCATTTTAGAACTGATCAAAAGGTCCAAGGATCATCAGAAAGTTCTTCAACAGTATCTACAACGAGTAATGGTCAATGAAACCCTCCCCCCTGAGAAGATTGCATCAGTCTTGACCCCGAGAAGTGAACACCCCGCCCTCACTTTCACCAAAGAAGAGTTGGCTGAACCAGAAGCAAGAAAATATGCACTTTGCATCACTGTCAGCATTAACGAAATAGATATCAAGTCTTGTCTAGTTGATACCGGTGCATCCATCAACGTCTTGCCACCAAAAATGTTACAATTGTGCGGAATCCCATAAGAGGACATTCGGCCATTATAGATCACTGTAACAGCATATGACAATTCCAAGAGGCCCGCCCATGGCATGGTTACACTCGAAGTCAAACTCGGACCCCGAGTTTTTACTGTTGAGATCCACATCCTAGACATGGACCCAACTTACAAAGCCATCTTGGGAAGGCCTTATCTTGAGGCATTAGAGGCCGTAGCTTCAACCAACCACCAGTGCATCAAGTTCGCTTTCAAGGGCCAAGTCATTAAAGTGGTAAATATGCCAGTGGACTTCTTGGTTACTCTCCCTCCTGGCTTGCCAAACCAACCAGTCTTCACAATCCTCGATCTACCAAAGGATGGAAGGTAGCCCAGGCATGTTTGGAAAAGAAAGAAGGATAATACCAAAACCCTCGGGTGGTGTATGATGGAAAATCTGGGATATCAGGAAGGCCGAGGGCTGGGAAGAGAACTGCAGGGTATCGTAGAGCCCATCCAGCTAGTAAAGACAACATCAATGAATGGGATAGGGTATGATGGGACATGTGATAATGGCCAAAAGATCAGTCGAAAATACTTTCAGGGGTGTCTGCACAAGTTCTTCGACAAGAAGGAAACAATACAGATGATTGAAGAACAAGAACCACAAGAACAAGCAAAGAGGAAAAAAGCGGACAACCCAAAGGATGAGCCACATCTCGACATATCATGGTTATTCTTTGAAGAAGGGTCAAGTGATGAATCATTCTACAACGAGCCTTCTGGCAATGAAAATCAGGGGTGCTCATCTCTTGCCACCTCTATGAATCTAACAGACTCGTTCCCAACAAGTTCACCATCAGATTCACCAAGCAGCAGGGATGGATGCTCTCTTTACCCATCTTTGCTCGATTTGTTCCCTTCTCTGTCAATATCCCAGTCCACATTGGAAACCACCACCGGCCAAGCCCATTCTGTGTTCATGTTTAGTACTCCTCAAAAAGATAAAAAAATGTCATGTTCTGAACCCAAGTTTCGATCGAAGAAACATCCCAGCTTACTTCGAAGGATGATCCAAATCGCGAAACCACCCGATCTATGATCGATCTCCTTCGCCCCTCAACCTTCACAATAAATTCCACTCCCTCCACCTCCTCTTCCTTTCCTTATTTACCTTCTTCTTCTTCTTTAGGTTTAGTTTCCAATAAAAACAAAACAAAAAGTAGGGGTAGGAGAGTTCCAGAAAGATATCTGCATCAGTTAGCTCAGAAAAGCTTAGAATGTGCCAAGCTACCGGAGTATCTAGAAAATGCGATCCAGTTGGATAAGATCTGATATGAGGAGAAGGACAACATTGATCCAACTTTAGGGGTTTATGAGGTTGTATCGGAAAAGGATCCTGATATTGAGGATGAAGAAGAGGATTTGGCTGATGCTTATGCATCCAGTTTAAGAAGATTTGAAGAACCATCAGCCACGGTTGATGAACCAACCAAAGAACTTAATCTTGGAACACCGGAAGATCCTAAGAGTATCCTCATCAGTGCTAACCTCGCCCCTTTAGAAGAACATAACCTAATGGGGGTGTTACAAGAATATAAGGACACGTTCGCTTGGACATATGAAGATATGCCGGGGTTAGACAAGTCATTGGTAGAGCATCGATTGACTCTAAAACCTGAAGCTACCCCGGTCAAGCAAAAGTTGAGGAGATTCCATCCAGACATAGCATTGAAGATGAAGGAAGAGGTTGATAAGTTACATCAAGCAAAATTCATTAGAGTTGTCCTCCATCCGCAATGGGTGGCAAATATAGTCCCAATCATGAAGAAGGATGGAAAGGTTCGAACTTGCATTGACTTTAGGGACTTAAACCGGGCGTGTCCGAAAGATGATTCCCCCCTTCCTCATATCAATGTCCTTGTTGATAACACAGCTAGATATGAAACCCTATCGTTCATGGATGGATATTCAGGGTATAATCAAATCCAGTTAGCAGAAGAGGATCAAGAGAAGACCTCATTCACTACACCTTGGGGAACTTATTGCTATGTCGTCATGCCCTTCGTATTAAAGAATGCCAGAGCAACTTATCAAAGGGCCATGGTGGCGATATTTCATGATATGATGCATAAATTTGTAGAGGTGTATGTGGATGATCTAGTGGTTAAATCTCGGACCCGAGATGAGCATGCTGAGGTGTTAAAAAGGGTTTTGCAACGAGCCAGGGAATATAAGCTTAAAATGAACCCCAAGAAGTGTGTGTTTGGAGTGTCATCCGGAAAGCTACTTGGGTTCATTGTCAGTAAAAGAGGTAATGAGATTGATCCCAACAAGGCCAAGGCCATCATCGATATGCCTCCACCAAAGAACTTAAAAGAACTAAGAGGGTTGATTGGTAGGCTATAATTTGTTCGTCAGTTTATCTCACAACACTCCTAAAGGTGTAAACCTTTCTATGAGTTAACCAAGGTGAAGGCCGAATTTAGATGGGATTTGAGATGTCAAGAGGCATTCGATGGTTTAAAGAAATATTTGTCAAGCCCACCTGTGATCAAACCTCCAGTTCCTGGCAAACCCTTAATCTTGTACATCTCAGTTTTGGAAGGATCCCTTGGAGCAGTATTGGCACAACTAGATGATGAAGGGAAGGAGCGAGCATCGTACTATCTGTCCAAAATCTTTGATCCTTATGAACAGAAGTATACAACCATGTAAAAAACCTGTGCCGCCCTAGTTTGGGTGGTCCAGAAGCTTAAACATTACTTTTTGGCTCACGAGCTTAATCTCATTGCTCGCATGAATCCCATCAAGTTTCTCCTAGAAAAATCTGTCCTGACTGACCGGTTGGCACGTTGGCAAAGCTTTCTTTCTCAATTCTACATCACCTACATCCAACAGAATTCAATCAAGGGCTATGCAATTGCTGAACACCTTGCCCATCATCCTATCCCAATCTTTGACCCTATCCAATCAGAATTCCCCGACGAAGAATTGATGTCCATTCGATCTTCCCATCTATGGACTTTATATTTGGACGGGGCATTAAACTCCCAAGATAGAGGGATAGGGATTGTTCTTCTGTCACCTGAAGGTGTCACCATTCCACAAGCTTTTCAGCTCTATTTTCCAGCAACAAACAATATAGCTGAGTATGAAGTCTTATTGGCCGGACTGGAGGCCACTCACTTCTATGGTGTCACTGAACTAAGGGTGATCGGTGATAGTCAGTTGATTCTCTGCCAAGTGCTGGCCAAATACCGCACATCTCATCCTGGGCTCAGACCATACCAAGAACTCACCGCCTGTTACATCAAGCTATTCTCCAAACTCAAATTCATTCATGTTCCTCGTGCTCAAAATATTCTTGCTGATGCTCTCGCTTCCCTGGCATCTTCACTATCTGTCCCGCTAGGCCGATAGGTTAGGACGATCTATGTCCGCCGACGTACCATTTCGGCAGTATAAGATGCACGATTCTTGAAGATTAAAGAAGAGTTTGAAAGGAAGGAATACATTGAGCAAAAGGAGGAAGTATCTTTGGTCGAGTTGGAGGAACTAGAAGAAGGTGAAAAACCATGGTATCATGAGATTGCAAATTACTGTCATGATCAGACATACCCACCAGGATTAATGGCCGAAGAGAAGAAGGCTATCAGAAGAGTCTCCCAGAGATACACCATCTTAGGTGGAGTGCTTTAGAAAAGGAGCCTGGCCAGCATTCTATTAAGATGTGTAGATGAAGAGGAGGCTGAATTGGTGCTTAAGGAAGCACATTCCGGAGTATGTGGAGGCCATGTAAATGCCCAAGCCCTCGCTAAGAAAATCATCAGGCAAGGGTATTACTGGCCTATTCTGGAAGAAGATTGCTCGATGTTTGTCCGGCATTGTCATCAATGTCAACTTCACGCCGACAGGATTCACTCTTCCGCATCTTCCCTTCACCCGATTCATGCCCCATGGCCCTTCGCTATGTGGGCTTTTGATGTTATCGGACCCCTTGGTGACCCAAACTCCACAAACAAAACCAAGTTCTTCATCCTAAGGACAACAGAGTACTTCACCAAATGGGCGGAAGCGGAAGCATACGTGGAAATCAAGGCATCAACAGTCTGCACCTTCATCAAACACAACATCATTGCCAGGTTCGGGATCCCAGGCTACATCATCACCGACAATGGACCACAATTCATCTCCCAGGAGCTGCGTGACCTTTGCAATAGGTATTACATCATATTGCATCATTCATCTCCATATTATCCTCAAGGCAATGGTCAAACAGAAGCCACTAATAAAACTCTGATAAAAATAATTAAGAAAACTTGTAAGTCTAGCAAATTCGCGGACTGGCCAGATAAGTTAGTTGATGCTCTATGGGCCTACCGCACTTCTATTCGAACCCCAACGGGTCAAACCCCCTATGCCTTGGCATTTGGGATGGAGGCAGTAGTACCATACAAAGTGATCATTCCTTCCCTCCGAGTCCAGATCGATCGAGACATCCCGATGGATGAACGCCGAGATTCCCTTCTCGCGCAACTCGAACTCTTGAACGAAAGGAGGCTGGCCGCTGCCGAACATGCTAGATCTTATCAGAATAGACTTAAAAGATTTTATCAGAAGAGGGTGGTGGAGAGAAAATTTGAAATCGGTGAGGTTGTGCTTAAGAGAATATTCATTAAGCCGGGCGGTCCCTGTCGACTCTGAAAATTCGACGGGGTCCTCTCCTTTTCAGGGAAGTCCGTGAATCCAGATCGTCACCTCAAGAGGGGATGAGAAAAGAAAGGAATAAAGCTCGGAAAAGCGACTCTCACCTCGGTTCCACACTCACATTGATCCCCGAACTTTCATCCCTTGGCGTCGCTCGATCACCAAAGAGATGGTTCGGGTCATGTGGGAAGAGGGTGAGAAGAAAGAAATTAAGACATGTGGTCGCCAGGAACCGTGGGTTCCGATTTATAGAATTAAAATGACCGTGTGTACCTTAGCGTGAAGAATGTGAGTTAAAGCTTCTCCTTCTTCGGCCGGCCGATGAAGAAGAGTCCTCAACATGTGGGTGCATGATATTCTGTGCAACTAGACAAATAAACAAGTGAAATAGACAATTAGAACTAGACAAAGTGGAGTATACGTAAAGAGAATGACATGAAACACACAACTGACTAGAAACTGACCGGATTCGGGTTATCTCTAAACCTTTTTTTAATTTTTTTCGGATTAACAGAGTAAAAGTAATGCAAAAAAACATAAAAAAATTATAGGAGGATGGATAATCACTAAATAAAGAGATAGGAAAAAGAACTAAAAGATTCTGAGTTGAATAGAGAAAGATATAGCCAAATCTGTGTTGTCGAAAAAGCCGAGCAGCAGTCCAGGATCTGCCAGGCGCGACTTTGCTTCTGCGCTCGTCACGATCAGCCCCGACCTCGGAATCAAGTGCCGTCGATTGTAAACTCAAGAAGACTTCGAGAGGAAGAACTTTGATAAAGAGAGCTCAGGTATCAGACGTCTACACACTGCTGTAGATGCCGAAGAATAGAGACTTGGCTGATCACCTGCAGAACAGCCTTCCTCTCTCTTGAACCGACTTTTCTCTCTCTAAAAACTTGAAATTCTCTCTCTAAAAATCACAAAATCAATGCATGAGGGTGGTTGGACGTCTTGAGATACCTGGGGGGTCGTGCTCCTACCTTTGGAACGACCGGAATCAGAGTTAATTTATAGGAGAACGAACGGCGTTATCCGGGCTAAAAAATAGGGGCCTTGCGCCCCACCCCTGGGCGCATGCGCCCTGGTGCAGGGCGCATGTGTCCCACTGAGGGGCACATGTGCCCCCCAGTGAGGGCGCATGGGCACAAATCCCGAAAAATTTGGTCTAATCCGATCATCGGTTCAGTGGTAGAGTCCCGGTGAAAGACTGGGTCCCTCGTGCCTCAAGGGTGGGGCGCATATGCCCTCAAGTGAGGGCACAAGGTCATGTGCCTCACTGGTAGGGCGCATGGGCATGTGCCCTGGGTCCCGGGCGCATGTGACCAGGAACCTGGGCGCATGGGACTAGTTTCGCGCGTCCTTCTTCCGGAAGCCATTGCGAACACTCCCGAACTCAGAATTCGACGCCCTTTGTTGCGTTGGAAAGATAACAGGCCGAAGAAGCTTTCTATAGCATCGGATCAGCCATCACACCCTCCAAAACTTCAGAATTTTATCCGAAGTTAGGGCAGTGAACAGAAGATCCGATACAGGTCAAAATGACTCCGACGGCAAACCGGAAAGGCACGGTATGCAACAAAACTTGTTCGGGGTGTGAATATGACCATAACCTTTAATGCATGATCATTAGGCATTGGTCATTCAGCCAATTTCCGTGTTTACACGATTTACGAGTGGCTTTCGCTTGGAAATTATGGCTTTTTGCGGAAATCATCGGAAAACATCCGATTTCGTTCGGCGAAACTCCAAGTCAACTTTAAAAGACTCGACATCATTATAAGGTCAATCGCACATGTTACCCTATAAAACATGAGTTTTTTGCTCTGAATTAGGCGAATTTGGCGTGTCTACAGCTTGCCTCGCCTTGATGTCGGCTTTGTAAGGGAATGACATGTAATGAAGCGGAGTGATTCGTAGTGAACTATAATGGAATGCAAGTGAACGTAGATGAATGTAGCAGAATGGAATGGTGATGGACTAAAAAGGTGGCATCAAGGTGTAGATATAGACACGCTTATCTACCTAATCCAGCAAAATGAATCTCTCTGAGTATTCTAGATCGCTTTCATATTCAATTAAAACCTCATATAATTGAATGGTAAAAGACATGCCCTTGGCACGAGAGATGAAAAAGTAAATGATAAAGGATAAAAGGATGTAGCCAACCCTCAGCGTGGTGAGGAGTCCTCGAATTCGTAGGTTCATCATCAGCCAGCAACCCGAACTTTGCGGTGTTCTTGTACTGTGATTGGCTAAAGTTTGTAAAAGAGAAGTTGATCTTAAAATGAAAATAATACCAATCCATCATATTTGGAATCTCAAGTTCATTCAAGTTTCACCAAAATACTCAGTATAATTCTGAGTGGAATAACCTCAAATTCGAAAAGGGTTCGTTTTAAGCAAAACAAAATTGCTCGGGTATCGTGAAAACCATGAATCATGTTCTGGCAGAAACCCGGTATTCGGAAAATGACAAAACAGACTTAAGCCATAGTGAGATTGAAAGATAATGGTGGGACTAACATAGAATGATGGGAAACAAGAAACAATGGCATGACAATTGCCATGACATGGTGGGATAAAATAAAAGACACGGTGGGATAAAAGAAAAGACCGAATAAAACATGGTGGAACAAAAAGAAATGAATAAAACATGAAGAGATAAAATTGGTAATGATAAGAATAAAAAAGGAGATGGATGTGAAAACATAGAAAATGATGTAGAAAATAGCTGAAGATATAGATTGTCTATTGGAGGTCAAGACACCCGATTCGGAACCATCGTCCCTCCAATGTTCAATTTTGGCTTATCCATGAGTGTGAAGAAATGACCAAGCCGTCGTAGATTTTGTTGAAGGGGACCTCGGGCCCAGTCATTTTCACTCTCAAGGTCTTCAACATTAATGCATATAATATGTATCAAATGGACCTAACATAACTAGGTGACAGATAGTAGGAGTGATGTGAAGTGCAAGAATGCAATGATGGTGATGATGTAAGATTGATGAGAATGTGGATTTGAGTGAAGTCTTCAGGCGTAGTGCATCGACCAGCATCTCTGGTCCATCCTTGTCTTGCCTTCTGACGGAATACAACACCATGAGAATGTTCAACTGGGTGGTGCTTCCTTTCTTTTCGCCGCAAGGTTGGCATGACGTTCCTTGGGGAACACTGATCTCACCAATTCACCTGTTAGGACTAAAAAGGTTGCCTGCACATTTCTGGTTAGTACCCAATGCAGAATTGTCATATGAAGCAGATTGTTCATGAAATGATCAATTGAAGATTTTACTATTTGAACCATCATTTGGATGTCAAAACAAAGTTTCTAATGATGGTTCTTTTAGCAAAAATGTCACTTTTAACATTATAGACAATTTCTGATTTTTTGAGATTTTTGTGAATTTTTTGTCCATGTGCCCCCGATCGGGGGCACCTGGCCATGCGCCCTGGGGTGGGGCACTTGGCCATGTGCCCCCAGATGAGGGCACATGCGTCCTGAGGCAAATTTTTTTTTTCAGAAAAAAATTGTACCTGATCGCCCTTCTCCTTTTGCTTCTTCAGCTCCTGAAAATACTTAATGAAAATGATTAAATTTTTATCATTACTCATCCCTTTTCCTGTATATCGTATGTCTTGATTTTGAGTCAAAGGGAGGAGCCTTCTTAACAAAGTGGAAAAAAAACAAATGACTCAAATGAAATAGAGGTAAGGGTTAAGAGAACTTACCTGCCGTGGTGTGAATCTTCTCCTCTTCTACATTGAAATGCCTGAAACACTTGATAGAAAGGGGATTAGATCTTCACCGTGACTTATCCCTTTGCCTATTATGGTCAACTTTGACTTAGGTCAAAGGGGAGAGCCTTCTTAACAAGGTAATTAAAGTAAAAGGATATGCAATGCAGGAATGGAAATATACATGACAGTAAAATAAACATGGATGCAACTAAGGCAATGATCATGACTAAGCAAAAAAAAATTCTTTTTGGGTTTTCTTAGAAATATTCATTTTTTTATTTTTGGATTTTCAAAAATATTCAATTTTTTTTGGATTTTTGAAATATGCAAATTTTTGTGGATTTTTGAAATATGCATGTTTTTTTTTTGAAATTTTGAAATATGCAACTTTTTTTGTGGAGAAAATGCTGGTATTTGAGACAGTTCATCGGTCTTTGGAGTTCATCAAGACTCAAGTGGTAGATGCCACGTGCAAAAATAAAGTTTCCTACCTAGAATCCTTCTAACCTTCGTCCTTTGATCGGCTTGGATTCCACCTGGATTTGGTCGGTTTACCCTTCCCTAGGGATTTAAGGAGGAAGAGTATAGAGGAAGTCCTTGATAGGGTTTGAAAATGTTGAGAGGGATTTCTCTACTCTCACTCAAATTACCCATTGGGGTTCGGCCTCTTTGGGTTTTTCTTTCTTTTTTTGCTCTTTTCTACGTGGCACATATTTGGACAGGTTTTTTGACCCGTGGGGACATTGCCCATCTTTTAGTGCCTTTTGCCTTGACTATCATTCCGGGTACTCATTCAGACAGGTTGATCATTTTTTTCTTTTTCTAACCTGAGGGGTTCATTGCCCATCTTTTGGCACCCTTTTGTACCCTCTGAGACGGCCTCCTACTAGGGTGGGAGTGTTTTCGATACTACCCCTCTCTAATCTTCTCTCCCTATCTTGGACCGAGTAGAAGAGAATAGGGTAAGGGTACTCCTTCCATTTCTAGATTTCTGCCTAGCCTTTCGCAAGTGTAGGGTTGTCTGGATTCTAGGATCGGGAAGTGTTGTGTGTGTAGGATGGTACCTACCCTTGATTTATCACGAACAACCTAGGATCGATGACTTGAGATTATACCAGTGGTTTCTCCATTTTTATGGAAAGTACTTTTTGAGGTAAACTCCATTCCAAGGATGATTCAATTTTTCTCCATCTGCATTAGTCAATTCATATGCATTACCTGGATACTTTTCAGTGACTACAAAAGGCCCTTCCCAGTTAGGTTGCAACTTGGAGCGGGGACCCCCTGGCTTAACGAATATGCGTTTGACTACCATCTCACCGATCTCGAATTTTCTCTCGACCACCCTCTTTTGATAAAACCTTTTGAGTCTATTCTAATAAGTCCGGGCATGCTCGGCGGCGGCTAGCCTTCTTTCATCCAAGAGTTCAAGCTGTGCAGGGAGAGATTCTCGTCTCTCATCAACAGGAATATCCTTGTCGAGCTGAACTCGGAGAGATGGAAGTAATACTTCGTAAGGGACCACTGCTTCCATCCCATATGCCAAAGCATACGGGGTTTGTGCAGTGGGAGTCCTTACAGAAGTACGATAAGCCCATAGAGCATCTACAAGCTTATCAGGCCAGTCGGCAAACTTGCTAGACTTACAAGATTTCTTGATGATTTTAATTAAGGTCTTATTAGTGACTTCTGCCTGACCATTGCCTTGAGGATAGTATGGTGATGAATGATGCAATGAAATGTAATACCTGTTGCAAAGATCACGCAGATCTTGAGAAAGAAATTGTGGCCCATTATCAGTGACGATGTCGTGGGGATCCCGAACCTTGCCAGGATGTTGCGCTTGATGAAGGAGCAGACTGTTGACGCTTTAATCTCCATGAATGCTTCCGCTTCAGCCCACTTTGTGAAGTACTCCGTTGCCATCAGAATGAATGATTTTGAGCGCATTTCGGAGTTGAGGTCACTCAAGGGGCCAATGATATCAAAAGCCCACATGGCGAAAGGCCATGGGGCATGAATTGGATGAAGGGAAGATGCGGGAGAGTGAATCTTGTCGGCATGGAGTTGACATGAATGACAATGCCGGACAAAGATGGAGCAGTCTTCTTCTAGAGTTGGCCAATAATACCCTTGTCGGGTGATTTTCTTAGCAAGGACTTGGGCATTCACATGACCACCACAAACTCCAGAATGTGCTTCCTTCAGCACCAACTCGGCTTCTTCTTCATCAAGACACCTGAGTAAGATTCCACTTAAGCTTCTCTTATAGAGCACTCCTCCTAGGATTGTATACCTCTGGGATACTCTTCTAATTGCCTTCTTTTCTTTGGTGGTTGATCCAGGTGGGTATGACTGATCTTGGCAATACCTCGCAATCTCGTCATACCAAGGTCTCTCACCTTCTTCTAATTCTTCCAACTCAATCAAGGAGATTTCTTCTTTATGTTCCAAGTATTCTTTTCTGTTGAACCTCTCCTTAACCTTTAGAAAACGTCCATCCTCAATTGCTGGAATTGTCCTCTTACAGATGTGGATAGTTCGCACTTGCCTGCCTAGCGGGACAGATAGAGATGAAGCTAGTGAAGCTAAGGCATCGGCGAGGATATTCTGAGAATGGGGGACATGGACAAAGGTGAGTTTGAAGAATAGCTTAATGTAGCAGGTGGTGAGCTCCTGGTAGGGTTTGAGGTTTGGATGAGAAGTTCGGTACTTGGATAGGACTTGGCGTAGGATCAATTGACTATCACCTATCACCCTCAGTTCGGTGGAACCATGGAAATGAGCGGCCTCCAGCCCGGCCAGCAAGGCTTCATACTCAGCTATGTTGTTGGTTGTTGGAAAGTTAAGCTGAAAAGCCTGTGGAATGGTGATACCTTCAGGTGACAGAAGGACAATACCTATCCCTCTACCATGAGAGTTCAGAGCCCCGTCAAAATATAATGTCCAAAGATTGGAAGATCGGACTGACATTAGTTCGTCATCCGGGAACTCCGACCGGACTGGGTCAAAGATGGGTATGGGATGATGGGCAAGGTGTTCAGCAATAGCATAACCCTTGATCACCTTCTGTGGGACATAAGTGATATCAAATTGGGATAAGAAACTCTTCCATCGCCCTAACCGATCAGTCAAAACTATCTTCTCTAACAGAAACTTAATGGGATTGATACGAGCAATGAGCTTGACTTGGTGAGCAAGGAAATAATGTTTGAGTTTATGAACCACCCAAACAAGAGCAGCACAGGTCTTTTCTACCACAATGTACTTCAACTCACAAGCATCAAACATCTTAAACAAGTAATAAGTAGCTCGTTCTTTCCCTTCTTCATCAACTTGTTCAAGGACTGCCCCAAGAGAGTTCTCAAGAACCGAAATGTAGAGGACCAAGGGCTTGTCGGGAATTGGTGGTCTAAGTACAGGGGGACTTACCAGGTATGTTTTCAACCCATCAAACGCCTCCTGGCACTTCGAATCCCATTTAAACTCGGCCCCCGCCTTGGCTAACTCATAGAAAGTTTTACACCTTTGGGAATGTTGTGAGATAAACCGGTGGACAAATTGTAGCCTCCCAATCAATCCTCGAAGTTCTTTCATATTCTTCGGAGGAGGCATACCAATAATTGCCTTGGCCTTGTTTGGGTCGATCTCTATGCCCCTTTTGCTTACCATGAACCCAAGTAGTTTTCCTGATGAAACTCCAAAGGTGCACTTCTTAGGGTTCATTTTTAGCTTGTATTCTCTAGCTCGTTGCAAAACTTTCCTTAGCACTTCAGAATGATCTTCCCGACTCTTGGACTTGATAACCAAATCATCCACATACACCTCTACAAGGGTGTGCATCATGTCGTGAAAGATAGCCATCATAGCCCTCTGATATGTAGCACCAGCATTCTTTAACCCAAAGGGCATGACAACATAGCAATATGTTCCCCAAGGTGTAGTGAACGAGGTCTTCTCTTGGTCCTCCTCAGCTAACCGGATCTGATTGTATCCAGAATAGCCATCCATGAATGAAAGCATTTCAAATCCAGCTGTGTTATCAACCAAAACATCGATATGAGGTAAAGGAAATTCATCCTTAGGACACGCTCGGTTCAAGTCCCTGAAGTCTATACAAATCCGAATTCGTCCATCCTTCTTCATAACAGGGACTATGTTAGTCACCCATTGCGGATATAGGACAACCTTAATAAATTTTGCTTGATGTAGTTTGTCGACCTCTTCTTTCATTTTGAGTGCAATATCAGGGTGGAACCTCCTGAGCTTTTGTTTAACCGGGGTAGTTCCAGGTTTCAAGGTTAATCTATGTTCAACCAATGAATTATCTAATCCCGGCATATCTTCATATGTCCCTGCGAACGTGTCCTTATATATTCTTCCAAAACATTGATCAAACATTGTTCTTCTGAGGGAGTGAGGTTTGCACTGATGAGGATAGTCTTAGGATCTTCTAGGGTTCCTAAATTCAGTTCCTTGGTTGGTTCATTCCCTGTGGCTGACGGTTCTTCAAATCTTCTAAGTCCAGATGCATATGCATCAGCCAAGTCCTCGATTTCATCCTCGGATTCGGGATCTTTCTCTGATACCACCACATATACTCCCAAAGTATGATCTATGTTATGCTCATCCTCATATCGGATTTCATCTAGCTGGATGGTATTATCCAAAAAGTTTGGCAGCCTTGTACACTCTACGCATTTCTGTGCCAATTGTTGCAGATACCTATTTGGAACTCGCTTACCTCTGACTTTCCTATTTCCTAACCTAACTTGACCTACTGAAGATAAAGCTGGAAAGGTGGTATTTACAGTGGAGGGGGGATCGAGTAAATCAATCAATGATTCAGAAAAGAGGGATCCCTGATTGGGAGTACCCTCTGGGATGAGTAGAGACGTCTCCTCGATGGAAATGTGAGTTTCAGAGAAGACATTTTTTTTTGGGATTCTCAAGTAAAAAGATAGAATGAGCCTGAGTGACTCGAGGCTTGCTGGAAACTGACTGAATTACCAGAGAGAAAACTTAAGAATAAAGGGGAAGAAAGGGGCTCGTGGGCCCAATGGTAACAGAAAGTGGACACATGGGTCCAAAACTGATGAAAAAAGGAAACGGGTACGTGGACCCGATCATAGAAATAAATGGGCTTGTGAGCCCATGTTGGGAAAAGCCCTCAGTTCTGAAGTTGATGAGGGAAGCAAATGGGCAAGCTGGCCCAGTAAGAGTAGAAGGTTGAAGAGGGCACATGGGCCCAAAGTGGGTAAGTGGGCCCTGAAGCCCGTCCAAAAGATCTAGAAACAATGGTACGAGGTTCAAACATGGGATTGTTATATTTGGGCCTCGTGGAATGGTTTTGACTTGGGTGGTATGCTCAACCAGATGATCCAAGATTGGTCTGCCCTTGAGTGGTTCCTGGTGCTCTTCCCCACTTGAGAACAGATGAGTCAAAGATAAGCATAAGTCTTTCAAGTGTTCTTCTTCTTCTTCTGGAGCCTTCCTTCTCTTGACAGTCATCATGGAACTCTTGTTGTCTTCAGCCATCATCATGGTCTCCCCTTTGATAAAGAAGGTGTGGAGCCCCATGGCATATCCTGGCTGGAAGATTCTCCTTGGGATGGAACCCTCTTCATATCCCAACCCCTGCCTATGTGGCCTTTTCACAGTTTCAATTGGCTGAGTGATCCCTTGAAGATCCTTGCCTAAACCTCTTCCAGGCTGATAGCCCAATTTCATCATCATCCGCCATCCTAGTGTGTCTGGTAGAGAGGCGGTCATGCATCTGACTTCTGGCAATTCTCCCACTGAGATCTGGGGTTGTATTGACAGACCTAGGGGTAAAGAAGCATCGTTCAGCTCGTCCCTTATAGGCATGCTAGTCACCTTGACCACCTGTCCTTTAAAGAGAAACTTTATGCACTGGTGGTTTGTTGAAGCCACAGCTCCTATTGCCTCCAAGTATGGCCTCCCAAGTATAGCCCGAAAAGTTGGATCTAATTCTAGAACATGAAATTCCATTGTGGTTGTACATGGTCCAAGTTTGACTTCTAGTGTGACCACCCCACGTGCAGACTTCTTGGAGTTATCATAGGCCGTCACCATGGCACATGATGGCTTGATTTCTTGTTCAGAAATACCGCACAACTGCAATGTTTCTGGCAGCATAACGTTGATGGAAGCTCCAGTGTCAACCAAACATGATTTTACTTCAACATTACAGATGATAACAGCCACATGCAAAGCATATCTCCTGACCTCTGGATTTGCTAATTCCTCCTGAGAGAAAGTGAGTGTTGGGTGCTCACTTCTAGGGGCTAACACCGTAGTGATCTTCTCAGGTGGGAGATCTTCACTCACCATGACCCTTTGTAAATACTACTGTAGAATCTCTTGGTGCACCTTTGATCTTTTGATCAACTCAAGTATGGAAATACGGGACGGTGTTTTATCTAAATGCTTTAACAAATCATAGGTTGTGCCTGGCAATGGTTTTTCTACTTGTTCCTCCTCCACTTGATCCTGCGGTTGAGTACTAGCTTAGGGAAAGAGCCGCTGGAACATCCTCCCACTCTGAAGCACCGGGGCTATTTGGCGGTCGGGTAGAGGTGACGGGTTAACTGAGGTGGATTGTGGTGGAACAGGTGGTGTAGGTGTAGGTATGATAGGTAATGGGATTGGTGGTTCTAGGATGATTGGGTTAGTTGGTAGAGGGGTAGGATTTGGAGGTGGTAGTGATGGTGATCTTGGTGGCTCGATAAGAAGAGGCCGGTGTGCGGGAGTGGTTGATGAGTTTAAGGAAGGTACCGGTAATGTGGTAGGTTGTGGTGTTGGTGGTATGATAGGTTGGGGTTTTGGAGTGGTAGAGCTCGTAGGCTGGGGGTTCAGGTTTGGTGGTGATTGTGGTGGTCGGATGAGCAAGGGCCGGTGTGTAACAATGGTTGAAGGAGGTGTAGTTAGAGAGGGGGCTAGCCTAATGATGGGCCGGCGAGAAGAAGTGGCGGCCAATGGTTGGGTTATTGAGCTTTGTGGTAGTTGTGGAGTAGTAGGTGCACGGATTATCTGTCTAGGAGGGTTCCTAGCAGGAGGCCTAGCCGGGTTGACAGGCATGGTTGTATTGTGGTTTTCTAGTTGCCAACCTTGAGCACGAATGGCGTCTCCCTGGACAATGGAGTGTACTAGACCAATTCCTGGGTTTGGATGTGCTGGTGTCGGCGCTGGAGCGGGAGCATGTAATGGGAGCGGATTCTGGATAATCCCTAAGCCAGGTTGTTGTTGAGGTTGGGCCGGTGGACGCTGCCGCTGCTGCTGCCTAGCCTTCATAGCCTGTATGCATTCCCCCATTTGAGCCCAATCAATGCTTCCTTGGTCATTTAGATCGTGGATGTAATCCTTGAATTGAAAGCACACTTCTACAGTGTGACCAGGACACCGGTGGTAAGCACAGTATCGGGACATATCTACATTTGTTGGCCAAACCTCTCTTTCCTTGGGCAATTCCAACTGTTTTTCTGCCATGAGTACATTGAAGATGTCGGTCAAGGAGTAAGGGAGTTGCTGGTAGTTCTCTCTCCTAGGACCTCCCCTTCGTGGTGCTTGATTGGGTGGTGGCGGTGCCCTATTGTAGGTAGGTTGTCGAGGTTGTTGGGGTTGTGCTACTGGCTGAGGTGGTTGTTGTGGTTGTCGTGGTTGTGGTGGCCTAACTTGTTGCTGAGGGGGGTAATAGGAAGGGTTCTGTGGTGGGTTTATGAACTGGTTTTGACGGTTCCCTCCATGGTTCCCTACAATATTTACAGCTTCGTTGTTGACCACTCCCTCGGTTGTAGGCCCAACTGGTGCAGAGGCGGTCTTCCTGAAGTTTCTAGGTTTGGGATCAAATGGATTTATCATTGTGGCATCCTTGAAGTGGGCTTGCAAGTATCGGGCACTGTCATAGAGTTCATTCATTGTGGTAGGACGGTGCATGATCAAGACATTCCTCAAGGCAGGTGTAGTGTTGCCAATGAGCATCTTCACTTGTTCCCCTTCAGAAATAACATCTGTCAATTTTTTTGCCATTCTCCTCCAGCGATCAGCAAACTTTATGAAGTCCTCTTCGGGCTTCATCTTCTCAGCAATCAAATCTGTAATAGAGCATGCTGGTGCCACCCGGTCTCTGTATCTCTGCAAGAATTTTGTCTTGACAATGTCGAAGTCTCCTGCCTCAAAGGAGTCGAGTGAGTAGAACCATTCCAATGCAGACCCTTCTAATGATCGACGGAACAAGAAGGCAAGAACCCTACGATCATCTTTCCAGAATGAAGATTCATAGAGAAAATCTTTAAGGTGGAGAAAAGGGTTGCCAGTACCATTGTAGCGGCGATAAACTGGTAGCTCAGAAGGTGGCAGGTGTAGGACTGGCAGAGAAGGAATGGAAATCTCAGGAACTGACTTGGAGTCCAGGCGACATCTTAGCTCTTCATAACGTTCATTCATCTGGGTGAGCTGATCCATGATTGCCCTGGTGAGATCAGGTTCTTGATTTACTGGTGGGGGTATGTGGTTAGAGACATGGTTCTGAAATTAAGGAGCATGACTTGGCAAATTTACTGAAGATTGTCCCATGACTTGATGGGTCAGGGGAGCAACATGGTTAAAATAAGATGGCTGAACAAATGATGGTTGAACTATAGAGGGTTGAACTACAGATGGTTGTGCTAGTGATGGTTGAATCACAGATCGTTGAACGATAGGAGGTTGAACCAAGGGTGATTGAATAAGTGGTGGTTGAACTAGAGGACGAGGAGATAAGGCAACTTGCTTAACTTCAGCTTGATCTGAGGCCATTTTGCCCTTCACCATGGATTGTATGCAGGCATAGGTTTCTGGGTCAGTATAGAGAGACAACTCCCTAAAGAGTTGTTCAACATCACGAGGAGCAGATGTTGAGGGACCTCTTGCGCTTCCGACTCAAATAATGGATTAACACGACCATCTGACGGATTTGGTTGATGACCCATCTCATGTTCTCGATGCTCAGCTTGTTCCGCCATTCCAACGTGTCTTCCAGACCTTAATTGCATTGAACTTCAAGGAAAAAAACAAACAAGTTGAGAAAGTAAACAAAGAACTTTTTTGGTTTTTTTAGTATTTTGCAAAAAGTTAGAGGTTTGAATTTTTGTTTGACAAGCAAGTGATGCAAAGACTTGAAAGCAAAATTACGCAATGATTTTGATTAAACCTTAGGTTTATGAATTTTGTTAAGAATTGTTCTCTCAACAAATGGGTTAGGATCCTAACTCCAATCTCCAATGACCTAGGTTTCACACAATCTCACCACGTGTAGGTAACGTAGGATGCTTCGGGTCTTGGGGAGTGGTACAACCAACCCAATCGTGAAAAGGAATACTCCACGTATGAGGAATTACGGAGGCCTTGATGAAAGCCAACCAAGTCAACTAGGAAGGAATATTCTAGAAGATAGGTCAGAATCCACCAAGAGGGTGTTTTGGATGGGAGGTGTAAATGAGAGAGTGAGCTCCCACCTCAAAAAAATGTAAAAGAAAGCGGTAGAGAGAAGGAGCAAAGAAATGCAATCAAGTAATAAACAAGCAATGACACAAGACAAGCAATTAGAAACTAGATAAGCAACTAGAAACTAGAATCCAGACCTTGTTTCATATGTGAGCCAAATGGAGATAGTGAAAAGTGATGGAAAGAAGAGGGTTTAGATCTGATAGCCAAGCAAAACGGTGGTCCACGTGGGGACCGATGTGGGAACTGGGGTAAAAAGTAAAGGTGGTTCACGTGGGAACCAGTTTTGGGTAAACAGGGGTGGTTCACGTGGGAACCAATTTGAATGGTCAAAAGAGGGCCACGTGGGGCCAATTAAAGGTGAATAAAGACCTGATCCAAGTTGGGATTGATCTGAAAAGAAGGGGTTTGGTTCACGTGGGAACTGAAGTAAAGAAAGAGATTGGTTCACGCGGGAACCGGTTTAAAAGGAAAAGGGTGGTTCACGTGGGAACCGGTTTAAATAAAATGACAGAAATTAAGTGGCATACTTGGCCCTTCAGATCTGATGAAAGATGGGTGAAATCAGAAATTTTGAGATGGCATGAAGTTTAAGAAAGGTGAAAAGAAGGAAAGGCTCACGTGGGAACCGGTCTAGAACTAGAACTAGTTGCAAACAAAACACTAAGCACCCACGGTTGAAGACATTGCTTGTCCCACCGTGGTCGCCACAAAGCTGTCGACTCTGAAAATTCGACGGGGTCCTCTCCTTTTCAGGGAAGTCCGTGAATCCAGATCGTCACCTCAAGAGGGGATGAGAAAAGAAAGGAATAAAGCTCGGAAAAGCGACTCTCACCTCGGTTCCACACTCACATTGATCCCCGAACTTTCATCCCTTGGCGTCGCTCGATCACCAAAGAGATGGTTCGGGTCATGTGGGAAGAGGGTGAGAAGAAAAAAATTAAGACATGTGGTCGCCAAGAACCATGGGTTCCGATTTATAGAATTAAAATGACCGTGTGTACCTTAGCGTGAAGAATGTGAGTTAAAGCTTCTCCTTCTTCGGCCGGCCGATGAAGAAGAGTCCTCAACGTGTGGGTGCTTGATATTCTGTGCAACTAGACAAATAAACAAGTGAAATAGACAATTAGAACTAGACAAAGTGGAGTATACGTAAAGAGAATGACATGAAACACACAACTGACTAGAAACTGACCGGATTCGGGTTATCTCTAAACCTTTTTTTAATTTTTTTCGGATTAACAGAGTAAAAGTAATGCAAAAAAACATAAAAAAATTATAGGAGGATGGAGAATCACTAAATAAAGAGATAGGAAAAAGAACTAAAAGATTCTGAGTTGAATATAGAAATATATAGCCAAATCTGTGTTGTCGAAAAAGCCGAGCAGCAGTCCAGGATCTGCCAGGCGCGACTTTGCTTCTGCGCTCGTCACGACCAGCCCCGGCCTCGGAATCAAGTGCCGTCGATTGTAAACTCAAGAAGACTTGGAGAGGAAGAACTTTGATGAAGAGAGCTCAGGTAGAAGACGTCCACACACTGCTGTAGAGGCCTAAGAAGAGAGACTTGGCAGATCACCTGCAGAACAGCCTTCCTCTCTCTTGAACCGACTTTTCTCTCTCTAAAAACTCGAAATTCTCTCTCTAAAAATCACAAAATCAATGTATGAGGGTGGTTGGACATCTTGAGATGCCTGGGGGGTCGTGCTCCTGCCTTTGGAATGACCGGAATTAGAGTTAATTTATAGGAGAACGAACGGCGTTATCCGGGCTAAAAAATAGGGGCCTTGCGCCCCACCCCTGGGCGCATGCGCCCTAGTGCAGGGCGCATGGGCACAAATCCTAAAAAATTTGGTCTTATCCGATTGTCGGTTCAGTGGTAGAGTCCCGGTGAAAGACTGGGTCCCTCGTGCCTCAAGGGTGGGGCGCATGTGCCCTCAAGTGAGGGCACAAGGTCACGTGCCTCACTGGTAGGGCTCATGGGCACGTACCCTGGGTCCCGGGCGCATGTGACCAGGAACCCGGGCGCATGGGACTGGTTTCGCGCGTCCTTCTTCTGGAAGCCATTGCAAACACTCCCGAACTCGGAATTCGACGCCGTTTGTTGCGTTGGAAAGATAACAGGCTGAAGAAGCTTTCTATAGCATCGTATCAGCCATCACACCCTCCAAAACTTCAGAATTTTATCCGGAAGTTAGGGCAGTGAACAGAAGATCCGATACAGGTCAAAATGACTCCGACGGCAAACCGGAAAGGCACGGTATGCAACAAAACTTGTTCGGGGTGTGAATATGACCATAACCTTCAATGCATGATCTTTAGGCATTGGTCATTCAGCCAATTTCCTTGTTTACATGATTTACATGTGGCTTTCGCTTGGAAATTATGGCTTTTTGCGGAAATCATCGGAAAACATCCAATTTCATTCGGCGAAGCTCCAAATCAACTTTAAAAGACCCGGAATCATTATAAGGTCAATCTCACATGTTACCCTATAAAAAATGAGTTTTATGCTCTGAATTAGGCGAATTTGGCGTGTCTACTGTCCCCGCTCCAAGCTTCAACCTAATTGGGAAGGTCCGTATGTAATCTCAGCAATTTATCCTGGTAATTCATATATGCTAACTAATGTAGAAGGAGAAGAACTAGCTCATCCCTGGAATAGTGTATACCTTAAAAAATATTTCCCTTAAAATAAGATCACAAAAAAAAATCTATAAAACCCAAAGGTGTGAAGAATGATGATAACATCTAACGCTTGCTTGTTCAGTGCACCAACTTGTCACTTAGGGAAATAAGGTCAACCCTAAGTTTTGGAATCCGTCAACCCTGTCCTATTCTCACACACTACATGCCTAGGTTTCGGAATCCGATGATTGGAAGTCAGAGAGAAAGTTAGGCAACACTTGGCAAAAGAAGGTCAACCCTGTCCTATTCTCTTCTTATCTCGGTCCAGAAGGGATGAAAGGGGTTAGAATAAGGAGTATCGAAAGTGCCCATTGCCTTAGTAGGAGGATGCCTCTGAAGGTCTAACTTCTTAAAAAGAAAAGGTGCCAAAAGATGGGCAATGACCCCTCAGGTCGGCAAAAGAATAGACCTGTCTGAATGTGTACCAACAAAAGCCCAAAAAAGAAAAAGGCTCCAAAAGATGGGCAATGAACCCCTCAGGTCAAAATCAAGCAAAAGAAAAAAGACCCATCTGAATGTGGGCCATTAAAGAAAAAGGGCTAGAAGGAAGGACCCAAGGATGTCAAATCCCAAACAGGCAATGCGGGCAGTAGTAGAGAAACAAATAACCCTGAATCCTATTAAGGACTTACCATCAATCTTCCTCCCTCTTTAACCTTGCGGGTAAGGTTGACCGATTGGATCCAAGAGAAGCCATAGCCTATCAAAGGCAGAATGTCAGAAGATTTCGGACTATGCAATTTCGGACTATGCACTCTCTTACACGTGATGCCTACTCTTAACCCTTAGGTAACAATGAGGGGCACTTATGACAAGCAAGGCAAAGGATGAGATAGTCGTTTCTTTCACACCAAACCACAAAAAAAATCGAATACTTTAAAAATACAAAAAAAATCTATAAAGTCAAAAATCTTAAAAAAATTGAATATTCAAAACACCAAAAAAATCATAAATGTTCCGAAGACACCAAAAACATTATAAAACCAACAAAACCCAAACAAATCAAAAATTTCAAAACACTTAAAAATTTGTTGATTAGTTGCCTTTGCATTCAAGTTTAATTTTAGTCTTGCATATTTTCTTTTATGCATACTTATGTTTTTCTGTTATCTTTACCTTGATAAGGCCGATGTCCCTTGACAAAAAATCAAGGCAACTTTGCCCTCTCCTTGCAAGGGACTAAGACAAAATAAGGTTCTAATATCTTCTCTCAAGTGGGTGCAGGAATAGGAGAAGGCATGCCGGCTTCATATCCCCAGACACTAGAGGAAGCAAAAACAACAAAAAAAATCAAAAATTGAAAAACAAAAGTGGACTACCCCGACCCCTATTAGGACTTGCATTTAGTATTGTATCTATCAAAATAAATATTATTTGATATGTTTAAGACCTCAAGTCTAGAGGGTGCTGAGCTTGAGAACCCCTTCAACAAAATCAGTGAGGGCTCAGTCATTCCCTAGGCTTGCGGATAGGCCAAAGTTGAATATGCGGGGGCGACGGTTTCTTTACGGATGTCCTGACCGGTTATGTTCAACCTATATCTTCAACTATTTTTTTTATACTTAGTTGAATTTCTTTAAACCCAGCATACATCATTTCATACATGCATCACCCCATGACCTCTTTCCAGTCCACTATGAACATTTTAAAGATGGTCTTTTATAGCCCCAGAGGAGGTCTTGATTTTTCAGAGAATCGGTTTCCAACATGTTTTAACAATGATTTCATCGAAACAAGAAGTTTTTCCATGTTGAACTAAACCGGTATTGTTGAGTAAAACCTTATGAATTTGAAGAACCCAACCTTGGTTGATTGGCTGTCTCCTCTTTACTTTTCGCAATTTACTTTTCAATGCATTTCTACCGAGTCCAACACACCATGCAGTTCGGGTCCTGGTCGGTAACAATTCTCCCCCACGTGGGAATTTAGTTATAGTTCTTCTGTCCAATCAATCAACCAAGGGGAAGGTTACGATAAGACAAAAGGAAACCACGGAGTCCGGTAAAGTTTCATTCCACTCAACTAGGCCAAGGAAGGCGTTTTTAAATCTACACCTTGGTGTCACCTTTTCAGTCTATTACCACTTCATTTCTCTACACCTCACTATGTTTCACTACATTCTCCTGTGCTACATTCGTGTCATTCCCCTACAAAGCTGACGCCAAGATGAGGCAAGATGTAGACACGCAATTTTGGCCTAGTTGAAGAGCTTACATTCTTGTTTTCATGAAGAATATTTGGGTAACCCTGCAAAGCAACCGCATTTTCCAGGCTTTTTAGCACATCGATAAGATGTTGACCAGGGTCAAAGGGCACCTGGCTTCCTGTATACTTATAGGGCACCAGGCGCCCTATATATGGGGCGCCTGGCACCCTATATATGGGGTGCCTAGCACCGAATCAAATCGATTTGACCGGATGATTTGACCCTTCGCAGTGACTCATCTTATTTATTTGACATACCTCATGATGTTGGCGCCCTATATATAGGGCGCTTTGCTGCGTGGAACTGCTTTTCGGAAATGGCCAAAGTATCCTCTTTTGGGCTATAAATAGATCCCCATTTGAAGCTGGGAGGAGGTTCTAACTCCGTACCACCCTAGAGCCCATTCAATACCACGTTTTTAAGCCATCTACACCTCCCATAGGCTTTTAAACCGACCCGAGATCACCAACCAAAAACCCCAAAAACCTGCTATTCTGTCATCCAGAAATATGGTTTTTTCTCCAGTTTGAGAGCCTCTATCCATCTCTCCTCTTTCATCCAGCATCCAAACCACCCACCACTAGCTTCATTTGCATATTGTCTACAAGGAGGTGCCCTCACTTCGTCCCGGAAGCCGTCCAGCACTCTGGAGCAGCATCGCGAAGAGGGGAAGAAAGTTTGCTCGAGCCAGGCTTAGTGCCCCATATATAGGGCGCTTTGACCTTGGTCAACACGCCATACAAGTAGGGCACCTATAGCTGGCGCCCTATATATAGGGCACCAGCAGGGGTAGAAGCCGGTTTTGTGATTTTCGCAGTTCGATCGCCCGTCTGATCGAGTTTTTGTCTTCCGTTTTCATCTTAGAACTTTTCATCATTTTATTTTACATGCATTAGATCATTTTGCACATCATATATATTTAAAACCTACCAAAAATAGGGGTTGAGATTCCATCCCGATCTGGTTGGTTCGTCTCCTTTTACATGATTCTGAGTCTATACCAAGCATGATACTACACTCACGCCAGAGCTAATGATCTTCACCTGTTTCTTTTATGTTTTTATGCAGGACATTCTTAGGTGAACCCGTTTGAGGTGAAGCTTCGACCTGATCGAAAGTGAAAAAGCTCACTCAAGCTCTCCTCTTTCGGCCGGCCGAGAGAGAAGTTAGAACCTAACAATCTCCCCCTTTTTTCCATTCCCAAAAAGGTACAATGATCAAGCTTGTTTTCATTCTATTTTCTTTATGTTTAAACATATTTTGGAGCCATCAGCTCCTGGCGACCACACACACACACCACATACACCACGAACCGCACCTTTTTTTGCCAGCTCATCCGGGTGCCTACAGGTTCCTGCGTGAACCAACTTATTTTTAGATAGGTCCCCACGTGGACCACCTCTTTGCAGCACCAACAGATTGGCCCCATGTGACTGTCTTTCTATTTTGTCATCTTTTACACCGGTTCTCGCGTAAATCACCCTTTTCTTCATAAAAAAATTGATTCCCACGTGAACCAACCCCCTTTTCTAAATCGGTTCCCGCATGAACTAACCCACTTTCAGATCGGTCCTCGTGTGGAACACCCCTTTGCACCACTTTAGGTTGGCCCCACGTGACCTTCCTTTCCTTTTTCTAGTCAAACAAATTGGTTCCCGTGTGAACCACCCCTTTTCCTTCAAAAACCAGTTCCTGCATGGACCACCCATTTTTTCAAAACTCGGCTCCCACATGAGCCACCTTACTTTCAGATTGATCCTCGCATGGACCATTCCTTTTACCTTCACTTCAGATCTATCCCTATGTGGACACTCCATCACAAACAGGTTCCACGTGAACCACCTTTTAGTTGCTACTTTCTAGTCACTTGTTTATTGCTTGTCTTGCTTGCATACTCTTGCTTGATTTACTTAATAGCTTTCTTTCATTTCATGCTTGTGCACATTGATTGCTTCTTCTCCTATTACCCTCCATTTTTACTTTTGCATTAGCTTTTTTGCATCGGGTATTGGACTCATTTCGATCAGTAGGGCATTCGAGGCAGGGGCTCTCTCTCCCAACACACCCTCACCCTCCAAACACTTTCTTGGTGGATTCTAACCTCTCTTCTGGGATATTCCTTCCTAGTTGATTTGGTTGTTTCCATCAAAACCTCCTAAGTCCCTATCCGTGGAGTATTTCTCTCCACCTGATTGGACCGGTTGTACCACTTTCCCAAAACTCGTAGAACCCAAGTACCTATTCGTGGTGATTGAGTGACAACCTTATGTCTCAAAGATTGAAGTAACCATACCCACTTGAGTGAACAATGGCTAACAATTTATCTAATCTAAGGTTTCAACCCAAAAATTGTCGAATAGTCATTTTAAGAACTTGTTTGCATAACTTGTTTGCTCACTAAAAATTGAAAACAACCAAAAATTTCTTCTTTCAAAACACCTAAAAAAACCAAAACAAAAATCCCTTTAATTTTTATGTTCAACTTGCTTGCCAAACAACAAAATTGAAACCAAATCAAATCAAACAAAACAAGGCATAACAAACAAGAATTCTCTTTGCATTTACACTTTCCACTTGCTCCCTTTTAACTATCTTTTTAGAAAGTTTGACAAGATGCCCATGATGCTAAGGTCCGGAAGGCACGTTGGGATGTCGGACTAGTACGAGCAAGAAGAGTACGAGACGGGTCACTTTGAGCTTTAGCAACCTATGGTCCAACTAGAGGGCCGTGTTAATGTCATAATGGAGTGCGAAGTTTAAGATCATGCTCATCAATCTGCCTCACATAGTATAGAACAAGCTCTCAAGGATCTATCTCTTCACCTTGATCCCGAGACCTTTGTAATCATTCAATCCGCCGCTAAGGGCAAAATGCTCGTCAACCAGATTGAGGGACATCAAGCCCCCTCACTATCCCAATCAGTAGTTAGGCCCCTCATCATCTCCTCTCCTAGGAAACCCTACCGTGTATCTACTCACCACGCTGTGGGGCATTCACATAATTCCGTTCCAGTCCCTACTTCAAATCCACCCCTTCCAGCCTATTCATCTAAATACCTTGCACCAGTGGCTTAGGAACCTAGTCTCACCCAAGCATTCATGGATAAACTTAATCAAATCATTGAGCATTTTGAAGAGCTAAGGCACTGCTTGGATTCAAAAGCCACACCCAAAATTTCTGTTCCACCCTTCCCGGTTCTACATCTTCCCCCATCTGAAATGCCAATCTTCCAACGCTATAATGAGACCGGGAACCTCTTCAACCACTTGAAGAGCTTCCTATACGACTCCTGCCTATAACCAAGTGCCACCACCAGCCAACCGACGTAGGAGGGGGGACCAAAGAGAGAGTAGAGTATCCTCAACTGCCATTCCCCCTCATTGATATTTTTAATGCATTGATGGCTGAACAATAGTTGGAGCTCCCGAAGGATAGAGAAGGATGGCCGACGAATGTAGACATGATGAAGTACTGCACCTACCATCGATATCCTGGGTATACTATGGAAGTTTGCTTCCAATTCAAGGATTACATTCATGACCTTAATGATCAGGGGAATATTGACTGAATGTAGATGGGGGGGGAGTCTATTCAAGTGATGAAGGCACAGCATAATCAACCACGGCGATAACAACAACAAGCATAGTAGTAGCCCGGCCTGGGCATAGATCAAGACCCACTCCTGGTACATGCACCCGCTCAAGCACCGGCACCAGCCCCACCAAACCAGTGACTCGACCTCGTCCACTCTGCCATCGAGGAGTCAACCAACCACTCCCAAGGTTGGTAGGTAGAGAATCAAACCGTCACCATGCCCGCCAGACCATCTCCACCCAGAACTCGCACCATACTCTCCATACTGAGAGCTGCCCCTAGCCCATAATTAACCCAAATACCCCAAAACCAAACCAAGTAGACACCAACCACCATTCCTCCCTGATGCCTAATCATTAAACCACCACCAACACCCCAGCCAACATCTAATTCACCAACCACAATTCCTCCCCGGCTTCTAATAATTAGATCGCCAACAACACCCCAACCGTCACCCAACCTATCAGTCACCACCACTCCTCGACCCCTAATCATCCAACCATCACCACCAACACTCCAACCATCACCTATCATACTAGCCTCTACCACTCCACGACCACTTATCATTCAATCCTGACCACCCCTACCTACCTCGACCCCTTCAACATCCCAACCAACCACACCATCACCACCTTCACCACTCCCCACTACCACGCTAGCGCCGATACTCTAGAGTAGGAGGATGTTCCAAAGGGTCTTCCCCCAGGCTGGGATGCACCCACAAGAGCAGACAGAAGAGGAGGTGGTAGAAGAACTGTTGCCCGGCATGGCATATGACATGTTGAAGCACTTGGACAAAATGTCAACACGGATTTCAATTCTGGAGCTTATAAAGAGGTCGAAGAATCACCAAAATATTCTACAACAGTACTTGCTTTGGGTCATGGTCAATGACGACCTCCCGCCCAAAAATTATCACGGTTTTGACCCCTAGGAGTGAGCATCTGGCACTCACGTTCACACAAGAAGAGTTGGCATGGCTACAGCTCAGAAAGTATGCATTGCTCACTGTAGTGGTGATTAGAGGCACAGAGATCAAGTCATGCTTGATTGATACCGGAGCATCCATAAATGTCATGCCTCCAGAAACATTGCACCTTTTCGACATCTCTGATGAAGAAATTGAGCCTTCCACCATCATGGTGAGAGCCTATGACAACTCCCAGAAGCTAGCATGAGGGGTGGTTACATTGGAAGTAGGGCTCGGGCCGTGCACTATCACCACCGAGTTCCATGTGCTAGAACTAGACCCCACTTTCAATGCTATATTGGGACGCCTATATCTCGAGGCAATGGGAGTTGTCGCCTCGACAATCATCAGTGTGTAAAGTTCCCATACAAGGAATAGGTAATCAAAATAACCAACATCCCAATTCTGAATGACATTGATGATCTCTCTTCTGCATTGCCAGTATCAGAATCTGTCCAGCTATTAGTTTCAACTACAGAGCTGTTCGAGATCATGGTGTTGACGACCTCGTCTCCAGATACACTTGCTTGGCGAATGATGAAAGGAATGTGCTATCAACCAGGAAAAGGGTTGGGTAAGGAACTTCAAGGGGTTGTGCACCCCGTCGAATCTGTGAAGAGACCAAAAGGGCAGGGGCTTAGCTATGAGCCTAGTCTTGTTCCAACGATGGTCTACCGGCCAAAACATGCCATGGGACTCCAAAAATTCTTGATCAGAGGGGAGACCATGATGATGGCTATAGACGAAGAAGAGGAATCAACCAAGAGGAGGAAGACACCAAAACACAAGGAAGAAGTGGACAACCTAAGTTTATCTCTGGCTTAGTTGTTCATGAAGGAGGAAGAACCAGTCAAGGGCGAGTCCATCTCTAAGCAACTCGTCCATTCAAGCTTACCTCCAATCAACATCCCATGTGAGCTGTATCCTATGGTCACATATTTCAAAGTCCTCACGCTCTCCCTCCTAAATTCGCTCGATGGGCTTTCTAGCCCGATTCCCAACTCTGGGCCAGCTTGGCCACCCAAACTGATCACTGGGCCAAAGAGTGCACTCAAATTTTCTTACTCCACTGTGCTTCTATGCCCATTTCAATTCAACAACTCCAGGCCTGCGTGCCCACCAATTGGGCCCACGTGCCCCTTAGATCTTTTACCTAGCTTTGGGCCTATCTGCCCATTTCTTATCATTGTCGGGCCCGTGAGCCCATTTCTCTCATTATTGCTTAAGCTTTTTGCTCGAGCCCCACCGGATCATTCATGTCTTCTTATTGTAAACACCAAAAATACCAAAAAAGATGTCTTATCACAAACTCACTTTTCCATTGAGGAGACGTCTTTACTTGTCTCGGAGGGTGCTCCCATCTAGGGACCTCTCTTCTTCAAATCACTGATCGATCTGCTTGATCCTTCACCCATTGTAGATATCACATTTTCAATTCCGTCTTCTTTAGGAGTAGTTAGGTTAGGAAAAAATAAAATCTGAGGTAAATGAGTTTTAGAGGGTTATCTCCAATAATTAGCTCAGAAATGCAAGGAATGTGCAAGGCTGCCAAGTTTTTTGAAAAATGCTATCCAGCTTGACAAATTCCAATATGAGGATGAATTCAATGTATATCATACACTGGGAGTCTACGAGGTTTTATCAAAAAAGAATCTTGATTTCGAGGAAGGAATTGACGACTTGGCTGATGCGTATGCATCTGGACATAAAAGGTTTGAAGAACCATCAGCCACGGTGGATGGGCCGACAAAATAATTAACTCTTAGAACACCGAAAGATCCCAAGACAGTTATGCTAAGTGCAAACCTCACTCTCATTGAGAAATAAAGCTTAATTAAAATCTTGAAAGAATATAAGGACACGTTCGCATGGACATACGAAGATATGCCAGGGTTAGACAACTCACTGGTTGAGCATCGTTTAACTTTGAAACCTGGAGCTACCCCGGTCAAACAAAAACTAAGGCGATTTTACTCCGATGTTGCACTTAAAATGAAAGAAGAGGTCAACAAGTTACATCAAGCAAGATTTATTAAGGTCATTCTTTATCCACAATGGGTAGCAAACATAGTCCCTGTCATGCAGAAGGATGGACGAGTTCAGATCAGCATAGACTTCAGGGACTTGAACCAAGCGTGTCCTAAAGGTGACTTTCCTCTACCTCATATTGACATATTGGTTGATAACACTGCTGGATTCTAAATGTTGTCATTTATGGATGACTATTCTAGGTATAATCAAATCTGGTTAGCCAAAGAGGACTAGGAAAAGACCCCGTTCACTACACCTTGGGGATCCTACTGCTATGTTGTCATGCCCTTTGGACTGAAGAATGCTGCTGCTACGTATTAGAGGGCCTTGATGGCTATCTATCATGACCTGATGCATACCCTTGTAGAGGTGTACGTGGACGACCTGGTCATTAAGTCAAAAGCCGAGAAGATCATACTAAAGTGCTAAGAAGGGTCTTGCAAAGGGCTAGGGAATATAAATTGAAAATGAACCCAAAGAAATGCATATTCAGAGTACCTCAGGAAAGTTGTTGGGGTTCATAGTGAGCAAAAGGGGTATAGAGATCGACCCATACAAGGCCAAAGCAATCATTGTTATGTCTCCTCCAAAGTGTAAGGAATCAATACATGATAGCTGAAAATATTTTATTTCATAAAACCATGATATTTGCCTTGATCGATGCCGAACGAGTAAAACCGGGAACTTAATATGAAATAGAACGAGAGTACCTCATGGGATTTCTAAAATCCCTCACCATGGATGAATGAAGGACATTCCTCCTTACTGAAAACCATTCAAGCGTCAGGTCTCTAACGGTATCCACACGATCTGCTTCAATAGACGAGTTCTCCCTTCCTTCGGGCCTCCAGAAACCTTCCAGATCCAAGCTTGACCATGGGAGATCACCTTCTAGAAGAGAGAGGAGGAAGAGAGGATGCTTAGGACGTGCTCCAGCCCTATGGCTTGTTAGGGTTTACACTTTGTACTTCCTCTTCTACTTACCATCATCATGATAGTAGAAGAATGCTATGTCTAATTTGGGTTATAATATCTTGACTTACTTCTTTAACTTTTAACTATCACCTTCTATCTCTATCTAATGATCTTACTTCATTCTATTAGTCTCACCAATAAGAAGTATTCGAGATGTATTATTCCTGATTACCTTTAATTAGCTCATCTTTATGAGCCATGATGGATATCATATCCATCTATCCATGTTGCACTACTATTTTTATCTGATAGAGGCTAACATCTGATATAAGGCAAATAATACATCTTTTCGATGAGATAAGATTTTATCTTCTCTCACATCATTAGATAGTGTAGGAGATACCTACTTCTCAAGTAGGATAGTCAATAGGTCAACTATGAGAACTATTCTCTTAGTTCTAAACCAATATAAGAAGTGTGAGCCATTAAAATACTTAGCATCTAGCATGCTAGACTAATGATGGTTTATAATATTCTACAATAGAGATGTAATTATATCAACATTACAGACATTCATTAAAATTAAGATATGGTATTTCATCCTAATTTATACTCCCACTAATTTTCGACGAATTTGCATAACCCTCATTATGCAAAGACGGGATATCACGATAACATCCTAGTGGGGACCCAAGACCCTACTAACTTTATGGTGATGACCTTGTGGTAGCACAACAAATCATCCCATACTTAATAGGTAGGCAACTATTGTCAGTTGCAACTCTTAGTCATTTAGCCTCTAGAGTTATGATCTTGTGGTAGCACAACAAACCATATACTCTAGTTAGGTCAAACCCGCTTGTTATGTTATGAGAATGGATTCTTAGCATAGCTCTTGTGGTAGCACAACAAAGCCATGCAAATGGTCCACCCCAAAGTTCGTCTAATGCCTTGGCCATGATTCCCAATCCCTTGCTGAATAGGCCTTGTGGTAGCACAACAAACCCATCTAATCTAAGATTGGCTCATCAGGAATCAAGACCATAACAATGGAAGGCTATGTGAGTCATTCTTAATGTCTCACATTTATCGACCTAATTAAAACGAGGAGGGATTTTATTTTAGTCTCATCAACATAGGTGCTACATATAAAAATTAATATATCTTTGGAATATCATATATTTAAGGTATAATCAGTAGCACTCACAACATATCAAATATGCATTAAAACATAGGTGATCATGGTCTTAACCCTAAGCATACACCTAAGGCACCCCCTATAGGTGCAATTCCTTGCTTCAGAAGCTTGAGTTGGTATGCTTCCACTTCAGAATGGTGCTTCTTCAAGTGGTCCCACTCTCTATTCTTCCACGAGCTGGCTTCTGACCATTACAAGTGGCTAAAGGGTACACAGACCCACAAATGTACAACTCATAATAAGAAACCTTGGTTTTAACCAAGGGGATTACACAAATGGGGTAGAGGTAGAATGTACAATCAGATTGTATAGAGAGAGAGGAGGCACACACAGGCCCCATTTAATAACATAACCAACTTAATTAACCAAGCAATCATAAGCAAAGCATATTTAAGTCCATGATCACCTCCATACACACCAACATTCTTCACATAAACATAGAGCGCATACGTGATAATTATATGAGATATATCATATATACCATCATAAAATTATATATTGTAGTTTTGAAATTTCAAATTTCATGCTTGTCAAATTTTCATAAAATAAATAACATGAAATGCACATATAAACAATTTACATGCATAAGACAAGCAATATAAAACATTCGGATGATTCATGCTTTTCCAAAATTTCTCAGAGCATTAAATTAATGTCCAAATCATAATTCTTAAAAATCACAATTTTCAGATTTTATTTGAACACCAATTTAATCAATGAAGATTTTAAAATAATTTTAAAATCATTTATAAAATGATTCTATGGCAACCAAAGTTCAAAACTATTTAACAAGTTCATAAACATTTTATAAACCTATTAAATAATTTCTAAAAACTTATATTATCATTAATTTCATTAATTTTGATCTTAAAACAATTTTAAAATCAAAATAATAGAATACAATGACAAAAATAGTAAATAAACACTTTAATAACTCATTAAATAAATTCTACAATTTTTAAAAAAATTTCTGGAATTTTCTAGAAATTTTTCGGATAAAAAATAAATTTTAAAGAATTTAAAATCATTTTCAAATTATATTAACTGGTGGCGCATTGCGCCGACCAATTGGCACTTGCCCCGGCACCGGCGAGGTCATTGCGGTTTTGCCGCATACCCCCGCGGCTGCGCCGAACCGCCGGCCACCGCGTGCCGCCACGTGCCCCCGAAGCCAACGTGGTGTTGCCGCGTACCGTCACCCATGGCTGAGTCTGGATCCAATCCGGACTTGTCTCCTCCGCTCTTTTCCGGACTTGTCTCCACCCGATAAGGGTGGAGGAGTACTGTAGCATCGCGGAAACCTTAGAAAATGCCCAACTTTCGGGCCTTATTTGGGGGGCAAAACGGAGTCCAAAAAATCTGCAACAATATGCACTGGAATCCTTAAAGAATAAAGATTCTATTAAAAGAAGTTTCATCTCAAGAAAAATTCTATCCAACGTGCAGTTCACGGAGGAAGTTGCCACGACCGCTATTAACCCAAACCACAAATACCTCTCAAATCTGGCACCTCCAAGGGCCGTTGAGTGTCCAATAACTTATGAAAACTCTAAGAAACTTAATTTCTTACCTTCCCACGTCATTATACAGAGGTATTTGAGTCCATATAGGTAAGTTCATCAACTCTCCTAATTTCGACTGGATTTTTGGATATGATCATCTTAGCAACTTTCTGAACTCCTTCCGGACTCTCCGGATGGCGAAAATTCATGAAATTTGTGGCATTGGAAAGATCTCATTGAAGAGAATCAACTGAAACTAACCACACATAGTTTGGTATCTCATACAAACTGTGGTGATCAAATCAAAATTGCTCTGTATATAGTTTCAGAAAAGCAAGAAATCACATGAAATCAAGCCAATTTCGGTTCAACATTGACCAAGTCTTCAACCGGGCTCTGATACCACTGTAAGAAATCAATACATGATAGCAAAAAATATTTGATTCCATAAAACCATGATCTTTGCCTTGATCGATGCCGAACGAGTAAAACCGGGAACCGAATATGAAGTAGAACGAGAGTACCTCATGGGATTTCTAAAATCCCTCACCATGGATGAAGGGAGGATATTCCTCCTTGATGAAAACCGTTCAAGTGTCCGGTCTCTAGCGGTATCCACACGATCTGCTTCAATAGACGAGTTCTCCCTTCCTTCGGGCCTCCCGAAACCTTCCAGATCCAACCTTGACCATGGAAGATCACCTTCTAGAGGAGAGAGGAGGAAGAGAGGATGCTTGGGACGTGCTCCAGCCCTATGGCTTGTTAGAGTTTGGCTTCATAAACCATTTATATATGAAAGATGGAATTTTTCACAAAAACCCAAAACTTCTATAAAATTACGTCAATGCCCTCATCTTATTGATCAGATCTATTGTGTGTGACCTACTAGGCCCAATAGTCAATTTGGTTGAAGCCTTAATTAATTTAAAATAATAATTCCTTAAATCAAAACTATTATCCGATAACAATTTTTACGGCTTTCTGATCATAAAGGGTACAAGCCACATCCTATGATCCCAAATGACTTTGAGAAGTTGAATAACATCTATTGAGCATTTCCATCATCAATTACCACATGGATTTAAATCCTCGTTCATACAATGTCCTGGTTGGTCATTGACTGTCAACCCCTAAATATTCCAACTCTATGGGATCCTGTACTCAGGTTTGGATCAATTGAAAAACTCCATTTCCAATTATCCTAAGTACCTTGGCCAAGGATTTAGAGTACTATCCCATATGACATTCTCTCTCTCCTACCGAGAGTGAACGATCCCTTGTTGTCCACTCAATTGTCTCCACCGGGTTTCTCTTGCACCCAAACTATACTGGACTTTCAAGATGGTGATCCATAAGTCAATAATCAAAGTACAAGATACATCTGATAAGACATCTTTGGTGACTCAAGTCAAAGATCCAACCGTGCTATTGAGATTTAAGAATAACCTGATAGACAATTCGGTAAGATACCGATCAGATTTTCCAAATTTGGTCAGTTCAGTGAACTCATTCCACCAATGAGCACCTGTGTGTGTATCTCATTTCCCCACACTGATGACCAATGAGATCAGTCATTCTTATCACATGAGAAGACATCACACACACTAATCTATCTAGATTCTTGATGTCCTGTCTCAAGGATCCTATGACTAGGAACATTTAGATTACATACCTCTAGATGATCGATCTCATTATCATGATATCATCAAGATTCAATCATCATTGCATATGATCTAGGTCTTCATTATGATATACGCTTCTAATGAAAGCTAGTGACGAAGTTTTGCCTATTTAATTGAATGAGATATTCCTAGAAATGTTGAATCATATCATATATGATTGGCTTGTAGGACATACATTTCTATCACAAAGAATATAAAAGAACTTCGAGGATTAATCAAGAGGCTACAGTTTGTCCACCGGTTCATCTCACAACACTCCCAAAAGTGTAAACCTTTCTATGAGTTGACCAAGGCGGGGGCCAAGTTTAAATGGGATTCGATGTGCCAGGATGCATTTAATGGTTTGAAAAGATACCTGGCTAGTCTCCCTGTGCTTAGACCACTAGTCCCTACCAAGCCCTTAGTTCTATAAATCTCGATTTTGAAGAATTCTCTTGGGGCAGTCTTTGTACAAGTGGATGAAGAAGGGAAAGAGTGGGTAACTTACTATTTGTCCAAGATTTTCTATCCATGTGAGCAGAAGTATACTGTAGTGGAGAAGACCTGTGCTGCACTAGTCTAGGTAGTTCAGAAACTTAAACACTATTTCTTAGGTCGTGAGGTCAATCTTATCGCCCGTATCAATCCCATCAAATTCCCCCTTGAGAAAACTGTTCTAACTAATTGGTTAGGTCGTTGGTAGAGTTTCCTTTAACAGTTTGATATCTCCCCTAGGAGGCGATTAAGGGCTATGCCATTGCTGAACATCTAACCCATCACCCTATACCCCTCTTTGACCCGGTCCAGTCGGAGCTCCCAGATGGCGAACTATTATTGATCCGATCTTCCCACCTTTGGACATTATATTTTGATGGGGCTCTGAATTCACATGGTAAGGGAATAGGAATCATCCTTCTATCACCCGAGGGTGTCACCATTCCACAGGCATTTCAGCTTGACTTCCTAACAGCCAATAACATAGCTGAATACGAAACCTTGCTGGCCAGGTTGGAGGCCGCTCATTTCTATGGTGCCACAGAATTGAGGGTGATAAGTGATATCCAACTAATCCTTCTCCAAGTCCTAACCAAATACCGAACTTCTCATCTAAACCTCAAACCCTACCAAGAACTCACCTCTTGCTACATCAAGCTCTTTTTTCAAACTCACTTTTGTCCATGGTCCTCAAGCTTAGAATATTTTTACTGATGCCTTAGCCTCCCAAGCTTCATCTCTATCAGTCCCACTAGGTAGACAACTGTGGACTATCCATGTCCGTAGAAGGTCGATGCCGATGATTCAGGATAGTCAATTTCTGAGGATCAAGGAGAGATTTGGCAGAAAGGAATATCTAGAGTAGAAAGAGGAGATTTCTCTAGTCGAGTTGGAAGATTTAGATCAGTTGTATCTGCCTGGTATTGTCAAGATCAAGTTGGAAGATTTCTCTAGTCAAGTGAGAAGCCTTGGTTTGATGAGATTGCAAGGTATTGTCAAGATCAGTTGAATCCGCCTGGATCCAATGCAAAAGAAAAAGAAGGCCATCAGGAGAGTATCCTAGAGGTATACCATCCAAGAAGGTGTGCTCTATAAGAAGAGCCTAAGTGGAATTTTGCTGAGATGCGTTGATGAAGAAGAAGCAGAGTTGGTGTTTAAGGAAGCACACATTCTAGGGTCTATGGGGGCCATGTCAATGCTCAAGCTCTTGCCAAGAAAATTATCAGGCAGGGGTATTATTGGCCAACCCTAGAAGAGTATTGCTCCATTTTGTCCGGCACTGTCACTCTTGCCAACTCCATGCCGACAAGATCCATTCTCCCGCATCTTCTCTTCACCCGATTCATGCCCCATGGCCCTTTGCCATGTGGGCTTTCGATATCATTGGCCCTTTAAGTGATCTTAACTTTGAAATTTGTTCCAAATCATTTATCCTGATGGCAACAAAGTACTTCACTAAGTGGGTAGAAGCGGAAGCGTTCGTGGAGATCAAGGCATCCACACTGTGCTCCTTCATCAAGCACAACATCATTGCTAGGTTTGGGATCCCCAACGACATCATCACTAATAACGGGTCACAATTTATCTCTCAAGATGCGATCCTTGCGACAGGTACTGCATTTAAGAGACGAGAATCTCTCCTTGCACAACTTGAACTCCTAAATGAAAGAAGGTTGGCTGCCTCCAAGCATGCCCAGACTTATCAGAATAGATTGAAAAGGTTTTATAAAAGGAGGGTGGTAGAGAGAAAGTTCAAAAACGGTGAAATAGTAGTCAAATGAATAATCGTTAAGCCAGGTGGTTCCCGCTCTAAGTTACAACTTAACTGGGAAGGGCCTTTTGTGATAACTAAAAAATATCTAGGCAATGCGTATGAGCTAACCAACGTTGGTGAAGAAAAGTTGAATCATCCATGGAATGGCGTTTACCTAAAAAAATATTTTCCTTGAAAAAAAATGAAGAATTTCTGGTTTGAAATCAAGTCATCGATCCTGAAATGTTTGCTAGATGACAAGGGTAGACATCATCTTGCACACACTACACCTCCCGATCCCAAAATCCAGACAGCCCGGCACTCAAAAGAGGCAAGGTAGAAAAGCCTAAAGGCGGAAAGAGACTCTTACCCTATTCTCTTCTGTTCGGTCCAAGATAGGTGAAGAAGATTAGAGGAGGATAGTATCGAAAATGCTCACCGCCTTAGTAGGAGGCCATCTCATAGGGTGCAAAAGGGTGCCAAAAGAGAGATAATGAACCCCACAGGTTTAAACAAATATAGGCTTGTCTGAATGAGTACCTGAAAAAGTAGAAAATGAATAAAAGACACCAAAAGATGGACATTGACCCCACAGGTCAAAGACTTGTCTAAGTGAGTGCCACATGTAGAAAAGACCTGTAGAGGCCGAACCCCAATGAGCAATTTGGGCATGAGTAGAGAAACCCTCCTCAACACCCCCAAATCCTATCAAAGACTTCCTCTATTATTCTTCCAACTTAAATCCCTAGGGTAGGGAAAATTGTCCAAACTCAGGGGTAATCCAAGCTGATCAAAAGTAGAGGGCAAGAAAGATTATGGGTAAGGAACCTTATTTTCACATGGTGTTTACCGCTTGAATCTTGATTAACACTTAAAGACAGATGAATTGTCTCAATACTAGCACATTATCCATAAAAACCCAAAAAAATTAAATATTTTCAAAATGTCAAAAAATTGAATATTTTCAAAACCTAAAACAATTTAAATATTTTCAAATTCTTAAAAATATTTGAATATTTTCAAAACCTAAAACAAAATTGAATATTTTAAAATTTCAAAAAATTTTTAAAAAAAGGTTTAGTGCATATTTTCAAAAGAAAAATTCAAGAAAAAAATCATCATTTAACTTGGCATAACCTTGATTTTTTGCCTTCACTTGCATCAATGTTTATCTTTATGTCTTGCATGTTTCTACTTTTGCAATGCATATTTATCTCAGTTATCACCTTGTTAAGAGGGCTCCTCTCTTTGACCTAAGTCAAGGCAGACAGCAATAGGCAAAGATATGAGCCATGGTGAAGATTTAATTCTTTTTATTAAGTGTTTCAGGATTCTGAGATCAAGAAGGGAGTGACTCGCCATAGCAGGTGAGCTCTCTTAACTTTTACCTTGTTTATTCTGTTAGTCATTTTGTTCATTCTACCTTGTTAATAAGGCTACCTTGTAAGATGACAGTAAGCAAGGGTTAAGCCATGGTGTAGATCTAACCCCTTTATCTCATTTTAGAAAAGAAACATGAGTCAAGGAGGGGGAAGTCTCACCAACAGGTAAGTTTCTTAACCTTACATCTTGTCATTTACCATCTTTAAAATGGCTTCTGCCCCTTGACAAATTTTCAAAGGGCCAAGCCGAAATGTGATATTAACAATTTTTTTGAGTGATGTCGAGCAGAAAAGAACAGTGCAAGTGACTCTGAAAAAAGAAAGGTCTGAATATATCATCAAGTGCTACAACAATAAAACAAAGCAGCTACAATAGAAGGAGAACTATGCCTGCTACAGACATCAATGCCTGCTACTACCCTCTCTAGGGAATGACCACTTGGAGGAGGCATGGTAGCCGTGTCTGCTAAAGCCACTGTAGCCGCCTCATTGCGGAGATGCTCTAAACATGGGAGGACCCTAACATCGCCGCACGAACCTGCGACTGCAAGTGCATATGCTCCAAAGACCGGATAGCTTGGCTATGTTCACACTCTATCTCGCACATGGTCCTCTCATGTTGAAGGCGAAGATCCGAGATGACCATCTGGGAATGAAAGTTGGTTGGGGCAGACTGCCAAGTGTCCACCTCAATCTCCAAGGATTAGATACGGGTAGATGACGAAGTAAGGGCACCCCAAAGCTCGGCCACCTGAAAGAAGAGGAAAAATATGAAACAAGAAGATCAACAATCAGAACAGAGAATCAATGAAAGATACCTCTACCTCCTTGGTCATCAAGGTCTCTCTCACCTCGCTCAGATGCTGGTGAAGCTCAGCCACCTCTTTCCTCGTCAGAGAAGGGGGTGAACCCTCGGCACGGGCCTTGTGCTGCAAGTAGAAAACAGAACATATCAGAACCAGGCAACTATTACAACAAAAAAAAGAGTCGAGCTCAATGATTACCTTGGTCTCTAGTGTCGAATGAAGAAAGCTACTAAAGTCACTTGGAGAAAGGGAGAGAAGCTGGTGACAGAAACAGAGCTTGCCTCAGGTTGGAGGTTGTTGTTGGCATCAAACTTTTTCGCTTAGCTTGCTTGATACAAGTTTCAGCAATGCCAAAGCCGGTGCAGAAAATCTGACCCAAATTCAAAAAATTCATGAATAGATGATGTAAATAGGCTTTGGAAATGCCTTGGCATGGCTTTACATGTTACAAATGGCCAAGATAATGTGCTCATTACATAGCCCCGGTCAAGAGCTTCGCAACGGTGCCCAAAACATGAAAAATGGACACCGGAAGGCCGAAATGACCATTTTGCCCCTGACACTTTGGGACAAATTGGGACTCTAACATGGAATTCTAACTTTACCACATTGTCAAGATTGGATAGAGCTAGGCAACGCTTGAAACGGATCTAAAATCCGACCCCCGGATGAAGAGATATGCAAGAAAGAGCAAATCCGGACGGAAAGCCGTATGTTCTCGCACCAGGGGCATAATGGTCCGATTAGCTCTGGATCGACCCATGGGCTGAAAATTTCAATTTTCATGACCCAAAACTTTGATCTCATGAATATTTATGCATGAAAAATAAATTTGGCCAATGGGAGGAGGCAATTGCATTCAATTACAGTTTTCGGCATTATCGACGGCCGAGATCGCACCGATCAGAGAAACTAGCTAAATTAAGAGATCCGTTGCAATTCAAGTGATCTCAACCACACATCAGGATAGAGCATAAGATCAATGGCCATCAGGGCATGATCTGGAATTTTTTGAAGTCAATTTGAGATTTATTTAATTGGTTTTGGTCGAAATTAATGCTAGCCGTTAGATCAGGAGCACTCTGATTAAACCAGGGTTAAACCTAACCAAAGATGGGCTAACCCAACCTGTCATGGCCGAATCCCATCCTCCCTCATCTGATGTGTGCGCAAGAAGCCCTAGAAAATAGGGGAGGGAGGCACACCCACCTCCTCCTTCCTTGGCTGGTGGGTCCCACTCAACCACTTCCCTCAACCACCTCCCATGGCTTATCCCTATCGCTCCCTTGGTTTATCTTCATCCTAACTAATCCTACAACTAACCAAGCTTATCCTCATCCAAGCCTTGGTCGAACCAGCCTTCTTTCCACATGTCATGTACGCACACCTCCTTGAAAGGAGGAGATGGTGCGCACCCTTCTCTCCCTCTCTTTCTAATTGGCGCATAATCATCCTCAACAACCAACTATGGGTTATCCTTATCATCACAAACCTCCCTTGAGTTATCCTTATCTCCTCTCAACAACCTCCAGCCTTATCTCCTCCTGGAGATGGCGCCCCTCAGCCCCTATAAAAGCCCCCTCAGCTGGCCATGTGCAGGACAAGCTGATCACCCTGCGGAAGCCCTGCCTCTCCTCCCTCTACCCTGCTCCAAGACAGCTTCTCCTTGCTTGGTCGTCTTCATCAGCAAGTCAGCAACCTCTACAGCCCCCTTGTGGTGTGCCAAGTGAAGAAGAAGAAGGAGAAAAGGCCTCCCTCTAGCAGGCGCGCCAGCAGCAGGTGCAACCAGCCCACCTGATTGGTGTGCCAACTTCAGCAAGTGCAGCAAGCTCTCTTCATTCCTTTGCTCCATCCATCAACATCAGAAAGGAGAAGACCCCATTTTATCATCCAACAGAAAGAGAATAAGGGTTTGGTGGCACCTTCAGCCCATCATCTTCAACACCACCTGCAGTGCAAGAGAGAAGAAAAAACCGGTGAGTTGAAAAAGTGTGTTCCAATGTAGCCTTTTAATTCAACTCTTCCCCTTATCTTCTCTACCCCTCTCCATGGTGGCATACCTCTGAGTAATGCCCATTCAGCCCCTTTGAGTGCCCTTCATGTTTGTCTACAGAAAGCCCCAAGTGTACCCTCTATTTGGCCATCACAAAAAATAACCCCTTTCTGCCCCTTAAAACAGGCCTCTGAACCAGACCCTTTGTGAACCCTTTTGGCCCTCCATGTTGGCCTCTAAACCTTCTACTATCATGCATGGTTTGACCCCACTGATGGTCACTTGGACATGCACCTCCTGCCTCCCCCAATCAGGCCCCGAATGGCATGCAAAACAGGCCCCCTTGCTGGCCCAAGTTCTGCCCCCGTTGTGAGCACTCATGTCAGGCCCCTTTGATGGTCACCTAGTTTGCCCTATGTGCAACACACCCAATACAACTCCTACAGCACCCCCAAACAAACCAAACATCCTCTTTGATGTGTGAAAGGAGGGGTGACAGCCCGGGCCTCTTGGAATCCGCCGGACGGGCCAAGAGTTAAGCCGGGTGGCCCTGATTTCTACATGTCAAAATGCCCTTTGTGCATTCCTAAACCAGTCCTAGTTCACACCTAAACCTACCCCTTGTGCAGTCCTACCAAAAGCCCACCTAAACAGCACCTTAGCCAACCCATTCCAGCCCCTCTGAGGCTCACCTACTCTGCTGCTACAACAAGATGTCAAGGTGCAAAAATGGAGTGCAAATCAGGCCAATCAGGCCATGGAGGTGCAAATCTGGCCCATTGAGTCATCAAGCTCAAAATAGGCCGCCAGGGCCCATGAAGCTCAAGATAGGCCAACCGGGCCAACATAGCATGAAGACCGGCCCATTGAGCCGTTGACATGAAGTTGCCCATTGGGCCTTGGACATTTAAAAAGCACACTTAACTAAAGTTGAAGGCGAAATGCCAAAATTAAATAAGGAGTTAGTCCACAACTGGACGCTTCATTGGGCGGCTCATCCGGCATGCACCGGAACGTTGACCCGGGCGTAGGCATGGGACACGCTTCCCACTACAGATGAACCCTTCCCACTACTTGGAAAGTCAAATGACTATGCCTTGTAGGACGGGTAAAATTCCACACCGATTGGAAAATAAGGCGGCATGCTGCCAAAATTTTCCCAATCAAGTGGTATTTTATACAAAGGGAAGGACATTCACACATTTGCACCATTGACAGCATTGAACATGGCATATGAACTGCCACATCTGATGTACACCAGCATGAACATGAATATTCAATGAACATCTCAAGTGCCGAGTTGATTGCATGTGACTGGGCATCGACACTAGCCCAACAGACCGGATGTGATGCAAACCGAACAAGAGTTAACCAAATCTGAAGTTAACTTAATCATATCTAAAAATACGTTCAAACCAATCTTAAAACATGCTTAAAACATATCATTAAAGCTTTAATATTCAACAAAAATCAGATTTAATACAATCTGGAAAAATTGATTCAATACACTTAATCCATTGGAATTCAATTTCCTAAACAAGTGCACATCAAATAAATCACAACTAATTGAAGAGAACAGAATAAAGAAAACATTAATGCATATGAAATTCATCTTAAAACATGCCAAATTCATATCATTAACAATCTAAAATTCAAGTTTAATCAATTTGAACCAAACTTCAAAACATTTAAAACATACTGAACACACCCGAATTGGTATTAAAACACCAACCGACATGAGAAAATCACATGAAAATGACTCAACACATGTCAATTAAAAAAAACAAGTCAAAATTGATAAACACATCTAAAATATCAAGTTTAAACAAAAATAAAATAAACTTCAACCAATTGAAGTAAAACAAACCAAACAATTAAAACAAACCGAAACAAGTAACATTCAAATCCAAGTCAAATTGAAATATGAAATCAACATTTCAAACCACATCAAAATCCATTCTTAAATCAAACATAAATCAACTTCAAACAAAATCTAATCAAACTTGTTTGCATCTCATCGGGCCTAAAAGGCCGGGGCCCTTTGTGTTCTTTATATGTTGTGGATGTGCACGCTCTCGTCAAACAAGATCGCTATGGCAGTTAATCAAGGGTGTTCAAGTGTTTGCTCGATGTAAATGAACATCGGATATTCGCACCATCCGATGGAGAGAGGTCAAAAATATTTTCACAGAACCCGAACCTCGGTTCCATACTCTTCTAATATTACATGGACTATCTTGTAGTTTTTATGGTCTATCACCTATTTTACTAGAAAATTCAAGTACGATATTTCAACATTCAAAAAAACAAATCTTTTAAAATCTTTTCCAAGAATCAAAAATGATTCCCGAGGTTCCCACAGTTGTAAGCACCCGAAACAGGATATCCGTAGATCTCCCTTTTCCGGCCCCTACGCTTGCTTTGGAGACTTGGTGGATGGGATGTTAGTGTTGTGGTCGCCAGGAGCCAAAGGCTCCAAAATATAATAGAAATAAATAAAAATGAAGAATGAAAATGACCGTCGTACCTTTGGAAGTGGGGAGATTGCTGGGTTTCGACTTCTCCTCTCTCAGCTGGCCAAAAGAAGAAAGCTTAGCGAGTCCTTCATCTTTGATCCGGTTGAAGCTCTGCCTTGGCCGGATTTACCTAAAAATGTTCATAAGAAAACATAGAAACAAGTGAAGAGATCATTAGTTCTAGTGAAAGTGTAGAATCGTGCTCAAATTTGAATGTAAACATAAAAGAGGGAAGGAACTGACCGGATTGGGACTAAATCCTAACCCCTATTTAGAAGGTTTAAATATGCATAAAAATGCAAATGAGTGGCTTAATATATGCTAAATGACATGTTAATGAAAGTTAAAATGAAAGGGGGAGCAAAGGATCAAATGGGAGGGTAAAAGAAACTAAAAAAATGAAAAACAGGGTCTACCCCTGCTAGAGCTGCAGGTGTCCCCTTGATGGGGCGCGTTGACTAAAGTCAAAACGCCCTATTTATGGGGCACCAGGGACTGGTTTCAGCAGATTTTCTTCTCTTCTTCGCGGTGTCGCCCCGGAGTGTAGGAAGACCTCCAAGATGGAAGAAGGAGTTCTTCAAGTAGCCAATGCTCAAGTGAAGCTAATGGAAGAGTGTTTCGGCACTAGATGTAAGAGAAATGGAGTGTAAAGGCCCTCAAAGTCGGAGAAAAATCATATTTCTGAAGAACGAAACTGCAGGTTTTTAGGATTTTTAGGAGAGGGTTTTGGAACGGTTTGAGAGCTTGGAGAGGGTTTTAAGGCTTTGGAAGTATTGTGGTGGATGAGAGGGTTTGGGGGATGCCCTTGGTGTGTCCTCAAGCCTCCAAATGGGGGTCCTTTTATAGCCAAGAAGAGGGCAACTTTATCTGCAGAACTGTCCCATCAATCTGTCAAGTCAGTCAGACCAGGTGCAGGTGCCCTATAAGTAGGGCGCCTGGTACCCTGGTCAATGCCTATCGATCTTCTTCGAAATGCACTGAAAAACTTGATTTTTCCGAAAAACTCGGTTCCCTTGAAGGGTTACTCAAATATTATTCATGAAAACAAGAATCTAAGCTCTTCAACTAGGCCAAAATTGCGTGTCTACAGCTTGCCTCGCCTTGGCATCGGCTTTGTAGGGGAGTGACACGAATGAAGCATAGGCGAATGTAGAGAAGTGTAATGAGGCTTAGTGGAATGAAGTGGTAATAGACTAAAAAGGTGATGCCAAGGTGTAGATTTAGACACGCCCCCATTGGCCTAGTTGAGTGGAATAAAATTTTACCGGACTCTGAGATTACCCTTTGTCTTATCGAAACCTTCCCTCTGGTCAATTGGTTAAAGAGAAGAATAGTACTGAAAGTAAATAACTAAAATCCTACGTGGGGGAGAATTGTTACCAACCAGGACCCGAACTACATGGTGTGCTGGACTCGGTAAAAATGCTTGAAAAGTAAATTGTGAAAAGTAAAGAGGAGACAGCCAATCAACCAAGGTTGGGTTCTTCAAATTCATAAGGTTTCACTCTACAATACTGGTTCAGTTTAACATGGAAAAACTGCTTGTTTCGATGAAATCATTGTTAAAACATGTTGGAAACTGATTCTGCGAAAAATCAAGACCTCCTCTAGGAGCTATAAAAGACCATCTTTAGAAGGTTCATGGTGGACAGGAAAGAGGTCATGGCAGGATTATGGTGGGGTGATGCATGTATGAAATGATGCATGCTGGGTTAAAAGAAATACAAATAAGTATAAGAAAATAGTTGAAGATATAGGTTGAACATAACGGGTCAGGACATCCACGAAGAAACCGTCGTCCCCGCATATTCAACTTTGGCCTATCCGCAAGCCTAGGGAATGACTGAGCCCTCACTGATTTTGTTGAAGGGGTTCTCAGGCTCAGCCCCCTCTAGAATTGAGATCTTCAACATCTCAAATAGTACTTATTTTGATAGATGCAATACTAAATGCAAGTCCTAATAGGGGTCGGGGTAGTCCACTTTTTTTTTTCAATTTTTGATTTTTTTTGTTGTTTTTGCTTCCTCTAGTGTCTGGGGATATGAAGCTGGCATGTCTTCTCCTGTTCTTGCACCCACTTGAGAGAAGATTTTAGAACTTTATTTTGGCTTAGTCCCTTGCAAGGAGAGGGCAAAGTTGCCTTGATCTTTTGTCAAGGGACATCGGCCTTATCAAGGTAAAGATAATAGAAAAACATAAGTATACACAAAAGGAAATATGCAAGACTGAAATGAAACATGAATGCAAAGGCAACTAATCAGTCTAGAAAGCAAAATTTTAAGTGTTTTGAAATTTTTGATTTGTTTGGGGTTTGATGGTTTTAAGATTTCTTTGGTGTTTTGAAACTTTATGATTTTTTTGTTGTTTTATATGTTTACTTTTTAAGAATTTTGATTTTGCGAATTTGTTTGATATTTTTGAAGTATTTGATTTTTTTTGGTTTGGTATGAAAAACACGACCATCTCATCCTTTGCCTTGCTTGCCATAGGTGCCCCTCATCGTTACCTAAGGGTTAAGAGTAGACATCACGTGTAAGAAAGTACCTAGTCCGAGATCTTCTGATCTTCTATCTTCGATAGGTAATGGCTCTTCTTGGATCCAGTCGGTCAACCCTGCTCGCAAGGTTAAAGAAGGAAGAGGATTGATGGTAAGTCCTTAATAGGATTCAGGGTGTCCAATTGGTTTCTCTACTAGTGCCCGCGTTGCCCGTTTGGGATTTGACATCTTTGGGTCCCTCCTTCTAGCCCTTTTCTTTGATGGCCCACATTTAGACAGATCTTTTTTTTTCTTGATTTTGACCTGAGGGGTTCTTTGCCCATCTTTTGGAGCCTTTTTTCTTTTGGACTTTTGTTGGTACACATTCAGACAGGTCTATTCATTTGCCTACCTGAGGGGTCATTGCCCATCTTTTGGCACCATTTTCTTTTTTTAAGAAGTTAGACCTTCAGAGACATCTTCCTACTAAGGCAATGGGCACTTTCAATACTCCTCATTTTAACCCCTTCCATCTATTCTGGACCGAAATAAAAAGAGAATAGGATAGGGTTGACCTTCTTTTGCCAAGTGTTGCCTAGCTTTCTCTCTGACTTTCAATCATTTGATTCTGAAACCTAGGTGTGTAGTGTGTGCAGTATGATACCTATCCTTATTTCCCTAAGTGACAAGTTGAGGCACCGAACAAGTTAGAGTTAGATGTTACCGCCATTCTTCACACCTTTGAATTTTATAGATTTTTTTTGTTTTTTTGTGATTTTTATTTTAAGGGAAATATTTTTTCAGGTATACACCATTCCAGGGATGAGCTAGTTCTTCTCCTTCTGCATTAGTCAGCTTGTATGAATTGCCGGGATAAACAGTCAAAAGTACATATGGACCCTCCCAATTAGGTTGAAGTTTGGAGCGGGGACCGCCAAGCTTAATGAATATTCTTTTAAGCACAACCTCACTGATTTCAAATTTTCTCTCCACCACCCTCTTTTGATAAAATATTTTAAGTCTATTTTGATAAGATCTAGCATGTTCGGCAGCGGCCAACCTCCTTTCATCCAAGAGTTCTAGTTGTGCGAGAAGGGAATCTCGGCGTTCATCCATCGGGATGTCTCGATCGATCTGGACTCGGAGGGAAGGAATGATTACTTCGTATGGTACTACCGCCTCCACCCCAAATGCCAAGGCATAGGGGGTTTGACCCGTTGGGGTTCGAATAGAAGTGCGGTAGGCCCATAGAGCATCAACTAGCTTATCTGGCCAGTCCGCGAACTTGCTAGACTTACAAGTCTTCTTAATGAGTTTTATCAGAGTTTTATTTGTAACTTTTGCTTGACCATTACCTTGAGGATAATATGGAGATGAATGATGCAATTTGATGCAATACCTGTTGCAAAGGTCATGCAACTCCTGAGAGATTATTTGTGGTCCATTGTCGGTGATGATGTCGCCTGGTATCCCGAACCTGGCAATGATGTTGCATTTGATGAAGCTACAAACTGTTGATGCCTTGATTTCCGCGAATGCTTATGCTTCCGCCCACTTGGTGAAGTACTCCGTTGCCGTTAGGATGTAGGATTTGGTTTTGTTTGTGGAGTTTAGGTCACCAAGGGGTCCGATAAGATCAAAAGCCCACATAGTGAAGGGCTATGGGGCATGAATCGGGTGAAGGGAAGACGCGGGAGAATGAATCTTGTCGGCGTGAAGTTGACATTGATGACAGTGCCGGACAAAGATTGATCAATCTTCTTCCAGAGCAGGCCAATAATACCCTTGCCTGATGATCTTCTTGGTGAGGGCTTGGGCATTTACATGGCCTCCACATACTCCGGACTGTGCTTCTTTAAGCACCAATTCAGCCTCTTCTTCATCTACGCATCTTAATAGCACGCCGGCCAAGCTCCTTTTATAAAGCACTCCACCTAAGATGGTGTATCTTTGGGAGATTCTTCTAATGGCTTTCTTCTCTTCGGCAGTTGATCCTGGTGGGTATGTTTGATCCTGATAGTAATTCGCAATCTCATGATACCATGGTTTCTCACCTCTTCCAATTCCTCCAACTCGACCAAAGATACTTCCTCCTTTTGCTCAATGTATTCTTTCCTTTCAAACTCTTCCTTAACCTTCAAGAATCGTGCATCTTCTACTGTCGGAATGGTACGTCGGCGGACATAGATCGTCCTAACCTGTCTGCCTAGCGGGATAGATAGTGAAGATGCCAGGAAAGCTAGAGTATCGACAAGGATATTTTGAGCACGAGGAACATGAATGAATTCGAGCTTGGAGAATAGCTTGATGTAACAGGTGGTGAGTTCTTGGTATGGTCTGAGCCCGGGATGAGATGTGCGGTATTTGGCTATCACTTGGCGGAGAATCAACTGACTATCGCCGATCACCCTTAGTTTAGTGACACCATAGAAGTGAGCGGCCTCCAGCCCGGCCAACAAGGCTTCATACTCAGCTATATTGTTTGTTGCTGGAAAATGGAGCTGAAAAGCTTGTGGAATGGTGACACCTTCGGGTGACAGAAGAAAAATCCCTATCCCTCTACCCTGGGAGTTTAATGCCCCGTCAAAATATAAAGTCCACAGATTGGAAGATTGAATGGACATCAATACTTCGTCGGGGAATTCTGATTGGATAGGGTCAAAGATTGGGATAGGATGATGGGCAAGGTGTTCAGCAATTGCATAGCCCTTGATTGAATTCTTTTGGATGTAGGTGATGTTGAACTGAGAGAGGAAGAAACCTCCAAAGTTTGATCAATGTTATCCTTCTCCTCATATTGGATTTCATCTAGCTGGATTGCATTTTTCAAATATTCCGATTGTCTGGCACATCCTAAGCTTTTCTGAGCTAACTGATGTAGGTCTCTTTCTGGAATTCTCCTACCTCTGATTTTTGTTCTATTTTTATTAGAACAAAACCTAAAGAAGAAGAAGGTAAATAAGAGGAGGAAGTGGAGGTGGATGGAGTGGAATTTATTGGAGAGGATGGAGGGAAAAGAAGGTCAATCAAGGATCTGGTGGCTCCTTGGGTCGAATGCCCTTCCGAGGCAAGTTGAGATGTTTTCTCGATCGAAATTTGAGTTTCGAGGAGGACGTTGTTTTTTGGGGAGTGCTAAACATAAAGACAGAATGGGCTTCAGGTGCACGATTTGGGTTGAGATCAACTACGAGAGACAAAGTAGGCGAAGATATTGATAAAGAGGGGAAGACTTCGAGCAATGTTTGACAAAGGGGGCTTTCGGGCCCAATGTTGACAGAAAGAGATGATGGGCCAGTAGGCCGAATGATCATGGAAGAAGGTGGGTTCATGGACCCAATAAGAGGAGGATGTGGGGTCGAGGGCCTGGGTTTAGGAGATGGGCTTGAGGGCCTGAGAATTGGAGAAAATGGGCACAAAGGCCCAAATTTAGTGGAGGGGCTCGGTGGCCCAAGAGCAACAAGTGGGTACGAGGACCCGTAAGTTGGGCTTGGGGGCCCATAAATAGGGATTGGGCCAAGAAGCCCGGGGAGAACATCACAGTGAGTTCGGGCACCGGCCCCAAAAGATGACATAATGAGGGAAGGCCCTCGTGGAGTTGGTTGGACTTTTTCTTGAGTCGATTTGGCAATATGACCCTCGGGTGGGTCAACAGGTGGTTCAGCCTGGAGTGGTTCATTGCTTGACCCTTCTTCATCGGTGGAAAACAAAATAGATATTTCAGGATACAAGTCATCTTCAAGGTCGGCAGTTCTTCTTCTTTTGTCTTGTTCCAGCTCTTGCTCTTCCTTGTTCTCAACCAGTTGAATGGTTTCTTTCTTGATGAAAAACTTTTGTAAGCATCCAGAAAAGTATCTGCTTTTGAGATTCTGACCATTCGTAGTCGTTTCGTCATACCCAACCCTGCTTTTTGGTTGTAACCTCATTAGATTGATTGGCTTAGCTATGCCTTGCAGTTCCTTGCCTAGTCCTTGGCCTTCTCGATATCCCAAACTCTTCATTATGTGCCAACCAATAATTTCATTTTTCTCTCTTTTCCTTCTCCACACTTGCCTGGGCTGCCTACTTATTCCTGGAAGATCCAAGATTGTCAAAATCGGCTTGTTTGGCAACCCGAGGGGTGGTGGTGGAGAAGATGGATGATCTAGGGGCATGCTAGTCACCTTAATCACTTGTCCCTTCTAAGGGAATTTGAGACACTGGTGATTGGTGGAGGCAACTGCCTCTAGTGCTTCCAAATAGGGTCGTCCCAGAATAGCTTTGTATGTCGGATCCATCTCAAGTATGTGAAAGTCAACAATGACTATTTGGGGTCCAAGCTTCACATTTAATGTAATTATGCCATCGGCGGGCTTTTTTGAATTGTCATATGCGGTCATTGTTATTTGAGATGGCCGGACATCCTCATCTGAAATTTCACAAAGACGTAATGTTTCTAGTGGCAAAACATTAATGGAGGCTCCGGTATCGACCAAACATGACTTAATGCCTACTCCATTGATGTGGACTGTGATGCATAAGGCACATTTCCTTACTTCCGGGTCGGCCAACTCTTCCTTTGTGAATGTAAGGGCCGGGTACTCACTTCTCGGGACCAGAACTGATGAGATCTTTTCTGGGGGGAGGCTCTCATTCACCATTACCCGCTGTAGGTATTGTTGGAGAACTGCTTGATAGACTTTGAATCTTTTGATCAACTCTAAGATAGAGATCCGTGCCGGGGTTTTATCAAGATTTTTCAGTAAGTCATAGGATGTCCCAGGCAACGGTTCTTCGATGTTTTCTTCTTCTGCTTCTGGTACTAATCCTGACTGACCGGCCTGGGAAAAGACCCTTTGGAACATGCGCCCACTCCTGAGTATTGTGGCAAGTTGAGGAGTTATAGTTGGGGTGGTAGTGGTGGGTGGTGGGTTAGGTCGAATGATAGGAGCTCTTACGACGGGTGTAATGATGGTGGTTTGAGTCATAGTAGGGTAGGTAGGTTGTGAAGGTACAGTTGCTCGGGGCGAGATGATGATGGGTCCTAGTGGTGGTGATGTTTGTGGTGGATTAACCGGGCGGATTAGGGTCCGTCCTGATTGGAGTTGTGTGGCTGGTTGTGTTATGATGGGTCATGATGGTGCTCGGATGATGGGTGGCCGATTGAGAGTAATGGGGTTGGCTGATGTAGCTTGGGGTATAGAATGGACGGTTCTGTTGACATGCATTGCAGAGGTGGCTCCCTCAACTTGCCAATTCTGGCCGCGATGATGATACTCCTCGGAAGAGATCAAGATGGGATTAACGTGTTGATTCCCAGGTGCGGGTGCATGTGGAGGTAGAGGGTTTTGGATAATCCCCAGGCCAGGGTTTTGTTGTTGTTGCTGCTGAGCTGGTGCGTGCTGCCGTTGAGGTTGATCTTTCACTATTTTGATGTATTCCCCCATCTGGTCCCAGTCAATACTACCTTGCTCATTAAGGTCATGGATGTAGTCTTTGAATTGAAAACAATTTTCCACAGTGTGCCCAGGATATCTGTGAAACAGGCAGTATTGCTCTGTGTTGACATTTTGAGGCCACTCCAACTTCTCCCTTGGCAATGCAATTTGCCCTGCTGTGAGTGCATTAAAGATATCCATAAGAGAGTATGGCAATGGCGGGTAATGGTTCCTCTTGGGTCCAACCTTTCAGGGTTCATAGGCCATGGGAGTGGGTGCTTGGTTGTAGTTGGCCAGTTGTTGCCGTGGTGGTTAGGGAACTAGGGCTTGCGGTCACTGAGGGATCGGAGCTTGTTGTTGACAAGGCTGGAACTGAGGTTGATGTTGAGGTTGACGAGGGTTTCAGAATGGTTGATTTTGTTGAGGGTTCCTACACTGGTGTTGATAATTGCTAGGTGGGTTTCTTACAACTTTGAGGTTTTCGTTTGTCACTATGCCCTCAGTCACTGGCCAGTTGTGGTAAAAGTGGTTTTCTTGACAGCTTGGGGTCTAGGATCAAATAAGTTCATGATAGGTGAGTCCCTAAGTTGTGTCTAAATGTACCATGCTTTCTCATAGAGTTCACTCATGGAGGTGGGGTGATGCAAAGCTAGCATATTCTTTAAGGCTGGAGTGGCATTGGTGATGATCATCTTCACTTGCTCCGGTTCTGAAATGGAATCAGTAAGCCTTTCTGCCATGGACCTCCACCTATTAGCATATCTGTTAAAATCTTCATCATTTCTCATTCTTTCGGCCATGAGGTCAGTGATGGAATATGTTGGTCTGACCCTGTCTTGATATCTCTGCAAAAATTGTGCTTTGACAGTTTCAAAGTTACTCGCCTCCAAAGAGTCAAGCGAGTAGAACCACTCTAAAGTTTAACCCTCTAATGATCTTCTGAAAAGAAAAGCAAGGGCCCTTGGATCATTTTGCTACATTACTGACTCATAAAGAAAGTCCTTGATATGAATGAATGGATTACCGGTTCTGTTGTAGCGACGGTATACCAGCATCTCAGAGGGAGGTAGATGAAAAGTAGGGAGGGAAGGAAGAGAAATTTCAGGGGCTGCCTTTGTGTCAATCAAATGTCTAAGCTCTCTATACTGCTCATCCATGCGATTGATCTTGTTAATCATGGCCTGATCGACAGAAGGTTCCCTAAGAGGAGGAGGAGGAGTGGATGCTTGGTGCACCGGAATTGGGATTGGATGGGCCGAAGTGGCCGGATAAGAAGGGTATATTGGGGGATTCACCAAAGGGTGAGTAGGGTTGAGATGATTAAAAGAATAAACTGGTGGCCTAGAAGGAACAACAACATTCGGATCGGGATGATCTAGATTAGCCATCGGATGAGGAGAAATTGGGGCTACAAGCCCGGTATAAGAATGGCCATGAATGGGCACACTGGGTTGACGTGCCAGTGACCGAGGGGTAGAGATGTGAAGACCACCTTTGGGAGGAATGTGGTCGGCGGGCGACTTGCCCTTGATGATGGCTTCGATAGCCTGAATTTGGGTAGGGTCAGCATGAGAGAATGCATCCCAAAGTGAATTTGGATTGGGTCGAGGAGAAGTTTGACTAGGTTTGGGGAGAACTTCGAGTTCAATGACGGCACATACGACATCAGGATAGAAATAAGATTGGTCGTACTCCAACTGTAGTTGCTCGTATCTTTGATCTGCCATTCTGATAACTCGTCCTAACCTTAAATTCATAAACACAACAGAAAAAGAAGATTGACAAATAAAAGATCAAGGATTTTTATGGTTTTGATTTTTGATCCTTTTTTTTATTTTCTTTTGTTGGACAAGCAAATTAACCTCAGGCAAAAAATTTTGTTTTGGTTCTTTTTAGGTGATTTTGGAATTTTTGTTTAATTTTTAGTTTTTATTTGCAAACAAGTGATAGCAAAGACTTGGAATGATTAACGCAAAATTTTTTTGTTGTTTCAACCTCGAATTAATGGCTTGTTAAGAGAAATATTGTCCACTCAAATAAATGGGTAGGACCCTATGCTCTCACAACATTGAGCAATCTAAGGTTGTCACTCTTTTCACTGTGATAGGTAATGGGTACTCCGGGTTTTGGGATAAAATGGTACAACCTGCTCGATCAGTGAAGAGGGAATCCTTCATGTCTGGGGACTTACGGAGGCCTTGATAGAAGCTATCCAGTCCTTCCGAGAGGGAATCCCCGGAGGAGTAGTTGGCAACCACCAAGGGGGTTGTTTGGATGTGTGGGGCTTTGGGAGGAGAGAGCCTCCCTTCTCAGATGACCTACGGAGCCGAAACCCCAATGCACACTAAATGCGAGTGAAATGTCAAAGAATTAAGAAGCAAGCAAGAAGAAAATAAAAGCATACAATGATTAATGAGATGTTGTATGAAGCAAGTGAACAAGACAATGATATGAAATTAAACTAAGATAGAAGAAAGCATTAATTTAACTAAGCATGCTTTGAAAGATTTGCTAAAGGAAAACTAGGCTTAGAAGGAAATAGACAAGTATACTTAACAAGGGATGAAAGAAGATGATATCTAAAATGCTAAGGTAAAATAAGTTGATAAACCAAGCTAGAAATCAGATTGTATGCTTTTAAAAGGACCAATGGAAGGCAAGTAAAATGGAAGAAACAAGATAATGCTTCAAGGAAATAAACAAGCATGTAAGCAAGCAAATAGTAATGCAAAGAAATAGAAATGGCTTAAATGAGAACTAGTGTGAAAATAAGCATGTTTTCAAGTGGACATTCTTAGAAAAGAAGAGAAGAACTCACTAAAGCAAAGTCGGTCCCACCGTGGTCGCCAAAAGGTGTAAGCACCCGAAATGGGATATCTGTAGATCTCCCTTTTCCGGCCCCTACGCTTTCTTTGGAGACTTGGTGGATGGGATGTTAGTGGTTGTGGTCGCCAGGAGCCAAAGGCTCCAAAATATAATAGAAATAAATAAAAATGAAGAATGAAAATGACCGTCGTACCTTTGGAAGCGGGGAGATTGTTGGGTTCCGACTTCTCCTCTCTCAGCTGGCCGAAAGAAGAGAGCTTAGCGAGTCCTTCGTCTTTGATCCGATTGAAGCTCCGCCTTGGCCGGATTTACCTAAAAATGTCCATAAGAAAACATAGAAACAAGTGAAGAGATCATTAGTTCTAGTGAAAGTGTAGAATCATGCTCAAATTCAAATGTAAATATGAAAGAGGGAAGGAACTGACCAGATTGGGACTAAATCCCAACCCCTATTTAGAAGGTTTAAATATGCATAAAAATGCAAATGAGTGGCTTAATATATGCTAAATGACATGTTAATGAAAGTTAAAATGAAAGGGGGGAGCAAAGGATCAAACGGGAGGGTAAAAGAAACTCAAAAAATGAAAAACGGGGTCTGCCCCTGCTAGTGCCCCATATATGGGGCGCTAGCTGCAGGTGTCCCCTTGATGGGGCGCATTGACCAAAGTCAAAGTGCCCTATTTATGAGGCACCGGGGACTGGTTTCAGCATATTTTCTTCTCTTCTTCGTGGTGTCGCCCCGGAGTGTAGGAAGACCTCCAAGATGGAAGAAGGAGTTCTTCAAGCAGCCAATACTCAAGTGAAGCTAATGGAAGAGTGTTTTGGCACTAGATGTAAGAGAAATGGAGTGTAGAGGCCCTCAAAGTCGGAGAAAAATCATATTTCTGAAGAAGGAAACTGCAGGTTTTTAGGGTTTTTGGGAGAGGGTTTTGGAACAGTTTGAGAGCTTGGAGAGGGGTTGTGAGGCTTTGGGAGTATTGTGGTGGATGAGAGGGTTTGGGGGATGCCCTTGGTGTGTCCTCAAGCCTACAAATGGGGATCCTTTTATAGCCATGAAGAGGGCAACTTTATCTGCAGAACTATCCCATCAAATCTGTCAAGTCAGTCATACCAGGTGCAGGTGCCCTATAAGTAGGGCGCCTGGTGCCCTGTATATAGGGCGCTTTGACCCTAGTCAACGCCTATTGATCTTCTTCGAAATGCACCGAAAAACTTGATTTTTTCGGAAAACTCGGTTCCCTTGAAAGGTTACTCAAATATTATTCATGAAAACAAGAATCTAAGCTCTTCAACTAGGCCAAAATTGCGTGTCTACAGTGGCTGCAAAACAAGTGAGCGAGCATCGATGCCCCCCACGCGTACGTGCCAACCTAGTCAAGGTTAGCAAGCAAAGGAAGAAACTGCAGATGGATGCAGTCTATCTTCTAGCCCAACAGAAGGCGCCCGAAGAAGAAGAGGAGGAACCGACGCAAGTCTACGTCTACCTCCAAGGTGTCAGGTAAACTGGTAAAAGCCGCTGCGGCCTGGCCAACCATGCGGCATAAAAAGTTATCATGGCTCTCACCTCGGACCCGCTCAGCGTCTACTAGGCCCACCATCTCACCAGCCTCTAGTCTGGCGATGTTGCATAGACCCTCCTCCGGGTCGAACTTGGTCTTGTAAGCAAAGAGGGCCCAGAACTCCCGCGAATAGTCGGAAGAGGTGGCACACACCACCAGCTTACCATCAACACATAGACCGGTGATGTGTGCGACATCCTCTAGGGAGGGCACCATGTGCCCCCAAGGGAAAAGGAAGACGAAGGAGTTCGGGTCCCATGACTCGCGGATGACCTGTACTAGTGGTAGGTGTCGACCCTGAGAATTCGACAGGGTCCTCTCCTTTTCAGGGAAGTCCGTGAACCCAGATCGTCACCTCAAGAGGGGATGAGAAAGAAAGAAAGAAAAACACAGAAAGCAACTCTCACCTCGGTCCCACACTCACATTGATCTCCGAACTTTCATCCCTTGGCATCGCTCAATCACCAAAGAGATGGTTCGGGTCATGTGGGAGGAGTATGAGAAGTATAAAATTAAAACATGTGGTCGCCAGGAACCGCAGGTTCCAATTTATGAAATAAAATTGAAAGATGACCGTGTGTACCTTAGCGTGAAGAGTGTGGGTTAAAGCTTCTCCTTCTTCGGCCGGCCCATGAAGAAGAGTCCTCAACATGGTGGGTGCTTGATCTTATGTGCAACTAGACAAATAAACAAGTGAAAAATACTATTAGAACTAAACAAAGTGGAGTATATGTAAAGAGAATAACATGAAACACAATTGACTAGAAACTGACCGGATTTGGGTTATCTCTAACCCCTCTTTTTCTATTTTCGTATAAACATACTAAAACTAATGCAAAAAAATGTAAAAAAATGATAGGAGGATGGAGAATCACTAAACAAAGAGATAAGAAAAAAAACATCAAGATTCTGAGTAGAACAGAAAAAGATATGGCCAAATCTGTGTTATCGAAAAAGCCGAGCAGCAGTCCAGGATCTGCCAGGCGCGACTTTGCTTCTGCACTCGTCACGATCAGCACTGACCTCGGAATAAAGTTCCGTTGATTTAAAACTCAAGAAGACTTGGAGTGGAAGAACTTTGATGAATAGAGCTCGGGCAGAAGATGTCTACACGCTGCTGTAGAGGCCAAAGAAGAGAGACATGGTAGTTCACCTGCAGAACAGCCTTCCTCTCTCTTGAACCGACTTTTCTCTCTCTAAAAACTCAAAATTATCTCTGTAAAAATCACAAAATCAATGCAGGAGGGATATTGGACATCTTGAGATGCCTGGGGGGTCGTGCTCATGCCTTTGGAACGACCAGAATCAGAGTCAATTTATAGGAGAACGAACGGCGCAATCAGGACTAAAAAATAGGGCACCTTGCGCCCTACCCCAGGGCGCATGCGCCCTGTTGCAGGGCACATGCGCCCCACTGACGGGCACATGTGCTTCCCAGTGGGGGCGCATGGCACTTTTTCAGAAAAATTCGATCTTATCCGGTCGATCGGTTCAGCGGTAGAGTCCCGGTGAAAAACTGGTTCCCTCGTGCCTCAAGGGCAGGGCGCATGTGCCCTCAAGTGAGGGCACGAGGTCACGTGCCTCACTAGTAGGGCACATGGGCACGTGCCCTGGGTCCTGGGCGCATGTGACCAGGGACCTAGGCGCATGGGACTGTTTTTGCGCGTCCTTCTTCCGGAAGCCATTGCGAATACTCCCGAACTCGGAATTTAACGCCGTTTGTTGCGTTGGAAAGATAACAGGCTGAAGAAGCTTCATATAGCATCAGAGCAGACATCACACCCTCCAAAACTTCAGAATTTTGTATGCAAGTTAGGACAGTGAACAGAAGATCCGATATTGGTCAAAATGACTCCGACGGCAAATCAGAAAGGCACGGTATGCAGCAAAACTTGTCCAGACTGTGAATATGACCATAACCTTCAATGCATAATCATTAGGCATTGGTCATTCAGCCAAATTCCGTATTTACAGGATTTACGTGTGGCTTTCGCTAGGAAATTACGGCCTTTTGCGGAAAACTTCGGAAAACTTTGGAAAACATTTGATTTCGTTCGGCGAAGCTCCAAATCAATATTAAAAGACCCAGCATCATTCTAAGGTCAATCATAAATGTTACCCTATAAAACATGTGTTTTATGCTCTGAATTAGGCAAATTTGGCATGTCTACAGCTTGCCTCGCCTTGATGTCGGCTTTGTAAGGGAATGGCATGTAATGAAACGGAGTGATTCAGAGTGAACTGTAATGGAATGCAAGTGAACATAGATGAATGTAGCAGAATGGAATGGTGATGGACTGAAAAGGTGGCATCAAGGTGTAGATATAGACACACTTATCTACCCGATCCAGCAAAATTAATCTTTCTAAGTATTCTAGATCACTTTCATGTTCTATCAAAACTTCATATAATTGATTGGTAAAAGACATGCCCTTGGCACGAGAGATGAAAAATAAAGGATAAAGGATGTTGCCAACCCTCAGCATGGTGAGGAGTCCTCAAATTCGTAGGTTCATCATCAGCCATCAACCTGAACTTTGCGGTGTTCTTGTACTATGATGGGCTAAAAAAGAAAAATTGATTTTAAAATGAAAATAATACCAATCCATCATATTTGGAATCTCAAGTTCATTCAAGTTTCACCAAAATACTCAGTTTATTTCTGAGTGGAATAACCTCAAGTTCTAAAAGGGTTCGTTTTAAGCATAAAAAAATTGCTCGGGTATCGTGAAAACCATGAATCACACTCTGGTAGAAAACTCAATATTTGGAAAATGACAAAACAAACTTAAGCCATAGTGAGATTGAAAGATAATAGTGGGACTAACATAGAATAAAGGGACAGGAGAAACAATGGCATGACAAATGCCATGGTGGGATAACATAGACACGGTGGGATAAAACATGGTGGGATAAAATTGGACAGAATAAAACATTTTGGGATAAAAAAAGGAAAGAATAAAACATAGAGGGATAAAATTGGTTATGATGAAGAATGAAAAGGAGATGGATGTGAAAACATAGAAAATTATATAGAAGATATTTGAAGATATAGATTGTCTATTGGAGATCAAGACACCCGATTAGGAACCATCGTCCCTCCAATGTTCAATTTTGGCTTATCCGTGAGTGTGAAGAAATGACCAAGCCGTCGTAGATTTTGTTGAAGGGGATCTCGGGCCCAGTCATTTTCACTCTTAAATGGACATAACATAACTAAATGACAGATAGTAGGAGTGATATGAAGTGCAAAATGGAGTGATGGTGATGATATGAGATTGATGAGAATGTGGATGAAATCTTCAGACATGATTTATCAACTTGCATCGACTGCTTGATTCATCAGCATCTCTGGTCCATCCTTGTCTTGCCTTTTAACAGAATACAGCACCACGATAATGTTCAGTTGGGTGGCGCTTCCTCTCTTTTCGCCACAAGGTTGGCATAACGTTCCTTGGGGAACACTGATCTCACCAATTCATCTGTTAGGACTTAAAAGGTTGCCTGATGGCCCTTCTCTTTTGCTTCTTTAGCTCCTGAAAACACTTAACAAAGATGATTTAATCTTCATTATGACTCATCCCTTTGCCTGTATACCATTTGTCTTGATTTTGAGTCAAAGGGAAGAGCCTTCTTAACAAGGTAGAATAAAACAAATGACCAAAATGAAATAGAGGTAAGGGTTGAGAGAACTTACTTGCTGTGGTGTGAATCCTCTCCTCTCCTGCATTGAAAATGCCTGAAACACTTGACAGAAGGGGATTAGATTTTCACCAGGACTCATCCATTTGCCTATTACAGTCAACTTTGACTTAGGTCAGAGGGAAGAGCCTTCTTAACAAGGTAATTAAAGCAAAAATGGATCTACAATGCAGAAATGAAAATATGCATGACAATCAAATAAGCATGGATGCAACTAAGGCAATGATCATGACTTGAGCAAAAAAAATTTTGGATTTCTTGAAAACATTCAGTTTTTTTTTGAATTTTTGAAATATTCAATTTTTGGATTTTCGAAATATGCAAATTTTTTTATTTTTGAAATATTCATTTTTTATGGGCTTTTGAAATATTCATTTTTTTGTGTTTTTTTTGAAATATGCATTTTTGTGTTTTTGAAATATGCATTTTTTTATTTGAAATATTCATCATTTTTTTGGATTTTGGAATATTCACTTTTTTGTGGAGAAAATGCTGGTATTTGAGACAATTCATCGGTCTTTGGGGTTTGTCAAGACTCAAGTGGTAGATGCCACGTGCAAAAATAAAGTTCCCTACCTAGAATCCTTCTAACCTTCTTCCTTTGATCGGCTTGGATTCCACCTGGATTTGGTCGATTTACCCTACCCAAGGGGTTTAAGGAGGAAGAGCATAGCGGACATCCTTGATAGGGTTTGAAGATGTTGAGAGGGATTTCTCTACTCTCACTCAAATTACCCATTGGGGTTCGGCCTCTTTGGGTCTCTCTTATTTTTTTGCTCTTTTCTATGTGGCACATATTTGGACAGGTTTTTTGACCCGTGGGGACATTGCCCATCTTTTAGTGCCTTATGCCTTGACTATAATTCTGGGTACTAATTCAGACAGGTTGATCATTTTTTTTCTTTTTCTAACCTGAGGGGTTCATTGCTCATCTTTTGGCACCCTTTTGTACCCTCTAAGACGGCCTCCTACTAGGGTGGCGAGTGTTTTCAATACTACCCCTCTCTAATATTCTCTCCCTATCTTGGACCGAGTAGAAGAGAATAGGGTAAGGGTACTCCTTCCATTTCTAGATTTCTACCTTGCCTTTCGCAAGTGTCAGGTTGTCTGGATTCTAGGATCGGGAGGTGTTGTGTGTAGGATGGTACCTACCCTTGACTTCTCACGAACAACCTAGGATCGATGACTTGAGATTATACCAGTGGTTTCTCCATTTTTATGGAAAGTACTTTTTGAGGTAAACTCCATTCCAAGGATGATTCAATTTTTCTCCATCTGCATTAGTCAATTCATATGCATTACCTGGATACTTTTCAGTGATTACAAAAGGCCCTTCCCAGTTAGGTTGCAACTTGGAGCGGGGACCCCCTGGCTTAACGAATATGCGTTTGACTACCATCTCACCAATTTTGAACTTTCTCTCAACCACCCTCTTTTGATAAAACCTTTTAAGTATATTCTGATAAGTCCGGGCATGCTCGGCGGCGTCTAGCCTTCTTTCATCCAAGAGTTCAAGCTGTGCAAGGAGAGATTCTCGTCTCTCATCAACAGGAATATCCTTGTCGAGCTGAACTCGGAGAGATGGAAGTAATACTTCGTAGGGGACCACTGCTTCCATCCCATATGACAAGGCATATGGGGTTTGTCCAGTGGGAGTCCTTACAGAAGTACGATAAGCCCATAGAGCATCTACAAGCTTATCAGGCCAGTCGGCAAATTTGCTAGACTTACAAGATTTCTTGATGATTTTGATTAAGGTTTTGTTGGTGGCTTCTGTTTGACCATTGCCTTGAGGATAGTATGGTGATGAATGATGCAATGAAATGCGATACTTGTTGCAAAGATCATACAGATCTTGAGAATGAAATTATGGCCCATTATCAGTGACGATGTCGCTGGGGATCCCGAACCTTGCCAGGATGTTGCACTTGATGAAAGAGTAGACTGTTGACGCTTTAATCTCCACGAATGCTTCCGCTTCAGCCCACTTTGTGAAGTACTCCGTTGCCGTCAGAATGAATGATTTTGAGCGCATTTCAGAGTTGAGGTCACTCAAGGGGCCAATGATATCAAAAGTCCACATGGCGAAAGGCCATGGGGCATGAATTGGATGAAGGGAAGATGCGGGAGAGTGAATCTTGTTAGCATGGAGTTGACATGAATGACAGTGCCGGACAAAGATGAAGCAGTCTTCTTCTAGAGTTGGCCAATAATACCTTTGTCGGATGATTTTCTTAGCAAGGGCTTGGGCATTCACATGACCACCACATACTCCAGAATGTGCTTCCTTCAGTACCAACTCGGCTTCTTCTTCATCAAGACACTTGAGTAAGATTCCACTTAGGCTTCTCTTATAGAGAAATCCTCCTAGGATTGTATACCTTTGGGATACTCTTATGATTGCCTTCTTTTCTTTGGTGGTTGATCCAGGCGGGTATGACTGATCTTGGCAATACCTCGCAATCTTATCATACCAAGGTCTCTCACCTTCTTCTAATTCTTCCAACTCAATTAAGGAGATTTCTTCGTTATGTTCCAAGTATTCCTTTCTGTTGAACCTCTCCTTAACCTTTAGAAAATGTCCATCCTCAATTGCTGGAATTGTCCTCTTACAGATGTGGATAGTCCGCACTTGCCTGCCTAGCGGGACAGATAGAGATGAAGCTAGTGAAGCTAAGGCATCGGCGAGGATATTCTGAGAACGGGGGACATGGACAAAGGTGAGTTTGAAGAATAGCTTGATGTAGCAGGTGGTGAGCTCCTGGTAGGGTTTGAGGTTTGGATGGGAAATTCAGTATTTGGATAGGACTTGGCGTAGGATCAATTGACTATCACCTATCACCCTCAGTTCGGTGGCACCATGGAAATGAGCGGCCTCCAGCCCGGCCAGCAAGGCTTCATACTCAGCTATGTTGTTGGTTGCTGGAAAGTTAAGCTGAAAAGCCTGTGGAATGGTGACACCTTCAGGTGACAGAAGGACAATACCTATCCCTCTACCATGAGAGTTCAGAGCCCCATCAAAATATAATGTCCAAAGATTGGATGATCAGACTGACATTAGTTCGTCATTCGGGAACTCTGACCAGACTGGGTTAAAGATGGGTATGGGATGATAGGCAAGGTGTTCAACAATAGCATAGCCCTTAATTGCCTTCTGTGGGACATAAGTGATATCAAATTGGGATAAGAAACTCTGCCATCGCCCTAACCGATCAGTCAAAACTGTCTTCTCTAACAGAAACTTAATGGGATTGATACGAGCAATGAGCTTGACTTGGTGAGCAAGAAAATAGTGTTTGAGTTTCTGAACCACCCAAACAAGAGCAGCACAGGTCTTTTCTACCACAGTGTACTTCAGCTCACAAGCATCAAACATCTTAGACAAGTAATAAGTAGCTCGTTCTTTCCCTTCTTCATCAATTTGTACAAGGACTGCCCCAAGAGAGTTCTCAAGAACCGAGATGTAGAGGACCAAGGGCTTGTCGGGAATTGGTAGTCTAAGTATAGGGGGACTTGCTAGGTATGTTTTCAGCCCATCAAATGCCTCCTGGCACTTCGAATCCCATTTAAACTTGGCCCCCGCCTTGGTTAACTCATAGAAAGGTTTACACCTTTGGGAATGTTGTGAGATAAACCGACGGACAAATTGTAGCCTCCCAATCAATCCTCGAAGCTCTTTCATATTCTTTGGGGGAGGCATACCAATAATTGCTTTGGCCTTGTTTGGGTCTATCTCTATGGACCTGATAACCAAATCATCCACATACACCTCTACAAGGGTGTGCATCATGTCGTGAAAGATAGCCATCATAGCTCTCTGATATGTAGCACCAGCATTCTTTAACCCAAAGGGCATGACAACATAGCAATATGTTCCCCAAGGTGTAGTGAATGCGATCTTCTCTTGGTCTTCCTCAGCTAATCGGATCTGATTGTATCCCGAATAGCCATCCATGAATGAAAGCATTTCAAATCCAGCTGTGTTATCAACTAAAACATCGATATGAGGTAAAGAGAAATCATCCTTAGGACACGCTCGATTCAAGTCCCTGAAATCTATACAAATATGAATTTGTCCATCCTTCTTCATAACAGGGACTATGTTAGCCACCCATTGTGGATATAGGACAACTTTAATGAATTTTGCTTGGTGTAGTTTGTCAACCTCTTCTTTCATTTTGAGTGCAATATCAAGGTGGAACCTCCTGAGCTTTTGTTTAACCGGGGTAGTTCTAGGTTTCAAGGTATGTTTAACCAATGAATTATCTAATCCCGGCATATCTTCATACGTCCATGCGAACGTGTCCTTATATTCTTCCAAAACTTTGATCAAACGTTGTTCTTCTGAGGGAGTGAGGTTTGCACTAATGAGGATAGTCTTAGGATCTTCCAGGGTTCCTAAATTCAGTTCTTTGGTTGGTTCATTCCTTGTGGCTGATGGTTCTTCAAATCTTCTAAGTCCAGATGCATACGCATCAGCCAAATCCTCAATTTCATCTTCAAATTCAGGATCCTTCTCTGATACCACCTCATATACTCTCAAAGTATGATCTATGTTATGCTCATCCTCATATCGGATTTCATCTAGCTGGATGGTATTCTCTAGAAAGTTTGGCAGCCTTGCACACTCTACACAATTCTGTGCCAATTGTTGTAGATATCTATTTGGAACTCGTTTACCCCTGACTTTCCTATTTCCTAACCTAACTTGACCTACTGAAGATAAAGCTGGAAAGGTGGTATTTACAGTAGAGGAAGGATCGAGTAAATCGATCAATGATTCAGAAAAGAGGGATCCCTGATTGGGAGCGCCCTCTGGGATGAGTAGAGACGTCTCCTCGATGGAAATGTGTGTTTCAGAGAAGTCATTTTTTTTTTAGAATTTCAAGTAAAAAGATAGAATGAGTCAGCATGACTCGGGATTTGATAGAAACTGATGAAATTAATAGAGAGAAAAACTTAAGAATAAAGGGGAACAAGGGGCTCGTGGGCCCGATAGTAACAGAAAATGGACACGGGTCCAAAACTGATGAAAAAAGTAAACGGGAACGTGGACCCGATCTTAGAAATAAATGGGCATGTGAGCCCATGCTGGAAAGAACCCTCAGTTCTGAAGTTGATGAGGGGAGTAAATGGGCAAGCTGGCCCAGTAAGAGTGGAAGGTTGAAGAGGGCACATGGGCCCAAAGTGGTTAAGTGGGCTCTGAAGCCCATCCAAAAGATCTAGAAACAATGGTATGAGATTCAAACATGGGATTATTGTATTTGGGCCTCGTGGAATGGTTTTGACTTGGGTAGCATGCTTAACTAGATGATCCAAGATTGGTCTGCCCTTGAGTGGTTCTCGGTGCTCTTCCCCACATGAGAACAAACGAGTCAAAGATAAGCATATATCTTCCAAGTCTTCTTCTTCTTCATCTGGAGCTTTTCTTCTCTTGACAGCTATCATGGAACTCTTGTCATCTTCAGCCATCATCATGGTCTCCCCTTTGATAAAGAAATTGTGGAGTCCCATGGCATATCCTGGCTGGAAGATCCTCCTTGGGATGGAATCCTTTTCGTATCCCAACCCCTGCCTGCGTGGCCTTTTCACAGTTTGAATCGGCTGAGTGATTCCATGAAGATCCTTGCCTAAACCTTTTTCAGGCTGATAGCCCAGTTTCATCATCATCCGCCATCCCACTGTGTCGGGTAGAGAGGCGGTCATGCGTCCGACTTCTGGTAATTCTCCCATTGAGATCTGGGGTTGTATTGATAGTCCTAAGGGTGATGTAAAAGTAGCATCATTCATTTCGTTCCTTATAGGCATGCTAGTCACCTTGACCACTTGTCCTTTAAAGGGAAACTTTATGCACTGGTGGTTTGTTGAAGCCACAGCTCCTATTGCCTCCAAGTATGGCCTCCCAAGTATGGCCCGGAAAGTCGGATCCAATTCTAGAACATGAAAATCTGTTGTGACCGTACATGGTCCAAGTTTGACTAATAGAGTGACCACCCCATGTGCAGACTTCTTGGAGTTGTCATAGGCCATCACCATGGCACAGGATGGCTTGATTTGTTGTTCGAAAATGCCGCACAACTATAAAGTTTCTGGCGGCATAACGTTGATAGAAGCTGCAGTGTCAACCAAACAGGATTTCACTTCAATATTACAAATAATAACAGCCACATGCAAAGCATGTCTTCTGACCTCTAGATCTGCTAATTCCTCCTGAGAGAAAGTGAGTATTGGGTGCTCACTTCTAGGGGCTAACACTGTAGTGATCTTCTCAGGTGGGAAATCTTCACTCACCATGACCCTTTGCAAATATTGCTGTAGAATCTCCTGGTGCACCTTTGATCTTTTGATCAACTCAAGTATAGAAATACGGGCCAGGGTCTTATCTAAATGTTTCAACAAATTATACGCCGTGCCCGACAATGGTTCTTCTACTTGTTCCTCCTCCACTGGATCCTGCGGTTGAGACCTAGCTTCGGGAAAGAGCCGCTGGAACATCCTCCCACTCCGAAGCACCGGGGCTATTTGGCGGTTGGGTAGAGGTGATGGGTTAACTAGGGTGGACTGTGGTGGAACAGGTGGTGTAGGTGCAGGTATGGTAGGGAATGGGATTGGTGGTTCTGGGATGATTGAGTTAGTAGGTAGAGGGGTAGGGTTTGGAGGTGGTAGTGATGATGATACTGGTGGCCTGATAAGAAGAGGCCGGGGTGTAGGAGTGGTTGATGGGTTTAATAAAGGTGTTGGTAATGTGGTAGGTTGTGGTGTTGGTGGTATGATAGGTTGAGGTTTTGGAGTGACAGAGCTCATAGGCTGGGGATTCATGTTTGGTAGTGATTGTAGTGGTTGGATGAGCAAGGGTCGGTGTGTAGCAATGGTTGAAAGAGGTGTAGTTAAGGAGGGGGCTGGCCTAATGATGAGTCGGCGGGAAGAAGTGGCGGCCAGTGGTTGGGTTATTGAACTAGGTGGTGGTTGTGGAGTAGCAGGTGCACGGATTATTTGTCTAGGAGGGTTCCTAGCAGGAGGCCTAGCTGGGTTGACAGGCATGGTTGCATTTTGGTTTTCTATTTGCCAACCTTGAGCACGGCTAGCATCTCCTTGGACAATGGAGTGTACTAGACCAATTCCTGGGTTTGGGTGTGCCGGTGCCGGTGCTGGAGCGGGAGCATGTAATGGGAGCGAATTATGGACAATCCCCGAGCCAGGTTGTTGTTGAGGTTGAGCCGGTGGACGCTGCCGCTGCTACTGCCTAGCCTTCATAGCTTGTATGCATTCCCCCATTTGAGCCCAATCAATGCTACCTTGGCCATTCAGATCGTGGATGTAATCCTTGAATTGAAAACACACTTCAACAGTGTGACCAGGACACCGGTGGTAAACACAGTATCGGGAAATATCTACATTTGTTGGCCAAACCTCTCTTTCCTTGGGCAATTCTAACTATTTTTCTGCCATGAGTACATTGAAGATGTCGGTCAAGGAGTAAGGGAGTTGTTGGTAGTTCTCTCTCCTAGGACCTTCCCTTCGTGGTGCCTGATTGGGTGGTGGCGGTGCCCTATTGTAGGTAGGTTGACGAGGTTGCTGGGGTTGTGCTACTGGTTGAGGGGGTTGTTGTGGTTGTCGTGGTTGTTGTGGCCTAACTTGTTGTTGAGGGGGGTAATAGGAATGGTTTTGTGGTGGGTTTCTGAACTGGTTTTGACGGTTCCCTCCCTGGTTCCCCACAATGTTTATAGCTTCGTTGTTGACCACTCCTTCGGTTGTAGGCCCAACTGGTGCAGAGGGGGTTTTCCTGAAGTTTCTAGATTTAGGATCAAAAGGGTTTATCATGGTGGCATCTTTGAAGTGGGCTTGCAAATATCGGGCACTGTCATAGAGTTCATTCATGGTGGTAGGACGGTGCATGATCAATACATTCCTCAAGGAAGGTGTAGTGTTGCCGATAAGCATCTTTACTTGTTCCCCTTCAGAAATCACATCTGTCAATTTCTCTGCCATTCCCCTCCAGCGATCAGCAAATTTTATGAAGTCCTCTTCGGGCTTCATTTTCTCAGCAATCAAGTCTGTAATGAAACATGATGGTGCCACCCGGTCTCTGTATCTTTGCAAAAATTTGGTCTTCACAATATCGAAGTCTCCTACCTCAAAGGAGTCGAGCGAGTAGAACCATTCCAATGCAGACCCTTCTAGTGATCGGCAGAATAAGAAAGCAAGGACCCTACGATCATTTTTCCAGAATGAGGATTCGTAGAGAAAATCTTTTAAGTGGAGAAAAGGATTGCCAGTACCATTATAATGGCAATAGACTAGTAGTTCAGAAGGTGGCAGGTGAAGAACTGGCAAAGAAGGTATAGAAATCTCAGGAACTGACTTGGAGTCCAGGCGACATCTCAGCTCTTCATAACGTTCATTCATCTGGGTGAGCTGATCCATGATTGCCTGGGTGAGAGTAGGTTCTTGGTTTACTGGTGGGGGTATATGGTTAGAGACATGATTCTAGAATTGAGGAGCATGACTTGGCAAATTTACTGAAGGGAGCAACATGGTTGAAATAAGATAGCTGAACAAATGAGGGTTGGACCACAGATGGTTGAACTATAGATGGTTGTGTTAATGATGGTTGAATCATAGATTGTTGAACAATAGGTGGTTGAACAAAGGGTGATTGAATGAGTGGTGGTCGAACTAGAGGACAAGGAGATGAAGCAACTTGGTTGGCTTCAGCCTGATCTGAAGCAATCTTGCCCTTCACCATGGATTGTATGTGGGCGTAGGTTTCTGGGTCAGTATAGAGAGACAACTCCCTAAAGAGTTGTTCATCATCATGAGGAGCAGATGGTTAAGGGACCTCTTGGGCTTCTGACTCAAACAATGGATTAACAAAACCATCTAACGGAATTGGTTGGTGACCCATCTCGCGCTCTCGATGTTCAGCTTTTTCCGCCATTCCAACGTGCCTTCCAGACCTTAGTTGCATTGAACTTCAAGGAGAAAGTAAAACAAACAAGTTGACAAAGTAAACAAAGAACTTTTTTTGGTTTTTTTTAGTATCTTGCAAAAAAAGTTAGAGGTTTGAATTTTTGTTTGACAAGAAAATGATGCAAAGACTTGAAAACAAAATTATGCAATGATTTTGATTAAACCTTAGGTTTATGGATTTTGTTAAGAATTGTTCTCTTAACAAATGCGTTAGGATCCTAACTCCAATCTCCAATGACCAAGATTTCACACAATCTCACCATGTGTAGGTAACATAGGATGCTTCGGGTTTTGGGGAGTGGTACAACCAACCCGATCGTGAAGAGGAATACTCCACGTATGAGGAATTACGGAGGCCTTGATGAAAGTCAACCAAGTCAACTAGGAAGGAATATCCCATAAGAGAAGTCAGAATCCACCAAGAGGGTGTTTTGGATGGGAGGGGTAAATGGGAGAGTGAGCTCCCGCCTCAAAAAAAGGTGTAAAAGAAGGAGGTAGAGAGAAGGAGCAGAGAATGCAATCAAGTAGTAAATCAAGTAATAAGCAAGACATAAACTTAAATAAACAAGCAATCACACAAGACAAGCAATTAGAAACTAGACAGACAACTAGAAACTAGAATCTAGACCTTGTTTCTTATGTGAGCCAAATGGAGATAGTGAAAAGGTGATGAAAAGAAGAGGGTTCAGATCAGATAGTCAAGCAAAAGGGTGGTCCACGCGGGGACCGATGTGGGAACTGGGGTAAAAAGTAAAGGTGGTTCACGCGGGAACCGGTTTTGGGTAAAAAAAGGGTGGTTCACGTGGGAACCGGTTTGAATGTTTGAAAGAAGGCCACGTGGGGCCAATTAAAGGTGAATAAAGATCTGATCCAAGTTGGGATATATCTAAAGGAAAGTGGTTTGGTTCACGTGGGAACCGAAGTAAAGAAAGAGATTGGTTCACGTGGGAACCGGTTTAAAAGGAAAAGGGTGGTTCACGTGGGAACCAATTTAAATAAAATGACAGAAATTAAATGGCATACCAGCACTTCAGATCTGATGAAAGATGGGTGAAATCATAAATTTTGAGATTGCATGAAGTTTATGAGAGGTGGAAAGAAGGAAAGGCTCACGTGGGAACCGGTTTAGAACTAGAACTAGTTGCAAAACAAAACACTAAGCACCCACGGTTGAAGACATTGCTTGTCCCACCGTGGTCTCCACAAAGCTGTCGACTCTGAAAATACGATGGGGTCATCTCCTTTTCAGGGAAGTCCGTGAACCCAGATCATCACCTCAAGAGGGGATGAGAAAGAAAAAAAAGAAAAACATGAAAAGCAACTCTCACCTCGGTCCCACACTCACATTGATCCCCGAGCTTTCATCCCTTGGCGTCGCTCAATCACCAAAGAGACGGTTCGGGTCATGTGGGAGGAGTATGAGAAGTAGAAAATTAAAACATGTGGTCTCCAGGAACCGCGGGTTCCGATTTATGAAATAAAATTGAAAGATGACCGTGTGTACCTTAGCGTGAAGAGTGTGGGTTAAAGCTTCTCTTTCTTCGGCCGGCCGATGAAGAAGAGTCTTCAACGCGGTGGGTGCTTGATCTTCTGTGCAACTAGACAAATAAACAAATGAAAAGGACTATTAGAACTAAACAAAGTGAAGTATATGTAAAGAGAATAACATGAAACACACAATTGACTAGAAACTGACCGGATTCGGGTTATCTCTAACCCCTCTTTTTCTATTTTCTCATAAACAGACTAAAACAAATGAAAAAAATGAAAAAAAATTATAGGAGGATGGATAATCACTAAACAAAGTGATAGGGAAAAAAAACAGCAAGATTCTGAGTAGAATAGAGAAGGATATGACCAAATCTGTGTTGTCGAAAAAGCCGAACAGCAGTCCAGGATCTGCCAGGCGCGACTTTGCTTCTGTGCTCGTCACGACCAGCTCTGACATTGGAATCAAGTGACGTTGATTTAAAACTCAATAAGACTTGGAGTGGAAGAACTTTGATGAAGAGAGATAGGGCAGCAGACGTCCACACGCTGCTGTAGGGGCCAAAGAAGAGAGACCTGGCAGATCACCTGCAGAACAACCTTCCTCTCTCTTGAACCAACTTTTCTCTCTCTAAAAGCTCGAAATTCACTCTCTAAAAGTCACAAAATCAATGCAGGAGGGAGATTGGACATCTTGAGATGCCTGGGGGGTCGTGCTCATGCCTTTGGAATGACCAGAATCAGAGTCAATTTATAGGAGAACGAACGGCGCGATCAGGACTAAAAAATAGGGCACCTTGCGCCCTACCCCAGGGCACATGCACCCTGGTGCAGGGCGCATGCGCCCCACTGAGGGGCGCATGTGCCTCCCAGTGGGGGCGCATGGCACTTTTTCCAAAGAATTCGATCTTATCCGGTCGATCGGTTCAGCGGTAGAGTCCCGGTGAAAAATTTGTTCCCTCGTGCCTCAAGGGCAGGGTGCATGTGCCCTTAAGTGAGGGCACAAGGTCACGTGCCTCACTGGTAGGGTGCATGGGCACGTGCCCTGGGTCCTGGGCGCATGTGACCAGGGACCCGGGCGCATGGGACTATTTTTGCGCGTCCTTCTTCCGGAAGCCATTGCGAACACTCCCGAACTCAGAATTTGACGCTGTTTGTTGTGTTGGAAAGATAACAGGCCGAAGAAGCTTTATATAGCATCAGATCATCCATCACACCCTCCAAAAATTCAGAATTTTGTCCGGAATTTAGGGCAGTGAACAGAAGATCCGATATAGGTCGAAATGACTCCGACGGCAAACCGGAAAGGCACGGTATGCAAAAAAACTTGTCCAGACTGTGAATATGACCATAACCTTCAATACATGATCATTAGGCATTGGTCATTCAGACAATTTCCGTGTTTACATGATTTACGAGTGGCTTTCGCTCAGAAATTATGGTTTTTTGTGGAAAACTTCAGACAACATCTGATTTCGTTCGGCGAAGCTACAAATCAATATTAAAATACCCGGCATCATTCTAAGGTCAATCATGCATATTACCCTATAAAACATGAGTTTTATGCTCTGAATTAGGCGAATTTGGCATGTCTACAGTAGGTCCTTCCAAAACATAGTCACCCGGAGGAGGAGCCTAAACCCCATCTCCTCTAACTGAACCTACTGGAAGTCCGGGAGGCCGAGGTAGGCAGCATGCACCAAGTCCCATGAGATCTGGGATTACACCCGGGCCTGCAAGAAGTTCATTCCATTAGTTCATTCAACTTTATTGTCGAAATGCAAAAGAACTAATCATTAAGTGTAAGACAAAAGAAAACGTACCTCACGGATAGCCGAGAGCTTGAGCTCCTTGAAATCAGAGTCGTGACGGAAGACGCATCTCGACATCTACATCAAAAGGGGAGTTAAACATCACATCACTGAATTTTAATTGTTAATTATTTGCTTAATTTTTCTTCCTTAAAAATTTTTTTTGCTGAACACGCCCTCCATCCCTTTGGGGAGGGACGCACCCTCATGTCAGAGGCGCAGTCACCGCGTCCCTGCCCCCTTGAAAGGGTAGGGTGCGGTGACCACGCCCTTGGGTTGAGGGCCCGGTCAATGCCCTGCGTTCACCGCACCCCCTCAGCCCCATGATTCTTATTTTCGCGATAACTTGCTCAAATGAACTCAGAATCACATGAAACTTGAACCAAACAAAGAGCAAGTCCTGATATACATTTCTTGTAATTGAAGCACTGACCTTTGAAGACGTCTAGGACTCAAAAATGAGTTAGAACATTGGAGCTTCTTGGCGAGGAGAGATAGTGTGTAAGATGAAATGAAAGAATCTTACCCTCGAGAAGTATTTATAGAGCATAAAAATGTAAAAATGAGAGAAATTTGGAAAAATCACTCGGGGTTAAAAAAATTGAGCTGATCGTGAAGCCACCGAAAGAATTTCAATCCAATGCCCGGTTTGCCTTGAAAAAATTAGTGAAGAAAAATTCTCTTTTAATTTTCATTAAAAATCCCTCTTTCCACTTAACTTTGAATGTCTCAGGTCTTAAAATAGCTATGCATATTCATGCTTTTATCATCACTAGCTAACAACTTTCAGGTAACAAAAGAAAATTCTAGGCATTTCTTAATCAGAAATGGCTAAAAATATATTTTTCAGGGCCAAAATTGATAAAAATGGTAAAAATTTCAAGAGGCGCCATGCTATTCAAAAAATCGAGCCAATCAAGGAGCCACCGAAAGAAAATTTATTTGACTCACGGTTTGCCCTGAAAAATTACTTAAAGAAATAAGGCATTTTAAAATCCTTTGAAAATACATCATTTCATATTAAAAAACATCCATGGAGTTGAAAAATAACAAGGCATATTCATCATAATTGTCAACATCTGACTTGTGATTTTTTGAAACAAATAAATTTTCATTGAATTTTCACTCAAATTTGCTACATAAAACTTCATTGTTTATTCAAAATAACCACAACATGTCTGACAAGCTAAAGCAGGAAAAGAAGACTCTCAGGAAAGTAAAGGCTTCAACTCGGAGATGTAGCGGCACTTCCGACCGAGGTCCTCCTCAATTGGAGGCCTGTGCGGCATACTTAACTCGTTTCCCACAAGGCAACTGCTAAAATCACCTCCTCCTCATCATCCGCAGAGCCAAGCTGCCTGCCCTTAATGGGTGGTAGTTGGGACAACTTCAACAACACGTACCGAGACAAGCCGATCTGAGAGTAGTAGTGGTGGGCGTTGTACAACACAAAGGCTGAATTAGTGACCAAGCAGAGATCTACGCCGGGCGCAAAGCACACTTGGAAGTCCTTCTGCATTAGAGTAGTAGAAGAGTACAGGAAGCCGGAACAGTTCATAGAGGCAAAGTGAGCATGCCACTCTGGCCTCTTCTTCACCGATGCACACCTGTTAGCAACTCTCTCGCCAAAGCTGAGTGCAGCAATATACAAGAACAAGGGGCTGTGGTAAAAGAGCTGCGACCTAGTGGTCACCTCACTAGTTGGATCAAATTTGAAGTGAAGATCGGCCCAGCAAGCTAGTAGAAGAGCACTACCAAAAAAAGGATGTCCCACGCAAGTTGCGGACAGTCTGCAGTACAAAAAGCCTAGAACCAAGGCCCCAGCTGTGAGCCGCTCTAGATGCCGCTGATGTACGAGAGTTGATCAGGCTCCAGAAAGCCATTCTCCGCAGTGAACAAGAACACCGCGGCAAGATAGGCTGCGAAACCCTTTGCCCCAAGCAAAATCCGGTCCTCATCCAGACCAGGAGCCGTCATAAGAGAATCTATCTAGGCTGCCAACCTGGGAACGCTGATTCACTTGCTGGCCAACAAAGAGCTGATCTGCAGAGCCTTGATGAAATCCTACTGGAACTCCAGGCAAGAGAGTGATCCAGAAGGAATAAACATACCCTCAGTTTCCCTCTTTTGAGTCCGGGGAAGGCCAAGAAGGAGCTCCACCTCTTCAAGAAGAACCGTGCAATCGAAGTTGCTGAACACGAACATGTGAGTGTCGGGGTGCCACAACTCAACAAGATCTCCCATCAAGCCGAAGTCAAGGGAGTAGCCTGAATACTGCTTGGCATGGATCAAGAGCCCAGTCAAGCCCCAATTCTGAAGAGTCACTCTAATCGACAAACCGAGGATGTCAAGCAAGTCGATAAGCCAAGGAGAAGAGCAATAATGACGAGGTCCTAAGAAATTTGGGTAATCCTACACCCAAACAGGAGGTAAGAGAGAATTACTTAAGAAAAAGAAAAAAAGTGGTTGAAAGCTAGAATTGGTAGCAAACTCACCAAGTTGGCGCCGATTCTGGCCTTCAAATGACCCGGGACACATGAAATACCCCGAACTGAGCCAACATGCCGTTTCTTCAGTGGAGGAGCCATTTGGGGTGTTGGTAGGATGTTCTGGTAGTCCTATGGGGGGTTCATATAGGGAAAATTGGCCACGATTTGAACCAAATTTGGATTCGAACAAATTAAGAAACTGGCAGCAAATGCGCCCCCGAGGTGAGGGCGCAGTGGCCGTGCCCCCAACCCCAGGGTGTGCAGGCCGTGCCCTTGAACTGAGGGTGCGGTGGCTGCACCCCCAGTTCGGGTGTGCATTCGGTCAAATTCTTTGAAAATTCACCAAAAATTATAGAAAATTCATAAAATTCATAAAAAATGGGGAAAAATGTTAAATTAATTTTTTTCATGTTTTTTTTATTTAGGTAGAGTGGACATTTTTGTCCATTCGGGACTAACATTTTGATGAATGACAGGAATTGCTCACGGAAACGGAAGAATGGACATGGGAAACCCCCATAGCTTGCCGGCTAACATATAAGTCATTAGTCGTGTATTATTATTTAATGCATTATTATTGAAGACCGTGAATGTGGAGAAGACTAGACCAGAGATCCCCTTCATCAAAATCTACGACAGTTGGGTCATCTTTCATGCTCACAGATAAGCCAAAAATTGTGCAGTGAGGGACGATGGTTCCCGAATGGGTATCTTGACCTCATAGACAATCTATATCTTCAACTAATTGTTAAACAAGTCTTGTTTTTATTTTCTTGAGCCCAGCATGCATCATGTAGTATTAGTTGCATTGCATTTTTTGTTATCATTACATACATCCATTCATGATCTTCTACCTCCGTTAGGATATCTCTGAACCCTACAAGGGATATTCTCTCATCGTATACCCTAATTCCGATCTTTCTAATATCCCACCATGTTTTGTAATCCCACCGTGTTTGATAATCCCACCATGTCTATTAATCGCACCGTGTTCGGTAATCATCTTGTACCTCCAAATCTTTCATTTCTATCCCTACTGTGGCCACTGCAACACCCTTCTTGCTATTCATCCCACCATTGCAGTCAATTCATCCTGCCAAGGGCCTCCTATTTGATCAGAACTTGCATTGCAGTTATCTTCATGGTCTAAGCTTCAACATTTGCCTTTTAGAATTCAAGATCATTCCATTCCCAATTGAATCTTTTCTCTTGAAGAGCCTAAATGAATTTGAGAGCCTGAATGTTCTCGATTGGTACTTTCAAAATAAATCACTTTTAAATTTTAGCCCATCACAATACAGGAACACCTCAAAGATTAGGTTACGGGCTGATGATGAACCTATGAACCCATGTTTCTGTAAGAAATCAGTCTAGACATTTAAAATATTTTTGATTCCTTGAATCTAAGGTCTTAGCTATTATTGAAACCAAAACAACAAAATCGGGAACCGATTAAGAAGGAGATCAAATATACCTTCTTGGGATTTGACAAATCCCTCACCAGAGATGAAGAGTGGATGTTTCTTGCTAGTTCAAACTGTTCAAGTGGACAACCTCTAGTGGTATCCACACGAACTTCTTCCAGGGACCGGTTCTCCTTTGCTCCAAGCTCGAAAACTCTTCCAGAACGGAGTTGGACCATGAGGGGACTCCTTCCAAAGAAAAAAGGAGAGAGGGAGGCTGCCAAGGACGTTCTCCCACCCTTTGGCTTGATAGGGTTTAGCTTCTTAAGCATAGTATATAGAGAAGATGCAATTTTTCACAAAAACCCAAATCTTCTATATATTTACATCCTTTCCCCTGTCCTTAGAATTAGTTCTAATGTGTGTGACCCACTAGGCCCAATAGTCAATTTGGTTGAAGCCAAATTTTAAAAAGAACAATTCTTTTAAATTAAATCAAATCTATTATCTAATAACAGATTTGACGGCTTTCCGATCATAAAGGGTACAAGCCACATCCTACGATCCCAAATGACTTTGGAGAGTTAAATAACATCCATTGAGCCTTTCCATCATCAGTTACCACACGGATATAAATCCTCGTCCAAGCAATGTCCCGGTCGGTCAGGGGTTCGGCACTGACTGTCAACCCCTTTAATAACTCGACTCTATGAAATCTTGTACACAGGAATGGATCAACTAGAAAACTCCTTTTCCAATTATCCTATCTACCTTGGCCAAGGATTTAGAGTACAATTCCATAGGACATTCTCTCCCTCTTACCGAGAGTGAACGATCCCTTGTTGTCCTCCCAATTGTCTCCACCGAGTTTCTCTTGCACCCGATTCATTAACTATACTGGACCATCATGGTGGTGATCCATAAGTTAATAATCAAAGTACAAGATACACCTAGCAAAACATCTTTGGCGACTCAAGCCAAAGATCCAACCGTGCCACAGTGATGATAGAATACCCTGATAGACAGTTCAGTACGATACCGATCAGGGTTTCTATGATGGTCAGTTCAGTGAACTCATTCTACTAATGAGCACCTGTATGTGTATCTTAGTGTCTCCACACTAATGACCAATGAGATCGGTCATTTTCATCATATGAAAAGATATCACATACACAAGTTTGTCCGGATCCTTAATGTCCTATCTCAAGGACCTATGACTTGGAACTTTTAGATCACTAGCATCTTGATGATTGATCTCACTATCATGATCTCATCATGATTCAATCATCATAGCATATGATCAAGGATTTCATTACAGTATGTGTATCTAAAGATAGATGGTAATGAATAAATGCCTTTTATTATGAATAAGATGATACAAGAAATGTCTAATCATATCATATATGATTGGCTTGTAGGGCATACATTTCTTTCAGTTTCGAGGACTCCCCACCGCGTTTGGGGTTGGCTATTCTTCTCTCGTGCCCATGGCATATCTCTTACCAATAGAACATAGAATGACTTGTTGAAACATGGCGGTTATCTTGGACACTCGAGGAGATTCGCTTTGCTGAATCTGGTTGTTGAGCTTGTCTATATCTACACCTGGATGCCACCTTTTCAATCCATCGCCATTTCACTCCACTACATTCCACTACAATCCATCTCGTTTCACTACGTTTTCTCTATATTTCAATCCTCTCTGCTACATGCCATTCCCTTGCAAAGTCGACATCAACGCGAGACAAGCTGTAGACATGCCAATTTGGCCTGATTCGGAGCCCCAAACTCCTATTCCATGGGCAATACCCATTATTTGACCATTATCTAATCTGGATCGTCATGTGGAAATGAGTTAAGGACGTTGGTGAAGACCCCCATAAGTTGGGAATGGACCGATGATTTCCGGAACAATGACATAACCTTCAAGAGAGAGCCGCGTATTAATCGTGGAAACATGAAGCCAGCTCAATGACCAACCTTGAATGGTCGATAATTAAAGGTCTCAAAAGTCCTGTGTGAGTTCCGCATCATTCAGGGTTTCCGATAAGTCATTTCGGCAGTAGTCGATCTATAACAGCTTTTCGTTATGACTTTTTGATCAGTATTGACATGACTATCCCAGACCATGTGTTAGGCCTTTCTAGTCATCAGCAGGCATTTTCAGGTCATCCAAGTCAATCCTAGCCGAATACTGTCATCAACCGGGGCCACACAGCCGTTTCGGTGAATTTTAGGGTTTCTCGGTTATTCTCGATTTTTTCGAGGATTGTCTAATGTTTACCAAGTTAACTTTGGATTTTTCGATGATTTTAAGTTTTTTGATCATACCAGACTTGTTCGGTTATCATTTTAAGTCATCCCGAGTTGACCCGAGATTCCTCAACCGAAACCGTGCCTTTTTGGATTACCGCCTCAATTTTTGGCTTTCTATGGGAGGGTAAACCCGCAGTCAAAGCCCTGTGCGAACATCTCGGGAGTTATGCCATCTAGTTTACTAACTTTAGGATATGCGGTTGAAGTCCCTCTTTCCAATGCAACAAACGAGAGCCAAATCGGACGTCCCATTTGAAAGTTACGGCTCACGGAACACGTGCACAGGAGAGAGAGTGTACAGCGCCCTTACCCCCACTTGAAAGAGGAGGGTGCGGTTAGCGCGTCCCCAGACTGAGGGCACGATTGGTTTAGGAAACCGGAAATTGCCCCGATTAACACGTTCTAAACCAGTTTTTGGGAAGTTTCTTCCTTTAAAAATCGACCATTTTGACCGCGCCCCCGAGTTGAGGGCGCGCTCATCTTATCAAGTTTATTTTGCAGCATTTTCTGAAAGTTTCTAAATTTTTTTAGAAATAAAATGCCGAATGCACCCTAGGGGCATGCTGACTATACCCAAGTGCGCCCTCAGTGTGACGGTATGGCCTGCGTGCCCTCAGGTGGAGGGCGCGGCCTACGTGCCCTCACCCTGAGGGTGCGGTCAGCCAGTTTCCTTAATTTACACACGGTTCTCCATCTCTATAAATTGAGGGCTATTTCCAATGACCTAGGGTTACCACCCATGCTATAGCTCATCCAAGCTCCCTCCCAAGGCTGTCCTAACATTCAAATCCGATCCGACATTGAGGGATCGATCCCAAAGTGAAGAAGAAGGCCCGGTCCGTGCACTCTACATCACTGAAATTCATCAGCTTATACAAAAAATTCAAAGCTTTTTCTATAAAAGTGGTCAACAGAAGAATTGTTCCACTCCTCATCCTCTTTTATTTTCAACTAGCGGCACTCAATTCCAACTTGCTATATGTCTGTGGTGATTGCTGTACTGAGGGCGTACAACCAGGTTCTGTTTTTCCTATCTGTTCACTTTCATAATTTCTACAGGCCTGTACGGATATATTCCGAAGAAGTCATCAACATGATATATCTTCCTCTCCAAGTTATCCATACACAAAAACAAATGTCACTTGATTCCAACATTGGGATTAGCCATAGAATTTTTTGCACAGAAGTCGCACCACAGGAGACTGCACCCATCCGAGGGCAGACCATCCAGACTGGTTTCCTTTACTCGTTCTAGCTCCGATCCGAGCCACCCTACTCCATAAGTCTTTCATATTTCATTTACATTATCTTTAAGTCATTTTGGGGTGGTTTGAGGGCTTAGGGAGTGCGTTGATGGCTTGGATTCTTAGTATTGGATGACTTAGGGGATAGGATGGAGCTGTAACCTCCTAAACTTCCAGATGGAGGTCTTTCTACAACCCAAAAGCTGGTAATTTCATTTTGCTAAACTATCTCTTCAAAAAGTAACAATGGTTTTTTTGGGTTTTGGAAGAGGGTTTTGGGATGGTTTGAGAGCTTTGAGAAGGGTTGTAAGGACTTGGGAGTGTTGTGGTGGATGAGAAGGTGTGGGGGACACCCTTGGTGTGTCTTAAACCCTCCAAATGGGGGTCCTCTTATAGCAAAAAAAGGGCAACTTTATCTGCATAATTGTCGCATCAATATGTCTAGTCAGTCAGACTAGGTGCAGGTGCCCCACAAGTGGGGCACTTGGTGCCCTATTAATAGGGTGCCTAGTGCCCTACTTATAGCCATTATGGGGGCACTATGCCCAGTTTAGCCGAAACGCGCAGGGAAGTTCCGATTTTTTGAAAAACTTGGTTCCCTTAGAAGAATACTCAAATATACTTCACGAAAATAAGAATTTAGGCTCTTCAACTAGAGCAAAATCGCATGTCTACACATATTATGTCTAACACATTACAACTTCTCATTTTAGCTACTCAATTAAGCTATAACGTGTAAAGAGGTGTCCATTAGATCCTATTATCCTTCAATTATGTGTGAATTATGTACTTAAGCATTCCCCTCCTTGATCTTATCAAAGAGTTCTAATACTCTTTCCATTAGTATCTCTACTTCATTCTTAATCTCAGATAATTTCTCAAAGGTCTCAGATTTGTACTTCATAAAGTACATATATCCATACCTAGAGACATCATCTTCAAAAATAATGAAGTAGAAATATTCTTCTTTAGTCTTACTAGATATGGGCTAACATACACCTAGATGTATGAGTTCTAACAACTCATTAACCCATTCTCCATGTTTACATTAAGCTAAAGTGTAGATTAATCTAAATCAACTTATTTCCTCTTAAGAGGAGTATTCACACATAACATGAGAGCTAACATATTAAATATGATTAAGCATTTCATTAAGCTCCCATTGGCAAACACTTTGTCACTCATTCTTTTAAAACATATATCAATTCTATAGCTTAGAATAAATCAATATTTATTTAAGCAATAAATCATAAGATGTTCTTGTAGAAGGATATAATAGCAATCTTAATTATCAAGACATCTCCATAACGCTATTAAAGATTTGTACCTCCCACTAGTAATGATGCAACTTTTGCACCATTTCATATGTAGGTCAACATCTTCTTTATTAAACCTTCATTTACTTGCCATCATCTACAACTCGTTGTAGATATAAGATCCATATCTAGTATCTCATATCATTAAATGCATCCATAGTATCTAATATTATGATATCACATATAGTATCTAATACTATTAAGTGTATAGTTAAAACAAGTAAATGCCAATGACTTAAATGCATGAAGCTTCTCAATCTCCACCTATGTATTATGTACAATACACTTTGTACTTCCCCTTCCACTTACCATCATCATGATAGTGTGAGAATTCTATCTTATTCTAGTTTTATTATCTTTACCACCTTCTTTTACCTTTAACTATCTCTTATTTCTATCTAACGAATTTACTTCTTTCTTTTGGTCTCACCAACAATAAGTAATTAAGATGTGTTGTTTTTCTAACATGCCCTTAGTTAGCTCATCACTATGAGTCATGATGGATCTCATATCCATCTTTCCATGTTGCCTCTACAAAATTTTATGTCCCATAGAGACTAACATCTAATATAAGACAAACAATGCATCTTGGCTATGAAATAAGATGTTATCTATCTTTCACATCTTTAGATTGTCTAGGAGACACCTACTTCTTAAGTAGGATAGTTAATTGGTTAACTATGAGAACAATTCTCTTCTTTCTAAACTGATCTAAGAAGTGTGAGCCATTAAAACTATTTGACGTCCAGTATGCCCATACTAAGGGTGATTTATCATCGTATTGTATAACTGAGATATATTTTTATTAATATAACATTGTAGACATTCATTAAAATTAAGATATGGTCTTTCATCCTAATTTATGCTCCCACTAATTATTGATGAATTTGCATAACCCTTATTATGTAAATACGGGATATCACGATGAAATCCTAGTGGGGACTAAGACTCTATTAACTTTATGGTGATGACCTTGTGGAAAACATAACAAGTCATCCAATACATAATAGATAGGTAACTTTTACCAATTTCAACCCATGCAACTCTTAGTCATTCAGCCTCTAGAGTTATAACCTTGTGGGAAACACAACAAGCTATATACTCTAGTTAGGAAACACAACAGGGCCATGCAATGGTCCATCCCAAAGTTTGGCAAATGCCTTGGCCATGATCACCAATCTTTTGCTGAATGAGTCTTATGAGAAACACAACAAACCCATCCAATATAAGATTAGCTCATCAAGACCATAACAACAGAAGGCTACATGAGTCATTCTTAATGTCACATGTTTATCGATCTAATTAAAAACAAGGATCGAATTTATTTTAGTCTCACTAATAATATGTGCTAAGTATATATAATACTTTTGGAATATCATATATTTGAGGTACAACTTGTAGCACACATCCACATATCAAATGTGCATAAAAAATAGGTGATCATGGACTTAACCCTAAGCAAGCACCTAAGGCACCCCTATAGGTGCAAATCCTTGCTTCAGATGCTTGAGTTGGTATGCTCCCATTTCAGAAGGGTGCTTCTCCAAGTGGTCCCTCTCTTCAACCTTCCACGAACCATCTTTTAATAATTACAAGTGGCTTAAGGGTACACAGATCCGCAAATGTACATAACTTAATAAGAAATCTTGATTTTAACCAAGGGGAGTACATTAATAGAGGGAGGTAGAATATACAATCAGATTATATATATAGAGAGAGAGTGGGCACACGCTAGCCCCATTTAATAACATAACTAACAAAATATAAAAGCAATCACAATTAAGTCTATGATCACCTCTATACACACTAACATTCATCACATGAATATAAAGCACATATGTAATAATTATATAAGATATATCATATATAAAAGCATAAAATTTTATACTTTAATTTTTTTAATTTTTAATGTTATGCATGTTTAATTTTCATGAAATAAATAGCACGAAACCAACATGACAATGACATATAAACAATTTATATAAATTAAACATACATATCTAAACTATTTAGAACATTTATGTATTCCCAATATTGTGCAAAGTCAATAATTGATGTCCCAATTTTCATTCTGTAAAATCTCATTTTACAAAATTAATTAAAACACTAATTAATTATGTTAAACCTTTTAAATAATTTTAAATTTTAACCATGAGTAAATATATGTAAATAGGGTTTAACATCATCTAAAATGCTACTAAAAACTTTAAAATATGTTAAATAATATTATAGATTTTTTAAGATTTTTTCTGCTTTTTGGTAATTTTTCAGAATTTTCTATGAGTTTAAACAATTTAAAATCATTTGAAAATATGATGGGCGCATTTGCACCGCGCACGACAGCGTAATGCGCCGCTCTAGTGTGCGCCATTGGTGAACCAGCAGCGCGCTTGATCACTGGCATGCCTGTGCCGCTGCCGTATGCACCACCTGAGTACCGTTTGAGCACCCGCGGCCACCCTTTTTACACACTGCTCATCTAGAGGATAAGTCTCCTGTTAACTCAGACATATCTACATATCCCGAGCTCAAAAAAATCTGAAAAATAGTTAGAATCCTCAAAAATGCCAAAATAGGCATTATCATCAGAAGAAAATAGAACTCTACCGTAAAAAAAGAAATAAGAGGAGGTGGTCGACTGGATTCTGTAGTAGAAATCACCATCTTGCAACGAGAATAACTCCTTATCTCGGAAACCAAAAATTCTACAAAAATACAATATGGAATTCTCATCAAATGATGTTTTCAAAGATGTATATATACCTTCAGATAAATTTCTTTAATGATAGGAAATTAGGGAGAAACTGGCTGGTGCCACCAGACCCAGCAGAATGCTAGTTCATCGAAAAATCTCAATTTCTCTTCCTCTGCCGCCATTCAAAGCTAGATATCATGATAAAAGTTTATGAAATCACATTAACCTTTTTCAAGCCTTAAATTTGTCTATAGATGGAGATTTCGCAAAATCCCCAAATCCGATGACGGTTCGGGCATTACAGACACACCAACTTTTGAGGCTTCTCCTAAACCCTACAGAGATCAAAACTTCAAACAGCTTGTGCCGTTGGAAAGCCTTATATCATGAGATTCTATAGAATCTAACCAACATCTTATCTTGATTATATACGGATTATGGTGGCCTCGACAAAATAGAAGTTTGCATAGATTAGAGAACACATAAATTACACGAAATAATGTCAATTTGACGTCGATTTTGAATGAGACTTGAACTGGGCTTTGATACCACTATTAGAAATAGACCACGAAAAATTGGTGTAGTGGAAGTGACGATTCTTATGGATTACTTTATAATCTTTTTCAATCATAACCAAACGATGAAAATGAAACATTGATCAAATCAGGTTCGAATATACCTGATAGTGATTCATATAATCTTATAGAGAGAAAGGAGATGAGCTTCTCAATCTCTTAAAGCCGTTCAAATGTCCGATCTCCAGCAGTATCTGTAGACACACCAAATTCGCTTGATTCGGAGCCCCAGACTCTTATTCCATAGGCGATATCCTTTATTTGACCGTTATCTGATCCGGATTATCTCGTGGACATGAGCTAAGGACATGGGTGGAGCCCCTCGCAAGTTGAGAATGGACCAATGATTTCCGAAAAATTGCCGTAACCTTCAAGCGAGAGCCGCACGTGAACTGTAAAAACACGAAGCCTGCTCGATGACCGACCTTGAATGGTCCATAATTGAAGGTCTCGGGAGTCCCGCATGTGTTCTGTAACATTCAGGGTTTCTGCGAAGTCATTTCGGTAGGCGTCGGTCAATGACGGCTTTCGTTACGGCTTTTTCGATCTTTGCTGACACGGCTATCCCGAACCACATGTTAGGCCTTTCCGGTTATCACCAGGTCTTTTTAGGTCATCCGGGTCGATTCTAGCCGTATATTTTATCAACTGGGGCTATACGGCCATTTCGGTCAATTTTAGGGTTTCGCGGCTTTTCCGAGTTTCGGTTCACGTTTACCGGGTTAGTCTCAGATTTTTCGATGACTTCGGGTTTTCCGGTCGTACCAGACTTCTTCGGTCATCATTTTAAGTCATCCCAAGTTGACCCGAGATTTCTCGATCGGAACCATGCTCTTTCGGATCTTCGCCCCGGGTTTCGGCTTTCCGCGAGAGGGTAAACCGGTAGAAAGCCCCGTGCGAACATATCGGGAGTCATGCCGGCTGGTTTACCGACTTGAGGATGTGCGGTTGAAGGACCTCTTTCCAACGCGACAAACAGGAGCCGAATCGGACATCCTATTTGCAAGACACGGCTCGCGGAACACGCGCGCAGGAGAGAGAGTGTACTGCGCCCCCGCTCCCTTTGAAAGAGGAGGGCGCGCCCTCAACCCGGGGGCACGCCCTGCGCGCCCTCAAACTGGGGGCGCGCCCTGCGCTCCCCCGGTTCCTTTGAAAGGCGGGGGCGCGGTCAATTTCTTTAAATCACAAATTACCCCGATTAGCACCTTCTAAACCTGATTTTTGGAAGGTTTTCGCAGAGGATTTTCGATTATTTATACCGCGCCCCCGGTTCGGGGGAGCGTTACGTATGTCAAGTCGATTTTTAGCAATTTTTGGAAGATTCTGTCGATTTTTAGCAGTGAGACGCGTAACGCACCCCCGCTTCCTTTGAAACAGGGGGGCGCGCAGACTGGCCTTCTAGAGAAAGAAAAAGATAGAGAGGAGAGCAAGGATGTGGTTAACACCCTTTGCTTGATAGGGTTTAGCTGAAACCATTAGTATTTTATAGAGAATTTTATAATTTTTCCTAAAAACTCAAAATCTTTATAAATTATGCCCTTACCCTAGTACTTGTGGATAAGTCATTTTGTGTGTGACCCACTAGGCCCAATTGCCTATTTTGTTGAAGCCTAAATAAAATATAATAATTTAATTTAATTTAATATATTATTAGATAACAGATTAATTGACCTACCGACCATGAAAGGTACAAGCTACATCTCATGATCCTAAATGGCTATGGGATAATCTTATCTTCATTAAGTCTTTCCATCATTAGTTACTACATGGATCTAAAACCTTATCCATTCAATGTCCCAGTCAGAAAGGAGTACGGCATCGACTATCAACTTCTTAGTATACTAACTCTATAGGATCTTGTACTCAGAATTGGATCAATTGGGAAACTCCTTGTTCAATCATCCTATTTACCCTGGCTAGAGATTTGAAGCATTATCCCATAGGACATTTACTCTCACTTACCGAGAGTGGACAATCCCTTTTTGTCCTCTCAATTGCCTCCATTAAGTTTTTCCTTGTACCCAATCCATCGCTATACTGGGCCATCTTTATGGTAATCCATAAGTCAATGGTCAAAGCACAAGTTCCACACAACAAGGCATCTTTGGCGACTCAGGTCAAAGATCCAACTATGCAACCATGATGATAGAAAATCTTGATTGACAGTTTGGTAAGATACCATTTAGAGATCTAATTCGGTTAGTTTAATGTACTCATTTAATTAATGAGCACATATATGTGCATTTCAGTGTCTCCACATTAATGACTAATGAGATCGGTCATCCTCATCACATGAGAAGATATCACATACACTAATTTATCTGGATCCTTGTTGTCTCGTCTCAAGTATCTTATGATTAGAAACATTTAGATAAAATATCTCTAAATGATCGATCTCATTATCATGATTTAATCATCATTGTATTTGATCAAGAACATCATTATGATATTCGCTTCTAATAAGAGCTTATAATAAAAAATTTACCTGATTATTTGAATGATATATTTTTAGAAATGTCGAATCATATCATATATGATTGACTTGTAGGGCATACATTTCTATCAATAACTTCTCTAGCAATACCATAGAATCAGATAGATTGCAGCTTATAGAGATATAAATAAAGATATTGTATCTATCGTTAATAACATTGTAGATCCACTAACTAAAGTAGTTACTCAAAGAGTGTTTGAGCTTGACCTCAAGCTGATAAAGATCAACCAGATGGGTGATTGGCTTTAGTGTAAGTGGGAGATTGATAGAAATGTATGCCCTACAAGCCAATCATATATGATATAATTTGACATTTCTAGAAATATCTCATTCAAATAACGAAACAAATCTTCATGACTAGTTCTTATTAGATGTGAATATCGTAATGAAGTCCTTGATCACATTCAATGATGATTAAAGTATGATGAAATCATGATAATGAGATTGATCATTTAAAAGTATATGAAATAAATGTTTCTAGTCATAGGATCCTTGAGACGGAACATCAATGATTTGAGTAAACTAGTGTATATGATGTCTTCTCATGTGATGAGAATGACTGATCTCATTGGTCATTATTGTGGAGGCACTGAGATACACATACAAGTGCTCATTAGTTGAATGAGTTCACTAAACTGATTGAATTAGAAATTCTAAATGGTATCTTACCTAACTATCGATCCGAGTTTTCTTTCATCACGGTTGCATGGTTGGACCTTTGACCTAAGTAGCCAAAGATGCCTAGTTGGATGGAACTTGTACTTTTACCATTAACTTATAGGTCACCATTTAGATGGTCCAATATAGCGATAGATTCATAAGAAAAACCTGATAGAGGTAATAAGGGATCGTCCACTCTCGATAAGTGAGAGTGAATGTCCTGTGGGATAGTACTCTAAATCCCTGGCCAAGGTAGATAGAATAATTAAAAAAAAGAGTTTTCCAATCGATCTAATTTTGAGTACTTGATTCTATATAGTAGGTATACTAAGGAGTAGATAGTCAAGTCTATACTCCTTTTTGATTGAGACATTGAATGGACGAAGGTTTATATCCATATAGTAACTAATGTTGAAAAGGCTCAATGGAGATAAGATTATCCCCATAGGCATTTGGTATAATGAGATGTGACTTGTACCCTTCATGATTGGTAGGCCAATTAAACTGTTATCAAATAATTAATTAAATTAAATTAAATAGAATTATTCTATTTTAATTAAGTCTCAACCAAATAGGCTATTGGGCTTAGTGGGTCACACACATAGAGACTTATTCATAAGTACAGGGGCAATGGCATAATTTATAGAGATTTTGGGATTTTATGAGAAATTCAAAAATTCTCTATAAATACTAATGGTTTCAACCAAACCCAATCAAGCCAAGGGTGAAAACCACATCCTCAGCCTCCTCCCTACCTCCTTCTCTCTCTAGAAGGCGTCCATGGGTGATGAAGCTCTGTTCGAGAATAGTTCTTGAGGCTAGTGCAAAGGGAGTGTAGGCACCCGGAAACGGCCCGTACGGCGGTTCGACCTCTTTCTTTCTCTTCTTGGAGTGAAGAGTTGGTGGTATGTGTGGGTGTGGTCACTAGGAGCCAAAGCTCCAAAATATAGTAGAAAGAAATACAAATAAAGAATAAAATGACCATCATACCTTTGGAAGCGGGGAGATTGTTGGGTTCCGACTTCTCCTCTCTCAACCGGCTGAAAGAAGAGAACTTAGTGAGTCCTTCGTCTTTGATCCGGTTGAAGCTCCGCCTCGGCCGGATTTACCTACAAATGGCCATAAGAAAACATAGAAACAAGTGAAAAGATCATTAGTTGTAGTAAAAGTGTAGAACCATACTCAAATTCGAATTTAAACATGCAAAAGGGAAGGAACTGACCGGAATGGGACTAAATCCAAACCCTTATTTAGAAGGTTTAAATATGCATGAAAATGCAAATGAGTGGCTTAATATGTGCTAAATGATGTTAATGAAAGTTAAAATGAAAGGGGGGAGCAAAGGATCAAACGGGAGGGTAAAAGAAACTCAAAAAAATGAAAAACAGGGTCTACCCCTACTAGTGCCCCATATATGGGGCGCTAGCTGCATGTGCCCCCTTTATGGGGCACATTGACGTCAAAGCGCCCTATTTATGGGGCACCAGGGTCTAGCGCAGGCAGATCTTCTTCCTTTCTTCACGACGTCACCCCGGAGTGTAGGAAGACCTCCAAGATAAAAGAAGGACTTCTTCAAACAGCCAATACTCAAGTGAAGCTAATGGAAGAGTGTTTTGGCACTAGATGTAAGTAAAATGGAGTGTAGAGACCCTCAAAGTTGGAGAAAAATCATATTTCCTGAAGAAAGAAACTGTCGGTTTTTGGGTTTTTGGGGAAAGATTTCAGGATGGTTTAAAGGCTTGGGGAGAGGTTGTGAGGCTTTGGGAATGTAGTGGTGTATAAGAAAGAGTGAGAGGATAGACTTGGAACCTTCTAAACCTCCATATGGGGGTCTTTCTATAGCCTAAAAGATGGTAACTTCATTCTGTTAGACTATCCCTTCAAGAAGCAACTATGATTCTTTTGGGTTTTGGAAGAGAATTTTGGGATGGTTTGAGAGCTTGGAGAGGGGTTTTAAGGCCTTGGGAGTATTGTGGTGGATGAGAGGGTTTGGGGGACGCCCTTGGTGTGTCTTAAACCCTTCAAATGGGGGGTCCTTTTATAGGAAAGAAGAGGGCAACTTTATCTACAGAACTGTTCCATCAATATGTCCAGTCAGTCAGACCAGGTGCAGGTGCCCCACTAGTGGGGCGCCTGGCGCCCTGTTTACAGGGCACTTTGACCAAGTCAAAGCGCCCCATTAAGGGGGGACTAGGCCCAGTTTGGCCGAAACGTGCAGGGAAGTTCTGATTTTCCGAAAAACTTGGTTTCCTTAAAAGAATACTCAAATATATTTCATGAAAACAAGAATTTAAGCTCTCCAACTAGACCAAAATTGTGTGTCTACAGGAAGAACCTATTGTGGATGAAGTTCATGTGAATACGGCTAGTCACTGGACACTTGAATGGTTTCAATAGCTTTATAAGCTCATCTCTTTCTCCATGAATCCCAATCAGGTATATTCGAATCTATTTTGATCGATTTTTAGTTTTTGTCATTCGATTCTGATTGAGACAAGTTTTAAATGAACTCATAGGAATCGTCACTTCAGCTGTACTAAATTTTGTAGGATAATTTCTTACTATGATGGCTCTTTTTTAAATAATAAAAATATTTTAAAAGATTTAAATTGTATAAAAAATTTATAAAATTTTTAAAAATTTATGAATAGTTTTGGAATATTATACTATAGGTTATTAAGAATTTTAATGATCTATTAAATAGTTGTAAGCTCTATTCTCATAGTGTCATTCATTGTTATGTTTTAAAAGACTTAGTTAGTGAAATTGATGCCTAAATTAATTTTGTAAATTATGATTTTTTAGAATAGTGATTAAGACATTAATTTTACACTATAATTTTGGGAGTGCATAAATGTTCTAAATGATTTAGATTTACTTTTTAGTGCATATAATATATTTATATGTTTAATTCATGTTTTTTATTTAATAAATATTGTGACAAACATAAAATTAAAAACTTTAAAATTAAGAGTTATTATTTTACGGTATAAGTGTTATATCATATAATTATCACGTATTTGTAATATATATATATGAGATGTTTGATGGTGTAATTGAATAATGATCATAGACTTAGGTGTATTATCATGTGATGATATTTAAATGTTGTGTTTAATGAGGCCTATGCGTCTCTTCCTCTCTCTACTCAATTCTAATTGTAAATTCTACATCTCTCCATTTATATACTCCCCTTGGTTAAAGTCAAAGTTTTTAATTGAGTTTTGTACATTTGAGGGTCTACATACCCTTAAACTACTTGTAATCATGGTTCACCGGGTCGCGACCCGGGTCGCGACCCGGACCCGACCGGGTCGGTTTTGGGGCCGACCGACCCGGTCGCGACCCCAAGACCCCGACCCCATTTTGAATTTTTTATTATTATTTTTTGCGACCCGGGCTGACCCCGTCCCGACCCGGGTCGGTTTGGCCCCAAACCGACCCGGTCCCAACTCCCAACCCCACCTTCCTTGCTTGTAATAACAAGAAGATTGTTCCTGGAGGAGGAGAAAGTAGACCCACTTGGAGTAGTGTTCTTCAGGAAGTGGAGGTACATCTACATTGGTATTAGATATTAGCTTTTCTTAGAGCACGCCATTATGGCTCTAGTGGTGCATAAATTAGAGTTAAAATCTATGGTCATCCATTTTAATTTCTTGCACGTGTAATATGTGGATGTATGCTACAAGTTACACATTAAATATATGTTATTCCAAAGGTGTGTATATATATAATTAGCATGTATTATGATGAGATTAAAATAAAATTCCCTATTTAAATTAGGTTGATAAATGTGAAATTTTAAGAATGACTAATAAAAGCCTCCCATTGTTATGGTCTTGATTTAACAATTTTATTAGATGCATTTGTTGTGCTACCACAATGCTCATTTAGAAGGGGATTGGTGATCATGGCTAAGATATTTGTCGAACTTTGGGGTGAACAATTTGCATGGCTTTGTTGTGCCATCACATGGGCTTTGTGAAGAATCCATTTCCATAACCTAATAAATGGGTTTGAGCTAACAAGTGTATTTGATTTGTTATGCAACCACAAGGTCATAACTCTAGAGGCTAAATAGGACTAAGAGTTGTAATGGTTGCAACTGGTAAAAGCTGCCTACCTATTAAGTATCTGGTGATTTTTTGTGGTATCACAATTTTAACACCATAGCTTAATAGGGTCTTAGTATCTGTAGGATGTCATCAAGATATCTCATCTTTCTATAATGAAGGTTTTGCAATTTTTTTGAAAAATAGTGGGAACATAAATTAGGATAAAAGATCATATCTTAATTTTAACTGAATATCTCTAATGTTATCTTGAAATTATATCTCCATTGTAGACGTTAATAATAGACCATCAATTAAGTGGCATAATATATGCCAACACGTTGACTATATCAAATTTTTATGACTAATCTAGAACCATGAGAATTGTTCTCGTAGTTGATCCAAAAACTAACTTGCTTGAGAAGTCAGTGCCTCCTAGATCATCTAATAATATGAGAGAAGATGATATCTTTGGCTAACAAAGGTTATGTATTGTTTGTTCTTTACTATATGTTAGTTTCTATTAACAAGTAAGTTGTAGACACAATATGTATAGGCAAATATTAGATCCATCTTGATGAACTAATTGAGGGAAAGAAAGACAACAATAAATTTCCAACACTTCTTGTTGGTAAGACCAATGCAAGAAGAACAATCATTAGAAAGAATAGAAAGGCAAAGTTAAAAGTCAACAAGGCAGTCAATAAATTGAAGCCATAATAAGATAAAAGATAGTACCTTCAGAACCATGATGATGGTCAATGAAAGATGCACTACAAAATGGAGCTTGAGAAGCTTCAAGGATTGTTGTCATTTATATCTACTTCTTACACACATCATGGTATTAGATAGTAAATGTATCATGGTATCTATTAGATACCAATTGTGCATCACATGATAAGATGAATATGCATATTATATTTGCAAGCAGTTGTAGATGATGACAAGTAAATAAAAGCTTAACAAAAGGAGGGTGACATACATATAGAAAATGGTGCAAAAGTTGTATCATTACCAGTGAGAGAAACAAACCTCTAGGTCTTCAAGAGATGTCTTAATCCTAAAGATTACTATAATATTATTTTATAGTCAAGAACATCATCTATATTCCCTTCTTGAATAAATGTTGATTTGTTTCAAGCTACATAAATGATAATTATTCTGTGACTTTGGATGACAAAGTATTTGCAATGGGAGCTTGATAAATAGTTTATTTATATAAGATAAGGAAGCTTCCATGATATGTGAGAAATTTTCTCCTAAGAGATAATGTGTTGATGAGGACGCATTAGGGACTTGATTATGTTAATGAGGAAAGATTTTATTGGTTCTATAAGCATAGATGTATTAGGGTAAATGATTTTGAATCATTACCCACTTGTGAGTCTTGTCTCATTAAAAAAAGATAACTTTTTATTTAGGGTAAATAGAAAGAGGGCCAATGAGTTGTTAGAATTCATTCATTTAAATATATTTCTTTGATGATTTTATGTTGTAGATGAGCAAAATCAGCCTAACTCAAATCTTAAAACTTTTGCTCTATGGGTGATATATTGATCACTTCATTTAAAATTATTATGGGTCACTTCTGAGATGAGCAGCCATCTTTAACACCCCAAGGTTGTACTAAACAACCCAAGGCATTCTCCAACATCCTCCCACATTCCTTAATGTAAGAAATCCTTTTGAGAGGGAAGAAGAAAGCTTGGTGCGTGCTCATCGACATCACCTCTCTTTTTCATCTTTTACATAATTCTTAGTTTGAGTGCCAACAAATTTGTCTATAGAAAAAATCTTACTTAGTGAGTTTTCTTCCATCTACAACAAAAAGAAATCAAATCCAACATTTTGTTTGTCTATGAAGTTGTGCCATTGCATTCCAACATACCCCCTTAATAGGGCATGCTCACCATGCCCCCTCAACAGGGCACGTGTAGTATGCCCCAACAGCTAGGGCACAACCTGTGCACCCTCTGTTGATTACATGTATCCCATAATAGCTTTTTCTTTACTGTTTAAGATTTGATTAGATTCCTTTCAACTCATATTTCATCTTTAGTCATTTAAAATCATGTCTACACACCCTTGTCTTAATCTTGGACGATTTTGAGAGAGAGAATTTAGTGTGCTTTAGAGCGAGGAAGGTTAGTTGGGCAAGCGTCTATCTCTTCTCTTGTAGGCCACCTACAGAAGATACTACATATGCCATAGCAAATCGAGAATGGTGAAAATCTTTCTCTCCTTGTTCTCTTTCATTCATTACAAATAGAGGTCGAAGACTTCTGGATTGTCTATGGCAATCCCAGGAGTAAAGTCACGCCAGAAGGATTCAATTTTAGATCAATCACCTACATTGGCATCAAAAGCCCTCATTTATTCGACAAACCAACCCATATTTGCTTCCTTTTCTTTTAAATTCTTATATCTATCATATCTTATCATTTACATCATTTTACATATTGTTTGCATCATATTTTTTTTTAAATAAAAACTCAAAACAGGGGTTGGACTAACTGAAACTAGTCAGCCTTCTTCTAGTTTCATGTCTATCTTTTACAGATACGACACATCACCAAGTTCTAATAAATATTTTCACTTGTTTTTTTGTCTTTGAGTTGCATAAGAACCCAAGCAAACTAGGATAAGGGCTCTTCTTCCTTGGTTGGCCGAAGGAGAAGTCAGAGAACTCACACATGTCTCCTGATGATAAGGTACACACAGTCAACATTCAAGTACTCCATGCTTTATTTTTATTCACTTTCGGAGCCTGTGGCTTTGGGCAACCACACATTTTTGTTTCAATTGTTTTATCTTTTTTTCTTTTAGTTTTTTATCATCTTCTTACATGATCCAAACAGTCTATCTGGCATCCAAGTGGTGCAAGGGCCAAACATTTTGAGCACCAAGGTAAGAGTGGGTATAGTGAGTTTTTCTTCTGAGAGGTCAGCTCGATCTATGAGTATACATACATATGGATATTGGTTCTTAATGAAGTACAAATTCAAGACCTATGAAAAATTATCAAAGTTTAAAAATGAAGTAAAAAAACTAATGAAAAGAGTATTAGAACTCCTTGATTAGATCAATGAGGTAAATAATCATGTACATAATTTACACATTATTTAAAGAATAATAGAATATAATCTTAAATGGACACCTCCTAATGCTCCTTAGCTTAGTTGAGTAGCTATAAAGAAGAGATCGTATAATGTATGACATGGTATGGGCAATGACAAGCTTTGCTAAATTATGTCTCTTTTGGAACTGCACTTAATACTACCACTTTTCTCTTAACTAAAGTATATTCTAAGTTTATTAAAATTACTTTATATGAGATATAGAAAGGGTTAAAGCTTTACCTTATGCTTTTTAAGGTTTTAGAATATCCAACCCTTATAAAGAAATATAATCGTAATAATTTGGAATGTAAGACTAAGAAGTGTTGACTTGTAAAATGTCTTAAAAAACTTATAAATAGTAATCCTTCCACCCTTATGGGAAATAGTATATGGTGCTTAGCATGCTGTATTTCTAGAGGAATAGTTTCTCTTTCACTATGCCAAATTCATCACTTAGCTACGTGAGAAAAAAGTAGGTAAAGCCTATTTTCCCATAGGTATTTCAATTTACCTACGGGATCCCCCGTAGGAAGTCGTGCCGGGCTAGGACATGTCGATAAATATTTTACCTACGGTAGGTCCCGTAGGTATAGTACATGTACTATATCTACGCGTCAACAACACCTGTAGGTATAGTCCCTATATATACCTACGATCCATACACCTGTTGGTAAAACCTGCTTACCTGTTTAGCAAGTGTAGGTGAAGAAAACTGATACAAATAGGCATACCTATGGTTTCTCCTGTAGGTAAAAGTAGTGGTAAAAAATGGACGGATCTTTGGCAGCATTTTACATTTACCTACTGCTAGAAACCGTAGGTATTCATACAAGTTGTTCAACCACTCATCTATACATTGTTCCACAACCACACTGTTCCAAACAACCACTCATACACATCATTACATACGCCCATTCATGTTCCATTCAATCACATTGTTTCATACAACATGTTCCATGTCCCATGTTCCATATAACATGTTTCATACATTGGTCCACCTCTTCACACTGTTCCATACATCCTGTTTCATACAACCTGTTCCATACACTATTTCATCTACACATTGTTCCATACACCCATTCATGTTCCACCTCTTCACATACATTGTTCCATACACATGTTCCATACAACCTGTTCCATATACATTGTTCCATTCATGTACTCAAATTTCAAATTCAGTTTAAGAAAACTTAAACAGTTTTACACATATGAACCAAGTTGCTAAAATGAAAACAAAGAAGTTCTACAACCGTTTAAAATAACACATTTAAACATGTATTATACACCAAATATAACCTGGGTTTAGTAATATTCAAAAAATATAAATTAAATTTGATTCTATCACAATTTAAAACAAAATTCCAAGATTTTTATCAAGACATAAATGAGAGACATCTGTTAAACTTGATATTCAGACACTTCATCAGACAGTCTTAAAACACCAAAATCTCGGACCGAATCAAAGGACAGAGTTCTGGCAAGACCAATCTTCAAATGATATTGGTTTCATTGCATTTTCTAGTAAGAGCAAGGAAATAAAAGGATGGGGGGCAACCAGAGACCAAAAGCTTGGGCATCTAACAACTTTGTGAAAGATTCCCCACTCACCTGAACACAAGTGTTTGGGGGGGGGGGGGTCTGTTCAAATGGGAGGAGACTACATGTATAATGATGCCATGTGGCTTTCTCTTTATTTTACCTTATCTTGTATAGTTTATTTATTTTACTTTGACATACCACTAACAAAAACAATGCCCCAAGATGTAAGACCCCCCGAACAATTTGACTTGTTTAAGTTTAGTTGATTTGGATTAAGTCAATTTCATGTGGCTTTCTTATATCGGTTAATGTCTTAATACCGATTCAAGTGTGTTCGGTATGTTTTAAATGTTTTGAAGTTTGGTTCAAATTGATTAAGCATGAACTTAAGATTGTTAATGATTTGATTTCACATGTTTTGAGGTAAATTTGAGATGCATTAATGTGATTTTAATGTGTTCTTTTCAATTCGTTGTGAATTATTTGATTTGCACTTGCTTAAGCAATTGAATTCCAATAGATTAAGTACATTGTATCATTTTTTACGGAATGTATTAAATCTGATTTTTGTTGAATGTTAAGTCTTTAATGACTTTAATGACACATTTTAAATGTATTTTAAGGTTGGTTTGAATGTATTTTTAGATTTAATTTACTTAACTTCAGATTTGGTTAACTCTTGTTCGGTTTGCATCACATCCGGTCCGTCGGGCTAGTGTCGATGTCCGATCACATGCAAATGATTTGATACTTGAAATGTTCATTGTCTATTCATTTCCATGTCAGAATACATTTGATGTGGTAGTTCATGTGCCTTGTTCAATGTTATTCTAGCTGAATGTGTGCATGCATGTGTCCTTTCCATGGTGTAAAATTCCAATTGACCAGGAAAATTTTGGCAGTATGCCGCCTTATTTTCCAATCAGTGTGAAATTTTTAGCCATCCTACATGACATAGTCCTTTAGCTTTCCACATAGTGAGAAGGGTCTGTCTGTAGTGGGAAATGTATCCCATGTCTACACCCAAGTTAGCATTCTAGTGCATGTCGGATAAGCTACCCAATTTTGGAGAGCTCACGAAGTAGTGCAAATCTCCTTATTTAATTTTAGCATTTCACCTTCAGATTTAGTTAAGTTTCATTTTAAATGTCCAAGGCCCTATGGGCCAGCTTCATGTCTCATGACCTGATAAGGCTGGCTTCATGTCATCTCGGCCCAGTTGGCCCAATTCAAGCTTCATGGTCCCTAGCAACATATTTTGCATTCCTATGGCTCGGTTGGCCTGATTTGCACTCTGTTTGAACCAGAATTGAGAGACACTTTCTCAAGCCCCTTGACCCATCATGTGAGCCAAGGGGATTAGGTTGACACCCTCAACCCTGTCCTCACACGGTCCTACTGTAGCCTTGGTTTCTTGCACTTGTTTGCAGCACCTATTTTGAGCACCAGTTTGTAGCATCTTTATGCACTTGAATCCATCTTGTAGTAGTGGTCAAATGGGGCCTCAGAGGAGATGAAATGGACTAGATAAGGTGCTGGTTGGAAGGATTAAGAAGGGGACTGCACAAGGGTCAGCTTTAGGACAAATTTTGAAGGACTACACAAGGGGTAGTGGAATGGGAATTTCAATGCCACAAAGAGGCAGTTTTTGAGATGCAAATGGAGAAGATCACACAAAGGGGGCTGTCTTGATTGAAGTTGAGAATACTCCTAGGGGAGACTTAAGAAGTGAAAAGTATACTTGCAAGTAGGGTGGTAAACGGGTCGAATTAGGTAGCAGAATCACGAAAAATTATTTTCGATTCCGATAAGGGTTAAGAGGTTTTGATTTCAATCCAATCTGATTTCATTATTGGAATCGGAACTGAATTCAATAATTGTGGAAATATATATTAAATATTAATTTTTATTAAAAATTGAGTTAATAATTCACATATAATTACTAAAATTTGATATAATCTCTTTAAAATTTTATTTTTATCATTTTATGATTTTATATATTATATTTTATAATTAATTTAATTTAATTTAATTTATATATACTTATTGTTTATCAAACTTGGATTAATAAAAATGAAATTAACTTATTCCAATTTTGATTCTGATAAACTACCGAAATATCATATTTCAATTTTGATAACTTATATGATACAAAAACAAGTTCTAAATTCATTATTTTTTTTTGAAATCGAAACAAAATATTGAAATATCAAATTTTGTTTACACCCTACTAGCAAGTAACATGGTCCTTGCTGATCAATGTCGGGTGGAATTTGTTCTGGGTTCATTTGTGCTTTCATCTTCATTTCGCTTCTTCCCTCCCATTATTTGCAAAAAAGATACTTCATTAAATTTATTTTATTTGCAAATAAACTTAAGGTTTAGTGAAAAAATGTAGATATCAAGTCGCATTCCATGCATAAAGATTACATTTTAAAAATTTAAAGGAATAACGTTAAAACTCAACCTTAAGATATTTATATTAAATAGGACAGATTAAGTAGATGAAGACAAATTTTTTAGCAATATTCGTAGTACCAATACCAAAGATGATCTCAACACACGTACTTAATACCATACCCAAATAAGGTCTCAGGTAGTGCGAAAACTCAAAGTTTGAATCAAAACCTAACAGCACTTATTGGTGCCTTCATCTGAAAATCTAAATCCTTGCCTTTTACTTTAAGGCCCTTCTTTTGTATCAAAGTACTTAACTAGATTAAGACAACCAAATAAATATTAGTTAAAATCATGATATGCACATATATCTTGCTCGGTTTATTCCCAAGAAAAGAAATAATATACGAAAATTAAAGACCAAATTTCACTTAACATGTAGGAAGTGCTTATGATAATACAAGTAAAATAAGAAAGTGACTAGATCAAACATCAAACCATAGAAAATAATCATCTTTGATTTAACTAGATATTAGAAGTTAATTCGAATTAAACAAGTAGCAAGCTGGCCTAGAACACGGACTGCAGGAATTGTTGAAGCAAGTTCTACACATCAAGAAATATTGGTAACTATGTTTCAACTTTGACAAACACAGACATTTCCAAAGAACTCAATTTAGACAAACAGAAGCAAAAAGGCTCCAACTCAGATATGCCTTTCTCACTGTGAAACACAGATCATCGTTTTATTAACAATGCAGAAAGAGTTACAAAAGTATTAATGATAAAATAAAAGGAACATCTAGCGTTTCAGAAACCCACACCACACGGTGGAGAATGCTAAATACAGAACCACTAAAAGACACGCCCAAAATTCATGTGTTTATCGAACAGGGCAAGAGCATGAATTTACCTGCCGGTAACATGGACTACAGCTTCAACCATGTCCGCCAAACATATATAGAAATAGTTGATTATTAACAATGCAGAGAGAGTTACAAAAGTATTAATGATAAAATAAAAGGAACTTCTAGCGTTTCAGAAACCCCACACGGTGGAGAAAGCTAAGTACAGAACCACTAAAAGGCATGCCCAAAATTCATGTGTTTATCGAACAGGGAAAGCATGAATTTACCTGCCGTAACATGGACTACAGCTTCAACCATGTCCCCCAAACATATATAGAAATAGTTGATTGTGCAAACTCAATCATGCCCTTCCATTTCATGAAGAACACAAGGAAGGTCAGATGATCTTCTAATAATTAGTTTGTCCAATGTAATCAATTGTCCCAGGACTTGATGAACATCAGTGTCAAAGTAATTGGTCAAAGCATGCGCTTAAATAGGAGATCAATCTCGTTAGGCACAATCTTTATGCAATTTGAATTAAAGAAATAACCCTCCTTTCTTCTTGGATAAATATATTAAACGGTGAATATTAAGATATATGTACTTTTCCACGTTTTTTAAACCATAGACCTTCAAAGTCTAATTAAAATTAAATTAAAATTAATATAAATAAAAACCAAAAAAGGATTAGATATGAAACAGGGAGCACATATAATTGTAGAAAAAATTGATATTTAAAAAAAAGTAGAGGAAGAATATCTTATTTCTCATGAGAAAGGAGAACAGCTGAACTTAATAACATAACGTAGCAAAGTCACAAAATTGCCAATTAGATAAACCGCAAGCACTATGGCAAGTTGTCAAAACAAAAGGGCAAGGCATGTTCCAGGCAATGACACGCTAACAACATTATGTCACCAAGACCAGAAGAAACATAAAACATTATTTTTATACAACAATATGATTATGTGGCCCACAGGTTCTCACAAAAGGTATCTTCATTTTCAAAGCCTCCACCTTCGAGCATCCTGTTGAGAACAGCTGTTGCAGTCCCTTTCACGGAAATAAACTTGCCATTCTGTGAGTTATCCGCAATTTGAAGGGATGAGAGAGCTTGTGCTGCTATAAGTCCAGCTGAGAGTCCAGCTGTGTGACTCTTCACATCCAAACATGGCACTTGGAGACTTATCCCATGCATACCATTTTTCAATGGCACCCCAATTCCCCAGTCATCATATTTGCCTCCATAAATACTAGAAAACAAGTTTTGTCCTTCATGCATTTTGAGACTATCAAAGCCCACGAAAATCCCAATATCACCAGAATATTTCCAATCATCAAAATTTCTATTTTTGTTGACAACATGGCATGGGTCATCAGAGTCATCACCAAGAACATGTAGAGCTACTGCCTCAGCTATGGCTGCCCCTTCCTCATCAAGTCGCTGCTGCTCTTCTTTCTTCTTTTGTTTCTTCTTTTCTAACTCGGACCTAATTGCTGCTGATGTTGCAAGTGCTTTCTCAAGGCGTTTCTTTTTTCTTTCTGCTTGTTTGAGGCGGTCAAGTTCATCCTTCACTTGTTTTTTCTTCTTCGGTTTCCGTAAAGCAGGTGTCACATGACCACAACTTATCTTCTCCATGGAAAATTGTTTCCTCACAATACACTATATATTTCAAGAAGTGATTTACTAGTAGCCAATGAGCATTTTCCAATCACATCACAACAAGCTGAGATTCAGGCATTCACTTCAAAACTATGTTCTTTAAAACATAAGCCACATACTACCTAAGTTGAGCTCGACTGCCCTTTCCCTACACCCACTCTGGCCTGAAGGAATATCTCATCTTGCGGACAATGCAATCCCAAACAGAAACTACAGGAGAAAGCAAAAGAGAGAAATAATAAAACTTGATGGTCACATCATTCATGGTGTTACCTATGATATTCTCACACCCCTCCCAGCTCCTCATATTATTTCAACAATGACAGACAGAATCCAGATGTTCAAGTTCCAACAGCAACCGCCAGAATAATCAACTAAAAGGATCATATGGTTTTCCACTGCAATAAGATTCAAAAGAAAAAAAATAACAAATAATTAAAGCCTGATCAGTCCCAAATACAAGAAAGGAAAAACCTAAGAAAAAGAATGTCAAACCATTTTAAATTGCTCATGAGAAGAATCAATAAAATTATTAGAGAACACTATTAGATCCCTCAATAAGCTGTCCCAGTTTCAGTCAAAACAAAAGTAAAACAAAGCACATCAATCATCAAAACCTCATCAAAGTGATAAACAAAAATGGAGTAACCAAACACGAACAAATAAACGACGAAATCTCACTATCTTTTGCTTCTAAATTTTCAAAATAAAGTTTGTACAAAGCCAGATCCACCATCTCCAGTGATGAGCAACTCGTGTCTCAAAGATGTTAGATTTATCATCCTCCTGGACTTGATGGCACAAAACGCATGGTCAACTCCACTCAAACGAGGACAATATGTTGATGAAGTTCTTACTTTTCATCAACCTTCATGAGATGCCAAACAAGTAGCAATAGCCCTAATCTACTCCCCGGGTTTACAGCAATAAATAAATAAATATATATATATATATCCTTCCGCTCCGGTTCAAAGAGGAAAAGAAAAAAATACATCAAAAGATAAAACTTTCTACTGCAAAAGCCATAACCAGATGCCGAAAAAATCCCTAAATCATATGCTCAACACCTGGAAAGAAGAAAAAGAATTAAGAATTAAGGAGATCGATCAACCTCCCGAGCCACGAACAACAAAAAACAAACTACCTGTCGCAAACAATGATAATCACTCAAATCCAAGAGCAGATCAACACGATAATAAGAGAATTCGATATCAAAGGACCAAATTTAGGGATTACCTGACCGAATTGAGGCGCGTAAACAAGAAAAGTCCCCAGATGAACCAAAGAAAAGAACCTCCCGTCAGTGGACACTCCGTGGATTCCGACTACGACCTCTTAAAGAAGACAGAGAGTGAGAGAAAAAGAGAGAGATGGAGTCTGATCCAGCAGCGGCTACAAGCGGAGCACCAGGAAGCGTGGCGGTGAAGAGAGAAACTACGGGGAATAAGGCCAACGGCTTCGCAGAAGCGTCGATCAGGGTGCTGTCGGTCATTTCATTTTGTCGGACCAAGACTCCTCGACGGGTTAGCCAATCCGTCGATGTCACTCTGGGTTGCCGTACTTACAACTTAGGTGTAAACGAATTAATACACTCAGATCAGTAATTTGAAACTCGACTAAATAAAAGTTAGACTCAACTTATTTATTACGTTAAATATATAAATTTGAATTGATTTTTACTCGACTCGATAAATTTGCGAGTAATTTGATTAAATATTATATTATATATTTATAAAAATTAAATTATGAATATTAATAATTATATAATGTCACTTAAATATATTAAATAATTTTAAATTTTAAATTTAAATTTATAATAAATTTCATAAATAAGTTAAATATAAAGTTTTACAAATAATTTTTCATTAATTTTGAGTTTTATAAACGAGTTTTATATAACATAAGCTTAAATATGAATTGAATTTTAGTCTATCTACTTCTCGAGTTTGAGCCCGACTCGGCCCGATTAATAAACAAACCAAATTTGAACAAGGTTCAACATACTTGTTAAAACTCGAGCTCGAACTCTAACTCATGTAAAATAAACGAGTCGAGCTTGAACACCATACTACTCGGCTCGGCTCGTTTGCACCCCTACTTACAAGGTTGAATGTTCCATCTTTTGACATCTATTATTTATTTTTAAGATTGTAAAAATAAAACTCATAAATTTCAATTTTTAATATCATTTTAAAAAAATTTAAAAATTTAAAATATATATTAAAAAAAGAATTACTTCAGTCCGAAGAACTCTAAAAATGCCATTAAAAATATTTTATACAATTTTTTATAGATATTCAAAGAGTGCACATAAGTAGAAGAGAGAGTAAATGCTAAAAAGTATTTAATTTTAACTGTGGGGAACCGTGAAAAAAGGGCCGGGCTTCTCAACCTCCGGTGTTGCGAGATGCGTGCGATGGCGCAGGTCCCATCCACACCTGACGGTGTAGGAGGCGCTATTGGCTCCGCTTGATGGTAGACAAAGAGCTAAAATTTATTGGCATACGCTTGGATATCATTCAACAAAATATTTTCACACAAAAAATCTTAATCGAAGGAGATGAAATAGAATATCAAGAGTCTTTAAACCTGATGATTCTTGGTCTGCAGATAAATATGATATAATGCATGTGTTTTTAGCTTATTTCAATAATCTCTTTCACGATGAAGATCCCTCTTGGGCTAACAATCTTATTGGTTCATTATAGTTGTCTTCTATTACCCCGGAACAAGGTGAATCTCTGGTGGTTCCTCCATCCGTTGATGATATTAAAAGTGTGATTTTTTCTATGAAGGCTCATAAATCCCCTGGTAGTGTTGGTTTGCCTCCCTTATTTTTTCAGCACTATTGATCTCTAATCAAAGATGATATAACCTCTTTTATTCAATCTTTGTTGTCATCAACGACCATTCCGAGTGCCTTAAAGCATACAATTGTTACTCTCATTCCCAAAAAGAAAAAGACATCTTTATAAGAACACTTTAGGCCAATCACTCTTTGTAACGTCTTGTTCAAGGGAAACATTTGGATATCATTCTACTAAATATTTTCACACCAAAATTCTTAATCGGAGGAGATGAAATAGAATATCAAGAGTCTTTAAACCTGATGATTCTTGGTCTGTAGATAAAGATGATATAATGTATGTGTTTTTAGCTTATTTCAATAATCTCTTTCACGATGAAGATCCCTCTTGGGCTAACAATCTTATTGGTTCATTATAGTTGTCTTCTATTACCCAGGAACAAGGTGAATCTCTGGTGGTTCCTCCATCCGTTGATAATATTATAAGTGTGATTTTTTCTATGAAGGCTCATAAATCCCCTGGTAGTGTTGGTTTGCCTCCCTTATTTTTTCAGCACTATTGATCTCTAATCAAAGATGATATAACCTCTTTTATTCAGTCTTTGTTGTCATCAACGACCATTCCGAGTGCCTTAAAGCATACAATTGTTACTCTCATTCCCAAAAAGAAAAAGGCATCTTTATCAGAACACTTTAGGCCAATCACTCTTTGTAACGTCTTGTTCAAGGGAAATGTTTGGATATCATTCTACTAAATATTTTCACACAAAAATTCTTAATCGGAGGAGATGAAATAGAATATCAAGAGTCTTTAAACCTGATGATTCTTGGTCTGCAGATAAAGATGATATAATGCATGTGTTTTTAGCTTATTTCAATAATCTCTTTCACAATGAAGATCCCTCTTGGGCTAACAATCTTATTTGGTTCATTGTAGTTGTCTTCTATTACCCAGGAACAAGGTGAATCTCTGGTGGTTCCTCCATCCGTTGATGATATTAAAAGTGTTATTTTTTCTATGAAGGCTCATAAATCCCCTGGTATTGATGGTTTGCCTCCCTTATTTTTTCAGCACTATTGATCTCTAATCAAAGATGATATAACCTCTTTTATTCAGTCTTTGTTGTCATCAACGACCATTCCAAGTGCCTTAAAGCATACAATTGTTACTCTCATTCCTAAAAAGAAAAAGACATCTTTATCAGAACACTTTTGGCCAATCACTCTTTGTAACGTCTTGTTCAAGGTCTTAACTAAAGTTATTACTATTGTTTGAAGTGGTGTCAGAGTTGCAATCGGCTTTCACTCCAGGAAGATAAGGTATTGATAATGTTATAATTATTCAAGAAATTCAGAATGCATTTAAATGGATGAGAGGTAAAACTGGGTATTTTATGGTGAAACTTGATATTCATAAGGCCTATGATAGACTTAAATGGATTTTTCTAGAAATTGTTTTGGGTAAATTTGGATTTCCTACTCATCTTGTGAATTTGATTATGCATTGTACTTGATCTATTTCATATTCTTTAAATTTGAATGGGTTTCTGTCATATACAATCTTTTCTAAGAGGGGAATTGGACAAGGCTGCCCCCTCTCCCCTTATTTGTTCATTCTCTATTCAGAAGTTCTATCTTCTATGTTTTCTCTGGCAATCAAAGATAAGTTGATTTCAAGTGTTAAAACTGCAAGGGGTGGCCCTCTGATCTCACACATGATGTTTGTGGATGATCTTGTTATTTGTGGAGAAGCTACAGTCCGGAGGTCAAAAATTTAATTCATATTTTGCACAAGTATGAGAACATCTCAGGTTAGGCTATAAATTTTCAAAAATCTAAGATGTTTTTTAGTAGAAATGTTCCATCCATTCTTTGTTCTAAAATTTGTTCTATGACGGGTTTTCAGTTAGCTTCTAAAGATGAGCTCTACTTAGGCATCCCTTGGGATCCTAGAGGAGGGAGAAATTTCTTTTAGCAAAAAGTAATAAGTTAATGTCAGCACAAAATGGCAGGTTGGAAATTCAATTTACTCTCAACTGGGGGAAGGACTACATTAATTAAGTCCACTATTGCTCATCTTTCTCTTTATGCTATGTCAATTGCTAAGTTATCGGTGCATTTCTTGAATAAACTTGAACAACTTCAGAGGAATTTCTGGTGGGTCCATAGTTCCTCTCATCCAAAATGGATTCATTTCTCTAATTGGAAGGCTATCAAACAATCTAAAATGTTAGGAGGGATGGGTATTAAGGATCTCATTACTCTAAAAAAACCTATGGGTATGAAATTTTTTTGAAATTTCTTGAAGAAGAAGAATGCTCTTTGGGTTCATGTTCTGTCTCATAGATATTTAAGGAATTCTAGTGTTTGATAAGTTAAGGCAAGGCAATCTGACTATTCTGTTTGGCATTTTCTTCTTCTTGCTAGACCTTTGTTGGTAAAGGTTGGGGTGTGGAAGGTAAAGGATGGGTCTGACATTGATACTTGGCAACATTTTTGGACTATGGATGGGAAAGGCCACTTAATTCCAAAGAATATGGGGTTCTATTTCCTGGGAAGGTTAGTGAGCTAATGTCCAATGGTCATTGGAATGTTCATATTATTTCTAATTGGTTTGATGTTTCTTCACGTCAGCGTATTTTGATGGCTTCCATTCATTAATATTTGGATAGTGATACTCTGCTTTGGCCGTTTACCCCAGATGGTAAGTTTTATTTAAAGTTTGTATATCGTTTTTTACATGAAGCCGAGTTGCCTCTTGGTTCATCCAACAAGTCAATTTGGCGTAAACTATGGCATCTAAAGGTGGCGAAATTTCTTCCACCTAGAATCCTCTTGTGTATTTGGAAAGTCTTAACTGGTAATTTACCGACTAACTTGGAAATTTATCGAAGATGTCCTCATATTAGCCCTTTATGCCTCATTTGCTGTCAGGATGTAGAGAATGTAGAGCATATCTTTATGTTATGTCCAAGGGCTGCAACAGTTTGGATGTTATCTTCTATTGGCAATGACATTGGTTGGCAATTTTCTTCCCTTAATGTGCTTATTTCTTGTTGGCTGGACTGGATTTTACATAAGCATGATCACTTGTAGAAAATGGGAGTTCTTGCTCTGTCTATTATCTGGCATTTGTGGAAGGCTCAATGTAAAACCTCTTTTGATCATAAAGTGGTTAATCCTCACAAAATTATTTAGCAAGTTATGTATACAGTGGGCTTATGTTTACAAAATGCTCCACCATTTCCCGATCAAATTAAGATCGATTAGTCTTCTCCTCCTCTCAATCACCTTAAAATTAATGGGGATGGGGCGGTATCTGATCGTGCAGGGGCAATTGGGCTGGTGATTAGGAATGAAGGAAGAGTTGTGGTTGACTAGAAAACTAAGTTACTTCCTGCTTAACACCCTCAACTTATTGAGGCTCAAGTGATTCATGAAACTTGCATTTGGGCATTGTGGGAATCTCGGGAATCTTTTTGATTCTTAGAAAAGATTTTTTTCTATGTTTTTTTAAATATCAACATCCAAATTTTCTAGCAAAATAGGTGATAGACCATAAAAAATACTAGGTAGTCCGAGTGATATTAAAAGTGTATAGAACCGAGGTTCGGGTTTTGTGAAAATATTTCTTACCTCTCTCCATCGGATGGTGCGAATATCCGATGTTTATTTACATCGAGCAAACACTCGAACACCCTTGATTAACTGCCATAGTGATCTTGTTTGATGAGAGCGTGCACATCCACAACGTGTAAAGAATACAAAGGGCCCCGGCCTTTAAGACCCGATGAGATGCAAACAAGTTTGATTAGATTTTGTTTGATGTTGTTTGATGTTGATTTATGAATTGATTTTGATGTGGTTTGAAATGTTGATTTAATATTTCCATTTGACTTGGATTTGAATGTTGTTTTGAGTTTGTTTGAGTTGTTTGGTTTGTTTTACTTCAATTGGTTGAAGTTTATTTTATTTTTTGTTTGAACTTGATATTTTAGATGTGTTGATCAATTTTGACTTGTTTAAGTTTAATTGATATGTGTTGAGTCATTTTCATGTGATTTTGATAGAAATGTATGCCCTACAAGCCAATCATATATGATATGATTCGACATTTCTAGAAATATCTCATTCAATTAATTAGGCAAATCTTCATTATAAGCTCTTATTAGAAGCGAATATAATAATGAAGTCCTTGATCAAATACAATGATGATTAAATCATGATGAGATCATGATAATGAGATTGATCATCTAGAGGTATTTGATCTAAATGTTCCTAGTCATAGGATACTTGAGACGGGACATCAAGGATCCGGATAGACTAGTGTATGTGATGTCTTCTCATGTGATGAGGACGACCGATCTCATTGGTCATTAGTGTGGAGACACCGAGATACACATACGAGTGCTCATTAGTTGAATGAGTTCACCGAATCGACCGAATTAGAAACCCCGAATGGTATCTTACCGAACCGTCTATCGGGGTCTTCTATCATCACGGTTGCATGGTTGGACCTTTGACCCGAGTCGCCAAAGATGCCTTGTTGGGTGGAACTTGTGCTTTGACCATTGACTTATGGATCACAATTTAGATGGTCCTATATAGCGATGGATCGGGTACAAGGAAAATCCGATGGAGGCAATTGAGCGGACAACAAGGGATCATCCACTCTCGGTAAGTGAGAGTGAATGTCCTATGGGATAGTACTCTAAATCCCTGGCCAGGGTAGATAGGATAATTGGAAAAGGAGTTTTCCAATTGATCCAATTCCGAGTACAGGATCCTATAGAGTCGGTACACTAAGGAGTTGACAGTCGATGCCGTACTCCTTTCCGACCGGGACATTGAATGGATGAGGGTTTATATCCATGTGGTAACTGATGATGGAAAGGCTCAATGGAGATGAGATTATCCCCATAGCCATTTGGGATCATGGGATGTGGCTTGTACCCTTCATGATTGGTAGGCCGATTAATCTGTTATCGGATAACGGATTTAATTAAATTAAATAGAATTGTTCTATTTTATTTAGGCCTCAACCAAATAGGTTATTGGGCCTAGTGGGTCACACACAAAAGGACTTATCCACAAGTACAGGGGCAAGGACGTAATTTATAGAGATTTTGGGTTTTTATGAAAAATTCCATAATTCTCTATAAATACCAATGGTTTCAGCCAAACCCCATCAAGCCAAGGGTGAAAACCACGTCCCAAGCCTCCTCCCTACCTCCTCCTCTCTCTAGAAGGTGTCCATGGTCGATGGAGCTCCGTTCGGGAAGAGTTCTCGAGGCCGGCGCGAAGGGAGAACCTGCTGTGGATGAAGTTCGTGTGGATACTGCTGGAGACCGGACACTTGAACGGTTTTGAGAGCTTGAGAAGCTCATCTCCTTCCTCTCCATGGGATTATATGAATCCCTATCAGGTATATTCGAACCCGATTTGATCGGTTTTCGGTTTTCGTCGTTCGGTTCTGATTGAGACGGATTCTAAAGGAACCCATAGGAATCGTCGCTTCCGCTGCACCAAATTTTAATGGACGATTCCTTACAATTTTCTCATGTCGGTTGGTGTTTTAATACCGATTTGGGTGTTTTAGGTATGTTTTAAGTGTTTTGAAGTTTGGTTTAAATTGATTAAAGTTGAACTTCAAATTGTTAATGACCTGAATTTGACATGTTTTAAGATGAATTTCATATGCACTAATGTTTTTTATGTGTTCTTTTCAATTCGTTGTGAATTATTTGATTTGCACTGGTTTAGGAAAATGAACTACAATGGATTAAATTCATTGAATCAATTCTTCCAGATTGTGTTAAATCTGATTTTTGTTGAATGTTCTAGTTTTAATGATCTATTTTAAGCATGTTTTAAGGTTGGTTTGAATGTATTTTCAGATTTAATTAAGTTAAATTCAGATTTGGTTAACTCTTGTTCGATTTGCATCACATCCGGTCTATCAGGCTAGTGTCGATGCCCAGTCACATGCAATCAACTCGGCACTTGAAATGTTTATGTTCAAAATATTCCATGTCAATGTACATCAGATGTGGTAGTTCATATGCCATGTTCAATGCTGTCAAAGGTGCAAATGTGTGAATGTCCTTCCCTTGGTATAAAATCCACTTGATTGGGAAAATTTTGGCAGCATGCCGCCTTATTTTCCAATCGGTGTGGAATTTTACCCATCCTACAAGGCAGTCATTTGACTTTCCAAGTAATGGGAACGGTCCGTCTGCAGTAGGAAGCGTGTCCCATGCCTACGCCCGGGTCAGCGTTCCGGTGCATGCCGGATGAGCCGCCCAATGAAGCGTCCAGTTGTGGACTAACTCCCTATTTAATTTTGGCATTTCGCCTTTGGATTTAATTAAGGTTTATTTTAAGTGTCCAAGGCCCAATGGGCCAACTTCATAAGCACAATGAGCTGGTCCTCATGTCTCATGGCTTGAGAAGGCCGGCTTCATATCATGTCGGCCCGGTTGGCCCAATCTTGAGCTTCATGGGCCCTGGCGGCCTACTTTGAGCTTCATGACCTAATGGGCCTGATTTGCACCTCCATGGCCCAGTTGGCCTGATTTGCACTCCATTTTTGCACCTTGACATCTTGCTGTAGCAGTGGGGTAGGTGAACCTCAGAGGGGATGGAATGGGTTGGCTAAGGTGCTGTTTAGGTGGGCTTTTGGTAGGACTGCACAAGGGGCAGGTTTACGTGTGAATTAGGACTGGTTTAGAAGTGCACAAAGGGCATTTTGACATGTAGAAATCAGGGCCACCCAGCTTAACTCTTGGCCCGTCTGGAGGATTCCAAGAGGCACGGGCTGTCACCCCTCCTTCCACACATCAAAGAGGATGTTTGGTTTGTTTGGGGGTGCTGTAGGAGCTGTATTGGGTGTGTTAGGAAAAACTAGGTGACCATCAAAGGGGCCTGACATGGGTGCTCACAAGGGCATTTTGACATGTATAAAAAATCAGGGCCACCCGACTTAACTCTTGGCCCATCTAGCAGATTCCAAGAGGCCCGGGCTATCACCCCTCCTTCCACACATCAAAGAGGGTGTTTGGTTTGTTTGGGGGTGCTGTAGAAGTTGTATTGGGTGTGTTGCAGAATCTAGGTGACCATCAAAAGGGCCTGACATGGGTGCTCACAAGGGGGGCAGAACTTGGGCCAGCAAGGGGGCCTGTTTTGCATGCCATTCGGGGTATGATTGGGGGAGGCAGTGTAAGGAATCGTTCATTAAAATTTGGTGCAGCGGAAGCGACGATTCCTATGGGTTCCTTTAGAATCCGTCTCAATCAGAACCGAACGACGAAAACTGAAAACCGATCAAATCGGGTTCGAATATACCTGATAGGGATTCATATAATCCCATGGAGAGGAAGGAGATGAGCTTCTCAAGCTCTCCAAACCGTTCAAGTGTCCGGTCTCCAGCAGTATCCACACGAACTTCACCCACAGCAGGTTCTCCCTTCGCGCCGGCCTCGAGAACTCTTCCCGAACGGAGCTCCATCGACCATGGACACCTTCTTGAGAGAGGAGGAGGTAGAGAGGAGGCTTGGGACGTGGTTTTCACCCTTGGCTTGATGGGGTTTGGCTGAAACCATTGGTATTTATAGAGAATTATGGAATTTTTCATAAAAACCCAAAATCTCTATAAATTACGTCCTTGCCCCTGTACTTGTGGATAAGTCCTTTTGTGTGTGACCCACTAGGCCCAGTAACCTATTTGGTTGAGGCCTAAATAAAATAGAACAATTCTATTTAATTTAATTAAATCCGTTATCCGATAACAGATTAATCGGCCTACCGATCATGAAGGGTACAAGCCACATCCCATGATCCCAAATGGCTATGGGGATAATTTCATCTCCATTGAGCCTTTCCATCATCAGTTACCACATGGATATAAACCCTCATCCATCCAATGTCCCGGTCGGAAAGGAGTACGGCATCGACTGTCAACTCCTTAGTGTACCGACTCTATAGGATCCTGTACTCGGAATTGGATCAATTGGAAAACTCCTTTTCCAATTATCCTATCTACCCTGGCCAGGGATTTAGAGTACTATCCCATAGGACATTCACTCTCACTTACCGAGAGTGGATGATCCCTTGTTGTCCGCTCAATTGCCTCCATCGGATTTTCCTTGTACCCGATCCATCGCTATATAGGACCATCTAAATTGTGATCCATAAGTCAATGGTCAAAGCACAAGTTCCACCCAACAAGGCATCTTTGGCGACTCAGGTCAAAGGTCCAACCATGCAACCGTGATGATAGAAAACCCTGATAGACAGTTCGGTAAGATACCATTCAGAGTTTCTAATTCGGTCAGTTCAGTGAACTCATTCAACTAATGAGCACCTGCATGTGTATCTCAGTGTCTCCACACTAATGACCAATGAGATCGGTCGTCCTCATCACATGAGAAGACATCACATACACTAGTCTATCCGGATCCTTGATGTCCCGTCTCAAGTATCCTATGACTAGGAACATTTAGATCAAATACCTCTAGATGATCAATCTCATTATCATGATCTCATCATGATTTAATCATCATTGTATTTGATCAAGGACTTCATTATTATATTCGCATCTAATAAGAGCTTATAATGAAGATTTGCCTAATTAATTGAATAAGATATTTCTAGAAATGTCGAATCATATCATATATGATTGGCTTGTAGGGCATACATTTCTATCAGGCAGGAGGTGCATGTTCAAGTGACCATAAGTGGGGTCGAACAAAGCATGATAGTGGAAGGTTTAGGGGCCAAAATGGAGGGCCAAAAAGGTGCACAAGGGGGCTGGTTTAGAGGCCTGTTTTAAGGGACGGCAAGGGGCTGTTTTTGTGATGGCCAAATAGAGGGTACCCTTGGGGCTAAAGGATGACTTTCAGAGACCAACATGGAGGGCACTCAACGGGGCTGAATGGGCATTACTCAGAGGGTATTACACCATAGAGAGGGGTAGATAAGAGAAGAGGAAGAGTAGAATTAAAGGGCTACATCGGAGCACACTTCTCCAACTCACTGGTTTTTTTCTTCTCTCTTGCACTGCAGGTGGTGTTGAAGATGATGGGCTAAAGGTGCCACCAAACCCTTACTCTCTTGCTGTTGTATGATAAAAGGGGGTCTTCTCCTTGCTTATGTTGATGGATGAAGCAAAGGGATGAAGAGAGCTTGCTGCACTTGCTGAAGTTGGCACAACAATCAGGTGGGCTGGTTGCACCTGCTGCTGGCGCACCTGCTGGAGGAAGCTATTTTTTTCTTCTTCTTCTTCACTTGGCACACCAAAAATGGGTAGTAGAGCTTCCTGACTTGATGCTAAAGATGTCCAATCAAGGTGAGGAAGGCTTTGAGTAGTGTAGAGGGCGCACTAAAGAGAGGAATGGGCTGAAGCAGAGCTGGCGCACAGGTGGGCTGAGCTAGCTTCGACCAAGGCCAGATGTGGGGACTTTTTATAGAGGATTGGAGACCCATCTAAAAATGAGGAGGAGGCTGAGAGGTTGAGAGTCCTAATTCCCAAAGAGTTCTATTTTTACTAGACTTTTAATTGGGCTAGACATCTAACCAAGGTGTGGTGTATGTAAGATGCAATCTGGCGCACCAGCTCCTACCTTTTAGGTGAGTATGTGCACATGGCAGGTGGGAATGGTTGAAGTTCGACCAAAGCATGCCCATCTGATGGTTAAGATAAGCCTTGGATGATAAGGCTCAGATGGGATGAGGATAAATCAAGGGAGTGGTTGAGGGTGATAAGGATAAGCCATGGGAGGTTGAGGTGGTTGAGGATGAGAAGCTGGCGCACCTGCCCCTACATTGTAGGGTGTTGGCGCACCTAATCCTATATTTCAAGGCATTGAATGTTCAATGAAGGAAAGAGCTAGGTTCGGCCAGATGCAGCTTGGGTTAGCCCAATTTTGGGTTATTTTTAACCCGAGTTTGATCGAAGTGCTCCCGATCCGACGGATACAATAAATCCTGACCGAAATCATCTAAATACACCTTGAATTAATCCAAAAAATATGGAATGAGCAATGATGACCATTGATCATGTGATATACCAATATGTGTGACTGAGATCTCCCGAATTGCTCTGGATCTCTGATTTTACCGATTTCTCTGATCGGGCGATCTCGGCCGTCGATAATGCCAAAAACTGTAATTGAGTGCAATTACCTTCTCCCATTGGCCAAATTTATTTTTCATGCATAAATATTCATGAGATCAAATTTTTGGGCCATGAAAATTGAAATTTTCACCCCATGGGTCGATTTGGAGCTGATCGGACCATTATGCCCCTAGTGCGACGACATACGGCTCTCCGTCCAGATTTGCTCTTTCTTGCATATCTCTTCATCCGGGGGTCGGATTTTCAATCCGTTTTGAGCGTTGCCTAGCTCTATCCAACCTTGACAATGTGTTAAAGTTGGAATTCCATGTTAGAGTCCCAATTTTTCCTAAAGTGTTGGGGGCAAAATGGTCATTTTGGCCTTTCGGTGTCTGTTTTCCATGTTTTGGGCACCGTTGCGAAGCTCTCAACCGGGGCTATGCAATGAGCACATTATATTGGCCATTTGTGGCTTGTAAAGCCATGCCAAGGAATTTCCAGAGCCTGTTTGCATTATCTATTCTTGAATTTTTCGAATCTGGGTCAGATTTCCTACACCGGCTTTGGCATTGCTGAAATTTGTATAAAGCAAGCTAAGCGGAAAAATTTGATGCCAACAGGCATCTGCTTCTTCAAGAAATATTATCATAGAAGGTGATGTGAAAATTGTGGTAGAAACAAGCAATGGCAACAGACTTATGCCATGGAGATCAAGCATCTTGTTCTACTATGTCATCATATCTTGTTCAAGTATTCTAATATATGTTTCCTTCGTCCCAAGGGATTGTAATTATGTAGCTCACTCTGTCAAGCCCCGGATTTCCTAACCTACGCAGTGGAATAAATTTGGCGACGAGATTGGGGAATTAACCCCTAGACTACATCAGTTTGGAAAAATAAAGAATAACATGTCCCAATTAATAAAAAAAATGATTCAATTCCAAAAATAAATCATACCTTGATTTCAATATAAACCATTCATAAACCAAATTCTAATATCCTTCCTCTTCTGCACTAATCCTGGTCCATTACGCTTCTGTTGCGCTAAACCTGATTACCTGAAAAATGTTAAAAGATTTAAAATGAGTCACACAGACTCAGTAGGACCTATACCCAACTTTCCTATAATATTAATCAACCTAAATGATATTAATATACATTAAAACTTACAAATCACATTATAACATAATTGCTAAACTAATTATCAAGATTCTATTACTTAATTGGGTCCTTTCCAAAATAGATTAACCAATGAGCTGTGTAGACACGACAAATTGACTTGATTCGGAGCCCCAGATTCTTATTCCATAGGTGATATACTTTATTTGACCATTATCTGATCCGGATTATCTCGTGGACATGATCTAAGGACATGGGTGGAGCCCCTCGCAAGTTGAGAATGGACCATTGATTTTCGGAATATTGTCGTAACCTTCAAGCAAGAGCCGCACGTGAACTGTAAAAACACGAAGCCTGCTCGATGACCGAACTTGAATGGTCCATAATTGAAGGTCTCGGGATTCCCGCATGTGTTCCATAACATTCAGGGTTTCCTAGAAGTCATTTCGGTAGGCATCGGTCAATGACGGCTTTCGTTACGGCTTTTTCGACCTGTGCTGACACGGCTATCCCGGACCACATGTTAGGCCTTTCCGGTCATCACCGGGTCTTTTAGGTCATCCGGGTCGATTCTAGCCGTATATTTTATCAACCGGGGCTATACGGCCATTTCGGTCAATTTTAAGGTTTCGCGACTTTTCCGAGTTTCGGTTCACGTTTACCGGGTTAGTATCAAATTTTTCGATGACTTCGGGTTTTCCGGTCATACCGGACTTGTTCGGTCATCATTTTAAGTCATCCCGAGTTGACCCAAGATTTCTCGATCGGAACCATGCTCTTTCGGATCTTCGCCCCGGGTTTCAGCTTTCCACGAGAGGGTAAACCGGTAGAAAGCCCTGTGCGAACATATCGGGAGTCATGCCGGCTGGTTTACCGACTTGAGGAGGTGCGGTTGAAGGCCCTCTTTCCAACGCGACAAACGGGAGCCGAATCGGACATCCCGTTTGCAAGATACGGCTCGCGGAACACGCGCGTAGGAGAGAGAGTGTACTATGCCCCCGCTCCCTTTGAAAGAAGAGGGCGCGCCCTATGCGCCCTTAACCCGGGGGCGTGCCCTGCGCGCCCCCGGTTCCTTTGAAAGGCGGGGGCACGGTCAGTTTCTTTAAATCGCAAATTACCCCGATTAGCACCTTCTAAACCGGATTTTTGGAAGGTTTTCGCGGAGGATTTTCGATTATTTGTATCGCGCCCCCGGTTCGGGGGTGAGTTACGTATGTCAAGTCAATTTTTAGCAATTTCCGAAAGATTCCGTCGATTTTTAGCAGTGAGATGCGTAACGCGCCCCCGTTTCCTTTGAAAAAGGGGGGCGCGCAGACCACGCCCCCGAACTGGGGGCGCGCCCTGCGTGCCCTTGGTTTAAGGGCGTGCCCTGCGCGCCCTCGTCCCCTTTGAAAAGCGGGGGCGTGGTCGGTCCAGTTTCTAAATTTTTCACCGGCTTCCTTCCCCAATAAATTGAGGGTCATTCTCAACGACCGAAGGTTAATCCCCGGTGCCTAGCTCATCCAGAGGTCGTCCAAGCTCTTCTCCAAAGCTGTCCCGATGTCCAATGGCGATCCAAAGTCAAGAGATCGATCCCGAGGTGAAGGAGAAGGCTCGATCCGGGTGTTCTGCATCAGCCAACTTCATCGAATTCTTCAGAAAATCTGAGACTCTTTCTACGAACGTCTTCAACATATAAGATATTTATCTCTTCGTCCTCTTTCATCTTCAACTGACGGCACTCAATTCCGATTCGCCGTTTGTTCGTGGCGATTGCTACACTGAGGGCGCGCATCCAGGTTCTGTTTTCTATATCCGCCCACTTTCAGAACTTTTACTGACTTATACAGAATGATTTCGGAGAAGTCATCAACATAATAACTCTTCCTCTCCGAGTCTTCTATCTTCTGCAACAAACGGCACTCAATTCCGACATTGGGACTGCCCATGGAGAGCTCTGTACCAAAGTCGCGCCAGATAGTGCAACGTGTCTCCGAACCAAGGGCGTGCAGACCGCGCCCTCATACCTAGGGTGCGCCAACAGCGCCCCCAAACCCAGGGCACGTTCAGTCCAGTGCGCTGTCCGGCCATATTGGTGATATCTTCTCCGTTTTAGCTCTGATTTGAGTCATTCGAGTTTCTATGTCTTCGTCATTCATCCAAGATCATTTTAGCATCATTTTTATTTAGTTTTTGCATAATTTTATATCACAAAAAAATACACAAAAAGGGGTTAAGGCTCACCCCGAAGCCGGTGAGTTTGATTCCAATTACTTCTTTCTCCTCTTCTTACTACAGTTACTACACTTCTCACAAGTCTAACCAATCTCTTCACTTGGTTTATTGTTCTAGTTGCACAGGTTGATCAAGCTAGCATCGGTTGGACTCTTCTTCATCGGCCGGCCGAAGAAGAAGAAGGTTGAACTCACATCTCAATCTCCCACGCTAAGGTACACACGGTCAATTCATCTTTCTATTTCCATTACATAAAGTGGAGCCCGCGGCTCCTGGCGACCACAATTTCTCTTATCATGTTATAAGTTATTCTCCTCCGCACTCTCCTCCCACATGACCCGAATCATCTCCGGTGCTCGAGCGACGCCGTGAGATGAAAGTTCGGGGATCAATGTGAGTGTGGGATCGAGGTGAGGATCTTTTACAGCTTTCCGAGTGTTTTCCGATCCACTCCTCCTTTTTCCCAATTCTATCTTTCATCTTATCTTGAGGTGCCGATCCGGAACCCGTTTTCGGAGTCGACAGCTTTTTGGCGACCACGGTGGGACAACCAATGTCTTCAACCGTGCTAGCTTGATTGATCCGTGCAACTAGTTGTTTTCCAACTTGGTTCCCGCGTGAACCGGCTTGTCCTTTACCTTTTTCCATGACAATTTACCTTTAAAAACTTTCTGATTACTCTTCCTTTAAGATTGTCCCCCATGTGGACTTGATTTCTTGTCTTTAATTTCAGCCCGGTTCCTGCGTGAACCACTTTTCTTCTTATAAAACAGTTCCCACGTGAACCACCTTTCTTTTCCAACTCGGTTCCCACGTGAACCAACTTACTTTCAAATCGGTCCCCGCGTGGACCACCCATTTGCCGCACCTTTAGATTGGCCCCACGTGGCTCTCTTTTCATTTTGTCAACTCTTACATCGGTTCCCGCGTGAACCACCCCTTTCTTCATTAAAACCGGTTCCTGCGTGAACCAAACCCTTTTCTAAACCGGTTCCCGCATGAACCAACTCACCTTCAGATCGGTCCCCGCGTGGACCACCCCTTTGCACCAATTAGATTGGCCCCACGTGGCCCTCCCTTCCTTTCTCCAATCAAACAAACCGGTTCCCGCGTGAACCACCCCTTTTCCTTCAAAAAAAAAACTAGTTCCCGCGTGAACCACCTACCTTTCCGAAACTTGGCCCCCGCGTGAGCCACTTTATTTTCAAATCGGTCCCCACGTGGACCATCCTTTTACCTTTACTTCAGATTTGTCCCCAATTGGACACTCCAACACAAGCCGGTTCCCGCGCGAACCACCTTTTAGTTGCTAGTTGCTAGTTACTTGTTTACTTTATCATTGCTTGTCTTGATTGCATTTACTTGCTTGGTTTATTTAATAGATTTCATTCATGTTTGCATGTTGATTGCTTCTTCTCCTTCTACCCTCCATTTTTCATTTTTGCATTAGCTTTGCATCGGGTACCGGACTTGTTCCGATCCATAGGGCATTTGAGGCGGGAGCTCTCTCTCCCAACACACCCTCACCCTCCAAACACCTTCTTGGTGGATTCTAACCTCTCTTTTGGGATATTCCTTCCTAGTTGTTTTGGTGGTTTCCATCAAGGCCTCCGTAAGTCCCCATCCGTGGAGTATTCCTCTCCGCACGATTGGGCCGGTTGTACCACTTTCCCAAAACCCGAAGAACCCAAGTACCTACTCGTGGTGATTGAGTGATAACCTTAGGTCTTGAAGATTGAAGCAATAGGAACCATACCCAATTTGAGTGAACAATTGCTAACAATCTATCTAATCTAAGGTTTCAACCCAATAATTGTCGAGTAGTCATTTTAAAACCTTGTTTGCATAACTTGCTTGCTCCCAACAATTGAAAATAAAAAAATTCCTCTTTCAAAACACCTAAAACAAAAAAAAAATCCCCTTAATTTTTATGTTCAACTTGCTTGCCAAACAACCAAATTGAAACCAAATCAAATCAAACAAACAACCATAACCAAACAAAAACTCTCTTTGCATTTACACCTTTCATTTGCTTTCTTTCAACCATTTTGTAAGGAAATTTGACAGGATGCCCACTCTAAGATCCGGAAGACACGTCGGGATGTCGGACTACTACGGCCAAGAAGAGGAGTACGAGACGGGTCACTACGAGCTTCAGCAACCCATGGTCCAACCAGATGGCCATGTTAATGCTGTGATGGAACCTGAGGTCCAAGATCCCGCTCACCGATCCGCCTCACATAGTATAGAACAAGCTCTCAAGGATCTATCTCTTCACCTTGATCCTAAGACCTTTGCAATTATCCAATCTGCCACTAAGGGCAAGATGCCCGCCAATCAAGCTCCGATCGAGGGAAATCAAGCCCCCTCACCACCCCAACCAGCAGTCAGGCCCCTAATCATTTCTTCTCCCGGGCAACCCTGCCGTGTCTCCACTCACCCCGTTGTGGGGCATTCACATAACACTATTCCAGTTCCTGTTTCCAACCTACCTCTTCCAACTCAGTCAGCTAATCACTTTTCTCCCGTGGCTCGGGAATCCAGCCTCACCCAGGCATTAATGAACAAACTCAACCGGATGGATGAGCGCTTTGAAGAAATGAGGCACCGCCTCGATTCTAAAGCCATCCCCGAAATCTCTCGTCCCATCCTTCCCGGTTCTACACCTTCCTCCTTCGAGAGATACCAGTCTTCCAACGTTACAATGGGACTGGTAATCCTTTCAACCATCTAAAGAGCTTTCTTTACGACTCCGCATTCTGGAAAAATGACCGCAAAGCCCTTGCCTTCCTATTCCGTCGATCATTGGAGGGATCCGCCCTGGACTGGTTCTATTCTGTTGATTCCATTGAGGCGGCAGATTTCGACATCGTCAAGGCAAAGTTTCTACAGAGGTACAAGGATCGGGTGGGGCCAGCCTGCTCGATAACTGATTTAATTGCCGAAAAGATGAGGCCGGATGAGGACTTTGCTGAGAGGCTAGTAGATACCATCTTAGAGGGGGAGCAGGTGAGGATGCTCATTAGGAACACAACGCCCAACTTTCGCAATCTCCTGATCATGCACTGCCCAACAACCATGAGTGAGTTGTGTGATAGCGCCCGCTACCTCCAAGCCCACTTTAAGGACGCATCCATGATCAACCCGTTCGACACCAAGCCCCGTAACACTAGAAAGCCTACACCTGTAGGACCCACCACCGAAGGGGTAGTAAACAATGAGAGCATCAATGCCATGGGTAACCAGGGTGGGTATTGCCAAAGCCAATACCGTAACCCACCACCCAATCAACAATACCGCCCAGCTCCTCAACCAGCTCCTTAGCCCTAGCAGCAACTTGCATACAACCCAGCACCACCACAACAACCCACCTATAACCGAGCGCCCCAGCAAACCAAATGCCAACAATCGAGCGCCTCAACAACAACATGTCTACAACCGACTCCAACCACAACAACAAGCCTACAACCAAGTGCCACCACCGGCCAACCGACCTAGGAGGGGGGACCCAAGAGAGAATACTATCCTCAACTGCCATTCCCCCTCACCGATATCTTTAATGCATTGATGGCTGAACAGCAGTTTGAACTTCCAAAGGAGAGAGAAGGATGGCCAGCCAATGTTGACACAACCAAGTACTGCGCTTATCATCGGTATCCTGGGCACACGGTGGATGTATGTTTCCAGTTTAAAGACTACATCCAAGACCTGAATGATCAATGGAACATATTGACTGGGCACAGATGGGAGAATCTATTCAAGCAATGAAGGCACGTCAGAATCAACCGCGGCGACAGCAAGCACAACAGCAGCCCGACCTGGGCATAGTCCAAGATCCGCTCCCGGTACATGCACCCGTACAAGCACCGGCACCAGCACCACCAAACCAACAACTCGGCCTCATCCACTCCGCCATCGAGGAGTCAACCCACCATTCCCAGGGTTGGCAGGTCAAGGATCAAATTACCTCCATGCCCGCCATACCAACCCCACCTACAAACCGCACCATACTCTCCATACCAAGAGTTGCCCCCAGCCCACAAACTACCCAAACACCACTACCCTCACCAACCATTAACCCTCCACGGTTCTTAATCATTAGACCGCCACCAGCCTCCCAACCGGCACCCCAACCATCACCCCAACCTAACCCACCAACCACCATTAATCCTCCGCGGCGTCTAATCATTAGACCGCCACCAACACCAGACATCACCTAACCTACCAGTCACCGCCACTCCACGACCCCTCATCATTAGACCATCACCACAAACACCCCAACCATCACCCAACATACCGGCCTCCACCAATCCACGACCCCTCATCATCCGATCCTCACCACCCCTACCTACCATGGGCTCCTCAACCTACCAACCAACCCTACCCTCACCATCATCACCACTTCCCCCTACCACGCTGGCGCCGGTACTTTGTAGCGGGAGGATGTTCCAAAGGGTCTTCCCCCAGGCCGGGATGCAACCACAGGAACAGGTAGAAGAGGAGGTAGTGGAAGAACCGTTGCCCGGCACGGCATATGACCTATTGAAGCATCTGGACAAAATGACGGCATGAATTTCAATCCTAGAGCTGATAAAGAGGTCAAAGAACCATCAGGACATTCTACAACAATATCTGCAGCGGGTCATGGTCAATGAGGACCTCCTGCCCGAGAAGATCATTACTGTCCTGACCCCGAGGAGTGAACATCCGGCACTCACATTTACACAGGAGGAGTTGGCACGGCCAGAGATCATAAAGTATGCCTTGCATGTCGCAGTAGTCATCCGAGGCATGGAGATCAAGTCCTGCTTGATTGACACCGGAGCATCCATAAATGTCATGCCGCCAGAAACATTGCAACTTTGCGGCATCTCTGATGAAGAAATCGAGCCTTCTGCCGTCACGGTGACCGCATATGACAACTCCCGGAAGCCGGCACGAGGGGTGGTTACGTTGGAAGTAGGGCTCGGGCCGTGTGCTGTCACCGCCGAGTTTCACATTCTAGAATTGGACCCTACATTCAAAGCCATCTTGGGACGCCCGTACCTTGAGGCAATAGGAGTTGTTACCTCCACTAATCATCAGTGTCTGAAGTTCCCATACAAGGGCCAGGTGATCAAAGTAACCAACATCCCCATTCTGAATGACATGGATGACCCCTCTTCTGCACTGCCAATATCAAAATTTGTTCAACCGTTGGTTTCCACTAAAGAGCTGCCCGAGGTCATGATGTTAACGACGCCTCCAGATACAGTTGCATGGCGGATGATGAAAAGGATGGGCTATCAGCCAGGAAAGGGGTTGGGAAAGGAGCTGCAGGGGGTTGTGCACCCCATTAAAGTCGTACAAAGACCAAAGAGACACGGGCTTGGCTATGAGCCCAGTTTCACTCCGCGGATGGTCTACCGGCCAAAAAATGCCATGGGACTCCAAAAATTCTTTATCAAAGGGGAGACCATGATGATGGCCGGGGACGAAGAAGAAGAACCAGTCAAGAGGAAGAAGGCACCAGAGCAAGAGGAGGAAGTGGACAACCTGAGTTCATCTTTGGCTCGGTTGTTCATAGAGTAGGAAGAACCAGTCGAGGACAAGTCCATCTCTAAACAACTTGTCCACTCGAACCCACCTCCAAACAACATCCCGCGTGAGCCATATCCTACGGTCACGTATTTCAAAATCCTCACTCTATCCCTCTTGGATTCACTTGATGGGCTATCTAGCCTGATTCCCACTTCTGGGCCAAAATGGCCACCTGAACTGATCATTGGGCCTGAGAGCCCATTCAAATCTTCTTACTCCACTGGGCTTCTATGCCCATTCCAATCCAACAACCTTGGGCCTGCGTGCCCACCAGTTGGGCCCACGTGCCCTTTAGATTTATTTTCTTGTTTTGGGCCCGCGTGCCCACCATTTGGGCCCACGTGCCCCTTAGATCTTTTCACCAGCTTTGGGCCTATCTGCCCATTTCTTGTCATCATCGGGCCCGCAAGCCCATTTTTATCCCATTTTCTTAAGCTTTCTATTTCTGCTCGAGCCCCATCGGCTCATTCTCTTTTTGTTATTGAAAATACCCAAAATACCCAAAAAAAAACCTCCTCTCGCAAAATAAGTTTTCCATTGAGGAGACGTCTCTACTTGTCTCGGAGGGTGCTCCCAACCAGGGACCCCTCTTCTCCAACTCTCTGATCGATCTGCTCGATCCTTCACCCATTGTAAATACCACCTTTTCAATTCCGTCTTCTTTAGGAGTAATTAGGGTAGAAAAGAAGAAAATTCGAGGTAAACGTGTGCTAGAGAGATATCTCCAGCAAATTGCTCAACAATGCAAGGAATGTGCAAGGCTGCCAAGGTTTTTGGAAAATGCTATCCAGCTTGATGAAATCCAATATGAGGATGAATTCAATGTAGATCATACACTGGGAGTTTACGAGGTCTTATCAGAAAAAGATCCTGATTTCGAGGATGGAATTGAGGACTTGGCTGATGCGTATGCATCTGGACTTAAAAGATTTGAAGAACCATTAGCCACGGTGGATGAACCGACAAAAGAACTGAATCTTGGAACACCGGAAGATCCCAAGACAATACTTCTAAGTGCAAACCTCACTCCCACTGAGGAACAGAGTTTAATTGAAATTTTGGAAGAATATAAGGACACGTTCGCATGGACATACGAAGACATGCCGGGGTTAGACAACTCCTTAGTTGAACATCGTCTAACTTTGAAACCTGGAGTTACCCTGGTCAAACAAAAATTAAGGAGATTCTACCCTGATGTTGCACTTAAGATGAAAGAAGAGGTCGACAAGTTACATCAAGCAAAATTTATTAAGGATGTCCTCTATCCGCAATGGGTGGCAAACATAGTCCCTGTCATGAAGAGAGATGGTAGAGTTTGGATCTGTATAGACTTCAGGGACTTGAACCGAGCATGTCCAAAAGATGACTTTCCTCTACCTCATATTGACGTACTAGTTGATAACACTGCTGGATTCGAGATGCTATCATTCATGGATGGCTATTCCGGTTATAATCAAATCCGGTTGGCCGAAGAGGATCAGGAGAAGACCTCGTTCACCACACCTTGGGGAACCTACTGCTATGTCGTCATGCCCTTTGGACTGAAGAATGCTGGTGCTACCTATCAGAGGGAAATAATGGCTATCTTCCATGACATGATGCATACCCTTGTAGAGGTGTACGTGGACGACATGGTCGTTAAGTCCAAAAGCCGAGAAGATCATCCTGAAGTGTTAAGAAAGGTCTTGCAAAGGGCTAGGGAATATAAATTGAAAATGAACCCAAAGAAATGTATGTTTGGAGTATCCTCAGGAAAGTTATTAGGGTTCATAGTGAGTAAAAGGGGCATAGAGATCGACCCAAACAAGGCCAAGGCAATCATTGGTATGCCTCCTCCAAGAAATATGAAAGAACTTCAAGGATTAATCGGGAGGCTACAGTTTGTCCGCCGGTTCATCTCACAACACTCCCAAAGGTGTAAACCTTTCTATGAGTTGACCAAGGCGAGGGCCAAGTTCAAATGGGATTCGAAGTGCCAGGATGCATTCGATGGTTTGAAAAGATACCTGGCTAGTCCCCCTGTGCTTAGACCACCAGTCCCTGGCAAGCCCTTAGTTTTGTATATCTCGGTTTTGGAGAATTCTCTTGGGGCAGTCCTTGCACAGGTGGATGAAGAAGGGAAAGAGAGGGCAACTTACTATTTGTCAAAGATCTTTGATCCATGCGAGCAGAAGTATACTGTAGTGGAAAAGACCTGTGCTGCACTAGTCTGGGTAGTTCAGAAGCTTAAACACTATTTCTTAGCTCATGAGATCAACCTTATTGCCCGCATCAATCCCATCAAATTCCTTCTGGAGAAAACTGTTCTAACTGATCGTTTAGGTCGTTGGCAGAGCTTCCTCTCCCAGTTTGATATCACCTATGTCCCCCAGAAGGCGATTAAGGGCTATGCCATTGCCAAACATCTAGCCCATCACCCTATACCCCTCTTTGACCCGGTCCAATCGGAGCTCCCGGATGACGAACTAATGTTGATCCGTCCTTCCCACCTTTGGACATTATATTTTGACGGGGCTCTGAATTCACACAGTAAAGGAATAGGAATCGTCCTTCTATCACCCGAGGGTGTCACCATTCCACAGACATTTCAGCTTGACTTCCCAGCAACCAACAATATAGCTGAATACGAAGCCTTGCTGGCCGGGCTGGAGGCCGCTCATTTCTATGGTGCCACGGAATTGAGGGTGATAGGTGATAGCCAACTAATCCTTCGCCAAGTCCTAACTAAATACCGAACTTCTCATCCAAACCTCAAACCTTACCATGAACTCACCTTTTGCTACATCAAACTCTTTTCCAAACTCACTTTTGTCCATGTTCCTCGAGCTCATAACATCCTTGCTGATGCCCTAGCCTCCTTAGCTTCATCTCTATCAGTCCCGCTAGGTAGACAGGTGCGGACTATTCATGTCCATAGAAGGTCGATGCCAGCGATTAAGGATGGTCGATTTCTAAAAGTCAAGGAGAGATTTGGCAGGAAGGAATATTTGGAGCAGAAATAGGAAGTTTCTCTAATCGAGTTGGAAGAGTTAGATGAGGGTGAGAGGCCTTGGTTTGATGAGATCGCAAGGTATTGTCAAGATCAGTCATATCCACCTGGATCAAATGCAAAAGAAAAGAAGGCCATCAGGAGGGTATCCCAGAGGTATACCATCCTAGGAGGGGTGCTCTACAAGAGGAGCCTGAGTGGAATTTTATTGAGATGCGTTGATGAAGAAGAGGCAGAATTGGTGCTTAAGGAAGCACATTCCGAGGCCTGTGGGGGCCATGTCAATGCTCAAGCTCTTGCCAAGAAAATCATCAGGCAGGGGTATTATTGGCCAACCCTAGAAGAGGATTGCTCCATCTTTGTCCGGCACTGTCATTCTTGCCAACTCCATGCCGACAAGATCCATTCTCCCACATCTTCCCTTCATCCGATACATGCCCCATGGCCCTTCGTCATGTGGGCTTTCGATATCATTGGCCCTCTAAGTGATCTTAACTCTGAAATCCGTTCCAAATCATTCATCCTGACGGCAACAGAGTACTTCACCAAGTGGGCAGAAGTGGAAGCGTTCGTGGAGATCAAGGCATCAACACTGTGCTGCTTCATCAGACGCAACATCATCGCCAGGTGCGGGATACCCGGCGAGATTGTCACCGACAGCGGACCGCAATTTCTCTCTCAAGATCTGCGTGATCTTTGCAACAGGTACCGCATTGCATTGCATCATTCATCTCCTTATTACCCGCAAGGCAATGGTCAAGCAGAAGCCACCAACAAAACTTTGATTAAAATCATCAAGAAAACCTGTAAGTCTAGCAAGCTCGCAGACTGGCCAGATAAGCTTGTAGATGCCCTATGGGCTTATCGTACTTCTGTACGGACCCCCACTGGTCAAACCCCGTATGCTCTCGCATATGGGATGGAAGCGGTGGTCCCGTACGAAGTACTCCTTCCATCACTCCGAGTTCAACTCGATAGGGACATCCCTGTCGATGAGAGGCGAGAATCTCTCCTTGCACAACTTGAACTCCTAGATGAAAGAAGATTGGCCGCCTCTGAGCATGCCCGGACTTATCAGAACTGATTGAAAAGGTTTTATCAAAAGAGGGTGGTAGAGAGAAAGTTCGAAATCGGTGAGATGGTGGTAAAACGCATATTCGTTAAGCCGGGTGGTCCCCGCTCTAAGTTACAACCTAACTGGGAAGGGCCTTTTGTTATAATTGAAAAATATACAGGCAATGCAAATAGAGCTAACCAACGCCGATGGAGAAAAATTGAACCATCCATGGAACGGCGTTTACCTCAAAAAATATTTTCCTTAGAAGTGAAAATGGAGAATTTCTGGTATGATATTAAGTCATCGATCCAAGAGTGTTAGCTAGAAGTCAAGGGTAGGCATCACCCTGCACACACAACACCTCCCTATCCCAGAATCTAGATAGCCCAACACTCGAGAGAAGCAAGGCAGAACCCTGAAGGCGGAAAGGAAACCTTACCCTATTCTCTTCTATTCGGTTCAAGATAGGTGAAGGGGACTAGAGGAGGATAGTATCGAAAATGCCCGCCACCTTAGTAGGAGGCCGTCTCATAGGGTGCAAAATGGTGCCAAAAGATGGGCAATGAACCCCACAGGTTTAAACAAAATATGGGCCTGTCTGAATGAGTACCCGAAAGAATAGAAAATGAAGAAAAGGCACCAAAAGATGGGCAATGACCCCACAGGTCAAAGACTTGTCTAAATACGTGCCACATGTAGAAAAGACCCAAAGAGGCCGAACCCCAACGGGCAATTTGGGCATGAGTAGAGAAACCCTCCTCAACATTCCCAAATCCTGTCAAAGACTTCCTCTATTATTCTTCCATCTTAAAACCCCCAGGGTAGGGTAAATTGTCCAAACTCAGGGGGAATCCAAACTGATCAAGAGAAGAGGGCAAGAAAGATTCTAGGTAGGGAACCTTATTCACACGTGGTGCTTATTGCTTGAATCTTGATCAACACTCAAAGATCGATGAATGGTCTCAATACTGGCACATTCTCCACAAAAATCCAAAAAAATGAATATTTTCAAAAATCCAAAAAAAATGAATATTTTCAAAAATCTAAAAAAAAATGAATATTTTCCAAAATCCAAAAAAAATTGAATATTTTCAAAAATCCAAAAAAAAGAAAAGAAAAGAAAGTTGAATATTTTCTAAAATGCATCATTTAGCTTGGCATAACCTTGATTTTTGCCTTTGCTAGCATTCATGTTTATTTTTATTTCTTGCATGTTTCATTTCTGCATCGCATATTTATCTTGATTATCACCCCATTAAGAGGGCTCCTCGTCCCCTTTGACCTAAGTCAAAGTTGGCCATAATAGGCAAAGGGATGAGTCGTTGTAAAGATCTAATCCTATTTTATCAAGTGTTTTCAGGGACTTTAAAATAAGAGGAGAAGGTTCTCTCAACGACAGGTAAGTTCTCTTAACCATTTCATTTCGGTCATCTAGTCTATTTTTATACCTTGTTAATAAGGCTCCTCTCTTTGACCTAAGTCAAGGCAGACATCACTAGGCAAAGAGATAAGCCATGGTAAAGATTTAATCCCCTTCATTAAGCGTTTCAGGATTCTGAGATCAAGAAGGGAGCAACTCTTGCCATAGCAGGTAAGCACTCTTAACTTTTACCTTGTTTGTCATTTTGTGCATTCTACCTGGTTGATAAGGCTACCCCTCTTGACATATAAGCAAGGCAAGACAACAATAGGCAAGGAGGTAAGCCATAGAGCATATTTAACCCTTCTATTAAGTATTTCAGAAAAGAAACACAAGTCAAGGAGGGGTGACAATCTCCCCAACATGTATGTCTCTTAACCCTACATCTATTATTTACTTTTATTATTTGCCATCCCTTAGAAGGCTTCACCCCTTAACAAACTTGCAAGGGGCCAAGCTGGAATTTGAAACTGACTATCCTTTCAAGAAATGTCAAGTAGGTCAAACAACACTGAAGCAAGAAGTGCTATAACAAGGAAGAAAAGCAGCTACAACACTAGAAGAAGATTAAGCCTGCTATAGATATCAGTGTCTGATTGCCATTGACTCTAGGAGAATGACCACGTGGAGAAGGCATGGAAACCATACCGCCGCAACCGCCTTGTTCCGGTGATGCTCCAAAGGAGTGGCCAAGAAAATGCTCGCAGAAATGGAAGAATGGACATGGGAAACCCCCATAACTTGCCGACTAGCATATATGTCGCTAGTCGTGTGTTATTATCTTATACATTATTTTTTGAAGACCATGAGCACGGAGAAGACATGACCCGAGATCCCCTTCATCAAAATCTACGACGGTCGGGTCATCTCTAATGCTCACGGATAAGCCAAATTTGTGCTGTGAGGGACGATAGTTCCCGAATGGGTATCTTGACCTCATAGACAATCTATATCTTCAACTATTTGTTATACAAGGTTTTTTTTGGTTTCTTGAGCCCAAAATGCATCATGTAGCATTAATTGCATTACATTTTATTTTGTCATTGCATACATCATTTCCTAAAACTTCACCTTCTCACTCTCTCGATCATTCTAAATCCCACCGTGTTTTCTAATCCCATCGTGTTCTCTAATCCCACCATGATCTCTAGTCCCACCAACCTCTCTAATATTCCACCATGTCTATTAATCCCACCGTGTTCGGTAATCACTCTGTACCCTCAAATCTTTCATTTCTTTTCACCACTGTGGCCATTTCAACACTTCTTTGCTATTCATCCCACCATGGCAGCCAATTCATCCCGCCAAGGGCCTTCTATTTTGATCAGAACTTGCACCGTCATTATCTTCACAGTTTATGCTTAAACATTTGCCTTTTAGAATTTGAGATCATTCCATTCCGAATTGAATCTTGTCTCATGGAAGACTTAAATGAATCTAAGAGCCTGAATGTGCTCGATTGGTATTCTTTTACTTTTTCAAACAAATCTCTTTTTAAATTTTAGCCCGTCACAGTACAGGAACACCGCAAAGATCGGGTTACCGGCTGATGATGAACCTACGAACCCATGTTTCGGGGACTCCCCACCGCGTTGGGGGTTGGCTATTCTTCTCTCGTGCCAATGGCACATCTCTTACCAATCGAACATAGGAAGACTTGATGAAACATGGCGGTTAACCAGGAGACTTGAGGAGATTCGTCTTGCCGAATCTGGTCATTAAGCGTGTCTATATCTACACCTTGATGCCACCTTTTCAGTCCATCACCATTTCGCTCCAATACATTCCTCTACGATCCATCTCGCTTCGCTACGCTTTCTCTACGTTTCACTTCGTTCCTCTACATGCCATTCCCTTGCAAAGCCGACATCAAGGTGAGGCAAGCTGTAGACACGCCAAATTGACTTGATTCGGAGCCCCAGACTCTTATTCCATAGGCAATATCCTTTATTTGACCATTATCTGATCCGGATTATCTCGTGGACATGAGCTAAGGACATGGGTGGAGCCCCTCGCAAGTTGAGAATGGACCAATGATTTCCGGAATATTGCCGTAACCTTCAAGCGAGAGCCGCACGTGAACTGTAAAAACATGAAGCCTGCTCGATGACCGACCTTGAATGGTCCATAATTGAAGGTCTCGGGATTCCCGCATGTGTTTCGTAACATTCAGGGTTTCCGAGAAGTCATTTCGGTAGGTGTCGGTCAATGACGGCTTTCGTTACGGCTTTTTCGACCTGTGCTGACACGGCCATCCCGGACCACATGTTAGGCCTTTCCGGTCATCACCGGGTCTTTTTAGGTCATCCGGGTCGATTCTAGCCGTATATTCTATCAACCGGGGCTATACAGCCATTTCGGTCAATTTTAGGGTTTCGCGGCTTTTCCGAGTTTCGGTTCACATTTACCGGGTTAGTATCAAATTTTTCGATGACTTCAGGTTTTCCGGTCGTACCAGACTTGTTCTGTCATCATTTTAAGTCATCCCGAGTTGACCCGAGATTTCTCGATCGGAACCGTGCTCTTTCGGATCTTCGCCCCGGGTTTCGGCTTTCTGCGAGAGGGTAAACCGGTAGAAAGCCCCGTGCGAACATATCGGGAGTCATGCCGGCTGGTTTACCGACTTGAGGAGGTGCGGTTGAAGGCCCTCTTTCCAACGCGACAAACGGGAGCCGAATCGGACATCCCGTTTGCAAGATACGGCTCGCGGAACACGCGCGCAGGAGAGAGAGTGTACTGCGCCCCCGCTCCCTTTGAAAGAGGAGGGCGCGCCCTGCGCGCCCTTAACCCGGGGGCGTGCCCTGCGCGCCCTCAAACTGGAGGTGCGCCTTGCGCACCCCCGGTTCCTTTGAAAGGCGGGGGCGTGGTCAGTTTCTTTAAATCGCAAATTACCTCGATTAGCACCTTCTAAACCAGATTTTTGGAAGGTTTCCGTGGAGGATTTTCGATTATTTTTACCGCGCCCCCGGTTCGGGGGTGCGTTACGTATGTCAAGTCAATTTTTAGCAATTTCCGGAAGATTCCGTTGATTTTTAGCAGTGAGACGCGTAACGCGCCCCTGCTTCCTTTGAAAAAGGGGTGCGCGCAGACCGCGCCCACGAACTGGGGGCGCGCCCTGCGCGCCCTTGGTTTAAGGGTGCACCCTGCGCGCCCTCGTCCCCTTTGAAAAGCGGGGGCACGGTCGGTCCAGTTTCTAAATTTTGCACCGGCTTCCTTCCCCTATAAATTGAGGGTCATTCTCAACGACCCAAGGTTAATCCCTGGTGCCTAGCTCATCCATAGGTCATCCACGCTCTTCTCCAAAGCCGTCCCGACGTCCAAAGGCGATCCGAAGTCAAGAGATCGATCCCGAGGTGAAGAAGAAGGCTCGATCCGGGTGTTCTGCATCAGCCAAATTCATCGACTTCTTCAGAAAATCTGAGACTCCTTCTAAAACATCTTCAACATATAAGATATTCATCTCTTCGTCCTCTTTCATCTCCAACTGACAGCACTCAATTCTGATTTGCCGTTTGTTCGTGGCGATTGCTACACTGAAGGCGCGCATCCAGGTTCTTTTTTCTATATCCGCCCACTTTCTGAATTTTTACTGACTTATACAGTAGGATTTCGGAGATGTCATCAACATAAGAACTCTTCCTATCCGAGTCTTCTATCTACTGCAACAAACGGCACTCAATTCCGACATCGGGACTGCCTGTGGCGAGCTCTGCACCAAAGTCGCGCCAGATAGTGCAACGCGCCTCCGAACCAAGGGCGCGCAGACCGCGCCCTCATACTTAGGGCGCGCCCACCGCACCCCCAAACCTAGGGCACGTTCAGTCCAGTGCGCTATCCGGCCATATTGGTGATATATTCTCCGTTTTAGCTCTGATTTGAGTCATTCGAGTTTCTATGTCTTCGTCATTCATCCAAGATCATTTTCGCATCATTTTTATTTAGTTTTTGCATAATTTTATATCACAAAAAAATACACAAAAAGGGGTTAAGGCTCACCCCGAAGCCGGTGAGTTTGATTCCAATTACTTCTTTCTCCTCTTCTTACTACAGTTACTACACTTCTCACAAGTCTAACCAATCTCTTCACTTGGTTTATTGTTCTAGTTGCACAGGTTGATCAAGCTAGCATCGGTTGGACTCTTCTTCATCGGCCGGACGAAGAAGAAGAAGGTTGAACTCACATCTTAATCTCCCACGCTAAGGTAAACACGGTCAATTCATCTTTCTATTTCCATTACATAAAGTGGAGCCCGTGGCTCCTGGCGACCACAATTTCTCTTATCATGTTCTAAGTTATTCTCCTCCTCACTCTCCTCCCACATGACCCGAATCATCTCCGGTGCTCGAGCGACGCCGTGAGATGAAAGTTCGGGGATCAATGTGAGTGTGGGACCAAGGTGAGGATCTTTTACAGCTTTCCGAGTGTTTTCCGATCCACTCCTCCTTTTTCCCAATTCTATCTTTCATCTTATCTTGAGGTGCTGATCCGGAACCTGTTTTCGGAGTCGACAAGCTGGACTCTACATGAACCAAACTAACTATAACTGAACTAACTAGACTATTCTACATGTCCATGCAATCTGGACCTACATGTGCTTATTTATTTTCCATCTGTGTGAGTAGATTATATGTTCCACTTGGCAGAACTCCACTCCAGCTCTAATATATATAAGAAGTACCATATAGTAAGCTAAATCCTTAGTACACCTAGGCTGGGCGTACTTAGGATAAACTGCGATATCCGAGATCAAAGGATGCATCAAATTTCACTATGTCATCTACTGCCCCAAGACCAGTAAAGTAGGTTATAGGAGTTAATATTACATCACATGCATCATAGCATCAATAATATTTCACAAGTAAAAGTCATATAATTACTCAGATATTATAAATTTAACAAAACAAATAACCAGAATTATTGAATCACATTTGCAATTTCACTGAACCAGATATACAAAATATCAAGTCATGTAGAACAATTTCCTCAATTCACATTTCCAATGCAACAGACCCAATCAGGAACAATATGCAATCATGCACATAATTCAATTATACTCAAATTCATGCAATTGACCCAATTAAATAATATGCAACACAAATAGATATGCTAAACTTGAATTGATCATGATTTTATAATAATCCACAAAATGATCCACATGGCATATTTATTAAGCTATTAACATTAATTAATCATATTCCATAACTATCAAATAATTCTAAAATCATTTCAATTAACTTTTAATAAAACAAATCGATCATAAATCGGATGTGAATATTATTATAAGATGTAATAATTTCTATTTTCATAATTTAATACAAATAATGTAATTAACTATCACAATATTTAACTAATTTATATAATCTCTAAACCATAATTAATCACATTTATGAGTAACTAATCCAGTTCATGAAAATGAATGCAACTACACATGAATGGCATGATTGGCATTTAAATAATCTCATGCTGACAATTAAATAATTAAACTATCATTTATTCACTAATCTCTAACAATTTATCTAATAAACATATTTTAACACTTTAATTAAAATATCGAGATGCTATGGAAAGTTGAGATGCCTACCTCATTGGAGGAAAAATCAACCAAATCCAATGGAAGCCAATTGGACGACGATCACATAATGGCATCGACTAAGGCATATGACGACGACAACCAGAAGGATATCAATATTTTAATAAATTGTGAATATATATATAAATCTCAAAATAAAATAGGAAATAGAAATGGGAAGCTCACCTCGGTGCACAAACTATAGAAGAAAGGGGGGGAACCAATGGCTCACAGTAGGCTATGCGGTAGGGCACCAAGGAACGCGAGAATGTGACAACGCAGATTGGGGCATTGCGCGAACACACTGGAGGGGGATAGTGGCGCACCAAGGGGGGTTGTGGTGTTGTCGGAATGCATGGATGTGCGCAGTGAAGAAATCGGGCGAGGTGGCAGCGAAAACAGAGAGAGTGTGGGAGGCGCCATACGTGGGCATGCGGGACAACGCTGACAGCGCATGGGGAAAAGAGAGAGGGGGGTCGTGGCACCTACCACGGTCGGTTGGGCACACGGCGACGTGGGAGAAAAACCCATGTGAGGTGGGGCTAAACAGAGGGAGAGAGCAAGAGAGAGAATAAGAGAGAAAGAGAGAGAGAGAGCGTGATAGGGAGTGAGAGAGAGAGAGCACCCCAGGGGGAAAGGAGATAGATAGGAGGGCGGCGCTGCGCTGCCCCCCTTGGCGGCGTAGCCGGGTGCGCCTGACGGCGCACCGGCCGCGCGTGAGCGCGCACCCGGGCGAGCGCATCTTGCCGCGCGCGGGAGAAAAAAGGTAGAGATAGGGAGGGAGCGAGTGGGCAGGAGAAAAGAGAGGGAAAGAGAGGCGCGGACGGGAGCAGGAGGGGGGAAACGGCGATGGCGGCCCGCGGCGATGGTGTCCACAGTGACCACAGGAAGGAGAGAGGGAGACGGCCGTGGCGACGGCGCATGCGGCGGTGGGAGGCGACGAGCGCGGAGCGGGGGCACACCAACGTAGACGTGGGGGAGCCGCGCAGTGGCAGAGGAGGTGCCTAGCGATAGAGAGAGAGAGAGAGAGAGAGAGAGGTGGGGAGAGCGGGACACAAGTGGCGCTCAGGTGCATGTGCGCACGGAAGGGCAACCGCAACGGTGGCTGGTTGACGCGGTGTGGGCAATGACGACCGCGGTTGCGGGCCAGGAAAAGAAGAAATTGAAGGAGAAGAAGAGGAGCAGAGGTGACGGCGCTGGAGGGAGAGAGAGGCAATGAGAGGGGGCCGGGTGGCCGCAGGCGCATGGCACGATTCGGGAGAAAGAGGGGGAGCGAGTGGGGAGGCAGTTAGAGGGGAAAGGTTCGAGAGAGTAAAATTTTTTTTTTAAAAGATCGGATATTACATTCTTCCCTCCTCACAAAAATTTCTTCCTCAAAATTTTAAAATATCATTTCTAAAATATTGGTATTCCTCATCCACCGATATCATCCTTTGCTGCAGCCCTTGTTGCTTAACAATATCTTCTCCTATTCAGATTGATCATCCAATCACGACACATTAATATGGTCCAATTTCATATCATTCACGATCTGAGAAAATCTCTCATATCATATAAACAACTTTCTATAATTCTATATATCACCAAATTCCATTATTGTCACATAGATAAGACGAACTACTCCAATTATTCTCATATCTATCATAGAATCTTTCCAAAATTCAATGATTAACTTATCTTTCTATTCACATATCTTGACAATCTAACTTACTTATATATCATTTTTGTCATACAAGCATATAATCACATAATATGATCAGTAATCCTAATTACTATTATCCTCTTAAATATTTTGTAGACCAATACCATATAGATCAATTATTCTCTTCAATGGTATTTAATATTCCCAAAGTCTCCACATAGATCAAATCTAATAATCTCATCCAAAGTTGACAAGTCAATTTTTATTTATCAAAAATTTTCAAATATTCTAGATCTAAAGATTCAACTCCATAACATACCTACCTAATGCTATCAACAACACAATCTAATTATCTAATCTAATAACTATGTTCTAATATCAATAATTCAATTAATCCAACCAATATCTGATATATGGATTGATATACCCAATCACTATTACTCCAAGTAACGAGAACCACTAAATATGAAGATATCTCATTGTAGGATTATAAACGATGATTATCTAATCCACAATAGAAAATAGAAATTCCTTAACTATTCTTCCAACATTACCTTATCCGAAAATCATTTATAATAAAATGTAGTTTAACCAATTCATCTATTACAATTAATTATAATCTGAAAATCCATCATTTATCCTCTATTCAAATCTAAATCTAAACATTTTAAATCTACTCCTACCTAAGTTTGTAAATTAAGATTTGAAGAGAGGAATTCTCAAATGGAGTAAGTCATACTCAAATCATGATAGATAGAAAAATTTCTTGACCAACGATAATAGATGATAATATGAATGATATGATCATATTCTAAATCAGATTTTCCAAAAACTTAAAACTAATCTTGACCATGTCTAGATAATCGTCTATCCTCCAACACCTTATATAATTCCCATCCTCAATATCAAAAGATCGACAATTCTATGATCGTGTCTATATTTTCATAGTCTAATATTCCAAAATTTATAATGATAATTCATTCTCTAAATCTGATATCTTCTCATTCCTTTCTTAAAATAAATTTATATTTTAGATTCCATTCACTTCCACACAACTAGCAAAACAAGTCTCAACTATCCTTATATCTTCTTTTAATTTGAGAGATCATCACGAATAAACTAAGGTCTTAACTTCACATAAGGTCAACTTATGCTTAGACATAATAGATAGCTAAAATTATCTAAAGTCGGGATTTGGCTAAACTACGCAGACAAGAGACAAATAAGTTCAAAGTTGGATAATGAAGGTAAGCGATCATCATCGGGAGACTATAAGTATAATTTCAAACTAGTTGCTTATACCGTACAACACATAACTATCATCATACTCAAACCATCTCTAATTTTTACAATAAATCAACAAAATATCTCATCTTCAAATCTTGCATCATAATTCATACTTTGAAATCTCATAATAATAATCTCATTCTCGTATCCAGTTTCCTTTCCATTTACAACTATATAATCAAATAATACTACAATTATCATTTCACTTTATGTCTAAGGTAGGTCCAATACCAAATTCTAATTAACACGTCATCTTATCCTCCTATCTCACATAGATTTCCTTCCAAATAACATATAATGATAAATTGGATTTAATCCCATATACACAAAATGAATCACTCTAATTATTTCACATAAGCTATCCAATTAGATTTTTTTTCAAAGATTCATCAATCAATCAATCTATCTTCCTACTCTTAAGATTTCATCATAATTCTATTTATACTTATAAAACTCACCAACAACTCAAAATACTAGACATGTTAAATCAGAAAATTTATCATCAAACATCTAATAATATTCAACCATCACATATCAAACATTTCATAATCCGATATATATATATATATATCTAATTTAAGGATCTTATCTCAAAGTTAGTAAAAATAATTCTTCATCAAATTAAACAAAAAGATTGACCAATTCTAAAAATCAGTTATCACATATTAATTATTCAATTTGAATATCTAACGATCCAGTTACCATCTAATGTTGAAATCAAATGAATCCAAATTGATAATCTTATTTTATAAACAATAATCCAAACATCAAGATCAATAATTGGATCATCATAAAATGATATCATTAATTCTTCAATGTAGTCCTCCAATAATCTAAAATCAAATCTCTATATCATCCCATATTCTTAATCTAATAGATGATCTAAAATATTCCCATATATGTCATCAAATGAAATACTTCTAAAATTTTGTCGTGACTAAATCTTGATATTGATTAATTTATTTCTCTTACCAAACTTATCCCTTTATCTAATTTATCAAATTATCAATCTTCTATGTACATATATCTATCGATCTTCTTTCTCTCATGTGCATTGATACATCCATACTTCTATCAATCTAACTATTAATCTCAAAAATCAACTCATTTATTGTATATCTATCCATCCTTTCTTAATTTTTCTAACATATCCACATCTCATCTAAACAAAAATGTATCTAAATAATTCTAATCAATTCAATAGGTTTTCCTTAATCCTTAATTGAAAATTCCAACCTCAACAAATAATTCCAACCCTCATTCATATTTAGAATCATCGATTTCCAAAAGGACCGAATCTGATTCATCCAAACTGTCATCCTCTACCCAGGCAGGTCCAAGGTTATGGCTCTGATACCAACCTGTCATGCCCCGGATTTCCTAACTTGCGCAGTGGAATAAATCCGGCGACGAGACCGCGGAATTAACCCCTAGACTACGTCGGTTTGGAAAAATAAAGAATAACAGGTCCCAATTAATAAAACAATTGATTCAATCCCAAAAATAAATCATACCTTGATTTCAATATAAACTATTTATAAACCAAATTCTAATATTCTCTTCTGCACTAATCATGGTTCATTACGCTTTTGTTGCGCTAAACCTGATTACCTTAAAAATGTTAAAAAATTTGAAATGAGTCACACAGACTCAGTAGGACTTATACCCAACTTTCCTATTTTATTAATCAACCTAAATGATATTAATATACATTAAAACTCACAAATCACATTATAACATAATTGCTAAACTAATTATCAAGATTCTATTACTTAATTTGGTCCTTTCCAAAATCGATTAACCAATGAGCTGGACTCTACATGAACCAAACTAACTATAACTTAACTAACGAGACTATTCTACATGTCCATGCAATCTGGACCTACATGCGCTTATTTCTTTTCCATCTGTGTGAGTAGATTATATGTTCCACTTGGCAGAACTCCACTCCAGCTCTAATATATATAAGAAGTACCATATAGTAACCTCGCTGCCGTCAACGTCGACGACACCGCCTCGTTGTCGTCGACGTTGCCATGTGTGCTAAGGTACACACGGTCATCCCTATTTCATAAATCGGAACCTGCAGTTCCTAGCGACCACATGTCTTAATTTTCTTCTTCTCATCCTTTTCCCACATGACCCGAACCGTCTCTTTGGTGATCGAGCGATGCCGAGGGATGAAAATTCGGGGATCAATGTGATTGTGGGACCGAGATGAGAGTTGCTTTCCGTGTTTTAGTCCTTTCTTTTTCATCCCCTCTTAAGGTGACGATCTAGATTCACGGACTTACCTAAAAAGGAGAGCCCCCGTCAAATTTTTTAAGTCACCACATCCTAGTGAGAGCCATGCATCAACCATTAATGTACTAAACCAGCTCAATAATCAATATTCAAAGCTCAATATTTGTGGGCTGCTGTCAAGTTTTCAATGCACCAAATGCATTTAGGGCCTTGACAGGTGTTTTTGGTTACTGCCATATCTTTCTAATATTGTCAAGTCTTTTCGGTCACCGTTGGATAATTTTGGTTGCCATTGTGTCTGTCCGGATGTCACCATTCTAGTTGTTGTTGATCTTTCATGTTGCAATGCAACATGAATAGTGTAAGGAATCATCCATAAAAAATTGGTGCAGTGAAAGTGACAATTCTTATTGTCAACTCTGAAAATGGGGCTCTTCTTTTTAGGGTAGTCTGTGAATCTGGATCGCCACCTCAAGAGGGGATGAGAAAGAAAAAAAATACAAAAAACAACTCACCTCGGTCCCACTCTCACATTGATCCCCGAACTTTCATCCCTCGGCATCACTCGATCACTGAAGAGATAGTTCGGGTCATGTGGGAAGAGGATGAGAAGAAGTAAAATTAAGACATTGATGTGGTCACCAGGAACCGTGGGCTCTGATTTATGCAATAAAAATGACCATGTGTACCTTAGCGGGAAGAGTACGAGTTAAAGCTTCTCCTTCTTTGATCGGCCGATGAAGAAGAGTCCTCAATGCATGGGTGCTTGGTTTCCTATGCAACTAGACAAACAAATAAATGAAAAGATAATTAGAACTAAACAAAGTGGAGTATGTGTAAAGAAAATGACATAAAACACAATTGAAAGGAAATTGACTAGTTTCGAGTTATCTCTAACCTCTTTTTCATTTTTTGGATTAGCAGTCTAAAGCTAATGGAAAAAAATGTAAAAAAATAATATGAGGATGGAGAATGGTGAAAAAAAAGATATAGGAAAAAGAACAGAAAATTTATGAGAAGAATTGAGAGAGATATAGCCAAATCTGGGTTGTCGAAAAAGCCAAACAGCAGTTCGGGATCTGCCAGGTGCGTCTTTGCTTCAGAGCTCGCCATGACCAGCCCTAACCTCAGGATCATGTGATGTCAATTGAAAATGGAAGAAGACTCAGAGAAGAAGAACTTTGATGTTGAGAGCTCGGGCAACAGACATCCACATGCTACTGTAGAAGCTGATGAAGAGACCTGGCAAATCACTTACAAACCGGCCTTCCTCTCTCTTAAACTGACTTTTCTCTCTCTAAAAACTAAAAATTATCACTCTATAAATCACAAAATCGATGCTGGAGGGAGCTTGGACTTCTTGAGATGCTTGGGGGGTCGTGTAACAACTTCTAGAACGACCAGAATTAGAGTCTACTTATAGGAGAAAACTGGCCCGATCTTTCCTAAAAAATAGCCCTTTTGTGCCCTGGTCTAGGGCGCCTATGCCCTCTCTTGGGGCACATTCACCCCCTCCTGGGGGCACATTCAATCCTCTCTAAAAAATGATCCGATCCGATCAAGTTTCATACGTCTTTGTTCTGGAAGCCATTGTAGACACTCTCAAACTCAGAATTCGACGATGTTTGTTGCATTGGAAAGATAACAGGCCAATTAAGCTTTCTATGGAAACACATCAGCCATCACACTCTCCAAAACTTCATAATTTTAACCAGAAGATCCGATACTAGTCGGAATGATTTTGACGGCCAACCCGAAAGACACAACATGCAACAAAACTTGTTCAAAATGTGAATTTGACCATAATATTCAATGCATGATCATTAGGCATTGGTCACCTAGCCAATTTCTATGTTTACATGATTTACATGTGGCTTTTTCTCAGAAATTATGACTTTGTGCAAAAAACTCTAGAAAACATCCAATTTCGTTTGGCAAAGCTCCAAATCAACATTAAAAGGACCCATCATCATTCTAAGATCAATCACACATGTTACTCTATAAAACATGAGTTTTATGCTCTGAACTAGGCAAATTTGGCATGTCTACAGCTTGTCTCGCCTTGATGTCGGCTTTGCAAAAGAATGACATATAATGAAGTGGAGTGATTCGGAGTGAACTATAATGGAATGCAAGCAAGCGTAGATGAATGTAGCGAAATGAAATGGTGATGGACTAAAAAGGTGGCATCAAGGTGTAGATATAGACACGCTTATCAACCCAATTTAATAAAATGAATCTCGTTGAATATTCTAGATCGCTTTCATGTTCCATCAAAATCTCATATAATTGATTGTAAAAGACATGCCATTGGCACGAGAGATGAAAAATAAAAAGATAAAGGAGTAGCCACCCTCAGCACAGTGAGGAGTCCCCGAATTCATAGGTTCATCATCAGCCAGCAACACAAACTTTGGGGTGTTCTTGTACTATGATGGGTTAAAGTTTAAAAGATAGATTGATTTTAAAATGAAAAGAATACCAATCCATCATATTTGGAATCTCAAGTTCATTCAAGTTTCACCAAAATACTTAGTTTAATTCTAAGTGGAATAACCTCAAGTTCTAAAAGGGTTTATTTTTAGGCACAACAAAATTGCTTGGGTATCTTGAAAATCGTGAATCACGCTCTAGCAGAAAACCCATATATTCATAAAATGACAAAACAGACTCAAGCCATAGTGGGATTGAAAGATAACGGTGGGACTAACATAGAATGATGGGACAACATAAACAATAGCATGACGATTGCCATGGTGGAATAAACACACATGATAGAATAAAAGACACGGTGGGATAACATAGTAAGTAATAGAAATATGGTGGGACAACATTGGTAATGATAAAGAATGTAAATAAGATGGATGTGCAAACATAGAAAATTATGTAGGAAGTAGTTGAAGATATAGATTGTCCATTGGACATCAAGACACTTGATTAGGAACCATCATTCCTCCAATATTCAATTTTGGCTTATCCGTGAGTGTGAAGAAATGACCAAGCCGTCGCAGATTTTGTTGAAGGGGATCTCGTGCACAGTCATCTCCACCCTCAATATCTTCAACATCAATGCATATAATACATATTAAATGAACCTAACATAACTAAATGATACATGGTAGGAGTGATGTGAAGCATAGAATAGAATACTGATGATGGTGTGAAATTGATGTGAAACTGATGATGAAATTTTACAAGTGTATCTGAAATGTGAGCTGACACACTTTAGGCTTTATCCTTGCTGTCTAAGTGAAGTCTTCAAGTGTGGTCTATCAACTTGCATGGACTGCCTAATTCATCATTATCTATAGTCCATCCTCATCTTGCCTTTTGACAGAATACAACACCATGATAATAATACTCGACTGGGTGGCACTCCCTTTTTTTTTCATCGCAAGGCTGGAATGATGTTCCTTTGTGAACATCGATCTCACCAATTCACCTGTTGGACTTAAAAGGTTGCCTGCACATTTCTGATTAGTACCCAACAGGCGAAATTGTCATATGAAGCATATTGTTCTCGAAATGAACAACTGAAGTTTTCACTATTAGAACCATCATTTGGATGTCAAAATAATGTTTTTGATGGTGGTTCCTTTATAAAAAAATACCATTTTTAACATTGTAAACAATTTCTAATTTTTTAAGATTTTTATGAATCTTTTTTGAAATTTTGCCCCATGTGCCCCCAATTGGGGGCATGTGCCTATGCACTCGGGGGATGGGGCACATGGCCATGTACCCCCAGATGAAGGCAAATGGCCATGTGCCCCCAGATGAGGGCACATGCGCCCTAGGCCTTTTTTTTTGTAAAAAAAATGTACCTGATGACCCTTCCTTTTCCTTTTTCATCTCCTGAAAACACTTAGCAAATATGATTAAATTTTCACCATGACTCATCCCTTTGCCTGTTTATCATTTGTCTTAATTTTGAGTCAAAGGAAGGAGTCTTCTTAACAAGGTAAAATAAAATAAAAGACTGAAATAAATGGTGGTAAGGGTTGAGAGAACTTACCTGTCGTGGTGACAATCTTTCTCTCTTATATTGAAATGCCTAAAACACTTAATAAAAAGGGATTAGATCTTCACGGCAACTCATCCCTTTGCCTATTATGGCCAACTTTTGACTTAGGTCAAAGGGAAGAGCCTTCTTAATAAGGTAATTGAAACCAAAATGGACATGCCATATAGAAATAGAAATATGCATGTGTTGGCATCAAATTTTTCCACTTAGCTTGCTTGATACAGATTTCAGCAATGCCGAAGTCGGTGCAGAAAATCTGACCCAGATTCAGAAAATTCAAAAATAAATGATGCAAATAGTCTCTAGAAAATGCCTTGGCATGGCTTTACATGTTACAAATGGCCAATATAATGTGCTCATTGCATAGCCCCAGTCGAGAGCTTCGCAACGGTGCCCAAAACATGGAAAACGGACACTGGAAGGCCGAAATGACTATTTTGCCCTCGACACTTTGGGACAAGTTGTGACTCTAACATGGAATTCCAACTTTAACACATTTCCAATGTTGGATGTATCTAGTCAATGCTCAAAATGGATTGAAAATCCAACCACCGGTTGAAGAGATATGCAAGAAAGATCAAATTTGGCCGAAGTTCGTGTTAAATCGCACCAGGGGCATAATGGTCTGATCAGCTCCGGATCGACCCATGGGCTGAAAATTTCAATTTTCATTGCCCAAAACTTTGATCTCATGAATATTGATGCATGAAAAATAAATTTGGCCAATGGGAGAAGGTAATTGCACTCAATTACAGTTTTCGGCATTATCGACGGCTGAGATCACCCCGATCAGGGAAATCGGTAAAATCAGAGATCCAGAGCAATTTGGGAGATCTCAGCCATACATCTTGGTGGATCACATGATCAATGGTCATCATAGCTCATTCCATATTTTTTGGGATTAATTCAAGGTGTATTTAATTGATTTTAGTCAGGATTTATTGTATCCGTCGGATCGGGAGCACTTTGATCATACCTGGGTTAAAATTAACCCAATTTGGGCTAACCCAAGCTGCATCTGGCCGAACCCAGCTATTTCCCACCTTCATTGAACATTCAATGCCCTGAAATATAGGATTGGGTGCGCCAACACCCTACAATGTAGGGGCAGGTGCACCAGCTTCTCATCCTCAACCACCTCAACCTCCCTTGGCTTATCCTTATCACCCTCAACCACTCCCTTGATTTATCCTCATCCCAACTGACCCTACAACAACCCCTGGCCTATCCCCATCTGATGGCTGGCCGAACCAACCTCCCAACTTGCATGGTGCGCTCAAACCCTAGAAGATAGGAGGCTGGCCGAACATGCTCTCCCTAGGTTGGTGCGCACCACCCTCAACAACCTCTAGCTCAACCAACTGTGGGTTATCCTTATCACTCTCAACCTCCCCCATGGCCTATCCTTATCCACCCTCAACAGACTCTAGCCTTATCCTCATCCTCAGATGGTGCCCCTCAGTCCCTATAAAAGCCTCCTCAGCTGGCCATGTTCAGAACAAGCTGATCACCCGGTGGAAGCGCTGTCCCTCCTTCCCCTCACCATCTCTGGTCGAACCAGGCCTTCCTCATCTTTCTTGGACGTCTTAAGCATCAATTCAAAAAGCTCTCCTACCCATTTTTGGCATGCCAAGTGAAGAAGAAAGGCTTCCTCCAGCAGGTGCACCAGCAGCAGGTGCAACCAGCCCACCGTATTGGTGTGCCAACTTCAGCAAGTGCAGCAAGCTCTCTTCATCTCTTTGCTCCATCCATCAACATAAGCAACGAGAAGACCCCGTTTTTATCATTCAACATAAAGAGAATAAGGGTTTGGTGGCACCTTCAGCCCATCATCTTCAACACCACCTGCAGTGCAAGAGGGAAGAAAAAAACGGTGAGTAGGAGAAGTGTGCTCCAATGTAGTCCTTTAATTCTACTCTTCCTCTTCTCTTCTCTACCCATCTCCATGGTGGCATACCCTCTGAGTAATGCCCATTCAGCCCCTTTGAGTGCCCTCTACGTTGGTTTACAGAAAACCATCCTTTAGCCCTAAGGGTACCCTCCATTTGGCCATCACAAAAACAGCCCCTTGCTATCCCCAAAAATAGGCCTCTAAACCAGCCCCTTGTGCACCCTTTTGGCCCTCCATTTTAGCCCCTAAACCTTCCACTATCATGCCTTGTTCGACCCCACTTATGGTCACTTGAACATGCACCTCCTGCCTTGCCCAATCAGGCCCCAAATGGCATGCAAAATAGGCCCCTTGCTGGCCCAAGTTCTGCCCCCCTTGTGAGCACCCATGTCAGGTCCCTTTGATGGTCACCTAGTTTGTGTAAGGAATCGTCCATAAAAGTTTGGAGCAGCAGAAGAGACGATTCCTATGGGTTCTTTTAGAATCCATCCCAATCAGAACCGAACGACGAAAACCAAAAACCGATCAAATCGGGTTTGAATATACCTGATAGGGATTCATATAATCCCATGGAGAGGAAGGAGATGAGCTTCTCAAGCTCTTCAAACCGTTCAAGTGTCCGGTCTCCAGCAGTATCCACACGAACTTCATCCACAGCAGGTTCTCCCTTCGCGCCGGCCTCGAGAACTCTTCCCGAACGGAGCTCCATCGACCATGGACACCTTCTAGAGAGAGGAGGAGGTAGGGAGAAGGCTTGGGACGTGGTTTTCACCCTTGGCTTGATGGGGTTTGGCTGAAACCATTAGTATTTATAGAGAATTATGGAATTTTTCATAAAAACCCAAAATCTCTATAAATTATGCCCTTGCCCCTGTACTTGTGGATAAGTCCTTATGTGTGTGACCCACTAGGCCCAATAGCCTATTTGGTTGAGGCCTAAATAAAATAGAACAATTCTATTTAATTTAATTAAATCCGTTATCCGATAACAAATTAATCGGCCTACCGATCATGAAGGGTACAAGCCACATCCCATGATCCCAAATGACTATGGGGATAATCTCATATCTATTGAGCCTTTCCATCATCAGTTACCACATAGATATAAACCCTCATCCATCCAATGTCCCGGTCGGAAAGGAGTACGTCATCGACTGTCAACTTCTTAGTGTACCGACTCTATAGGAACTTGTACTCGGAATTGGATCAATTGGAAAACTCCTTTTCCAATTATCCTATCTACCCTGGCCAGGGATTTAGAGTACTATCCCATAGGACATTCACTCTCACTTACCGAGAGTGGACGATCCCTTGTTGTCCGCTCAATTGCCTCCATCGGATTTTCCTTGTACCCGATCCATCGCTATATAGGACCATCTAAATTGTGATCCATAAGTCAATGGTCAAAGCACAAGTTCCACCCAACAAGGCATCTTTGGCGACTCAGGTCAAAGGTCCAACCATGCAACCGTGATGATAGAAGACCCTGATAGACAGTTCGGTAAGATACCATTCAGGGTTTCTAATTCGGTCAGTTCAGTGAACTCATTCAACTAATGAGCACCTGTATGTGTATCTCAGTGTCTTCACACTAATGACCAATGAGATTGGTCATCCTCATCACATGAGAAGACATCACATACACTAGTCTATCCGGATCCTTGATGTCCCGTCTCAAGTATCCTATGACTAGGAACATTTAGATCAAATACCTCTAGATGATCAATCTCATTATCATGATCTCATCATGATTTAATCATCATTGTATTTGATCAAGGACTTCATTATGATATTCGCTTCTAATAAGAGCTTATAATGAAGATTTGCCTAATTAATTAAATGAGATATTTCTAGAAATGTCGAATCATATTATATATGATTGGCTTGTAGGGCATACATTTCTATCAGTTTGCCCTATTTGCAACACACCCAATACAGCTCCTACAGCACCCCCAAACAAATCAATCATTCTCTTTGATGTGTGGAAGGAGGGGTGACAGCCCAGGCCTCTTGGAATCCGCCGGATGGGCCAAGAGTTAAGCGGGATGGCCCTGATTTCTACATATCAAAATGCCCTTGTGCTACCCCTAAATAAAATCCCATGTGTCTTGTTCTCCTTCCCCTTATAGTATAGGTTGAAGGTCAACACTTTGAGACTCTCAGAATCTGTCGGACGGACTGAGACTACTCGGGCGGGCATTCAATTCTCATGCCCTTTGTGCATTTCAAAACCAGTCCTAGTTCACACCTAAACCTACCCCTTGTGCAGTCCTACAAAAGCCCACTTAAATAGCACCTTAGCCAACCCATTCCAGCCCTCTAAGACTCATCTACCCCGCTGCTACAGCAAGATGTCAAGGTCCAAAAATGGAGTGCAAATCAGGCCAACCGGGCCGTGGAGGTGTAAATCAGGCCCATTGGGTCATGAAGCTCAAAGCAGGCTGCCAGGGCCCATGAAGCTCAAGATTGGGCCAACCGGGCTGACATGATATGAAGCCGGCCTTCTCAGGCCATGAGACATGAAGACCAGCCCAATGTGCTGATGAAGCTGGCCTATTGGGCCTTGGACATTAAAAATCACATTTAACTAAATCTGAGGGCGAGATGCCAAAAGTAAATAAGGAGTTAGCACCACCACATGGGTGCTCCACCTTGGGCAGCTAGCCCGGACCCGTATCTGGTATGTTGACCTAGGTGTAGGCATGGGACACGCCTCCCACTACAGATAGACCCTTTCCACTACTTGGAAAGTCAAATGACTATGCCTTGTAGGACGGGTAAAATTCCACACCAATTGGAAAATAGGGTGGCCGCTGCCAAAATATTCCCAATCAAGTGGATTTTACACCAAGGGAAGGGCATTCACACATTTGCACCATTGACAGCATTGAGCATGGAATATGAACTGCCACATCTGATGTACATTGACATGGAATATTTTGAACATGAAATTTCAAGTGCCGAGTTGATTGCATGTGACTGGGCATCGACACCAGCCCGACAGACCGGATGTGATGCAAACCGAACAAGAGTTAACTAAATCTGAAGTTAACTTAATTAGATCTGAAAATACATTCAAACCAACCTTAAAACATGCTTAAAATAGATCATTAAAGCTTTGACATTAAAAAATCAGATTTAATACAATCTGGAAAAATTGATTCAATACACTTAATCCATTAGAATTCAAATGCTTAAACAAGTGCACATCAAATAATTTACAACAACTGAATAAAGCACATTTAGAAAACATTAATGCATATGAAATTCATCTTAAAACATATCAAATTCATATCATTAACAATTTGAAGTTCAAGTTTAATCAATTTGAACCAAACTTCAAAACATCTAAAACATACCGAACGCACCCGAATCGGTATTAAAACACCAACCGACATGAGAAAATCACATGAAAATGACTCAACACATGTCAACTAAACTTAAACAAGTCAAATTGATCAACACATCTAAAATTTTAAGTTCAAACAAAAATAAAATAAACTTCAACCAATCGAAGTAAAATAAACCAGCTCAAAACAAATATCTATCAAATCCTAGTCAAATCAAAATCTAAAATCAACATTTCAAACCACATCATAATCAACATAAGTCAACTCCAAACCAAATTTAATTAAACTTGTTTGCATCTCATCAGGCCTGAAAGGCCAGGGCCCTTTGTGTTCTTTATACGTTGTGGATGTGCACGCTTTTGTCAAACAAGATCGCTATGGCAGTTAATCAAGGGTGTTCGAGTGTTTGCTCAATGTAAATGAACATCGGATATTTGCACCATCCGATGGAGAGAGGTCAAAAATATTTTCACAGAACCCGAACCTCGGTTCTATACTCTTTTAATATCACCCGGACTATCTAGTATTTGTATGGTCTATCACCTACTTTACTAGAAAATTCGGATGTCGATATTTCAAAACATACAAAAACAAAAAAATCTTTATCTAAGAATCAAAATGATTCCCGAGGTTCCCACAGCATGATAGAAAAATAAATATGAATGCAACTAAGGCAATGATCATGACTAAGCTAAAAGAATGATTCATTGTTTTGGATTTTTGAAATATTTATTTTTTTAGTTTTTTAAAATATTCAACTTTTTTGTTTTTTAAAATATTCAATTTTTTTGGATTTTTGAAACATTCAGTTTTTTTAGATTTTTGAAATATTCAAATTTTTTAGAGAAAATGCTAGTGTTTGATACAATTCATTGGTCTTTGGGGTTTGTCAAAACTCAAGTGGTGGATACCATGTGCAAAATAAAGTTCCCTACCTACAATTCTTCTAACCTTCTTCCTTTGATCAGCTTGGGTTCCACCTGGATTCGGTCGATTTACCCTACCCTAGGGGTTTAAGGAGAAAAAGTATAGAGGAAGTCCTTTATAAGGTTTAGAGATGTTGAGAGGGATTTCTCTACTCACACCCAAATTACCCATTGGGGTTCGGCCTCTTCGGGTCTTTCCTACTTCTTGCTTTTCTATGTGGCACATATTTGGATAGGTTTTTGACCTATGCAGACACTGCTCATCTTTTAGTGCCTTTTGCCTTGACTATCATTTTGGGTACTCATTCAGATAGGTTGATCATTTTCTTTTAACCTAAGGTGTTCATTGCCCACTTTTGGCACCCTTTTGCACCTTTCGAGATGGCCTCCTACTAGGGTGGCGAGTGTTTTTGGTACTACCCCTCTCTAATCTCTTCTCCCTATCTTGAACCGAGTAGAAGAGAATAGGGTAAGGGAACTCCATACATTTCTAGATTTCTATCTTGCTTCTTGCAAGTGTTGGGTTGTCTGGATTCTAGGATCAGGAGGTGTTGTGTGTGTAGGATGTTACCTTACCTTGACTTCTCATGAATAGCCTAGGATTGATGACCTGAGGTTATACTAGTGATTTCTTTATTTTTTTATGAAAAATAATTTTTGAGGTAAACTCCATTCCTAGGATGACTCAATTTTTCTCCATCTGCATTAGTCAATACATATGAATTACCTGGATACTTTTCAGTAATTACAAAAGGCCCTTCTGAGTTAGGTTGCAATTTGGAGCTGGCAACCAACGGCTTAAAAAAATTCTTTTAATGACCATCTCACCAATCTTGAATTTTCTCTCAACCACCCTCTTTTGATAAAACCTTTGAAGTCTATTCTGATAAGTCCAGGCATGATCGGCGGTAGCTAGCCTTCTTTCATCCAAGAGTTCAAGCTGTGCAATGAGAGATTCTTGTATCTCATCAACAGAAATATCCTTGTCGAGCTGACTTAGAGAGATGGAAGTAATACTTCACAGGGGACCCTACTTCCATCCCATATGCCAAAGCATACGGGGTTTGTCTAGTGAGAGTACTTACAGAAGTATGATAAGCCCATAGAGGATCTACAAGTTTATCAGGACAGTCGTCAAACTTGCTAGACTTACAAGATTTTTTGATGATTTTAATTAATGTTTTATTGGTGGCTTCTACTTGACCATTGCCTTAAAGATAGTATGGTGATGAATGATGCAATGAAATGCGATACATGTTGCAAAGATCACACAGATCTTAAGAAAGAAATTGAGGCCCATTGTCAATGACGATGTTGCTGGGGATCTCGAACCTTGCAATGTTGTTGTGCTTGATGATGGAGCAAATTGTTGACGCTTTAATTTCCATGAATGCTTCCGCTTCAGCCCACTTTGTGAAGTACTTCGTTGCCGTCATAATGAATGATTTTGAGCGCATTTTAGAGTTGAGGTCACTCAGGGGGCCAATGATATCAAAAGTCCACATGGCAAAAGGCCATGGGGCATGAATTGGATGAAGGGAAGATGTGGGAGAATGAATCTTGTTGGCATGGAGTTGACATGAATGCCAGTGCCGAACAAAGATGGAGCAGTCTTTTTTTAGAGTTGGCCAATAATACCCTTGTCGTATGATTTTCTTAGCAAGGGCTTGGGCATTCACATGTCCACCAGAAACTCCAGAATGTGCTTCCTTTAGCACCAACTCGGCTTCTTCCTCATCAAGATACCTGAGTAGAATTCTACTTAAGCTCCTCTTGTAGAGCACTCCTCTTAGGATTATATACCTTTGGGATACCTTTCTGATAGACTTCTTTTCCTTGGTAGTTGATATGACTGATCTTGGCAATACCTTGCAATCTCATCATACCAAGGTCTCTCACCTTCTTCTATTTCTTCCAACTCAATTAAAAAGATTTCTTCTTTGTGTTCCAAGTATTCTTTTATCTTGAATCTCTCCTTGACCTTTAGAAAATGTCCATTCTCAATTGCCAGAATTGACCTCTTACAGACGTAGATAGTCCACACTTGCCTACCTAGCGGGACAGATAAAGATGAAGCTAGTAAAGCTAAGGCATTGGCAAGGACATTATGAGCACTGGGGACATGGACAAAGGTGAGTTTGAAGAATAGCTTGATGTAACAAGTGGTGAGTTCTTGGTAGGGTTTTAGGTTTGGATGAGAAGCTCAGTACTTGGATAGGACTTGGCATAAGATCAATTGATTATCACCTATCATCCTCAGTTTGGTGGCACCATGGAAGTGCGCAACCTCCAGGTCTGCTAGCAAGGCTTCGTACTCAGCTATGTTGTTGGTTAATGGAAAGTTGAGCTGAAAAGCCTGTGGAATAGTGATAGCTTTGGGTGACAGAAGAACAATACCTACCCTCTACCATAAGAATTCAGAGCCCCGTCAAAATATAATGTCAAAAGATTGAAAGATTAGACTAACATTAGTTCGTCATCTGGGAACTCCGATTGAACTGGGTCAAATATGGGTATGGGATGATGGGCAAGGTGTTCAACAATAGCATAGCCCTTGATTGCATTCTGCGGAACATAGGTGATATCAAATTATGACAAAAAACTCTGCCATAGCCCTAATCGATCACTCAAAACTATCTTCTTTAAGAGAAACTTGATGGGATTGATACGAGCAACGAGCTTGACTTAGTGAGCAAGGAAAGAGTACTTAAGTTTATGAACCACCTAAACAAGAGCATCACATGTCTTTTGTACCACAGTGTACTTCAGCTCACAAGCGTCAAAGATCTTGGACAAGTAGTAAGTAGCTCACTCTTTCCCTTCTTCATCAACGTGTTCAAGGACTACCCCAAGAGAATTTTCAGGAACTGAAATGTAGAGGACCAAGGGCTTATCGGGAATTGGTGGTATAAGTATAGGAGGACTTGCTAGATATGTTTATAACCCATCAAATGCCTCCAGGCATTTCAAATCCCATTTAAACTTGGCCCCAGCCTTGGTTAACTCATAGAAAGGTTTACACCTTTGGGAATGTTGTGAGATAAAGCGGCGGACAAATTGTAGCCTCCCGATCAATCCTTGAAGCTCCATATTCTTCGGGAGAGGAATACCAATGATTGGCTTGGCCTTGTTTTGGTCGATCTTTATGCCCCTTTTGCTTACTATGAACCCTAGTAATTTTCCTGATGGAACACCAAACGTACACTTCTTAGGGTTCATTTTCAGCTTGTATTCTCTAGCTCATTGCAAAACTTTCCTTAGCACTTTAGAAAGATCTTCTCGACTCTTGGATTTGATGACCAAATCATTCACACTCACCCCTACAAGAGTGTGCATCATGTCATGAAAGATAGTCATCGTAGTCCTCTAATACATAGCACTAGCACTCTTTAACCCAAAGGGCATGACAACATAGCAATATGTTCCCCAAGGAGTAGTGAACGAGGTCTTATCTTGGTCCTCCTCGGCTAACCGGATTTGATTGTATCCAAAATAACCATTCATAAATGAGAGCATTTCAAATCTAGTTGTGTTATCAACCAAAACATCGATATGAGGTAAAGGAAAATCATCTTTAGGACACGCTCTGTTCAAGTCCCTAAAATCTATGCAAATCTGAACCCGTCCATCCTTCTTCACAACAAGGACTATGTTAGCCACCCATTGCGGATAAGGGGCGACTCTAATAAATTTAGCCTGGTGTAATTTGTCAACCTCTTATTTTAGTTTGAGTGCAATGTCAGGGTGGAACCTTTTGAGCTTTTATTTAGCCGGGGTAGTTCCAGGTTTCAAGGTTAATCTATATTCAACCAATGAATTATCTAATCCTAGTATGTCTTCATATGTCCATGCGAACGTGTCCTTGTATTCTTCCAAAACTTTGATAAAACATTGTTCTTCTGAGGGAGTGAGGTTTGCACTGATGAGAATAGTCATAAGATCATTTAAGGTTCCTAAATTCAGTTCCTTAGTTGGTTCATTCCCTATGGCTGATAATTCTTCAAATCTTCTATGTCTAGATGCATATGCATCAGTCAAGTCCTCGATTTCATCCTTAGATTCAGGATGCTTTCCTGATACTACCTCATATATTTCCAAAGTATGATCTATGTTCTTATCCTCATATCGGATTTCATCTAGCTGGATAGCATTCTCTAAAATGTTTGCCAGCCTTGCACATTCTACGCATTTCTGTGCCAATTGTTGCAGATACCTACTTGGAACTCATTTATCTCTGACTTTCCTATTTCCTAACCTATCCTAACCTACTGAAGACAAAGCTAGAAAAATGGTATTTACAATGGAGGGAGGATCAAGTAGGTCGATCAATGATTCAAAAGAGACGGATCCCTGAATGAGAGCACCCTCTAGGATGAGTAGAGACATCTCCTCGATGAAAATGTGAGTTTTAGAAAAGACATTTTTTTGGGATTTTCAAGTAAAGAGACAAACTGAGCCAGAATGACTCGAGACTTTCTAGAAGCTGACAAAATTAACAGAGAGAAACTTAAGAATAGAGAGAAAAAGGGGCTCGTGGGCCCAATGGTAACGAAAAATGGGCATATGGGCCCAAAACTGATAAAAAATGTGAATGGGTACGCGGATCTAGTTCTGGATATGGATGGGCATGTGAGCCCATGTTGTAAAGAGCCCTCAATTCTAAAGCTGATGAGGAAAGTAGATGGGCAAGTAGGCCCAATGAGAATGGAGGGCTGGAGAGGGCACATGTGCCCAAAGTGAGTTGTTGGTCTGGTAAAAGAAAGTGGGCTTGGAAGCCCATCCAAAAGATCCAAGAATAATGGCATGAGGTTCACACATGGGATTGTTGTATTTGGGCCTCATAGGATGCTTCTAACTTGGCTGGTAGTTTGCTTAACCAGATGACCCAAGATTGGTTTGCCCTTATGTGGTTCTTGGTGCTGTTCCTCAGTTGAAAACAAACGAGTCAATGATAAGCACAAATCTTCTAAGTCATCTTCTTCATCTAGAGCCTTCCTTCTCTTGATAGTTGTTGCTGCTTCATCCTTAGCTATCATCATGGTCTTCTCTTTAATAAAGAATACGTGGAGTCCCATGGCATATCGTGGCTGGATGACCCTCCTTGGGATGAAATCTTCTTTATATCCCAACCCCTGCCTACGTGGCCTTTTTACAGTTTCGATCAGTTGAGTGATGCCTTGGAGATCCTTGCCTAAACCTTTTCCACATTGATAACCCAATTTCATCATCATCTGCCATCCCACAGTGTCAGACAGAGAGACGGTCATGCATCTAACTTCTGGCAACTGTCCTACTAAGATCTGGGGTTGCATTGATAACCCTAGAGGTAAAGTAAAAGAAGTATCATTCATCTCGTCCCTTAAAAGCATGCTAGTCGCCTTGACCACTTGTCCTTTAAAAGGAAACTTTATGCACTGGTGGTTTGTTAAAGCTATGACTCCTATTGCTTCCAGATATGGCCTCCTAAGTATAGCCTGAAAGGTTTAATCCAGTTCCAGGACATGAAAATCAATTGTAACCGTACATGGTCCAAGTTTAACCTCTAGAGTGACCACCCCACGTGCAAACTTCTTGGAGTTGTCATAGACTGTTACCATGACACAGGAGGGCTTGATTTCTTGTTCAGAAATGTCGCATAACTGCAAAGTTTCTAGCGGCATAACACTGATGGAAGCTCTAGTGTCAACCAAACATGATTTCACTTCAACATTACAAATGACAACAACCATATGCATAGCATACGTCCTGACCTCTAAATATGCTAACTCCTCCTGAGAGAAAGTGAGCATTGGCTACTCACTTCTAGGGGCTAACACTATAGTGATTTTTTCTGGTGGGAGATCTTCATTTACCATGACCCTTTACAAATACTGCTATAAAATTTTCTGGTGCACCTTTGATCTTTTGATCAACTCGAGTATGGAAATACGGGCTGGTGTCTTATCCAAATGCTTCAGCAAATCATAAGCCATGCCCGGCAAGTTCTTCCACTTGTCCACTAGATCCTACGATTGAGTCCCAGCTTAAGGAAAGAGCCGCTGGAACATCCTCCTGCTCCAAAGCACTGGGGCTATTTAGTGGTCAGGTAGAGGTGATGGGTTAACTTGGGTGGGATGTGGTGGAACAGGTGGTGTAGGTGCAGGTATGGTGGGCAATAGGATTGTTGGATCTGGAATGATTGCGTTTGTGGGTAGAGGGGTAGGATTTAGAGGTGGTAGTGACGGTAATGGTGGCGGTCTAATAAGAAGAGGCCGGGGTGAAGGAGTGGTTGATGGGTTTAATGAAGGTATTGGTAATGTGGTAGGTTGTGGGTTGGCGGTATGATAGGTTGGGGTTTTCGAGTGACAGAGCTCATAGGCTGGGAGTTCAGGTTTGGTGGTGATTATGGTGGCCGGATGAGAAGGGGCTGATGTGTAGCAATGGTTGAGGGAGGTGTGGTTATGGTGGGGGTTGGCCTAATGATAAGTCGGCGAGAAGAAATGGCGGCCAATGGTTGGGTTATAGAGTTTGATGGTGGTTGTGGAGTAGACGATGCACAGATTATCTGTCTAGGGGGGTTCTTGGCAGGAGGCCTAGCTGGGTTGACTAGCATAGTTGCATCATGGTTTTCTAGTTGCTAACCTTGAGCACGGCTGGCAACTTCCTGGGCAATGAAGTGTACTAGATGAATTCTTGGGTTTGGATGTGCTGGTGTCGATGTCAGAGTGGGAGCATGCAATGGGAGCGAATTTTGAACAATCCCCAAGCTAGGTTGTTGTTGAGGCTAAGCTGGTGGATGTTGTCGTTGTTGTTGTCTAGCCTTCATTGCCTATATGCATTCCCCCATTTAGGCCCAACCAATACTGCCTTGGTCATTCAGATCATGGATGTAGTCTTTGAATTGAAAACACACTTCAACCATGTGACCAGGGTACCGGTAGTAAGTATAGTATCGGGACATATTTGCATTTACTGGCCAAACCTCTCTTTTTTTGGACAATTCTAACTGTTTTTCTGCCATGAGTACATTGAAGATGTTGATCAAGAAGTAAGGGAGTTGTCTATAATTCTCTCTCCTAGGACCTCCTCTTCGTGGTGCTTGATTAGGTGGTGGTGGTGCCCTATTGTAGGTAGGTTGACGAGGTTGCTGGGGTTGCACTATAGGTTGATGGGGTTGTTGTGATTGTTGTGTCTTAACCTACTGTTGAGGGGGGTGGTAAGAAAGATTCTATGGTGGGTTCTTGTACTGGTTTTGACGGTTCCCTCCCTAGTTCCCCACAATGTTCATAGCTTCATTGTTGTCTGCTCCCTCAGTTGTAGGCCCAACTAGTGCAAAGGTAGTTTTCATAATGTTTCAAGGTTTGGGATCAAAAGAATTTATCATTGTGGCATCTTTAAAGTGGGCTTGCAAATATTGGGCACTGTCATAAAATTCATTCATGGTGGTAGGACAGTGCATGATCAAGATGTTCCTCAGAGCTGGTGTAGCGTTTCTAATGAGCATCTTTACTTGTTCCCCTTCTGAAATAACATCTGTTAATTTCTCTACCATTCCCCTCTAGCGATCAGCAAACTTTATGAAGTCCTCTTCAGGCTTGATCCTCTGAGCAATCAATCTATAACTGGGCATGATGGTGCCACCCAATCTCTATATCTTTGCAAAAGTTTGGTCTTGACAATGTCAAAATCTCCAGCCTCAAAGGGGTCGAGTGAGTAGAACCACTCCAATGCAGACCCTTCAAGTGATCGATGGAACAAGATAGCAAAGACTCTACGATCATTCTTCCAGAATGAGGACTTGTAGAGAATGTCATTAAGGTGGAGAAAAGGATTGCCACCATTGTAGCGGCAATAAACTAGTAATTCAGAAGCTGACAGGTGAAGAACTAGCAAAAAAGGAATAGAAACCTCAAGAGTTGACTTAGAGTCCAAGCGACATCTCAGCTCTTCATAATGTTCATTCATTTGGGTGAGCTGATCCATGATTGTCTAGGTGAGAGCAGGTTCTAGGTTTACTGGTGGGGGTATGTGGTTAGATGCGTGATTTTTGAATTAAGGAGCAGTTTAATGATTGTCCCATGACTTGGTGGGCCAAGGGAGCAACAAGGTTGAAATAAGGTGGATGGACAAATGATGGTTGAACCATGGATGGTTGAACCACGGATGGTTGAACCACGGATGGTTGAGCTAGTAATGGTTGAATCACATATTGTTAAACAATAGGTGGTTGAGCAAAGGATGATTTAATAAGTGGTGGTCGAACCATAGGACGAGGAGATAAGGCAACTTGATTGGCTTCAGCCTAATTAGAGGCAGTTTTTCCCATCACCATGGATTGTATACAATAAAAGGTTTCTGGATCAGTAAAAAGAGACAACTCTCTCAAGAGTTGTTCAACATCACAAGGAGCAGATGGTTGAGGGACCTCTTGTGCTTCTGACTCAAACAAGGAATTAACATGACCATCTGACAGAATTTGTTGGTTACCCATCTCATTCTCTTGGCATTCAGTGTGTTCTTCCATTCCAACGTGCCTTCCAGACATTAATTGCATTGTCACCCTTCAACTTCAAGGAGAGGGTAAAACAAACGAGTTAGCAAAACAAACAAAGAACTTTTTTCAGGTTTTAGTAACTTGTAGAAACTTTGGAGTTTTGAATTTTTGTTTGACAAACAAGTGATGCAAAGATGTGAAAATAAGATTACGCAACGATTTTGAATAAACCATAGGTTTATGGATTTGTTAAGAATTGTTCTCTCAACAAATGGGTTAGGATTCTAACTCCAATCTCCAATTACCTACATGTCACATAATCTCACCATGTGTAGGTAACATGAGATGCTTCAGGTTTTGGGGAGTGGTACAACCAACCCGATCATGAAGAGAAATACTTCACATATTAGGAATTATGGAGGCCTTGATGAAAGCCAACCAAGTTAACTAGGAAGGAATATCCCAGAAGAGAGGTCAGAATCCACCAAGAGAGTGTTTTAGATGGGAGGGGTAAATGGGAGAGTGAGCTCCCACCTCGAAAGAAAAAAGTGTAAAATAAAGTGGTAGAGAGTAGGAGCAGAGAATTCGATCAAGTAATAATGCAATAATAAGAAAACATAAACTTAAATAAACAAGCAATCACACAAGACAAATAACTAGAAACTAGACAAGCAACTAGAAAGTAGAATCTAGACCTTGTTTCTTACGTGAGCCAAATGGAGGTGGTTGAAAGTGATAAAAAGGAGAGGGTTCAGATCTGATAGCCAAGAAAAAGGGGTGGTCCACGTGGGGACCGATGTAATATTAAGTTGGTTCACATGGGAACGGTGGCAAAAGGTGAAGGTGGTTTACGTGGGAACCAGTTTTGGGTAGAAAATGGGTGGTTTACGCGGAAACCAGTTTGAATGATTAAAGAGGGCCACGTGGAGCCAATTAAAGGTGAATAAGGATCTGATCTAAGTGAGGATAGATCTAAAGAAAGAGGTTTGGTTCACGTGGACACCAAAGTAAAGAAAGAGATTGGTTCACGTGGAAACCGATTTAAAAAGGAAAAAGGTGGTTCACGCAGGAACCGGTTTAAAATGGCAACTAGAAATAAAAGAGGGTCACATGGTGACCAATTTGAGGGTGAGATAACCTGCATAAAATAGGAAAATATGATTTGAATGGTTGAAAATAAATGTTGGTTCACATGGGAATCGCTTTGAAGAAGAGAGTTGGTTCACGCGGGAACCAGTTTTAAAAGCAAAGGTTGGTTCATGTGGGAACCAGCTGAAATAAAATGGTAGAAATTAAATGAGGTACTTGACCCTTCAGATCTGATGAAAGAAGGGTGAAATCAGAAAATTTGAGATGGAATGAAATTAAGAAGGGTGGAAAGAAGGAAGTCTCACGCGAGAACCGGTCTAGAACGAGAACTAGTTGCAAGAAAACACTATGCACCCACGGTTAAAGACATTGCTTATCCCACCATGGTCGCCACAAAGCTATCGACTCCAAAAATGAGCTCTCATTTTTAGAGTAGTCCATGAATCCGGATTGCCACCTTAAGAGGGGATGAGAAAGAAAGAAAGAAAACACGGAAAATAACTCACCTTGGTCCCACACTCACATTGATTCTCAAATTTTCATCCCTCGACATTGCTTGATCACTGAAAAGATGGTTCAGGTCATGTCGGAGGAGGATGAGAAGAAGAAATTTTAATACATTGATGTGGTCGCAAGAATCACGGGATCCGATTTATGCAATAAAAATTACCGTGTGTACCTTAGCGGGAAGAGTGCGGTTTAAAGCTTCTCCTTCTTCGGCCGGCCGATGAAGAAGAGTCCTCAACGCATGGGTGCTTGGTTTCCTATGCAACTAGACAAACAAACATATGAAAATACAATTATAACTAAACAAAGTGGAGTATGTGTAAAGAAAATGACATAAAACACACAACTAAAAGAAAATTGACTAGATTTGGGTTATCTCTAACCCCCTTTTATTTTTCAGATTAACAGCCTAAAACTATTAAAAAATGTAAAAAAAATGATAGGAGAATGAAGAATGACAAAAAAAGAGATAGGAAAAAGAACAAAAAATTTCTAAAAAGAATTGAGAGAGATATAGCCAAATCCGGATTGTCAAAAAAGTCGAACAATAGTTTGGGATCTGCCAGGCGTGACTTTGCTTCATAGCTCTCCACACGAACAGCCCCGACCTCGAATCATGTGCCATTGATTGAAAATGTAAGAAGACTCGGAGAAGAACTTTGATGTTGAGAGCTTGGGAAGCAGACGTCCACACGTTGCTGTAGAAGCTGATGAAGAGAGACCTGGCAGATCACCTACAGACCGGCCTTCCTCTCTCCTGAACCAACTTTTATCTCTCTAAAAATTTGAAATTCTCACTCTAAAAATTACAAAATTGATGCAGGAAGGAGCTTGGACCTCTTGAGATGCACAGTGGGTCGCGTATCAACTTTTGGAACAACCAGAATTGGAGTCTACTTATAGGAGAAAATTGGCCCGATCTTTCCTAAAAAATAGCCCCCTTGCACCTTGGCCCAGGGTGCCTGTGCCCCCCTCTTGGGGGAGCATTCAATCCTCCCTAGAAAAATGATCCGATCTGATCAAAAATTTTGATCCAATCCAGTCAATCAGTTCCCTCGCGCCCCCAATCAGGGGCACATGGCCATGTGCCTCAGAATGGGGCACATGGTCACGTGCCTTGGGGGCAGGGCACATGTGCCCTAGGACCAGGGCGCATGGGACTAGTTCTACGCGTCTTTGTTCCAAAAGCCATTGCGGATACTCCCCAACTCAGAATTCGACGCCACTTGTTGCGTTGAAAAGATAATAGGCCGAAGAAGCTTTCCACACAAACACATCAGCCATCACACTTTCCAATGTTTTAGAATTTATTCAGAAGTTAGGATAATGAACAGAAGATCCGATACCAGTCAGAATGATTTCGACGGCCAACTGAAAAGACACAGCATAAAAAATAACTTGTCTGGAATGTGAATCTAACCATAACCTTTAATACATGATCATTAGGTATTGGCCACCCCTCCAATTTTCATGTTTACATGATTTATGTGTGGCTTTTGCTCGGAAATTATGGCTTTGTGCCGAAAACTATGGAAAACATCCAATTTCGTTTGGCAAAGCTCCAAATCAACATTAAAAGAACCTAACATCATTATAAGATAAATCATGCATGTTACCCTATAGAAAATGAGTTTTATGCTCTGAACTAGGAAAATTTGGCATTTCTACAGCATGGGTTCCTTTAGAATTTGTCTCAATTGGAACCGAACGACGAAAATTGAAAACCAATCAAATCGGGTTCGAGAATACCTGATAAAGATTCTTATAATCCCATGGAGAGGAAGGAGATGAGATTATCAAGCACTTCAAACCACTCAAATGTCCAGTCTTCAGTAGTATCCACATGAACATCATCTACAGTGGGTTCTCCCTTCGCGTCAGCCTCGAGAACTGTTCCCTAACAGAGCTCCATCGCCCATGGACGTCTTCTAGAGAGAGAAGGTAAGGAGGAGGCTGGGGATGTGGTTTTTACCCTTTTCTTGATAAAGGTTGGTTGAAACCATTAGTATTTATAGAGAATTTTAGAATTTTTCATAAAAACCCAAAATCTTCATAAATTACGCCATTGCCCCTGTACTTGTAGATAAGTCTTTATGTGTGTGACTCATTATATCCAATAGCCTATTTGATTGAGATCTAAATAAAATAGAATAATTCTATTTAATTTAATTTAATTTGTATTATGATAACAAATTAATCGGCTTATCAATCATGAAAAGTACAAGTCACATCCCATGATCCCAAATGGCTATGGGGATAATCTTATCTCCATTGAACCTTTCCATCATCAGTTATCTCATGTATATAAACCCTTATCCATTCAATGTCTTAGTTGGGAAGCAGTACGGCATCGACTGTCAACTCCTTAACGTACCGACTCTATAGGATCGCGTACTCGAAATTGGATCAATAGAAAAATTCCTTTTTCAATCATCCTATCTACCCTGGTCAGATATTTAGAGTACTATCCCATAGGACATTCACTCTCACTTACCGAGAGTGGATGATCCCTTGTTGTCCACTCAATTACCTCCATCAAGTTTTCCTTGTACACGATCCATCGCTATACTAGACCATCTAAATGGTGATCCATAAGTCAATGGTCAAAGCACAAGTTCCACCCAACATGGCATCTTCGGCAACTCAGGTCAAAGGTCCAACTATGCAACCGTGATGATAAAAAAACCCTAATTGACAGTTTGGTAAGATTCAATTCAGGGTTTCTAATTTGGTCAGTTCAGTGAACTCATTCAACTAATGAGTATATGTATGTGTATCTCAGTGTCTCCACACTAATGACTAATGAGATCGGTCATCCTCATCACATGAGAAGATATCACATACACTAGTCTATCCTTGATGTCCTATCTCCAGTATCCTATGATTAGGAACATTTATATCAAATACGTCTAGAGATTAATCTCAATATCATGATCTCATTATGATTTAATTATCATTGTATTTGATCAAAAACTTCACTATGATATTCATATCTAATAAGTGCTTGTAATGAAAATTTGCCTAATTAATTGAATGTAATATTTCTAGAAATGTCAAATCATATCATATATGATTGGCCTGTAGGGCATACATTTCTATCAGATAGATAGATATGACATCCATCATGACTCTTGGTGATGAGCTAATTAATGGTAAAATAAAATAATATATCTTAAACACTTCTTATTGGTGAGACCAATCGAAAGAAGTAAGATTGTTAGATAGAAATAGAAAAATATAGTTAAAAGTCCAAGAAGTAAGTCAAAATATTAAAACCTAAATTAGATATAACATTCTTCTACTATCATGATGATGGTAAGTGGAAGATGAAGTGCAAAGTGTATTGCACAGAATGCAAAGGTGGAGCTTGGGAAGCTCCATGCATCTAAGTCATTAATATTTACTTGTGTTAAATACACATTCGATAGTATAAGATACTATATGTGTGTATTATAGTATAAGATACTAGGGATGCATATAATAGTATGAGATACCAAATATGCATCACATATCTGCAATGAGTTGTAGATAATAGCAAGTAAATGAAGAAGATTGTTAACCTACATATGAAATGATACAAAATGTTGCATCATTACTGGTGGGAGATACAAATTTTCTATAGCCTTCTAGAGTTGTCTTATTTATCCTTCTAAAAAGAATATTGTTTTCATTTCCTAGTTGAATAAATGGTGATTTATTCTATGATATGGAAATGATAATTGTTCTATAATAACTGGTAAAGTGTTTATCAGTGAGCGCATTATTAAGAGTTTATTCATATCAGATATGTATGCTTTTATAATATGTGTGAATAATCCTCATTAAGTGAAGTAGATTGATATTGATCAATCTATTCTTCAGTAATATGGTCATATTTATATGAAAAGACTTAAGGAGTACCATTCTGATGAAAACACATAGGTAAATGATTTGGAATCATTAACTATATGTAAGTCATATCTTATTAGGCAAAATGACCAACTCTCCATTTGTTAGACATGGAGAAAGGGCTTTTAAGTTTATAGAACTCATGCATCTAAATGCATGTTAGCTCATGTCTATTAAAGTTAGAGGATAATATTTCAACTTCATTAATTTTCAAAGATGACTTCTCTAGGTATGGACACATGTACTTTTTGAAGTAAAAATCTAAATTCTTTGAGAAATTATTTGAGATTAAGAATGAAGTAAAAATATTAATGAAAAGAGTATTAAAACTCTTTGATGAGATCAAGGAGGGGAATCCTTAAGTAATAATTCACACATAAATGAAGGATAGTAGAATCTAATTTTGACGGACACCTCTTATACATTTTAGCTTAATTAAGCAGCTAAAATGAGAAGCCATATTGTGTAAGATGTAATATAGACAATGACAACCTTTGCAAAATTTTTCTTTGTCTATTTAGGGGTTAGTACTCAATATAGGCACTTGATCTTAAATTGGTACCTTCCAAGTCTATTCCAATTATTCAACATAGGATATGGAAAAGAAGTTAAAGCTTGACCTTAAGCAAGTTAAGGTTTCAGAATGTCTGGCCTAGTGAAAAAGTATAACCCTATCAAGTTGGAATATAAGACTATAAAGCATTGGCTTGTGGGATATCCTAAGAAAACTTAAGGATATTAATGCCACCCTTAGGGAAAAGGGTATAAGTTGCTCATCTCACCATATTTCTAGAGGAGTCCCTCTTTAAGAAAGATAGTAGGAGCAAGGTATAAATGGAATCCAGTCTCACAATCCAAGGACACTTTTATTGAGGTACTAATTTATAATTACACAAGGGCAAATCATAGATCTTTTCTTATGTCCAATCAATCTAAGAGATATGTAGGACATATCTTTGATAGTAGAAATGAAACATAATATAAAAGGATAATGATCCTTAGATCCATATTGAAGCAATATGATATATTGATTCAAAATGAGAAGAAATAATAAAATTTGATATAAACTTTATCTATTCTAATCAAGTTCAGAACTTGATTGATCCACCTAAGGATTTAGTCTCTATAAGGTATAAATGGATCAATAAAGAATAAATTGAAGTGGATTAGAAGGTAGAGACCTTCAAAGTAAGGATAGTTAAAAGGGAAGTCATCTAAGTCAAATAGTTGACTATGTTAATACCTTTTACCTATGCCATGGATTTAATTCACTCAAATTTTAATTGTTACATACTATGACTATAGGATTTGTCAATTGGATGTTTAGATAGTGTTTCTCTATGGTATTTTAAGAAACACGTGTATATGATACAACCTTAGGGAATCAAGTTTCTAAACATCAAAATAGTGTGTGTATAAGGTCCATATATGGACTAAAGTAAAACTTCCCATAGATGGCAGAAAGGTTTAATGAGAAAATCTTATGACTTCATTGTGAACGAAGAGGTGCCTTGTGTATTCAAATAAGATAAGTAGGAGTGATATGATCTTCTTGACATTATATGTGGATGACAGCTACTCATTAAGAATGAAGTAGGTATGTTATCAACAGTGAGCCTAGTTATCAAATTAATCCTCCCAACTAAATATGGATTTTAAGATATATGGAGATAGATCTAAAAGGTTACTTGACCTTACCTTGTTTATGTACATATTGTCAAAGGGTTTGACATAGTAAACTCCAATATAGGTTTCTTACCTATGTAGTGTTGAGTTGATCTCTTTAAAGAAATGATTTTCTCGAGAGATAAAGAGATCACATTGGTATATCTCTTATGCTTTTGCAATAGGGTCTGTCACATTTGTGATGCTACGTACATGACTTCATTAATGCTCCAAGCGTTATGAGCATTCATCAAGTTAATCCATCTGAAAGTCACTGGATAATTACTAGATGTGTCCTAGAGTACTTGAGAAGCACTAAGGATGTATCTCTAATGTATAGAGGATAAGACTTGAAGTCCTGTAGTTTTATGAACATCTCGTACTTTAGGACAAAATAATGGTGGTGCAGTGAGTTGAAAGAGTTCCATGCAAGAGAACACTACTAATTTTACAACTAAATTAAAGAAGATTGCATAATGGCTATATATTGCTTGAGAAGCAGACCAGATGAAGATATTCATCTAGCTTATGAGATTGTCCCAACCTTCTCTGAAAGTGTATCATTGTTTTGGGAAAACAATGGGGTAGGGCCAAAGTCTCATTAGAAGTTTAAAACTTCTATGGCAATACCATAGAATCAGAGCGAATACAGTTTATAGAGATATAATTAAAGATAGAGTATCTTCCGTTAATAACATTACTTATCTAATAACTGAAATAGTTACACAAAGAGTGTTTGAGCTTCACCTTGAGCTGATAGAGAACAACCAGATAGGTAATTGGTTTTAGTGCAAGTAGGAGATTGATAGAAATGTATGCCCCACAAGCCAATCATATATGATATGATTCAACATTTCTAGGAATATCTCATTCAATTATAAGCAAAACTTCATTACTAGCTTTATTAGAAGTGTGTATTGTAATAAAGTCCTTGATCACATACAATGATGATTGGATCATGATGAGATCATGATAATGAGATTGATCATCTAGAGGTATGTGATTTAAGTGTTCATAGTCACAGGATCCTTGAGACGGGACATCAAGGATCCAGATAGTCTAGTGTGTGTGATGTCTTCTCATATGATGAGGATGATCGATCTCATTGGTCATCAGTGTGGGGACACTGAGATACACACATAGGTGCTCATTAGTGGAATGAGTTCAGTGAACTAGCCAATTTAAGAAAACTGGATCAGTATCTTTCCGAACTATCTATCAGGTTGTTCTTACATCTCAATAGCATAGTTGGATCTTTGACCTGAGTTGGCGAAGATGTCTTACTGGATATATCATGTACTTTAATTATTGACTTATAGTTCACCATCTTGATGGTCCAGTATACTTGATGTATTGAGTGCAAGAGAAACTCGGTGGAGGCAATTGAGCAGACAACAAGGGATCGTGCACTCTCGATAAGAGAGAGAGAGAGAGAGAGAGAGAGAGAATTTCCTATGTGATAGTACTTTAAATCCTTAGCCAAGGTAATTAAGATAACTGGAAAAGGAGTTTTCCAATTGATCTGAACTCGAGTATAGGATCCCATAGAGTCGGAATATTTAGGGGTTGGCAGTCGATGCCGAACCCCTAACCGATCATGACATTGTATGAATGAAGATTTAAATCCATGTGGTAAATGATGATGGAAAGGTGGCTCAGTGGATGTTATTTAACTCCCCAAAGATTAGGATCATAGGATGTGACTTGTACACTTTATGATCGAAAAGTCATAAAAATTGTTATCGGATAACAGTTTTAATTTAATTTAAAAGAATTGTTCTTTTAAATTAATTAAGGCTTCAACCAAATTGACTATTGGGCCTAGTGGGTCACACACATTAGATATGGTCAATAAGATGAGGTCATAGACATAATTTTATAGAAGTTTTAGATTTTTGTAAAAAATTTATCTTCTATAAATAAATGCCATATGAAGCCAAATCCTAACAAGCCATAGGGCTAGAGCATGTCTCTAGTAGCCTCTCTCCCTCCTCTCTCCTCTAGAAGGTGATCTCCCATGGTCAAACTTAGATCTGGAAGGTTTCTTGATGCCTGGAGGAAGGGAAAACTCATTGAAGTAAATGGTGTGGATACCACTAGAGACTATACACTTGAACGATTTCACAAGGAGGAATGTCCTTTCTTCATATGGTGAGGGATTTTGGAAATTATATGAGGTACTCTCGTTCTACTTCATACTCGGTTCTCGATTTTACTAGTTCGACGTCAACCAAGGCAAAGATCATGGTTTTAAGGATTCAAAAATTTTTCCGCTATCATGTATTGATTCCATACAACACCTACATGAAAAAAGGATGGTCCCAGGCTCTAAGCACTCCTACCTCTTTCTTTCTTCTCAACCCTTGAAGGTTCTCCACCTTCTTTCTTAGCCAATACATCCTCCTTCACCTCTCATCCCCCCAACATCCTTAGCACATCCCAAAGCTCCTCTAATCATCCTTCCTTGGCCTCAGTACAAAGAAGTTAGTACAAAGAGAGAGAGAGAGAGAGAGAGAGAGAGAGAGAGAAGTTCGATCTGTGCTCCATAGTGTTGTCTACTGTTCTTTGGCTCTCACAAACTTCTACAAGCTGATTCAGGCTAGGCATCCTTTAAAAGAGTTCTTTCTCGTCTAGTTTTCTTCCATATACAACAAACGAGGCTCAATTGTGACATTTACTCAGCTCGTGGTTGTTCCTAAACCAACATCACATCAACAGATCCAGGATTCCACCATCTTTTGTTCTGTGATTTCAGTAAATATACTACCTTTTCCTGGTAGATTCAACTAATATTTTCTTCACATAAAATCACTCCTGGTGAGTATTTTATTATTTTTGACAAATAGGAGTCAATTATGACCTCCCCTCCATCCGCAACGACTTCTTCAATGTGACTGCGCCGATATAATCCAATTTCTGCAGCTTTTGGCCACTGTGTTCTCAGAAAATTTATAGTACATGAATGGTGGATTCAAGCCAACCTATATTAAAACAAATCTCCCTTAGTGAGCTATCTTTCATTTTCAACAAATGTCTATCAATTATGACTTCTATAGCTTTCGTGGCAACCTCCAGAGTGAAATCACACTTCAGGCTTCTAATTTCATATTGGACACTTACATCAACACCGAGCTTCAAGGAACTTTTATAAAATCAGTCCACATTCGCTTCCTTTCTTTATGAATTCATACTTTAACTATTTTTCATCATGTTTGCATCATCTTACATGCATTCAAGCTTCTAGTTTGCATTTTAAGCATCTTAAACACACTTAAAAGGGGGGCTCTAGTCTCAATTCGGTTTTTCTTTTATTTTTGTCATTTGAAGCATATTTCTCCTATGTGTACTACACTTATTTAGGCTCTAATCCTTTTTCAAATTGTTTGTTTTATTGTGTAGTGACAAAGCACATCATCTGGCATAAAAAGCAAGCTTGGCTTTTCCTTTTCGGCCGACCAAAGTGAAAGAAGTTGGAACTCACAATCTCTCAAGTACTCTCTCTCTCTGCTAAGGCATGCTCAGTCAACTTTCAAACATTTTACACTTCCTCTTGTTTGTTTTCGAAGCCTACAGCTGTTGCAACCACCCACACAATTGTTGCGGTTCCTCTTCAGCCATGACTACTACTCTCATTAGGGATGGCCTTTTAAAGTCATCACCATTATCCTTTGATATTGTAGTAATATGCTAGAAACTTAGAATAAATTATATAAATAAAATTTTTAAATCCAAAACTATGTAGTCCCAAAACCTTCAAAAATAAAATATACATAGTGGAAAAAAAAGATATTTTTTATGTCATATACTAGAATGGAGTGATAGAAAAAAAAGAATTGACCTTTAACTATAGTAAGCTTCCCAAGAATCCATTATAAACAATAAGAAGGTAAAGTACCACCCATGAAAGAGGGGAAGAGAGAAAAAATTAGAACCTTTACATTATGTTTATTTTTTAGTATGCAATATATGTATCATTATTAGTTTTGAAATTGATATTGACATATGACATTATTAGATGGTTGGGTATCAATATTACTTTTAAATTAAAGTATAAAGACCAGTGAAAATCAATATAAGTCTCGACATGTATTGAAATCGTTATTGTTTTGTTGCCTCTCCTCTTTAGAGCCCTAGATCTGAGGCCTCTCTTCTCCAGGGTCGAGATCCACTTTGCAAAGCCCTAGCTATGTGATGATCATTCTCTCCATGGTCAACTCCTCCATGGCGTCCATGGCCACCACAGCCTCTCCTCTCTAAGTCTTTTAAGACTTATGACTCGTATGCCTACTCTAGTTTCTCACAACCTAAAGAGATATTCTCCTTCTAGTCTTCTTATCCTCCAATTCCATGACTTGACTGTAGGATCCTCAATCAAAGTAGTACGTTGCCTCGGCACCTTCTACAACCTTGTTTATCATCAACTCCGTCTTTAGCTCTTCCAAATCTCTATCTTGCCAATTGATGTCTGATTCCTTAAGAATATCAAGAGGCCCCCACTGTCACCTTCTTCCTTTCATGTCTTCTTAGTGAGAATTATCTTCTATCACTACAGCAACACTAATCTAGTGATAGTGACTTCCTTTGAAATCTATCCATCTCTATTAAACACCTCCCCACCCTCTTTATTTTCTTCTTATTTTTTTTGTTTAGGTGACATGTTACTGCATTATGTGATGATGCAATATTGGGAGCCCTAGGGCTACTGGACATTGGCCAAATCTCCTGGACAATGATCCTAAATGGTGGGATGTTACAATCTCTATCTTATTAAGGGAGGTAGTGAGTTGTTCCCTGGTGATGAGGACCAAACTGTATTTGACTAATGAAAGGGCTGAAGACATTGACATTCAAGTTTTATGACATCGCATTTATTTTCTAATCTAGTAGTGTTAGAATTAATTTTTAGTATTTAATTTAATATTTAGAGTTCCTTTTTGAGTCATTGTGTGTTTTAGTCCTTTAGAGGTCTTGTTTCTAATTAGACTTTTGTAATAAATCAAACACTCTATAGTGCTTATACTCTATAAGATGATCAATGAAAAGTTTGAATTTTTAGAGCACATTCAGTGTGTCTACTTGGCACCTAGTACTCCCTTTCAATCTCTTCCATTGGGAAGTTTCATCTTTATTCACAATAGTGGTCAACTCTATTTCAACCCCCGATGGTAGGTTGGCTCTAGTCTTCTTCTCCCTCTTCCCTTCTAGCCTCTATGTTGTTCTCTTCATCTTCCTAGTCGCAACTCCTAGCTCAACACACCCCAACTGGCACCAGCTTCACCCATTAGTCCAGGATTGACACTCCAAGGAATCAAGTCCATCAATCCCAATATTCCTATGACTGCTATGAAGTCAAGTCCAACATTTCCAATTATAAGACAATTGCAATAATTGATGAATCTCTTAATATCAGAGGAACTAGATGTTGGGGTATCACAATCTTCATTCATTGCTAAAGAGACTTCTATATTCATCTTCGGTAGAGATAGACTAAGATGGATCCGATGTGGTGGATGAGGTCAAACTTGTAACGCATGGTATAGTGGGTCTGGTGGAGGTGTTTCTACCTTCACAACACAAGAGGTCCAGGAGATCAAAGTGCAAGTGGAGAAGTAAGCTCAAATTAACATGGAATGTTGATATGAGGTTTCTTCTGTGAAGTAACAAGATCATTTCAAGAAATTGTCCAACACCTAACTCAAATGTACAAGAACATAAATCAAAGACTCTCAACACTAAATAGACCATCCACATCGATGTCTTCTCTAGAACACACTTTAGAAAATGATAGGATTGCAGATGCCAACGATGACGACAAGTCTTTTAAGGGATGATGAGTGATTGTACCCCTTATCCTCCCATTTCATTATATATAGATACTATTTAGCCATCACTAATGAGATATTGGCAATGGCTTCACCATCACCATTGACTTTTGGTGACGGCCTCCATCATCACTAAAAAATGAACCTAACTGCTAGTCAGGTTCGATAAACAACTAGTGATCAATGTCCGACAACTGTCACCGATAAGATTGTTTGCAACTACTTTTAAGCTATCTCAAGAACAATAAAAGTGCTCCCTATCCAACTGGTCAGGTGCATTTTGCTTAAAAATGACAACAACTTACTTCAAACCATTGCTACTAATATTTTTGTGGTGGCTCTAAGCCGTCTGTCATGCCCCGGATTTAATCCTGCACAGCGGCACATAATCCGACGACGTAACCAGGGAAAATAACCCATAAAATATATCAGTTTGGAACGAATGAAAACAACTAGATCCAAGTTCATAATTTCACAAAATAATTCAATTACTAATACATCACCAATCCCTACAATCTAAACAAAACTAAATACCATCTAGTCATACATTATCAATCAAATTGTCTTCTCGAGAATCGATCCATCACGTTTCCGCTGCGCTAAACCTGATTACCTGAAAATTGTTAAAATGATTGGGATGAGTACGACGACTCAGTAGACACCCCATCATCCGCCAAATCGGATAGCTAAAAGGCCCTAGATGTTAATTAAACAAGTACCCAGACCTACATTCAATTATATAAGTATAAACTAGTCAATATAATAAATATTTGACTTAATCCACGCATTTTAAACCGTCAACCAACACCTATAGACACACCAACCAGCACCTATAAACATCTTAAAATGACCTGAAATGGTGAGAAAAACACATGCGTAAACACCTACTATATGCTCCATAAAATGATATGCTATAAATGGGACAAACCATGCATACACCAAGCAACCGAACATGACAATTTAGATAAAAATGAAATACATCTCTAGACCACCTATACCACACCATGCAATAAGTGCACCTATCCTCTAATGAAGACCACATTCACATAGATGCACCTATCCTCTAATAAGAACCACACCTTTTATTTTCTTATTAGCAAGGAATGCGTCGTCTTGCCACCTCAACCAGCTACCACCAGATCTATCATATATAACAGTACCATATAGCTAAACGAAATCCCATAGTGCACCTAGGCAGTGGTGGCACAGGGACAAACCGCGGTATCCGGGATCGAAGGATGCACCGGACTGTTCTAACCTCCGCTGCCCTCGGGTCACGACTAACTAGTCTGGTGTAGTTGTTTTCATCATAATTTCAATGCATCATGCATCCACCTCAATCATGCCATGCCATGATACACTTATGCAAGATCAAATGATATAAACTATACCATGCAATGAATAAACATACCACCAATGCAAATAGCATGATCAACCACACCTGAACCACCTATGCATGATCTAGAACCATAAAAATGACAAGAATAAGTAAGGACTAACATGATAAGAACAGACCCAATTAGACCATATCACCTAAATTAATGACAATAACATATCCGAAACAGATGGAATAAACTAGATAAATATTATCTAATCTTATTAACCTATCACCACACCTATATAACAAGTTAACTCAAACCGTATAACAAAAGGGTAGTTAAAAACATACCAATTAAAAGAACTAAAATCAACTAACAATCTACTAAATTAATCATGATGAAGATGATATAATAATCTCCCTGACAAGAGCCCTATTATGCACAACATAGAACAAGTACGAAGACTAACCATGCTAGTTAATCGCGACATACAACACTAAACCAGCTAATTAACTCAATAATAATCACTACAAGTCATGGAGGATTAAGTAGAAAATTTAATGATAATTAATAGACACGTCAAGGATGTCTACACGAATCGACGCGGGAAAAGTCGAGAACGTCGGCGACGTGATGCACGAATCGAACAAGATCCAAACAGGTTATCTCCCTCTATCAAACTTGCTTGAAAAGAAATATCAAATGGCATCGGATCAAGAGAGAGGATAAGAGAGATACAAAGAATAATAGAGAGAGATAAAGAAGAGAGAAGGGGGAAGTACTGCACGGTGAAGAGGGGGGTCCAGTGGCACACAAGGGAGGATGGCGCACAATGCAGCGAGGGGCTACGGTTGCGGTGGCTAACGCACGGGCGGAGGCTTTGGCGATGATCGTTGTCTGCATGGCGCCCGCGCGGACCACCGGCGGCTAGCAACAGTGTTGAGGAGGAGGGGGGGCGGCGCGAGGAGGGAGAGGGTCCGCTAGGCGGCGCCGAGAGGTGATGGGGGGGGGGGCGAGGCAGCGCGCTCAGGCGGTGGCACAACTGCCGGCCGGTTGGCTGCGGCAGCCGACGGGGATGGTCGTGCGGCGGCCGGGTGGTGGGGTGGTGACGGCACGAGCGGCCGTGGAAGACGGCTGGCCGCGGGGACGTACGCGGCGACGGCGGCAAGGGCGGGTGGCCACGGTTCAACAAAGACAGAGACGGCGGGCGTCGACGTTTGCGGGGGATGATGACCGCGGCGGCTGGTTGCGACGCAAGGAGAGAGAGAGGGGGGGTGACAACCGGTGGGAGGCGCGTGTGCTGACGGACGCGGTTGCTCGCGCGGCGAAGGAAGAGCGAGGTGCGGGCGGCGGGGTACTGATGCGGCGGGTGACGCGGCGATGCCGAGGGCGCATTCAGGCTGGGCGGACGGCAACCGGGGGGGGCGTGGGGCTCGCGCGGGCGGCGTCGCACTCGCAGAGGCGGAAGGGCGGCAATGGCGTCCGTGGGGCGGACACGCGACAAGGGCTGCGGTTGAAGGCGGAGGCATCCGAGAGGGGGGGGGTTGTCGTGGGAAGCGGCGGCGCTACAGGGGCCGCGGGCGGACGCGAGGGAGATAGGAAGGGGACGGTTTTGCTAGGGCAATCGGGAGTAGAGGAAACGGGAGGAGATGTAACGGAAATGAGAGTAAATATGATATTAATCTCATAACTAAATATAATAAATATTATTTAATTCAAATAATTACCATAACGTTACAATCTACCTTCCTAACAAAAATTTTCGTCCTCGAAAATTCTAATCATTCACATGAAAACATTAATGTTCATCCTCCACTAATATAATCTTTACTATAAATCTCAGTGATTGACAAATATACTCTACCATACAAATTCATAACCCAATTATCACAAGTAAACAAAATTCACATCCACAAAATTTATAATATTGGAAACTTCTCGTGTATCTATCATCAAATGAATTCCTTCTAAAATGTCAATTTTTGTCTAAATCTTGATATCTATTTACCAAACTCTCTAGGTACATATCTAGCAATCTAAAATATCTATGTACCATCTATATCATCCAATCACATAACCTCAAAGCCTTAATTCTAATGATCCTTAATCCACACTATTAATATACTAAATCCAAAAATTTTTGTGAATCAATATGATATGGATCAAATATCATTCACAAAATAAAAAAAATATTTCAATAATCCAATAATCCCTACCTGGTGAAAATTTAATAATCATGTCTAAGATTGGCAACATTGATCATCATCTATCTAAAATTTCAAATATATACAATCTGGAAATTTTAGCATCATAGCATACATCACTGGTGCTATCAACGACACAATCTAGTTATCTAACTAATAATCTAATTATGATCCAATATCAATTTAATTGATCCAACCAATATCTTATCTAAAGATCATCACTCTGAATGACTTGATCCACAAAAATCTAAATGTATATCATCATAGGATTATAGGTATTGATCTTATCCACAAATAACGTTAGAAAAATTCTTTAACTATTCCTCTATCTAAAGACCATTCTAAAAAGTTGAGTTCAAATTACAATACAAAAATTAATCCATCACCATCTACTCAAGTATAAATTCAAGCATACAAAGTCTAGTCCTAATTAAATTTGTAAATCACAATTTTGAAGAAAGAATGAGCCATCAAACGGTTAAGACAAATTCAGATCGGATAGAAAGAATAATACTAGAGTTCTAGATCGATAGATAATGGAGGATAATCTAGATGATATGATCATATCATGCTCTAAATCAGATTGCCAAAAATATAAACTAAAAATAGGCCTGTCTAGATGATTGTCTAACCTATAAGATTAATATCTAATCTTCTAAACATCTCATCTTCAATATTAAAGATTACTACCTTATGATAATATTTATATCTTCCAAAATCTATTCCAAAATTCAAATTGGTAATTCATTCTTTAAATATGATATCTTCTCACATTTCTCATATAAAGGTACAACAATTTTTTATTCAATTCAAAATAGTTTAATATTAATGCCATGTTTCCATTCAATCTCATAGCAAAGCTTCACAAAATAATGATGCCTTAAGATGAAATATATCTCATCATTATTGTAATCCACTTATCCAATCATTGTAATTATTCTTAACCTTTATATCATTCATATACATATGATCTCAAATATATGCACTTCATACCATCTATATGATATAAGTTCACAAGATTATCAAATCTCTAACTTTCAACAAAAATATTTCTAATGAGTCAACTACTCCTAACATTATTATAGTCACTTAAACAATAATCATTCTCTTATTATCACTTTCATTCAAACTTTAATCAATCACATCAATCACATTATCTCTTTGTCTAAAGTACTTGCTATCGAATTTTCATCCGAGAAATTTATCTCTAAACTCCATCATATGAATAATATCTAATTGTAATCACATATAAATAGCAAATGATTCTCATTCTCAATGAGTTCTTAAGTCTCCTATTCTCTCTCATACTTTCCAAATATATTTGAAACTCTACCACTTTTGCAAGATATGTTCTCATTTCTTTCTTAAAAATAAATTTCTAATCTCTTATTCTAATCATTTCCAAACAACTAGCAAGATGCACATCTTATCTCTTTCTAGTCTAAAAGATCACATCTAATGAACTAAGGTCCAAATTAACTCCACGTATGATCAACCTATGCTTAGACATAATATATAATTAAAATGATATAGAATCAAGATTTGGCTAGATTGATCAAATATGATATAGCGAGATAAAGAGTTCAAAATTTGAGCATAAAGATGAAAGATCATGATAGAGGAGTGTATAACTATAATATTAATGAGTAGATAGCACCTGACCAACCCTTACTATGATCATACTCAAATCATCTTTTAATTCTCAAACTGATACTAGCACCTGAATATCACATCCTCATGCTTGCACGATCTGTATTTCATAATTAATAGCACTAAAAATACCACTTATTCAAAGCATGATAAAATTCTCTTGATCTTTACTATACCATTTCAAATTGATAATCTCATTCCTATGCCTCATTTCTTCTCCATCCAAAACTATATAGTGGAAGCAATACTTCAATCATCATTTCACCTTACATCTAGATAAATCCAATACCAAAATCACATGTCATCCTATCCTCATACCACTCATTGATATTCCATCAATTAACATACAATGATAAATCGGATTAATCCTAGATAGACAAAATAAATCATCATCATCATCCCATATAGATTATCCAATTAAATCAATTTGAAGATTCACTAATCTATCATTTATCTATTGATCATATAATATCATCATGATTCTGACCATTGAATTTAGCATCAATCCAAATCACTAACCATGTTAAATCTGAAAACTTCAAGCTTAAAGTATAAACCAACCTAATAATGATCAAGCATCGTATATCAATCATTCGATAATCTGATATATATATAATTCAAGAATATTACCTTAAGATTGATAAAATAAATTCTAAATCAAGTCAAACCACATGATCGATCAAACTTGAAAATCAGTCATCACAAACTAATTATTTAATCTAAGCCTCTAATGACTCGATCACCCTCTAATGATAAAACCCAATAAATCCAATTTGATAATCTGATCCTATAATCATAAATCCAAACTCCAAGATCCACAAAATCTGAAAATTAAATCCTCAAAAAAAAAGATATCAGTATTTATCCAATTTAAACCTATAATAATCCCATATCAAACTTCTATGTCATTCAATCTAATAAACAATCTAAATTATTCTACCTGCCCAAAATCATTTTCTTCCAAACATCAATTCCGTCTAATCCAAACCGATACCATAAACTCGGGCTAGTCAAAAATAGACCTTAAGACCGAGTTAAAGCTCTGATACCAAGCTGTCACGCCCCGGATTTAATCCTGCACAGCGGCACATAATCCGACGACGTAACCGGGGAAAATAACCCCTAAAATATATCGGTTTGGAACGAATGAAAACAACTAGATCTAAGTTCATAATTTCACAAAATAATTCAATTACTAATACATCACCAATCCCTACAATCTAAACAAAACTAAATACCATCTAGTCATACATTATCAATCAAATTGTCTTCTCGAGAATCGATCCATCACGTTTCCGCTGCGCTAAACCTGATTACCTGAAAATTGTTAAAATGATTGGGATGAGTACGACGACTCAGTAGACACCCCATCATCCGCCAAATCGGATAGCTAAAAGGCCCTAGATGTTAATTAAACAAGTACCCAGACCTACATTCAATTATATAAGTATAGACTAGTCAATATAATAAATATTTGACTTAATCCACGCATTTTAAACCGTCAACCAACACCTATAGACACACCAACCAGCACCTATAAACATCTTAAAATGACCTGAAATGGTGAGAAAAACACATGCGTAAACACCTACTATATGCTCCATAAAATGATATGCTATAAATGGGACAAACCATGCATACACCAAGCAACCGAACATGACAATTTAGATAAAAATGAAATACATCTCTAGACCACCTATACCACACCATGCAATAAGTGCACCTATCCTCTAATGAAGACCACATTCACATAGATGCACCTATCCTCTAATAAGAACCACACCTTTTATTTTCTTATTAGCAAGGAATGCGTCGTCTTGCCACCTCAACCAGCTACCACCAGATCTATCATATATAACGGTACCATATAGCTAAACGAAATCCCATAGTGCACCTAGGCGGTGGTGGCACGGGGACAAACCGCGGTATCCGGGATCGAAGGATGCACCGGATCGTTCTAACCTCCGCTGCCCTCGGGTCACGACTAACTAGTACGGTGTATTTGTTTTCATCATAATTTCAATGCATCATGCATCCACCTCAATCATGCCATGCCATGATACACTTATGCAAGATCAAATGATATAAACTATACCATGCAATGAATAAACATACCACCAATGCAAATAGCATGATCAACCACACCTGAACCACCTATGCATGATCTAGAACCATAAAAATGACAAGAATAAGTAAGGACTAACATGATAAGAACAGACCCAATTAGACCATATCACCTAAATTAATGACAATAACATATCCGAAACAGATGGAATAAACTAGATAAATATTATCTAATCTTATTAACCTATCACCACACCTATATAACAAGTTAACTCAAACCGTATAACAAAAGGGTAGTTAAAAACATACCAATTAAAAGAACTAAAATCAACTAACAATCTACTAAATTAATCATGATGAAGATGATATAATAATCTCCCTGACAAGAGCCCTATTATGCACAACATAGAACAAGTACGAAGACTAACCATGCTAGTTAATCGCGACATACAACACTAAACCAGCTAATTAACTCAATAATAATCACTACAAGTCATGGAGGATTAAGTAGAAAATTTAATGATAATTAATAGACACGTCAAGGATGTCTACCTGAATCGACGCGGGAAAAGTCGAGAACGTCGGCGACGTGATGCACAGATCGAACAAGATCCAAACAGGTTATCTCCCTCTATCAAACTTGCTTGAAAAGAAATATCAAATGGCATCGGATCAAGAGAGAGGATAAGAGAGATACAAAGAATAATAGAGAGAGATAAAGAAGAGAGAAGGGGGAAGTACTGCACGGTGAAGAGGGGGGTCCAGTGGCACACAAGGGAGGATGGCTCACAATGCAGCGAGGGGCTACGGTTGCGGTGGCTAACGCACGGGCGGAGGCTTTGGCGATGATCGTTGTCTGCATGGCGCCCGCGCGGACCACCGGCGGCTAGCAACAGTGTTGAGGAGGAGGGGGGGCGGCGCGAGGAGGGAGAGGGTCCGCTAGGCGGCGCCGAGAGGTGATGGGGGGGGGCGAGGCAGCGCGCTCAGGAGGTGGCACAACTGCCGGCCGGTTGGCTGCGGCGGCCGACGGGGATGGTCGTGCGGCGGCCGGGTGGTGGGGTGGCGACGGCACGAGCGGCCGTGGAAGACGGCTGGCCGCGGGGATGGACGCGGCGACGGCGGGAAGGGCGGGGGGGCACGGGTCCACAAAGACAGACGGCGGGCGTCGACGTTTGCGGGGATGATGACCGCGGCGGCTGGTTGCGACGCAAGGAGAGAGAGAGGGGGGGTGACAACCGGTGGGTGGCGCGTGTGCTGACGGACGCGGTTGCTCGCGCGGCGAAGGAAGAGCGAGGTGCGGGCGGCGGGGTACTGATGCGGCGGGTGACGCGGCGATGCCGCGGGCGCATTCAGGCTGGGCGGACGGCAACCGGGGGGGGCGTGGGGCTCGCGCGGGCGGCGTCGCGCTCGCAGAGGCGGAAGGGCGGCAATGGCGTCCGTGGGGCGGACACGCGACAAGGGCTGCGGTTGAAGGCGGAGGCATCCGAGAGGGGGGGGTTGTCGTGGGAAGCGGCGGCGCTGCAGGGGCTGCGGGCGGACGCGAGGGAGATAGGAAGGGGACGGTTTTGCTAGGGCAATCGGGAGTAGAGGAAACGGGAGGAGATGTAACGGAAATGAGAGTAAATATGATATTAATCTCATAACTAAATATAATAAATATTATTTAATTCAAATAATTACCATAACGTTACACCGTCACTGCCTTATTTATTGTGACAGCTTTAAAACATCACAATAATCCAATTTAAGGACAATTTGGAAGCCATTCTAATTAGCTATGTTGGTGATGACTTGAAAGACATCCTTAATGTGATTATTGGCGACACCTTGGCATATGCCATCACCAATATCATTAGCAATAGAGTTATTTGCGATGACTTGGTGATGAAGTCAAAGTCATCACCAAAACATTTTGCAATGGCTTTCAGGATTTTGGCAAAGACTTGAAGCCATCACCATTATCTTTTTTTTCTTGTAGCAACATCATTATTTTCATCTTTATCAGCCATGGCATAAGGTATAGGTTTATACTTTTCAATTATGGTCCTCCAATAAGCTTCTAACTGTTAAATACAACCCACTTTTTTATTAATCATTCTACTTTTATCTTGTGTGATATACAAGATCTCGAATTCAATGGAAGTGTCATATTGTAATAAGATTAACTAGATATTGTCTTTTGTATTACGTGGATTTACATTTCACACATCATAACACAATTATATTATTTCTCCAAGGCCTTATTTTCTATTATTTCATTGAGCTGCTAGTTTTTAAAAATTATGTCCTATCAGCTTCGTATTGTTATTTAAGTTTCTTACAACCTTTTGAAACATTAAAAGTAAGAAATGCAAAACCATCAATTCACTTAGACACTATTAGGTGAATGGTGGTTTAATAATTTAAAATCAAAAGATTTTGGGCTCAGTTATTTCTTAATTATGTCAAGTATAATTTCTTTGTTTTACGTAAATGTTGAAGACGCATTTATAGTGTAAAAGAACATTGAACAAGATCAAGAGATCTGCAAATGACTGAAACACATTCTAATGCACTCATTAAACCATTGCATTATGTGTTTAAGCTTAGTTTCATAGTTAGGCAAATATTAGGATAATTTGGTACAAATTTTACCTGTAATATATGTGGAAGATTATTCGATCTGATTTTGATAAGTTAAATATTTTTAAATAATTAATAAAAATCGACATGAATAGGTAAAGAAAATTTTTATGGCCAACCCTAATTAATTTGAGATTAAGAATTGAGTTGACTTGAACATGCGTGAAAAGGGATAATATTGTTTCATGATCACTGTTAATATCCAAGCGATGAAGCTGGCCTCATTTATCTTTTTTTTCCGAATGTTTCCCTACTTTCGTTTATTGATCACTTGCCATTTTATAGGTAAAACTAATGTACCAGGCATGCTATGAGCATGGAAACATTAATGCAACTATGATTCTATGGAAGCCCAAGCTTAGCTCCCACAAAGAGGCCATAAGAGCCAACTTGTGCAGCCTTCCGGGGACTCATCTGTCTTTGGTCAACATCAAGGTCACTACACATAAGAAGGTGGACAACCTCAGTGAGAAATATAGCATACATGGAAGTTTACAGGGTAGATGTTCTGTCATGATGTTCTTGTAGATCCAAATTCGGAGGATTGGGTATGTGTGTTTAGTAGTGTTTGCAAAAAATAAATTGTCAAGAAAAATATATGCTTTGCTTTTGGTTTACATGTTTCCACTTGTCATTTGTATTTGTGTTTACAAGATGTAGAATGAACACCATATTATGTTACTTATCAAATGGCGGTACATCATCACGCTAATACATGGTGATTTGGAGAAATCCTTCGATTTAAAAAGTGTGGGTAATTCGATATTGTGCCAAAGGCACTTGATGAAGTGGGTTAGAAGTCACTTTCTTTGTTATTTAATAGTGGTAAATTTTATCAATATTTTTGTGTTTATAATTACAATGTCTATTATCTTGTTATCACATTTAACTTACAAGTACTTTAGTAAGTATACAGATTACCCTTTTTTCATTTAGGGTGCATTTGGATCATTGTAAAATAAGTTATATGTATCAACTTTTCTTGATTTACTTTGTAGTGTATTTTTTTGGTTCCACGTAAAATGGTAGTTCACTTAAAACATGCTCCGTTGACTGCGATGAATTCCCGAAAACAGCATCCGCAAAATTGCTCCCGATGCCGTTTTCGACAGACACCTGTTACCTGACGTAGCATGCATACTGCTTTTTGAACATCCACGGCATAAAGTATAAGTGTAATATTTATATTATAATTTATATTATATATTGATTCAAATAATTTATAATATTTTGAAATATATCTTTATAAAAATTAAAAATCTTAATAAATTCTTAAATCTATTTTTATCAAAGATTATCTTCAATATGTAAATGTCTTTAAAATAATATTAATTATTTTTTTGTTAAAAATATATATTTATAATATTCTATCTCTTTTTTATTCTAGTATCAAAAATTATCTCCACAGTGTAAACATATTTAAATAATATTAGTTAATTTTTTTATTTTTGTTAAAACTTTAAAGTATCTCTCTCTAGTATTATATTTCTTTTTGCCTATGACATCCTCTAAGTGAGGATGTTTGTGAAAAAATATCAAAAACTTTAATAATGATAGTTTACATATATTTATGTGTAGTATTTTTATTTTTTAAAAATATATTATTTTAATCATTTTTAAATTTTTAAATTTTTAAAAACATATTTATAAATAAAATTATAATTTTATATAATTTTAAAGACAACCAATATAAGATTTAATATATTAAGATACCAACTATTTTAAGAATAGAAAGTAACACGATGAAATTTTTTGTAACCTTTTTTGAAAGTCATTTTCTGGTGAACCAAATAAGACATTTGTAAATCCTTTTCCCTGAAAACGTCTTCCCGTGTAAAAAATTTTCATAGTTTTTTCTTTTACGCTGAACCAAACGAACCCTCAGTGAATGTGGGAAAGTCCAGCAAAAATACACCTAATAAAGCTATGGCAAAATCAATTTTTGTAAGTAAAAATATTGCCTTTTCTATTTAATTAAATATTTTCGTTTAATTTAAAATTTATAATAATATTTTATACTTTTTAAATATCATTAAAAGTTTTATATGATAATAATTTTTATGATTTAGTCTTATCAAACACCTAATATTAATTTTATTATTAATAAAATGAAACTAAACACTGAAAAGATTTGATACTAATACTTAATCATTCATGAATATCAATATTTGTATATTATTAATTTTGATAATCTAACCAAACAGTCCACTAGGCTCTTGAGCCTTCAAGAAAAATGAAGAGAGAAATAGAAGAGATATATGTGAGAGTGAGATGTAACATTGCAAATAGGCCGGATTCGGTAGCAATATTGTTGGCTTTTAATTTTTTTCCGATCAGGATTAAATGATTTTAATATTTTGTTGGAATCAAAATAATCCTATAACTTTTAAAATCTATAATATATATTACTTTTCATCATAAAATAAATAAATCTCACATTCCTATTAATTTTATGATATAATAAATTTTAAATTTAATTATTAAATTTTTAATATTTATATTTTATATTTTTTACTTATATATTATTTTTTAAATTAAAATCTCACAATGGATAATCACTCTTTCTAATTCTGATCCTAATAAATTATCTTGATTTTGATTTCAATAACTTATAGGAACTAAAAATTGTTTTCAAATCTATTAATTTTTATCCGAACTTGATCGATATGTGTGATTTTGTTTGCACCCCTAGTACGAGGGGAAAAGTTATTGGAAGAGGAAAGATGGGAGCAGTGTGTAATGTTTCGAAAAAAAAAAAAAAAAATTCTGTAACATCTCCTCCCCCCCTCTGTTGCCGTTACGCATGCGCCCTCCCCCCCCTTCTCTCGCCAACCCCGCCCCGCCCCGCCCTCTCTCTCTCTCTCTCGCCGTCGGTTACGCCGCCCCGCCTTGCTCTCTCCCTCTCTCTCGTGCGCGGTTACGCAGCCCCCCCCTTTCCCCCTCGCCGGATCTCTCTCTCTATCTCTCTCTCTCTCTCTCTCTCTCTCTCTCTCTCTCTCGCCGATGTCCCCCCCCCCTCTCGTTGCCGCCGTGAGCGCCGTCGCCATAGCCGTGAGCCCCCCCTGTTCACTATGAACGCCCTGGCCCAGGCCCTGCCGTTGTGAGCCACCATCGTCGCCGGCAAAACCGCCCTCAGCCGTTGCCCCTCTACCGCCATCATCGACCGCCAGCCGTCTCCTCTCCGCACCCCCCTCCGCCGTCGAGCTCTCTCTCTCCCTCTCTTCCTATCGTCGCTGCGCACCCAGCGCTGCCCTCCCAAGCGACGCCGCCGCCGCCCGCCGCGGCATCAGCCCTGCCGCCCGCCTGCACCCTCCATTGTCCAGCCGCCTCCCTCTGCACCGCCCCCGCCGGAAGCGAGCGCCGCCGGACCTCCCCCTTGCCGTCACCGCCTCCGGCCCCTCTCCTCGTTGCCGTCTCCTCCCTCCAGCGCCTCCCTCGCCGGCGAGAGCATCGCCGTCCAGCTTCTTGCGCCGCCCGTCGTCATCGCCGTCGGAAGCCGGCGCCGCCGTCGACCTCCCCTGTTCCGGCCGGAACCGCCGCGGGAGAGTCTCTCGCCGCCGCCATCGCCGGCCGTCGCCCTCCTTCCGCCGTCGCCGTCGTGACCAGACCCTCCTCCTCCGCTCATCGCCGTCGCCATCGAGCGCCGCCGGCCGCCTCCGCCGTCGCGATCGCCGCCTCCGCCATCGCGAGCGTCGCCGCCCACCGCCGTCGCCGCCGCCGCCCGCGAACCGCCGCCCGCGAACCGCCGCCGGTCGAGCCGGCCCAGCACCCGGTCCAGCCGCCGGTCCAGCGCCTCCGAACCGCCCGGTTCAGCCGGTCGAACCGCCCGGTTCGGCGCCGGTTCAGGAAATTCTGAATTTTCGGATTTATTAAATCCGGATATTAGAAAAAGGCCCAGAAAAATAGCAGAAAAATTCTGAAAAATCCAGAAAATTCACAGGAGCTTCCAGGTAGGTTTCTCAAGCTTGTCTATGTATTCGATCCCATTTTGATTAGAAAATATGCATGATTTAACTTTTGAATCATAAGTTGACTAGTCTTAGACTTTGGACTTGTAATTATTGATTTTCACAAAATCTCTGAAATCAGAAACTTGAAATTAGTATTTTGTATATTATGGAACATGTTTAACTTGATTATGCTTGGGTAGAAGCCTTTTCTATCAAATTTGATCTTATGAAAACCATGTAAGTGATTATATGCTAGTTTGGAACAAGAATTGAAGGTTAATTATGTGTAGACTTGAAAAACTCTTGGGTCATCAAATTATACCTTTTAGAACCTTTTTTGGTCAGATTATGATTGATTACATGAGATCTTAATTTGTTCAATTTATGCCAAGAATGACTTAAGTTAAGTGTCTTGTACATATGTTTTAGTATGTCTAGTTCGGTTTGTCATTGCATGTGTGAGGAACATGTAAATTTTGATTAGTATGATTTCAGATTAGGTATTATGTCATGCATGATATGATTATGTTCATATGGTTAAGTTTGGTATATGTTTGATTTAGAATATGTTAACCAAGTCGGTTAGTACAAGTCTTGTCTAGTTATGGTGAAATATGTTTAATTTGATTTCAGATCATGGGCTATGCTATGAATAGTTAGTTATGTCAATTTGGTCATGATTAGTACAAGTTGTCATTGAGAACAAGTTCAATTAAGTCGGGTTATCATATGTCTTGCCAAGTTCGTTATGAATGCTACGTCTTGCATGAAAGGCTATGAAATTAGATGTTTATGTCATGTATGCATGGTATGGTCAGGTATGTCATGATATGAAATTATGCTATGAATTCTTGTTATGTCGTGCTATGAAGGCTTCACCGGCCTATGTTAGACAATCGCCCGTGGGCAGCGGGTAACTTAGATGAATCCGGCCCTCCCACAGATCCCGGATTACCGCGGTTTTCCCTTAGTGTCACCACTGCCTAGGTGCACTTTGGGCTAGCTTAGTATATGTTACTTCTATATATATATTAGAGCTGGTGAATGCATTTTGTACATGTGAAGCAAGACGACCAATTCCTTGCTCTTTGGCTATGTGTTCTGGAAAGGATATGAAATATGTTACTTGTGTGTCATGTATGGATGTTAAACCATGTCATGTTAGAAAAATCAGATTTGTTTGTTTTAATTTGGTCATGTTAAGTTAAGTCCAGAGGTCATTTAGATGATATTTGTCTAGCTTGTATGGTCTTGTGTGCATTGGTCTAGAATTAATTGGCTTTGGCATAATCTTTTCTTTGAAGATAATTATGTTCAGATATGGGTTGTGAGATTAATATAGAAGACATTCTATACTTTTACATTACATCTCAATCTAGATATGTTAAGTACCATTGCTTGTGTATATGTTAATTACCCGATTGATGGGTGAAGGGTGTAAATCCTACGGAGATCCCGGACTCACCCCGTTGTGGGTTAAATTTTTCAGCGAGTTTTGAAGATTTAAGAGCTTGAAGATGAGGATCAGGTGGAACCAAAGGAATCAGAGTCATTTGTACATGGAGATTCTTGGTATTCTCTACTTAGGTAGATGATCTTGCTTGTTTTTGAACAAGAGTGTGGATAGACTTAGAAGTATGATTCTGTTATCTTGTTTTGATGGATCTTAGGAGATTAATTGTTTAAGTTTGGGTTGTGGAATCCAAGTGTTGGGTTTCATCCCACTGTCACGACATTGTGTATTTCCGCTGCGTATTTGTGATAATGTTATTTAGATTCCGGGTCGTGACAGGAGTGGTATCAGAGCCTTAACCCGGCCGGAAGGTCTATCTTGACCTGCCCGGGTGTTTGATATCGATTTGGGTGAATTAGATTTGATACTTGGATTATCTATTTGCATCAATTGGATTTGATTTTAGACTTTGAAGGTTACATTATTGGATGCCTAGATAGGATAATGGATTGAATCTATTTATGAGGATCAGTTTTCATATTTTGGTGAATCTTGAAGCTTCAATTTATGACAATAGGAGGTGATTATCAATTTGGGTCAATTTGATTTTGATATTGGATGATGATTTAAGATGTAGAGATTTAAATTGGATAATCAATCAGTGTATGATAATCAACTTTTAGATTTGGTTGATCTTGATGTTTAGATTGATATAAATCAATTTATCAATCTTAAGGCAAGATTTTATCATCATTGGAATAGTGAATTTTAGTGTTGAACAGTTGATCAATATTATATGGTTTAGTATATTTATGAGATGAAGTTTAGATAGCTGGTGAATTGGATTGATTAAATGAATATAATTAAGGTCATGATGATATGATTTCTTATTTAAGTGAAGATAGATAGCTAGTTAGATTGGTAGATTTTCATATTGAAAAGTAGAGTGAGTTTTATAATGATTTTATAGGATGATCTTCATGAGAATGATTGAATTATTGGTGTAAGTTAATTGGGGATATATTTTAAGAGGATATATCATGTATTATTAGAAGGAATGAGATCAGTCAATTATAGAATTGAAGACGAAATATCTAGAAGATCATGTATATCAGGTTGTTTAGGTGGTTCTTTGATTAGGTATTTATAAGATATCACAATCTAGATTATATTATGACCATAGTATCTAGAATCTTAGTTATTATTTGCCGATCTAGAATCTGAGTAATTGCTCTACCAATCAATATCCTCGTCTAAGGACTTGAAATCTTTGATCCTTGAATTTCTAAATCATAGGAAGTATATAGGCTCTAGGTGATTCAGCTTGATAATTATGAGTTAAATTTGTATCGTGGTCAATTTTGTTAGATATAGATTTGTTAAGACTTTGATTCGTATTAAGAGTATTATTTAAGTTGTTTGGAGTAATTTGGAAATTGTGATTTAACTTCTATTGAGAAAGTAATTAGAGATCGTGATATACTTGTTGAGGTTTAAGAGAATTGGAAATATCTTTGGCATTAGATTGTGGCTCTTTAAGTATGGGAATAATTTGATTGTTAGTCAAGATGATCAGAATCTAGATTTCAAATTATAAGAAAGTCAATGTTGGTGATAATTTGATGAGAATGGTGTTTAGATCTATCATTTGGAAAAAAAAAATGGATGATGAAGCATGATTGATACTCTTGTTTTAAAAGGATAATAGAATTTCAGTTGTTTTAGATAATTGTCAAATATGTATGATATGAGGATGATATCATTCGATAGATTGATGGAAGAGAGATTGTTGAATCATTATGAGGATTTACATTAGGTAATATATGTGGAATAGTATGAATTATTCAATTTTGTCTATGTGAGAATAATCTGATTTATGCGTATGTATTTGGAATAATACTTATATGCGGTCTGAGGTTAGAATGGCATGTATTACTTGGAGTATGATGCTGGTGTATCTAAAATAACGATGATGATTGGAATATTACTTGATTAAGTGGTCTGGATGGAAGGGTTGTATATGGAAACGAGGTTATAAATCTAAACTTTGAAGAAGAATTAAATTGTTTAGTGTGATTGTATCGGTAGTATTCTTGTGTTATTAAAGATAAGATATTGTAGTATAAGTTTTGAGGATTGGTACTTGTTTTAGTAGGGTTCGATCACTTGTAAGTTATCAAAAATCTAGTTGATGATATCGCATGACATCCAAGATTATAACCTTATTCTTTACGAATCATGAACTTGAGAATTATTCTATCTACCATCATCTTTACATAACATCTCCAATCAAGGAGTACTTGTTACCACTCATCCCTGATTTGTCAAGCTTAAGTGGAGTTGTGTTTGGAGTAAATATAGATTATGTTAGAGGATTATGAATAATTAGTTCAGACTTTGGTTTAGTTGAGAAAATCTTCAAGTCAAATAAAGATAAAAGAATGAGTTAGTGATATCTTGTTAATTGTTTGAAAGTGATTGGAATTTGGTAAATTTATTAACATCCGAAGTGTTTAGAGATTGAGTTCCAATTGGGTGAGATTAAATGAGTATGTAAGAATCACAATAGAATAGTTATGGTTCCTTAAGATTTGGAATGAATTGATAGTTGAGGAAGTGCGATGCATGACAAACGGATCCCAAATGTATTGGAAAGAAAAGATTAGAGATCTTTGTGAAAACTTGATAATTATTTAGAAGATATTAGGGGATTATCATTGGAAAAAAAAATGGATAAGAGGACTAGGTTGATAATCTTGTCTCATATGGATAATATTAATGGATGATGAGAATTTTTGCACATATATTGTGTATCGTGGGTTGAGAATCTATTTATGAGTGTATGAGAATTGAATCATCTTGACTTCCCCTTCGATTTGATAGTAAGATTTTGAAATTTCGAGGACGAAATTTATTTTAAGTGGTGGAGAATGTAATGTTTCGAAAAAAAAAAAAAAAAATTCTGTAACATCTCCTCCCCCCCTCTGTTGCCGTTACGCATGCGCCCTCCCCCCCCCTTCTCTCGCCAGCCCCGCCCCGCCCTCTCTCTCTCTCTCTCCCGTCAGTTACGCCGCCCCGCCTTGCTCTCTCCCTCTCTCTCGTGCGCGGTTACGCAGCCCCCCCCCTTTCCCCCTCGCCGGATCTCTCTCTATCTCTCTCTCTCTCTCTCTCTCTCTCTCTCTCTCTCTCTCTCTCTCTCGCCGATGTCCCCCCCTCTCGGTGCCGCCGTGAGCGCCGTCGCCATAGCCGTGAGCCCCCCCTGTTCACTATGAACGCCCTGGCCCAGGCCCTGCCGTTGTGAGCCACCATCGTCGCCGGCAAAACCGCCCTCAGCCGTTGCCCCTCTACCGCCATCATCGACCGCCAGCCGTCTCCTCTCCGCACCCCCCCTCCGCCGTCGAGCTCTCTCTCTCCCTCTCTTACTATCGTCGCTGCGCACCCAGCGCTGCCCTCCCAAGCGACGCCGCCGCCGCCCGCCGCGGCATCAGCCCTGCCGCCCGCCTGCACCCTCCATTGTCCAGCCGCCTCCCTCTGCACCGCCCCCGCCGGAAGCGAGCGCCGCCGGACCTCCCCCTTGCCGTCACCGCCTCCGGCCCCTCTCCTCGTTGCCGTCTCCTCCGTCCAGCGCCTCCCTCGCCGGCGAGAGCATCGCCGTCCAGCTTCTTGCGCCGCCCGTCGTCATCGCCGTCGGAAGCCGGCGCCGCCGTCGACCTCCCCTGTTCCGGCCGGACCCGCCGCGGGAGAGTCTCTCGCCGCCGCCATCGCCGGCTGTCGCCCTCCTTCCGCCGTCGCCGTCGTGACCAGACCCTCCTCCTCCGCTCATCTCCGTCGCCGTCGAGCGCCGCCGGCCGCCTCCGCCGTCGCGATCGCCGCCTCCGCCATCGCGAGCGTCGCCGCCCACCGCCGTCGCCGCCGCCGCCCGCGAACCGCCGCCCGCGAACCGCCGCCGGTCGAGCCGGCCCAGCGCCCGGTCCAGCCGCCGGTCCAGCGCCTCCGAACCGCCCGGTTCAGCCGGTCGAACCGCCCGGTTCGGCGCCGGTTCAGGAAATTCTGAATTTTCGGATTTATTAAATCCGGATATTAGAAAAAGGCCCAGAAAAATAGCAGAAAAATTCTGAAAAATCCAGAAAATTCACAGGAGCTTCCAGGTAGGTTTCTCAAGCTTGTCTATGTATTCGATCTCATTTTGATTAGAAAATATGCATGATTTAACTTTTGAATCATAAGTTGACTAGTCTTAGACTTTGGACTTGTAATTATTGATTTTCACAAAATCTACGAAATCAGAAACTTGAAATTAGTATTTTGTATATTATGGAACATGTTTAACTTGATTATGCTTGGGTAGAAGCCTTTTCTATCAAATTTGATCTTATGAAAACCATGTAAGTGATTATATGCTAGTTTGGAACAAGAATTGAAGGTTAATTATGTGTAGACTTGAAAAACTCTTGGGTCATCAAATTATACCTTTTAGAACCTGTTTTGGTCAGATTATGATTGATTACATGAGATCTTAATTTTTTCAATTTATGCCAAGAATGACTTAAGTTAAGTGTCTTGTACATATGTTTTAGTATGTCTAGTTCGGTTTGTCATTGCATGTGTGAGGAACATGTAAATTTTGATTAGTATGATTTCAGATTAGGTATTATGTCATGCATGATATGATTATGTTCATATGGTTAAGTTTGGTATATGTTTGATTTAGAATATGTTAACCAAGTCGGTTAGTACAAGTCTTGTCTAGTTATGGTGAAATATGTTTAATTTGATTTCAGATCATGGGCTATGCTATGAATAGTTAGTTATGTCAATTTGGTCATGATTAGTACAAGTTGTCATTGAGAACAAGTTCAATTAAGTCGGGTTATCATATGTCTTGCCAAGTTCGTTATGAATGCTACGTCTTGCATGAAAGGCTATGAAATTAGATGTTTATGTCATGTATGCATGGTATGGTCAGGTATGTCATGATATGAAATTATGCTATGAATTCTTGTTATGTCGTGCTATGAAGGCTTCACCAGCCTATGTTAGACAATCGCCCGTGGGCAGCGGGTAACTTAGATGAATCCGGCCCTCCCACAGATCCCGGATTACCGCGGTTTTTCCCTTAGTGTCACCACTGCCTAGGTGCACTTTGGGCTAGCTTAGTATATGTTACTTCTATATATATAATAGAGGTGGTGAATGCATTTTGTACATGTGAAGCAAGACGACCAATTCCTTGCTCTTTGGCTATGTGTTCTGGAAAGGATATGAAATATGATACTTGTGTGTCATGTATGGATGTTAAACCATGTCATGTTAGAAAAATCAGATTTGTCTGTTTTAATTTGGTCATGTTAAGTTAAGTCCAGAGGTCATTTAGATGATATTTGTCTAGCTTGTATGGTCTTGTGTGCATTGGTCTAGAATTAATTGGCTTTGGCATAATCTTTTCTTTGAAGATAATTATGTTCAGATATGGGTTGTGAGATTAATATAGAAGACATTCTATACTTTTACATTACATCTCAATCTAGATATGTTAAGTACCATTGCTTGTGTATATGTTAATTACCCGATTGATGGGTGAAGGGTGTAAATCCTACGGAGTCCCCGGACTCACCCCGTTGTGGGTTAAATTTTTCAGCAGGTTTTGAAGATTTAAGAGCTTGAAGATGAGGATCAGGTGGAACCAAAGGAATCAGAGTCATTTGTACATGGAGATTCTTGGTATTCTCTACTTAGGTAGATGATCTTGCTTGTTTTTGAACAAGAGTGTGCATAGACTTAGAAGTATGATTCTGTTATCTTGTTTTGATGGATCTTAGGAGATTAATTGTTTAAGTTTGGGTTGTGGAATCCAAGTGTTGGGTTTCATCCCACTGTCACGACATTGTGTATTTCCGCTGCGTATTTGTGATAATGTTATTTAGATTCCGGGTCGTGACACAGTGACTTATCTTCTTCTGACGGTGAAGATGGCAACTTCCGGCGGGCGGTGCTTTTAAATGGGGGAGCTCAGTGCAAAGGGGGTGAATGTTTACGAGGAGGGCACAGAGGCAGTCTCGGGCAGAGGGAGGTCAAAGGCAGGGTGGTAAATCGAGGGAGGCGAGAGAAATCGATGGAGGAATAAATTAATAAATTTAGATTGGATTAAGTTAGGTTAATTTGGGTACAGTTAATTAGCTTGATTTAACATGTGAACAGAATTTTTTTTATTTTCCAACTGGTTAGGCTTTCAGAGATTTAAAAACGGTTACCAAGATAAGGAATTTGCGTGGAATTAGCATGATTCTAGTGATGTATTTGTAAAAAGTTCTAATTTTAATTTAAGGTCTTACTTGTTTCACCATAAATATTGCAAAGTACCCGAGTTATTTTAATTTTGGATAAGTTACTTCAGTTGATGTGAGCTCTCAACTTTTTCAAATATAAAATGATCAACTTCAAAGTCATACAAGTCTCGGATCAAAATCTTTACAAGTGTTTTAAAAATTTTCTTACCAAAGTTCTTGTTTCAAAACCAAAAAAGTACTTGATTTCTAATGACATTTTGTTAGAGTATCAAAAATATTACCATACTATTTTTGATATTGATATGTATAAAAAAATATATTATCAATATCAAGGTTGAAACAAATTAACACTTGTATTAAGGTTTGTTTGATAATTTTACTGAATATATACCTCACTCTCAATTTTGATAATTATAGTTTGACTATCAGTATCAATGTTAAAAACTCTTACTGTAACTTTGTAATATAAGTGTCTACTTATATCAATTTTAAATTTGATATTCAATTTTTAAATATCAATTTTAATATTGATATATTATTATTTCTAATACTCTCACGAGACATATAACTATTTTTGTTTCACTAAAGTGTTTCAATGTTAATAGTAAAAGGCAAGTTTTATTACTGTCAATTTTGAAATGGATGATATGTAATGCGGTCACAGAACAATGATGATAATAAATTTGAAAACCAAAAAAATAGTTAGAAAAGCAAGCAAATCCCAAAAGAGAAGAGATCATCTTAAGTGGGTTCCTGAAGGAGTTTTCTCGAGCCACTCACAAAAACACATTGAATATATGACGTGATAAATCTTAAATACATTGACATAATAAGTATTCAATGTATTTTTGTGAGTGACTTTAGAAGATTTCTCGGGAGTCCACCTGAGACGATCTCTTCTCATCTCAAAATGGAGAAAGAAAGCCGTATATTCGTTACGTACGTATCCTGACGGGAAAGCCGCCGGCCTGTGCTTTGCCAAGGAGCGGGGAAGGTAGATTGTCACGGAGATCTCCCTTCCCGAAGCAATCTGCCTGAAGAATTTATCTTCTCTTCAGCTCATCTTTTCTTCCCTTTATCATACACGCAGACGGCAACCACCTTCTCCACCACCGCCAAGCATACATGGCCGCCATCGTGCACGGCGTAGCACTGCCATGGCTGCAGCTAGGTGGAACGCATCTACCGGTGGCGCTACACTCGTCCCGTCGTCCCACCACCACTCCTCCTCCCGTTTATCTGACAATGCCCTCGCCTTCACCAGGGAAGGAAGCAGGGCTTTGCACGCGGCGGCGACAACCCGGCCGAAGAGTTTCTTGCTCTGTATTCAGCTCAGACCGGCCGCCGCCGGATCTGGGCTCACCCGCTGATCTCGTCAAGCTGTTCTACTCCTCTATCAATAACAAGGATGCTGGCGGAGTTAGGGAACTCTTGGCGGAGGACTGTATTCTGGAGGATCTAGCGTTCTCAAGATCATTCCAGGGACAGAAGGTAATTAAACTCCGAGCATCGCTCTTGTATTGCTCCACTTTCACCGGAATACATGGCGATGGGAGCTTAATAACCCGAGAAGTCTGTCAGGAGGTGATGCAGTTCTACGAAAAGCTCATGGAAGCCATGGGCAACCACGTTGTGTTCTTCCCGGAGGACGTGTACGAGTCGAAGGAGGCGAAAAGCGCCGCTGCAGTCTGGCATCTCGGTAATGTCGCCATCACGGTGTTCCCTGATCCGTTTAACTAGAAAAATAAACTAAATCAAACCTTTATTTATTTATGTTTTGTTTTGGTTTGAAGTATTAATCAGCTTAGTTTAATCTCAACAGTCCAAATTAGTAAACTGAATACTTGAATTAGATTAAATATTAATTTTAAAATTAGATATATAGCATTTTATATATTTATCCAAAAATTTTAGAGTTCTAATAGTAAAACTACTTTTATATGTTATGTTTTTTATAAAATAAAATTTAAAAATGATCAAATAAATGTAAATATTGTATCAATAAAATATCAATTGAACCCAATGAAACCGAACAAAACCACATTATAACCATTTAGTTTGGTTTGGTTCAAGAAGATGCTGTTTGGTTTGGCTTGATTTATAAAATATTCAAAAAAATCAAACTAAATCAAATCATGAACATCCTTAGTTATCATCTTTTCCTTCCTCCTCCGATGCTCTTTCTTCTGTGTTGCGTGAGAATCATACCAACATGGACGGGTAACTGGTGCAGAATATAAGGGAGAAAGGATTCCATTTACCAGGGGTTTTAGCTTCTACAAGTTTTCACCAGATGGGGAAAGGCTGCTGATTGGGTATGTACTATGTAATGGAAAGAGAATTCTCATTTTCAAGAAGTATGCATCCGTTCTCTTTGTGTGAGTAGAAACTGAAGAATTAAGTCGACACAGGAAAGCACTGGCTGTTGTTGAGTGGCCGATCAAGCCCGGGGAACTTGCTACAGTGAGCTCCTTTCTCTCTTCCTTTTGTTTGACTGTCTATTTACTGGTTGTTTTGATCATCCTTTATTTTAAGAAAGTACATCTCCTCCACATAAGTGGAGGGTGAACTGTTGAAGGACTTAATCCTATATTAGGTATCGGAAGGAGTATTTTTATGTTTATAAGCTTGATCCTGACTATCTCAATGCATAGATTTTGAGATTTTCCACATGATATTAGACAGCTGAGCTCGGGCTCTCTCCCTCTGGTGGGTTCGCCTCTTATTTTTACTCGACTTTGTCCCGTGTATTCCTATCGTGATTCTGACGATGATGACTGGCAGAGAGAGAGAGTGTTGAAGGACTTAGTCGCATATTAGGTACTGAAAGGAGTATTCACATGTTTATAGACTTGATCTTGACTAACTCAATGTCTAAGTTTTAAGATTTTCCACGGGAACCTATCCACCCCTCTCTCACAAGAAGAGTTGAGATTATGGATAATTAATGCATTTCAGTCTTCTCATTAATTACGTAGGTCTCACCTCGAGGTGAAGAAGATCAACACTTTTTTTTAACTGCAAAAAGTAATTAGTGTTAGTATTTTATTTGGCATTACACTATTACGTGACATACACTAACTGGAATTAGATGATGCATCCGATTATTCAGTAGCACCATTGTAGTGCAGAAGCATATTTCTAGGAGAACAAGGAAGAAGGGACAACTTAGATGACTTACATACGTATGCTTGTAATTTGTATATACAAAGCACTATTAAACCATTTAATATACATATATATATATTGTTAGATGTTACAAATTGAATAATGGGAGTTTTTTGAGAGTTTTTTTATTAATTGGAAGTTTCCCTTGGGAGGTGTTACGTAGAGAATATTTTATGGTGAGAGTTTCTTAGAAGAGGTGTTACGTGGGAGAGACTTGATGAAAAGAGTTTTCTTTGAGTTTATGAAGGAGGGTTACTTAGCTATTAATCCGTTAGGGGTTACCCTAGAGGAGGCCTATATAAGAAGGGCCATTCTCACCCATTGTACACACACTTCACGTATGTTGAGCCTCCACATGCAACTTCTCAAGAGAGAGAATTTCTTATGATTATTTCTCCATTTCCTTTGTGTGATTTGGTTGAAAGAGTAGTCCTCTTTATTCTCTTCTTTTTTATCCTTAGTCTTTGATCTAATATAGCCTAGAGCCAAGTTTCCGATTGCTCTTTTATTCCCAACAAAGTGGTATCAGAGCCCAAAATCCTTCTCGGCTATCTTACCATTTTTTTCTAGTTGTAATGGCGTCAAACTTGGTACAACCTTTGATTCCCAAGTTGACTCAAGACAACTATGAGAATTGGTGTATCCAGATCAAGGCGTTATTCGGATCGCAAGATCTATTGGAGATCGTCTGCGATGGGTATGTTGAACCCACTACCGAAGCGTAGGTCGGTTATACTCCAGAGCAACGGAGTGCTCTAAGAGACCAGCGCAAGAAGGATAAAAAAGCCTTATTCCTTCTCTATCAAGGGTTGGATGAGGCGACGTTCGAGAAGATTGTTGATGCGACATCGAGCAAACAAGCCTGGGAGAGCCTAGGCACGATCTACAAAGGTGTAGATCGAGTGAAGCGAATTCGCCTTCAAACTTTGAGGGCTGAATTCGAAGTTGCTCATATGAAGGAGGAGGAAAATATCTCTAATTATTATTCACGATTACTTGTTATTGTGAATCAGATGAAGCGGAATGGTGAAAAGATTGAGGACATCCGTGTCATCGAGAAAGTGCTTCGGTCACTTACACCGAAGTTTGAGCATGTCGTCGTCACCATTGAGGAGTCGAAAAACTTGGAGACACTTTCTCTTGAGGAGCTTATTGGTTCATTGCAAGTCCATGAGCAACGAATCAACAAGTTGTCTCAACCCACTACAATTGACCACGCATTAGAGTCCAAGTTGACTCTTAATGACCAAAAAAGGAGCCGAGGAGGAGCCAACAACCGTGGAAGAGGCCGTGGTCGTGGACAACAACAAAAGAGAGAAGGTGATGATCTCTCCCAGAGGAATTTTGATGCAAGCCGTGGGCGAGACAAGCCCAGACGTTCTCTCAAGAACGTCAAGTGCTACAATTGTCAACGATATGGGCACTACGCATCACAATGTCGAAACAAAAAGGTGGATCGAGGTGAGCAATCTAATTATGTTGATGCTTCAGGTGTTGAGGAGAACCCAACACTTCTCCTTGCTCGGGAGGAGATATCGGACCAGCAAAATGTGTGGTTCCTTGATTCAGGAGCAAGTAATCACATGTGTGGAAAAAAGGAGCTCTTTGTGGAGCTTTCTAACCAAGCTCATGGTACTGTCAGTCTTGGAGATTCATCAAAGCTCCAAGTAGAAGGAAAGGGAAGAGTTCGAATTCTGCAAAAGGACGGTATGCCCCAATACATCTCTAATGTGTATTATGTTCCTAACATGAAAAGCAATATTCTTAGCATCGGGCAGCTCTTAGAAAAGGGCTACATAGTACACATGGAAGAATCTATGCTTATCTTAAAAGATCAAAAGGGGAGACATATTGCAAGAGTGCAAATGTCGAAGAATAGAATGTTCCCTCTCCATTTGAAGGCTGTACCAGAGAAGTGCCTCTATGGACTCATTGAGAATGAGTCATGGAGATGGCACTTGCGGTATGGGCATCTCCACTTCAACAACTTGAAGCAGCTAGCATCAAGAGGTATGGTGCAAGGTTTGCCTGAAATTGAAGATCCAACTCACGTTTGTAAGTCATGTACATTGGGAAAGCAACATCGGCATCCTTTTCCAAAGGGAACCTCAAGAAGAGCATCTGTGCCATTGGAGTTGGTGCACACCGACATATGTGGTCCTCTTGAGCCTATGTCACTTGGAGGTAATCGGTATTTTATTACCTTCATTGATGATTATAGTAGAAAATTGTGGATTTATTTCTTGAAGCAAAAATCTGCAACTTTTGATGTATTTAAACATTTTAAAGCTCGTGTTGAGCTAGAGAGTGGTCATAGGCTTAAAGTCCTTAGGTCTGATCGAGGTGGTGAATACACCTCGAATTTGTTTAAAAACTATTGTAAACAGGAAGGCATCAGGCAACAGTTTACAACTGCATATACGCCACAACAAAATGGCGTTGCCGAGAGGAAGAACCGCACTATTCTCGATATGGTGAGGACCATGATGAAGGAGAAGAATCTGCCTAAATCATTTTGGGCAGAAGAAACTGCTTGTACTGCCTACCTGCTCAACCGAAGTCCAACAAAGGCCTTGAAGGACATTACTCCACAAGAAGCATGGAGTGGAGAGAAGCCAAGTGTTGACCACTTGCACATTTTTGGGTGCATTGCTTATGCATAGGTACTGGTTGAGAAAAGAAAGAAGCTGAGTGATCGTGGAGAAAAGTGCATCTTCGTCGGCTATAGCGGTGAGTCAAAAGCTTACCGTCTATATAATCCTCTTAAGAATGAAATTGTGGACAGCAGGGATGTCATCTTCAATGAAGCTGAATCATGGAGATGGACTGATGAAGCTGAACAAATAACAATGGAAGAAGTAGAGATTGAGCAGCAACAACCTCTACAGCAACATGCACCATCTTCTCCACAAACACCTAATAGAGGAAGAGCAACGTCAACCCAAAGCACTCCAGCATCACAATGCTCAAATTCTTCTTCAAGCAGAACCCCAATTAAAATGAAGAGCTTGAAAGAGATTTATGAGCAAGCAGAAGAAGGCAGAGATACAAATCTTTTTTGCTTATATGCAGATCATGAACCTCTAACATATGATGAGGCTATGGAAGAACCTTGTTGGAGAGAAGCTATGAAGGAAGAAATTCAGGCCATTGAGAAGAACAAGACATGGGAGCTTGTTTCTCTTCCAGAGGGACATAAAGCTATCGGCGTCAAATGGGTCTATAAGACCAAGCGTACTGCTGATGGTGAAGTTGAAAGGCACAAGGCAAGGCTTGTAGCTAAAGGCTATAAGCAGAAGTATGGCATAGACTATGATGAAGTCTTTGCACCAGTTGCCCGACTTGACACGGTGAGATTGTTGATTTCTCTTGCAGCTCATCACAGATGGAAGATTTATCAACTAGACGTCAAGTCAGCATTCTTGCATGGCCCTCTAGAAGAAGTCTATATTGATCAACCTGAAGGATTTTCCATCCAAGGTTCGGAGCACAAGGTATATCGACTGAAGAAAGCTCTTTATGGGTTAAAACAAGCACCAAGGGCATGGAATTCTTGCATCGACAACTATTTACATCAGAATGGATTCATACAATGCTCATATGAGCATGCTGTCTATGTGAAGCAAGGTGACATTGGAGAGTTGCTTGTTATATGCCTTTATGTGGATGACCTCTTATTTACAGGGAATAGCCAAACAATGTTTGAAGACTTCAAGCAGTGCATCCATAGAGAGTTCGAGATGACAGATTGTGGACTTATGTCCTATTTTCTTGGACTTGAAGTAAAGCAAGAAGAAGATGGGATCTTTATCTCTCAAAGAAACTATGCAAAAGAAATTCTTCATAGATTCAAGATGGAGAATTGTAATATTGTTAGCACATGTTGCTACAAGCTTGAAGTTGACAAGGGAAGGAGAAGGAAGCACCATAGATCCAACTCTATATCGAAGTTTGGTTGGATGTCTAAGGTACCTTACCATCACTAGACCTGATATTGTTTATGCAGTTGGTTTGATGAGCAGGTACATGGAATTGCCTAAGAATTCTCATTGGGTTGCTGCTAAAAGAATTCTAAGGTATGTCAAAGGCTCAGTTGAGCATGGTCTCTTCTATCCCTATGGCAAAGTAGCACAGTTAATTGGCTATTCAGATAGTGACTGGGGTGGTGATCTTGATGAGAGAAAAAGTACCACTGGTTATGTTTTCTACTTTGGTCCTACAGCTTTCTCTTGGAGTTCGAAGAAGCAAAGTATTGTGGCTCTGTCCACATGTGAAGCAGAATATGTTGCAGCTTTATCTACTGTAAGTGAAGCTTTGTGGCTCAGAAATCTACTCAATGAGCTGCATAATCCACAAGTTGAACCCACAAGCATTTATGTTGACAATATGTCTGCCATCAAGCTTTCAAAGAATCCAATAGAACATGGTCGAAGCAAGCATATCGACACCAGATTTCATTTTCTCAGGGGACATGTGAAAGAGAAGAATGTGCAGTTGATCTATTGCAACACCACAGAACAAGTGGCAGACATATTCACAAAAGCACTTCCTACTAAAGCATTTGTAAAGCTCAGAGAAATGCTCGGAGTCAAATATATTCAAGTTTGAGGGGGAGTGTTAGATGTTACAAATTGAATAATGGGAGTTTTTTGAGAGTTTTTTTATTAATTGGAAGTTTCCCTTGGGAGGTGTTACGTAGAGAATATTTTATGGTGAGAGTTTCTTAGAAGAGGTGTTACGTGGGAGAGACTTGATGAAAAGAGTTTTCTTTGAGTTTATGAAGGAGGGTTACTTAGCTATTAATCCATTAGGGGTTACCCTAGAGGAGGCCTATATAAGAAGGGCCATTCTCACCCATTGTACACACACTTCACGTATGTTGAGCCTCCACATGCAACTTCTCAAGAGAGAGAATTTCTTATGATTATTTCTCCATTTCCTTTGTGTGATTTGGTTGAAAGAGTAGTCCTCTTTATTCTCTTCTTTTTTATCCTTAGTCTTTGATCTAATATAGCCTAGAGCCAAGTTTCCGATTGCCCTTTTATTCCCAACATATATATCAAATGCTATATGGCATTCATACAACCTTTCCATATGTTGGATCATGCATGAGGACCTTTATCTGTTCTTAATTCGCGCAGTTCGAAAATTCCTGGTCATGTAGAAACATACATCTCATCCAATTCCTTGAGCATGTAAGCACATACATGCAGATTACCCTTAATCATGTATTAAAATATCTACAATCATATTATGCGTAATTTAGAGGTTTATTACGAATCATGGATTCGGATCTACACTGTTAAAGTCCACTAATTAATCATTCCCTTTGAAATTGAAAAGACATTAGCAGTGCAATCTCATGCATGTCTTGACATCTTAACAAGCATAAAACTCTGTCCATAATTTTGAACACTGAGAACGAAACTTCATATATATTAATTTTATTGCATAGTCATAAGAAGAGAGACAGATCCAATGCTGAAGATGTTTCCGAGGTACATATTATTTCGTAACGAAATTCTTGTGTACCCTACACCTTTTCTCCTTGGTCAAAAGTGACATCACATAAAATCTTCTAAATGCTTATAAAGGCTATTCCTCCACATGCTTGGAGTGAAGAACATGCCATCTCACCTGAATTTAAAATAAGATACATTCTTTATGACAATATGACTTATTTTGGAATACCATGAAAGTTGTACTAAACAATTGCCTCTACATTTTTTTGAAGTTGAAAACATATATAATTAATGTAAAATAAGTCATAGTGTCATAAAAAACTTGAAGTTTAAAATATCTGTCACAACCTAGAAAATACAAGGCAATAGAAGTTCAAAGTCGAGAACGTGGAAATACAATTTCCAATATAGACATAGAGAACAACACACTTCTAGTTCCATCTTAATTAAAAAAAGAGGAAATCAACTCCCGCCCCCATATTTCATAGCCAATCATTTTTTTGTCCCAGCCATCCCATTCATTATTTATTAATCCTATTATCATAAAATATTTAACTCCCGCCCCTACTAAGCACTAACCCCGTCAACTCATGTAAGTTTGAATCTCACTTTCCCATTTTACTCCCACCCGAAGCATCAGAGTAAGAAAAGTCACCCTTAATAGATGGGGACGGTGGCTCCTCCGACGGCAAGCGCAAGACGGTGCACTAGGTAGACTTGGATGGCAAAAAGGGTATGCTCCAGTTGGTGGCAGGCATGCTGCTACATATGCAGCCACAGCTCAAATGTCGGCCACAAGCACAGGCCGGTTGAGGACTTGATCCGATGAGTGAGGCAGGTGATGTTTAGCCGCAGAAGGGAGCAGCGTTGGGATCGCCGACAAAGGAAGCCGACATCGCCGCTGTGGGTGGGTTTCAATCAAGGGTTTCGTGGAGGAGGTGAGCCTTCGGAAATGGGAATTGTCACGCCCCGGATTTAATCCTGCATAGCGGAACATAATCCAACAACGTAATTGAGGAAAATAAACCCAAAAATTATATCGATTTGGAACAAATGAGACTAATATCACAATTCCCAAGATTCCTTCTAATATATCATGCTAATAATACAATCAAATAAAACATATACCAATCTATGACATAAAGATCATCTAATTGTCTTCTCGAGAATCGATCCACCACGCTTCTGCTGCGCTAAACCTGATTACCTGAAAAATTGATAAGAGGATTGGGATGAGTACGACGACTCAGTAGACACCCCATCATTCGCCAAATCGGATAGCCATAAGGCCCTAGATGTTAATTAAATAGGTACCCAGACCAACACCAATTATATGTAAATATAGGCTAGTCAATACATTAGATATATGACTTAATCCATGTGTTTTACATCACCAACCAATGCCTATAATCACACCAACTAGCACCTATATGCATCATAACATGACCTAGAAAGATGGTATGAACATATGCATAGACACCTACTATATGCTCCATACGATGATATACTACAAATGAGACACACCATACATACACCATGCTACATAACCTGATTCTTGACAAAATAAAATACATCACTAGACCATCTATACCATACCATGCAAAATACATCTATCCTCCAACAAGAATCACATTCACACATATGCACCTATCCTCTAATAGATGCACATATCATGTACACAGATTTTCATTAGCAAGGAATGTGTCGTCTTGCCACCTCAACTAGCTACCACCAGATCTATCATATATAAGTACCATATACTAATCGAAATCCCATAGTGCACCTAGGCAGTGGTGGCACGTAAGATGCCCGCGGGATCTGGGATCGAAGGATGCACCAGACAGTTCTAACCCCTTGCTGCCCTCGAGTCACGACTAACTAGTCTGGTGTAGCTCAGTTTTCCATTCACAGTTTCAATGCATCATGCATCCACCTCAATCATGCCATGCCATGACCACCAACATGCAAGATCAACGAACATCAACAATACTATGCCATGACATAACAACACAAACTATGAACATTAACTTGAATATATACCAACCAAACAATGTTAGACAACCATGCTCAAAATGAACTAAAATGAGACAATATCAACATACAAACACCTAAGCATGATTAAACATGGACATAACTAGATGCTGGAAGATTAATCACCATAACCTCTAATTTTTGTTAACCTATGATCACAAACATAACAAGGTTCACTTGTTCTATATACACTAATATACAACCGGATGACAAATTAAAAGGACCAATATTACACTACTACTAAGTATGATCTCATATATATATATAGATATATATATATATATATAAACAACGACAAGCACCTATCAACACATATTACTATGCATCTAGCTAATTAACCCATGTTAACTCACAAATTACGTAAAACGTAACTACACACCCCTTTAATAAAAAGGCCAATTCTATAGATCATGGAGAATTAAAATAGAAATTTTAATGATAGTAGACACGTCAAGGATGCCTACTAGAATCGATGTTGGAGAAATCGGGAACCGGCGACCGAAAAGGATATCGAATGTCGGCTACGCGATGCACAGCTTGAACCGGTCGAAAAGGGGTTAATTCTCACCACTTAGGCTATTGGAAAAAGAGTATACATAAGGAAAATAAGTTGTTGGATCAAGGGAAAATTTTTAGAAAAATATTTGAAGAGTTTAATATCATGATATGGGCAATAGATAGAAGAAAGAGGATGATAGAATAGGAGAGAGAGGGCTCACGGCGGCGATAGGGGTGGTGGCGCACGGATGGCGCACGACGGTCGGGGGCGCAAGGCGCCGCGCTGTGCGTGGCTGCCGCGAGGCGGCGCTGGGCGCCGGCGGATGACGCACGCGGGCGACCGCGGCTGGCCGCGAGTGCTGATGAAGGCGGCGTTGACCGCGCGCGGGGTTGATGGCGAGGCGGCAGCGCGTGGGCGGTGGCGGCTGGCCGCGCGGGGGCACTCGCGGAGAGAGAAGAGCGGCCGATGGTGTTGAAGAGAGAGAGGGACGAGGCAGGCGACGCACGCGGGGAGGGAAGGAAAAATGTGGCCGACGGCGCACGCTCGCGAAGGCGATAACCAGAGGGAAAGAGAGCGATGAGGCAGCGACGGTTTTCGGGGAGGGGAGAAAGAGAAGGCGGCGGTTTCGTGAGGGGAAGACGACGACGGTGAAAAATAGGGTATAGAAGGGAGAAAAAAATAGTAAACGTAGAGGATAATTAGGAAGGAGTTTTAAATAAAATAAAACACTCTTAAAAATTAATTCAAAATATCCTTAACCTATATATAAAAAAACAAAACATTACAATCTACCCTCCTTAAAATAAATTTCGACCCCGAAATTTCTAGTCAAGGCTTACCGAACAAAAGGGGATGATGCCGTCTCATATCTATAGGCATTCTCCCAAATCACATATATCACTCATGTTCATTATTCTCACGTAGACCAGATGAATTGATCTAATTATTCTCATATCTATCATAAAAATCTTTTCAAAATTCTACCTTGCTACTAAATCTTGATATATGTTGACCAAACTCTCTATCCACATATTTATCGATCTAATCTAAATTATCTATATAACATCTTTATCATTCAATCACATAATTTCATTGCCTTCATCCTGATAATCATTAATCCAAAATTACCAATATACCAAATCTAAAATTTTTTTAGATCAATACAATATGGATCAATATCCTTCACAAAAATATTCAATAATCCAAATAGTCCTTACATGTCTCATATTACCTTGTTTAAGATTGATAACATTGATCAACATCTATCTAACATTTCAAATATATTCAATCTGAAAATTTTAACATCATAGCATACATCTACGGTGCTATCAACGACACAATCTACTTATCTAACTAATAATCTAATTATAATCTAATATCAATTTAATTGATCCAACCAATATCTTATCTAAAGATTGATATGTCTCATCATCATCACTAAAATGATTGGGTTCACTAAATCTGAAGCTATCTCATCATATTATTGGTATTGATCATATAATCCACAATATGGAAGAAATTTCCTTGGCTATTCCTCTTGCATTCTCTTATCTAGATATCATTTCTAATAAATTGCGGTCTAACTAATTCATCTACTACATTTAATCACAATATGACAATCAATCTATCACCATCTACTCAAGTCTAAATCTAAGTATGCAAAGTATACTCCTAGCTAAGTTTGTAAATCAAGATTTGAAGAGAGAATGAGTTCTCAGATTGGATAAGCCCAACTCAGATCAAGGTAGATAGAAATAACTCGTGAGTTCAAGGTTGATAGATAATAGATGATGATCTAGATAATATGATCATGCTCTAAATCAGATTGTCGTAATCTTAAATTAATTACAAACCTATCTAGATAATCGCCTATGCTCTAAAGTTTATATCTGATCTTATATAAATCTCATCTTCAATATCAAAAGATTATCAATGCTATGCTTATGCCTATCTTTTCATAAATCTATTCCAAAATTCATATTGGTAAATCTTTCTCTAAATATGATATATTCTCATCTTTCTCATGTAAAGCTCCAAAAGTTTTGTTCAATTCAAAATAGTTTGATATCAATGCCTTGTTTCCATTCAATCTCAAAGCCAAGTTTCACAAAATAATGATGCCATGAAATGAAGTGTATCACCAGATTTATGTTATCCACTTATCCAATCAATGTAATTATTCTTAACCTCTATATCATTCATACACATGATCTCAAATATAATCACCTCATACCATCTATATTATTTAAGTCCTCAAGATGACCAAATCTCTTACTTCCAAAGTAATTCTAATGAGTTTACTACTTTTGACAATATTAACATCACCTAAACAATAGTGATTCAAACTTTAATCAAGTATATCTACCGCAATATCTTTTTGTCTAAAGTTGTTGCTATCAAATTATAATCAAGAATTTATCTCTAATCTTCATCATAAAAATATTATCTATTTATAATCACATATAATCAACAAAATGATTCTCACTTTCAATGAGTTCTCAACTCTCCTAGTTTACAAATCCATCTCAATATCACTCTTACATGATACATTCTCATTCTCATTCTATCTCTATCTAATCTAAAAGATCACTTCCAATAGACCAAGGTTCAAACTCTACATAAGATCAACCTATGATTGGTCACAACATATAATTAAAATGATCTAGAATCAAAATTTGGCTAGATTGATCAAATAAGATACAACGAGATAAAGAATTCAAAATTTGAGCATAAAGATGAAAGATCATGATAGAGGAGTGTATAACTATAATATTAATAAGTAGATAGCACTTGACCAACCCTTACTATGATCATACTCAAATCATCTTTTAATTCTCAAACTGATACTAGCACTTGAATATCACATCCTCATGCTTGCATGGTCTGTATTTCATACTTGATAGCACAAAAATACCACTTATTCAAAGCAAGATAAAATTCTCTTAATCTTACTCTGAAATTTCAAATTGATAATCTCATTTCTCTTCCATTTAAAATTATATATTACAATTAATGTTTCAATCCCCATTTCATTTCAAATTTGGCAATTCTAATCACATCCTATCCTCATACCACACATAGGTATTCCTTCAAATAACATGATTGTAAATTGGAATAATCCTAGATAGGCAAAATGATTCATTAACATCATCTCATATAAATTATTCAATTAAGTTAATTTAAAGATTTACCAATCTATCATCAATCTATTAATCATATGATATCATCATGATTCTAACCATTGAATTTACCATCAATCCAAACACTAATCATGTTAAATCTGAAAATTCAAACTTAAAGTATAAACCAACCTAGTAATGATCAAGCATCATATATCAATCATTCGATAATCTGATATATATAAATCAAGAATATTACCTTAAGATTGATAAAAGAAATTCTTAATCAAGTCAAACCACAAGATCAGTCAAACTTGAAATTCAGTCATCACAAATTAATTATTCAATTTAAAACTTTAATGACTTGATCACCCTATTGATAAAACCCAATAAATCCAATTTGATAATCTGATCCTATAAACATAAATCCAAACTCCAAGATTCACAAAATCTGAAAATTAAATCATCATAAAATGATATCAGTATTTATCCAATGTAGATCTCTAATATTCTAACACCAAACATCTATGCCATTCAATCCAACAGTCAACATAAATTATTCTGTCTGCCCAAGATCATTTTCTTCCAAACATCAATTCCGTCTATCCAAACCGATATCATAAACTCGGGCTAGTCAAAAATAGACCTTAAGGCCGAGTTAATGCTCTGATACCAAGCTGTCACATCCCGGATTTAATCCTGCACAGCGGAACATAATCCGACGACGTAACTGGGGAAAATAACCCCAAAAATTAAATCGATTTGGAACAAATGAGACTAATATCACAATTTCCAAGATTCCTTCTAATATATCATGCTAATAATACAATCAAATAAAACATATACCAATCTATGACATAAAGATCATCTAATTGTCTTCTCGAGAATCGATCCACCACGCTTCTGCTACGCTAAACCTGATTACCTGAAAAATTGATAAGAGGATTGGGATGTGTACGATGACTCAGTAGACACCCCATCATCCGCCAAATCGGATAGCCAGAAGGCCCTAGATGTTAATTAAATAGGTACCCAGACCTACACCAATTATATGTAAATATAGGCTAGTCAATACATTATATATATGACTTAATCCATGTGTTTTACACCACCAACCAAAGCCTATAATCACACCAACCAACACCTATATGCATCATAACATGACCTAGAAAGATGGTATGAACATATGCATAGACACCTACTATATGCTCCATACGATGATATACTACAAATGAGACACACCATACATACACCATGCTACATAACCTGATACTTGACAAAATAAAATATATCACTAGACCATCTATACCATACCATGCAAAATACATCTATCCTCCAACAAGAATCACATTCACACATATGCACCTATCCTCTAATAGATGCACATATCATGTACACATATTTTCATTAGCAAGGAATGCATCGTCTTGCCACCTCAACTAGCTACCACCAGATCTATCATATATAAGTACCATATACTAATCGAAATCCCATAATGCACCTAGGCAGTGGTGGCACGTAGGATGCCCGCGGGATCTAGGATCGAAGGATGCACCAGACGGTTCTAACCCCTCGCTGCCCTCGAGTCACGACTAACTAGTCTGGTGTAGCACAGTTTTCCATTCACAGTTTCAATGCATCATGCATCCACCTCAATCATGCCATGCCATGACCACCAACATGCAAGATAAACGAACATCAACAATACTATGCCATGACATAACAACACAAACTATGAACATTAACTTGAATATATACACAACCAAACTATGTTAGACAACTATGCTCAAAATGAACTAAAATGAGACAATATCAACATACAAACACCTAAGCATGATTAAACATGGACATAACTAGATGCTGGAAGATTAATCACCATAACCTCTAATTTTTGTTAACCTATGATCACAAACATAACAAGGTTCACTTGTTCTATATACACTAATATACAACCGGATGACAAATTAAAAGGACCAATATTACACTACTACTAAGTATGATCTCATATATATATATATATATAAACAACGACAAGCACCTATCAACACATATTACTATGCATCTAGCTAATTAACCCATGTTAACTCACAAATTACGTAAAACGTAACTACACACCCCTTTAATAAAAAGGCCAATTCTATAGATCATGGACAATTAAAATAGAAATTTTAATGATAGTAGACACGTCACGGATGCCTACCGGAATCGATGTTGGAGAAATCGGGAACTGGCGACCGAAAAGGATATCGAACGTCGGCTACGCGATGCACAGCTTGAACCGGTCGAAAAGGGGTTAATTCTCACCACTTAGGCTATTGGAAAAAGAGTATACATAAGGAAAATAAGCTGTTGGATCAAGGAAAAATTTTTAGAAAAATATTTGAAGAGTATAATATCATGATATGGGCAATAGATAGAAGAAAGAGGATGATAAAATAGGAGAGAGAGGGCTCACGGCGGCGATAGGGGCGGCGACGCACGGATGGCGCACGACAGTCGGGGGCGCAAGGCACCGCGCTGTGCGTGGCTGCCGCGAGGCGGCGCTGGGAGCCGGCGGATGACGCACGCGGGCGCCCGCGGCTGGCCGCGGGTGCTGACGAAGGCGGCGTTGACCGGGCGCGGGGTTGACGACGAGGCGGCAGCGCGCGGGTGGGGGCAGCTGGCCGCGCGGGGGCGCTAGCGGAGAGAGGAAGAGCGGCCGATGGCGTTGAAGAGAGAGAGGGACGAGGCAGGCGACGCACGCGGGGAGGGAAAGAAAAATGTGGCTGGCGGCGCACGCTCGCGAAGGCAATAACCAGAGGGAAAGAGAGCGATGAGGCAGCGACAGTTTTCGGGGAGGGGAGAAAGAGAAGGCGGCGGTTTCGCGAGGGGAAGACGACGACGGTGAAAAGTAGGGTATAGAAGGGAGAAAAAAATAGTAAACGTGGAGGATAATTAGGAAGGAGTTTTAAATAAAATAAAACACTCCTAAAAATTAATTTAAAATATCCTTAACCTATATATAAAAAAAACAAAACGTTATAGGAATGTTCGCCGCCTCTATCGCCGCTGTGGGTGGGTTCGATCCACAATTTTGTGCAGGAGGAAAGCCTACGGAAAAGGGGAACTTTTGCCACCTTTGTCACCGCGGTGGATGGGTTTGATTGAGGGTTTCACGGAGGCGAGTCTTTGGAAAAAGGAAACTTTTGCCACCTCTGTCGCACTGCTGTGGGTGGGTTCGATCGAGGGTTTCATGGTACTGTTTGAGTAGTTGGGGAAATACAAATTATGGATAAGTGAGATAACGGAGGGGATATAAAATTTTATTTATGATAACATTGGGACTTTAAAATAAGTATGATAATGGTGGGATTTTTAAATAATTTTTGGTGTGTGATAGGACCCATAATTAAAAACCCCTTATATAAACCTGATATTCATTAACTCTCGCCACAACTACAACTGAACCTAACAAGTCTCAACCTGTAAATTCTAATTAGCGCCAATAACACCTTGTCCAAAATAAAACAATCAATAAGTTTAACATAACTCAAGAACCTAGCGACAAGAGATAAGTTAATCATTGTCATACTCCATATCCTCGAGTCACCGCTCTCCACAGTATCTTTCTCGAACTCCTCTTTTAGAAAGGGTTTCTTTTGGTCCGTAGAAGCACATTTAACAAAAACATGAGGTGTGTCACACGGGACTCAGTATGTGATAATCCCTTCTCTTGACAAGGTTTAATTCATTTATTGATATATAGTTATACATACATTGTTCCTTATCACATAGAATGTATAATGATAGCTACTTCACTACTTCTTTTAATATTTATCTTACGTGTTTTATTTATTCATACGAGCACTATCTCACATGGTTTTCACGAGATCTTGCTATTACAATAATGACTGATATTTTATGCATTAAAACCCATAATGCAACAAGATCTTTAAATGCAACCATCTACTTACATACTCCTGATTTCAAACATACTATCATGATTCATTTACTAAAACATCCATGACCATCTTAGGTCTAACACTTCCTTTTCATACATCATAATACAAGGACCATCATTTTGCATGCAAAGAAAAGTATACCTCTAGCATATGCTATCTTTCTTAAAATATGCATCAAATATTATATAAATAACAGTAATCATATGATTAAACTAAATTCATAGTGTATATAACAAGTGATGCACTCAAGATAAATTATGTTATCCGAAATCAAAAGATAAACTAGATTGTCCTAATCATCTAGTGTCCTCCAATCCATTAATATAGTCTAGTAAAGTTCATATCACATATCAAAAGTACATGTGCTCTACTCTTACCAAGCTTTCTTGGTCCAAAACTATCCATCACATGGATGCATGACCATTGTATATATAGTCATAATTACAAACTCAAATTACTGCACTGTCAGTTCATATGACTAAGTGCATATCTCATGCATGCATAATTTAACACAAATGTACACACCTAACCATTCTAACTTGTCCTACATAATGCCTCATGCATAACCATTTAAGCATCAATATGCATGTTGGGTTACCACATCATGCATTGAGACATCTGACACATGCATTACCCTGACTCACATTTCTGATCATATACCATATTCTACTTCAAACTCATGAACCTTTGAATATCTTGCATTTATAATTGTTAGATGGTGTTATCACATTCTATCCTATTAATAAAGCATCACGAGTTGCTATTAATAAAACATTTTTACGAATAATTAAAGATTTCACATACAACTATGTTATCATACTTCTTAGATCAAATAATTACTAATCATGCTAATTACAACACAACTAAAAGTACACGACTTTATAGAATATCATCAAACTCAGTCTAAAGCATTCTAATCATGATTTCTTACTTTTATATTTCTAAATATTCTTTCAACAACCTTCCATTCTTAACCAAATAATAACCTAAAATATAATATAAGAAATTAATTATAGTTCTATTTAAGAAAATGAATTTAACACTAAATCCATTTTAAACATCACTTTAACATTATGTCCAATTTTTAAAATTTTCATAATACACACTTCATTTTTAACTTCAAAAGTTTGAGATTTTTATATTTTTTTTCAAATCACCTATCATCCACTTCTTTGTTGAATAACGTCCAAAAATGGTTGTAGAACTTCATAAAATATCATTAAGGCATTAGATAATATATGGATAGAAAAATATTTCCAAAATGATTTTCACTTATGTTTTAAAACTCTAAAATATGGAAGACCAAGTAAAAAATGTAATTTTGCAATCTATTATAAAATCAAGAAATAATGACTCCAATCAGTACGTAAACATAAAAAAAGAAAGAATGTCAACTCAACTCCCTGCCACGTTCCCCTCCCCCCCCCTCACACACACACACATTTAAGAAAATGTTATGGAGTAGTGGGTAACCTCCCTATAACTTGTCATGGTATGAAATTTAATAAAATGACTTTAACACTAGGTAGGGGGTATGATGCAGCGGCGAGTTGAGTTGATGTTATTTCTTTTTTCCTTATTTTTTCACTAGAGACATTATTTCTTCCTCTTATGAAATTACAATGAAGATTGTTTTGAAAACATTTTTTCTATCCATATATTGACATATATTTTAAACATATTTAATGAATTTCTAAAACTATCATTTAGTAGAGAAGTAGATGATGGGAGTAATTTAAAAAACTACAAAAGTCTTAAACTTTCATTGTAAAAAATTGAGCAGGGATTATGAAAATTCACAAAATTGGACATAGTGTTAAAGTGACATTGAAAACATATCAAATGTTGAAGTCGACCATTTGAATTGGACCTAGTGTTGATTTCTTCAACATACTATCATGCAACAACTTTAATAATAACTCAGTAATCATATTTTAACATATTTTTTATGGTTCATATTGATAGGGTAAGGCAAGAAACCTACCTCAAGCTATGCCAAAATACTAATTGAACTTAGTATATGTTATCCTAGAAATACGTGCATTGAGTTGAACGAATGGTAAGATACTCTCAGCTAGCAAGCTAGTAGGGAATGGCTGAATCTAGGACATGCAGACAAGTGCTGGTGCATTGAAGCTTGTAGGGCATTGTCAAACTCATTAAAAACGCACAACAGTGTCAACTCCAAAAATGGCTTTGTTGTTAATCGGATCGCTACCTCAAGAGAGAATGAGAAAGAAATAGAAGTAAAATGGAAAAAGCTCTCAACTCGGTCCCACACTCACATTTATCCCCAAACTTTCATCCCTTGGCGTCGCTCGAGCACCAGTGAGACAGTTCGGGTCATGTGGGAGGAGAGAGAGGACAAAATGAAAGAACTTAAAGCTTGAAAGGATTGAAATATGTGGTCGCCAGGAGCCGCGGGGCTCCACTTTTTGTAGTGGAAATAAAAGAAGTGACCGTGAGATCGATGTTCGGGTTCAACCTTCTTCTTCGTCGGCCAGCCGATGAGGGAGAGTCCTCAACCGATGCCAGCTTGATGTACCTGTGCAACTAGAAGAAAATAAAATAATAAAACAAGTGAAAGAAGAACTAGAACTGAGTGAAATGTAGTAACTAAAAAGAAAGTGGCACGAAAAATGGCAATCGGAAAGAAACTCACTAATTTCGAGGTTAGCCCTAACCTTTTCTTGGTTTTTTATGATATATGAGATGATGCAAAAACTAAATAAAAATGATGTATAAATGATGTTGAATGAATGATGAAGAAGTAGAAATTTAAATGGCTCAAATCGGAGCTAGAACAGGGAAGATATCACCGATCTGGTCAGACAACTCATAGTTGTGGAAGCGCACTTGACTGAAGGGCATGGTGGGCACCCCCTGGGTTTGAGGGCACGGTGAGTGCGCCCTTGATTTGGGGGTGCGTTGACACTGTCTGGTGTGACTGTAATGCAGATATCATCATGGGCAGTCTTGATGTTGGAATTGAGTGTTGTTTGTTGAATGACAAAGGACTTGGAGCAGAAGAGTTTCTATGTTGATAACTTATCTTAAATATATATGTGCATCCCTGTAAAAATTAAGTGAATGAAAACTGAAAACAATATCAGATTGCATGACTTTGTTAAAATGATCGCCACGGATAATCCAGAAATTAATATGGACTCCAGTTTGTTTTAAAATAAATAAAACTTACAAAGGGTTATTTAAGATGAATACAATTTGGATTGAATCCTATGAGAAATGATTTGAACTTACTTGAGAAATCGGATCTTGGATAGTGAAGTTCTGGAAACAACTAGTGCAATGTTGATGTAGGATGTGCTATGGGCACCACAAATCTAAATTGAATGATTCTTATTAGAAATAAAAGATGACTCAGTGGGTAACAGTTTCTATGAAGGATGCATACGCTAAATCTGCAAGTAAGTGTATTTAAATTGTAAATTGATGAAGAAGACAATGACCGAGAAGAGGAGACTCTAGATTTGTCTGTGCAACACCAGTGTAGAAGCTGTCACAAGCCATAGAGATGTTAGAATTGATCACCGTTTATTGGAGAAGAAATGTAGCTCAATGATGAACACTTCTTATTAGGACATCTCGACTAGAAAATGCTTAGAGAATTATGTGTATGTAGATGATCAGCATAGTAGAATGTTGAAGCATAGATTGGCTTCTCTTACTTCAGGATGATCTTCGAGCACTGGAATGAAGATAGGACGAATTGGAGAGGTTGGGATGAGCCTAGGGCGGTTGGAGGATGAGGAGAGGAATCCTAGATCATAGCGCAATGACAAAAATTTATAGGGAATCAAAATGGGTGCAAAATAAGAATACCTATTGAACTTATAGGAATCCTGGATCGAGCAATCTGCGCCCTCAGACCAAGGGCATGGTGGGCGTGCCCTCACTTTGAGGGCGCGTTCAACGCGTCATTGCTAAAAAAATCCAAAAATTCTGGAAACATGCTAAAAATCATATTGACAAAATGAACACATCCCTGACCCAAGGGCACAGTCAAAATAATTATTTTTTAAGGGGGGGACCTTCCAAAATCGGTTTGGAAAGTCGAAAATTGGGACAGGTTTTCGATTTCCAGAATTGAACACGCCCTTAGTCTAGGGGTTGCCTCCTAGTTCGGGAGTGCGTTCGATTCTCTATCCTACGCGCCCTACTTTTGCGAGCTGTAACTTGCAAATGAGTTGTCCGTTTCGACTCCCGTTTATTGTGTATGAAAGAGGACTCGCAAACATAACTCCCCAAATTGTTAAACCTGGCAATACACATCCTAAGACTTCTGTATGGGATTGTAACTTCTGATTTATCCTCCCGGTGGTGCCAAAGGCCGAAACGGTGACCTGAAACTCGTAAAAACCAGCAATAATGCAAAAAACTTTGGAATGACCTAGAAAGTCAGTGGCAACCTATACAACTCGGTTTGATGACCATAAATGATAGGAGGAACCAGGAAAACTCTAAAAGATGCTCAAAAGAGTAGGGGATGACTTGAAGAACTCAAAATGACCGAAAAAGTTGGCGGCAACCTGTACAACTCGAGTTGATGACCAGAAACGACAGGAGGAACCTGGAAAACTTAGAGAGATGCTCGGAAGAGATGAGCATAACCCGAAGAACTCGAAATGACCGAGAAAACAAGAGGTAACCTGTACAACTCGGGTTGATGACCGAAAATGATGGGAGGAACCCAAAAAACTCGGAAAGGTGCTCGGAAGAGTCGAGGATGACCTGAAGAAATTTGAATGACCGGAAAAGCTTAGAGGCAACCCGTACAACTCGGGTTGACGGTCGAAAATGATGGGAGGAACCTGGAAAACATCGAAATATGCTCGAAAGAGCCGGGGATGACCCAGAACACTCATAATGACTGAGAAAGCCAGTGGAAACCATTACAACTCAAGTTGACGACCAAAGACAATGGGACAAATACGTTATGCTCTATGCCACCCCGTTATCTATCGAAATGACCTGATAGCAATCGAGAAACCCTAACGGTAAGCAAAAAACGTACAATGACTTGATGAAAAAACACGACACAATGGTCCTTGCTTGGCAAACTCAGATTTGACCAAGGATCAACAACTCGTACTTAGATCTCCTTGTCTCATCCAAAATGATGGTTCAACTTGATTTTAACGGTCTAAAATGGATGTTGCCAATGAAATAAGGGTTTAAGCTCCAAATAGCAGGAGTAGCATAATTTAGAAGCATGATAATAGAGGCTAGAGTTGTCGAGGAAATGCTAGTGAAAAGGGATGGCTATAATAGTGTGATAGAGATGCTAGCACACATGCACACACATATATGGAGAGGGAGAGGGGGAGAGAGAGAGAGAGAGAGACGAAACCAAGCATAAGCAAAGGTAGCATAGTGGCTAAGTTGCTTGTAGAGGGGTCTCATAACAGTCGAAGGTGTAAAAGAGAGTGAAAGAAAGAGCACATCAACTTGAGAGAGAGAGAGAGAGAGAGAGAGAGAGAGAGAGAGAGAGAGAGAGAGAGAGAGAGAGAGATGGGAGGTAGAGCCAAGCATCAATTCTAGGAGGGCAAAGATGACAACATCAAGATGGTAGAGGATGGGGGAGGGAGATGGCTACTAGCATTGGTGGCTGATAGAAATGTATGCCCTACAAGCTAATCATATATGATATGATTCAACATTTCTAGAAATATCTCATTCAATTAATTAGGCAAATCTTCATTATAAGCTCTTATTAGATACGAATATCATAATGAAGTCCTTGATCAAATACAATGATGATTAAATCATGATGAGATTATGATAATGAGATTGATCATCTAGAGGTATTTGATCTAAATGTTCCAAGTCATAGGATACTTGAGACGGGACATCAAGGATCCGGATAGACTAGTGTATGTGATGTCTTCTCATGTGATGAGGACGACCGATCTCATTGGTCATTAGTGTGGAGACACTGAGATACACATACAGGTGCTCATTAGTTGAATGAGTTCACTGAACTGACCGAATTAGAAACCCTGAATGGTATTTTACCGAACTGTCTATCAGGGTTTTCTATCATCATGGTTGCATGGTTAGACCTTTGACTTGAGTCGACAAAGATGCCTTGTTGGGTGGAACTTGTGCTTTGACCATTGTCTTTTGGATAACCGTATAGATGGTCTAGTATAGCGATGGATCGGGCATAAGGGAAACCAAATGGAGGCAATTGAGCGAACAACAAGGGATCATCCACGCTCTGTAAGTGAGAGTGAATGTCCTATGGGATAGTACTCTAAATACCTGGCCAGGGTAGATAGGATGATTGGAAAAGGAGTTTTCCAATTGATCCAATTTCGAGTACAGGATCTTATAGAGTCGGTACACTAAGCAGTTGACAGTCGATGCCGTACTCCTTTCCGATCGGGACATTGAATGGATGAGGGTTTATATCCATGTGGTAACTGATGATGGAAAGGCTCAATGGAGATGAGATAATCCCGAAAGCCATTTGGGATCATGGGATGTGGCTTGTACCCTTCATGATCGGTAAGTCGATTAATCTGTTATCGAATAACAAATTAAATTAAATAGAATTATTCTATTTTATTTAGGCCTCAACCAAATAGGCTATTGGGCTTAGTGGGTCATACACAAAAGGACTTATCCACAAGTACATGGCAAGGGTGTAATTTATGGAGATTTTAGGTTTTTATGAAAAATTCCAAAATTCTTTATAAATACTATGGTTTCAGCCAAACCCCATCAAGCCAAGGGTGAAAACCACGTCCCTAGCCTCCTCCCTACCTCCACTCTCTAGAAGGTGTCCATGGTCGATGGAGCTCCATTCGGGAAGAGTTCTCGAGGCCGACGTGAAGGGAGAACCTACTGTTGATGAAGTTCGTGTGGATACTACTGGTGACCGGACACTTGAACAGTTTGAATAGCTTAAGAAATTCATCTTCTTCCTCTCTATGGGATTATGTGAATCCCTATCAGGTATATTTAAACCTGATTTGATTGGTTTTTGGTTTTCGTCGTTCGGTTCTGATTGAGACGGATTCTAAAGGAACCCATAGGAATCGTCACTTCCACTGCATCAATTTTTTATGGACGATTCCTTACAGTGGCAACACTAGTATAGATGAAAGTGGAGCAACTTGATAGGGGTGGCAGTGCAAGGTGCACATGCATGGGAGAGAGAGAGAGAGAGAGAGAGAGAGAGAGAGAGAGAGAGAGAGAGAGATAGAGAGAGAGAGAGAGAGATAGATAGATAGATAGATAGATAGATAGATAGAGAGAGAGAGAGAGAGAGAGAGAGAGAGAGAGAAGAGGAAGAAGGGGGCCACCAATGGGGCCAAGTACAAGTAGTGCATGAGGCAAAGGAAAGCTGGCATGTAGCATCGACAGTGAAAAGATGTCTTTCTATAAGGAATCATTCTTAAAGCTGTTGTATGGTCAAAACCATGAATCCTTTAAACATCATGGTCATAATCTCCATCAAAATTAGACAACAAAAAACAAAAAACTAAACTTGATTTAATTAAATATACCTTTGCAAGAATCTACCAATCTCCAAGATCAAAGAAAATGAGCATTTGATACTCTATGTCTTCCAAGCTACCAAAGCACAAGGTCTCTAGTGGTATCTTGATAAACATTCTCCATAGATGGGTTCTCCTAGATGTAAGATCTTCTAACTAATCTTAGAAGAAGCTCTACCATAGAAAAACATGCTCTAAAGATATATATATATATATATATAGAGAGAGAGAGAGAGAGAGAGAGAGAGGGAGCAGGGGGAGGTTAGCCATGAAATTAGTACACTTTGCTTAAAAGGGTTTGTGCTAACATTGTTGGTATTTATAGAACTTAATATTTTACAAAAGCTTTTACATTTCTATAAATTATTTCTATGCTCTCGTACTTACTTATCAATCCAAATGTATTTGACCCTTTAGATCTAGAAGTTTATTTGGTCGAAGCCTAATTAAAACAACAACTTAATTTAAATTACCTTTATCATCTAAATATAGATTTAGCAATTTTTTGATTTTGAATGGTACAAGCTACATCCCATGATCCGATATAATTATGAGAATGATCTTTTCTTTATAAGCATTTCCATCATCAGTTACTGCACAAATGTAGACTCTCATTTGTCAAATGTCCCAGTTAGATAGGGATATGGTTAATGACTATCAATCCTATAGTAAATTGACACTTTGGGATCATGTACTGAGTATTGGTTCAATTATAAAACTCTTTTTCTATTTATCTTCTCTACCCTAACCAGAGATTTCGAGTACTATCTCATAAGATATTTACTCTTACCTATCGAGTAGATGATCCCTTATGCTCAATTGTCTTCACTAGATTTCTCTTGTACCCAATCTATTAACTTTATTGGACCATCATACATGGTGATCCATAAGTCCATAACCAAAGCACAAGATATGCCTAGTAAGGCATCATTGGTGATTCAGGTCAAAGATTTAACTATACAATTGTCATAATGGAAAACCCTAAGTGATAGTTTAGTAAGATATCATTTAGGGTTTCTACTTTGGTCAATTAAGTGAACTCATTCAACTAATGAATACATGTATTTGTATTTTAGTGCCCTTACACTAATGAACAAAAAGATCAGTCATTCTCATCATACGAGAAGATATCAGATACATAAGTATATCAGAGAAGTAGGTGTCTCCTAAATTATCTAGTGATATGAAAGAAAGATAAGATCTTATCTCATAGACAAGATGCATTGTTTGCCTTAAATTAGATGTTAGTCTCTATGAGATATAAATTGTAGAGACAACATGGATAGATGGATATGAGATCCATCATGGCTCATATTGATGAGTTAACTAAAGGGCAACTTAGATCAACAATACATCTTAATTACTTCTTGTTGGTGAGACCAATAGTAAGAAGTAAAATCATTAGATAAAAATAGGAGAGAGTTAATAGTAAAAGAAGGTGGTCAAGATAATAAAGCCAGAATGAGACAGATTCTTACACTGTCATGATGATGATAAGTGGAAGAGAAAGTACAAAGTGTTTTTGTATATAATGCAAAGGTGGAGCTTGAGAAGCTTCATGTATCCAAGTCATTGACACTTACTTGTTTTAAATATACACTTAATAGTATTAGATATTATATGTGTATATCATAATATTAGATACTATGGATGCATCTAATGGTATGAGATACCAGATATGCATCTTATATCTACAAGGAGTTGTAGATGATGACAAGTAAATGAAGGCTTAATAAAGAAGATATTGACCTACATATGAAATGGTGCAAAAGTTGCATCATTATTAGTGGGAGGTGCAATTCTTTAATAGCCTTATCGAGATGTCTTAATAATTAATATTGCTATTATATCCTTCTACAAGAACATTATATGATTTCCTACTTGAATAAATGTTGATTTATTCTAAGCTATGGAATTGATAGATAATCTAATAGATTGAATCGCAAAGTGTTTGCCAGTGGGAGCTTAATGAATTGTTTAATCATATTTGATATGATAGCTCTCATGTTATGTGTGAATATTCTTTTTAAGAGGAAATGGGTTGATTTAGATCAATCTACACTTTAGCTTTATATAGACATGGAGAATGGGTTAATGAGTTATTAGAACTCGTACATCAAGATGTATGTTAGCCCATATCTAGTAAGGCTAAAGAAGAATATTTCTACTTCATTATTTCAAAGATGATGTCTCTAAGTATGGATACATGTACTTTATGAAGTACAAATCTAAGACCTTTGAGAAATTATTTGAGATTAAGAATGAAGTAGAGATACTAATGGAACAAGTATTAGAACTCTTTGATGAGATCAAAGAGAGGAATACTTAAGTACATAATTCACATATTTGAAGGATAACAGAATCTAAAGGACACCTCTTTACACATTTTAGCTTAATTGAGTAGCTAAAATGAGAAGTCATATTATGTAAGACATAATATGAACAATGACAAGCTTTGCAAATTTCCTCTTTGTCTAATTTTGGTTAAGTACTCGTTATAACCACTTGTTCTTAATAGGTATCTTCTAAATCTGTTCTGACTATTCCATATAGGATATGGAAAAGGGGTTAAAACTTGACCTTAAGCAAGTTAAGGTTTCGGAATGTCCGACCTGGTGAAGAAGTATAACTCTAACAAGTTGGAATATAAGACAATGAAGTGTTGCTTGTGGGATATCCAAAGGAAACTTTTGGATATTAAATATACGACCCTTATGTATAAGGGTATGTGTTGCTCAGCTCACTATATTTCTAAAGGAAAAGTTCCTTCTTAAGAAAGATAGTGGGAGCAAGGTATATATGGAAGATGTTCCAGTCCCACAACCCAATAACACTTCTATTAAGGTGCTACTTAATAATTACACAAGGACTAATGATAGGTCTTTACTTGTGTCCATTCTACCTAAGAGATATGTGAGACATATCTCTGATAGATGAAATGAGGCATAAGATAATAAGGATATTGATCCTAGGATCTATAAAGAACCAATATGAGATATTGATTCATTAATGGGAAGAGACAATAAAATCTGATATAAACTTTATCTATTCTAATCAAGTTTAGAACTTGATAGATCCACCTAAGGATATAGTATCCATAAGGAATAAATGGATCACTAAAGAATAGATTGGAGTGGATTAGAAGGTAGATACCTTCAAAGGTGAGAATAGTTGAAAAGGATATCATTGAAGTCAAATGGTTGACTATGATGAGATCTTTTACCTATTCCATGGATTAGTCCATTCGGATTTTGATTGTTACACTCTATGATTATGAGATAAGCTAATTGGATGTTAATATAGTATTCCTCTAAAGTATTTTGAGGAATAGGTGTATATGATACAACTATAGGGAATCAAGTCCCAATAACATCCAAGAAGAGTGTGTAATAAGTTCATTTATGGACTGAAGTAAAACTTCCCATAGATCATATATAAGGTTTAATGAGATTAAATCTTATAACTTCGTTAAGAACGAAGAGGAGCCTTGTGTATTCAACAAGATAAGTGGGAGTGCTGTTACTTTCTTGACATTTTATGATGATGACATACTACTCATTAAGAATGAAGTAGGTGTGTTATCATAAGTGAACCTAGCTATCAAATTGATCCTCCAAACACAATTTGGGTTTTGAGATCTATGGAGATAGATCTAAAATCAATGCCCAGTTAATGTACGTAGTCATTATAGTCAAAGGGTTTGACATGATAAACTCCAAGATAGGTTTCTTACCTATGTGGTGTGGAGTTGATCTCTGTAAAGTGTTGTCTTTGTAGACTTCTTGAAAGATAAAGAGATCACATAAATAGAGCCCTTATGCCTTTGTCATAGGGTCTATTATTTATATGATGCTACGTACATGATGTGATTAATGCTCTAAGTGTTATGAGCATTCATCAAGAAGATCCAAGTGAGAGTCATTGGATAGTTTAGAGATATATCATTTGGTACTTGATAAGCATTGAGAATGTATCTCTATGCCCTGGAGGATAAGGCTTGAAGTCTTGTAGTTTTACAAACACAAGCTTCTAATCAAATAAGTTTGATATTAAGTCAGAATTATGGTGGTGCAGTGAGTTGAAAGAGTTCTATGTGATAGAACACTGTAAATTCTACAACATATGTAAACAAGTTTACATGATAGTTGCACACTACTTGAGAAGTATTCTAGATGAAGTTTTTCATCTACATATTTGATATGGGATTGTCTCAATTTTCTCTGAAAGTGTATCATTGTTTTGAGAAAACAATGGAGTAGAGCCGATGTCTCATCAGAAGTTTAGAACTTCTGTGGCGATACCATACAATCGGAGAGATTTCAACTTATAGAGATATAATTAAAGATAAAGTATCTGCCGTTAATAACATTGCAGATCCACTAACTGAAGCGATTACTCAAAGAGTGTTTGAGCTTCACCTAGAGCTGATACGGATCAGCGGATGGGTGATTGGCTTTAGTGCAAGTGGGAGATTGATAGAAATGTATGCCCTACAAGCCAATCATATATGATATGATTCGACATTTCTAGAAATATCTTATTCAATTAATTAGGCAAATCTTCATTATAAGCTCTTATTAGATGCGAATATAATAATGAAGTCCTTGATCAAATACAATGATGATTAAATCATGATGAGATCATGATAATGAGATTGATCATCTAGAGGTATTTGATCTAAATGTTCCTAGTCATAGGATACTTGAGACGGGACATCAAGGATCCGGATAGACTAGTGTATGTGATGTCTTCTCATGTGATGAGGACAACCGATCTCATTGGTCATTAGTGTGGAGACACTGAGATACACATGCAGGTGCTCATTAGTTGAATGAGTTCACTGAACTGACCGAATTAGAAACCCTGAATGGTATCTTACCGAACTGTCTATCAGGGTCTTCTATCATCACGGTTGCATGCTTGGACCTTTGACCTGAGTCGCCAAAGATGCCTTGTTGGGTGGAACTTGTGCTTTGACCATTGACTTATGGATCACAATTTAGATGGTCCTATATAGCGATGGATCGGGTACAAGGAAAATCCAATGGAGACAATTGAGCGGACAACAAGGGATCGTCCACTCTCGGTAAGTGAGAGTGAATGTCCTATGGGATAGTACTTTAAATCCCTAGCCAGGGTAGATAGGATAATTGGAAAAGGAGTTTTCCAATTGATCCAATTCCGAGTACAGGATCCTATAGAGTCGGTACACTAAGGAGTTGACAGTCGATGCCGTACTCCTTTCTGACCGGGACATTGGATGGATGAGGGTTTATATCCATGTGTTAACTGATGATGGAAAGGCTCAATGGAGATGAAATTATCCCCATAGCCATTTGGGATCATGGGATGTGGCTTGTACCCTTCATGATCGGTAGGCCAATTAATCTGTTATCGGATAACGGATTTAATTAAATTAAATAGAATTGTTCTATTTTATTTAGGCCTCAACCAAATAGGTTATTGGGCCTAGTGGGTCACACACAAAAGGACTTATCCACAAGTACAGGGGCAAGGACGTAATTTATAGAGATTTTGGGTTTTTATGAAAAATTCCATAATTCTCTATAAATACTAATGGTTTCAGCCAAACCCCATCAAGCCAAGGGTGAAAACCACGTCCCAAGTCTCCTCCCTACCTCCTCCTCTCTCTAGAAGGTGTCCATGGTCGATGGAGCTCCGTTCGGGAAGAGTTCTCGAGGCCGGCGCGAAGGGAGAACCTGCTGTGGATGAAGTTCGTGTGGATACTGCTGGAGACCGGACACTTGAACGGTTTGAAGAGCTTGAGAAGCTCATCTCCTTCCTCTCCATGGGATTATATGAATCCCTATCAGGTATATTCGAACCCGATTTGATCGGTTTTCGGTTTTCGTTGTTCGGTTCTGATTGAGACGGATTCTAAAGAAACCCATAGGAATCGTCGCTTCCGTTGCACCAAATTTTAATGGACGATTCCTTACAATTTTAAGTTCATTTAATATGTATTTTATGCATTGATGTTGAAGACCTTGAGCGTGAAGATGACTAGGCCTGAGATCCCCTTCAACAAAATCTACGATGGCTTGGTCATTTCTTCACACACGATTAAGCCAAAATTGAATATTGGAGGAACGATGGGTCTTAATCAGGTGTCTTGACCTCCAATAGACAATCTATATCTTCAACTATTTTCTACATAATTTTCTATGTTTTCATATCCATTTATTTTCATTCTTCATCATCACCATTTTATCCCACCATGTTTTACTCAATTATCCCACCCTTTTATTTTAGCCCACCATGTTTTACTCTGTTATCCCACCGTATCTTTTGTTTTATCCCACCATGTTTTACTCTTTTATCCCACCGTGTCATATATTTTATCCCACCGTGTCATGTTTGTCATGCCATTGTTTATTCTTTTCCATCATTCTGTGTTAGTCCCACTGTTATCTTTCAATCTCACTATGGCTTAAGTCTGTTTTGTCATTTTACGAATAACTAGTTCTCTCGCCGTAACGTGATTCACGATTTTCACGATACCCGAGCAATTTTGTTATGCTTAAATGAACCCTTTTAGAACTTGAGGTTATTCCACTCAGGATTAAGCTAAGTATTTTGGTAAAACTTAAATGAACTTGAGATTCCAAATATGATGGATTGATATTCTTTTAATTTTAAAATTATTTTCTCTTTTTAACTATAGCCCATCACAGTACAAGAACACCACAAAGTTCGGGTTGCTGGTTGATGATGAATCTACGAATTCGGGGACTCCTCATTGTGCTGAGGGTTGGCTACACCTTTATCTTTTTATTTTTCATCTCTCGTGCCAATGGCATGTCCTTTACCAATCAATTATATGAGATTTTGATGGAACATGAAAGTGATCTAGAATATTCAGCGAGATTCATTTTACTGAATTGGGTAGATAAGCGTACCTATATCTACACCTTGATGCCACCTTTCAGTCCATCACCATTTCATTCTGCTACATTCATCTATGCTCACTTACATTCCATTAGAATTCACTCTGAATCACTCCGCTTCATTACATGTCATTCAATTACAAAGCTAACATCAATGCGAGGTAAGCTGTAGACATGCCAAATTCGCCTAATTCAGAGCATAAAACTCATGTTTTATAGGGTAACACGTGTGATTGATCTTATAATGATGTCGGGTCCTTTTAATGTTGTTTTGGAGCTCTGCTGAACGAAATTAGACGTTTTTTGGAGTTTTCCGCACAAAACCATAATTTCCGAGCGAAAGCTACACGTAAATTATGTAAACATGGAAATTGGTTGGGTGACTGGCCTAATGATCATGCATCAAAGGTTATGGTCATATTCATGTTCCTAACAAGTTTTGCTTTATGCCGTGTTTTTCGGTTGGCTGTTGGAATGATTCCGACCATTATCGGATCTTCTGTTTACTATCCTAACTTTCAGATAAAATTCTGAAGTTTTGAAAAGTGTGATGCATTGCTGTAGAAAGCTTCTTCGGCCTGTTATCTTTCCAATGCAACAAACGGCGTTGAATTCTGAGTTCGAGAGTGTCCTTAACGGCTTCCAGAATAAGGATGCACGAAATTATGCCCATGCACCCAAGTCCTAGGGTACATGTGCCCTATCACCAAGGCACGTGACCATGGCCCCCATCTTGAGGCATATGGCCATGTGCCCCCAGTCGAGGGCACGAGGGAACCGATTTTCGATCAGGACTTTACCTCTGACCAGATCGGATCAAAATTTTTGATCGGATCAGGTCATTTTTTTAGGGAGGAATGGATGTGTCCCCCGAGAGATTGCATGCGCTTTGGGCCAGGGCGCACATACCATATTTTTTAGGAAGGATCGGGCCAGATTTTCTCTTATAAATATACTCCTATTCTAGTCATTCCAGAGGCTGGAACATGACCCCTGGGCATCTCAAGAAATCTAAGCTCCCTACTACATCAATTTTGTGACTTTTAGAATGAGAATTTCGAGTTTTTAGAGAGAGCGAAGTCGATTCAGGAGAGAGGATGGCCGGTCTGTAGATGATCTGCCAGGTCTCTCTTGATCAGCTTCTACAGCAGCATGTGGACGTCTTCTGCCTGATCTCTCAACATCAAAGTTCTTCCACTTCAAGTCTTCTTCTGTTTTCAATCAAAGGCACATGATTTCGAGGTCGGGCCTGGTTGTGGCGAGCGATGAAGTAAAGTCGCGCCTGGCAGATCTTGGACTGCTGCTTGGCTTTTTTGACAACCCAGATTTGGCCATATCTCTCTCAATTATTCTCATAAATTTTATATTCTTTTTTCTATCTCTTTGTTTCGTGATTCTCCATCCTCCTATCATTTTTTTCATTTTTTACATTATATTTATAAATCCTAAAATAAAAGAAGGGATTAGAGATAACACGAATCCGGTTAGTTTCCTTTCAGTTGTGTGTTTTTATGTTATTTTCTTTAACATACTACACTTTGTTTACTTATAATTGTATTTTCATTTGTTTTTATTGTCTAGTTGCATAGGAAACCAAGCATCCATGTGTTGAGGACTCTTTTTCATCAACCGGCCGAAGAAGGAGACTTTGAACCACACTCTTCCCGCTAAGGTACACATGGACATTTTTATTGCATAAAGTGGAACCTGCGGTTCCTGTTGACCACAACATGGTTTAAGTTTTCTTCTTCTCATCCTCCTCCCACATGACCTGAACCGTCTCTTCGGTGATCGAGCTACACCAATGGATGAAAGTTTGGGGATCAATGTGAGTGTGGATCCAATGTGAGTTGTTTTCCATGTTTTCTTCCTTTCTTTCTCATCCCCTCTTGTGGTGGCAATCCGGATTCATGAACTACCCTAAAAGGAAAGCCTCGATTATTTTTACGGAGTCGACAGAGGGCATGCCTAGTCTAGGGGATTCCAAAAAGATAGAAGCATTTGGTTCAATCTCCCCTACTGGCTGACTTTGATCCTAAGATATAGCAATGACATGATGAGAAGTTGATTCCTCTACCAGGGTAGGAGCACAAATGGTTGGAGCGATTGAATCATGTGCCAAGGCAGGAGCATGAAGGGTCGAAGTTACTAAATCATCTTCCATAATAGGAGTATGGATGATCGGAGTGACTGGTTCCTCTACCAAGGTAGGAGCATGAATGGTGGGAGGGATTGGTTCCTCTGCTAGGGTAGGAGATGAAGGGTCAAAGTTACTAAATCTTCTGTTACAACAGGAGTAATAATAGTAGGAGTGATTGATTCTTCTATTGGGGCAAGAGCAATAGAAGAAATACTAGTTGTTTTGCAACCAACTGAGGAGGAGCCCTATGTGGCGGGATTGATTGAGGAGTGAAGGTTTGTTCGATTGGCTTAAGAAGAAAAGGTTGAATGGTCGGCCAAGGGACCGTCGGTGGAATAGGCTAAGAAGCCAAGGGCTGAGTGGTCGGCTAAGGGGTCATTGGTGAAATAGATGGAGAAAGCGAGGGTTGGATGATTGGGTGAGAGGCCTTTGGAAATGTCGGTAGAGTCAGAGGTTGGGGAGCCAGTTTAGATAAGAAGTGCATAGTTGACAATAGGAGCTTGATTATGCATAGTTGGTTGTGTCATTGACGAGGGTTGCACGACCGGCTGAGGTTGGGGCATGGGTGAATCAACTAGCATAGAGGAGTCGGCCATTGATGATGATTTGAATAGAGTTGAGAAGAGCTCTTAGGTTGGTGCAAAGCATCAATGTTCTTCTTAGCCATGGGCCTCAATTTATTAGAATATTGCATTAATTTCATGTTTTCTTTTGCTTCCCAAATTAAATATCCTGGCCCCTATTGTTGCAAGAATTGTGCCATGACAATTTCAAAATCCCATATTTCTACTTCTCCTAGTGAAGAAAACCATTCTAGGCTTGCACCATCTAAAGATCGCCTAAGAAGAAAAGCAAGAGCTCTTTGATCATTTAGCCATTGAGATGATTTGCTCAAGAAATCATTGACATGGGTGAAGGGATCACCTAAACCATTGTAGCAATGGTGGGTTGGCATTTGTGATGGAGGAATGTAGATGCTATGAATAGGAAATTCAACAGTTTCTTGATCCCTGGCAAAAGGTGGAGAGGAGTACATTGGGGGGTGTGCTGGTGGCACTTGGATGGGAGGGAGGTGGGTTAGTGTGCAATCTGATGAATGACCTACAATGGGGTGAGTAGGTGAAGTAATGCGGCAGGACTATCCAAGTGGGGTTATGATAAGAGGCTGAACCGCCGATTGGGGAGGTGAAGCAGCTCAGTTGACTTTAGCTAGTCCTTGTTTGATGGGCATCTTATTCTTGGCCAAGGATTGCATGATTGCCAAGGATTCAAGATCAATATGGAGAGATAAATCTTTGAAAAGTTTCTCTATACTACATGGAGCAGGATCTTGCTCTTCAGGTTCTTGAATGGCATTGACATGGCCCTTTGGTTAGACCATGGATTGTTGTTGAAGTTCGTAGAGACCTAGCTCGTACTCTTGTTGCTTGTAGTAGTCTGACCTCCTGACGTGCCTTCCAGACCTTAACATCACAGGCATCTTGTTAATCTTTCTAAAAAGATGGTTGAAAGAGAGCAAGTAAAACTTACAATTAAAATTTTTTTATGTTTTGTTTTGGTTTACATTGCTTTTGTAGTTTTAGTTTTGTTGTTGGCAAACAAGTTACACACAAAATTAAAGAGACTTTTAATTTTTTAGGTGTTTTGAAAGAAGGAATTTTTTTGTTTTCAATTTTGGTGAGCAAGCAAGTTGTGCAAACAAGTTTTTAGAATGACTACTCAACAATTTTTGGGTTCAAACTTTTGATTAGATAGATTATTATCAATTGTCCACTCAAGTGGGTATGGTCCCTATTGCTCAAATCTCCAAGACCTAAGGTTGTCACACAATCACCACGAGTAGGTACTTGGGTTCTTTGGGGTTTTGAGGAGAATGGTACAATCAGCCCAATCGTGCAGAGAGGAATACTCCATGGATTGGGACTTATGGAGGTCTTGATTGAAAACTACCAGATCAACTAGAAAGGAATATCTCATAAGAGAGGTAAGAATGCATCAAGAAAGTGTTTGAAGAGTGATGGTGTGTTGGGAGAGAGAACCCCACCTCGAATGCCCTATGGATTAGAACAAGTATGGTACCCGATGCAAAAAGTAATGCAAAAAATTTAAATAAAGGGTAAGAGGAGAAAAAGTAATCAATATGTGCAAACATGAAATGAAATTAAGCTATTAAATAAACCAAACATGAGTCGTGCAAGCAAAATAATCAATCATAGAGCAAAATAAGTAACTAGAGACTAGTAACTAAAAGGTGGTTTGTGCAGGAACCGGTTTGTGAATGAGTGGCCGCGTGGGGACAGATCTGAAGTGGAAGGAAAAGGGGTGGTCCATGCAGGGACCAATCTGAAAGTAAAGTGGCTCACGTGGGAGCTGAGTTTTGGAAAGGTGGGTGGTTCACGCGAGAACCACTTTTTGAAGGAAAGAGGTGGTTCACCTGGGAACCAGTTTGTTTGGTTAGAAAAAAAGAGGAAGGCCACGTGGGGCCAATTAGAAGGTGGTGCAAAGGGGTGGTCCACATGGAGACTGATCTGAAAGTGGGTTGGTTCATGTGGGAACCAGTTTAGGGAAGGGGTTGGTACACGAGGGAACCAATTTTTAGGAAGAAAAGGGTGGTTCACGCGAGAACTGGTATAAAAGATGATCAAAAGGAAAGAGGGCCACGTGGGGCCAATCTAAAGGTGTTTCAATGGGGTTGTCCAGACAAGAACCGATCTGAAAGTGGGTTGGTTCACGTGGGAATCGGGTTGAAAAAGAGGGTTGGTTCACACAAGAACCAGCATTTTTAGGAGAAACGGGCGGGAACCATTTTTGAAATTAAGAGAGAGCAAATCAAATCCACATAGGGAAAATCTTAAAAGAAAAGGTAAACATCAATATTTTAAGGTAAATGAGCATGGGAAAGGTGAAATATGAGCTGGTTCATGCGGGAACCAAATTGAAACACAACTAGTTGCATAGATGAATCAAGCTAGCGTGGTTGAAGACATTTGTTGTCTCAGCATGGTTGCCACAAAGCTGTCAACTCCAAAAATGGGTTTGTCATTTTATGGATTGCCACCTCAAGAGGGGATGAGAAAGATATGAAGAAAAATATGGAAAATTCTTACCTCAATCCCACACTCACATTGATCCTTAAACTTTTATCTCTCGGTGTTGCTCGAGCACCGAAGAGATAGTTTGGGTTGTGTGGGAGGAGAGTGAGGATGGAAAAACGTTAATGTATAAAGGAATGTAAATAGGTGGTCAGTAGGAGCCAAGGGCTCCACTTTGAATTAAACGAAGTGTAGATGAAGAAAAGATGATTGTGTACCTTAACGAGGGAAACAACTGCTTGGGTTCAACATTCTCCTTCTTTGATTGGCTGATGAAGAAGAGTCATCAACCATTACTAACTTGATAATCCTGTGCAACTAGAACAATGAACCAAGTGAAAGACGTTGATTAGAACTATGTGAAGTGAAGAAACTGTAAAAAGAAAGATAAGAAAATGAGCAATCGGATTTGAACTCACCAGACTGGGGTGAGCCCTAACCCCTTTTTGTATATTTTTTGATGATAAAAATGATGCAAAACTGAATTAAAATGACCTAAAAATGCTTTAAATAAGGGAGGGGAAATGTAGAGAGTGGGATGGCTTGGATCGGATCTGGACATTTCGAGAATACGATCCCCACTCATTCTTCTTTGGTGTGAGCTCCCCGACTGTTGCCATCACCGTAGACATGCCAATTTGGCCTTTTTTTGGAGCTTAAAAATCCTATTCCATTGGCTACATTTTTATTAGACCATTAAAATCAAATTGCACTACCCTTTTGGACGAGTCGTGGAGCCCACTAGGAAATTTGAGGATGAGTTATAGATTTTTGAGTAAAGCCATATCCACTGAGTGAGAATCATGTCCATCCCAATGACCATTACATGATGATGAATCATTGATGGTTATGATCAAGTTTCAATAACAATGATTGCCTTCTAGATCATGCCGCATCTTTTCAGTTGCTGCCAAATCTTTCCGATCACCACCATGTTTTATCATATTTCAACATCCATACATAAAATACAAAGAGTTTTCTTCCTAATATGATTGAAGAAAGATCTTTTTTATCTCATCAGCTTTTAGTTACAACAAATGGTATTCAATTTTGATCTCACGTTTGTCTGCAACGCCGCTCATAAGTAAAACACACAATTCTATCCACATGCAGTCTCGATCAAGACCAATGGAGTGCATACCCATCCATTTGGCCATATACCTGTCCCAATTCATGACCTCCCTTTCCTTCTCCTCCATATCATTTGGATAAGTTTCTGGAAGCTTCATGATAAAAATTAGCATAGCAAATGATGACAATCCAACTTGTTGTCTTATACATTAAAACTTGCTATTTTTAGACCAGATCTGTTTCCTATCTATGTTGAGATCAATTTTGAACATAAAAAGGTAAAACACATTTTCTTCTTCCTTTAAATCACTTTGATATGTGTCCAAAAGTCCCATGGTAAAAATTAGTAGCATTAAATGGCAAAAATCTAACATAGTCAGATATATCAGAACTTGCTATTTTTTGACTTGTTTCTCATCTTCTATAAAAGAAGACTTGTTTGAATGACCTAAAGAAGAAAAGCCCCAACCTTCAGACTACTATCCTCATCCTCCAGCCACCCTAGGCTGGTCCCAACCTCTCCAAGACATCCTCTCTTTGTCCCAAGGCCCAGAGATCATCCTAAAGTTAGAGAAGCCAATATATGCTCCATCATGCTACTATGCTGGTCATTAGCTTCCACAGATTTATGTGAGCATTTTCCGACAGGCCTCCTTTAGAGAAGTGTTCCAAGTTGAGTTACCTTTTATTTTCAACAAACGAGGATCAATTTAGACATCTCCTTATCTTCTGGCAGCTTCTACACCAGTGCTGCACAAAATGATCTAGACTCTACCCTTCTCTGCCATTGTATTGTCAGTCAATTTCCATGCACTTCTCGATGGATTATGCTTATACCATCTTCATAGAAATTGTACCCTAGTAATTTATCTTTCATACCTAATAAGAATCATTCAATTCTGACATCTATGGTGCCATAGCGCGTCCTACATTGGCATCACACCAGTGGTTCCTAGATCTTCACCATCCAACATTAGACTTATCAAGAGTTCATTCTGACTTCTAGATTGTCTGTGGTGACTGTTTCAATGATGTAGTGCAATCTAGTTCTATTTTTAGTTTCCATAAATTTCCTACAAGTCTGTACAGGCATATTCTGTAGAGATAGTCAACAAAGAAACTCTTCCACTTCAAGTTCTCTATCCCTAGAAACAAATAGCACTTGATTCTAACATCAGGGCTATCTGTAGTGGTCTTTGAATCAAAGTTACGGTAGTATTTATTGAACTTGTCTAACCCAATTACCACTTTGCCCAGGTTGTGTTATCTTAATGACCCATATTGTTTTTATTCGCTTTTCATTCACATCATTTAGAATCATATTTTAGCATCATTTTCATTTATTTGCATCATCTCATATATCAGAAAAAACTCAAAGAAAGGGTTAAGGCAAAACCCAAAATTGGTGAGTTTGTTTTCAATTGTTGTTTTATGTTATTGTCTTTACAGTTACTACACTTCACTTAGTTCTAATCCTTGTTTCACACATTTTCTTGTCTTTATGTTTACTAGTTACACAAATACATCAAGCAAGCAGTGGTTAAACTCTTTTTCATCAGCTAGCCGAAGAAGAGAAAGGTTGAACTCGAACATTTGTTTCCCATGCAAAGGTGTACACGATCATCATTTACTTAATCCACATTCTATTTAATTTAAAATGGAGCCTATAGCTCTTGCCAACCACTCCTTCATCTCTACATCTACTTCATGTACTCTTCTATTACTGATTCCACTTAGTTTTTATTTTTCTCATTCTCATCCCACATGACCCAAACTATCTCTCTGGTGCTCAAGCAATGTCGTGGGATAAAAGTTCGAAGATAAATATGAGTGTGGACCAAGGTGAGAGCGTCCCTTTAACTTCATCTTTTCGAGATGGTGACCCAGGACCCATTTTTGTAGTCGACAGCTTCTTGGCAACCACTGGGGGACAACCGATGTCTTTAACTATACTAGCCTGACATTTTTGTGCAACTAGTTTCATTCTAGTTTGGTTCCCATATGAACCAGCCCTTGTTTTACCTTTTCCAAGTTGATTCCTTCATGTGCTTGTTTACTCTTTCTTTTCAAATTAGCCCCCATGTGTATTCATTTAGTTTCTATTTTAACCAATTTTTTTATAAATCATCTTTTAGTTACTAGATGTTTGCTTTGTTGCATGATTGATTGTCTTGCTTGTGTATCTCATTCACATAAGTTGATTTGCTTAATTGATTGATTGCTTTTATTCATCCATGTCATTCTATGTTTACATAAATTGATTGCTTCTGTCTCTCTCTCTCTCTCTCTCTCTCTCTCTCTCTCTCTCTCTCTCTACTTGCATTAGATTTGCATCCGGCACTGGACTTACTCTAATCTGTTGGGCATTCGAGGTGGCAGCTCTCTCTCCTAATACATATTTACCCTCCAAACACCTTCTTGGGGAATTCCAATCTCTCTTCTAGGACATTCCTTCCTAGTTGATTTGGTTTGTTTCCATCAAGGCTCTGTAAGTCCCGATCCGTGGAGTATTTTTATCCACACGATTGGGTTGGTTGTACCATTTATCCCAAAACCCAAAGAACCCAAGTACCCAATCGTGGTGAGTTTGTGAGAACCTTAGGTTTTTGGGGATTGGTGAGCAATAGGGATCAAACCCATTGGTGTCAAGTGAACAATTGCTAATAATCCACCTAATCTAAAGATGAAACAAAACTATTGAGTAATTATTTAGGAGTCTTTGCAAAACTTGTTAGTCGACAACAATTGAAAACAACAAAAATCTCAAAAAAACCAAAAATAAAAAAAACTCTCTTTAAATTTTGTGTTCAGACTTGTTTTCCAAATCAAAATAAAAAACAATAAAATTTTTTGCAAAACACTAAAGTAACCGAAAAACTCTTCTGATTTTGTGTTCGACTTGCTTGTTAGAAAGTGAAAACACACAAAGTTTGAAAAATACCTGAAAACACAAAAATGTACACTTATTCTTTTTATCTACTCTTTGGAAAAGTTTGACAGAATGTCTGTGATGCTAACATCCGGAAGACCCGTCAGGATGTCGGATTACTTCGAGCAACAAGAGTACGAGG